>CM067842.1:167005544-168243313 GCA_034509565.1 Triticum monococcum | reverse complement strand
ACGCGCTATCTCAGAGTACTACGGCAATAATCTGCATTAATGAGACACTAAAGCGTCAAACTCGGGGTCTGATCTCTAGTGGTGTGAGGGTAGCACCGCCCTCCTAACCATCAGACCGTTGGTTGGTTCTCTCTCTTTTACTGTCTTATGTTCCAAATTCAGTTACTTAGTACTCCCTCTGATCCATAATAAGTGTCATGGTTTTAGTTCAAATTTGAACTAAAACCACGACACATCTTACGGATCGGAGTGAGTAAATTTTTTTAGTTCTTACATGGTAAATGCATGAACTTATGAAATTCGTATTTTCTTTTGAAGTTATGAACATTTATTTTCATATGTATATACATTTTGTTCTAAAATAGATAAACACCTCATTTCAGATACATGAACATTTCTTTAACAATCATAAAAGAAATTCTTTGAAATACATGAGCATTTTATCAAGTAGTATGAGAAAATAATTTGAAGTACGAATTTGTTTTTACATTTTTTTACTATATGAAACATTTTCAGTAGTGGCATCAACCTTCTTATGTGGTATACATGAACAAATATGTCAAGGTGTGAACAAAATTGTAAACCAGGAAAGCCTTTTTAATGGATCTATTCATGTGATTTGTAAGACGCAGTATATCACATATTAAAATGATTGATGGCGCTATTTTATTTTTAAGACATTTTTTATCTTGGAAAGAGAAAACATGTGTGCTAATGGTCAAACCAATGGCGGACACATCCTAGTAGTTGATCCCCGATAACATATTTATCTCAACAGGTAACTATGTCACCTCATCACACAATCATGCATGAAAAAAGGCCCACCTTAACATGCAATATGCATGCTAAAAGGCTCAAATGTTTTAATTATATTATGTTGCTTATGTTCAATAAATATTTTATAATTACATGTATTTTCAGTTTAAGTTCTTATCTTATTAATCCAGATTTTAATTGTCATATAGTCGGCATTATCTAGTTTACTTGGTGCCTTCGACATAGTCGGGAGCTCCTATTATTGCGGGGAGCATGGAGTCATTCCCTGTGGGGAGAAAATAAGAAACAAATATTTATCAATAATCTAAAATGCAAACATTGAATAAAATACGATCCCAATATTATTATCTTTTGAAGTGAATAATCCCAATATTATGTATTAGCAAAATATGATATTTCGTCGGTTCATGAAATTTATTCCCGTAGGTGGTGATTTTTTGGTCATTTTTAGGAAGTATTCTTGATATATTCATATGATCATAGTCATGAAATGTGTTAATAGATCACAAAAAAAAGTGTGCTTAAAAAGTGTCCACCACACTGACACAAACACGACTAACATGTTTGTATTGTTATTTTTTTTTATCAAAACAGAAGAAACCATGAGTAAAAATCTGCTAGTGAAAGGCGTACTTTAGGCAAAATGTACCTGTAGAAATTTTACTAATCAAAAGCATTTTTATAATGAATTATAAGAAATAAAATAAAATGGAAACATTGTAAAAAGGGAAATTCTAAATCAAAAAATAAAAATAGTAACCGAATTCAGAAATAGAAATGTACTCACTCCGTTCCAAAATAATTGAAGATCTAGGTCTGTCACAAGAATGCAAAATACTCAATTATGAGCATGCATGATTCTTTAATTGTTTTGGTTTTCTTTATGTATTGCTACTGTTCATTCCTCGTGCACATGATTCTTTAATTGTTTTGGTTTTTTTATGTATTGCTACTGTTCATTCCTCGTGCGAGTGCACCAGTGAGCCACTCCGAATGATACTAAAATTTACGAACCAACTTATGGTTAGACGGTTAGGAGGACAATAGTATCCTCTTCCCACCAGAATTCAAGTCTCAGGCTTGACATTGATGCTCACATTTTCATGGATTTAATACAGGCCTTTCGGCGATGTGCGTGCAGTGGGAGGGACGTTCCCGTCGACTATGAAGACGCCTGTGGTGACTTCGTCAATCTTAAGATGATGTGCCGGCTCAGTCTTTCGGAGGTGCTCATAGAGGTAGGATATGTGTGCGTGCATTTATAAGAATGAGTATATGTGCATATGTATAAGCGTCTACATCAGTACCGTGTTAAGATAATGATATTAAAATTTGTTGGACGTCCTATATACCTTCACGACATATTCATTTCTTGTCTTATTTCTATGTATAGTGTAGATTGATTGTACAAACAGTATAGTCCAATGTCAGGACCGAGAACTGAGGTATACAAGACTAGTTAAGAAGATCATTGCTCGTGACAATTAGCTTGTTGGCCTGTACAGTGTAGGAGTTTGTAACCAATGTATCAGTTTGTGGAGATGTCGGTATTCTGCAACAGTTAAATACTCTGCAACATAAATGAAATTTCTTTTTTGTCCCCAACAGAGCTAACAAGGGTGTCAACCTTACTAGTTTTGCTAGTTGCTGTTGGGAAACATAGTAAAAAAAACAGCCCTACAATCACCCAGGAATAATATGAAGATGCATTAACTATTTGGATTTGATTGTTATCGACTCCGAGTTGCAGCGAAAGAAGATGAGTTGGTGTAGATCGTACTTGGAGACCTCGAACCGTAGATGAACGATCCCGCGAAACGTCCATGAATAGTTCCTCGAACAGAAGATCGAAAGCACGGCCTCTCTACAAGTTGCAAACATACGGTCCCCACGATCCGGCAGCGCTTCACCGTCTAGAGCTAATCGTTACCGGAGAATTAGCGGGAGGATATTAGAACCACGTCGGGCTTGTAATTATGAGGATTAGAGGATCTTGATCAAGCTTTACTTAATCAAGTAGGACCACCTATAACTAGAACTAGAGGAGGCTCCAAAACTTTGTGTGTCCAAAAAGTGCAAAAACCTCCAATTCTAGTTCTAGTTCTAGGTGGAGGAAGAGGGGGCACCACAAGGGGAGGGAAAGTCCCCCTCCCTTGGTCGTCCAAGAGGAGGGGGATTCCACCTCCAATTCGGCCTCCCTGTCCCCTTCCATCCCTTGGCCTTTTAAGCTCCGTTGATATTTAATTAAATATAAAAGCATTCTAAATATTATTAGAGCCTTTGATTATTAATTTAACATCTCCAAAAACATTCTTCACCTATATATTATTTATCGCTAATGCCCGATAAACTCTGAAACCCTTCCGGTGACATCAAAACGCTTCCAGTTCCTGTCGAAACTATTTCGAATATTAACGAAACTATTTCACAAATAAATCCTCATTACTCACGTCCTACTAACACTCAGCAGATCGTGATCACCTTAAACTTGTGACCCTGTAGGTTTGGTAAAACATTGGCATGAACAAAACCCCTTTGTTCAATGACCGATAGAGGAACCATGGACATCCATATCGATCCCTATGATTACGCAAATGGCATTCAAGTGAACCTTTGGTTATCATGTGCTATTTCATTTACTTCACGATACTTTACAAAACCCGAGGTGAGATGTATCGGTATCCTCTTGAGTCATACACATGCTCACTATACCGGTTTCCTCGTTACCGGTTTTATTCTTTTTTCTCGTTGACATGTTACGGCATCCCCGTGACATGGTCACATGTGTCTTCCCAGACGATGATGAATGCTTTCATACCGAGAGGGCCCTAAGAATATCTCTCCATCGCCGGAGGAGAAAATTCCAGTCTTCAGCCATCTAGTCCCTTGTCTAACTTTCAGATGAATGTGTAAGTTGTCGTTATGATCACCGTGTTACAGATGACATCCGAGCAACCCCAAAGTCCACCGTATGGTAAGAAGTGACTACCATACTCTCATGGTCTAAGGAACTAAAAACACGCGATAACACTTCGTTTATAACAATTGATTTTAGACGATATTATCTCAAAGTATAAAAACAAGTTTGGGTCAATTCAATATGATTGTTCTTTTAACGTCATACTCTCAATGTTGTTTTATGACTATCGTTACACTTAATAATATCTTAAGATCCAAAAAATATGATCACCTACAACACTTGAGACAGTCTTAAAGACAAGACTAGGAGCTTAATTTTGTCGTTTGTCATCCACATGTACATATGAGCTTTCCACTAAATCACACATTTAAGGTGTTGGGGAACGCAGTAATTTAAAAAAAATCCTATGCACACGCAAGATCCATCTAGGTGATGCACAGCAATGAGAGGGGAAGAGTATGTCTACGTACCCTCGTAGACCGAAAGCGGAAGCGTTATGACAACACGGTTGATGTAGTCGTATGTCTTTGCGATCCAACCGATCCAAGTACTGAACGCACGGCACCTCCGCGATCTGCACACGTTCAGCTCGGTGATGTCCCACGAACTCTAGATCCAGCTGAGGTTGAGGGAGAGTTTCATCAGCACGACGGCATGATGACGGTAATGATGAAGTTACCGAAGCAGGGCATCGCCTAAGCACTACAACGATATGACCGAGATGGAAATCTGTGGAGGGGAGCACCGCACACGGCTAAACAATCAACTTGTGTGTTCTATGGTGCCCCCTGCCCCCATATATAAAGGAGAAAGGGGGAGGCCGGCCGGCCCCTAGGGCGCGCCCCCAAGAGGGGAATCCTACTAGGAATCCATGTCCTAGTAGGAATCCACCAAGAGGGAGAGAGGGGGAAGGAAGGAAGGAAGAGGGGGAATGGAAGGAAAGGGGGCGCCGCCCCCTTCCCCTAGTCCAATTCAGATCCAAGGGGGGAGGGCGCGGCCAACCCCTCCTAGCCCTACCTCTCTTCCCACTAAGGCTCATACAGGCCCATTAGTTCCCCCGGGGGTTCTGATAACCCCCTCGTAGTCCGATATATATCCGGTAAGCTCCGAAACTCAACTGGTGTCCGAATATAGTCATCCAATATATCAATCTTTATGTCTCGACCATTTCAAGACTCCTCGTCATGTCTGTGATCACATCCAGGACTCTGAACTACCTTCGATACATCAAAACACATAAACTCATAATACCGATCGTCATCGAACACTAAGCGTGCGGACCCTACGGGTTTGAGAACTATGTAGACATGACTGAGACTCATCTCCGGTAAATAACCAATAGCAGAACCTGGATGCTCATATTGGTTCCTACATATTCTACGAAGATCTTTATCGGTCAAACCGCATAACAACATACGCTGTTCTCTTTGTCATCGGTATGTTACTTGCCCGAGATTCGATCATCGGTATCTCAATACCTAGTTCAATCTCATTACCAGCAAGTCTCTTTACTCATTCCGTAATGCATTATCTCGTAACTAACTCATTAGTCACATTGCTTGCAAGGCTTATAGTGATGCGCATTACCGAGAGGGCCCAAACATACCTCTCCGACAATCGGAGTGATAAATCCTAATCTCGATCTATGCCAACTCAACAAACACCATCAGAGACACCTGTAGAGCATCTTTATAATCACCCAGTTACGTTGTGACGTTTGATAGCACACTAAGTGTTCCTCCGGTATTCGGGAGTTGCATAATCTCATAGTCATAGGAACATGTATAAGTTATGGAGAAAGCAATAGCAATAAACTAAACTATCATAGTGCTAAGCTAACGGATGGATCAAGTCAATCACATCATTCTCTAATGATGTGATCCCGCTCATCAAATGACAACTCATGTCTATGGCTAGGAAACTTAACCATCTTTGATTAACGAGCTAGTCAAGTAGAGGCATACTAGTGACACTCTGTTTGTCTATGTATTCACACATGTACTAAGTTTCCGGTTAATACAATTCTAGCATGAATAATAAACATTTATCATGATATAAGGAAATATAAATAACAACTTTATTATTTCCTCTAGGGCATATTTCCTTCAGTCTCCCACTTACACTAGAGTCAATAATCTAGATTATATTGTAATGATTCTAACACCCATGGAGTCTTGGTGCTGATCATGTTTTGCTCGTGAGAGAGGCTTAGTCAACGAGTCTGCAAACTTTAGATCCGTATGTATCTTGCAAATCTCTATGTCTCCCTCCTTGACTTGATCGTGGATGGAATTGAAGCGTCTCTTGATGTGCTTGGTTCTCTTGTGAAATATGGATTCCTTTGTCAAGGCAATTGCACCAGTATTGTCGCAAAAGATTTTCATTGGACCTGATGCACTAGGTATGACACCTAGATCGGATATGAACTCCTTCATCGAGACTCCTTCATTTGCTGCTTCCGAAGCAGTTATGTATTCCGTTTCACACGTAGATCCCACCACGACGCTTTGCTTAGAACTGCACCAACTGACAGCTCCACCATTCAATAAAAATACGTATCTGGTTGTGACTTAGAGTCATCCGGGTCAGTGTCAAAGCTTGCATCGACGTAACCGTTTACGACGAGCTCTTTGTCACCTCCATAAATGAGAAACATATCCTTAGTCCTTTTCAGGTATTTCAGGATATTCTTGACCGTTGTCCAGTGATCCACTCCTGGATTACTTTGGTACCTCCCTGCTAAACTAATAGCAAGACACACGTCAGGTCTGGTACACAGTATTGCATACATGATAGAACCTATGGCTGAAGCATAGGGAATGACTTTCATTTTCTCTCTATCTTCTACAATGGTCGGGCATTGAGTCTAACTCAACTTCACACCTTGTAACACAGGCAAGAACCCTTTATTTGCTTGATCCATTATGAACTTCTTCAAAACTTTATCAAGGTATGTGCTTTGTGAAAGTTTAATTAAGCGTCTTGATCTATCTCTATAGATCTTGATGCCCAATATATAAGCAGCTTCACCGAGGTCTTTCATTCAAAAATTATTATTCAAGTATCCTTTTATGCTATTTAGAAATTTAGTATCATTTCCAATCAACAATATGTCATCTACATATAATATCAGAAATGCTACAGAGCTCCCACTCACTTTTTTGTAAATACAGGCTTCTCCAAAAGTCTGTATAAAACCATATGCTTTGATCACACTATCAAAGCGTATATTCCAACTCTGAGAAGCTTGCACCAGTCCATAAATGGATCGCTGGAGCTTGCACACTTTGTTAGCACCTTTTGGATCGACAAAACCTTCTGGTTGCATCATATACAACTCTTCTTTAAGATATCCATTAAGTAATGCAGTTTTGACATCCATTTGCCAAATTTCATAATCATAAAATGCGGCAATTGCTAACATGATTCGGACAGACTAAAGCATTGCTACAGGTGAGAAGGTCTCATCGTAGTCAACTTCTTCAACTTTTCGAAAACCTTTTGCAACAAGTCGAGCTTTGTAGACAGTAATATTACTGTCAGTGTCAGTCTTCTTCTTGAAGATCCATTTATTCTCTATGGCTTGCCGATCATCGGGCAAGTCAACCAAAGTCCGCACTTTGTTCTCATACATGGATCCCATCTCAGATTTCATGGCCTCAAGCCATTTTGCGGAATCTGGTCTCATCATTGCTACCTCATAGTTCGTAGGTTCGTCATGCTCAAGTAACATGAACTCCATAACAGGATTACCGTACCACTCTAGTGTGGATCTTACTCTGGTTGACCTACGAGGTTCGGTAGTAACTTGATCAGAAGTTTCATGATCATCATCATTAGCTTCCTCACTTACTGGTGTAGGAATCACTGGAACTGATTTCTGTGATGAACTACTTTCCAATAAAGGAGCAGGTACAATTATCTCATCAAGTTTTACTTTCCTCCCATTCACTTATTTCGAGAGAAACTCCTTCTCTAGAAAGGATCCATTCTTAGCAACGAATATCTTGCCTTCGGATTTGTGATAGAAGGTGTACCCAACAGTCTCATTTGGGTATCGTATGAAGACACATTTCTCCGATTTGGGTTCGAGCTTATCAGGTTGAAACTTTTTCACATAAGCATCGCAGCCCTATACTTTAAGAAATGACAACTTGAGTTTCTTGTCAAACCACAGTTCATAAGGTGTCGTCTCAACGGATATTGATGGTGCCTTATTTAACGTGAATGCAGCCGTCTCTAAAGCATAACCCCAAAACGATAGCGGTAAATCAGTAAGAGACATCATAGATCGCACCATATCTATTAAAGTGCGGTTATGACGTTCGGACACACCATTACGCTGTGGTGTTCCAGGTGGCGTGAGTTGCGAAACTATTTCGCATTGTTTTAAATGAAGACCAAACTCGTAACTCAAATATTCTCCTCCACGATCAAATTGTAGAAACTTAATTTTCTTGTTAGGATGATTTTCCACTTCACTCTCAAATTCTTTGAACTTTTCAAATGTTTCAGACTTATGTTTCATCAAGTAGATATACCCATATCTGCTCAAATCATTTGTGAAGGTCAAAAAATAACGATACCCGCCACGAGCATCAACACTCATCGGACCGCATACATCAGTATGTATTATTTCCAATAAGTATGTTGCTTGTTCCATTGTTCTGGAGAGCGAAGTCTTAGTCATCTTGCTCATGAGGCATGGTTCACAAGCATCAAGTGATTCATAATCAAGTGATTCAAAAAGTCTATCAGCATGGAGTTTCTTCATGTGCTTTACACCAACATGACCTAAACGGCAGTGCCATAAATAAGTTGCACTATCATTATTAAAGAGTCAATTACACCATCGGTGCTAAAACTTGGCATGAAAATTCAATTTAGTGCCGAAACTTGCGGCATACTTTGAATTGGTGCTATAACTTGGCTTTGGCATGCATATACAGTGCAAATGGTGTTTGTATACGGACACAATTCTGACTAGGCACACCACGTGGCGGGAGGCCCGTGACCTGGGGCGTGAAGGAGCCACTGCCTAAGCAATGCAAGAGAAGCAGTTTTCCAATATTACTTTCTTAAAAAGTTATGAACTATATTTAAATTCTAATCATGTATTATAGAAAAATTATATAGAAAAATTCTTAAACATAGGAGTATTAATGTAGTATATAAAAGTGCTCATCCTTTAAGAAATTTTTATGTTTCTATATATTTTAGTAAATGCTTACATAAGTTTAAAAGTGTTCATAGTTTTAAAGAAATATTAATGTAGTATATAAAAGTTTTCATCCTTTAATAATTTTGTATATATTTAATAAATTCTTATATAAATTTAAAAATGTTCAGAATTTTAACAAAATACTCATGTAGTTATAAAAGTGTTCATGCTTTGAGAAACATATATTCACATGATGTAAAAATAGTTGGTTGGAATTCGAGCCAGCTACATGTAGTCATCATGTGCACGTGGCCAGCACACCACCCAACAGTGTTAATATTTTTCAGAAACTTGTAAAATATATGTAACTTACAACCTTATGTTATAATATAATACACTATAAATCTATTCATGTATTATTTCAAAATTAATCCATATAATAAAATTATAATTAAAAATTATGCATGTAATAATGTCCATATTTAGTTTTTTAAAGGCAAATATATGTATATATATATTGTATATTCAAGTAAATTAATATATATTTAAAATGTTCACACTTTTAATAAAATAATTATGTATTATATAAAAGTGTTCATTGTTAATTTAAAATTTATCATATTGATAGCGATTATAATTTACATCTAATTTATAATTTACTTAAAAAAACTACAGTCCAAAATGGGTCGTAGGGTCTCCAGCGCGCTTAGGTTATATATATTAGAGTATCCAAGTAAAACAAAATGTTCTTCTTGATACATTGGTTAGGCAAACGCCGCTCCACTCTGCAGGTCACATTTTTTTAATACCACCGGCCACTTTTTTTGCAAATAAGTTGTGGATCGCGCATCAAGGCCCTTTTCTGTGAGAAAAATATTCTGAGTTGTCTTCCACAAAATAACTGGCTGAATACCCTATCTCTATCGTTCAGAGGCTGACAGCAGGTCCCGCACCACTTGGCGCGCCTTGTCAGCATCATCTCCATGTACAAACACGATTTGCGCCGTATATGCATAGCAAAGCCAAGTTGTAGCACCGATTCAATGCATGGCGCGAGTATTGGCACTAAAATGATTTTTCTCGTCAAGTTTTAGCACCAGTGGTGTAATTGACTCATTATTAAACTTATATCTTTTGGCTTCAATACTATAAATATGTGTATCACTACTATCGAGATTTAGTAAAAATAGACCACTCATCAAGGGTGCATGACCATAAAAGATATTACTCATATAAATAGAACAACCATTATTTTCTGATTTAAATGAATAACCGTCTCGCATCAAACAAGATCCAGATATAATGTTCATGCTTAACACTGGCACCAAATAACAATTATTCAGGTCTAATACTAATCCTAAAGGTAGATGTAGAGATAGCGTGCCCGCCGGCGATCACATCGACTTTGGAACCATTTCTCATGTGCATCGTCACCTCGTCTTTAGCCAATCTTCGCTTAATCCGTAGCCACTGTTTCGACTTGCAAATATTAGCAATAGAACCAGTATCAAATACACAGGCGCTACTACGTGCATTAGTAAGGTACACATTAATAACATGTACTCCCTGCGTTCCTTGATATAAGGTGTATAGATTTTTTTAGAAAAAGTTCGAAATATAAGGTGTCTTGCGTTGCACCATTTGTTTGAATATTTTTTTTAGGGATTTGATTACATTTACTTATATTAGGCAAAATCCTCTATTTTCTCATGTCAATTAGTCAGGTGTAATCTCGCCCAAAACTTGTGAAATTTTCACTTCACGTGCGTTCTTTAATTTTCGTGCCAAAAACTATACACCCTATATTTAGGAACGGAGGGAGTATATCAAATATACCTTTTGAAGAAAACATGCCCTAGAGGCAATAATAAAGTTATTATTTATTTCCTTATATAATGATAAATGTTTATTATTCATGCTAGAGTTGTATTAACCGGAAACATGATACATGTGTGAATACATAGACAAACAGAGTGTCACTAGTATGCCTCTACTTGACTAGCTCGTTGATCAAAGATGGTTATGTTTCCTAGCCATAGACAAAGAGTTGTCATTTGATTAACGGGATCACATCATTAGGAGAATGATATGATTGACTTGACCCATTCTGTTAGCTTACCACTTGATCGTTTAGTATGTTGCCATTGCTTTCTTCATGACTTATACATGTTTCTATGACTATGAGATTATGCAACTCCTGTTTACCGGAGGAACACTTTGTGTGCTACCAAACGTCACAACGTAACTGGGTGATTATAAAGGTGCTCTACAAGTGTCTCCGAAGGTACTTGTTGGGTTGGCGTATTTCGAGATTAGGATTTGTCACTCCGATTGTCGGAGAGGTATCTCTAGGCCCACTCGGTAATACACATCACTTAAGCCTTGCAAGCATTGTAACTAATGAGTTAGTTACGGGATGATGTATTACGGAATGAGTAAAGAGACTTGTCGGTAACGAGATTGAACTAGGTATTGAGATACCGACGATCGAATCTCGGGCAAGTAACATACCAATGACAAAGGGAACAACGTATGTTGTTATGCGGTTTGATCGATAAAGATCTTCGTAGAATATGTGGTAGCCAATATGAGCATCCAGGTTCTACTATTGGTTATTGACCGGAGACGTGTCTCGGTCATGTCTACATAGTTCTCGAACCCGTAGGGTCCGCACGCTTAAAGTTCGATGACGATTATATTATGAGTTTATGTGTTCTGATGTACCGAAGGTAGTTCGGAGTCCCGGATGTGATCACGGACATAATGAGGAGTCTCGAAATGGTCGAGACGTAAAGATCGATATATTAGACGACTATGTTCGGACACCGGAATGGTTTCGGGGAGTTTCGGGCATATACTGGAGTACCGGGGGGTTACCGGAACCCCCCCCGGGAGACTAATGGGCCTATAGGGCCCTAGTGAAGAAGAGGAGGGGCGGCCAAGGGCAGCCGCGCACGCCCTTCCCCCCAGTCCGAATTGGACAGGGAGGGGGCGGCGCCCCCCTTTCCTTTCCCCCTCTCTCTCCTTTCCTCTCCTCTCCTACTCCCACATGGAAGGGGGGAGTCCTACTCCCGGTGGGAGTAGGACTCCTCATGGGGCGCGCCTAGGGTGGCCGGCCCCCTCCCCCTCCTCCACTCCTTTTTATACGGGGAGGGAGGCACCCCCTGGAGACACAACAATTGATCTCTTGGGTCTCTTAGTCGTGTGCAGTGCCCCCCTTCACCATAATCCACCTCGATAATACCATAGCGGTGCTTAGGCAAAGCCATGCGTTGGTAGAACATCATCATCGTCACCACGCCGTCATGCTGACGGAACTCTCCCTCAAAGCTCGGCTGGATAGGAGTTCGCGGGACGTCATCGAGTTGAACATGTGCAGAATTCGAAGGTGCCGTGCGTTCGGTACTTGATCGGTCGGATCGTGAGGACGTATGACTACATCAACCGTGTTGTGCTAATGCTTCCGCTTTCGGTCTACGAGGGTACGTGGACACACTCTCCCCTCTCGTTGCTTTGCATCACCATGATCTTGCGTGTGCGTAGGAATTTTTTTGAAATTACTACGTTCCCCAACAGTGGCATCCGAGCCAGGCTTTATGCGTTGATGTTATATGCACGAGTAGAACACAAGTGAGTTGTGGGCGATACAAGTCATACTGCTTACCAGCATGTCATACTTTGGTTCGGCGGTATTGTTGGATGAAGCAGTCCAGACCGACATTACGCGTACGCTTACGCGAGACTGGCTCTACCGACGTGCTTTGCACACAGGTGGCTGGCGGGTGTCAGGTTCTCCAACTTTAGTTGAACTGAGTGTGGCTAGGCCCGGTCCTTGAGAAGGTTAAAACAACACTAACTTGACGAACTATCGTTGTGGTTTTGATGCGTAGGTAAGAACGGTTCTTGCTCAGCCCATAGCAGCCATGTAAAACTTGCGACAACAAAGTAGAGGACGTCTAACTTGTTTTTGTAGGGCATGTTGTGATGTGATATAGTCAAGACATGATGCTATATTTTATTGTATGAGATGATCATGTTTTGTAACCGAGTTATCGGCAACTGGCAGGAGCCATATGGTTGTCGCTTTATTGTATGCAATGCAATCGCCCTGTAATTGCTTTACTTTATCACTAAGCGGTAGCGATAGTAGTAGAAGCAATAGTTGGCGAGATGACAATGATGCTACGATCGAGATCAAGGTGTCACGCCGGTGACGATGGTGATCATGACGGTGCTTCGGACATGGAGATCACAAGCACGAGATGATGATGGCCATATCATATCACTTATATTGATTGCATGTGATGTTTATCTTTTATGCATCTTATTATGATTTGATCGACGGTAGCATTATAAGATGATCTCTCACTAAATTTCAAGATAAAAGTGTTCTCCCTGAGTATGCACCGTTGCCAAAGTTCATCGTGCCCAGACACCACGTGATGATCGGGTGTGATAAGCTCTACGTCCATCTACAACGGGTGCAAGCCAGTTTTGCACATGCAGAATACTCAGGTTAAACTTGACGAGATGTGCAGATATGGCCTTGGAACACTAAGACCGAAAGGTCGAGCGTGAATCATATAGTAGATATGATCAACATAGTGATGTTCACCATTGAAAACTACTCCATTTCACGTGATGATCGGTTATGGTTTAGTTGATTTGGATCACGTGATCACTTAGATGATTAGAGGGATGTCTATCTAAGTGGGAGTTCATAAGTAATATGATTAATTGAACTTAAATTTATCATGAACTTAGTACCTAATAGTATTTTGCATGTCTATGTTTGTTGTAGATAGATGGCTCGTGCTGTTGTTCCGTTGAATTTTAATGCGTTCCTTGAGAAAGCAAAGTTGAAAGATGATGGTAGCAATTACACGGACTGGGTCCGTAACTTGAGGATTATCCTCATTGCTGCACAGAAGAATTACATCCTGGAAGCACCGCTAGGTGCCAAACCTGCTGCAGGAGCAACACCAGATGTTATGAACGTCTGGCAGAGCAAAGCTGATGACTACTCGATAGTTCAATGTGCCATGCTTTACGGCTTAGAACCGGGACTTCAACGACGTTTTGAACGTCATGGAGCATATGAGATGTTCCAGGAGTTGAAGTTAATATTTCAAGCAAATGCCCGGATTGAGAGATATGGAGTCTCCAATAAGTTCTACAGCTGCAAGATGGGGGAGAATAGTTCTGTCAGTGAGCATATACTCAGAATGTCTGGGTATAACAATCACTTGATTCAACTGGGAGTTAATCTTTCCGATGATAGCTTCATTGACAGAATTCTTCAATCACTGCCACCAAGCTACAAGAGCATCGTGATGAACTATAACATGCAAGGGATGGATAAGACAATTCCCGAGCTCTTCACAATGCTAAAGGCTGCGGAGGTAGAAATCAAAAAGGAGCATCAAGTGTTGATGGTCAATAAGACCACCAGTTTCAAGAAAAAGGGCAAAGGGAAGAAGAAGGGGAACTTCAAGAAGAACATCAAACAAGTTGCTGCTCAAGAGAAGAAACCCAAGTCTGGACCTAAGCTTGAGACTGAGTGCTTCTACTGCAAGCAGATTGGTCACTGGAAGCGGAACTGCCACAAGTATTTGGCGGATAAGAAGGATGGAAAGGTGAACAAAGGTATATGTGATATACATGTTATTGATGTGTACCTCACCAGAGCTCGCAGTAGCACCTGGGTATTTGATACTGGTTTTGTTGCTAATATTTGCAACTCAAAATAGGGACTGCAGATTAAGCGAAGACTGGCTAAGGACGAGGTGACGATGCGCGTGGGAAATGGTTCCAAAGTCGATGTGATCGCCGTCGGCACGCTACCTCTACGCACTACAAAAAAAGACACATCCGTGACATTTTGGGCCGAACGAATTTTTTTTCTGTCATACATATGACACTTCTATGACGATAATTGTGACAAAACCCGGTATCATCATAGATGTGGTGGGCTCCTACTTCTATGACAAAAAATCATGACATAAAATGGGCTTTTCGTCCTGGGCGGGCCGGAGACGCAGCTGCATGACATTCTTTGGGCCGTCCATGACGGAAAAAACCGTGGTAGAAGCGAGGGGGAGGAAAATTTCGGGGAGTTCCCGGTTACGGTGGGAGGTCGGGGGCCGACCGATGCACGTTTCTCTCGTACACGTACGCGCATGTGTGCGAGGCGTTGGCTCTAACTGAACCCGAGCGAGGCGTTGGGCTCTAACTGAACCCGAGCGATTGCACTGCAGGCAACGCGTTACTGAACCCGAGCGATCGATCGATGGCTGTTAACTGGACCTGATCGAGCGATTCCTTGGCTACTGCTGCTAACTGAAGCCGATTGATGGGATGAACAGTGAGCGTTGCGCGGGGGGGGGGGGGGGTGGATGAACAGTGAGCGGTGGCGTTGCCTCTGGATGAACAGGACCCCGTGGTGTGGTGGAGGGCTGGATGAACAGTAGACGGTGGAGGGGTGCCCGTGGAGGGGTGGATGAACAGGACCCCGTGGTGTGGAGGCCTGGATGAATAGTAGACGGTGGAGGGGTGCCCGTGGAGGGGTGGTTGAATAGGACCCCGTGGTATGGAGGGCTGGATGAACAGTAGACGGTGGAGGGGTGGTTGAACAGTAGCCGGTGGAGTAGCGCGCGGTGGAGGCTGGATGAACAGGAGCCCGTGGAGGCCGGAGGAGGTCGACGGTGGATGAACAGTAGCTCGTGGAGGCTGGAGGGGGTCGACGGTGGAGATGAACAGTATCCCGTGGAGTCCCGTTTTGCGGTACGCCACACCCCTCTCGATGAACAGGATCCCCATTTCGACCGTAGCGCTCCAACACAAGTCCGTTTCCTCCGTTTTGCGGTACGCCACACCCCTCCCGATCAACAGGACCCCCCGTTTCGACCGTAGGAGGTCCGTTTCCTCCGTTTTGCGGTACGCCACACCCCTCCCAATCAACATGACCCCCCTTTCGACCGTAGGAGGTCCGTTTCCTCTGTTTTGCGGTACGCCAGGCCTCGTTTCCATCGCCTCTTCTGTCCAAGCCCTCCCGATGAACACGACCACGCATTCCGTTCCGACCCATGAACACGACGACGACGTTGTTTCTCCGTTCTGACCCAGCCATGTACACGAGCCCTCGCCGTACGTATGCGCGAGTAGGCGTTCGAGACCCCGCCCGTATGTACACATACATGGCCGTATTTTCTTTCTTGCACCTTGGCCGCTGTACGTACGTGTACATGCTACGTGCGCGCCTCTACTACGACACGTGCGCACCTCTACTACGACACATGCGCGCCTCTACATCGACCAATATGTATGTACATGTTCGCGACCAGAATGTCAATGCTACGTATGCTTCGACCAGGTGGGTCCTGACTGCCAGGCACTTCCTTGCCTGCGAAGATGTAGCTGGTGGGTCCCAGCAGTCAGGGGGGCAAAATACGGTGGCCCGTCTGGTGGGTCCCCGTTGTCAGGGGGAGGAATAATTATTTTGCACGTAATAAGGAGGCACTTCCTTGCTGCGGCTGTGGACCCAGCTGTCAGCCTCTCCACGTATAGTCCACGTCCGATGGAAGCCGTTCCTTGACCATGCTGACCATGCCGCGCCGAGAGCACCAAGGCGGTGGACGACGGCGAGGCCTAGGAAGGGGACGACGTGGAGCTGGGGAAGACGCGGAAGTGGATGCCCACGCGTAGAGGAGTACGAGGGCACTGGTTCGCTGCGGTGTGAGGCTGTCGTCGCCGCAGAGTAACAGGGGATATGGGTGAGTAGAGGGATGGCCTGGCCAGCGGTGGGAGTAGTAGGGGGCGGTGAGGCCTCCGCCGCATCGCAGCCGGCCACGGGAGGCAGGAGCACGAGGCACTACCGGCACTGGTTTGGGCGGCTGGAGCAAGAAGACCAGAGGTTGAAGAAGCACGACGGCCGTTGGATGGACATCGTACGGTCACTAGAGCTAGAATCGTGCACATTGACTAAGTTGACAAAGCCCTCCGTCCCCGTCAACTTAGTAGGCCCACAAGTCAGCCTGCCACTATACTAGGTCCCAGCTAACAGGGAGAGTATTCATTTTTTTGTGCGTAATAAGGAGGCACTTCCTTGCGTGCGAAGATATAGCTGGTGGGTCCGAGCTGTCAGTGGCGGTAACGTTTTTTTCGCAAAATACAGAGGCCCTTTCGGTGGGTCCCAGATGTCAGGTGGAGGAATCACTATTTTGCGTGTAATAAGGAGGCATTTCCTTGCGTGAGGCCATGGACCCAGCTGTCGGCCTCTCCACCTAAAGTCCACTTCAGATGCATGTCGGTCGTTGACCATGTTGACCAGGCCGCGCCGAGAGCACCAGGGCGGTGGACGATGGCGAGGCCTAGGAAGGGAACGACACAGAGGCAGGGAAGACTCGGCAGTTGTTTCCCACGCGGAGGGGAGTACGACGGTACGAGGGTTTACTGGTTCGTCTGCCGTTGCCGGAGAATAACAGCAGGTGTGGGTGAGTAGAGGGATGGCTAGGCCAGCGATGGGAGTACAGTGGGACGGTGAGGCCTGCGCGACAGCAGAGCCGGCCGCGGGGAGGAGGGAGCAGGCAGTCTCGCCGGCGCCTGTTTGAGCGGCTGGAGCAGGAAGAGCAGAGATTGAAGAAGCACGACGGCCGTTGGATGGCCATCCAACAGTCACTGCTTGTGCGTCAACCTTTTTTTAGGAAAGCCTCAAATCTGTGGAAAACAATATACAACCCGTCTGCCATTATTTCTAATAATTTACAGCCCATTTGCTAATTATTAAGATTTTTTTGGAGCCCATATTCTTTTTGTTAGCATTACAGCCCATATTGTGGCCACGGTTAAAAAATTATACGAAATTTTGCATATTTCAGTGCGGTCCGAACTGTTTTTAATCCTGAAATTTCGACTCACATTCAAACTAATTTTAAAAATAAATGTATATCAATATAAAATCCAACAAATTCTCCACGCATAAAAATTAATATAATTTCAAATCTCGAAATGAAAAAAGATATTTGAAACTAATTACTGGTTTGATGTGTTTTAAAAATGTACAGCCCATTTCTCATTACTGATGGGCCATTTTCTCGGCCAGCCGAATGAAAGCTCTCCTCCTCGTCTTGAAAGATTTGCAGCCGAACAAGCCTGACAAAGTGACTTACTTGGCAAATCACAAAAAAACTGGGATGTGGCCATGGACCCAGCTGTCAGCCTCTCCACGTACAGTACTCTTCCGATGGAATGTCATTGACCATGTTGACCACACCGCGCCGAGAGCACCAAGGCTGTGGACGACGGCGAGGCCTAGGAAGGGGACGACGCGGAGCCGGGGAAGACGCGGCAGTGGATGCCCACGCGGAGAGGAGTACAAGGGTTCACTGGTTCGGCTGCGGTGTGAGGCTGCCGTCGCCGCAGGGCCTGGCTAGCGGTGGGAGTAGTAGGGGCGATGAGGCCTCATCGGCAGCACAGCCGGCCACTAGAGGCAGGAGCAGGTGGTCTCCCCAGCGCTGGTTTGGGCGGCTGGTGCAAGAAGAGCAGCGATTGAAGAAGCAGCAGGACCGTTCGATTCAAATCCAACGGTTACTGCTGCTAGAATCGTTTGTTGACTAAGTTGACAAGCCCTGCATACGCGTCAACTTAGTAGGCCCACAGGTTAGCCTCCCAACCGGTGCGCCCCAGATGTCAGTGGGAGGAATCATTTTTTTCGCGTAATAATGAGGCAGTTGATTGCGTGTGGCCAGGCCAGCGGAGGGAGTAGGGTGGGCCGGGGAAGCCTGCGCGGCATCACAGCGGACCACAAGAGGAGGGAGCAGGCAGTCCCGCTGGCGCTAGTTTAGGCGGCTGGAGCAGGAAGATCAGAGATTAAAGAAGCACGTCGGCCGTTGGATGGACATCCAACACTAACTGCTGCTAGAATCATGTGTTCACTGACATAGCCTTTCGTAAACAAGTCAGCCTCGAAATCCGTGGCGTGTACAGCCCATTTGCTATTATTTTTATATTTTTTACTCATTTTCTAATTCATATGGAATTTATTGCAGCCTGTTTTCCATTTTTAGAATTGATGGCCATTTTCTGGTCAGTATCAGGGTCAAAAAATTAACTAAATATGTGGGAAATTTTGAAAATTCGCAAATTTTTGCCGGGGAACGAAATATTCTTAATCCAAAAATTAATAGTCATAGTAAAACAAATTTAAAAATAAATTAGTACTATGTCATGTTAAATCCAATGAAATACGTATAAGATATCAGTGAAGAACAAAAACAAAAAATGAAACTTATATCCCATTTGCTATAAATTTTTTGGAATGTTCAACCCCTTTTGATATTACTTTTAACAGACATTGACCATACTCTTAAGCCAGGCCGGAATGCATCCCTCCTCGTCTTGAAAGATTTGCAGCCCAGTAATTCGGAGAAAACAAATAGGCCTAGCTTGGGTATTCTTCAAAAAGAAATACTGGCTAGCTATTTTCCCAAAGAACTGATGCATGAGCATTTAGCTTTATTTATTTATTCATTTACTTATTTATGTTTAGGGGACCATGAGCATGTACTTGGGTCGGATTCATGTGAGAGCCTCCCTTCCAGTTAATTATGGGCTTCTCTATTGGGCCTTCATCAGTGGGCTGCATGTTATCAACAAGTGGAAAATGTGTTCTGAGTTTCAAAAAAATGTGTTCCGTACGATAAATAGTTTGCGCTATGTACGATACAGGGCACTAAAGGATCGAACCGTGCAACGACTTCCAAAACATTGTGTTTATCGTTCTAACAACACATTTATTCAACCAACAGACGAAATATACTACTGATTGTACATTGAAAACAACAACAACAGCAAACAGACGAAATATACTACTGATTGTACACGTCCGCTTAGTAGGCCCACAAGTCAGTCACCAAATCTGACGGGTCCCAGCTGTCAACGGGATGAATAATTTTTTTCGCAAAACAAGGAGGCACTTCCTTCCGTGCGAAGATACAGCTGGTGGGTCCCAGCTGTCGGGTGGAGGAAACATTTTTTCCAGCTTAATAAGGAGGAACTTTCCTTGCGTGCGACCATGGACCTCGTGGGTCCTAGCCGTCAGGCCCTTCACGTAAAGTCCTCTTCCGATGACTCTCGTTTGTTGACCAGGCCGCACCGAACGCAGTGAGGCGGTGGACGACGGGGAGTCCCCGGACGGAAACGACTCGGAGATGGGAAAACGCGGCAGTGGAGTCGCAGATTGAGAGGAGGAGAAGGGTTATAACTGGTTCTGTTGCGGCGTGGGGCTGTAGTCTATGGAGAATAACAACAGGTGTCGAGGGGGTGGAGGGATAGCCTGGCCGGCGGTGGGGTTGCGCTTCGCAGCGATGCGTGCTAAGCAGAACCGCTAGCCGCCGGAGGCCGGACCAGGCGGTCCTGGCGACGCTGGAGGAAGAAGACGAGAGATTGAAGGTGCATGCCGGTCGTTGGATATAAATCCAATGGCTGTGGATGACATAATCATTTGTTACCAAGTTGACAACGCCCTACGTAGGCTTCGACCTACTGGCCCACATGTCAGCCTGCAAAAACGTGGCATATATTTAACCCATGTTTTCTATAATGTACCGTCCATTTGCTGGGCTGGGTAAACAAATAATTTCGCGTCAATCAGGCTCATTTATATTCTCTAAGAAATCCCAGCCCATTTGCACTTCCTTGAAATACACATATTAGGTGGGCTCCTTATATATACGTATAACGTTATGTGAGGAGCAATTAATATCAAAGAATAAACCGGAGAGGCACACTTTTTATATATATATATATATATATATATATAATTAAGAAATTAGCGAGTTATTGCTCAAAATAAAAATGAGCACGTTATTATTAAATTGATCCTTAAAATCTTCGCAATCACCAGGATTTTCCTTGCGTGTGAGTCAAAAACAACCAGGATTTTCCTTGCCAACTTCCGTTAAACATTTACTTTTATAAGTTGGGATGTTTTTATAATGTATATATAAGTCTCTATAAAATATACGATAATAGTAATAATATAAATATATATAATGTGGTTAGAAGGGAAAACATAAATTGGACACGACATTACTTTTATAAGAGACCTGCGTTTTATACCCCATAGTAGGCATACTAACAAGTTCACACACAAATACAACAGAAAAGGTGAACATTCATATCAAACTCAAGTTCACAGGACGCGTTCATATCCATAGCCAACACTCACAATCAACAACTCAAAAGATTCATATATACACAAGCTCAGCATATCTATGCATCCAAATGATTGATAGATCACACGACAATATTCATACATAATTTACAAAAGATTCAGATATACACATGTTCAGTATGTTTATGCATCTGAATGATTGAGATCACAGCCAATATGATCCACGGAAAAACTTTAATTACCTAGGGTACGGACTGGTAAATGGTGTTCAATCGGAGGTACTTCTTGCTAAAATTAGTTCTTGTACGAGTCAACTTTCGAGTACATAAGAGGCAGCACAGACAATTTGAACTTGGCTTGTAGGTTTATCCTCAAATAGTGGCCTCGTGCCGAGGGAGGTTTGAGCAACTTGGCCACTACTTTCATCCAACCAGTTTACTGGCTCATCTTGGTCCTGTATCTCGCCAAAATTCTACATTGCAGACGAGAAAGGAGGTGGTTGAGAAAATGAACCACCCAAATTTTTTGTGTAGTTCAACTGAAATGGAGCATCCTTGGCGTGCAGAATGATTAAGTGCCAGATGAATATAACTGTCAAGCAACTTGTCTGGAATCTTTAGACTCCATGCCATATAGTTCGCTACCATATGTGCCGATAACCAAAAGGCACAAGTTGGGACCAAAGACTGGACTGCGTTTTTCTGGGTTATGCACCAAGCAATATTTTTGGCGTTCACTCTCCTAACACTTGGAGTTTGACAATTGGTTGACGCCAGTTGATACTTGAATGAATATAGGCACTTCTTGTCAACATCTGATCATTTTGTGCAGTTATACTAAAATCACCCGATGTAATGATTTGTCTGCGAGTTCAGGCTCCAAATTACTCCTTTATGAGATCGGCAAACAGTAGCACAATATCAAATTACCAATACATATGACAGGCACAATAATCAGGATAAAGACCAGTACCAACCTGTGTGAGGTAGCATATCAATTACTATTTCCTTTGACTGGAAGCCGAGATAAGCCAAGCGACTGACAGCAAAGGAAGAAAGCATGCGAAGTTTAGCGACTGACAGGAAAGGATGGAAGCTGTCGAGGCAATGAAGCACCCAAAGTTTTTGTGCAGTTCCACCAAAATCGAGCATCCCTGTTGGCACATATATTGAGAGAGTGAGATTACTGTAATAGTGGGACTAGTTTATGAAACATACACTAACAAGTAGAAGCACCCTCATTATCTTAATGGGTAAAGTTAGCAACATAGTAGTCTTGCTTAAAGAGAGGTATTTTTTTATTTAATCAGTGCCAGTTAGCTCAACTCAACACTCAAAGCATTGCCATTTATCATAGGTTGCAAAACTTTAACGTGCAAAGATAAAGAAGTTTCTCATGACAGTGGCACGATACAAATAGAGATGACATCAAACTAATATGGATGAAGGCCTTAGGCCCGTACCAACCTGAGAAAAAAAGCTTATTCATGTAGTCCCATAAGAGATGATAAAGCACTCACTGGAATCACACAATAGTATATATTTTTGTGCACTTCAAATGTATGGTTGAAATCACTCTTGTTTACCAGTGCTGAGATTATATCGAAAGATTATCAAGAACTTTGAGTAGAGTTAAAGCACTGGCTGGGATATAGTTCATTGTATTGTCTTGTGTAGTTCCATTTAATGTATGATTGGCACAACATGATCCCTATTTGCACAAGTAGGAACAAGGTTAAACCTTCATTAGCTTAGTGAGAAAGGATAGGAAGACATTAGCATATTACTCAACCAGTAGCATCAAATTCATGATGGACAATACGAAAAACATTGCCTCATTGAACCAATGGCAATAAATTGACATGCAAAACAATAGCACTATTATGTCATGACACTAATAATATTCCCTCCCTGCTCCACCACATGATTCACCTCCATAGACAAACATACACACGTACATGATTCAGCATAGGGTCCTACTAAAGATTTGTTTAACTCCAACGGGAAAATTAGGCAGTAATAAATTAGTGGTACTTAAGTGTTGGGGAACGTAGCAATTTCAAAAAAAATCCTACGCACACGCAAGATCATGGTGATGCATAGCAACGAGGGGGAGAGTGTTGTCTACGTACCAACACAGACCGACTGCGGAAGCGATCACATAACGTAGAGGAAGTAGTCGTACGTCTTCTTCCCGATCCGACCGATCCAAGCACCGTTACTCCGGCACCTCCGAGTTCTTAGCACACGTTCAGCTCGATGACGATCCTCAGGCTCCGATCCAGCAAAGCGTCGAGGAAGAGTTCCGTCAGCACGACGGCGTGGTGACGATCTTGATGTACTACCGACGCAAGGCTTCGCCTAAGCTCTACAACGATATGACCGAGGTGGAATTTGGTGGCAGGGGGCACCGCACACGGCTAAGGAACGATCAACAATGATCAACTTGTGTGTCTATGGGGTGCCCCCTGCCCCTGTATATAAAGGATGAAGGAGGAGGAGGCCGGCCAAGGCATAAGGTGCGGCCAGGATGGGAGTCCTACTAGGACTCCAAGTCCTAGTAGGAGTCCATCAAGAGGGGAGGAAGGGAGAAGGAATAGGAGGAGAAGGAGAGGTGGCCGGCCCCCTTTTCTCTAGTCCAATTCGGACCAAAGGGGAGGGGGGCGCAGCAGCCTTTTCCTCTTCCCACTAAAGCCCATCAAGGCCCATTACTTCTCCCGTAACTACCCCGTACTCCGAAAAATACCCGAATCACTCGGAACCTTTCCGATGTCCGAATATAGTCGTCCAATATATCGATCTTTACGTCTCGACCATTTCGAGACTCCTCGTCATGTCCCCGATCTCATCCGGGACTCCGAACTCCTTCGGTACATCAAAACTCATAAACTCATAATACAACTGTCATCGAAACCTTAAGCGTGCGGACCCTACGGTTCGAGAACAATGTAGACATGACCGAGACACGTCTCCGGTCAATAACCAATAGCGGGACCTGGATGCCCATATTGGCTCCTACATATTCTACGAAGATCTTTATCGGTCAGACCGCATAACAACATACGTTGTTCCCTTTGTCATCGGTATGTTACTTGCCCGAGATTCGATCGTCGGTATCCAATACCTAGTTCAATCTCGTTACTGGCAAGTCTCTTTACTCGTTCCGTAATACATCATCCCACAACTAACTCATTAGTTGCAATGCTTGCAAGGCTTAAGTGATGTGCATTACCGAGAGGGCCCAGAGATACCTCTCCGACAATCGGAGTGACAAATCCTAATCTCGAAATACGCCAACCCAACATCTACCTTTGGAGACACCTGTAGTACTCCTTTATAATCACCCAGTTACGTTGTGACGTTTGGTAGCACCCAAAGTGTTCCTCCGGCAAACGGGAGTTGCATAATCTCATAGTCATAGGAACATGTATAAGTCATGAAGAAAGCAATAGCAACATACTAAACGATCGTGTGCTAAGCTAATGGAATGGGTCATGTCAATCAGATCATTCAACTAATGATGTGACCTCGTTAATCAAATAACAACTCTTTTGTCCATGGTTAGGAAACATAACCATCTTTGATTAACGAGCTAGTCAAGTAGAGGCATACTAGTGACACTCTGTTTGTCTATGTATTCACACATGTATTATGTTTCCAGTTAATACAATTCTAGCATGAATAATAAATATTTATCATGATATAAGGAAATAAATAATAACTTTATTATTGCCTCTAGGGCATATTTCCTTCAGTCTCCCACTTGCACTAGAGTCAATAATCTAGTTCACATCGCCATGTGATTTAGCAGCAATAGTTCACATCACCATGTGATTAACACCCATAGTTCACATCGTCATGTGACCAACACTCAAAGGGTTTACTAGAGTCAGTAATCTAGTTCACATCTCTATGTGATTAACACCCAAAGAGTACTAAGGTGTGATCATGTTTTTCCTTGTGAGATAATTTTAGTCAACGGGTCTGTCACATTCAGATCCGTAAGTATTTTGCAAAATTCTTTGTCTATAATGCTCTGCACGGAGCTACTCTAGCTAATTGTTCCCACTTTCAATATGTATCCAGATTGTGACTTTAGATTCATCTGGATCAGTGTCAAAAACTTGCATCGACGTAACCCTTTACGACGAACCTTTTTGTCACGTCCATAATCGAGAAACACATCCTTATTTCACTAAGGATAATTCTGACCGCTGTCCAGTGATCTACTCCTAGATCACTATTGTACTCCCTTACCAAATCAGTGCAGGGTATACAATAGATCTGGTACACAGCATGGCATACTTTATAGAACCTATGAATGAGGCATAGGGAATGACTTTCATTCTCTTTCTATCTTCTGTCGTGGTCGGGCTTTGAGTCTTTACTCAACTTCACACCTTGTAACACAGGCAAGAAACTTTTTCTTTGACTATTCCATTTTGAACTACTTCAAAATCTTGTCAAGGTATGTACTTATTGAAAAACTTATCAAGCGTCTTGATCTATCTCTATAGATCTTGAAGCTCAATATGTAAGCAGCTTTACCGAAGTCTTTCTTTGAAAAACTCCTTTCAAACACTCCTTTTATGCTTTACAGAATAATTCTACATTATTTCTGATCAAAAATATGTCATTCACATATACTTATCAGAAATGTTGTAGTGCTCCCACTCACTTTCTCGTAAATACAGGCTTCACCGCAAGTCTGTATAAAACTATATGCTTTGATCAACTTATCAAAGCGTATATTCCAACTCCGAGATGCTTGCACCAGTCCACAGATGGATCGCTGGAGCTTGCACATTTTGTTAGCACCTTTCGGATTGACAAAACCTTCTAGTTGCATCACATACAACTCTTCTTTAATAAATCCATTAAGGAATGCAGTTTTGTTTATCCATTTGCCAGATTTCATAAAATGCGGCAATTGCTAACATGATTCGGACAGACTTAAGCATAGATACGAGTGAGAAAAACTCATCGTAGTCAACACCTTGAACTTGTCGAAAACCTTTTTCGACAATTCTAGCTTTGTAGATAGTAACACTACTATCAGCGTCCGTCTTCCTCTTGAAGATCCATTTATTTTCTATGGTTTGCCAATCATCGGGCAAATCCATCAAAGTCCATACTTTGTTCTCATACATGGATCATATCTCAGATGTCATGGCCTCAAACCATTTCGCGGAATCTGGGCTCATCATCGCTTCCTCATAGTTCGTAGGTTCATCATGATCTAGTAGCATGACTTCCAGAAAAGGATTACCGTACCACTCTAGCGCGGATCTTACTCTGGTTGATCTACGAGGTTCAGTAGTATCTTGTTCTGAAGTTTCATGATCATCATCATTAGCTTCCTCACTAACTGGTGTAGGTGTCACAGAAACAGTTTTCTGTGATGTACTACTTTCCAATAAGGGAGCAGGTACAGTTACCTCGTCAAGTTCTACTTTCCTCCCACTCACTTCTTTCGAGAGAAACTCCTTCTCCAGAAAGTTTCCGAATTTTAGCAACAAAAGTCTTGCCTTCGGATCTGTGATAGAAGGTGTATCCAATAGTTTCCTTTGGATATCCTATGAAGATGCACTTCTCCGATTTGAGTTTGAGCTTATCAGGATGAAACTTTTTCATATAAGCATCGCAAACCCAAACTTTAAGAAACGACAGCTTAGGTTTCTTGCCAAACCATAGTTCACACGGTGTCGTCTCAACGGATTTAGATGGTGCCCTATTTAACGTGAATGCAGCTGTCTCTAATGCATAACCCCAAAACGATAGTGGTAAATCGGTAAGAAACATCATAGATTGCACTATATCCAATAAAGTACGGTTATGACGTTCGGACACACCGTTATGCTGTGGTGTTCTAGGTGGCGTGAGTAGTGAAACTATTTCACATTGTTTTAACTGAAGACCAAACTCGTAACTCAAACATTTTACCTCTGCGATCATATCGTAGAAACTTTTATTTTCTCGTCACGATGGTTTTTCCACTTCACTCTGAAATTCTTTGAACTGTTCAAATGTTTCAGACTTATGTTTCATCAAGTAGATATCCCCATATCTGCTCAAATCATCTGTGAAGGTCAGAAAATAATGATACCTGCTGCAAGCCTTAATATTCATTGGACCACATACATCAGTATGTATGATTTTCAACAAATCTGTTGCTTGCTTCATTGTTCCGGAGAACGGCGTTTAGTCATCTTGCCCATAAGGCATGGTTTGCAAGCATCAAGTGATTCCAAAATCCCATCAGCATGGAGTTTCTTCATGCGCTTTACACCAATATGACCTAAACGGCAGTGCCACAAATAAGTTGCACTATCATTATTAACTTCGCATCTTTTGGTTTCAATATTATGAATATGTGTATTATTAAGATCGAGATCCAATGAACTATTTTCATTGGGTGTGTAACCATATAAGGTTTTATTCATGTAAACAGAACAACAATTTATTCTTTTACTTAAATGAATAACCATATTATAATAAACATGATCAAATCATATTCATGCTCAACGCAAACACCAAATAACACTTATTTAGGTTCAACACTAATCCCGAAAGTATAGGGAGTGTGCGATGATAATCATATCAATCTTGGAACCACTTCCAACACACATCATCACTTCACCCTTAACTAGTCTCTGTTCATTCTGCAACTCCCGTTTCGAGTTACTACTCTTAGCAACTGAACTAGCATCAAATACTAAGGGGTTGCTATAAACACTAGTAAAGTACACATCAATAACATGTATATCAAATATACTTATGTTCACTTTGCCATCCTTCTTATCCGCCAATCACTTGGGGTAGTTCCGCTTCCAGTGACCAGTCCCTTTGCAGTAGAAGCACTTATTCTCAGGCTTAGGATCAGACTTGGGCTTCTTCACTTGAGCAGCAACTTGCTTGCCGTTCTTCTTGAAGTTCCCCTTCTTCCCTCTGCCCTTTTCTTGAAACTAGTGGTCTTGTCAACCATCAACACTTGATGTTTTTCTTGATTTCTACCTTCGTTGATTTCAGCATCACGAAGAGCTTGGGAGTTGTTTCCGTTATCCCTTGCATATTATAGTTCATCACGAAGTTCTACTAACTTGGTGATGGTGACTAGAGAATTCTGTCAATCACTATCTTATTTGGAAGATTAACTCCCACTTGATTCAAGCGATTGTAGTACCCAGACAATCTGAGCACATGCTCACTAGTTGAGCGATTCTCCTCCATCTTTTAGCTATAGAACTTGTTGGAGACTTCATATCTCTCAACTCGGGTATTTGCTTGAAATATTAACTTCAACTCTTGGAACATCTCATATGGTCCATGACGTTCAAAACGTCTTTGAAGTCCCGATTCTAAGCCATTAAGCATGGTGCACTAAACTATCAAGTAGTCATCATATTGAGCCAGCCAAACGTTCATAACGTCTGCATCTGCTCCTGCAATAGGTCTGTCACCTAGCGGTGCATCAAGGACATAATTCTTCTGTGCAGCAATGAGGATAAACCTCAGATCACGGATCCAATCCGCATCATTGCTACTAACATCTTTCAACATAATTTTCTCTAGGAACATATCAAAATAAACACAGGGAAGCAACAACGCGAGCTATTGATCTATAACATAATTTGCAAAATACTACCAGGACTAAGTTCATGATAAATTTAAGTTCAATTAATCATATTACTTAAGAACTCCCACTTAGATAGATATCCCTCTAATCCTCTAAGTGATCACGTGATCCAAATCAACTAAACGATAACCGATCATCACGTGAGATGGAGTAGTTTTCAATGGTGAACATCGTTATGTTGATCATATCTACTATATGATTCACGCTCGACCTTTCGGTCTCTGTGTTCCGAGGCCATATCTGTATATGCTTGGCTCGTCAAGTATAACCTGAGTATTCCGCGTGTGCAACTGTTTTGCACCCGTTGTATTTGAACGTAGAACCTATCACACCCGATCATCACGTGGTGTCTCAGCACGAAGAACTTTCGCAACGGTGCATACTCAGGGAGAACACTTCTTGATAATTTAGTGAGAGATCATCTTATAATGCTACCTTCAATCAAAGCAAAAATAAGATGTATAAAAGATAAACATCATATGCAATCAAAATATGTGACATGATATGGCCATCATCATCTTGCTTGTTTGATCTCCATCTCCAAAGTACTGTCATGATCTCTGTCATCACCGGCATGACACCATGATCTCCATCATCTTGATCTATATCAATGTGTCGTCACGCGGTCGTCTCGCCAACTATTGCTCTTGCAACTATTGCTATCGCATAGCGATAAAGTAAAGCAATTATTTGGCGCTTGCATCTTATGCAATAAAGAGACAACCATAAGGCTTTTGCCAGTTGCCGATAACTTCAACAAAACATGATCATCTCATACAACAACTTATATCTCATCACGTCTTGACCATATCATATCACAACATGCCCTGCAAAAACAAGTTAGACGTCCTCTACTTTGTTGTTGCAAGTTTTACGTGGCTGCTACGGGCTTAAGCAAGAACCAATCTCACCTACGCATCAAAACCACAACGATAGTTTGTCAAATAGACTCCGTTTTAACCTTCGCAAGGACCGGGCGTAGCCACACTCGGTTCAACTAAAGTTGGAGAAACAGTCACCCGCAAGTCACCTATGTGCAAAGCACGTCGGGGAAACCGGTCTCGCGTAAGCGTACGCGTAATGTCGGTCCGGGCCGCTTCATCCAACAATACCGCCGAACCAAAGTATGACATGCTGGTAGGCAGTATGACTTATATCGCCCACAACTCACTTGTGTTCTACTCGTGCATATAACATCAAACCATAAAACCTAGGCTCTGATACCACTGTTGGGGAACGTAGTAATTTCAAAAAAATTCCTACACACACGCAAGATCATGGTGATGCATAGCAACGAGGGGGAGAGTGTTGTCTACGTACCAACGCAGACCGACTGCGGAAGCGATCACATAACATAGAGGAAGTAGTCGTACGTCTTCTTCCCGATCTGACCGATCCAAGCACCGTTACTCCGGCACCTCCAAGTTCTTAGCACACGTTCAGCTCGATGACGATCCTCGGGCTCTGATCCAGCAAAGCGTCGAGGAAGAGTTCCGTCAGCACGACGGCGTGGTGACGATCTTGATGTACTACCGACGCAGGGCTTCGCCTAAGCTCTACAACGATATGACCGAGGTGGAATTTGGTGGCAGGGGGCACCGCACACGGCTAAGGAACGATCAACAATGATCAACTTGTGTGTCTATGGGGTGCCCCCTGCCCCTATATATAAAGGATGAAGGAGGAGGAGGCCGGCCAAGGCATAAGGTGCGGCCAGGATGGGAGTCCTACTAGGACTCCAAGTCCTAGTAGGAGTCCATCAAGAGGGGAGGAAGGGAGAAGGAATAGGAGGAGAAGGAGAGGTGGCCGGCCCCCTTTTCTCTAGTCCAATTCGGACCAAAGGGGAGGGGGGCGCAGCAGCCTTTTCCTCTTCCCACTAAAGCCCATCAAGGCCCATTACTTCTCCCGTAACTACCCGGTACTCCGAAAAATACCCGAATCACTCGGAACCTTTCCGATGTCCGAATATAGTCGTCCAATATATCGATCTTTACGTCTCGACCATTTCGAGACTCCTCGTCATGTCCCCGATCTCATCCGGGACTCCGAACTCCTTCGGTACATCAAAACTCATAAACTCATAATACAACTGTCATCGAAACCTTAAGCGTGCGGACCCTACGGTTCGAGAACAATGTAGACATGACCGAGACACGTCTCTGGTCAATAACCAATAGCGGGACCTGGATGCCCATATTGGCTCCTACATATTCTACGAAGATCTTTATCGGTCAGACCGCATAACAACATACGTTGTTCCCTTTGTCATCGGTATGTTACTTGCCCGAGATTCGATCGTCGCCAATACCTAGTTCAATCTCGTTACTGGCAAGTCTCTTTACTCGTTCCATAATACATCATCCCGCAACTAACTCATTAGCTGCAATGCTTGCAAGGCTTAAGTGATGTGCATTACCGAGAGGGCCCAGAGACACCTCTCCGACAATCGGAGTGACAAATCCTAATCTCAAAATACGCCAACCCAACATCTACCTTTGGAGACACCTGTAGTACTCCTTTATAATCACCCAGTTACGTTGTGACGTTTGGTAGCACCCAAAGTGTTCCTCCGGCAAACGAGAGTTGCATAATCTCATAGTCATAGGAACATGTATAAGTCATGAAGAAAGCAATAGCAACATCCTAAACGATCGTGTGCTAAGCTAATGGAATGGGTCATGTCAATCAGATCATTCAACTAATGATGTGACCTCGTTAATCAAATAACAACTCTTTTGTCCATGGTTAGGAAACATAACCATCTTTGATTAACGAGCTAGTCAAGTAGAGGCATACTAGTGACACTCTGTTTGTCTATGTATTCACACATGTATTATGTTTCCAGTTAATACAATTCTAGCATGAATAATAAACATTTATCATGATATAAGGAAATAAATAATAACTTTATTATTGCCTCTAGGGCATATTTCCTTCATTAAGTACTCCTAATTAATTAAGTGAGACAGCAGAAGTGGAAGGGCTCCGTGGAGGATCATCTCACATGTAAGGTAGTCGTTGCCGGAGCCCTTGAATGGCCTCGACTTGAGGCCTCTGGCTTCAGCAAGATCGCCATGGCATTGTTTATTCTTCTTCTTCTTCCTCTTCATGCTCTGTTTCTCTTTCTCCTCACCAGTTGGTGAAACCAAGTACATGATTGGCCTTCTAATTCAGAATTGGTTTTGTCAGTGAGGGAGTACAAGTGTACTAGTAAAAAACAGCATTATTTTCTCATGGCAGTCGGAAAATAGAGATGAATACATGCATTAAATATCATTCTTACCTAAAGGAAGGTTATGGCGCCAATATGGATGATGAGGATTGGAACACAGATCTCCCTTTGTGCAGTTCCACCAAAATGAACCAACTGTTCCACTCTGACATTCCAGTTAAACAGCACAAAAGTCACTTGTAACGCCCCGAGTCCGAGGTGCCGGGTGTCCTCCAGTTATTCGCTATTGTTGTCTTGTCATTGCTTGCGTGTCATGCATTGCATATCATGTCATCATGTGCATTTCATTTGCATACATGTTCTTCTCATGCATCTGAGCATTTTCCCCGTTATCCGTTTTGCATTCCGGCGCTCCTATGTTACCCGGTGTCCCTTTCTACCTCTTTTCATGTGCGGATGGTAAACATTTTCGGATTGGACCGAGACTTGCCATGCGGCCTTGGTTTACTACCGGTAGACCGCCTGTCAAGTTTTGTACCATTTGGACTTCGTTTGATACTCCAATGGTTAACCGAGGGACCGAAAAGGCCTCGTGTGTGTTGCAGCCCAACACCCTTCCAAAGTGGCCCAAAACCCACCTAAACCCCTTCTATCATCAAGAGCGTTCTATCATGATCGCGTGGCCAAAAACCGCACCTCATTTGGACTCTCCTAGCTCGCTCTATCTATATATATGTGATCCCATCCGAAATTCGCGCAGATGAAACCCTAGATCCAACTCCCTCATCGCCGCCGGACATTTCTTCCCGCGCCGGACATGTCCGCTCGCCGCCGCCACCTCACTCCGACCAATCAGAGCATGCCACGTCGTCGCCACCGCCTCCCTCCTCCAATCCCGCTGCGACACGTGTCCGACCGGCCTCCCCACTTCGCCGCGCCACCCGCCGGCCCAGATCCGGCCCCCGCGCGGGGCCGAACCGGGCCAGATCCCGCCGCCGCCCGAGCGCTCGAGCTCCACGACCCCGTCGCCGGCCATCCTCGCTCTGCGCGCCATCGAGCATCCCGCCATCGCCTCCTACCCCGCCGGACTCGGCCTCCTGCCTCGGATCTGCCCCGCGGTCGTATCCTTCTCGCCAGAGTCGCCTTCAGCCGGACGACCCCAAGCTCCTCCGCGAGGAATCCGCCTCCCACCGCCGGGAATGGGCTCCCCTCTGCATGCCCGGCGTGGGTCTACCCGTCGCAGGCCTCCCTGTGTGCCGCCGCCGGCCCCCGTCGCCATCCTGCACCGCCGATCTCGTCTCTGCTCCGCTGCGGGAGGAGAATGACGAGCCCCTCCTCGTGGGCCCCATCGCCAGGCCCCGCATCCGGCCCAGCGCAACCGCTCCCGCCGGCCGGCCTTCTCCTCTTCCCGTGGGCCGAGCCCAGTGGTGAGCAGCCCAGCTATTCTCCGCCCCGTGCGATTTTTACTATTTGACGCTCACTGAATTTCTACTAAGTCCCTGAAATTTCCAGATTCATATGCCCATGTTCATCATGTCGTAACTTTGCATCCGTAGCTCCGTTTTGCGCGTGTGGAATATCAAAATGTTCGACTCAGAGAGTACATCATTTCATATCATTGCATCATTTTCATTTGAGCTCATCTTGATGCCCGAAATGCTGTTGGAAGAGAGCTATATGAGATAATTGTCAGATCTGCTGCATCAAATAGCTATTTGTCATTTTTGCCATGATTAATGTGTGCATGATATGACCCTGAGCTCTACATGTGTTTTGTTATATGCCATGCCATCTTTACAGAGGTGCTTACCTTATATTTTTGTGACATGTATGATGACTAGCACAAGCTTGCAAAGTAGTGCATTCGTCAATGCTGATTTCAGGGACTTAGGATTTCTCTAAGTCCTTGATCTATTTTTATCAATATGCCATATGTTCATGTTGTTTCCTAGTGATCCGTGCCTCTTTGGAGGATGATCAGTAAGGCTATTTTCTTAACATTGTGGTGCCCTATCCATCCATGTCTTTGTTTACATTTATGGAGCACCCTAGCTTGAGTCAATCGAGCTCTACTTTTGCTATTTCATGAATCCTGGCAGATTGTCTACTTGTTAGCGATTTTGCCGAGGATGTTGTTGTTGATCCGTGCATGCTATGTTGTTGTTCTTGTCATGTATAGCTTCTATGATATGCATTCTTGATGGCTGTATGCTTAGGTTGTCATACCTTGCTCCGTAGTGAGTGCATCAAGCTCTTAAACATGCCTACGTGATATCTGTTTCAGCATGCTCCAGTTTTTCACTAAGTCTGAGAATGGAGTATGTTTTTGCCATGTTCACATGCTTGCAAATGTATTTTCTAATCCCTTTGGCTCAAGGTCACTAAGGGACTTTTGTTAAGATCTTTGAGTAGCTCCATGCCATGCCTTGCCTTGCCATCTTAAGTTCCTGTAGCATATAGTTTTCATGCTCCAAAGTGTGCTATCTGATCTGAAATTCCACACAAGTGTTAATTTCACTAAGTCTGAAATCTGTTTGCCAAATGCATTTTTCCATGCTTGTTTGAACCTGTTAATGGATGAATTGGCCGTAGCTCAGTGTTCATCTTTTGTTAAGCATTACGAGCGGATCCCTGCCATGTATTTTGTTGCCATGTTTGGGTGCTGTAGCATGTTTAACTTGATGCTTCTAGATGGCTACTTGTTGTTTATCGCAGATCGGTGCCATATTTGTTTTGCTTGCCATTTCCAAACCGTGCATCCAATTCCGGTGATCTTTATATCGATTTCAAACGAAATCACCTCACCTTTCCAGTGGCACTCTTGGATTTCCATGTTGAGGCCAGGTTCTTTCATTCCTTTGCAAATCATGCATATGCATCGCATACCGCATCCCGCATATCATACCATGTTCATGTGTGGTTTGTTTACTATGTTGTGTGCTTCTTTCCGGCGTTTGCTTCTTCGGGTTGGTTCCGGTAACATCGCGTTTGTGAGGACCCATGCGTCTTCATCCGTTTGTCTTCTTCATGGACTCGTTCTTCTTCCTTGCGGGATTTCAGGCAAGATGATCATACCCTTGAAATCACTTCTATCTTTGCTTGCTAGATGCTCGCTCTTTTGCTATGCCTATGTTGTGATACCTACAACTTGCTTATCATGCCTCCTATATTGTTGAACCAATCCTCTAACCCATCTTGTCCTAGCAAACCGTTGTTTGGCTATGTTACCGCTTTGCTCAGCCCCTCTTATAGCGTTGTTAGTTGTAGGTGAAGATTGAAGTTTGTTCCTTGTTGGAACATGGAGATGTTGTTTCTTGTTGGAACATGTTTACTTGTTGGGATATCACAATATATCTTATTTAATTAATGCATCTATATACTTGGTAAAGGGTGGAAGGCTCGGCCTTATGCCTGGTGTTTTGTTCCACTCTTGTCGCCCTAGTTTCCGTCATATCGGTGTTATGTTCCCGGATTTTGCGTTCCTGACGCGGTTGGGCTATAATGGGAACCCCTTGACAGTTCGCCTTGAATAAAACTCCTCCAGCAATGCCCAACCTTGGTTTTACCATTTACACTAACAACCTACCACCTTCCCTTGGGTTCTACAGACTCAAGGGTCATCTTTATTCTAACCCCCCCCCCCCCGGGCCAGTGCTCCTCTGAGTGTTGGTCCGAACCGAGCTGCTTGCGGGGCCACCTCGGGGAAACTTGAGGGTTGGTTTTACTCGTAGCTAGTCTCATCTGAGTGTGCCCTGAGAACGAGATATGTGCAGCTCATATCAGGATTTGTCGGCACATTCGGGCGGTGTTGCTGGACTTGTTTTACCATTGTCGAAGTTGTCTTATAGAACCGGGATGCCGAGTCTTGGGAGAAGGCTTATCCTTCGTTGTCCGTGAGAGCTTGTGATGGGCTAAGTTGGGACACCCCTGCAGGGATTTGAACTTTCGAAAGTTGTGCCCGCGGTTATGGGCAGATGGGAATTTGTTAATGTCCGGTTGTAGAAAACCTGAAGTTGACCTTAATTAAAATACATCAACCGCGTGTGTAACCGTGATGGTCTCTTTCCGGCGGAGTCCGGGAAGTGAACATGGTGTTGGAGTTATGCTTGACGTAGGTTGTTCTAGGATCACTTCTTGATCATATTTTCTTGATCGTGCTTTGCCTTCTCTTCTCGCTCTCTGTTGCGAATAAGTTAGCCACCATATATGCTAGTCGCTTGCTGCAGCTCCACCTCATACCTTTACCTTACCCATAAGCTTAAATAGTCTTGATCGCGAGGGTGTGAGATTGCTGAGTCCCCGTGACTCACTGATACTTCCAAAACCAGCTTGCAGGTGCCGTTGAACCGTGTAGATGATGCAACCGAGCTCAAGGAGGGACTCGAGGAAGATCTTGTCCTTTGCCTTGTTTTGTTTCTAGTTGTTCAGTAGTGGAGCCCAGTTGGGGTCAATTGGGGGACCTTGTCGCATTTGGGGTTCTTCTTTTATTTTGGTTCCGTAGTCGGACCTTGATTGTATTTGGATGATGTAATGCTTTATTCATGTACTTGTGTGAAGTGGCGATTGTAAGCCAACTATGTATCTTTTCCCTTATGTATTACATGGGTTGTGTGAAGATTACCTCACTTGTGACATTGCTTTCAATGAGGTTATGCCTCTAAGTTGTGCTTCGACACGTGGGAGATATAGCCGCATCGAGGGCGTTACAAGTTGGTAATCAGAGCCTTCCCCGACCTTAGGAGCCCCCACTGCTTGATCGTATTTAGCAGCCATTGTTGAGTCTTGATAAATGTTTTGAGTCATTTAGGAATTATATATCGGAGAGTTTAGGAATTCTTTTACTCCCCAGTCCCTTCATCGCTCTGGTAAGGCATCTTGACGTAGAGTTTTGACTCTTCTCTTCTCAAATTTCACTAAAAAAAATTTAGGATCACGCGGGTATCTTGGAATCGTTCCGATCGATTTGTGACGAGAACATTGTTCTTGGTGCCTCCTGTCATTTAGGGGTTGTGGCAGTGTGCCGGGGAGTTGAGCTCCGAGGTGTTGTCGTCACAATTTTATCGTTGCAGTTCTGGAATGCCTGAGTTTAGTACGCCGACATCAAGAATCTCTTTTATGCAGTTGTTGGTGAGATAACCTCGACGCCACCCGGTACTGGGGTAGGAGTTCGGGAGTATTGTCATAACTTGTATAACGGGTGCTTTTCGAAGGTTGAGGTAGATGATTTCCGAAGGTTTCTTGGTTATGTGTTGAAGGATCGATACAGCTGGATGTAGGATTTGCTAGTTTTGGGTGAGATATTATGCTTCCCCTGTATCCCCAACACATGATTGCATAACCAGAAAGGTTCGGGAGTTTATAAGTGGGAAATCAAGTAGCTCTTAGGATATCTTTCCGACAGATGTATGATATGGAATTGGGGTTCGACGTCTAGTGGTCCGCCTATTCATGGTTGGTTTTACAGTGGCCTCGTTGTGTCTTAAAGAGTCCTTGGCTATGCTGACTCGGGGACGCTTCGTATGTCATGTGCACTGCCTTGTACATGATGGTGCTGTATGATCGAGCCCGTGTAGGCCCCACTACGAAAACTTCGGACAAAATCTCTATCATATGTTTGTTCCGGCTTATTCTGCAAGCCAATCCTTTGTTTTGCTTTGAGTTGTGGTATTCGAGTTGCTTAGAAGTCAAATGTTGATTCCATACCTTCTCTAATGTTGTTCTCATACTCCGTTGTGAATACCAATACTTCATGATAATCGAGATTGTTTTGTCAATCCTTTTTAACCGGTGTGTTTCTCTTCAAGTGGATCCAATCTTTGTCAACATCCGCAAGATCAACTCAAGTCCTCTCAACGGTGTTCATTTCATTTGTCCCAAGCTGCCTTTGTTTTCCCGCCCTCCCACCCTTTTTCTTCGAGGACCCAGATTTCTTTTCCAACTATCTGTTTTATCGTTGGTAGTCTCTCCATTCTTTTCCTTCACGTTCCTACACGGTGGTTCTCTTGAAGATGCTCTACTCATTCGTCATTCTTCATTCTTTTCTTCTCCGGTGGATTCAATTCAAGCCTTGGTGTTGAGCATAGTCTTTTCTTTTGCCCAATGTTTTTTATGCTGGTGCACCTCTTAATCTTCCCCGCTTGCTATTCAATTGTTTCGGAGTGCTCAAGATATCTCGAAGATTCATGTTTCTACTCTGCTTTCGTTCAAGATCTTTCGAGATTGTTACCTCATTCAAGTCTTTTAATTCAACCGGCGCAATCTATCTTTTAAATAATCAACGGTGTTTCTTTGAGTGGGCCCTAACCCATAGGTCTTTTCCCAGGATCTTACCTGACTCTTCTAATCTTCCCGGAGTTATTCTCAAATTCTTTCGAAGTTTGACGTAAGAATGATTTATCATCAGTCAAATGTCTTTCTCCAAGATCTGCCAAATTCCTTTCATCATTGGTTCAACTTTTCTATTCTTCTTTATTCCGGAGTGTCTCAACAATTCACGGTGGTGTTTCTCGTCGTCTTTCTCATCATTTGAAGACCAAAGTAGAATTTCTCTTCAATCTTATCCGTTTCCATCAAAGATTCGTGGTTCAAGCTTGTTGCCTTCCTCTCATAATTGTTTTTGTTCGTGATAATTCTTTTCACCCATTCGGAGTAATTCAGAGTATTTTCAGTTTGATTCTCCGGAGCCCATCATTTCAGAAGATTTTTTTTCATTCTCAGCTTTCTGTTATCATTCTCCAAATCTTACTGGTGCGTCATTCAAGTGTTCTCTAATCAGGTCGTCATCTCTTCGTTCTCATATGTCAAAATTTCTTTCTACCGTATCTTTGGAGGTGGTATTATGTCATTCTTGATAATTTGAGTTCATGTTTCATGATTCACATGTTATTAAGTATGATTTATTTTAAATCCATCAATCTCTTCTTTGGAGTTATCTTGGGCTTTATTCCCTAAGGTTTGTTGTTATCTATGGCGCTTATAAATGATCCAAGTTCTTCAGTTATCCTTTCCGGTGCGATATAGCTTTCTCGTCTCCTTGTTCTTATCAATTCAAATCTTCTTCCCGTGAGTGGCAGGTTGTCACCTCACAATTTGAGATGTATTCCATAAGACCATATCAAGCTTATTATTTTCGTTGTTGGTTTTTCCAATAACTCCGTGCGAACCTTCTCCTTAAAATGCTTTTCAAGCTCATCAGAGGTAGAAGATGTTTTTTTCTTCTTCGTTCTTATGTTCCGACGATTCAACTTCTATTCTTTCATTCCGGAGGCATTGTGATGTTGCTCTTTTCAACCTTTCTTCTTATTTTTGTCAGGACCTTATTCTTGTCATGGCTATCCACTTAACCGGAGTGTTGTGTCACTTGTGATCAAGCTCTTTCATTTTTCAAGTCATTCATCTCCTTTCAACCGAAATGCTACCCGAATCGGTTCTTTCTTATTCCTCTTTCTTTATGGAGTGCTTTCAACTTTGTTCATCTCTGTTGCTTTCTTCCTTTCATTTGTTCAACCTTTCAAGGTTCGTGGTTTCACTCGTTTGTCAAAGAAGCAACTTAGTTTTACCTCTCCTCTTTCTCTTCCATTGTCCCTCCGGTGCCATTCCAGATCTCGGGACGAGATCCTCTTGTAGTGGTGGAGTGTTGTAACGCCCGGAGACCGATGTGCCAGGTGTCCTCCAGTTATTCGCTGTTGTTGTCTTGTCATTGCTTGCGTGTCATGCATTGCATATCATGTCATCATGTGCATTTCATTTGCATACATGTTCGTCTCATGCATCCGAGCATTTTCCCCGTTGTCCGTTTTTGCATTCCGGCGCTCCTATGTTACCCGGTGTCCCTTTCTACCTCTTTTCATGTGCGGATGGTAAACATTTTCGGATTGGACCAAGACTTGCCATGCGGCCTTGGTTTACTACCGGTAGACTACCTGTCAAGTTTCGTACCATTTGGACTTCGTTTGATACTCCAACGGTTAACCGAGGGACCGAAAAGGCCCCGTGTGTGTTGCAGCCAAACACCCTTCCAAAGTGGCCCAAAACCCACTTAAACCCCTTCTATCATCTAGAGCGTTCGATCACGATCACGTGGCCGAAAACCGCACCTCATTTGGACTCTCCTAGCTCCCTCTACCTATATATATGTGATCCCATTCGAAATTCGGCAGATGAAACCCTAGATCCAACTCCCTCATCGCCGCCGGACATTTCATCCCGCGCCGGACATGTCCGCTCGCTGCCGCCACCTCACTCCGACCAATCATAGCATGCCACGTCGTCACCACCGCCTCCCTCCTCCAATCCTGCTGCGACACGTGTCCGACCGGCCTCCCCACTTCGCCGCGCCACCCGCCGGCCCAGATTCGGCCCGCGCGGGGCCGAACCGGGCCAGATCGCGCCGCCGGCCGAGCGCTCGAGCTCCACGACCCCATCACCGGCCATCCTTGCTCTGCGCGCCGCCGAGCATCCCGCCGTTGCCTCCCACCCCGCCGGACTCGGCCTCCTGCCTCGGATCTGCCCCGCGGTCGTATCCTTCTCGCCGGAGTCACCTTCTGCCGGACGACCCCAAGCTCCTCCGCGCGGGATCCGCCTCCCACCACTGGGAATGGGCTCCCCTCTGCGTGCCCGGCGTGGGTCTGCCCGTCGCCGGCCTCCCTATGTGCCGCCGCCGGCCCCCGTCGCCATCCTGCGCCGCCGATCTCGTCTCTGCTCCGCTGCGGGAGGAGAACGACGAGCCCCTCCTCGTGGGCCCCATCGCCAGGCCCCGCATCCAGCCCAGCGCAGCCGCTTCCGCCGGCCGGCCTTCTCCTCTTCCCGTGGGCCGAGCCCAGTGGTGAGCAGCCCGGCTATTCTCCGCCCCATGCGATTTTTACTATTTGACGCTCACTGAATTTCTACTAAGTCCCCAAAATTTCCAGATTCATATGCCCATGTTCATCATGTCGTAACTTCGCATCCGTAGCTCCGTTTTGCGCGTGTAGCATATCAAAATGTTCGTCTCAGAGAGTAGATCATTTCATCTCATTGAATCATTTTCATTGGAGCTCATCTTGATGCCCGAAATGCTGTTGAAAGAGAGCTATATGAGATAATTGTCAGATCTGCTGCATCAAATAGCTATTTGTCATTTTTGCCATGATTAATGTGTGCATGATATGACCCTGAGCTCTACATGTGTTTTGTTATATGCCATGCCATCTTTACAGAGGTGCTTACCTTATATTTTTGTGACATGTGTGGTGACTAGCACATGCTTGCAAAGTAGTGCATTCGTTAATGCTAATTTCAGGGACTTAGGATTTCTTTAAGTCCTTGATCTGTTTTTATCAATATGCCATATGTTCATATTGTTTCCTAGTGATTCGTGCCTCTTTGGAGGATGATCAGTAAGGATGTTTTGTTAACATTGTGGTGCCCTATCCATCCATGTCTTTGTTTGCATTTATGGAGCACCCTAGCTTGAGTCGATCGAGCTCTACTTTTGCTATTTCATGAATCCTGGCAGATTGTCTACTTGTTAGCGATTTTGCCGAGGATGTTGTTGTTGATCCGTGCATGCTATGTTGTTGTTCTTGTCATGTCTAGCTTCTATGATATGTATTCTTGATGGGTGTATGCTTAGGTTGTCATGACTTGCTCCGTAGTGAGTGCATCGAGCTCTTAAACATGCCTACTTGATATCTGTTTCAGCATGCTCCAGTTTTTCACTAAGTCTGAGAACTGAGTATGTTTTTGCCATGTTCACATGCTTGCAAATGTATTTTCTGATCCCTTTTGGCTCAAGGTCACTAAGGGACTTTTGTTAAGCTCTTTGAGTAGCTCTATTCCATGCCTTGCCTTGCCATCTTAAGTTCCTGTAGCATATAGTTTTCATGCTCCAAACTGTGCTATCTGATCTGAAATTCCAGACAAGTGTTAATTTCACTAAGTCTGAAATATGTTTGCCAAATGCATTTTTCCATGCTTGTTTGAACCTGTTAATGGATGAATTGGCCGTAGCTCAGTGTTCATCTTTTGTTAAGCATGACGAGTGGATCCCTGCCATGTATTTTGTTGCCATGTTTGGGTGCTGTAGCATGTTTAAGTTGATGCTTCTAGATGGCTACTTGCTGTTTATCGCAGACCGGTGCCATATTTGTTTTGCTTGCCATTTCCAAACCGTGCATCCAATTCCGGCGATCTTTATATCGATTTCAACTGAAATCACCTCACCTTTCTAGTGGCACTCTTGGTTTTCCAAGTTGAGGCCAGGTTCTTTCATTCCTTTGCAAATCATGCATATACATCGCATACCGCATCCCGCATATCATACCATGTTCATGTGTGGTTTGTTTACTATGTTGTGTGCTTCTTTCCGGTGTTTGCTTCTTCGGGTTGGTTCCGGTAATGTCGCGTTTGTGAGGACCCGTTCGTTTTCGTCCGTTTGTCTTCTTCATGGACTCGTTCTTCTTCCTTGCGGGATTTCAGGCAAGATGATCATACCCTCGAAATCACTTCTATCTTTGCTTGCTAGATGCTCGCTCTTTTGCTATGCCTATGCTGCGATACCTACCACTTGCTTATCATGCCTCCTATATTGTTGAACGAAGCCTCTAACCCACCTTGTCCTAGCAAACCATTGTTTGGCTATGTTACCGCTTTGCTCAGCCCCTCTTATAGTGTTGTTAGTTGCAGGTGAAGATTGAAGTTTGTTCCTTGTTGGAACATGGAGATGGTGTTTCTTGTTGGAACATGTTTACTTGTTGGGATATCACAATATATCTTATTTAATTAATTCATCTATATACTTGGTAAAGGGTGGAAGGCTCGGCCTTATGCCTGGTGTTTTGTTCCACTCTTGCCGCCCTAGTTTCCGTCATATCGGTGTTATGTTCCCGGATTTTGTGTTCCTTACGCGGTTGGGCTATAATGGGAACCCCTTGACAGTTCGCCTTGAATAAAACTCCTCCAGCAATGCCCAACCTTGGTTTTACCATTTGCACTAACAACCTACCACCTTCCCTTGGGTTCTACAGACTCAAGGGTCATCTTTATTCTAACCCCCCCCCCCCCCCGCCGGGCCAGTGCTCCTCTGAGTGTTGGTCTGAACCGAGCTGCCTGCGGGGCCACCTCGGGGAAACTTGAGGGTTGGTTTTACTCGTAGCTAGTCTCATCTGAGTGTGCCCTGAGAACGAGATATGTGCAGCTCATATGGGGATTTGTCAGCACATTCGGGCGGTGTTGCTGGACTTGTTTTACCATTGTCGAAGTTGTCTTGTAGAACCGGGATGCCGAGTCTGATCGGAATGTCTCGGGAGAAGGTTTATCATTCGTTGACCGTGAGAGCTTGTGATGGGCTAAGTTGGGACACCCTGCAGGGATTTGAACTTTCGAAAGCCGTGCCCGCGGTTATGGGCAGATGGGAATTTGTTAACATCCGGTTGTAGAAAACCTGAAGTTGACCTTAGTTAAAATACATCAACCGCGTGCGTAACCATGATGGTCTCTTTCCGGCGGAGTCCCTGAAGTGAACACGGTGTTGGAGTTATGCTTGACGTAGGTTGTTCTAGGATCACTTCTTGATCATATTTTCTCGATCGTGCTTTGCCTTCTCTTCTCGCTCTCTTCTGCAAATAAGTTAGCCACCATATATGGTAGTCGCTTGTTGCAGCTCCACCTCATACCTTTACCTTACCCATAAGCTTAAATAGTCTTGATCGCGAGGGTGTGAGATTGCTGAGTCCCCGTGACTCACAGATACTTCCAAAACCAGCTTGCAGGTGCCGTTGAACCGTGCAGATGACGCAATCGAGCTCAGGGAGGAACTCGAGGAAGATCTTGTCCTTTGCCTTGTTTCGTTTCTAGTTGTTCAGTAGTGGAGCCTAGTTGGGGTCGATTGGGGGACCTTGTCGCATTTGGGGTTCTTCTTTTATTTTGGTTCCGTAGTCGGACCTTGATTGTATTTGGATGATGTAATGCTTTATTCATGTACTTGTGTGAAGTGGCGATTGTAAGCCAACTATGTATCTTTTCCCTTATGTATTACATGGGTTGTGTGAAGATTACCTCACTTGCGACATTGCTTTCAATGCGATTATGCCTCTAAGTCGTGCTTCGACACGTGGGAGATATAGCCGCATCGAGGGCGTTACATCACTTCTTTTAAGAAGAGTTTTGTGGAGTGCACCAAAAGGTCACAACAGCAACCAGGTGAATTGGATATCCCTGTTTGGACAAAAAGGCACACAGGAAACAGTCAGAGTCTCAAACAATTACAGGCAAAAACATTTGGCTAAACTTGTCATGGCTTATAACAGTGGCATGGCTTCATTTTTACCAGGGACATTAGATTAAGAACAGCTAAGGCTGCGCTCGGTTCATAGGTTTGGTGCAGGATTTTCGTAGGAACATATTCCTACGGTATTCTTTCCCTTCCAACCATTCGGAACACGGGAAAGGTGAATAGTGTTTCATAGGAAAGCTGGTCTGGTAGTACTGATTCCATAGGATTAGAAACATCCACGCGCTGCTCATTTTTTGGGCGGAAGCCCGAGGCAGGCGCTCGCTGCCATGCGTTAGACAGGTTGCTGTGCTGTGTTGCCGGAATAAAAAGATCAACCTATGTGGGGTACGTGAGGTGAGGACAAGAGTAGTCACTGTGCAGCTGAATAAACAAATAGCATCTCATACTGCCAAGCATGCTACTCTAAAAAAACAAGTATGTACATTTCGTAGTCCATCCGAACACATTCTCTTGAGAGTTTCCTCCGGTTCGTTGTTCCATAGTTTAATACCTACATTCCTTTCCTATTCCTCTATTTTCATCAAGACCTATGTTTTCTGCCCCTTTATGCCGAACAGAGCCTAAATATTTGGTATAAGGGCATGGGACAGTGGGTGCACCAGCAGTCCAGCACCATGTACGTAAACAGGGGCATAAAGTGGTGATTCATAGTTTGTTGCCCCGAGAAACAAACATCCAAGAAACATATGTGGGTTGGTCCCATTTGTGTTCACTCTAGCCACCTACTCCTATGTGTGGATAGCAAATCTAGTCCTGGTCATACCACTATGTACAACGTTACCCCTGTATTTCCCTTTTCGACCAAGAGACCGGTTGGATGACCAGTCTGTACTACTTTCACCCCCTTTCCTTCTTGTTTGTACCAAGTCCGATGTACATACTAAATTCCCCCACCCCCACTTTATTTCTTGTTTGAACCAAGTAGTAAAAGATTCGACTCCATGAAGTAGCTTTAACTCTAACAATAGAAAAAAAAATATGTGACGTTGGACCATCTGATCGAGAGGGGCTGAGAGGTAGAAAATGATGCACATGCAGCAACGTAGCGAGCTGGGGAAGTAGAGCTAAGGAGTTTTCGAACGAAGATATACCTGAAGGTCGTCGGGATGTGGATAGGTGGACGGCGGGAGGCCGGATCCGCCCACAGGCAACGACGAAGGGATCGGAGGACCTCCCGCGCCGGCGCTCGGCCAGAGATAATGGTGCGGCTGGCAGTGGGTCTCCTCCCTCGCTGTCGACGACGGCCTAAACACTGCCCCTCCTCCCCTTCACTGGAGGAGGGGGATACGTCCGAATCTGTAACCAGCGGTGAGGATAGAAAGCCAGTGTTTTTTGAAGGGAGAAAGACTGTTACTACCCCTATCTTGTTTAGATCTGGAGAGGATGAGAGTGTGTGAATAGAGCAACCCTAGCAAGCAAGCGCGGAGGCTCCGGCCTATATATACGTAATGAGCAACCCTAGCAAGAAACCCTAGCAAGCAAGCAACCCCTATCTTCATCAACTCGTACAAGACCAAGAAATTTGATTACTACAACGCCCTCTCCCTCATGGACTAAGCTCCGGTGCCTTAACTGCACCTGCCTTTGGCTGCATGAAAGGAGGGCCAACCACTTGTTGGGCCCACCTGTCATAGACGCAAAGGCAGGAGCAGTAAGTAGAAGCTTTCACTACATGCTATCCCTCCCGCACGAGGTGGACGAACATGCAGCAGTGGATTCGATACTGTAGAAGTAGGAGTAACATCATTGTTCGTCTTCTCAAAGAAGCAAAGAGCCAAGCGCAACCCGAACGTGGCAGTTGCGAACGCTCGCGTGGTGCGGTTCCTTGGAGTACTAGCCAGGCTCTTGCATGAGACAAAATTGCTATTGTTTAACAATTAAACTCCATTATCCATTGGTTGATACTCATTCTACATAGGTCCACGCGCTTATCACCGTTTCCTCCTGGGGTCACCAATGTTTATTTGCTAATTAATAGCATTGCATGCAATGAACTAGCCATTGCAAGTCATTAAAAGCATGCACACCTCTCATCTCTTATTAGTTGATATGTCAAGAAACAAGAAACAAGGTAGAAGTTAATGCACCGCGCCTAAGTGTTTTGGGACTACGTATTTGGTTTTCATAAGATGACTTACACACCTAGACGAAGGGAGTAGTATAGCCCTGTAAACCGGAAAGGGGTATTTGCCTTTCTAGAGATTTCAACAAGTGACTAGACTACACCATGTGCAGTACTCCCTCCCTTCCGGTTTATAGGGCTCAAATCTCAAATCTCATGAACCAATGCATTTTGCGATTGGAGAAATGTATCTCGTACTTTACAAAACTACCCTAATTAAACTCATGCATTAATTACGTAGTTCTCTCGTTTTCCTCTCCGCCTTGGTCGTGGTGCACAATATTGAGCACTCCTACTCCCTCCTTTCCGGTTTATAGGGCTTATCTCAAAATCTTAGTTTTTTCATTTTATAAGGCTCAATTTGGTTGTTCCCCATCACAAGTTCAGATTCCAAGGTGCATTAAATAATCGCATGCAGGTATTAAGAGAAAATTGACCAATTCATGTACTTTATGCATGCATGCATTGCAATTAATACATTGGTAAACATACATTTTTTAAGAAAACAAGAGCATTAATTGGGTGCTTTTGCAAATTACAAAAAGGATTCCACCACTCACCATCTACCTTGGTTGGTGAAATTTTTGAACTGAGCCCTATAAACCGGAAAGGAGGGAGTATATGACTAGACGCTCTATCTACATGCGGGATATTTCAAAGCATTCGGGCCCGCGTGCCATCCACCAAATCACAGCGAGGTGCTACAGTCGAGACTCACCTGTCACCCCAGTGTGGCCGTCATGACCCGTCATATCACAAAACGCACACCTTTACCAGCAGTGGTAAGGTGGCCTCCAAGTTGGACTGGACGAAGCAACCATCATTTCACTGGAACGCTCGTTCAAGCCATTTCTTCCCTTTCTTGAAGAAAACCTCACTCCAGGCTACTCACTTCTGCCATTTTTCTTCTGTACCAACGAAGGAAAGGTGGGCGAATCAGTTATGCTGCTATATTTTCATTCCAAGAATCTTCTTTTTGCAAAGCACCGACTGATTCTCACATCCTATTCTTTTCCCGTTTTCATTGCGATTGTGGTTTCCTTTCGATTGCTTTTTGTTTGTCAGTTCATTGATGGATCCTGGAGCAAAAGGCAAAGAGTTGCCGGCGGACAACCCACTGGAGACATCGATCTCCAGGAAGCAAGCACCGACCAACGAGTTGACCATGTTGGCGGGCCAACCCATGGAGACGAAGAACTCCAAGAAACAAGCACTGGCCCAAGAGTTGGGGACGTTGGCGGACAAACTCCTCAAAGAAAGTTGGAAGAACAACAATGGCCCCGCCGTGCCTATCCCAGGAACTCTGATTGCCACCTATGTGAGGCTCAAGACCGAGTTTGAGGAGATAGTCGCCGTTGAGAAGCAGTATTCCCCTGGCAAGGTGATGGCCCCCATCGAGGACGAGGAGATGGCCCCCGGAGGGATGAGATCCCCCGGTGAGCTGCACAGGGTAAAAAATAATGGCTTCTTACCATAGTTGTGGTTTTTGATTATTTGCAATGTGCTTGCTAATATGTTAGGGTTGTGCAGGTGCCGGTGGACGTCCTTGATGATTCCGATGTCGTGGCCCGTCCTGTTGGCATCGCCCCGGATAACGATTCCGATGCCGATGTCCATCCTGTGGACATCGCCCCAGAGATCGATTCCGATGTCACGGTCAGTCCTGCGGACATCGCCCCAGAAATCGATTCCCATGCCGATGTCCGTGTTGTGGTCATTGCCCGAGAGATCGATGACAAGAAATAGTTGGTCGTGCTAATCCTTCAGGGTAGTTTGCATTGCCCTGTGTTTAATTACCAGAACGATGCGTATTATCAAACCATCTTAGGGCTAGTGCACTGTCTTGTGTGGGCGGATCTTGCTACTTTTGTTTGATAGTGAATCATGCGAACCCTCTCTGAGTTATGGAAACAGATGTATCCTCACCAGCTTTTGATGGTTTGATAACACGCATCCCGCCGTGCCGAGTTCATCGCCGCTCGTGACCTCACAACTATGTGGGAGGAATTTGAAGATGCCAAGGCCGAATGGGTGGTAGAGCAAGAGGCGGCCAAAGCCGCACAGAGGGAGCGGAAAAGTCAGAAAGCACTCAAGAAAAGAGAGGCCCACCGCCGCAAGAAAGAAAAGGACACACGCGCTGTTGTGGAGAGGTCGGCGGAGATCCAAGCACGGTGGGGTGTCGCCGACAAAGCCAGGAAGGAGAACAACGGCGTCTGGCCAGCATGTGAGAAGTAGTAGTACTAGTAGTTAGTGTGTGTGTGTGTGTGTGTGTGTCTGAGTACGAGCATGTACCAGTACTACTAGTTACTACTATAGTTTTTAGAGCAAATTACCAGTACACTAGCCTAGACTAAATGGAAAAATTCCTATCCTAAGCATCAAATGGCATCTCTTTCTCCATAGGAATTGAGATGCATGTCATCTCACTTCCTATGATTTTCATATTCCTATCCTATGAACGAAAGGAGGCCTCTGTTGTAGTAACTACTATAGCTAGCAGTACTGCTGGTACAGTAGTTTTCTTCAAGAAGCGGAATTCAACGAAGTCATGATGGTTCCTTCATCCAAGCAACTTCAAAGTGGGAAGTGGGCCTGTGATTTGACGGCTCATTAGTCATTGTTACTGCGGCGCGACGACCTGGATGACTCCCTTGGAGTTCTGCGTGCATGGAAAGTGGACCAGGATGGTCGACGTCCCACATGTTGGCGAACGGAGTAGTATTCTTTCCGATATCGAGGTATAGTATCACTGCTGATTGGTTCACAAAAAAATAGTATCACTGCCGATTTATAATTAATTTTTATTTTTGATGAATGCTAGCGTTTCAACTCTTACGACGAAGGGTGCCAAACACGGCACGTGCTGGATGTCCCACACGTCAGCAAAAGGAGTGGGACATGAACAGCGTGGTAGAGCCCAGCGTAAAAAAATAGCGTGGTAGAGCGTCTCCACTTCTTCCACTTCTGGGTCGGAGACCACACGTAGTAGTACTTAGTGGTATGAATGATACAAAGTGCGACCTGGAGACAAAGACACGTTTTCCGCAAAAAAATGGAGACAAAGACACGTCTAGTTGGAAGGTCTCGGGGCATACACGTAAACAAATATAAAAGTTAATATGTGCCTCCAACTAATATAGTAATAGTAGAGTACTTAGGCACGTACTCCATAACATCACCGTGCATTGCACGTACAACATTTAGTGGTAGTACGCAGTAAGAGACAAATGCCGCCCAAGAGTTCCCTTCTCGACCTACTTTTGGGTGTTTGGTAGAGTATATGGAGGGTGCATGAGTCCACACTAGTTTAGCGCAAATACACTAGAAGCATGCATGAAGAGAGCATGCAAGAAGAGGGGTGTTGAGTTGAGCATGCCTGAAGAGGGAACAACTATGCTGAGATGAGAACGCAACCAAACACACCCTATATGCCACACATGTTCATACGATTTGTGCCTTTCTACTTCACTTACTGCGCTACATTACTCAGGTTCGTACGTCCACTCCTGGGTACATGTTCGTCTCGTAGTTCCAGTCCCATGTGTTCTTCATATAGATTGAACAATCCTTGCATAACACGTGCACCTTGATGCTAGATGTCTCGCGTGTTGGCAAAAGGATGAACAAAGCTCACGTAAAAAAAGTAGAGTGGAAGAACATAGATTCCGGACGACCGAGGAGCAAGGAAACTCATGGTGGAGCGTCTGCTCATAATATTTAATATTATTCAGCGATATAAAATTAACCAATCATCTCCACAGTGGACTGGAAGAGTACGAAACACGGCAGACAAGTGTAGTTACATCATACTAGTACATGGCTAACCCACGCTATCACCATATTTCTTGGCTTCCGTGTGACACCTATCTCTAGTAATCCAGCAGCCTGTATCGCTTCTCCCTCCTCGTCTCTATCAAAGTGCGGCGGGCTGGCGTTTCTGCCGTCTATTGAGGTCGGTTAACTATCACATGTTAGCGACATGCCAAGAGCATTCTAAAAAAAATTCCTTTCACGTTCCGTTTTCAAAAAGAAAAAAATCCTTTCACGTACGAATTTGTCTGTATGCTTTGAGCAACTTGCATGTCCTATACTGCTCATGTTTGATACTCTAACTTAGCTAGAGGTTAGACTAACTCATGACTAACCCTGAACTAACTGTAGCCAAAGAGGTGTTTGGGTGACAGGGTTATATTGACAATAAATGCACTTCATGGAGAGAGAAAAGTGATTTTTCAGTGGTCCAAATGAGAACTATCTCCAGTCTAAACCCTCATGGGTGGGATAGTTTTTTTTTGGTGGGTTCGGTGCAACTTGCTCCAATTTAAACCCTCATGCTTGGATAGTTTAGGCCTATTTGAGTCCCAACTAGCTCAAACTAACTCTAACCCATGGATCCAAACAGGGCCTATGGCCAGTCTCGACGCGGAGCAGTCGCGTGCACCGGGAAGCGGCGCTCTCTCGGCCGTCGCGCCACTTCAAAGCCGACGCCAGTGAGAGGTCACCTCCGCTCTGGCCAGGCATTAATGCGGCACTGACGCTCCAGGGCGACGCTGACCGTTTCACGCGGGAAGCGCGCGCTGGCAAGGGAGTATAGGTTTTGAACCGTTTCAGGTGTAGTACTGGTAGTTTGCAAAACTACTCAATTATTGCACTCGGTTTCCTTGGAAATTGTGGTAAAAAACGTTACTCCACATCCCGATTCCCTTCTCCTTCCTCTTCCACCGCCCGCGCACGTCCGCGGGAAGCGACCGGTCAACCCTTATATAGGAGTGCTAGCACAAAAAGATGCATGCATGGCCACTAAAATTTCAATATTAAAGCGCCCCTCCGGCGGGAGTATGGCGTATGTTGTTACCTTCGGCCGGCCCATGGATACTGGGCGACGGCGACCAGAGAAGAGGCGGCGGGAGGGGAATGAATGCAGCTACTGTTTGGGTTCGCCTTCCGGCTTAAATAAATGCGCAGCATCACGTGTACCCGCGGGTGCACAAATTGTAACATACGTGTCTGCTTAAGTGGGCGTCACGTAACTGGTGTGTGTGAGAGAGAGAGATTCTGAGAGACAGAGTGCGTGTGTGCGACTCTACTCTTTGGACATGTACTCAACCTTTTGCATCGGGATATAAGTATAGTGGTATTTACTTTAGCTAGTGATTTACATGGCCATGTTAACGTGGTTGTGTCAAAAAAATGTCACTTCCTGCTCGTGATTTGCGTTATATAATTACAAGCAAGATTCTCATGCATTGCATGGAACATCAATATGCATTTTTTTACAGAACACCTGTTGTGATTGACCCATGCAGGAGTAATCCCATGTGTAAAAACTAATGATATCTCAAGAATTTTATCGGAAAACTGGTATCTCGAGAATGTCATCGAAAAAATGAAAGATGAGAGATAAGGCGAGGAGGAGTGGAGCGTGGTGGTGACTGGTAGTCGGAATGGGCGGAGGCATGGGGATGGACGGCATCGGCAGGCGGCAGCGGCCACCATGCATGCTAGATTGTTCTAGAGACTTATTCCTTTTTTAATTGCCGAGCAATGAGGTTGCGGGAGATAATGATGTGGAGAGAGGTGCGGGTATCTTTTGTAAAATTATCATAGTTTGCTTTCTATCCTCAGATATAGATCATACGGTCTGTATTACAAGATGGCAGGCACACCATCACCACCAACTCGTTTTTTATAAGGGTACAGATGATAAGTTTGCTGACTACTAAAGTAAAGTGGAATTTGTCCATGTTATGCAAGTAAATAAAGCTGATTGTTCATCATACGGGTAAGGTTGGATGAAGAGTGGTAGGAACAAATGCTCCGCCTAGAGCATGTGTGTGTGAGATGGAGTCTTAGTGTGTGTGTGGGGTGTGTGTGTGTGAGAGAGAGAGAGATGGAGTCTTAGTTTGTGTGTGTGTGAGAGAGAGGGAGAGAGATGGAGTCTTAGTGTGTGTGTGTGGGGGGGGGGCGTGCATGCTTGCGTGTGTGTGTGTGTGTGTGTGTTTGTGTGTGTGAGAGAGAGATGGAGTCTTAGTGTGTGTGTGTTGGGGGGAGGGTGCGTGTGTGTGTGTGTGTGTGTTGGGGGGAGGGTGCGTGTGTGTGTGTGTGTCGCGGGGTCCTCTGTGGCGGATGTAATTTAAGTGTCCATGGCTTTCATCATAGAGAGGTGATGTGTATGGCAGAGGCCACCAACGATGGGGTGCGAGAGACAAAATGCCCGTAGAGAGGGAAGAGAAGGTGTGTGCGCGTGAGAGGAGTCGACTTCGAGAGAACGTGTTTGTTCGAGAGACACCGAGGAAGACTACTATATATCAATGGTGCATGTAGGCGGGAATTAAACTAATGGATGGTCTTATTGGTTTCAGGGATATAGGGGAAGAGTGAGAGGCGGGGGGGGGGGGGGGGTAGCTAGAAGGAGATTGTTAAGTGTGAGTGTGTGTTTTACCCATCCAGGCGGAAGTTATGTGCACAAAAGAGGAGAACGATTCGATGTGGCGTTAGGATTGAGGGTATTTAACTACGTATGGATACATAGAGACCTTGAACGTGCATGTGTGAGAGGTATACATGTATACGTGGGATGTGTGTGTGTGTGCGCGCGCACATGATCGAGATAAAAGAAAGAAGACATAAGTCATAAGATCAACGACATGGGAGAGACGGATCGGTATGATAATATGCATGCATGTGAGAATGCATGGAAGAAGTCCCGACAATTGAGCATGTGTTTTTGTCTTTAAGAGATAGTGGCGTGGGCTGGAGCATGCATCTATGGCGAGCAGAGGGAGTGAGGCGCAACGATTGTGCAAAAGAGACCAACCTATAAATGCATATGTATGGAGAGATATATATAGTGTGGGTGATAGGAAGCAAGACTCTGTGCGAGAAAGAAATGTTGACGGAGAAACTACAGATAGATACAGAGATGGAGATGCTAGCTAGAGGGACATCCGCTAGTTTGGGTGTTGGAGATGACCGTCGGGTGGTTCAAAGGGTGAAGTTATATATGTGTGTGTGAGAGGGCACTTGACTGCATGTAGAGAGAAACATATGTAGTGTGCGTGATATGAATCAAGAGTGAGGGTGAGAAAGAAGGTTGATGGAGAAACAGATAAATAGAAAGATAAAGATGCTAGCTAGTGTGCGTTAGAGATAGGAGTATAGTGGATCAGAAGGCTGGGTTATGTGTGTGGGTGTGAGAGAGATAAAGAGAGGGTGCGTGTGAGTCACATACAAACAGATATCAGAGAGAAATGAGATCCAGAGAGACGGAGTTTTGTGTCTGCGAGAGAGAAAGATATTTCACAACGAGAGTGATAGCTAGAGAGACATATGAGGGAACGCAAGATATCTCTAAGGAGAGAGGGTGTGTGTGAGCGACATACAAGAGAACAATGGAGAAATATGAGACCCTGAGAGACAGAGTTTGTGTTTGTGTGTGAGAAAGAGATATTGAAGAGGAAGAGTCGTAGGTTCTCATATCTAAGGAGCGAAAGACATCTCTGTATGAGGGGTGTGCGAGTGGCACACATAGGAATAGTAGAGAGAAATGAGACCCCGGGAGACAAAGTTTTGTGTTTGTGTGAGAGAAAGAGATTCCACATGAAGAATCATAGTTAGAGACACATAGCAGGGAGCGAGATATACTTAGAGAGAGATAGAGTGATGAAGGTCGAGGGAGAGAGTACCGTCAGTGTGTTACGAAGATAAAAGATCATTGTCGACATACAGGTAGCACGAGAGATACCTGAGAGACGATGAACGCGTATAGGTCCAGAGAGATAGTCCTATATAAGCACGAGTGATAGCTATATGAGACGAATATCTGGATTAAAGGGGATTCAAATATTTAAATTGGAGATCGCGACATCGATAATATCATAACGCAAATTGGTGTATCAAACATGCATATTCATTTAAATTTGGGCACACGTGTAATGTTATATAGTTTATCAATATTGGTGATCCATAGATTCTTCAATTACAAACAATGCATGGTTTATATGCAATTAATGTCTAAACGGGATTACACTATATGTTGCGTGTGTGAAACACATTATACATGTTTGAGAAGTAAAAAAACCGCGTGAAACACACATTAATTGGAGACGGTTAGCGAGGAATGCATACATTGGATTTCAACATAAAGTGGTTTCAAATATTTGAAAATCCAAATTGATTGATACAACCTTATGAATCTGAGATCATGCCATTTGTAAACCATATTTATGTATAAATGGTGTTGTGCTTTTGAAAGTATATATAAAAAAATGATGTATATAGAATGTAATTCCAATTGAAAATGGATCCCGCCCAAAAAAATAGAATACAAACGGGATTCGAATTGAGTTGGCACGGTAAACGTGCACTCTGCAAAATTTGAACGAAGCGGGGAAAGTCGCAGTAACCGCCCGAAACCAAAATCTGCGAGATGGAAATCACTACTGCCTATCCCTGCCACGCAAAGCCTATATGCTGGATTTCTATAGGTTTCGATAGGGGTAGGTTTGTAATTTCACCCAAACGTGATGTAACCGCCTCTCACCCGGATGCATACACGGTGGGCGCCAAAACATAGTGTGTCCTCGGCCGAAATCGACTCCCTCCCCGATTCATATTCATACACGGTGGGCGTCAAAAACAAACTCTCGTCGGCAAATATTCGGTGTATGCGACATTACTGTCCTATCCCCAACCGACTAGTGTTGCTGTGATGTAGTAGAAATTCGAAACGGGGGCTAAGTTTGTAAATTTCCTCGCATTTGAGACAAGCGCGCCCTGAATACATGGTTCCCCCGTTCCTCTCTACCTCCCTTTTCCCCATTCATACTTCGTGGGCGCCAAAACACCCTCTCCACCCCACCCTCCTCCGTCCGCCGACGTCCGCCACCCCATCCACCGTCGTCCTCCTCCACCATGCCGGAGCTGATACCCCGACGCCGCCGTCCATTACGAGAGATCAACCTCTCTCATCCACGGCTTCGGACCGGGATCCTTGCATCCCGTCCTCTCGCTTCATCCCCGTCATCGTCCACCTTGTCGGCGTCGCTCCTACGACCATCTCGTCCACCGCGCCCCACCGCCACCGTCTACCCTCCTAGATCTGCTTCCACACTGCCGACAGCCATCGCTACCGCAGCACCGTCAAATTCTTAGCAGATGCGTACACGGCGCCGCACCAGAGGCGGTACTCTTTCGTATCTGCTCAACTTATTTATCGCAGTAAGAAAATAGATCGCCACTGCTTTACTCTGATTTCTTGTCTTGGTTGCGATGTTGCCTTTGTCCGGTTTGCACCTTCAGATCCGCCATGGCACGCTCAACACCATACTCGCAATGCTCATGGTTTTCCCCTTTTATATTCCACACTAGTTAAATCACAGTAGACTAAATTTCAAAATTGGGTCAGTCGATTTTTCAGAGCTCGCCGGAGTTCGCCGGTGCAATCGAAGGGGCTCGGGTGGGGACGGTGGTTTTGGGGGGTGGTGGTGGGGCCTCGTCGAATGAAGAAAACTCGACGCGGGTGGGGCGGGGGCGGGGGTGGGGTGGCGGAGGAACACAGGCGGTGGGGCCGGTGGTTCGGCCGGCGGCCCGTGCGGTGTTCTATATGGGAAGCACAATATGTTCCTTGTCAGGAAGGGGAGCAGGGACATCTGCAGTCTAACAGCTAATAGAGCTGGCCTGTACGTGATCGATAGGCTTTCAATTACTAGCGGCAATACAACACCGTAATTTCCAGCCAGTTCCACTTTCCCGATTTATATATCCTGGTTATGGTGTACCCCTGTTATGTACACTATGATCTGCCTAGTTGCTGTGTGCTCTTGTTATCATGGTTTGGCAATAAACTCTCTATACAGTATATTATGAACCTATCATCTGCCAGCTATCCTTACTTCTGGAGCCTATTTTTTGTGTACTTGTGCCAGATTATATAAATGCACGCACCATATTACAACACACATGACCTCTCTCATCAGAATCCAGTGATAGCACACAAGTGTTTACAGGGGCGCCCCTATATTAGATTATCATATCCATTACAAAGATAATCTCACAACTATTTATGTTTTCATGGTTCTTAGATATCATACGCAATTACAGTGAATATCAGAATCCGCGCATCAGAAGAATATTGTGGAACACTGCAATGGCTTACAAAATTGGCACCAAGGCTTGAGTGCCATTCTGGAAGCAATGAAACTCGTACGCTCCCCACTTGTTGATTCTTGTTCAGAATATCATCCTAATGACTATTCTAACCTCGAGGAGTCAAAGGCAGATAGCCTGTCCTGTTCACCCATCAAGGTGCCTGTTCTAATTTGGCAAGGTTTTATTGATTGCGTGTATCTTGCATATGTTGTCTTGCATTTCTTCTACTTTGTTGCACCACCATCTGCTTAGTTTACTCATCATATATGTCGAGATGCCATGCCCATCCATTATCAATACATATTCCATCTGTAATCGTACCATGTTTTTCCACTCAAATGCTTACATTAGTGTAGAATATATCCAATGCTAATGTTTTTATCAATTGTTCGCTCCAAATTATTTGATCTGTATGAATGGTTACATTAGTGTAGAATATATCAAATACCAATGTTTTTTAGCTCTGCATTGTTCTTGTAAGTACATGTTGTCCTTTATCAGTGTACTTATAATGCAGGTACGTGTTCATGTACCATCACTCTGCAACTTATTTTCCTTTGCCCTCCATTTTCTACACATTAGATCTATATTTACTCTTACCATAAGGTTGGTACTGAAGAAGTTTAGCTGTGCATTCCTCTTGGTTGTACCTTTTGCCTGTATTGCTGTGCTTACATTTATAGCTACTTGATTATGTAGCATCACTCTTCATCTTATCTTAAATATTCTCCATTTTTTAGTATATTATCACATCTATATTTACTCTTAACAAAATGTAGAATAAAGGCAATGCTTTTGAAGAAGATCCTGTGGTAAACTTCTTGAACCCCCCCCCCCATCAGCATGGACAAGGCCTTTATAGAGCCTGTCTTCACCAATAATGTAAGTTTGTCCATCTCAAGCCTTCAAACTTTGTTGTATATATTTGGTTAGGCATGACTGCAACAGCTATTTATTTTTGGTGTTTGCATCAAATTGCTTGTTTAAAGTTTATTATATGTAGTTCATAAACAAAAGTTCGTCCTTTCTCAATTTAAGTTTTCAGTTGTACAACCAAGTTCCTTCTTCATACCATGTAAATTAAACTATACAGAGCAAGTGATCTTCTTTTGCACTGCATGTATGCTTCTGTTCTTCATCTGTAATCCAGTGGTGTGGTGAACCTACCCACTACAGCACAATGTCATATTCTGCAATGTCTTAACTATGAACAATGTCATATCATTCTACTATTATTTAAACCGTCTCTTTATTTGCCAATCTGAAATGGTATAAATTGACAGCACACTAACCATTGATACTTATGAGTTCTTGATCTGTAATCCAGTGGTGTCATGAAGCTGTCAACTCCTTCATAATGTCATTTCCTGTCATGTCTTGACCTGAACAATACCATATTGTGTTAATGCAAATTTAAACTGTGTCACTTTATTCGTCAGTAAGAAATGTGATGCATTGTCAGCACTGATACTTTTATGTGCAAAACCTGTCATCTATCTGCTTGTTTATCTTTCAAAGTGAGGAAGATATAAGTGTTGAACAAGCGCAGTCTCATCATCTTGCTCAGTTGCTTGCGCTGCAGCTCCCCAGCAGGGCTAACCTTTCTTGAACTCTATTTAAGTGTTGTCGGTTTTGTATATTATTTTGTCGGCGTGTTTATTTGCACTGGTGGCGATCTTTGATGCCCAGTGTATGTAATCTGTTGTCTGCTTGTGCTTTATTATCATAGTGGCAAACTTTGATGCCCAGTGAATATAATATGCCGTAATTTCTTTATTGTATAGTATAGGTTTTTTCTTATTCACGATGCTGCAGTTATTTTACTGTATATATATCCTGTCTTCGCAGTAAACCGGCCAAACCGTAAAATTATGGTACATAATCGGGCCGTCATGCAATCACGATGTAGGTTGGGCATGAAACGTGTCGATCAGCTCACGGGCCGGCAGCAGCCCGAAATGAACCCCGGCCCATGATTGTGCGAATCAAATCACAGCCTTTTAACAGGCCGAAAAATTGTCTCGGTCCTTGTTTGGCCCAATCAGATATCGGCTGCGAACAGGCCGGATGCAAACCGGGCAGTAGTTAGGCCCAACTATATGACGGGCTCTTAACAGGCTGAAATTAATATAGGGCCGAAATGTTAAACGGGGCCTTAATAGGCCAAAACTAATATCAGGCCGAATTACTAAGTGGGCCTTTAGCAAGTGGGCCTTTAGCAAGTGGGCCCAAAAGCATAGTGTCCAGTTGACGGGCCGAATCTGATACGGGCCATAATTGAGCCCAAAGCCTCTTAAAGGGCCGGACCTGATCTGGGCCGTAATTTGGCCCAGAACGTGGTAGGCCTTTAATGGGCTGGATCTCATATGGGCCACTATTAGGCTCGGAGTGTGGCAGGCCATTAATGGACCGGATCAAATATGGGTCGGCATTTGGCCCAAAACATGGCAGACAGTTAATGGGCCGGCCTACAAGGGTCCACAAAATCTTGTGGGCCTACAGCTGGGCCGGCCCATTAATGTCGGCAATATCTCGTGGGCCTTTAGCTATGCCGGCCCATTATGACCCGCAAGAATCTTGTGGGCTTTACCTGGGCCGGCCCATTATGGCACACAAAAAATCTTGTGGGCCTTTACCTGGGCCGGCCCATTATGGCCCGCAAAATCTTGTGGGCCTTTAGCTGGGCCAGCCCATTATGGTTCGCAAAATCTTGTGGGCCTTTAGCTGGGCCGACCCATTATGGTCCGCAAAATCTCGTGGGCCTTTAGCTGGGCCGACCCATTATGGTCCGCAAAATCTTGTGGGCCTTCAGTTGGGCCGGCCCATTTAAACTCGATGGGCCAGTCCACGTGTCAACATATCATAGGCGCGTCTCGCCCATTGGATGAGTTGACACGTGTCTCCTCCAGCCAATGATGATTTTACACGTGGAAAATCCCCATTGGTCGGGGCTGTTAACGAGTTATCGGATCCAAAACCCGACCCGGTAGCTTAATGGCGTTCTGTTACGGTGAATGCCACGTGCCGGTCACCCTTGACGAAAGCACTTCTGTGACGCGCGATTTATTGTCATGGAAGTGGACACTTCCGTGATGATAATTTTGGTAATGTCATGGAACACTTCTACGACAGCGCGGGTATGACTATCTTGATCCTGTCATAAATTTGTCATGGATGTACATGCATGACAAAAAAACGACCTACGGTGACAAACACGTATCATCACGGAAGTGTTTTTTTGTAGTGACATCTACCTTCGGGATTAGTTTTCGACCTAAATAATTGTTATTTGGTGCCAGCGTTGAGCATGAACATTATATCTGGATCTTGTTTGATGCGAGACGGTTATTCATTTAAATCTGAGAATAATGGTTGTTCTATTTATATGAGTAATATCTTTTATGGTCATGCACCCTTGAAGAGTGGTATATTTGTGTTGAATCTCGATAGTAGTGCTACACATATTCATAATGTTGAAGCCAAAAGATGCAGAGTTGATAATGATAGTGCAACTTATTTGTGGCACTGTCGTTTGGGTCATATTGGTGTAAAGCGCATGAAGAAATTCCATACTGATGGACTTCTGGAATCACTTGATTATGAATCACTTGGTACTTGCGAACCATGCCTCATGGGCAAGATGACTAAAACGCCGTTCTCCAGAAATATGGAGTGAGCAACTGATTTGTTGGAGATCATACATACTGATATATGTGGTCCAATGAATGTTGAGGCTCGCGGTGGGTATCGTTATTGTCTCACCTTCACAGATGATTTAAGCAGATATGGGTATATCTACTTAATGAAACATAAGTCTGAAACATTTCAAAAGTTCAAAGAATTTCAGAGTGAAGTTGAAAATCATCGTAACAAGAAAATAAAGTTTCTACGATCTGATCGTGGAGGAGAATATTTGAGTTACGAGTTTGGTCTACATTTGAAACGATGCGGAATAGTTTCGCAACTCATGCCACCCGGAACACCACAGGGTAATGGTGTGTTCGAATGTCGTAATCGTACTTTACTAGATATGGTGTGATCTATGATGTCTCTTACTGATTTACCGCTATCATTTTGGGGTTATGCTTTAGAGACGGCCGCATTCACGTTAAATAGGGCACCATCAAAATCCGTTGAGACGACACCTTATGAACTATGGTTTGGCAAGAAACCAAAGTTGTTGTTTCTTAAAGTTTGGGGCTGTGATGCTTATATGAAAAAGCTTCAACCTGATAAGCTCGAACCCAAATCGCAGAAATGTGTCTTCATAGGATACCCAAAGGAAACTGTTGGGTACACCTTCTATCACAGATTCAAAGGCAAGACATTCATTGCTAAGAATGGATCCTTTCTAGAGAAGGAGTTTCTCTCGAAAGAAGTGAGTGGGAGGAAAGGAGAACTTGATGAGGTAACAGTACATGCTCCCTTATTGGAAAGTAGTTCATCACAGAAACCGGTTCCTGTGACGTCTACACCAATTAGTGAGGAAGTTAATGATGATGATCATGAAACTTCAGATAAATTTGTTGCTGAACCTCGTAGGTCAACCAGAGTAAGATCCGTACCAGAGTGGTACGGTAATCCTATTCTGGAGGTTATGTTACTAGACCATGACGAACCTACAAACTATGAAGAAGCGATGGTGAGCCCAGATTCCGCAAAATGGCTTGAGGCCATGAAATCTGAGATGGGATCAATGTATGAGAACAAAGTGTGGACTTTGGTTGACTTGCCAGATGATCGGCAAGCCATCAAGAATAAATGGATCTTCAAGAAGAAGGCTGACTCTGACGGTAATGTTACTATCTATAAAGCTCGACTTGTTGCAAAAGGTTTTTGAAAAGTTCAAGGGATTATGATGGATTCCCCCTCTGAAACAAGAAGTTCTGGTCCGGGAGGTATAATATCAATCACTTGGCGTCCATCTGATGCATCAACTATGGATATTTCATACCCCCCCTTTTCTTTACGTAGTATTTTTCTTACTATACCTGTTGACGTAGCATTATAGACTGTATTGTTACTCTTGCTACCATCAGGATAGATCTGTCCTCTTCCTCGGTTTCCCCCTACATATATGGGATATTTTAAGAAACTACGATGAGCCTTCTCACCCGTAGCGATGCTTAAGTATGTCCGAATCATGTTAGCAATTGCCACATTTTATGATTATGAAATTTGGCAAATGGATGTCAAAACTGCATTCATGAATGGATTTCTGGAAGAAGAGTTGTATATGATGCAACCGGAAGGTTTTGTCGATCCAAAGGGAGCTAACAAAGTGTGCAAGCTCCAGCGATCCATTTATGGACTGGTGCAAGCCTCTCGGTGTTGGAATAAACTTTTTGATAGTGTGATCAAAGCATATGGTTTTATACAGACTTTTGGAGAAGTCTGTATTTACAAGAAAGTGAGTGGGAGCTCTGTAGCATTTCTCATATTATATGTGGATGACATATTGTTGATTGGAAATGATATAGAATTTCTGGATAGCATAAAAGGATATTCAAATAAGAGTTTTTCAATGAAAGACCTCGGTGAAGCTGCTTATATATTGGGCATCAAGATCTATAGAGATAGATCGAGACGCTTAATTGGACTTTCACAAAGCACATACCTTGACAAAGTTTTGAAGAAGTTCAAAATTGATCAAGCAAAGAAAGGGTTCTTGCCTGTGTTACAAGGTGTGAAGTTGAGTAAGACTCAATGCCCGACCACTGCAGAAGATAGAGAGAAAATGAAAGATGTTCCCTATGCTTCAGCCATAGGCTCTATCATGTATGCAATGATGTGTACCAGACCTGATGTGTGCCTTGCTATTAGTTTAGCAGGGAGGTACCAAAGTAATCCAGGAGTGGATCACTGGACAGCGGTCAAGAACATCCTGAAATACCTGAAAAGGACGAAGGTTATGTTTCTCGTTTATGGAGGTGACAAAGAGCTTGTCGTAAATGGTTACGTCGATGCAAGCTTTGACACTGATCCGGACGATTCTAAATCGCAAACCGGATACGTGTTTTTATTAAATGGTGGAGTTGTTAGTTGGTGCAGTTCTAAACAAAGCATCGTAGTGGGATCTACATGTGAAGCGGAGTACATAGCTGCTTCGGAAGCAGCAAATGAAGGAGTCTGGATGAAGGAGTTCATATCCGATCTAGGTGTCATACCTAGTGCATCGGGTCCAATGAAAATATTTTGTGACAATACTGGTGCAATTGCTTTGGCAAAGGAATCCAGATTTCACAAGAGAACCAAACACACCAAGAGACGCTTCAACTCCAGATCAAGTCCATGTGGGAGATGTAGAGATTTGCAAGATACATATGGATATGAATGTTGCAGACCCGTTGACTAAGCCTCTTCCATGAGCAAAACATGATCAGCACCAAGGCTCCATGGGTTTTAGAATCATTACTGTGTAATCTAGATTATTGACTCTAGTGCAAGTGGGAGACTGAAGGAAATATGCCCTAGAGGCAATAATAAAGTTATTATTTATTTCCTTATATCATGATAAATGTTTATTATTCATGCTACAATTGTATTAACGGAAACATGATACATGTGTGAATACATAGACAAACAAAGTGTCACTAGTATCCCTCTACTTGACTAGCTCATTGATCAAAGATGGTTATGTTTCCTAGCCATAGACAAAGAGTTATCATTTGATTAACGGGATCACATCATTAGGAGAATGATGTGATTGACTTGACCCATTCCGTTAGCTTAGCACTTGATCGTTTAGTATGTTGCTATTGCTTTCTTCATGACTTATACATGTTCCTATGACTATGAGATTATGCAACTCAAGTTTACCGGAGGAACACTTTGTGTGCTACCAAACGTCACAACATAACTGGGTGATTATAAAGGTGCTCTACAGGTGTCTCCGAAGGTACTTGTTGGGTTGGCATATTTCGAGATTAGGATTTGCCACTCCGATTGGTGGAGAGGTATCTCTGGGCCCACTCGGTAATGCACATCACTTAAGCCTTGCAAGCATTGTAACTAATGAGTTAGTTACGAGATGATGTATTACGGAACGAGTAAAGAGACCTGCTGGTAACGAGATTGAACTAGGTATTGAGATACCGACAATCGAATCTCGGGCAAGTAACATACTGATGATAAAGGGAACAACGTATGTTGTTATGCGATTTGACCGATAAAGATCTTCGTAGAATGTGTGGGAGCCAATATGAGCATCCAGGTTCCGTTATTGGTTATTGACCGGAGACATGTCTCGGTCATGTCTACACAGTTCTCGAACCCGTAGGGTCCGCACGCTTAAAGTTCGATGACGGTTATATTATGAGTTTATGTGTTTTGATGTACCGAAGGTAGTTCGGAGTCCCGGATGTTGGGGAACGTAGTAATTTCAAAATTTTCCTACGCACACGCAAGATCATGGTGATGCATAGCAACGAGAGGGGAGAGTGTTGTCTACGTACCAACGCAGACCGACTGCGGAAGCGATCACACAACGTAGAGGAAGTAGTCGTACGTCTTCTTCCCGATCCGACCGATCCAAGCACCGTTACTCCGGCACCTCCGAGTTCTTAGCACACGTTCAGCTCGATGACGATCCTTGGGCTCCGATCCAGCAAAGCGTCGAGGAAGAGTTCCGTCAGCACGACGGCGTGGTGACGATCTTGATGTACTACCGACGCAGGGCTTCGCCTAAGCACTACAACGGTATGATCGAGGTGGAATTTGGTGGCAGGGGGCACCGCACACGGCTAAGGAACGATCTCAAGGATCAACTTGTGTGTCTTGGGGTGTCCCCTGCCCCCGTATATAAAGGTTGGAGGGAGGGGGGCTGGCCGGCCAAAGAGAGGGAGGCGCAGGAGGAGTCCTACTCCTACCGGGAGTAGGACTCCCCCCTCCAATCCTAGTCCAACTAGGTTTCCTCAAGTGGGAAGTGAAAGAGAGAGGTGGCCGGCCCCTCTCCTAGTCCTAATAGGACTAGGGAGAAGGGGGGAGGCGCAGCCCTATGTGGGCTGCCCTCTCACCTTTCCACTAAGGCCCATGTTGGCCCATTTGGCTCCCGGGGGGTTCCGGTAACCCTCCCGGTAATCCGGTAAAATCCCGATTTCACCCGGAACACTTCCGATGTCCAAACATAGGCTTCCAATATATCAATCGTTACGTCTCGACCATTTCGAGACTCCTCGTCATGTCCCCGATCTCATCCGGGACTCCGAACTCCTACGGTACATCAAAACTCATAAACTCATAATATAACTGTCATCGAAACCTTAAGCGTGCGGACCCTACGGTTCGAGAACAATGTAGACATGACCGAGACACGTCTCCGGTCAATAACCAATAGCGGGACCTGGATGCCCATATTGGCTCCTACATATTCTACGAAGATCTTTATCGGTCAGACCGCATAACAACATACGTTGTTCCCTTTGTCATCGGTATGTTACTTGCCCGAGATTCGATCGTCGGTATCCAATACCTAGTTCAATCTCGTTACCGGCAAGTCTCTTTACTCGTTCTGTAATACATCATCCCACAACTAACTCATTAGTTGCAATGCTTGCAAGGCTTAAGTGATGTGCATTACCGAGAGGGCCCAGAGATACCTCTCCGACAATCGGAGTGACAAATCCTAATCTCGAAATACGCCAACCCAACATCTACCTTTGGAGACACCTGTAGTACTCCTTTATAATCACCCAGTTACGTTGTGACGTTTGGTAGCACCCAAAGTGTTCCTCCGGCAAATGGGAGTTGCATAATCTCATAGTCATAGGAACATGTATAAGTCATGAAGAAAGCAATAGCAACATACTAAACGATCAGGTGCTAAGCTAATGGAATGGGTCATGTCAATCAGATCATTCTACTAATGATGTGACCTCGTTAATCAAATAACAACACTTTGTTCATGGTTAGGAAACATAACCATCTTTGATTAACGAGCTAGTCTAGTAGAGGCATACTAGTGACACTCTGTTTGTCTATGTATTCACACATGTATTATGTTTCCGGTTAATACAATTCTAGCATGAATAATAAACATTTATCATGATATAAGGAAATAAATAATAACTTTATTATTGCCTCTAGGGCATATTTCCTTCAGTCTCCCACTTGCACTAGAGTCAATAATCTAGTTCACATCGTCATGTGATTTAACAGCAATTGTTCACATCACCATGTGATTAACACCCATAGTGCACATCGCCTTGTGACCAACACTCAAAGGGTTTACTGGATTTAGTAATCTAGTTCACATCGCTATGTGATTAACCCCAAAGAGTACTAAGGTGTGATCATGTTTTGCTTGTGAGAGAATCTTAGTCAGCGGGTCTGCCACATTCAGATCCACATGTATTTTGCAAATTTTTATGTCAACAATGCTCTGCATGGAGCTACTTTAGCTAATTGCTCCCACTTTCAATATGTATCTAGACCGTGACTTAGAGTCATCTAGATTAGTGTCAAAACTTGCATCGGTGTAACCCTTTACGACGAACCTTTTGTCAAGTCCATAATCGAGAAACATATCCTTATTTCACTAAGGATAATTCTGACCGCTGTCCAGTGATCTACTCCTAGATCACTATTGTACTCCCTTGCCAAATCAGTGCAGGGTATACAATAGATCTGGCATACAGCATGACATACTTTATAGAACCTATGGCCAAGGCATAGGGAATGACTTTCATTCTCTTTCTATCTTCTGCCGTGGTCGGGCTTTGAGTCTTACTCAACTTCACACCTTGTAATACAGGCAATAACTCTTTCTTTGACTGCTCCAGTTTGAACTACTTCAAAATCTTGTCAAGGTATGTACTCATTGAAAAAAAAACTTATCAAGCGTCTTGATCTATCTCTATAGATCTTGAAGCTCAATATGTAAGCAGCTTCACCGAAGTCTTTCTTTGAAAAACTCCTTTCAAACACTCCTTTATGCTTTACAGAATAATTCTACATTATTTCCGATCAACAATATGTCATTCACATATACTTATCAGAAATGTTGTAGTGCTCCCACTCACTTTCTTGTAAATACAGGCTTCACCGCAAGTCTGTATAAAACTATATGCTTTGATCAACTTATCAAAGCGTATATTCCAACTCCGAGATGCTTGCACCAGTCCACAGATGGATCGCTGGAGCTTGCACATTTTGTTAGCACCTTTTGACAAAACCTTCTAGTTGCATCACATACAACTCTTCTTTAATAAATCCATTAAGGAATGCAGTTTTGTTTATCCATTTGCCAGATTTCATAAAATGCGGCAATTGCTAACATGATTCGGACAGACTTAAGCATAGATACGAGTGAGAAAAACTCATCGTAGTCAACACCTTGAACTTGTCGAAAACATTTTTTCGACAATTCTAGCTTTGTAGATAGTAACACTACTATCAGCGTCCGTCTTCCTCTTGAAGATCCATTTATTCTCAATTGCTTGCCGATCATCGGGCAAGTCAACCAAAGTCCAAACTTTGTTCTCATACATGGATCATATCTCAGATTTCATGGCCTCAACCCATTTCGCGGAATCTGGGCTCATCATCGCTTCCTCATAGTTCATAAGTTCATCATGGTCTAGTAACATAACTTCCAGAACAGGATTACCGTACCACTCTGGTGCGGATCTCACTCTGGTTTACCTACGAGATTTGGTAGTAACTTGATCTGAAGTTACATGATCATCATCATTAGCTTCCTCACTAATTGGTGTAGTAGTCACAGGAACAGATTTCTGTGATGAACTACTTTCCAATAAGGGAGCAGGTACAGTTACCTCATCAAGTTCTACTTTCCTCCCACTCACTTCTTTCGAGAGAAACTCCTTCTCCAGAAAGTTTCCGAATTTAGTAACAAAAGTCTTGCCTTCGGATCTGTGATAGAAGGTGTACCCAACTGTCTCCTTTGGGTATCCTATGAAGACATATTTATCCGATTTGAGTTTTGAGCTTATCGAGATGAAACTTTTTCACATAAGCATCGCAACTCCAAACTTTAAGAAACGACAGCTTAGGTTTCTGGCCAAACCATAGTTCATACGGTGTCGTCTCAACGGATTTAGATGGTGCCCTATTTAACGTGAATGCAGCTGTCTCTAATGCATGACCCCAAAAACGATAGTGGTAAATCGGTAAGGAACATCATAGATTGCACTATATCCAATAAAGTACGGTTATGACGTTCGGACACACCATTATGCTGTGGTGTTCCAGGTGGCGTGAGTAGTGAAACTATTTCACATTGGTTTAACTGAAGACCAAACTCGTAACTCAAATACTCTTTTCCACGATCAGATCGTAGAAACTTTATTTTTCTTGTTACGATGATTTTCCACTTCACTCTGAAATTCTTTGAACTGTTCAAATGTTTCAGACTTTATGTTTCATCAAGTAGATATCCCCATATCTGCTCAAATCATCTGTGAAGGTCAGAAAATAATGATACCTGCTGCAAGCCTTAATATTCATCGGACCACATACATCAGTATGTATGATTTCCAACAAATCTGTTGCTTGCTTCATTGTTCCGGAGAACGGCGTTTTAGTCATCTTGCCCATAAGGCATGGTTCGCAAGCATCAAGTGATTCATAATCAAGTGATTCCGAAAGCCCATCAGCATGGAGTTTCTTCATGCGCTTTATACCAATATGACCTAAACGGCAGTGCCACAAATAAGTTGCACTATCATTATTAACTTTGCATCTTTTGGTTTCAATATTATGAATATGTGTATCACTACGATCGAGATCCAACGAACTTGTTTCATTGGGTGTATGACCATCGAAGGTTTTATTCATGTAAACAGAACAACAATTATTCTCTGACTTTAATGAATAACCGTATTGCAATAAACATGATCAAATCATATTCATGCTCAACGCAAAAACCAAATAACACTTATTTAAGTTCAACAATAATCCCGAAAGTATAGGGGAGTATGCGATGATGATCATATCAATCTTGGGACCACTTCCAACACACATCATCACTTTACCCTTAACTAGTCTTTGTTTATTCTGCAACTCCTGTTTCGAGTTACTAATCTTAGCAACTGAACCAGTATCAAATACTGAGGGGCTGCTATAAACGCTAGTAAAGAACACATCAATAACATGTATATCAAATATACTTCTGTTCAGTTTGCATCCTTCTTATCCGCCAAATACTTGGGGCAGTTCCGCTTCCAGTGACCAGTCCCTTTGCAGTAGAAGCACTTAGTCTCAGGCTTAGGACCAGACTTGGGCTTCTTCACTTGAGCAGCAACTTGCTTGCCGTTCTTCTTGAAGTTCCCCTGCTTCTCTTTGCCCTTTTCTTGAAACTAGTGGTCTTGTCAACCATCAACACTTGATGTTTTTCTTGATTTCTACCATCGTTGATTTCAGCATCATGAAGAGCTTGGGAGTTGTTTCCGTTATCCCTTGCATATTATAGTTCATCACGAAGTTCTACTAACTTGGTGATGGTGACTAGAGAATTCTGTCAATCACTATCTTATCTAGAAGATTAACTCCCACTTGATTCAAGCGATTGTAGTACGCAGACAATCTGAGCACATGCTCACTAGTTGAGCGATTCTCCTCCATCTTTTAGCTATAGAACTTGTTGGAGGCTTTATATCTCTCAACTCGGGTATTTGCTTGAAATATTAACTTCAACTCCTGGAACATCTCATATGGTCCATGACGTTCAAAACGTCTTTGAAGTCCCGATTCTAAGCCATTAAGTATGGTGCACTAAACTATCAAGTAGTCATCATATTGAGCTAGCCAAACGTTCATAACGTCTGCATCTGCTCCTGCAATAGGTCTGTCACCTAACGGTGCATCAAGGACATAATTTTTCTGTGCAGCAATGAGGATAAACCTCAGGTCACGGATCCAATCCGCATCATTGCTACTAACATCTTTCAACACAATTTTCTCTAGGAACATATCAAAATAAACACAGGGAAGCAACAACGCGAGCTATTGATCTACAACATGATTTGCAAAATACTACCAGGACTAAGTTCATGATAAATTTAAGTTCAATTTAATCATATTACTTAAGAACTCCCACTTAGATAGACATCCCTCCAATCCTCTAAGTGATCACGTGATCCAAATCAACTAAACCATAACCGATCATCACGTGAGATGGAGTAGTTTTCAATGGTGAACATCGTTATGTTGATCATATCTACTATATGATTCACGCTCGACCTTTCGGTCTCCGTGTTCCGAGGCCATATCTGCATATGCTAGGCTCGTCAAGTTTAACCTGAGTATTCTGCGTGTGCAAAACTGGCTTGCACCCGTTGTAGATGGACGTAGAGCTTATCACACCCGATCATCACGTGGTGTCTAGGCACGACGAACTTTGGCAACGGTGCATACTCAGGGAGAACACTTCTTGATAATTTAGTGAGAGATCATCTTATAATGCTACCGTCAATCAAAGCAAGATAAGATGCATAAAAGATAAACATCACATGCAATCAATATAAGTGATATGATATGGCCATCATCATCTTGTGCTTGTGATCTCCATCTCCGAAGCACCGTCATGATCACCATCGTCACCGGCACGACACCTTGATCTCCATCGTAGCATCGTTGTCGTCTCGCCAATCTTATGCTTCCACGACTATCACTACCGCTTAGTAATAAAGTAAAGCATTACATCGCGATTGCATTGCATACAATAAAGCGACAACCATATGGCTCCTGCCAGTTGCCGATAACTTGGTTACAAAACATGATCATCTCATACAATAAAATTTAGCATCATGCCTTGACCATATCACATCACAACATGCCCTGCAAAAACAAGTTAGACGTCCTCTACTTTGTTGTTGCAAGTTTTACGTGGCTGCTACGAGCTTAAGCAAGAACTCATCTCACCTACGCATCAAAACCACAACGATAGTTTGTCAAATAGACTCCGTTTTAACCTTCTCAAGGACCGGGCGTAGCCACACTTGGTTCAACTAAAGTTGGAGAGACAGTCGCCCGCAAGCCATCTATGTGCAAAGCACGTCGAGGGAACTGGTCTCGCGTAAGCGTACGCGTAAGGTTGGTCCAGGTCGTCTCGTCCAACAATACCGCCGAACCAAAGTATGACATGCTGGTAGGCAGTATGACTTGTATCGCCCACAACTCACTTGTGTTCTACTCGTGCAAATAACATCAAACCATAAAACCTAGGCTCGGATGCCACTGTTGGGGAACGTAGTAATTTCAAAATTTTCCTACGCACACGCAAGATCATGGTGATGCATAGCAACGAGAGGGGAGAGTGTTGTCTACGTACCAACGCAGACCGACTGCGGAAGCGATCACACAACGTAGAGGAAGTAGTCGTACGTCTTCTTCCCGATCCGACCGATCCAAGCACCGTTACTCCGGCACCTCCGAGTTCTTAGCACACGTTCAGCTCGATGACGATCCTCGGGCTCCGATCCAGCAAAGCGTCGAGGAAGAGTTCCGTCAGCACGACGGCGTGGTGACGATCTTGATGTACTACCGACGCAGGGCTTCGCCTAAGCACTACAACGGTATGATCGAGGTGGAATTTGGTGGCAGGGGGCACCGCACACGGCTAAGGAACGATCTCAAGGATCAACTTGTGTGTCTTGGGGTGTCCCCTGCCCCCGTATATAAAGGTTGGAGGGAGGGGGGCTGGCCGGCCAAAGAGAGGGAGGCGCAGGAGGAGTCCTACTCCTACCGGGAGTAGGACTCCCCCCTCCAATCCTAGTCCAACTAGGTTTCCTCAAGTGGGAAGTGAAAGAGAGAGGTGGCCGGCCCCTCTCCTAGTCCTAATAGGACTAGGGAGAAGGGGGAGGCGCAGCCCTATGTGGGCTGCCCTCTCACCTTTCCACTAAGGCCCATGTTGGCCCATTTGGCTCCCGGGGGGTTCCGGTAACCCTCCCGGTAATCCGGTAAAATCCCGATTTCACCCGGAACACTTCCGATGTCCAAACATAGGCTTCCAATATATCAATCGTTACGTCTCGACCATTTCGAGACTCCTCGTCATGTCCCCAATCTCATCCGGGACTCCGAACTCCTACGGTACATCAAAACTCATAAACTCATAATATAACTGTCATCGAAACCTTAAGCGTGCGGACCCTACGGTTCGAGAACAATGTAGACATGACCGAGACACGTCTCCGGTCAATAACCAATAGCGGGACCTGGATGCCCATATTGGCTCCTACATATTCTACGAAGATCTTTATCGGTCAGACCGCATAACAACATACGTTGTTCCCTTTGTCATCGGTATGTTACTTGCCCGAGATTCGATCGTCGGTATCCAATACCTAGTTCAATCTCGTTACCGGCAAGTCTCTTTACTCGTTCTGTAATACATCATCCCACAACTAACTCATTAGTTGCAATGCTTGCAAGGCTTAAGTGATGTGCATTACCGAGAGGGCCCAGAGATACCTCTCCGACAATCGGAGTGACAAATCCTAATCTCGAAATACGCCAACCCAACATCTACCTTTGGAGACACCTGTAGTACTCCTTTATAATCACCCAGTTACGTTGTGATGTTTGGTAGCACCCAAAGTGTTCCTCCGGCAAACGGGAGTTGCATAATCTCATAGTCATAGGAACATGTATAAGTCATGAAGAAAGCAATAGCAACATACTAAACGATCAGGTGCTAAGCTAATGGAATGGGTCATGTCAATCAGATCATTCTACTAATGATGTGACCTCGTTAATCAAATAACAACACTTTGTTCATGGTTAGGAAACATAACCATCTTTGATTAACGAGCTAGTCTAGTAGAGGCATACTAGTGACACTTTGTTTGTCTATGTATTCACACATGTATTATGTTTCCGGTTAATACAATTCTAGCATGAATAATAAACATTTATCATGATATAAGGAAATAAATAATAACTTTATTATTGCCTCTAGGGCATATTTCCTTCACCGGATGTGATCACGTACATAACGAGGAGTCTCGAAATGGTCGAGACGTAAAGATCGATATATTGGACGACTATGTTCGGACACCGGAATGGTTTCGAGGAGTTTCGGGCATATACCGGAGTACCGGGGGGGTTACCGGAACCCCCCGGGGAGACTAATGGGCCTATTGGGCCCTAGTGGAGAAGAGGAGGGGCGGCCAAGGGCAGCCGCGCGCCCCCTCCCCCCCTCCCCCAGTCCGAATTGGACAAGGAGGGGGGCGGCGCCCCCCCCCCCTTTCCTTTCCCCCTCTCTCTCCTTCCCTCTCCTCTCCTACTCCCACATGGAAGGGGGGAGGGAGTAGGACTCCTCATGGGGCGCGCCTAGGGTGGACGGCCCCCTCCCCCTCCTCCACTCCTTTATATACGGGGAGGGAGGCACCCCTTGGAGACACAACAATTGATCTCTTGGATCTCTTAGCCGTGTGCGGTGCCCCCCTCCACCATAATCCACCTCGATAATATCGTAGCGGTGCTTAGGTGAAGCCCTGCGTCGGTAGAACATCATCATCGTTACCACGCCGTCGTGCTGACGGAACTCTCCCTCAAAGCTCGGCTGGATCGGAGTTCGAGGGACGTCATCGAGTTGAACGTGTGTAGAACTCGGAGGTGCCGTGCATTCGGTACTTGACCGGTCAGATCGTGAAGACGTATGACTACATCAACCACGTTGTGCTAACGCTTCCGCTTTCGGTCTACGAGGGTACGTGGACACACTCTCCCCTCTCGTTGATATGCATCACCATGATCTTGCGTGTGCGTAGGAATTTTTTTGAAATTACTACGTTCCCCAACACCTTTCACTTTGCCATCCTTCTTATCCGCCAAATACTTGGGGCAGTTCCGCTTCCAGTGACCAGTCCCTTTGCAGTAGAAGCACTCAGTCTCAGGCTTAGGTCCAGACTTGAGCTTCTTCACTTGAGCAGCAACTTGCTTGTTGTTCTTCTTAAAGTTCCCCTTCTTCCCTTTGCCCTTCTTCTTGAAACGGGTGGTCTTGTTGACCATCAACACTTGATGCTCCTTCTTGATTTCTACCTCCGCGGCCTTTAACATTACGAAGAGCTCGGGAATTGTCTTATCCATCCCTTGCATATTATAGTTCATCACGAAGCTCTTGTAGCTTGGTGGCAGTGATTGAAGAACTCTGTCAATGACACTATCATCAGGAAGACTAACTCCCAGCTGAGTCAAGTGGTTGTGGTACCCAGACATTCTGAGTATATGTTCACTGAAAGAACTATTCTCCTCCATTTTGCAGTTGTAGAACTTATTGGAGACTTCATATCTCTCAATCCGAGCATTTTCTTGAAATATTAACTTCAACTCCTGGAACATCTCATATGCTCCATGACGTTCAAAACATCGTTGAAGTCCCGGTTCTAAGCCGTAAAGCATGGCACACTGAACTATCGAGTAGTCATCAGCTTTGCTTTGCCAGACGTTCTTAACGTTGTCAGCAGCATCTGCAACAGGTTTGTCACCCAGCGGTGCTTCCAGGACGTAATTCTTCTGTGTAGCAATGAGGATAATCCTCAAGTTACGGGCCCGGTCCGTGTAGTTGCTACCATCATCTTTTAACTTAGCTTTCTCTAGGAACGCATTAAAATTCAACGGAACAACAGCACGGGCCATTTATCTACAACAACATAGACATGCAAAATACTATCAGGTACTAAGTTCATGATAAATTAAAGTTCAATTAATCATATTACTTAAGAACTCCCACTTAGATAGACATTCCTCTAATCATCTGAGTGATCACGTGATCCATATCAACTAAACCATGTCCGATCATCACGTGAGATGGAGTAGTTTTCAATGGTGAACATCACTATGTTGATCATATCTACTATATGATTCACGCTCGACCTTTCGGTCTCAGTGTTCCGAGGCCATATCTGCATATGCTAGGCTCGTCAATTTTAACCCGAGTATTCTGCGTGTGCAAAATTGGCTTGCACCCGTTGTATGTGAACGTAGAGCTTATCACACCCGATCGTCACGTCGTGTCTCGGCACGACGAACTATAGCAACAGTGCATACTCAGGGAGAACACTTGTACCTTCAAATTTAGTGAGAGATCATCCTATAATGCTACCGCCGAAGCGAAATAAGATGCATAAAGGATAAACATCACATGCAATCAAATATAGGTGATGTGATATGGCCATCATCATCTTGTGCCTTTGATCTCCATCTCCAAAGCACCGTCATGATCATCATCGTCATCGGCTTGACACCTTGATCTCCATCGAAGCATCGTTGTTGTCTTGCCAACTATTGCTTCTATGACTATCGCTACCGCTTAGTGATAAAGTAAAGCAATTACATGGCGATTGCATTTTATACAATAAAGCGACAACCATATGGCTCCTGCCAGTTGCCGATAACTGTGTTACAAAACATGACCATCTCATACAACAATTTATATAATCACGTCTTGACCATATCACATCACAACATGCCCTGCAAAAACAAGTTAGACGTCATCTACTTTATTGTTGCAAGTTTTACGTGGCTGCTACGGGCTTCTAGCAAGAACCGTTCTTACCTACGCATCAAAACCACAACGTAGTATAGTGATTGCTTTTTGATCTTCAGAAAGAACCCTGTTCATTGAAACCGATTCAACTAAAGTTGGAGAAACAGACACCCACTAGCCACCTGTATGCGAAGCACGTCGGTAGAACCAGTCTCGCGTAAGCGTACGCGTAATGTCGGTCTAAGCCGCTTCATCCAACAATACCGCTGAATCAAGAATCAACTAGTGATGGCAAGCAATATGTATATACTCACGCCCACAACTCCTTTGTGTTCTACTCATGCATATAACATCTACGCATAGACCTGGCTCTAATACCATTGTTGGGGAACATTGTAATTTCAAAAAAAAATCATACGCACACGCAAGATCCATCTAGGTGATGCATAGCAACGAGAGGGGAAGAGTATGTCTACGTACCCTCGTAGACCGAATGCGGAAGCGTTATGACAACGCGGTTGATGTAGTCGTACGTCTTCGCGATCCAACCGATCCAAGTACCGAACGCACGGCACCTCCGCGATCTGCACACGTTCAAGTCGGTGACGTCCCACGAACTCTAGATCCAGCTGAGGTTGAGGGAGAGTTTCGTCAGCACGACGGTGTGATGACGGTGATGATGAAGTTACCGATGCAGGGCTTCGCCTAAGCACTACAATGATATGACCGAGGTGGAAATCTATGGAGGGAGGCACCGCACACGGCTAAACAATCAACTTGTGTGCTCTAGGGTGCCCCATGCCCCCGTATATAAAGGAGCAAGGGGGAGGACGGCCGGCCCCAAGGGCGCGCCCCCAAGAGGGGAATCCTACTAGGACTCCAAGTCCTAGTAGGAATCCACCAAGAGGGGGAGAGGGGGAAGGAAGGAAGAGGGGGAAGGGAAGGAAAGGGGGGCCGCCCCCTTCCCCTAGTCCAATTCGGATCCAAGGGGGGGGGCGCGGCCAGCCCCACCTGGCCCTTCCTATCTTCCCACTAAGGCCCATAGAGGCCCATTAGTTCCCCGGGGGGTTTCGATAACCCCCCAGCACTCCGATATATATCCGGTAAGTTCCGAAACTCATTCGGTGTTCGAATATATTCATCCAATATATCAATCTTTATGTCTCGACCATTTCGAGACTCCTTGTCATGTACGTGATCACATCCGGGACTCCGAGCTACCTTCGGTATATCAAAACACATAAACTCATAATACCGATCGTCATCGAACGTTAAGCGTGCGGACCCTACGGGTTTGAGAACTATGTAGACATGACCGAGACTCATCTCCGGTCAATAACCAATTGCGGAACCTGGATGCTCATATTGGTTCCTACATATTCTACGAAGATCTTTATCGGTCAAACCGCATAACAACATACGTTGTTCCCTTTGTCATCGGTATGTTACTTGCCCGAGATTCGATCGTCGGTATCTCAATACCTAGTTCAATCTCGTTAACGGAAAGTCTCTTTACTCGTTCCGTAATGCATCATCCCGTAACTAACTCATTAGTCACATTGCTTGCAAGGCTTATAGTGATGTGCATTACCGAGAGGGCCCAGAGATACCTCTCCGACAATCGGATTGACAAATCCTAATCTCGATCTATGCCAACTCAACAAACACCATCGGAGACACCTGTAGAGCATCTTTATAATCACACGGTTACGTTGTGACGTTTGATAGCACACTAAGTGTTCCTCCGGTATTCGGGAGTTGCATAATCTCATAGTCATAGGAACATGTATAAGTTATGGAGAAAGCAATAGCAATAAACTAAACGATCATAGTGCTAAGCTAACGGATGGGTCAAGTCGATCACATCATTTTCTAATGATGTGATCCCGTTCATCAAATGACAACTCATGTCTATGGCTAGGAAACTTAACCATCTTTGATTAACAAGCTAGTCAAGTAAAGGCATACTAGTGACACTATGTTTGTCTATGTATTCACACATGTACTAAGTTTCCGGTTAATACAATTCGAGCATGAATAATAAACATTTATCATGATATAAGGAAATATAAATAACAACTTTGTTATTGCCTCTAGGGCATATTTTCTTCATAAGGATCATAGCAGTTATAGCATAAAATATAAACTCTTAATTATGAATACAAAAATATAATAGTACAATATTATTTTCTCTAGAGCATATTTCCAATAGTTGCACAAAGACAATAAAAAGGTAGGATGGAAAATAATGTTTTTGTACTTTTGGAATAAAACAAAACTGAAAATAAAGTGTGTATGTTGTTGGAAGGTGATTCTTGTGCTAAAAATTGGACTGTGGTTCATATGTTCACCAAGTATAATTCTCCAATACATAAAAGTGCCGTAGGTAACATAATCATGTGATAAGGTACATAATTAAATATTTCATGCTCATGTCAAACATATGAATGTGTTGATTCTACATATGCAGTACATCCGTAATATTACTAGACTGAGATACCCTGTGCATCTTATAGCTAAATAGCCAGTCCATAGATCAAGATCCTCTACATCATCTGAACATTAAGTGTGAACCCAGGTGATTACTTTGAGCAAAATGACATACTGCTGTGTTTACGGATTCCAATGGACCCTCTAATAAACCTTGACCCTTAATGACAACAATTCAATACAAATCGTTTCTACTTTTTGTCGCTATGGTAGTTTACTTTTGTAAAATTGAACCCAAGTAATGAATATCTCACTGCCCAAGAATAAACAAGTAATCAGAGAGAAATATACATTTATAGATCAAACAAGATGTCATGCATTAATCTGAACATAAAAAATAATCCATCACATGATCAACACCATTGTTACAGATACGTCAGATTAACCATAATCATGTAGGAAAGCTCGTATGGCTATTGTATTGATCATTTAAACACATCAAGATGGAGAGATTATAACTTTGGCATAGTCAGGGGGTAGACTACTCACAACTCATCTTTGAGCGCGAGGATTGAGGTTGATGATGGTGAAGATGACTTCCCCCTCCGACAGTTCAGATCAGGACTGGACTAAAAAGGAAGATTGCCTCGAAAACACGACATGGCATTAGCAAAAAAATGCTCGATATTTAGGGTTTCGGAGAATATATAGATCATCGAGCACCGGAGGCAACCTGGGGGTGCCCACGGGCCGTAGGCGCCCCTGTAAGGTGGGCACCTAGACATAAAAAATAATCCATCACATGATCAACACCATTGTTACAGATACGTCAGATTAACCATAATCATGTAGGAAAGCTCGTATGGCTATTGTATTGATCATTTAAACACATCAAGATGGAGAGATTATAACTTTGGCATAGTCAGGGGGTAGACTACTCACAACTCATCTTTGAGCGCGAGGATTGAGGTTGATGATGGTGAAGATGACTTCCCCCTCCGACAGTTCAGATCAGGACTGGACTAAAAAGGAAGATTGCCTCGAAAACACGACATGGCATTAGCAAAAAAATGCTCGATATTTAGGGTTTCGGAGAATATATAGATCATCGAGCACCGGAGGCAACCTGGGGGTGCCCACGGGCCGTAGGCGCCCCTGTAAGGTGGGCACCTAGACACTGTCCCTCCCCCCCCCCCCCCCCCCAAAGGGCTGGGCCCTGGTAATCATTTTTCTCAGATTTTTCTCTGAAATACCAAATACAACAAAAACAGAAACTTACACCAGAAATTAATATGTTAGTGCAATAGAAATTTATAAAGAAGCATGCCTCAAATGTTTGTAACTAACAATGTAACATGAATCATACAAAAATTATAGATACATTTAAGACGTGTCGACATCCCAAGCTTACTACAAAAATTATAAATAAGTTGACATTTAAAAATGATGCATGATTGATCTCTAGTGCAACTATTACATTCTCATGGATACGGCTGTGACATCCAATACACAAAGAGATGTGAGATCAGAGGAATCCTACATTTCGAAGAGCAACTTCCACCATATGACCATACTCCATTAATAATCCAAACTAATGCCCTCACTAATCCACTTATGCTCGTAGGGAATTATTATAGCAGGTGTAAATTCACTCAAATATGGAGATTTAAGTTCCCATCGTTAAATAACTAACCAGAGCACATTTTCCTTTTGTCCTAAACTATATTTTCAACATGTATTACCACATTAAAACTTCATGGCAAATATATATATAACCATAACTCTACACACACACATGCAGATGCGATACTGCTAATTATTATTAACCAGACATAAAATTGTTCCCGTGTGCAAGACATAAAATCGTTCAAGTCCAACAAAGTACACAAGGTAGTATCAACATCGACATTCAAGTTACCAACTACAGAACTATCAGGGTTAGATGCTCACTGAAAGTCTGACATCTCAAGCACAATGTTCCAAAATGATCATGTATTGTTTACAGTAGTTACTGATACGGGCTTCCATCCAGAGTTTCAAGAACAATGGATAACAACAAGAGAACAAGAAGGGTCATTGGCTGTTCCTAATAAGCTTTGGTTTTATCATTCTGATCCGTCAGGGAAATGATCAAGTGCATTCTGCTTTCCATTAACATAAAATTCAATCACTGCTTTCATGCGCGCCTCCTTATCAGGATGGTAGTTCAAATGCACAATCACTGGCTTCAACTTCCGCAGCTGAGCACTTTTCCTCACTGTCTTGAAGAGAACTTTGCTGTTCATAAAGAGATATATATCCATGGTTCTTTTGGATGCATGTAGGCCTTCATAACCAGGATGTGAGGGGAAAAACAGTTCCTCGTTAAAAACAGCCTGGTCCCATGATTTGGGTTCACGAGAAAGGCGACCAGCTACCCTATCCAAAAGCTCAACTGAAGGAATTGTTGGCCTTATGAAGAAAAATCCAGAATTAAAAACCCATATGCGCATCGTGTGTGCGTATCTTGCCCAGCCCATTGAAGGCTCATCAAACACATCATTGAAACCATAGGCTGTCATATTGTCATGGCCATCACTCATGGACTCTATATCAGAATCTCTGTAAAGATGATCAAAGGGATTCTGGAAGAACATGATATCAATATCAGAGAGGAGAACACTGTACCCAAGCTGCAAGAATTCCCTCAAAATGCGAAACTTCAGAGCAGAAACAGCATGGTTTCCACCTGTCTTCCCTATGCTGTCAATGCCTTCATCAGGATCCCGCCGATAAACTGGGACGTCTTTGGACTTGCAGAAGCTCTCTATGCTGTCATCTAATGCAACAACCAAGTAATTTGTGATTCCAACTCTTTTGATATTAGTAAACCACATCTCAAGTGTCTGTTTCACGTTAGAGTTTGCCACTGCAACGATGATTTCTTTCTTTACAGCAACCTGTTGCAATATCTTAGCCAGTCTGGGATTGGTGGATTCATCAGGCATGACTGTTGGATTTGTTCTAAGAGCCTTCACGGTACCAAAAGGACCAGCACTATACAAAGCCTGGTTTTTTCCTTGCCCAGCCATTTGAAGCTTCATCGAGAGTTCATTGATCTGCTTCCTGAAGTCAGCATTTTTTCTCTCCAATGATGCCAACTGTGACTGTAGGTTGGTAACTTCCTCCGATGTCTCACAAGTAACTGAGTCAGCCTAACATATCAAAATATAATTGTAAATAGCAGCATGTGAAGAAAACATCTTAAGAAAAACACACCTTCGTTATAATAATTAAACAATCAACAACAAATATGTAAATGTACAAGCCAACTGAAAGATTATGAACATCGGATTGACCATACATGAACATACAAAATTTAGGAATGCCATTTTGGAAGGTGCAGATTTTGGAAGCATAATTTAAGGTATATAGCCTTCCATCATTTCTAGATATATGTACAGAACTTCTGAATGCCCCTGTAAAAAAATAAATAGGAATGCGTTATTTTGAATCTCTTTGGTGCTGGAGCTCGGCACCTCCAGGTTAAGGTCCTCACGTGCTCGAAGGTGGCCTTGGCGGGCCGGTCGCGCGACTACGGTCTTCACAGAGTGCACGCCCCTCAAGCAGCAGTATGGCGTGGAGCTCTCCAAGTGTGGCGCATCTATCCGGGAGTAGGAGGGGTGCACGGAAGGAGGAGCGGCGTCGGAGGTTTGCATGAGGGTGGCGGAGGGGGAGAGAAGTCAAGGTTGGGAGCGCAGAAGATGGCGAGGGAGTTGCGGGGAGCTCGCTGGACTCCATCTGCGTGGCATCAGGGTAGAAGGAAAGACGAGCGCCGAGAGCTTGCCGGATGCCATGTAGTGGCGGCGATGGAAAACGGCGCACGAGGGGAGAAACAGGAGAATAGAATGCCCACTATATTTTCCCTACTCTGCCTAAATATAAAGGCAAGTTAGGTTTTTTTAGAGGGCCCTCTAAAATTATTAGGGATAGAGGGCCACTTCGGGAATCTGCTAGAATTGTTCTTAGAGGCCTATAACAATGATATATGACTATTTTGGTGCACGAAGGTTAAGGTCCCACAAGTCATTGCCTTTAGAAACGTTATTTCAAAATCTAATATTTTATATCAAGAAAGGATGCTTGGCTTCGGGCAATTTGGCAAAGCAAAAACTAGTTGGAGTTTCTTTGAAACCTATGAACAAATGGGAATAATGGAAAATATAACTACTGAGATACACACTTATTTTAGGAATCTGCAAAGTGCAATTAACAAGGAAAATCATCTGAAGGTGAAAGCCAAAACAACATACATGGGCAAGGCTTACAGAGTAGTGTAGACAATTAGGTGAGAACCATGGAGTACCTAGATGTCTGAAGCTAACAGTTTTATTCTCTATCTTGTCAGGTTGTTTGCAATTTCCACTCCTCATTGCTACCAAGGTGCATGCCTGTTTTTCCGGGCCAAGTTCCGGGCGGGTTCCGGGCTAATCAGAGAGATTGCACGTATGTGCAACTCCTCTGGAGACCCCGGAAACTGGCCAGACTTGTCAACGGAAGTTCCGTAGTACGGAAGTTCCGGGCAGGTTCTGGGCTCTGCAGAGAGATTGCGCACATTGTGCACTGTCTCTGGTTTCCCCAGAAGCTGGCCGGACCTACCCCGGAAGTTCCGGGGTTCACAGAACCCTGGCCAATGTAGGATTTAGAGAAGCTCTCTCCTCGGACATGAAGAATAGATTCAGTGCGTATGTTTATGTTTACGTGTACGTGAAGTTGATTCCCACTGTATCTTCAGGGTGCACCCCCTCTTAATAATGCGGTTGCCCTATGAACTCTGTAAACAAAAATGGGAATCAGGCAACGCTTCTTTTTCCTTTTACGAGTAGAGGGGCATCCATCCATGCATCCTTCCATGTTATGGTGGCACTGTTTACAGACTAGAGCATGTGGTTAGATCACTAAGATATGTTGTCATAAATACCAAAAATTATCAAGAGCATAAATGCCCTTTCAGTTTTGCCTGTTACGGTGTAATTCATTCCCATTATGTTATTTGATTCAGATCACTGCTAGGACCTTGACTGTATGGCACAGCTATAGGCACTTGACAACAAGCGCTCGAAATATCATTTATTCGTAGATAGACAAAATAATGAAAAAAATTGTTGCTAACACGAACCCCTGCACAAGCTACCGGCTGCAGCCATTGCAAAATATAGTAGTGCTTGTGCAAAGGTGATTATTTTCTGCAACACAAATCGAGCAGCATGTGCTGCCAACATCGCTGACCAGCATACAAGTGTTCAATCATTCCACTGACTACTTAAGCAGATGTAATAACCAGCCCAACGACATCCTTAAGTAATCACAAAGCATAGCAGAAACCAGAAGAATATAGCAAAATGCAGACATCGCCTTCTTCCACTACAATAATCTTATTTTTGGATGTACAACAGCTAAAATGCTAGCAATCTTTGAGCATCGCGTATCCGTTCTGAGGTTATGACATATTTTATGCTAATCTAGGCAATTACCTTCATATCACTGGAGCATTTTAAGTATTCTCCACAGTCTGCTCATAATTGGTCCAAACGGAAAATGGACGCCATCATTCCCTAACACATCTGAGTTCTCACGCATACCTGGTTGACTTAGATTCTAAGATTCATCCATTGTCGTTACACTGTTGCATGCTTCCAACAAGAATCATATATGAATATTAATCTCACACTAAGCGGACCAACACTAGAAAACCTTTCAATCAAGATACATCACAAAACCAACAAGTCATCTACTTTCCGTCTACCAAGATATGAACAGGGAAGCAAGAAAGGAGGAATAGATTACCCGGCGACGCCACTGGAGGGCGGAGTCGGTGGAGCGGGAGATGAGGCCGTCGGGGTAGAAGAACGCGCAGACGCAGCCGAGAGTAACGCCGACGGCCACCGCCGCCGCGATGCGGGACCCGCGGGACGGCGGCTGCCCGCTGCCCAAGCCGGTGCGCATCAAGGGGGCCTCGCGCCGACCGGCCATCTGCCTCCGTGATGCCGCCGCCGCCACCGAGATCTGGCGAGAGCTATGGAAACGGCGGAGGCTTTGGTGGATTCCTTTCCCGTCTTCTTTCTGGAACGCGTGGTTTAAGCCGAGACGTGACGACCGGTTTGCTTTGTTTAAGTGGAACGAACTGTGCTGTTGGCACACTGGACGGCAATTTTTGCCTTTTTGAGCTGGACAAATGTACCAATTTGAAATGATCTTTTATTTGAAAAACATAGTAACTATATGTATGTGTACAAGGGCATCTCCAAATCAGATCCTCAAACCACCTTCAATCGTCCGGACTGCATAGTCCGGACGTTTTGTGACATACAACACAGTTTTATATCACAGAATCATAAGGGTGAACAAATTGCAATACCAAAACGATGATAGCCATTGTCCTACCCTTATGTCTTGTACAGTTAACTTTATTGTCTATTCCAATATGTTTCAACATTCAAAATGTTGTATCTTGCAATGCTCGCTAAAGATTCTTCAATGCCCGTCGTATGATTTTTCATAGTATTTTTGTTCTTTTAATAGTAAACTACACGTGAAGGTTGCACGAGGGCATCTTCAAGGCGGACCCGTAAACCTTCCGCAACCGTCAGGACTGTCCCGTCCGGACCGTGAAAGCCAATCAACACGGTCCTGTATTGATCCACGGGGCGGACGCGATTTCTCTCGTAAACCGAAGACAAACGTGAAGGAGTCCTGGCATTTCCGGCTTGGTATTTCGAGACTTAAAGGCCGGATTCCTGGCATTCTTTGAATTTGTTTGCGGGAGTCCGAGTCGATCTCACGCCTGCTTCTGACCGCCCTGATCCTCCAAAACCTCTCCTCCCACGTTCGTGTGTGTTCCCGTCCGGCGCCAGCTCCCCGCATTCATGCCGTTGTAGAGCGCGCCGCTCAACATTGAAGACGGCTCAGGGCAGACACGACCTATCACTGCCTTCGCCATTGAAGTTGCGCGCTGGCCGAGGGCGCCGCCTGGGACGCGTCTCCGGTGTCTGCGACTGTTCAATGCGAGAGATGCATGACTAAACGGGACGGGATGGACATCTACCACGCCCGTTCAATGTCGCCCTCCGTCCGTATGCCGTCATTAAGTTGGCTCGCCGTCCGAAAAACCCACTCCGGCGCCGCGCATTGACGCACCTCAACGCCTCGCCTCACCGAAATCCGCCATATAAAAGCGGCCACACCTGGCTAACTCCACACCAAAAAATAAGCCCCTCCACATCCTCCTCCCTTACACTGCATCTGTCATGACCGCTAGCGGGAAAGCACTATGGGATAGTATGTCGCCGGAGATGAAGCACGCGGTGGCCGCCCTTGCCGCCGCCTGGCATATCCGCCGTGCCAGGCGCATTGAGGCCGGCTTGCCGGCCAGCTCACTCGAGGTCTCTGACGACGAGGACGATACGACTATGAAGACGAGCGAAGACTCCACCTCGGCTCCCGCGCCTCCTGTGCACGTCGGCTTCACCATGAAGCAGGCACAAGCGCACTTCGACGCCGTGACGACGGAGGTGCAGCCTGCATCGATGCCTTTGCTGACGTTCCAGCGAGTGCAAGAGGAACGGTACAACCTGTTCCTCCTAGAGCAGCATCAGCTGCGCGGAGGGCAAGATCTACAGCGAGCGCGCGAGCGAGGAGGCCATGGCCGCAGCGAACCCAAATTTCATCGCGGAGCAGCGTGCCATCTACGATGCTGGAGGCCCAGCTGCAGGCGATCACGGAGGAGAACAACGCCAGTTGCGTCTCCTACGCGTTGCCGACGAACCAGTAGCCAGTCCGGTGGACGACGACAGTGCCGGTGTCACCATTTTCTTCGTGGACCTCACATCCACCGGCGATGGACAAGGTGTAGACTCCTCTAAGGATGAGTAGGCCACGGGAGGCAGTGGGGCCTGGTGTCCCGTGTGGGCCGGTCCGTCACCCGTGTTCTACTCTTTCTCGTCGGAGACCGCATCTTCACTTCATCAGTCTTGTCTCCGGTGCTCATGGAAACGGCGGAAGGAGGACGACACGGGCTTGGACGTTGGGCACCGCCGCCATAGGATAGGTTTAGGAGCGGGTCTTTTGTTCTGAATGTTCGAAATGTAATTAAATCCGTCGTGTTTGTATGTAATTCATCATGTTTGTATGAAATCCGACAATGTTTGCATGAGTTTCATCCGGTTTGTTGAAAAAAAGTTTAAAATGTATGCGGCTAGTGTTGAGTGACCTCGTCCCTCATTCGTATTTGCGGACTTCTCTGTTTGCTGACGGATACGTAAAAAAATTTACGGATTGCCGTTGAAAATACCCTAACACAATTTTTTTCATGACTTCCTAAACCAATGACCAAACTCCTCGTATTATATAATTTCATAGCAACGTACGGAGATTGCGCTAGTAAGAGATAAAATACGTGTGCGGTCACTCACACACTTCACGCAACGCACCCGCAGCGTGTTGCCTTAACTGAGTTAGAGTTTGGGCTAATATGGCCTTTGTTGGAACTAAACTTTTGTTTGGCAGTGTATTGCCTCACTCTTTTCTTTTGTTCCACGCAACCGTGCATGACTCCACAAACACAAAATAAATCTTGTAATAAAGACCACGTCATTCATATCATAAAGATTTCTGTTTAAACACAAGCTTACAAATAATACGAAAGTGCAACGACTAATTTGTCAGGTTTGGACAAAACCCAGATTTGAAAGGACCCTATTTTAAGCACTCACCAGCAAATGGATTGGTCAATCCTGGGTATTCAACATGTCTGGTTATTAAATTTAAATATATATGGCGACAACTTGTTGTAAATTGAAGTTAATCACCTTCACAAGACCTTTTTCCTACAGGAAGCCCCCTTTGTTGCTCTTTGAAATATTCATCCGTGAAATCTTTGGTGCAGAGAAACTTAAATCCGATGGACTCTAGTACCATTTAATACAGAAGAAATAATGTGACAAAGTCAATATTTGCCGGGTGGCATCATGGTTTTTCAGCGTTATAGTCTTCAAACGAATATCATGAGAGGTGAGAAACCTCGGTGGTTGCCTAAATAGACAGTAAGATTAAAAACACTTAAGGTCTAAAAAAGAGTATGTCAAAAGAATGGTTGAACTGTTAATTCTGATACACTATATATGGTCAGTCAATATGCGTGAAATCATTACCTTTATATACAATTTCTTCAAACATGAAAAGCATCACATCAAGTCAATAAGTTTATCCAAATCAAGACATTTCATGATGATACATAAGACCTTGATAGAATCCACCACTACACCTTTGATAGGTCATCTATGGGCAATCTCTTCATTGAGCATGGAACATAATATCAGTCAAAAGTGTAGATGATATGAAACTTCTGCGATTGAATTAATGGAGCTTATAACAATGCATCTTATGATTCAAAAAGTCTAGATGATAATATACTATACCTGAATAATCGTGGAGCCAAACACAATCTTGAATTCATCAGACCAATCATAAATTTCGCCTAAGGTCTCTAGTTTAGGCCTAAAGACGACGGTTATTTGCAAACACAAATAACGAAAATCATGGAGCAACCTCTGAAGCGATGGGACATCCTCGATGACCATTCCCCCCCTTTGTCAGAATGTATTCCAATGCTTATAAGGTTAAGTGACTTTATTCAGAGACAATGGTTGTCTATTTTGTAAATAAGCAGCAGGCACTCAAGGGCAGGATAACTCAAGTGCATGATGTTGTGCAGCGAGACCTCAGATATATTAACCTCCACAAATGAAAGTTTCTTGAGCAGTGGGAGTCGAAGCATTTGTACCAGATTATCTGCACTGGGCGAAGGTGACAGTATGAAGAGAGGAGATAAACCGCCGGATGGATACCGGAACTCGAAAAAACGCGCACCTAGAAGTTAAGCGAACTATTTGAAACCATAGCTAGAAAGTGTTTGAAAGTTAAACAACAATATGGGCAGCACATCTAACAAATATCCGTTCTATAAATAATCTCCAAAGACGATTAGTATGAATAAGATTACATACGGGAATGATATAAATGATCAGATGTGAATGAACGCATGTAAATTAAAATATAAGCCAAAAAACTCGTGCTACTAACAATGAAGAATGACATTTTACCGTTACTCTTATATCTTTCTTTTTTGACAAATCCTATATCTTCTACTTTTTGACATTAAGGCATGAAAGAAGGCTGTTTCAAACTAGGAAGCCTTATGTCCAACCTCCCACATTGCCTACAAGTTCAAAGAAGAGATGTGTAGACGAAGTTTCACATCCAAGCAAACATGGCTATACCATTCCATCAATAATTCCAGTTTGCAGAACTGAGATATATTTGGAGGATTGTGGACCAAATGCAACAAAAACCTAAAGTGATATTCTACAACAAACTATTATTTGCGTCAATGTGGTCCTCTAGGTGAAAACCCCTGTCTGCTATGTCGTTGCTTTATGGCATTCTCGGGACGTCATCTTAGAGCTTGGGCCCTTTCTTGTCATGCCGCGACGACATCTTCAGGAAGGTTTGGACCGTAACTTGAAGCATCTACGCTGGCGCATGGCAAATGTACTTGTGGCATTTGCGTCCTCGATGTTCGATGGCAAGGACGACGCTCCTTGGTCCTGAGTGACAGGTCAGAGGGTTCTCCTTGATGATAGTTTGGCGAGGGCGCGGTGGCGCGATACAATGTTCCTTTAGGGAGGCGTGGGTGAGGGAGTCCTAGACTAAGGGGTCCTCGGGCGTTCGGCCTATTATCTATGGGCCGGACTGATGGGTTGTGAAGATACAAAGACCGAAGACTATACCCGTGTGCGGATGGGACTCTCCTTGGCGTGAAAGGCAAGCTTGGCGACGGAGTATGTAAATTCCCTTTCTTTGTAACCGACCTTGTGTAACCCTAGATCCTCCCGGTGTCTATATAAACCGGAGGACTTAGTTCGGAAAGGATATACTCAATACCGTAGTCATACAGGCTAGACTTCTAGGGTTTAGCCATTACAATCTCGTGGTAGATCAACTCCTGTAATACTCATATTCATCAATATCAATCAAGCAGGAAGTAGGGTATTACCTCCATAGAGAGGGCCCGAACCTGGGTAAACATCGTGTCCCCTGTCTCCTGTTACCATCAACCTTAGACGCATAGTTCGGGACCCCCTACCCGAGATCCGCCGGTTTTGACACCGACATTGGTGCTTTCATTAAGAGTTCCATTGTGCCGTTGTCACAGAGGTTGATGGCTCGACTTATCATCAAGGAAAATATCACCTCAGGAGGAGCTCTGGCCTCGGTCCAAACCCTCCGGCTGGGCGGTTTTACCATGATCGCCTGCTCGGCCTCTGAGCCGACGAGGATGACCTCCCGAGTCATCGAAAAACGTATCTGCATTGATTCTAAATATGCCAAACGGATGGATCCGACGGAGTTATCGTCTTTGAACGAACTCCTAGATTGCATCGCCGCCTTGGGAGTCGCTACAGACTATGATCGGATTGGGCTTAAACCCGACCAGAGAGAGATTAATTCTCCACCGATCACCCACCAGATAGCGGTAGTCGAGGAGCAAGATAACCTTTCGTCTATACTGAGGACGAATTACGTTCGAATCTCCGACCTAAAGAAGTCGGACACCTACCGGCAGAAAGACACGCCTCGTCCTCCGAGCTTAGAGTCGGACGGCGGGCTTCAAAAATCAGAAGATACTCCGGAGCCCGGACTGTTCAGTCCAGAAAAGCCTCAGACTCCGGATCATCGTGCGGGTCAGGGTTCAGATCCAACGCCACCCACCCACCCAGACATAAGCGCTCTTACGAGCATACAACAGCAGCCCCAGGAAACGGTCCACCACTTTTCGGCCAGATTCCTCCTTGTCAAGGACAAGGTCACGGATTGGCGCAACGAGGACGCAATATCAGCATTCCGCAACAATTGCATGAACGAAGGACTCCTCAACGCCATTAATCGCCGCCGCATACTACACTTCGCCGACTTGGCAACTATTGTACAGAAGTACAACGCAATGGAGAGCGCCTGGAGAGATCAGACAGTCTGGGAGCTATCGGTCCCAACTCAACCAATGATCCAAGCAAAAAGGGCGCACCCCTGTAACGTGCCCAGACCAATAGCCAAAAAATGCAAACCCATTACGCGGCGCGGAACCGTTCTGGATGGATGGGTTGACGGCCCATGCAAAATACACACCACACCGGACACCATACCAACCCACAGCCTTAGAGCATGTTGGATACTCCGGGGGGTAGCCAAAAACGGCGATGACATCCTCACCAAAGACACCCCTAGAGCAACACCCTCCATAAGACGACAAACCCAGAATCCTGACAGTCTTTGAGACATTCACTTCAAACAATAGGTGCAAAAGGGCACTCTGCGAACTCACCGAAGTCTGCTAGATCGCAACAATAAACCCTTGGAATGACACAGCGATAACCTTTAACGCTGGCGACGAACCAAAACACAGAACAGTCCGAACACCAACTGCCTTAGTCCTCAGCCCAATTGTGGATAGCTTTTGGCTCACCGAGGTTCTCATGGATGGCGACAGCGGACTGAACCTCATCTATGAGGATACAATACGGAAAATGGAAATATACAGGAGCCACATCGAGCAAAGCAGCACGACCTTCTGAGGAATCATTCCCAGTCGGGAGGCACGATGTGCGGCAAAAATCACACTCGACGTGGTATTCGGCACGCCGGAGAACTATCGGTCCGAAGAGATAACCTTCCAGGTGGCCCCCTTCAACAGTGGATATCACACCATCTTAGGGCGAGATGCATTTACGTGCTTTCAAGCAATACCTCGTTATGGGTACATGAAGCTTAAGATGCCTGGGGCCAACGACATAATCACTCTAGTTAGTGATCCAGACACAGCACTCCACGCCGAGAATAAAACCGCGTCCCTGGCCCTTGAGGCATTATCTAAAGCCCTCGCGGCCGAAGAGTTAACCGCGCTGCGCTCCACGGTGGACAGAGATGATGTGGTCCTAGACAAATGACCCAAATCCACCTCATTCAAACCGGTAGAAGAAATAGTCAAATTCCATGTCCATCCAACGGACCCCAAAAAGACAGCATCCATGGGAGCACAACTAGACCCGACGGTTGACGCTGCTCTACGAGAGTTCCTGTGCGAGGATTGGGATATATTTGCCTGGCACCCTTCCGATATGCCAGGAATCCCACGCGAGTTGGCCGGACACAACCTCAATATATTGAAGGGACACAAGCCGGTCAAGCAAACACTGTGGTGGTTTTTCGAACCCAAACACCAAGCTATGGGGGAAGAGCTAGCCAAGTTAATCGAGGCCGAATTCATTAGAGAAATCAAACATACGGACTGGCTAGCAAATTTGGTGATGGTACCAAAGAAGGACAAATCATGGCGCCTGTGCGTCGATTTCAAAGACCTCAACAAGGCATGCCCCAAGGACCCCTTCCCCCTCCCCCGCATCGACCAAATCATTGACGCCACCGCAGGACACGACTCACTATGTTTTCTTGACGCATATTCCGGATACCATCAAATCAAAATGAAGGAATCCGATCAAGCTGCAACAGCATTCATCACCCCATATGGGCCATTCTGCTTCAACACCATGCCCTTCGGGCTCAAGAACGCTGGCGCCACATACCAGCGCATGATTCAAACATGCCTGGAGAAACAGATCGGCAAAACAGTTGAAGCTTATGTGGACGATGTCGTCATCAAAACTAGGCACGTCGAAACACTAATAGACGATTTACGTCTCACATTCGGCAACCTTCGCGTGTATGACATTAAGCTCAATTCGGAAAAATGCGTTTCGGCGTTCCCGCTGAAAAACTGCTGGGCTTCATCGTTTCCAATAGAGGAATTGAAGCAAACCCAGCCAAAATCCGAGCTTTGTCACAATTAGCTAAGCCAACAGACCTTAAACAAGTTCAAAAGCTCGCGCGTTGCGTAGCAGCTCTAAGCCGCTTTATCTCTAGATTGGGAGAAAAGGCACTGCCACTCTATCGCCTTCTACGGCGAACCGACCACTTCGAGTGGACGGACGCGGCAACAGCCGGACTGGAGGAAATAAAAGCCCTTCTTGCGAGCAATCCAATCCTGGCCGCACCAAACACCGGCGAACCGATGTTATTATACATATCGGCAACACATCAGGTGGTGAGCGTCGTACTCGTCGTTGAACGAGAACAGGGCGAGCATAAATTCCCGCTTCAGAAGCCAGTATACTACGTATCTACTATTCTTACACCATGCAAATCCCGGTACCCTCATTACCAAAAGATAGCATACGCGGTCGTCATGGCATCCAGAAAGCTCTGTCACTACTTTCAGGAGTGTTCGATCATGGTGGCCTCCGAAGTACCACTCAATGACATTATAAACAACCGCGATGCTACGGGCCGGATTGCCAAATGGACCATTGAGCTCCTCCCATTTGACATTTCATATAAACCATGTCAAGCTATCAAATCCCAAGTACTGGCCGACTTCATCGCCGAATAGACAGAGGCCGAACTCCCTAAAGAGTACGACACATACTTCAATTGGGTCATGTATTTGGACGGCTCCAAAATGCTGGCAGGGTTAGGAGCGGGTGTCGTTTTAACGTTCTCTACTGGAGACATTATTCAGTACGTGCTCCAAATACTATACACAGACTCCAATAATGCAGCCGAATACGAGACCTTATTACATGGTCTCCGGATGGCTGTCTCCATGGGCATACAATGCCTAGAGGTGCACGGGGACTCAAACCTGGCAATATCTCAAATAAATGGAGACTTTGACGCCAAAGATCCGAAGATGGCAGCGTATTGAAACGCAGTCATAAAAATGGCGGCCCGGTTCGAGGGGCTCGAGTTCCATCATGTGGCTCGAGAAAGTAATCAAGCGGCGGATGTTCTTGCTTGTATCGGCGCTAAGCGCGACCCCGTCCCACCTAATATCTTCCTGGAAAGGCTTTTTAAGCCATCCGTGGTGTGGCAGGGGGGAAACTGAAGGAAATATGCCCTAGAGGCAATAATAAAGTTATTATTTATTTCCTTATATCATGATAAATGTTTATTATTCATGCTAGAATTGTATTAACCGGAAACATAATACATGTGTGAATACATAGACAAACAGAGTGTCACTAGTATGCCTCTACTTGACTAGCTCGTTAATCAAAGATGGTTATGTTTCCTGACCATGAACAAAGAGTTGTTATTTGATTAACGAGGTCACATCATTAGTTGAATGATCTGATTGACATGACCCATTCCATTAGCTTAGCACCCGATCGTTTAGTATGCTGCTATTGCTTTCTTCATGACTTATACATGTTCCTATAACTATGAGATTATGCAACTCCCGTTTATCGGAGGAACACTTTGGGTACTACCAAACGTCACAACGTAACTGGGTGATTATAAAGGAGTACTACAGGTGTCTCCAAAGGTAGATGTTGGGTTGGCGTATTTCGAGATTAGGATTTGTCACTCCGATTGTCGGAGAGGTATCTCTGGGCCCTCTCGGTAATGCACATCACATAAGCCTTGCAAGCACTGCAACTAATATGTTAGTTGTTAGATGATGTATTACGGAATGAGTAAAGAGACTTGCCAGTAACGAGATTGAACTAGGTATTGGATACCGACGATCGAATCTCGGGCAAGTAACATACCGATGACAAAGGGAACAACGTATGTTGTTATGCGGTCTGACCGATAAAGATCTTCGTAGAATATGTAGGAGCCAATATGGGCATCCAGGTCCCGCTATTGGTTATTGACCGGAGACGTGTCTCGGTCATGTCTACATTGTTCTCGAACCGTAGGGTCCGCACGCTTAACGTTACGATGACAGTTATTATGAGTTTATGCATTTTGATGTACCGAAGTTAGTTCGGAGTCCCGGATGTGATCACGGACATGACGACGAGTCTCGAAATGGTCGAGACATAAAGATTGATATATTGGAAGCCTATGTTTGGACATCGGAATTGTTCCGGGTGAAATCGGCATTTTACCGGAGTACCGGGGGGGTTACCGGAACCCCCCGGGGGGTTATTGGGCCAACATGGGCCTTAAGGGAGAAGAGGAGAGGAGGCAAGAGGTGGCCGCGCGCCCCTCCCCTTCCTAGTCTGAATAGGACAAGGGAAGGGGGCCGGCGCCCCCCCTTTCCTTCCTCTCTTCCTCCTATTCTCCCCCTTCTCTCCTAGTCCAACTAGGAGTCCTACTCCCGGTGGGAGTAGGACTCCCCTTGGCGCGCCACACCTTGGACGGTCGCCTCCTCCCCTTGCTCCTTTATATACGGGGGCAGGGGGCACCCCAAGACACACAAGTTGATCCTTGAGATCGTTCCTTAGCCTGTGCGGTGCCCCCTGCCACCATATTCCACCTCGATCATATCATTGCAGTGCTTAGGCGAAGCCCTGCGTCGGTAGAACATCAAGATCGTCACCACGCCGTCGTGCTGACGGAACTCCTCCCCGAAGCTTTGCTGGATCGGAGCCCGGGGATCGTCATCGAGCTGTACGTGTGCTAAGAACTCGGAGGTGACAGAGTAATGGTGCTTGGATCGGTCGGACCGGGAAGAAGACGTACGACTACTTCCTCTACGTTGTGTCAACGCTTCCGTTGCGATCTACAAGGGTACGTAGATCAGACTCTTCCCCTCGTTGCTATGCATCACCATGATCTTGCGTGTGCATAGGAAAATTTTGAAATTGCTACGTTCCCCAACAGTGGCATCTGAGCCTAGGTTTTATGGTTTGATGTTATTTGCACGAGTAGAACACAAGTGAGTTGTGGGCGATACAAGTCATACTGCCTACCAGCATGTCATACTTTGGTTCGGTGGTATTGTTGGACGAGATGACCCGGACCAACCTTACGCGTACGCTTATGCGAGACCGGTTCCCTCGACGTGCTTTGCACATAGATGGCTTGCGGGCGACTGTCTCTCCAACTTTAGTTGAACCGAGTGTGGCTACGCCCGGTCCTTGAGAAGGTTAAAACGGAGTCTATTTGACAAACTATCGTTGTGGTTTTGATGCGTAGGTGAGATGAGTTCTTGCTTAAGCCCGTAGCAGCCACGTAAAACTTGCAACAACAAAGTAGAGGACGTCTAACTTGTTTTTGCAGGGCATGTTGTGATGTGATATGGTCAAGGCATGATGCTGATTTTATTGTATGATATGATCATGTTTTGTAACCAAGTTATCGGCAACTGGCAGGAGCCATATGGTTGTCGCTTTATTGTATGCAATGCAATCGCGATGTAATGCTTTACTTTATTGCTAAGCGGTAGTGATAGTCGTGGAAGCATAAGATTGGCGAGACGACAACGATGCTATGATGGAGATCAAGGTGTCGCGCCGGTGACGATGGTGATCATGACGGTGCTTCGGAGATGGAGATCACAAGCACAAGATGATGATGGCCATATCATATCACTTATATTGATTGCATGTGATATTTATCTTTTATGCATCTTATCTTGCTTTGATTGACGGTAGCATTATAAGATGATCTCTCACTAAATTATCAAGAAGTGTTCTCCCTGAGTATGCACCGTTGCGAAAGTTCTTCGTGCTGAGACACCACGTGATGATCGGGTGTGATAGGCTCTACGTTCAAATACAACGGGTGCAAAACAATTGCACACGCGGAATACTCAGGTTATACTTGACGAGCCAAGCATATACAGATATGGCCTCGGAACACGGAGACCGAAAGGTCGAGCGTGAATCATATAGTAGATATGATCAACATAATGATGTTCACCGATGAAACTACTCCATCTCACGTGATGATCGGACATGGTTTAGTTGATTTGGATCACGTGATCACTTAGAGGATTTGAGGGATGTCTATCTAAGTGGGAGTTCTTAAGTAATATGATTAATTGAACTTAAATTTATCATGAACTTAGTACCTGATAGTATCTTGCTTGTTTATGTTGATTGTAGATAGATGGCTCGTGCTGTTGTTCCGTTGAATTTTAATGCATTCCTTGAGAAAGCAAAGTTGAAAGATGATGGTAGCAATTACACGGACTGGGTCCGTAACTTGAGGATTATCCTCATTGCTGCACAGAAGAATTACGTCCTGGAAGCACCGCTGGGTGCCAGGCCTGCTGCTGGAGCAACACCAGATGTTATGAACGTCTGGCAGAGCAAAGCTGATGACTACTCGATAGTTCAGTGTGCCATGCTTTACGGCTTAGAATCGGGACTTCAATGACGTTTTGAATGTCATGGAGCATATGAGATGTTCCAGGAGTTGAAGTAATATTTCAAGCAAATGCTCGGATTGAGAGATATGAAGTCTCCAATAAGTTCTATAGCTGCAAGATGGAGGAGAACAGTTCTGTCAGTGAGCATATACTCAAAATGTCTGGGTATAACAATCACTTGATTCAGATGGGAGTTAATCTTCCAGATGATTGCGTCATTGACAGAATTCTCCAATCACTGCCACCAAGCTACAAGAGCTTCATGATAAACTATAATATGCAAGGGATGAACAAGACTATTCCCGAGCTCTTCGCAATGCTGAAAGCTGCGGAGGTAGAAATCAAGAAAGAGCATCAAGTGTTGATGGTTAACAAAACCACTAGTTTCAAGAAAAAGGGCAAAGGGAAGAAGAAGGGGAACTTCAAGAAGAACGGCAAGCAAGTTGCTGCTCAGGAGAAGAAACCCAAATCTGGACCTAAGCCTGAAACTGAGTGCTTCTACTGCAAGCAGACTGGTCACTGGAAGCGGAACTGCCCCAAGTATTTGGCGGATAAGAAGGATGGCAAGGTGAACAAAGGTATATGTGATATACATGTTATTGATGTGTACCTTACTAATGCTCGCAGTAGCACCTGGGTATTTGATACTGGTTCTGTTGCTAATATTTGCAACTCGAAACAGGGACTACGGATTAAGCGAAGATTAGCTAAGGACGAGGTGACGATGCGCGTGGGAAACGGTTCCAAAGTCGATGTGATCGCGGTCGGCACGCTACCTCTACATCTACCTTCGGGATTAATATTAGACCTAAATAATTGTTATTTGGTGCCAGCGTTGAGCATGAACATTATATCTGGATCTTGTTTAATGCGAGACGGTTATTCATTTAAATCGGAGAATAATAGTTGTTCTATTTATATGAGTAATATCTTTTATGGTCATGCACCCTTGAAGAGTGGTCTATTCTTGTTAAATCTCGACAGTAGTGATACACATATTCATAATGTAGAAGCCAAAAGATGCAGAGTTGATAATGATAGTGCAACTTATTTGTGGCACTGCCGTTTAGGTCATATCGGTATAAAGCGCATGAAGAAACTCCATACTGATGGACTTTTGGAACCACTTGATTATGAATCACTTGGTACTTGCGAACCGTGCCTCATGGGCAAGATGACTAAAACACCGTTCTCCGGTACTATGGAGAGAGCAACAGATTTATTGGAAATCATACATACCGATGTATGTGGTCCGATGAATATTGAGGCTCGTGGCGGATATCGTTATTTTCTCACCTTCACAGATGATTTAAGCAGATATGGGTATATCTACTTGATGAAACACAAGTCTGAAACATTTGAAAAGTTCAAGGAATTTCAGAGTGAAGTTGAAAATCATCGTAACAAGAAAATAAAGTTTCTACGATCTGATCGTGGAGGAGAATATTTGAGTTACGAGTTTGGTGTACATTTGAAAAATTGTGGAATAGTTCCGCAACTCACGCCACCCGGAACACCACAGCGTAATGGTGTGTCCGAACGTCGTAATCGTACTTTACTAGATATGGTATGATCTATGATGTCTCTTATTGATTTACCGCTATCGTTTTGGGGATACACTTTAGAGAAGGCCGCATTCACGTTAAATAGGGCACCATCAAAATCCGTTGAGACGACGCCTTATGAACTGTGGTTTGGCAAGAAACCAAAGTTGTCGTTTCTTAAAGTTTGGGGTTGCGATGCTTATGTGAAAAAGCTTCAACCTGATAAGCTCGAATCCAAATCGGAGAAATGTGTCTTCATAGGATATCCAAAGGAAACTATTGGATACACCTTCTATCACAGATCCGAAGGCAAGACTTTTGTTGCTAAATTCGGAAACTTTCTCGAGAAGGAGTTTCTCTCGAAAGAAGTGAGTGGGAGGAAAGTAGAACTTGACGAGGTAACTGTACCCGCTCCCTTATTAGAAAGTAGTACATCACAGAAAACTGTTTCTGCGACACCTACACCAATAAGTGAGGAAGTTGATGATAATGATCATGAAACTTCAGAACAAGATACTACTGAACCTCGTAGATCAACCAGAGCAAGATCCACGCCAGAGTGGTACGGTAATCCAGTTCTGGAAGTCATGCTACTAGATCATGATGAACCTACGAACTATGAAGAAGCGATGGTGAGCCCAGATTCCGCAAAGTGGCTTGAGGCCATGAAATCTGAGATGGGATCCATGTATGAGAACAAAGTATGGACTTTGGTTGACTTGCCTGATGATCGGCAAGCAATTGAGAATAAATGGATCTTCAAGAAAAAGACTGACGCTGACGGTAATGTTACTGCCTATAAAGCTCGACTTGTTGCAAAAGGTTTTCGACAAGTTCAAGGGGTTGACTACGATGAGACATTCTCACCCGTAGCGATGCTTAAGTCTGTCAGAATCATGTTAGCAATTGCCGCATTTTATGATTATGAAATTTGGCAGATGGATGTCAAAACTGCATTCCTGAATGGATTTCTGGAAGAAGAGTTGTATATGATGCAACCGGAAGGTTTTGTCGATCCAAAGGGAGCTAACAAAGTGTGCAAACTCCAGTGATCCATTTATGGACTGGTGCAAGCATCTCGGAGTTGGAATAAATGCTTTGATAGTGTGATCAAAGCATTTGGCTTTATACAGACTTTTGGAGAAGCCTGTATTTACAAGAAAGTGAGTGGGAGCTCTGTAGCATTTCTCATATTATATGTGGATGACATATTGCTGATTGGAAATGATGTAGAATTTCTGGTAGCATAAAGGGATACTTGAATAAGAGTTTTTCAATGAAAGACCTCGGTGAAGCTGCTTACATATTGGGCATTAAGATCTATAGAGATAGATCAAGACGCTTAATTGGACTTTCACAAAGCACATACCTTGACAAGATTTTGAAGAAGTTCAAAATGGATCAAGCAAAGAAAGGGTTCTTGCCTGTACTACAAGGTGTGAAGTTGAGTAAGACTCAATGCCCGACCACTGCAGAAGATAGAGAGAAAATGAAAGATGTTCCCTATGCTTCAGCCATAGGCTCTATCATGTATGCAATGCTGTGTACCAGACCTGATGTGTGCCTTGCTATAAGTTTAGCAGGGAGGTACCAAAGTAATCCAGGAGTGGATCACTGGACAACGGTCAAGAACATCCTGAAATACCTGAAAAGGACTAAGGATATGTTTCTCGTATCTGGAGGTGACAAAGAGCTCACCGTAAGAGGTTACGTTGATGCAAGCTTTGACACTGATCCGGACGATTCTAAATCACAAACCGGATACGTGTTTACTTTAAACGGTGGAGCTGTCAGTTGGTGCAGTTCTAAACAAAGCGTCGTAGCGGGATCTACATGTGAAGCGGAATACATAGCTGCTTTGGAAGCAGCAAACGAAGGAGTCTGGATGAAGGAGTTCATATCCGATCTAGGTGTCATACCTAGTGCATCGGGTCCAATGAAAATCTTTTGTGACAATACTGGTGCAATTGCTTTGGCAAAGGAATCCAGATTTCACAAAAGGACCAAACACATCAAGAGACGCTTCAATTCCATCCGGGATCTAGTCCAGGTGGGAGACATAGAGATTTGCAAGATACATACGGATCTGAATGTTGCAGACCCGTTGACTAAGCCTCTTCCACGAGCAAAACATGATCAGCACCAAGGCTCCATGGGTGTTAGAATCATTACTGTGTAATCTAGATTATTGACTCTAGTGCAAGTGGGAGACTGAAGGAAATATGCCCTAGAGGCAATAATAAAGTTATTATTTATTTCCTTATATCATGATAAATGTTTATTATTCATGCTAGAATTGTATTAACCGGAAACATAATACATGTGTGAATACATAGACAAACAGAGTGTCACTAGTATGCCTCTACTTGACTAGCTCGTTAATCAAAGATGGTTATGTTTCCCGACCATGAACAAAGAGTTGTTATTTGATTAACGAGGTCACATCATTAGTTGAATGATCTGATTGACATGACCCATTCCATTAGCTTAGCACCCGATCATTTAGTATGTTGCTATTGCTTTCTTCATGACTTATACATGTTCCTATAACTATGAGATTATGCAACTCCCGTTTACCGGAGGAACACTTTGGGTACTACCAAACGTCACAACGTAACTGGGTGATTATAAAGGAGTACTACAGGTGTCTCCAAAGGTAGATGTTGGGTTGGCGTATTTCGAGATTAGGATTTGTCACTCCGATTGCCGGAGAGGTATCTCTGGGCCCTCTCAGTAATGCACATCACATAAGCCTTGCAAGCACTGCAACTAATATGTTAGTTGTTAGATGATGTATTACGGAACGAGTAAAGAGACTTGCCAGTAACGAGATTGAACTAGGTATTGGATACCGACGATCGAATCTCGGGCAAGTAACATACCGATGACAAAGGGAACAACGTATGTTGTTATGCGGTCTGACCGATAAAGATCTTCGTAGAATATGTAGGAGCCAATATGGGCATCCAGGTCCCGCTATTGGTTATTGACCGGAGACGTGTCTCGGTCATGTCTACATTGTTCTCGAACCGTAGGGTTAACGTTACGATGACAGTTATTATGAGTTTATGCATTTTGATGTACCGAAGTTAGTTCGGAGTCCCGGATGTGATCACGGACATGACGAGGAGTCTCGAAATGGTCGATACATAAAGATTGATATATTGGAAGCCTATATTTGGACATCGGAATTGTTCCGGGTGAAATCGGCATTTTACCGGAGTACCGGGGGGGTTACCGGAACCCCCCGGGGCGTTATTGGGCCAACATGGGCCTTAAGGGAGAAGAGGAGAGGAGGCAAGAGGTGGCCGCGCGCCCCTCCCCTTCCTAGTCCGAATAGGACAAGGGAAGGGGGCCGGCGCCCCCCCTTTCCTTCCTCTTTTCCTCCTATTCTCCCCCTTCTCTCCTAGTCCAACTAGGAGTCCTACTCCCGGTGGGAGTAGGACTCCCCTTGGCGCGCCACACCTTGGCCGGCCGCCTCCTCCCCTTGCTCCTTTATATACGGGGGCAGGAGGCACCCCAACACACACAAGTTGATCCTTGAGATCGTTCCTTAGCCGTGTGCGGTGCCCCCTGCCACCATATTCCACCTCGATCATATTGTTGCAGTGCTTAGGCGAAGCCCTGCGTCGGTAGAACATCAAGATCGTCACCACGCCGTCGTGCTGACGGAACTCCTCCCCAAAGCTTTGCTGGATCGGAGCCCGGGGATCGTCATCGAGCTGTACGTGTGCTAAGAACTTGGAGGTGCCGGAGTAACGGTGCTTGGATCGGTCGGACCGGGAAGAAGACGTACGACTACTTCCTCTACGTTGTGTCAACGCTTCCGTTGCGATCTACAAGGGTACGTAGATCAGACTCTCCCCCTCGTTGCTATGCATCACCATGATCTTGCGTGTGCGTAGGAAAATTTTGAAATTACTACGTTCCCCAACAGAAACGGCAATATTAGTCCGGATCCAAACGTAACCCCAGATCCCGGAAACACCGACGTCGTCGGGGGTTCAGCCACCGAGATAACACCATCGGCGCATCTCATCATGACAGTCATTGCCACATGGACCGAACCCTTCCTGGCCTACCTTAACAGGAAGGAGCTTCCTGAGGACCAGAATGAGGCCCGCTGCATTGTCCGGCGTTCAAAGGCCTACAAGGTTCATGACGGAGAGCTCTATAAGAAAAGCACTACCAGAGTCCTTCAACGATGTATATCCGAGGAAGAGGGGCAGCAGCTCTTGGCTGAAACTCGACGGTCACCACGTCGCAGCTCGGACCCTTGTTAGGAAGGCCTTTCGTACAGGGTTTTATTGGCCGACGGCCCGAGCAGATGCACATGACCTTCTCCAACGTTGCGTCGGGCCGTCGGATGCCAACTCTTTGCCAACCAAAGACATATGCCCCCACTGCCTTACAAACAATCCCCATCACTTGGCCTTTTGCGGTCTGGGGGCTCGATATGGTCGGACCCCTTAAAGGAGGAAGTCATAAGAGAAAGTATTTGCTGGTCATGGTGGATAAATTCACTAAGTGGATAGTGCTACCTCTTGAGCACTGTGTTGGATTTCCCCGAAGAGGAAAGGATGATGCAGCAAAGTAGCGTAAGTATTTCCCTTAGTTTTTGAGAACCAAGGTATCAATCCAGTAGGAGGCTACGCGCGAGTCCCTCGTACCTACACAAAAACAATAGCTCAACGCAACCAACGCACTTAGGGGTTGTCAATCCCTTCACGGTCACTTACGAAAGTGAGATCTGATAGAGATGATAAATAATATTTTTGGTATAGAGATGCAAAGTGAAAAGTAAAAGGCAAAGTAAAAGCAAAGCAATAATAAAGTGATGGAGATTGATATGATAAGAAAGAGACCCGGGGGCCATAGGTTTCACTAGTGGCTTCTCTCAAGAGCATAAGTATTCTACGGTGGGTGAACAAATTAGTATTGAGCAATTGACAGAATTGAGCATAGTTATGAGAATATCTAGGTATGATCATGTATATAGGCATCACGTCCGAGACAAGTAGACCGACTCCTGCCTGCATCTACTACTATTACTCCACTCATCGACCGCTATCCAGCATGCATCTAGAGTATTAAGTTAAAAACAGAGTAACGCCTTAAGTAAGATGACATGATGTAGAGGGATAGTTTCATGCAATATGATAAAAAAAACGCATCTTATTATCCTTGATGGCAACGATACAATACGTGCCTTGCTGCCCCTTCTGTCAGTCGGAAAGGACACCGCAAGATCGAACCCAAAGCTAGCACTTCTCCCATGGCAAGAACAACCAATCTAGTAGGCCAAACCAAACTGATAATTCAAAGAGACTTGCAAAGATAACCTATCATACATAAAAGAATTCAGAGAAGATTCAAATATTATTCATAGATAGATTGGATCATAAACCCATAATTCATCGATCTCAAGAAACACACCGCAAAGAGAAGATTACATCGAATAGATCTCCACGAGAGAGGGGGAGAACATTGTATTGAGATCCAAAAAGAGAGAAGAAGCCATCTAGCTACTAACTATGGACCCATAGGTCTGAAATAAACTACTCACACTTCATCGGAGAGGCTTGGATGATGATGTAGAAGTCCTCCATGATCGATGCCCCCTCCGACGGAGCTCCGGAACAGGCCCCAAGATGGGATCTCGTGGATACAGAAAGTTGCGGCGGTGGAATTAGGTTTTTGGCTCCGTATCTGATCGTTTGGGGATACGTGGATATATATAGGAGGAAGGAGTATGTCGGTGGAGCTTCAAGGGGCCCATGAGGCAGGGGCGCGCCCTAGGGGGGGCGCCCTCCACCCTCGTGACCTCCTCGTGGCTTTCTTGACGGAGGGTCCAAGTCTCCTGGGTCTTATCTGATGAGAAAATCGCATTCCCGAAGGTTTCATTCCGTTTGGACTCCGTTTGATATTCTGTTTCTCCGAAACACTGAAATAGGCAAAAAAACAGCAATTCTGGGCTGGGCCTCCGGTTAATAGGTTAGTCCCAAAAATAATATAAAAGTGGAAAATAAAGCCCAATATAGTCCAAAACAGTAGGTAATATAGCATGGAGCAATCAAAAATTATAGATACGTTGGAGACATATCAAGCATCCCCAAGCTTAATTCCTGCTCGTCCTCGAGTTGGTAAATGATAAAAACTGAATTTTTGATGCGGAGTGCTACTTGGCATAATTTCAATGTAATTATTCTTAATTGTGGTATGAATATTCAGATTCAAAAGATTCAAGACAAAAGTTCATATTGACATAAAAATAATAATACTTCAAGCATACTAACAAAGCAATTATGTCTTCTCAAAATAACATGGCCAAAGAAAGCTATCCCTACAAAATCACATAGTCTGGCCATGCTCTATCTTCACCACACAAAGTATTTAAATCATGCACAACCCCGATGACAAGCTAGTCAATTGTTTCATACTTTTGACCTTTTCAAAACTTTTTCAATCTTCACGCAATACTTGAGCGTGAGCCATGGATATAGCACTATATGTGGAATAGAATGGTGGTTGTGGAGAAGAGAAAAAGAGGGGAAGATAGTCTCACATCAACTAGGCGTATCGACGAGCTATGGAGATGCCCATCAATAGATATCAATGTGAGTGAGTAGGGATTGCCATGCAATGGATGCACTAGAGCTATAAGTATATGAAAGTTCAACAAAAGAAACTAAGTGGGTGTGCATCCAACTCGCTTGCTCACGAAGACCTAGGGCATTTTGAGGAAGCCCATCATTGGAATATACAAGCCAAGTTCTATAATAAAAAATTCCCACTAGTATATGAAAGTGACATAATGAGAGACTCTCTATCATGAAGATCATGGTGCTACTTTGAAGCACAAGTGTGGTAAAAGGATAGTAACATTGTCCCTTCTCTCTTTTTCTCTCATTTTTTGTTTGGGCCTTCTCTCTTTTTTATGGCCTCTTTTTTTTCATTCGGAGTCTCATCCGGACTTGTGGGGGAATCATAGTCTCCATCATCCTTTCCTCACTTGGGACAATGCTCTAAAAATGATGATCATCACACTTTTTATTTTTCTTACAACTCAACAATTACAACTCAATACTTAGAACAAAATATGACTCTATATGAATGCCTCCGGCAGTGTACCGGGATATGCAATGAATCAAGAGTGACATGTATGAAAGAATTATGAACGGTGGCTTTGCCACAAATACGATGTCAACTACATGATCATGCTAGCAATATGACAATGATGGAGCGTGTCATAATGAACGGAACGATGGAAAGTTGCATGGCAATATATCTCGGAATGGCTATGGAAATGCCATGATAGGTAGGTATGGTGGCTGTTTTGAGGAAGGTATTTGGTGGGTGTATGATACCGGCGAAAAGTGCGTGGTATTAGAGAGGCTAGCAATGGTGGAAGGAAGGAAAGTGCGTATAATCCATGGACTCAACATTAGTCATAAAAAACTCATATACTTATTGTAAAAATCTAGAAGTTATTAAAGCAAAGTATTACGCGCATGCTCCTAGGGGGATAGATTGGTAGGAAAAGACCATCGCTCGTCCCCGACCGCCACTCATAAGGAAGACAATCAATAAATAAATCATGCTCTGAATTCATCACATAACGGTTCACCATACGTGCATGCTACGGGAATCACAAACTTTAACACACGCATTTCTCAAATTCACAACTACTCAACTAGCATGACTCTAATATCACCATCCTCATATCTCAAAACAATTATCAAGCATCAATTTTTTCTTAGTATTCAACGCACTCAAAAGAAAGTTTTACAAATCTTGAATACCAAGCATATTATTATTAAGCAATTTACCATGCTATTAATACTCTCAAAATAATCTAAGTGAAGCATGAGAGATCAATAGTTTCTATAAAACAAATCCACCACCATGCTCTAAAAGATATAAGTGAAGCGCTAGAGCAAAATTATATAACTCAAAAGAATAAGTGAAGCACTAGAGTATTCTATCAAATTCAAAATTATTTATGGCTCTCTCAAAAGGTGTGTACAGCAAGTATGATTGTGGTAGACTAACAAGCAAGGACTCAAATCATAAAAGACGCTCCAAGCAAAACACATATCATGTGGTGAATAAAAATATAGCTCCAAGTAAAGTTACCGATAGAAGTAGACGAAGGAGGGGATGCCTTCCGGGGCATCCCCAAGCTTTGGCTTTTAGGTGTCCTTAGATTATCTTGGGGGTTCCATGGGCACCCCCAATCTTAGGCCTTGCCACTCCTTGTTCCATAATCTATCAAATCTTTACCTAAAACTTGAAAACTTCACAACACAAAATTTAAAGTAGAAAACTCGTGAGCTCCGTTAGCGAAAGAAAACAAAAGACCACTTCAAGGTACTGTAATTAACTCATTCTTTATTTATATTGGTGTTATACCTACTGTATTCCAACTTCTCTATGGTTTATAAACTATTTTACTAGCCATAGATTCATCGAAATAAGCAAACAACACACGAAAAGCAGAATCTGTCAAAAACAGAACAGTCTGTAGTAATCTGTAGCTAGCGCAAGATCTGGAACCCCAAAAATTCTAAAATAAATTGCTGGACGTGAGGAATTTATCTATTAATCATCTGCAAAAATAATTAACTAAATATCACTCTCCAAATAGAAATGACAGCAGTTCTCGTGAGCGCTAAAGTTTCTGTTTTTTACAGCAAGTTCAATAAGACTTTCCCCAAGTCTTCCCAATGGTTCTACTTGGGATAAACACTAATTAAACACAAAAAACACAACCAAAACAGAGGCTGAATAAATTATTATTACTAAACAGGATCAAAAATCAAGGAATAAAATTAAAATTGGGTTGCCTCTCAACAAGCGCTATCATTTAACGCCCCTAGCTAGGCATAACAAGTAAGAATATATCTAGGTATTGACATTTTTGGTAGGCAATTCTTCAATGAGGCATCTATCTCCCTTAGGAATTTCTTTCTTTCTAGTGATTATCAAACTCTTAGGCACAAGATCGAAAAATTCATTTGTAGCAATTGGTTTCTTAATGATAGGAAAAAGATTGGGATGAATACTTATAGATTTAAGATCCGCAGTTTCCTTACTAGATGATTCACCCTTTTTTTTAGGAACATACATAAGCTTGGAAATTTTAGTAGGAGGACTTGGAGTATTCTTTACGGAATAAAAAGTGGTTCCCAAGTTCGTAATGATACGCTCAAGTTTATCGATTCTAGTGGAATCTAGATTTATTTTCTCATTAACTATGGGTTACTTTTCCTTAATATTTTTCAAAGTCATTCCTGTTGGGGAACGTAGTAATTTCAAAATTTTCCTACGCACACGCAAGATCATGGTGATGCACAACAACGAGAGGGGAGAGTGTTGTCTATGTACCCACGTAGACCGACTGCGGAAGCGTTGACACAACGTAGAGGAAGTAGTCGTACGTCTTCCCGATCCAAGCACCGTTACTCCGGCACCTCTGAGTTCTTAGCACACGTACAACTCGATGACGATCCCCGGGCTCCGATCCAGCAAAGCGTCGGGGAGGAGTTCCATCAGCACGACGGCGTGCTGACGATCTTGATGTTCTACCGACGCAGTTCCATCAGTAGGACCCCCCCCCCCAATCCTAGTTGGACTAGGATTCCCCGAGGGGGAAAGAGAGAGGGGGGCCGGCCACCTCTCCTAGTCCTAATAGGACTAGGGGAGGAGGGAGGCGTGCGGCCACCTTGGGCTGCCCCTTTCTCCTTTCCACTAAAGCCCATTAAGGCCCATATGGCTCCCGGGGGGTTCCGGTAACCTCCCGGTACTCCGGTAAAATCCCGATTTCACCCGGAACACTTCCGATATCCAAATATAGGCTTCCAATATATCAATCTTTATGTATCGACCATTTCGAGACTCCTCGTTATGTCCGTGATCACATCCGGGACTCCGAACTAACTTCGGTACATCAAAATGCATAAACTCATAATAACTGTCATCGTAACGTTAAGCGTGCGGACCCTACGGTTCGAGAACAATGTAGACATGACTGAGACACATCTCTGGTCAATAACCAATAGCGGGACCTGGATGCCCATATTGGCTCCTACATATTCTACAAAGATCTTTATCGGTCAGACCGCATAACAACATACGTTGTTCCCTTTGTCATCGGTATGTTACTTGCCCGAGATTCGATCGTCGGTATCCAATACCTAGTTCAATCTCGTTACCGGCAAGTCTCTTTACTCGTTCCGTAATACATCATCTCGCAACTAACTCATTAGTCGCAATGCTTGCAAGGCTTATGTGGTGTGCATTACCGAGAGGGCCCAGAGATACCTCTCCGACAATCGGAGTGACAAATCCTAATCTCAAAATACGCCAACCCAACATTTACCTTTGGAGACACCTGTAGAGCTCCTTTATAATCACCCAGTTACGTTGTGACGTTTGGTAGCACACAAAGTGTTCCTCCAGTAAACGGGAGTTGCATAATCTCATAGTCATAGGAACATGTATAAGTCATGAAGAAAGCAATAGCAACATACTAAACGATCGGGTGCTAAGCTAATGAAATGGGTCATGTCAATCAGATCATTCAACTAATGATGTGACCTCGTTAATCAAATAACAACACCTTGTTCATGGTTAGGAAACATAACCATCATTGATTAACAAGCTAGTCAAGTAGAGGCATACTAGTGACACTAAGTTTGTCTATGTATTCACACATGTATTATGTTTCTGGTTAATACAATTCTAGCATGAATAATAAACATTTATCATGATATAAGGAAATAAATAATAACTTTATTATTGCCTCTAGGGCATATTTCCTTCAATTCCTACCTTAGATCCATATTGAGTAATTTGATTGTGGATTTTTTATCTAGATTTTCAATTAATTCAATGGTAGCAACTTTATTTTCAATAATTTCAAGTCTTTGCATAACATGCTCAAAAGTTAACATAGTTCCATTAACCAAAAGAGGTGGTGAGCCAAATAAATCTAACATAGCATCATAAGAATCAAAAGTATGGCTACCCAAGAAATTCCCTCCGGTAATGGTATCAAGGATATATCTATACCAAGGACTAGCACCTACATAAAAATTGCGGAGAAGAACTGAAGTAGATTGCTTCCTGGTAGATCTATTTTGAGCATTGCAAATTCTATACCAAGCATCTTTCAGATTTTCTCCCTCCCTTTGTTTAAAATTTAGAACTTCATTCTCGGGAGACAATGGAGAAGATATGAGACTAGCCATGACGACAAGCAAGCAAACTAACACACAAGCAAACAAAAAGGCAGACGGGTAAAAAGAGGCAAATAGAGAAAGAGAGGGAGGATAGAGAGAGAGAGGGCGAATACGACGGCAAGGGTGAATTGGGGGGGAGAGAAAAATGAGAGGCAGATGGCAAATAATGTAATGCGGGAGATAGGGATTGTGATGGGCACTTGGTATGTTTGATTTTTGCGCAGACTCCCCGGCAACGGCGTCAGAAATTCTTCTTGCTACCTCTTGAGCACTGCGTTGGATTTCCCCGAAGAGGAGAGGATGGTGCAGCAAAGTAGCGTAAGTATTTCCCTCAGTTTTTGAGAACCAAGGTATCAATCCAGTAGGAGGCTACGCGCGAGTCCCTCGTACCTACACAAAAACAATAGCTCAACACAACCAAGGCGCTTAGGGGTTGTCAATCCCTTCACGGTCACTTACGAAAGTGAGATCTGATAGAGATGATAAATAATATTTTTGGTATTTTTGGTATAGAGATGCAAAGTGAAAAGTAAAAGGCAAAGTAAAAGCAAAGCAATAATAAAGTTATGGAGATTGATATGATGAGAAAGAGACCCGGGGGGCATAGGTTTCACTAGTGGCTTCTCTCAAGAGCATAAGTATTCTACGGTGGGTGAACAAATTATTGTTGAGCAATTGACAGAATTGAGCATAGTTATGAGAATATCTAGGTATGATCATGTATATAGGCATCACGTCCGAGACAAGTAGACCGACTCCTGCCTGCATCTACTACTATTACTCCACTCATCGACCGCTATCCAGCATGCATCTAGAGTATTAAGTTAAAAACAGAGTAACGCCTTAAGCAAGATGACATGATGTAGAGGGATAGTTTCATGCAATATGATAAAAAACGCATCTTGTTATCCTCGATGGCAAAGATACAATACGTGCCTTGCTGCCCCTTCTGTCACTGGGAAAGGACACCGCAAGATCGAACCCAAAGCTAAGCACTTCTCCCATGGCAAGAACAACCAATCTAGTAGGCCAAACCAAACTGATAATTCAAAGAGACTTGCAAAGATAACCAATCATACATAAAATAATTTAGAGAAGATTCAAATATTATTCATAGATAGACTGGATCATAAACCCACAATTCATCGGTCTCAACAAACACACCACAAAAAGAAGATTACATCGAATAGATCTCCACGAGAGAGGGGGAGAACATTGTATTGAGATCCAAAAAGAGAGAAGAAGCCATCTAGCTACTAACTATGGACCCGTAGGTCTGAAGTAAACTACTCACACTTCGTCAGAGAGGCTTGGATGATGATGTAGAAGCCCTCCGTGATCGATGCCCCCTCCGGCGGAGCTCCGGAACAGGCCCCAAGATGGGATCTCGTGGATACAGAAAGTTGCGGCGGTGGAATTAGGTTTTTGGCTCCATATCTGATCGTTTGGGGGTACGTGGATATATATAGGAGGAAGGAGTACGTCGGTGGATCTTCGAGGGGCCCACGAGGTAGGGGGGCGCGCCCTAGGGGGGCGCCCTCCACCCTCGTGACCGCCTCGTGGCTTTCTTGACGGAGGGTCCAAGTCTCCTGGGTCTTATCTGATGAGAAAATCGTGTTCCCAAAGGTTTCATTCCGTTTGGACTCATAAGCGGTTTTCGACAAGGTTTTCGACAAGGTATTCTCTACAAGCACTGAAATAATAGGTAATAGGTAGTTTTGTGATAGGATAATTTGTAACGAGTAACAAGTAACAAAAGTAAATAAAGTGCAGCAAGGTGGCCCAATCCCTTTTGTAGCAAAGGACAAGGCTGGACAAACTCTTATATGATGTAAAGCGCTCCCGAGGACACATGGGAATATCGTCAAGCTAGGTTTCATCACGTTCATATGATTCGCGTTCGGTACTTTGATAATTTGGTATGTGGATGGACCGGTGCTTGGGTGCTGCCCTTACTTGGACAAGCATCCCACTTATAATTAACCTCTATTGTAAGCATCCGCAACTACAACAAAAGTATTAAGGTAAACCTTAGCATGAGACATATGCATCCAAATCAGCCCCTTACGAAGCAACGCATAAACTAGGGTTTAAGCTTCTGTCACTCTAGCAACCCATCATCTACTTATTACTTCCCAATGCCTTCCTATAGGCCCAAATAATGGTGAAGTGTCATGTAGTCGACGTTCACATAACACCACTAGAGGAGAGACAACATACATCTCATCAAAATATCGAACGAATACCAAATTCACATGACTACTAATAGCAATACTTCTCCCATGTCCTCAGGAACAAACGTAACTACTCACAAAGCATATTCATGTTCATAATCAGAGGGGTATTAATATGCATATAGGATCTGAACATATGATCTTCCACCAATTAAACCAACTAGCATCAACTACAAGGAGTAATTAACACTACTAGCAACCCACAGGTACCAATCCCGAGCTTAGAGACAAGAATTGGATACAAGAGATGAACTAGGGTTTTGAGAGGAGATGGTGCTGATGAAGATGTTGATGGAGATTGCCCTCTCCCGATGAGAGGAGAGTTGGTGATGATGATGGCGATGATTTCCCCCTCCCGAAGGGAAGTTTCCCCGGTAGAACAGCTCCGCCAGAGCCCTAGATTGGTTCCGCCAAGGTTCCGCCTTGTGGCGGCGGAGTCTCGTCCGGAAAGATGGCTTATGATTTTTTCCCCATCGAAAGACTCCATATAGCAGAAGATGGCCATCGGAGGGCCACCAGGGGGCCCACGAGGTAGGGGGCGCGCCCCCACCCTCGTGGGCAGGGTGTGGCCCCCTGGTGAACTTCTTGCGCTAAGTAGTTTTTATATATTCTGAAAACGTCTTCCGTGAAGTTTCAGGACTTTTGGAGCTATGCAGAATAGGTCTCTAATATTTGCTCCTTTTCCAGCCCAGAATCCCAGCTGCCGGCATTCTCCCTCTTTATGTAAACCTTGTAAAATAAGAGAGAATAGGCATAAGTATTGTAACATAATGTGTAATAACAGCCCATAATGCAATAAATATCGATATAAAAGCATGATGCAAAGTGGACGTATCACCTCTCTTTTCGTTTTTTTACCTTTTTTCGTTTTTTCTTTAGCCCTACGGCTTTAGTACGACTAGATTATCCCTACCTGATGCATACATCTCTAAATATGTACGTTCATTATACCTGGGGGCTTCTCGTATAGAAGCTTGTGACTATTCTTCGAGCATCAAGCTCAGCACATATGCATTTTTTATTTCCATATGTACATTTTCTTCGAGATTATATGCATCGATATGACTTCAGTTTTGGCCAAGATGGGTTGCCTGGCTCCTGTGCTTAATTCCCTACGTTCCCGTTAGTTCAGCTAGGGCATAAAGGGAGCACCTCTGCGATTGTTACTGTTGGGTCATCCGGATGTGTACCTCGGATTGGGTGAAGCCGAAAGCTAGCGTTCTTAAGGGAATATTCGGTCGGCGAATTAAAGGTGTTTCCGCATTCACTCCATTGTGAACCCCAGATGTTACTTACCCCATGATTTTTTCAAGCACAGTTCGGACATGCACATTCAATGCATGAACACCCAGGGAAAGGAACCCTTAACGGAACTATTCTCCCTGGAAGATGTTTCTTACATAATGTAATATAACATAACTAGCCGGATACACATTGTTTGTTCGAGCAATTATGACCCCTATGCCTGGTTTCCACACATACCCCGGTATATTCTACCGCTAGGGTATTCGGAAACACTCCGCACCTTCGGGTCCAGAGGTTGAAGCAAAAAGGTCGGCGATGACAATTGTCTTTATTATCCAGCTAGAAGGAAAGTACATAGTCACTCAAGACTCAAACACTTCCTCCTCTATACAGTCCAAAAGGCGGTCTAATTTACAATCCTATTGGGAATATTTGGCGGCCACCTCTACTTGGTCATATACTAAACTAACGGGAATATCTTCCCCATTCGACCCTAGCGGCCCGACACGAGCCATGTGATTAGGATCCAGCTTGGTATATCGCGTCTTCACTATGGCCCAGGCCTCTCGCGCACCCTCTCGGCACGCCGATATCTTCCACAGTCGGATACGCTGCCGCGCTCCCTTGAACAGCTCTACCATCTTCTCCATACTTCTTGGAGGGGAGTCGTATGGCCATAAGGCCTTGGCTAGACTCCGCATCGCCTGCCGAGCTTGCTCGTGCAACTGCGACAGCCCTTGCAGAAGATCACTTGATGATCCGGACACCTCCTCTTCAGGGCGGTTCATCAATACACCTACAACTACAGTTATATCAGCTAATGTTACCTTCAAACTGTTATAAGATAAAAGCGGCCACGTACGGAATATGCCGCCTCACAGCTTCTTGTTCTCCTTCACAGAGTCCGCTAGCTGAGCTCGCACATCTTTCAGTTCTTCGCCAAGTTGGGTGTCCGAATCCTGGAGTTTCTTTTTCTCTTGAACAACTTTTGTCAATACATGCTCGCCCGCTGCTAGTAGCTTTTTGGTTCCGTGTTCTTCGCTTCGAGCGGCGTCCAGCTGCTCTCGTAATTGGTATAACAACCAAACACAAAGATAAGCACCCAGATTCGCACTATCAGTGTATCATTATGAATTCTCGATAGAGGGAAATATTACCGGGGGATGCCTTGTATTTCTCCAGTTCGGCATTGGCAGCAAGCAGCCGGCGCTGACACTTTTCTAGTTCCTGAGCTAGCAGGGTGTTCTTCTCTGTAAGCACCTGGTTGTACATTGATCCTTAAATCAGTTGTTTCAACTCCTTTAAGTCTCGGGGGCTACTGGCATATGGTTATCATAGTCAGACAAAACAAATTTATCTGCACATCTTTCAAATGCTGCCTTGTGGCCCTGTTAAGCCCATCTTGAGCAGCTCGGATGTATGCATCGGCCGAGCTGAATGCGTTAAACGACTCTTCTGAAAAACCAGGGTCTTGTAAAATGGCCCGGCGGCACCGATGATTCATGGCACTCTCCACTTCCGAGTTGGTGACGGATACATCGTCCGAGTCCTCGGCTAGAGGACAGTTCGGCGTCGCTCCCACATCAGCCCCCGTCTTCACGGTAGGATTTGACTCCTGGCTGCGGGAAGTCCGGCCGCTCGAGCCTCCGAATATAGTCCGGCGCACCTTTTTCCTGACACATGGAAAACGGGAAGGTCACGGTTGGACATGACTGCCTAGGTGCACATTGGCAAATTCATACCTCTTCGATGAAGGCCCGACCGTGTCTTCGTTTGCTTTCCTTTTGGAAGGCTCACCTGGTGTGGGGGACGCTCTCTCCGGAGATACCCCTGGTGTGGTACGGCACGCCGAACCCTTCCCCTTTTGAGCACAGGATAGTGCGGTGGGTGAGAAGGAAGGAGGGATCTCTTTTGGATAAGGTGTATTTGGATTACTTACGTGTGAAGCTTGAAGGAGGCCAGGGTAATCAGCGATAATGGGTACATATGTACCGTCGTAGCTCATCTGATAGAATGTTCCCTCCTCAAGCTCCACAAATATGTCCCGATCTTCTTCATATCCGAGGTCAAGATCCCAGTTGCGATTCTCTGGCTGAGGGGCAGGGTCATGGATCCCCTCGATAGCTTTTCACCATTCCTGTTAGGAGCAGATAAGATGTTGCCTGTCAATGAATGATCCAGGGACATGATAAAATAAGTGGGGCCGAACCTTACACAGCTGGGAGGATTGTACATGGAAAGTCCATCTCGATATTGGAGAGGGCTGAACTCCTCCTTCTCCCCTTTATATAGCTCGGCCAGAATCTTGGCTAGAGCGGCGGGGGTCTTCGGGCCCTTTCGGCCGTAACGTGAGGCGTCGCCTTCTCCGTTATAATGCCACATGGGCAATCCTCGGTATTGGAGTGGCTGGACCCCCCGCGTTATGGAAATCGCCATCACCTCGACTATTGACAATCCGGACTGGGCAAGCATTTTAATCTTGCCCGGTAGCAAGCTGATCTCCGCGCTATCCTCTTCCTCCAGGCTCCGAGGACGCAACCTATGGCGCTTCTTCAGCAGAGCATTTGAAAACTCGGGGATGCCTATGCGGACGGGGTCGGGTAGAGTGACGTCGTCGATGTAGAACCATTCGGAAGGCCAATCTTTGGGATCTTTCTTCGGCGTGTCGGACAGGTATCCGGTCCCGGTGATGCACCACACTTCGGCTCCTCCCACTTCAAAAATTGATCCACCTTGATTGCGAGGGACGAGGCAGAACAATCTTCTCCATAAATCAAAATGGGCCTCGCAACCCAGGAATAGTTCGCATAGGGCGACATAACCCGCAATGTGGAGGATGGAGCCGGGGGTAAAATTGTGCAGCTGGAGGCCATAGTACTCCAGCAACCCTCGGAGGAATGGGTGAATTGGAAACCCCACTCCCCTCAGCAGATAGGGGACGAAGCACACCCGTTCTCCCGCAGACGGATTGGGAAAATCCTCTGCCTAGGTTTTGTCGTTAAAGGAGGCCAACCCTGCTCGAACAGGGACCAGATCTGCTGGATGGAGAAATCCCTGTGTTTGCAGCTTCGCCAATCGGCTATGGGACACATAGCACCTCTCCCACTCGCCTCTCTCTAGGTTGGAACGGGAAGAGGAGCTGGGATTGTTGGCCATGTTGGAATGGTCTTGCCTGGCGGTCTCTGAGGATTTTCTCCGCTTGGTGCCGAAAGGATCTGAGATCCAATCTCTTTAAATAGATGCTCTTCCTTACAGGATTGGGGTGTTATTTGCAAAAAATACCCTGACTGTCCGCATTCGCTCGACACGTGGAAAACGAGGACATTAAGCATGCAGAATCCGAGGGGAGATATCGAATCTACGGCCGAATACACTACTTGGAAATCATTAAAGGAGGAACCTACCTTTCAATACCGAAGACAATATGGATATCGAACACCTCGCTATTGAAGACTGGTTCAGGGGCTACTGAGGGAGTCCTCGACTAAGGGGTCCTCGGGCGTCCGGCCTGTTATCTATGGGCCAGACTGATGGGCTGTGAAGATACAAAGACCAAAGACTATACCCGTATCCAGATGGGACTCTCCTTAGCATGGAAGGCAAGCTTGGCGACGGAGTGTGTAAATTCCCTTCTTTGTAACCGACCTTGTGTAACCCTAGATCCTCCCGGTGTCTATATAAACCGGAGGACTTAGTTCGGAAAGGATATACTCAATACCGTAGTCATACAGGCTAGACTTTTAGGGTTTAGCCATTACAATCTCATGGTAGATCAACTCTTGTAATACTCATATTCATCAATATCAATCAAGCAGGAAGTAGGGTATTACCTCCATAGAGAGGGCCCGAACCTGGGTAAACATCGTGTCCCCTGTCTCCTGTTACCATCAACCTTAGACGCACAGTTCGGGATGAAGGAAATATGCCCTAGAGGCAATAATAAAGTTATTATTTATTTCCTTATATCATGATAAATGTTTATTATTCATGCTAGAATTGTATTAACCGGAAACATAATACATGTGTGAATACATAGACCAACAGAGTGTCACTAGTATGCCTCTACTTGACTAGCTCGTTAATCAAAGATGGTTATGTTTCCTAACCATGAACAAAGAGTTGTTATTTGATTAACGAGGTCACATCATTAGTAGAATGATCTGATTGACATGACCCATTCCATTAGCTTAGCACCCGATCGTTTAGTATGTTGCTATTGCTTTCTTCATGACTTATACATGTTCCTATAACTATGAGATTATGCAACTCCCGTTTACCGAAGGAACACTTTGGGTACTACCAAACGTCACAACGTAACTGGGTGATTATAAAGGAGTACTACAGGTGTCTCCAATGGTAGATGTTGGGTTGGCGTATTTCGAGATTAGGGTTTGTCACTCCGATTGTCGGAGAGGTATCTCTGGGCCCTCTCGGTAATGCACATCACATAAGCCTTGCAAGCACTGCAACTAATATGTTAGTTGTGAGATGATGTATTACGGAACGAGTAAAGAGACTTGCCGGTAACGAGATTGAACTAGGTATTGGATACCGACGATCGAATCTCGGGCAAGTAACATACCGATGACAAAGGGAACAACGTATGTTGTTATGCGGTCTGACCGATAAAGATCTTCGTAGAATATGTAGGAGCCAATATGGGCATCCAGGTCCCGCTATTGGTTATTGACCGGAGACGTGTCTCGGTCATGTCTACATTGTTCTCGAACCGTAGGGTCCGCACGCTTAACGTTACGATGACAGTTATTATGAGTTTATGCATTTTGATGTACCAAAGGTTGTTCGGAGTCCCGGATGAGATCACGGACATGACGAGGAGTCTCGAAATGGTCGAGACGTAAAGATTGATATATTGGAAGCCTATGTTTGGACATAGGAAGTGTTCCGGGTGAAATCGGGATTTTACCGGAATACCGGGAGGGTTACCGGAACCCCCCGGGAGACTAATGGGCCTATTGGGCCTTAGTGGAAAAAGAGAAAAGGGACAAGCCCATGGCTGGCCGGTGCCCCCCCTTTTCCCCAAGTCCTGGTAGGACTAGGATAAGGGGCCGGCCCCCCTTCTCTCTCTTTTCCCCCCGGGAGTCCTAATTGGATTAGGATTGGGGGGAGGAGTCCTACTCCCGGTGGGAGTAGGACTCCCCTGCGCCTCCTCTCCCTGGCCGGCCGGCTCCCCCTCCTCCAACCTTTATATATGGGGGCAGGGGGCACCCCATAGACACACAAGTTGATCCTTGAGATCGTTCCTTAGCCGTGTGCGGTGCCCCCTGCCACCAAATTCCACCTCGATCGTACCGTTGTAGTGCTTAGGCGAAGCCCTGCGTCGGTAGTACATCAAGATCGTCATCACGCCGTCGTGCTGACGGAACTCTTCCTCGACGCTTTGCTGGATCGGAGCCCGAGGAACGTCATCGAGCTGAACGTGTGCTAAGAACTCGGAGGTGCCGGAGTAACGGTGCTTGGATCGGTCGGATCGGGAAGAAGACGTACGACTACTTCCTCTACGTTGTGTGATCGCTTCCGCAGTCGGTCTGCGTTGATACGTAGACAACACTCTCCCCTCTCGTTGCTGTGCATCACCATGATCTTGCGTGTGCGTAGGAAAATTTTCGAAATTACTGCGTTCCCCAACAGTGGCATCCGAGCCTAGGTTTTATGGTTTGATGTTATATGCACGAGTAGAACACAAGTGAGTTGTGGGCGATACAAGTCATACTGCCTACCAGCATGTCATACTTTGGTTCGGCGGTATTGTTGGGTGAGACGATCCGGACCAACCTTACGCGTACTCTTACGCGAGACCGGTTCCCTCGACGTGCTTTGCACACAGATGGCTTGCGGAAGACTGCCTCTCCAACTTTAGTTGAACCAAGTGTGACTACGCCCGGTCCTTGAGAAGGTTAAAACGGAGTGTATTTGACGAACTATCGTTGTGGTTTTGATGCGTAGGTGAGATGAGTTCTTACTTAAGCCCGTAGCAGCCACGTAAAACTTGCAACAACCAAGTAGAGGACGTCTAACTTGTTTTTGCAGGGTATGTTGTGATGTGATATGGTCAAGGCATGATGCTGATTTTATTGTATGAGATGATCATGTTTTGTAACCGAGTTATCGGCAACTGGCAGGAGCCATATGGTTGTCGCTTTATTGTATGCAATGCAATCGCGATGTAATGCTTTACTTTATTACTAAACGGTAGTGATAGTCGTGGAAGCATAAGATTGGCGAGACGACAACGATGCTACGATGGAGATCAAGGTGTCGCGCCGGTGACGATGGTGATCATGACGGTGCTTCGGAGATGGAGATCACAAGCACAAGATGATGATGGCCATATCATATCACTTATATTGATTGCATGTGATGTTTATCCTTTTATGCATCTTATCTTGCTTTGATTGACGGTAGCATTATAAGATGATCTCTCACTAAATTATCAAGAAGTGTTCTCCCCGAGTATGCACCATTGCCAAAGTTCGTCGTGCCCAGACACCACGTGATGATCGGGTGTGATAAGCTCTACGTCCAAATACAACGGGTGCAAAACAGTTGCACACGCAGAATACTCGGGTTATACTTGACGAGCCAAGCATATACAGATATGGCCTCGGAACACGGAGACCGAAAGGTCGAGCGTGAATCATATAGTAGATATGATCAACATAACGATGTTCACCATTGAAAACTACTCCATCTCACGTGATGATCGGTTATGGTTTAGTTGATTTGGATCACGTGATCACTTAGAAGATTAGAGGGATGTCTATCTAAGTGGGAGTTCCTAAGTAAATTTGATTAACTGAACTTAAACTTATCATGAACTTAGTACCTGATAGTATCTTGCTTGTTTATGTTGATTGTAGATAGATGGCTCGTGCTATTGTTCCGTTGAATTTTAATGCGTTCCTTGAGAAAGCAAAGTTGAAAGATGATGGTAGCAATTACACGGACTGGGTCCGTAACCTGAGGATTATCCTCATTGCTGCACAGAAGAATTACGTCCTGGAAGCACCGCTGGGTGACAGGCCTGCTGCTGGAGCAACGCAAGATGTTATGAACGTCTGGCAGAGCAAAGCTGATGACTACTCAATAGTTCAGTGTGCCATGCTTTACGGCTTAGAATCGGGACTTCAACGACGTTTTGAACGTCATGGAGCATATGAGATGTTCGAGGAGTTGAAGTTAATATTTCAAGCAAATGCCCGAATTGAGAGATATGAAGTCTCCAATAAGTTCTATAGCTGTAAGATGGAGGAGAACAGTTCTGTCAGTGAGCATATACTCAAGATGTCTGGGTATAATAATCACTTGATTCAGATGGGAGTTAATCTTCCAGATGACTGCGTCATTGACAGAATTCTCCAATCACTGCCACCAAGCTACAAGAGCTTTGTGATGAACTATAATATGCAAGGGATGAACAAGACTATTCCCGAGCTCTTCGCAATGCTGAAAGCTGCGGAGGTAGAAATCAAGAAGGAGCATCAAGTGTTGATGGTTAACAAAACCACTAGTTTCAAGAAAAAGGGCAAAGGGAAGAAGAAGGGAAACTTCAAGAAGAACAGCAAGCAAGTTGCTGCTCAGGAGAAGAAACCCAAGTCTGGACCTAAGCCTGAAACTGAGTGCTTCTACTGCAAGCAGACTGGTCACTGGAAGCGGAACTGCCCCAAGTATTTGGCGGATAAGAAGGATGGCAAAGTGAGCAAAGGTATATGTGATATACATGTTATTGATGTGTACCTTACTAGAGCTCGCAGTAGCACCTGGGTATTTGATACTGGTTCTGTTGCTAATATTTGCAACTCGAAACAGGGACTACAGAATAAGCGGACGCTAGCAAAGGACGAGGTGACGATGCGCGTGGGAAACGGTTCCAAAGTCGATGTGATCGCGGTCGGCACGCTACCTCTACATCTACCTTCGGGATTAATATTAGACCTAAATAATTGTTATTTGGTGCCAGCGTTGAGCATGAACATTATATCTGGATCTTGTTTAATGCGAGACGGTTATTCATTTAAATCAGAGAATAATGGTTGTTCTATTTATATGAATAATATCTTTTATGGTCATGCACCCCTGAAGAGTGGTCTATTCTTGTTGAATCTCGAAGATAGTGATACACATATTCATAATGTAGAAGCCAAAAGATGCAAAGTTAATAATGATAGTGCAACTTACTTGTGGCACTGCAGTTTAGGTCATATCGGTGTAAAGCGCATGAAGAAACTCCATACTGATGGGCTTTTGGAACCACTTGATTATGAATCACTTGGTACTTGCGAACCGTGCCTCATAGGCAAGATGACTAAAACACCGTTCTCCGGTACTATGGAGAGAGCAACAGATTTATTGGAAATCATACATACCGATGTATGTGGTCCGATGAATATTGAGGCTCGTGGCGGATATCGTTATTTTCTCACCTTCACAGATGATTTAAGCAGATATGGGTATATCTACTTAATGAAACATAAGTCTGAAACATTTGAAAAGTTCAAAGAATTTCAGAGTGAAGTTGAAAATCATCGTAACAAGAAAATAAAGTTTCTACGATCTGATCGTGGAGGAGAATATTTGAGTTACGAGTTTGGTGTACATTTGAAAAATTGTGGAATAGTTTCGCAACTCACGCCACCCGGAACACCACAACGTAATGGTGTGTCCGAACGTTGTAATCGTACTTTACTAGATATGGTGCGATCTATGATGTCTCTTACTGATTTACCGCTATCGTTTTGGGGTTATGCTTTAGAGACGGCCGCATTCACGTTAAACAGGGCACCATCAAAATCCGTTGAGACGACACCTTATGAACTATGGTTTGGCAAGAAACCAAAGTTGTCGTTTCTTAAAGTTTGGGGCTGCGATGCTTATGTGAAAAAGCTTCAACCTGATAAGCTCGAACCCAAATCGGAGAAGTGTGTCTTCATAGGATATCCAAAGGAAACTATTGGATACACCTTCTATCACAGATCCGAAGGCAAGACTTTTGTTGCTAAGTTCGGAAACTTTCTAGAGAAGGAGTTTCTCTCGAAAGAAGTGAGTGGGAGGAAAGTAGAACTTGACGAGGTAACTGTACCTGCTCCCTTATTGGAAAATAGTACATCACAGAAAACTGTTTCTGCGACACCTATACCAATCAGTGAGGAAGCTAATGATAATGATCATGAAACTTCAGGGCAAGATGCTACTGAACCACGTAGATCAACCAGAGTGAGATCCGCACCAGAGTGGTACGGTAATCCAGTTCTGGAAGTCATGCTACTAGATCATGATGAACCTACGAACTATGAAGAAGCGATGGTGAGCCCAGATTCCGCAAAGTGGCTTGAGGCCATGAAATCTGAGATGGGATCCATGTATGAGAACAAAGTATGGACTTTGGTTGACTTGCCCAATGATCGGCAAGCAATTGAGAATAAATGGATCTTCAAGAAAAAGACTGACGCTGACGGTAATGTTACTGTCTATAAAGCTCGACTTGTCGCAAAAGGTTTTCGACAAGTTCAAGGGGTTGACTACGATGAGACCTTCTCACCCGTAGCGATGCTTAAGTCCGTCAGAATTATGTTAGCAATTGCCGCATTTTATGATTATGAAATATGGCAGATGGATGTCAAAACTGCATTCCTGAATGGATTTCTGGAAGAAGAGTTGTATATGATACAACCAGAAGGTTTTGTCGATCCAAAGGGAGCTAACAAAGTATGCAAACTCCAGCGATCCATTTATGGACTGGTGCAAGCATCTCGGAGTTGGAATAAACGCTTTGATAGTGTGATCAAAGCATTTGGCTTTATACAGACTTTTGGAGAAGCCTGTATTTACAAGAAAGTGAGTGGGAGCTCTGTAGCATTTCTAATATTATATGTGGATGACATATTGCTGATTGGAAATGATATAGAATTTCTGGATAGCATAAAGGGATACTTGAATAAAAGTTTTTCGATGAAAGACCTTGGGGAAGCTGCTTACATATTAGGCATAAAGATCTATAGAGATAGATCAAAACGCTTAATTGGACTTTCACAAAGCAGATACCTTGACAAGATTTTGAAGAAGTTCAAAATGGATCAAGCAAAGAAAGGGTTCTTTCCTGTGTTACAAGGTATGAAGTTGAGTAAGACTCAATGCCCGACCAATGCAGAAGATAGAGAGAAAATGAAAGATGTTCCCTATGCTTCAGCCATAGGCTCTATCATGTATGCAATGCTGTGTACCAGACCTGATGTGTGCCTTGCTATAAGTTTAGCAGGGAGGTACCAAAGTAATCCAGGAGTGGATCACTGGACAACGGTCAAGAACATCCTGAAATACCTGAAAAGGACTAAGGATATGTTTCTCGTATCTGGAGGTGACAAAGAGCTCACCGTAAGAGGTTACATTGATGCAAGCTTTGACACTGATCCGGACGATTCTAAATCACAAACCGGATACGTGTTTACTTTAAACGGTGGAGCTGTCAGTTGGTGCAGTTCTAAACAAAGCGTCGTAGCGGGATCTACATGTGAAGCGGAGTACATAGCTGCTTCGGAAGCAGCGAACGAAGGAGTCTGGATGAAGGAGTTCATATCCGATCTAGGTGTCATACCTAGTGCATCGGGTCCAATGAAAATCTTCTGTGACAATACTGGTGCAATTGCCTTAGCAAAGGAATCCAGATTTCACAAAAGAACCAAACACATCAAGAGACGCTTCAACTCCATCCGGGATTTAGTCCAGGTGGGAGACATAGAGATTTGCAAGATACATACGGATCTGAATGTTGCAGACCCGTTGACTAAGCCTCTTCCATGAGCAAAACATGATCAGCACCAAGGCTCCATGGGTGTTAGAATCATTACTGTGTAATCTAGATTATTGACTCTAGTGCAAGTGGGAGACTGAAGGAAATATGCCCTAGAGGCAATAATAAAGTTATTATTTATTTCCTTATATCATGATAAATGTTTATTATTCATGCTAGAATTGTATTAACCGGAAACATAATACATGTGTGAATACATAGACAAACAGAGTGTCACTAGTATGCCTCTACTTGACTAGCTCGTTAATCAAAGATGGTTATGTTTCCTAACCATGAACAAAGAGTTTTTATGAGTTTATGCATTTTGATGTACCGAAGGTTGTTCGGAGTCCCGGATGAGATCACGGACATGACGAGGAGTCTCGAAATGGTCGAGACGTAAAGATTGATATATTGGAAGCCTATGTTTGGACATAGGAAGTGTTCCGGGTGAAATCGGGATTTTACCGGAATACCGGGAGGGTTACCGGAACCCCCCGGGAGACTAATGGGCCTATTGGGCCTTAGTGGAAAAAGAGAAAAGGGACAAGCCCATGGCTGGCTGGTGCCCCCCCTTTTCCCCAAGTCCTGGTAGGACTAGGATAAGGGGCCGGCCCCCCTTCTCTCTCTTTTCCCCCCGGGAGTCCTAATTGGATTAGGATTGGGGGGAGGAGTCCTACTCCCGGTGGGAGTAGGACTCCCCTGCGCCTCCTCTCCCTGGCCGGCCGGCTCCCCCTCCTCCAACCTTTATATATGGGGGCAGGGGGCACCCCAAGACACACAAGTTGATCCTTGAGATCGTTCCTTAGCCGTGTGCGGTGCCCCCTGCCACCAAATTCCACCTCGATCGTACCGTTGTAGTGCTTAGGCGAAGCCCTGCGTCGGTAGTACATCAAGATCGTCATCACGCCGTCGTGCTGACGGAACTCTTCCTCGACGCTTTGCTGGATCGGAGCCCGAGGAACGTCATCGAGCTGAACGTGTGCTAAGAACTCGGAGGTGCCGGAGTAACGGTGCTTGGATCGGTCGGATCGGGAAGAAGACGTACGACTACTTCCTCTACGTTGTGTGATCGCTTCCGCAGTCGGTCTGCGTTGGTACGTAGACAACACTCTCCCCTCTCGTTGCTGTGCATCACCATGATCTTGCGTGTGCGTAGGAAAATTTTCGAAATTACTGCGTTCCCCAACACGGGATCCCCTACCCGAGATCCGCCGGTTTTGACACAGACAGTGGGCTCTTGATTCTTTGGTGCGCGGGCACTTCTTCCTACGGCATGGCTCCTCCTGTGCTCATGCTTGATGTTGAGATGCCGGTGTGTGGTAGTGCATTATTTTTGCGTTGTAATTTGTTTGGCTGGGTTTTTTTAATCTGCTTTGTAAGAGGACTTCCTCAACTCTTCATATTGTTTTACTACTAGAATAGAAGTTGAGATGTTAGCACATTCTAAATCTTATATAAAGAAGAACAGAAGATCCATGGCTCTTAGGGCATCTCCAAGGCGGACCAGTAAACCTCCCGCAACCGTCCGGATCGCGCTGTCCGGACCGCAGAAGCCATCCAACGCTGACCTGTATTGATTCGCGAGACGGTCCGGATGTGATTTCTCCCGCAAATTGGAGACAAACGGAAGGGGCGGTGCGGGAGTACGAACCGATCGCAAGCCCGCTACTGACCACCCTGGCCCACCAAGAACCCCTCCCCCCTCCCGTGCACTCCCCTCCGGCGCCAGCTGCCCGCATTCATGCCGCAGTAGAGCATGCCGATCAACATTGAAGACGGCTCAGGGTGGACGCGACCTCTCATTGCCTCCGCCATTGAAGCGGCGTGCCGGCCGATGGCGCCGCCCGCGACACGTCTCCGGTGACCGCGCATGTTCAGTGCCGAAGAAGCGTGACTAGACGGGACAAGACATATATCTACCGCGCCCATTCAATGCCGCGTCTGTCCGTCTGCCGCTATTAAGCAGGCTCGCCGGCCGACAAACCCACTCCGGCGTCGCGCATTGACGCACCGGGATGCCTTGCCTCACCGGAATCCGCTGTATAAAGGCGGCCACACCCGGATAACTCCATACCACAACACAAGCCCCTCCACATTCTCCTCCCTTGCACTGCATCCACCATGGCCACCAACGGGAAAGCACTGTGGGACAGTCTGTCGCCAGAGATGAAGCATGTGGTGGCCGCCCTTGCCGCCGCCTGACATAGCCGCCGTGCTAGGCGGATCGAGGCCGGCTTGCCGGCCAACTACGCCGAGGTCCCCGACGACGAGGGCGACACCACGATGGAGACGGGCTCCCACGACTCCACCCCGGCTCCCGCACCTCCTGTGCACGCTGACTTCACCATGGAGCAGGCGCATGTGCAGTTTAACGCCGTCACGGCGGAAGTGTGGCCTGCGCCGGCGCCTTTATCGGTGTTCAAGCAGGCGCAGGAGGAACAACAGTACAACATGTTCCTCCTGGAGCAGCACCGGTTGGCGGAGGGCCAGACCTATGCGCGAGCGCGCGAGAGAGGAGGCCGTGGCGGCCATGGCCGCGACGAACCCAAATTTCGTCATGGAGCAACGTGCCATCTACGATGCTGGCCGCTCTCAAGCCGCCTCTCGCTAGGAAGCAGCAGTCACGGAGGCGCAACTACAGGTGATCGCAGAGGAGAACATTGCCAGCTGCGCCTCCTACGCGCCGCCGACGAACCATCAGCCGGCCCGGTGGGACGACGACAGCCAAGGTGCTACCATTTCCCTCGTGGACCTCACGTCCATCTGCAATGGACAAGGTGCGGACTCCTCCGAGGATGAGTAGGCCACGGGAGGCGGCGGGCCCTGGTGTCCCATGTGGCCCGGTTCGTCTCTCATGGTCCACCCTTCCTCGTCGAAGGCCGCACCTTCACTTGATCGGTCTTATCGTCGGTGCTCATGGAGACAGCGGGGGGAGGACGACATGGGCTTGGACGCCGGCCGCCGCTGTAGAATTGGTTTAGGGTCGGGTCTATTTTTTGTTCTAACTGTTCAAAATATAGTTAAATTCGTCGTGTTTGTATGAAATCTGTCATGTTCGTACAAAACATAGTTTGTTTGTACGAAATCCGGCTGTGTTTGCATGAGTTTCATCCGATTTGTTGGAAATAAAATAAAGTATATGCAATTAATGTTGGATGTCTAACCTCCCGCATCCATGTCCGCGGACTGGACTCAATGCGGGAGGAAATTTGCGGGTTGCGTTGAAGATGCCCTTAACTTGCACGCAAGGACGAAAAAGTAGTTCTACTGAAACAAGCTAAACGTCGCATGGACGGACCCATGGACGTACAGATTCATATGGCCGTGTGAAAATCAACAGTTCCGATACAGTGAGACTGAAACTCGTATATACACCGCACCGATCAGAGATAAGCCATGATAAGCACCCAAAGCCTCCGACAAGTATTCGGCGTGCACCGATTGCCGCTGATCTCTCGGCTCTCGCGGTGCATCGGCTGGTCACACCATCGACAGGTTCCTCCGGTGAGGCCGAGCACTCCACTCCTCCTTGCACGGCTCCTTGTCGTAGCCGTCCTCCGGCTCCGGTGGACATGACGCACACGCGCCTTTCTCGCCGACGCGGACGTCAGTGCCGGCGTGATCACTGCTCGCGGGCGGCGGCGCGACACCGTTCCCTGGCCTCCGGCCGAACAGGCTCTTGAACCCGTGCACCAGACGTGACTTGAGGCTAAGGTTGCCCTTGGCGACGGAGCGGCCGGTGGTGGCGGTGCTGGACGAGAGGTCCTCGCCGTTCCAGAGCCGGCTACGCGGAATGCGGAAGCTGGCCGACTTGGCGGACACGCGGTCGATGGCGGCCGAGGCCGTGGCAGCAGCCGCGGCCTGCTCGGAGCGGCGCAAGCGGCAGCGGAGACCGGCGAGCTCGCGCTCGAGCGTGTCGATGCGGTGCCCCGTGGCATCCATGGATGCGCGGATGTGCGCGGACTGGCGCAGCACCGCGTCGCGCTGGAGGATGTCGCCGAGCGTCATGTTGGCGGCGTCCCCGGCGGTCGCGGCGGCGACGGCGCTGCTGAACGGGCCGGAGATGGACCTCTTATGTAGCCCAGGCGGCAACTGCAGCGGCGCGGCGGCGACGGCGGCGTGGTGGTGCTGGGTGAGGAGCATGGAGTGGTGGGAGTGGAGCTGCTCGACGAGCATGGCCTGGACGACGAAGCGGAGCGGCAGCCGCGGGTTCTGCACGAGGTGCATGAAGAGGTGGTGCGACAGCTTGGCGCAGTTCACGTTGTAGCACAGCCGGCTCTTCTCCTCCTCCGTCAGCTTCCCCTTGTGGTTCTGCGCCCACATCCATGCGTGAAACGATCAGCGCTGCACACAGCAACTCATTTCACAAAACATTCCACTAGGAAGAAAGCTTTACCTCGAGGTAGTGATCCACGATGGTGTACATGAGGTCGTGGTCGTGCGCGAGCCGCGCGCGCATGGCCTCCACGACCACCTGGAACTCCTCCAGCGGCAGCGCGGCCACGTCCTCGAGCCACCGGCCGTCGGCGCCGCCGGACGCCGCGAGCGTCTCCAGGCACCGCACGAGCAGCCCCGCGGCGGCCCCGGCGGCCTCGCCACCGAGGAACGCCGCGCACGACCGCAGGACCGACGCGGCGCGGCCGTGGTCCGTGGCCACTTCCTCGAAGAAGTAGTCCTCGGCGCGGCGTGCCAGCCCGTCCTCCGCGGTCAGCTCCAGCCAGTCCGCGGCCACCCACGCCGCGGCGAGGTTGTCCGGCGAGAGCGCCACGTCCGCGCCGTAGCAGGAAGCCACGGCTTCGGCGAACACGTCGACCGTGAGGCCCGCCGGTAGGTCCACGGCGATGTCGCTGCACTCCGACAGCTGCCGCTTGAGGTAGCTGCTCTCCGACGTGATCGGGTCCTGGGAACAGACAACAGAGCAACGTGGTAAAAATACGGAATCTGTAAATAAATTTGAACATCCAGGAGCACAAGTACCACTACATTTGGATCGTTTAACTGTCGCTTAATGGAGTTAGAAAAAAATCATTTGGATCGTTTCATTTGTAACATCAATCTCTTGGCTTGGCTGGCTAAAAAACATCAGTGTACGGTCCGGTACTCTGAAATTTGAACTTACTAGGCGGCAGGAAAAATCGTAGGAATAAGGGGCTGTTTGGTTTAAGCCCCAACTAGCCCCATCAAAATTTTGGTATGACCAATGCAAGGGCATGACCAATTTTTTGGCAAGTCATTGTTGTTTGGTTTATAGCCATTGTACCATCCCCCCAAAACTGTCAAGATAACCCTTTGTTTGGTTTGCAACCAATTATATCTTGATGGTAAAAACATATATTTTTTACAAAATTAATAATTTATTTATAGTTCGAAATTAAGATTTAGTTTCCTAAAAAAAATTGTAAGAGGCATCCAACAGGAAAAAAAAAGCACGTGATTGCTAGCCTGCACTAGAAAGTTTGTATGCGAAGAGAACTGTGTGCGTTTGCTAATCGCTGGAGGACCCACGGATTAGTTACTAGCTAATGCAATCATAACTGCTTGCAATTAGTTGCGTACTTGCGCTGCGACGCCAAAATATTGGCGAAGGATTTCCCCGCCGTGAGCTCGCCCTCGCGCTGGCGAAAATTACACGGGAGGACTGCGGGCGCTCGGGGCGAGCCAATCTTTTGGCAACGATCCAAACAACAACCAAATATTGTTGGCTAGCCAATATTTTTGGTAGGGTTAACATTGGTTGTAATCCAAACAGCCCCTAAGCACAGAGCTAGAGCACTTGATCCGGCAGATGATTGGCCTAGCCCACAAGACGAGCAGAGGTCAACAAAAAACAGGTTGCATGTTTGCTGGCACTAATTGGATCTTTATCATTTTGGTACAATTGGCAACAGTTTCGGGCTTTCAGTGGCTTTTGGCCTGTATGTGTCAAACTCCTTTGAGTTCTGCAGTTCAGCAAAACTGAACTGAGTTCAGGGAGGAAAAGACCAAGAAAACAACGTTTCTTGTGCCTGTCGAACTCACTTCAGCAATAAACCGAATCGAGCTGCAGCCAAGCTGAAAACAAAACTGTAGAATGTTCCGAACTGTGAAATCCGAATCCCAGCAAAGTAAGTACTGTACTACAGTACTACTACGATCAAGTTTAATACGTACTACAGTAGTAGTACGACTCCATAAATAAAATTTGAAATGGTCCGTCCGTCTGATCCTCACATTTACTCAGATCTCCCTTCTGTCGGCCGGCATGAATGCAATGGGCGATACCCCTCCTCGCAGTACGTCGATACTGCCCTGGTCCCGATCCACAAAGAAATTCATACGACACCGATTGAATTTCTCCCGGCAAGGTCGCCTGTAAATCTACGTCGAATTCAATACGCGAACTGCGCCGGCCCATGTGTCCGATCGTATGCAGAGGGACCAAAAGCCTACCCATTTTTACATGAGATCTCCTCGACCTCTTCTTGCCACACTCCTTGCCATGTCAAAGTTCAGTTGAAACCAACACGGCACAGCGGGTAAAAGAGACGATGCAGGAGCATGCAGGAACATATACTACTGCTACAGTCGACGTGCATGTGTAGAGCTAGGATGGCAGGCAGTAAACTTGTCTGAAGGCGCCAGTAACTCCTGCGACAGAGGTTACTGGAAGTTTACGATCGCTCCTGCTGCACGCAGGGCAGTGCGCTAATCAAGGCAATGGAGTAAATGTGGTACAGAATCGGCCATCCATTATTGCCTGTTAGGACGCCATTGGCACTCTGCTGTTCATCGTGGGACAGAGGCTCTGGCATTTGTCGACTTGGGCACTTAAGCTAATCCAGAGGCCAAGACCCTCAAGGGTCCACCTCCGCTTACAAAAGACTTGAGAATCAATTTATATTTTTCATGTATTCTATCGGAAGCATGCGGGAACTGAACTGTTTCCTGCAGGAATTTTACGCGAATTCGGGGAAGAATCCCGTAATCGCAATGAGGATCTCATGTAGGTCCAATTGCTCAATGTGCTAGTACAGTGACTATATTGGCCGGCACCTAACCAGGGAGAAAGCGAATTCTTAGTGCAAGGTTGAAACTAAGAGTCACTGTTATTTTCTGAAACTCCCACGGTGAATCTATGGGCACTGCCAGGAGAGTGCGCAGTAACTATTTGTGAGTTTACTCCTAGCTCCTTAACCGTCACAAGAAACGTCTGACGACGTGGGCGTGGACTGCGTTGTCTGTCATCTTTGCGCCGCGCACGTATCCAGCAGGGCTCGTATTGAATTTGCCATAAATAAATTTCTTCCTACAAACGGAAAACATGCAGCTGCAGCACGGCCTATTCTTTTCTTTTCTTCATCTTGGTTTTACTAAAGGAAAATTGACAGGAGTTACTAGTGCAGGAGATTGATTGGAAACGCTTGGCATGTGGTAAAATTCGACTAATATGGCAGTTTCGAAGAAGAAAGAAGTGATTCATCATCACTGCCGTCGATTTTTAACGGAGGTGGTGAATTTCTTCTATCCGAAGTGTTCGATCGTGCAAGAAAAGAAAAGAAAAGAAAAGGAGCGGTCGATCTTGGTACCATATCTTACCCTGTGAAGATGGAAGCAGTGCTCTTGGACACGCACGATCACGTCCGGCTTGCGCGATCCATTCGACCGCGACCTAATCAAACATGGAGGCAGAAAATCGATCTCCAGTCAGTAAGAATGTAAGATGATGCCGAGTTCTGAACTCTGCGTACGTCCATGGAATCCAGAACAGATCGCAACGAACTGAATTGTCACACTGGCTGACACACGTACCATCCTTGCACCGCGCTCCTGAGCGCCGGCGGGAGGGAAGAGGAGGCGGACGGCGCCGCGGGCGAGCAGGACGCCGACGTGGGCGCGGAGGAGGACATGGTGGGCGAGTTGAAGCAGTCCTCCGTCTCCTCCTCCTCCTCCTCCTCCTCGTCTTCCTCCTCGTGGTCGTCCTCGTAGATGGTGTCCACGACGCCGAGCTCCTGCCAGCTCCTGCCTATCTCCATGGCCATGCCTGTTGGCTCCTACTCCTTCTCGATCTCCAACTTCTTGTCCTATCTGGCTATCTACCACCAGCGCGACCCCTGTCCCTGTGGAGGAGGAGCGACGGCTGCTGCTGCGGCTCCCTCTTGTAGGTGTAGTCCCGGACGATGGCATTAGGGGGCCGGGGTGTTGAATTGGGATGGCAATGAATGCGTGCATGTGGATGGTAAATGCGGTGGCACCCCCCGCGTCTCCGATCGAGCGCTGTCCTTCCGCCTGCACCACTGCTCCTGCCCGTGTGCGTTTTGTTTTGTTTTGTTTTCGGCCTCCGTGGATCCATCGTGCATGCAGTCCGGTCGTGTGAAGCGTGAGAGTAACTACCCGTGTGCTATAGAAGTGGGTCTGCCGACACGGGGCTCGGGCCGTCGGATCGTGCAATGGATGGCCCAGACTTGTCGCCGCCGCCATGTAACGGATGGCTCGACCGACCGGTAGTTCCAAGATTTCCGATTTTCTTTAAAAAAAGTTCCAAGATTTCCGTACAAAAAAATTGGTAACCCCCTATCCAAGAACGCCACATGTCACATAAAATACTTATTTCATAGAACCCTCGTAACGAGTGGAAGTTTGCCGAGAGGCATGGAAATCGTGAAAGATTATCATGGCAATTTATGTTGCACGAGGATGAAAAAAATAGTTAATCTTGAATAAATATTCAAGAGTATTGTTGCTGTTTGTGGCAAGGATTTGCCGTGTTTCTAGAAGAAATTGCATACCTGCAACAACTAAAATTATCATAAAAATGTTCGTTTTGTTATGCCCTCACGGGGATGTCAGTATAATAACACTCCCCATTTCATATATGTTTTAATAAAGTAATCTACGACCTCTTTGATTAAAGAGAAAAATGCACAAATACACAACATTGGTTTTTTGTAGGACCGCCCTCAAGGCATTTTATTCGTTTTGACGGATCATATATTGCAAAGTGAAAGATGGGCTGCTCCATTAGCTTCTCCGCCCCATCCATCAAAGAACGATTCCCTACAAGTTCGAGACATAGGTATGCATTACCCTAGTGAGATGTCCCCCAACCAAGCAGTCATCCCCATGTTGCCATGCGGAAAAGACAAACTAGCAATCTGTCTCAACAATGATGTTGGAGAGGCCATTAGCAATAGTCATAACCATAACGTCGGGTACGTCATATATGTCTTCTCACAGAAGTTTGTAAACCAACAACAATACTCTAAGTATTTGCGATCAATAAACAAAGTCATCTCACATAAGTCCTCGCACAAAAATCTGTAAACCAACAACAATACTCTAGATACCAACAACAATACTCTAGGTATAACCTCGGGTATGCCATATATGTCCTCTCTAGTTACTCTAGGTACCCCCATCTCAATAGTGAACGAGGAACCTTTTTATTACCGGCTCAAAGCAAATTACTATATGGATACTATTTTGCTGAGCACACACTCAAAAAGTGTTTGGGTTAGTTATTAGCCCCCAACATTGTTTTGTAAGGAGTTAAAAGCGTTGGGGGTCCTAGAACTTGTCCGAGATGTGATGATTTTGTCCTACAACTTGCAAAATGACCCTACACGATACCAGAACTTGCGCTGTCCTTCCGCCTGCACCACTGCTCCTGCTCATGTGCGTTTTGTTTGTTTTGTTTTCGGCCTCCATGGATCCATCGTGCATGCAGTCCGGTCGTGTGAAGCATGAGAGTAACCACCCGTGTGCTATAGAAGTGGGGTTGCCGACACGGGGCTCGGGCCGTCAGATCGTGCAATGGATGGCCCAGACTTGTCGCCGCCACCAAGTAGGCTGTGGATTCTCTACCTTGCCATGGGCAAGGCAGAGAGCTGCAGTACCTCTGCCTTTTCATTTCTTTCGTCTCTTGGATCAAGAACGGACCGCCCAGATCTGATCCAACAGTACAGTCGCTACAGTACCTAAAACAGTGATATGAACAGGAACATTAAATAGGGTGTTCGCTATGGTGCATTCGCTACAGTCTTTGTCCCGATCTGGACGGCCCATTTTTTATCCAATGTCTCTTGGACAAAGGTAGAGCATTGTAGCTCCTGCCTTGCCCATGGCAAGGTAGAGAATCCGCACCCCGCCAAGTAACGAATGGCTCGACCGACCGGTAGTTCCAAGGTATACCCAACAGTTTTCTTAGGGTATCCTATGAAGACGCATTTTCCGACTTGAATTCGAGCTTTTCAGGTTGAAGTTTATTGACATAAGCATCGCATCCCCAAATTTTCAGAAACGACAGCTTAGGTTTCTTCCCAAACCATAATTCATACAGTGTCGTCTCAACGGATTTCGACGGAGCCCTATTTAAAGTGAATGCGGCAGTCTCTAAAGCATAACCCCAAAATGATAGCGGCAGATCGGTGGACATCATAGACCGCACCATATCCAATAGAGTGCGATTATGATGTTCAGACACACCATTACATTGAGGTGTTCCAGGCGGCATGAGTTGTGAAACAATTCCACATTTCCTTAAGTGCGTGCCAAATTCGTGACTCAAATATTCTACCCCACGATCTGATCGTAAAAACTTTATTTTCCTGTCACATTGATTCTCTACCTCATTTCGAAATTCCTTGAACTTTTCAAAGGTCTAAGACTTGTGTTTCATTAAGTAGACATACCCATATCTACTCAAGTCATCAGTGAGGGTGAGAACATAATGATAGCCACCGTCAGCCTCAACGCTCATTGGACCGCACACATCAGTATGTATGATTTCCAATAAGTTGGTTGCTCGCTCCATTGTTCCGGAGAATGGAGTCTTGGTCATTTTACCCATGAGGCATGGTTCGCACGTGTCAAATGATTCATAATCAAGAGACTCCAAAAGTCCATGTGCATGGAGTTTCTTCATGCGTTTGACACCAATGTGACCAAGGCGGCAGTGCCACAAGTATGTGGGACTATCATTATTAACCTTACATCTTCTGGCATTCACACTATGAATGTGTAACATCACGTTCGAGATTCAATCAGAATAAACCATTGACTAGCGGGGCATGACCATAAAACATATCTCTCATATAAATAGAACAACCATTATTCTCAGATTCAAATGAGTAGCCATCTCGCATTAAACGAGATCCAGATACAATGTTCATGCTTAAAGCTGGCACTAAATAATAATTATTGAGGTTTAAAACTAATCCCATAGGTAAATGTAGAGGTAGCATGTCAACGGCGATCACATTGACCTTGGAACCATTCCCGACACGCATCGTCACCTCATCCTTCGCCAGTCTCCGCTTATTCCGCAGCTCCTGTTTTGAGTTACAAATATGAGCAACCGCACCGGTATCAAATACCCAGGAGATACTACGAGTGCTGTGAAGGTACACATCAATGATATGTATATCATATATACCTTTGGTATTGCTGGCCTTCTTATCCGCTAAGTACTTGGGGCAGTTCCGCTTTCAGTGACCGTTTCCCTTAAAATAAAAGCACTCAGTCTCAGGCTTGGGTCCATTCTTTGGCTTCTTCCCGGCAACTGGCTTACCGTGCGCGGCAACTCCCTTTCCGTCCTTCTTGAAGTTCTTCTTACCCTTGCCTTTTTTCTTGAAACTAGTGGTTTTATTGACCATCAACACTTGATGTTCCTTTTTGATCTCCACCTCCGATGATTTCAGCATTGAATATACCTCAGGAATGGTGTTCTCCATCCCCTACATATTGAAATTCATCACAAAGCTCTTGTAGCTAGGTGGGAGCGACTGAAGGATTCTGTCAACGACCGCGTCATCCGGGAGATTAACTCCCAGCTGAGACAAGCAGTTGTGCAACCCAGACATTTTGAGTATGTGCTCGCTGACAGAACTATTCTCCTCCATCTTACAACTATAGAACTTGTCGGAGACTTCATATCTCTCGACTTGGGCATGAGCTTGGAAAACCATTTTTAGATCTTGGAACATCTCATATGCTCCGTGTTGCTCAAAATGCTTTTGGAGCCCTGGTTCTAAGCTGTAAAGCATGCCGCACTGAACCAGGGAGTAATCATCACTATGCGACTGCCAGGCATTCATAACGTCTTGAGTTGCTGGGAAAAATGGCGCTTCACCTAGCGATGCTTCAAGGACATATGCTTTCTTTGCAGCTATGAGGATGATCCTCAAGTTACGGACCCAGTCCGTATAGTTGCTACCATCGTCTTTCAGCTTGGTTTTCTCTAGGAACGTGTTGAAGTTGAGGGCAACATTAGCATGGGCCATTTGATCTACAAGACATATTGCAAAGATTTTAGACTATGTTCATGATAATTAAGTTCATCTAATCAAATTATTTCATGAACTCCCACTCAGACAGACATCCCTCTAGTCATCTAAGTGATACATAATCCGAATCGACTAGGCCGTGTTCGATCATCACGTGAGACGGACTAGTCATCAACGGTGAACATCTCCATGTTGATCGTATCTACTATACGACTCATGTTCGACCTTTCGGTCTCTCGTGTTCCGAGGCCATGTATGTATATGCTAGGCTCGTCAAGTCAACCTAAGTGTTTTGCATGTGTAAATCTGGCTTACACCCGTTGTATTCGAATGTTAGAATCTATCACACCCGATCATCATGTGGTGCTTTGAAACAACGAACCTTCGTAATGATGCACAGTTAGGGGGAACACTTTCTTGAAATTTTAGCGAGGGATCATCTTATTTAAGCTACCGTCGTTCTAAGCAAATAAGATGTAAAAACATGATAAACATCACATGCAATCAAATAGTGACATGATATGGCCAATATCATTTTGCTCCTTTTGATCTCCATCTTCGGGGCGCCATGATCATCATCGTCACCAGCATGACACCATGATCTCCATCATCGTGTCTTCATGAAGTTGTCTCGCCAACTGTTACTTCTACTACTATGGCTAACGGTTAGCAATAAAGTAAAGTAATTACATGGCATTTTCATTGACACGCAGGTCATACAATAAATTAAGACAACTCCTATGGCTCCCGCCGGTTGTCATACTCATCGACATGCAAGTCGTGATTCCTATTACAAGAACATGATCAATCTCATACATCACATATATCATTCATCACATCCTTTTGACCATATCACATCACACGACATATGCTGCAAGAACAAGTTAGACGTCCTCTAATTGTTGTTGCAAGTTTTCACGTGGCTGCTATAGGTTTCTAGCAAGAACGTTTCTTACCTACACCAAAACCACAACGTGATATGCCAATTTCTATTTACCCTTCATAAGGACCCTTCTTGTCGAATCCGATCCGACTAAAGTGGGAGAGACAGACACCCGCTAGCCATCTTATGCAACTAGTGCATGTCAGTCAGTGGAACTTGTCTCACGTAAGCGTACGTGTAAGGTTGGTCCGGGCCGCTTCATCCCACGATGCCGCCGAATCAAGATAAGACTAGTAATGACAAGTAAATTGACATAATCGACGCCCACAACATCTTGTATTCTACTCGTGCAAAGGAACTACGCATAAACCTGGCTCATGATGCCACAATTGGGGATCGTTGCAGAAATTAAAAATATTTCTACGCATCACCAAGATCAATCTATGGAGAGACTAGCAACGAGAGAGAGGGGAGTGCATCTTCATACCCTTGAAGATCGCGATGTGGAAGTGTTGCAAGAAAGCGGTTGGAGGAGTCGTACAATGGCGCCTCCGCGTTCAACACACGCGCAACCCGGAGACATCTCCCGCGCCTTGATCCAGCAAGGAGGAGGGGAGAGGTTGGGGAAGACAACTCCAGCAGCAGCACAACGGCGTGGTGGTGGTGGAGCAGCATGGTTTCCAGCAGGGCTTTGCCAAGCACTACGAAGGATGAGGATGTGGAGAGGTAGGGCTGCGCCGAGGGAGAGAGAGACTCGTGTCCTTGGCAGCCCCAAAAACCCCACTATATATCGAAGGAGGGGAGGTGGATGCGCCCCCTCTAGGGTTCCCACCCTAGGGGATGCGGCAGTCCTAGATGGGATTGGAGGGGGCGGCCAAGAGGGGGAGAGGGGGGCGCGCCCTAGGGTGTGTTGGGGAATGTAGTAATTTCAAAAAAAAATCCTACGCACACACAGGATCATGATGATGCATAGCAACGAGAGGGGAGAGTGTGTTACGTACCCTCCTAGACCGAATGCGGAAGCGTTAGCACAACGCGGTTGATGTAGTCGTACGTCTTCACGATCTGACCGATCCAAGTACCGAACACACGACACCTCCGAGTTCTGCACACGTTCAACTTGATGACGTCCCGCGAGCTCCGATCCAGCAAAGCTTCACAGGAGAGTTTCGTCAGCACGATGGCGTGGTGACGGTGATGATGATGCTATCAACACAGGGCTTCGCCTAAGCACCGCTACGTTATGATCGAGGTGGATTATGGTGGAGGGGGCACCGCACATGGCTAAGAAATCAATGATCAATTGTTGTATCTCTGGGGTGCCCCCTGCCCCCGTATATAAAGGAGAAAGGGGGAGGAGGCGGCCGTCCAGGGAGAGGCGCGCCAAGGGGGAGTCCTACTCCCACTAGGAATAGGACTCCTCCTTTTCCTAGTAGGAGTAGGAGAGGGGGAGGAAAGGGGGAGGAGGAGAAGGAAAGAGGGGGCCGGCCCCCCTTACCCTAAACCATTTCGGTTTGGGCCTTGGGGGCGCGCCCCACACTCCCCTTGCCGCCATCTATTTCCACTAAAGCCCATGTAGGCCCATTAAGCCTTCGGGGGGTTCTGGTAACCCCCCGGTACTCCGGTATATGTCTGAAACCTTTCCGATGTCCGAATATAGTCGTCCAATATATCAATCCTTACGTATCGACCATTTCGAGACTCCTCGTCATGTCCGTGATCTTATCCGGGACTCCAAAATACCTTCGGTACATCAAAACACAAAAACTCACAATACCGATCGTCACCGAACTTTAAGCGTGCGGACCCTACGGGTTCGAGAACTATGTAGACATGACCGAGACACGTCTCCGATCAATAACCAATAGCGGAACCGGGATGTTCATATTGGCTCCCACATATTCTACGAAGATCTTTATCGGTCAAACCGCATAACAACATATGTTGTTCCCTTTGTCATCGGTATGTTACTTGCCTGAGCTTCGATCGTCGGTATCTCAATACCTAGTTCAATCTCGTTACCGGCAAGTCTCTTTACTCGTTCCGTAATACATCATCCCGCAACTAACTCATTAGTTACAATGCTTGCAAGGCTTATAGTGATGTGCATTACCGAGTGGGCCCAGAGATACCTCTCGGACAATCGGAGTGACAAATCCTAATCTCGAAATACGCCAACTCAACAAGTACCTTCGGAGACACCTGTAGAGCACCTTTATAATCACCCAGTTACGCTGTGACGTTTGGTAGCACACAAAGTGTTCCTCCGGTAAACTGGAGTTGCATAATCTCATAGTCATAGGAACATGTATAAGTCATGAAGAAAGCAATGGCAACATACTAAACGATCAAGTGCTAACCTAACGGAATGGGTCAAGTCAATCACATCATTCTCCTAATGATGTGATCCCGTTAATCAAATGACAACTCATGTCTATGGCTAGGAAACATAACCATCTTTGATTAACGAGCTAGTCAAGTAGAGGCATACTAGTGACACTCTGTTTGTCTATGTATTCACACATGTATCATGTTTTCGGTTAATACAATTATAGCATGAACAATAAACATTTATCATGACATAAGGAAATAAATAATAAAATTATTCTTGCCTCTAGGGCATATTTCCTTCAGTCTCCCACTTGCACTAGAGTCAATAATCTAGATTACACAGTAATGATTCTAACGCCAATGGAGCCTTGGTGCTGATCATGTTTTGCTCGTGGAAGAGGCTTAGTCAACGGGTCTGCAACATTCAGATCCGTATGTATCTTGCAAATCTCTATGTCTCCCACTTGGACTTGATCCTGGATGGAGTTAAAGCGTCTCTTCATGTGCTTGGTTCTCTTGTGAAATCTGGATTCCTTTGCCAAGGCAATTGCACCAGTATTGTCACAAAAGATTTTCATTGGACCTGATGCACTAGGTATGACACCTAGATCGGATATGAACTCCTTCATCCAGACTCCTTCATTTGTTGCTTCCGAAGCAGCAATGTACTCCGCTTCACATGTAGATCCCGTCACGACGCTCTGTTTAGAACTGCTCCAACTGACAGCTCCACCGTTCAATATAAACACGTATCCGGTTTGCGATTTAGAATCATCCGGATCAGTGTCAAAGCTTGCATCAACGTAACCATTTAGGATGAGCTCTTTGTCACCTCCATAAACGAGAAACATATCCTTAGTCCTTTTCAGGTACTTCAGGATGTTCTTGACCGCTGTCTAGTGATCCACTCCTGGATTACTTTGGTACCTCCCTGCTAAACTAATAGCAAGGCACACATCAGGTCTGGTACACAGCATTGCATACATGATAGAGCCTATGGCCGAAGCATAGGGAACATCTTTCATTTTCTCTCTATCTCCTGCAGTGGTCGGGCATTGAGTCTTACTCAACTTCACACCTTGTAACACAGGCAAGAACCCTTTCTTTGCCTGATCCATTTTGAACTTCTTCAAAACTTTTTCAAGGTATGTGCTTTGTGAAAGTCCAATTAAGCGTCCTGATCTATCTCTATAGATCTTGATGCCCAATATGTAAGCAGCTTCACCGAGGTATTTCACTGAAAAACTCTTATTCAAGTATCTTTTTATGCTATCCAGAAATTCTATATCATTTCCAATCAACAATATGTCATCCATATATAATACTAGAAATGCTACAGAGCTCCCACTCACTTTCTTGTAAATACAAGCTTCTCCAAAAGTCTGTATAAAACCATATTCTTTGATCACACTATCAAACATTTATTCCAATTCCGAGAGGCTTGCACCAGTCCATAAATGGATCGCTGGAGCTTGCACACTTTGTTAGCACCTTTTGGATCGATAAATCCTTCAGGTTGCATCATATACAACTCTTCTTCTAGAAATCCATTTAGGAATGCAGTCTTTACATCCATTTGCCAAATTTCATAATCATAAAATGCGGCAATAGCTAACATGATTCGGACGGACTTAAGCATCACTACGGGTGAGAAGCTCTCATCGTAGTCAACTCCTTGAACTTGTCGAAAACCTTTCGCAACAAGTCGAGCTTTGTAGACAGTGACATTACCATCAGCGTCTGTCTTCTTCTTGAAGATCCATTTATTCTCTATGGCTTGCCGATCATCGGGCAAGTCAACCAAAGTCCACACTTTGTTCTCATACATGGATCCCATCTCAGATTTCATGGCCTCAAGCCATTTTGCGGAATCTGGGCTCATCATCGCTTCCTCATAGTTCGTAGGTTCGTCATGGTCTAGCAACATGACCTCCAGAACAGGATTACCGTACCACTCTGATGCGGATCTTACTCTGGTTGACCTATGAGGTTCAGTAGTAACTTGATCTAAAGTTTCATGATCATCATCATTAGCTTCCTCACTAATTGGTGCAGATGTCACAGGAACCGGTTTCTGTGATGAACTACTTTCCAATAAGGGAGCAGGTACAATTACCTCATCAAGTTCTACTTTCCTCCCACTCACTTCTTTCGAGAGAAACTCCTTCTCTAGAAAGGATCCATTCTTAGCAACAAAAGTCTTGCCTTCGGATCTGTGATAGAAGGTGTACCCAACTGTTTCTTTTGGGTATCCTATGAAGATACATTTTTCCGACTTGGGTTCGAGCTTATCAGGTTGAAGCTTTTTCACATAAGCATCACAGCCCCAAACTTTAAGAAACGACAACTTTGGTTTCTTGCCAAACCATAGTTCATAAAGCATCGTCTCAACGGATTTTTATGGTGCCCTATTTAACGTGAATGCAGCCGTCTCTAAAGCATAACCCCCAAACGATAGCGGTAAATCAGTAAGAGACATCATAGATCGCACCATATCTAGTAAAGTATGATTACGACGTTTGGACACACCATTACGCTGTGGTGTTCCGGGTGGCGTGAGTTACGAAACTATTCCGCATTGTTTCAAATGTAGACCAAACTCGTAACTCAAGTATTCTCCTCCACGGTCAGATCGTAGAAACTTTATTTTCTTGTTATGATGATTTTCCACTTCACTCTGAAATTCTTTGAACTTTTCAAATGTTTCAGACTTATGTTTCATTAAGTAGATATACCCATATCTGCTCAAATCATTTGTGAAGGTGAGAAAATAATGATACCCGCCGCGAGCCTCAATATTCATCGGACCACATACATCAGTATGTATGATTTCCAACAAGTCTGTTGCTCGCTCCATTGTTTCGGAGAACGGCGTTTTAGTCATCTTGCCCATGAGGCATGGTTCGCAAGTACCAAGTGATTCATAATCAAGTGATTCCAAAAGTCAATTAGTATGGAGTTTCTTCATGCGCTTTACACCAATATGACCCAAACGGCAGTGCCACAAATAAGTTGCACTATCATTATCAACTCTGCATCTTTTGGCTTCAACATTACGAATATGTGTGTCACTACTATCGAGATTTAACACAAATAGACCACTCTTCAAGGGCGCATGACCATAAAAGATATTACTCATATAAATAGAACAACCATTATTCTCAGATTTAAATGAATAACCGTCTCGCATCAAACAAGATCCAGATATAATGTTCATGCTCAACGTTGGCACCAAATAACAATTATTCAGGTCTAAAACTAATCTCGAAGGTAGATGTAGAGGTAGCGTGCCGACGGTGATCACATCGACTTTGGAACCATTTCCCACGCGCATCGTCACCTCGTCCTTAGCCAGTCTTCGCTTAATCCGTAGTCCCTGTTTCGAGTTGCAAATATTAGCAACAGAACTAGTATCAAACACCCAGGTGCTACTGCGAGCTCTGGTAAGGTACACATCAATAACATGTATATCACATATACCTTTGTTCACCTTGCCATCCTTCTTATCCGCCAAATACTTGGGGCAGTTCCGCTTCCAGTGACCAGTCTGTTTGCAGTAGATGCACTCAGTCTCAGGCTTAGGTCCAGACTTGGGTTTCTTTTCCTGAGCAGCAACTTGTTTGCTGTTCTTCTTGAAGTTCCCCTTCTTCTTCCCTTTACCCTTTTTCTTGAAACTGGTGGTTTTGTTAACCATCAACACTTGATGCTCCTTTTTGATTTCTACCTCCGCTGCCTTTAGCATTGCGAAGAGCTCGGGAATTGTCTTATTCATCCCTTGCATATTATAGTTCATCACGAAGCTTTTGTAGCTTGGTGGCACTGATTGAAGAACTCTGTCAATGACACTATCAACAGGAAGATTAACTCCCAGTTGAGTCAAGTGATTATGATACCCAGACATTTTGAGTATATGTTCACTGACAGAACTATTCTCCTCCATCTTGCAGCTATAGTACTTATTGGAGACTTCATATCTTTCAGTCCGGGCATTTGCTTGAAATATTAATTTCAACTCCTGGAACATCTCATATGCTCCATGACGTTCAAAATGTCGTTGAAGTCCCGGTTCTAAGCCGTAAAGCATGGCACACTGAACTATTGAGTAGTCATTAGCTTTACTCTGCCAGACATTCTCAATGTCATCAGCAGCATCTGCAGCAGGCCTGGCACCCAGCGGTGCTTCCAGGACGTAATTCTTCTGTGCAGCAATGAGGATAATCCTCATGTTACGGACCCAGTCTGTGTAATTGCTACCATCATCTTTCAACTTTGCTTTCTCAAGGAACACATTAAAATTCAACGGAACAACAACACAAGCCATCTATCTACAATAACATAGACAAGCGAAATACTATCAGGTACTAAGTTCATGATAAATTTAAGTTCAATTAATCATGTTACTTAAGAACTCCCACTTTGATAGACATCCCTCTAATCATCTAAGTGACCATGTGATCCATATCAACTAAACCATAACCGATCATCACGTGAAATGGAGTAGTATTCAATGGTGAACATCACTATGTTGATCATATCTACTATATGATTCACGCTCGACCTTTCGGTCTCAGTGTTTCGAGGCCATATCTGCATATGCTAGGCTCGTCAAGTTTAACCCGAGTATTCTGCGTGTGTAAAACTGTCTTACACCCATTGTAGATGAATGTCGAGCTTATCACACCCGATCATCACGTGGTGTCTCGGCACGACGAACTTTGGCAACGTTGCATACTCAGGGAGACCACTTTTACCTTGAAATTTAGTGAGAGATCATCTTATAATGCTACCATCAATCAAAGCAGAATAAGATGCATAAAGGATAAACATCACATGCAATCAATATAAGTGATATGATATGGCCATCATCATCTTGTGCTTGTGATCTCCATCTCCGAAGCACCGTCATGATCACCATCGTCACCGGCGCGACACCTTGATCCCCATCGTAGCATCGTTGTCGTCTCGCCAACTATTGCTTCTACGACTATCGCTACCGCTTAGTGATAAATTAAAGCAATTACAGGGCGATTGCATTGCATACAATAAAGCGACAACCATATGGCTCCTGCTAGTGCCGATAACTCCGTTACAAAACATGATCATCTCATACAATAAATATAGCATCATGTCTTGACCATATCACATCACAACATGCCCTGCAAAAAACAAGTTAGACGTCCTCTACTTTGTTGTTGCAAGTTTTACATGGCTGCTACGGGCTGAGCAAGAACCGTTCTTACCTACACATCAAAACCACAACGATAGTTCGTCAAGTTAGTGATGTTTTAACCTTCGCAAGGACCGGGCGTAGCCACACTCGGTTCAACTAAAGTTGGAGAAACTGACACCCACCAGCCACCTGTGTGCAAAGCACGTCGGTAGAACCAGTCTCGCGTAAGCATACGCGTAATGTCGGTCCGGGCCACTTCATCCAACAATACCGTCGAACCAAATATGACATGCTGGTAAGCAGTATGACTTATATCGCCCACAACTCACTTGTGTTCTACTCGTGCATATAACATCTACGCAATAACCTGGCTTTGATGCCACTGTTGGGGTGATGTCTACTACGCAACCTTCTTCTTGTAGATGTTGTTGGGCCTCCAAGTGCAGAGGTTTGTAGGACAGTAGCAAATTTCCTTCAAGTGGATGACCTAAGGTTTATCAATCCGTGGGAGGCATAGGATGAAGAAGGTCTCTCTCAAGCAACCCTGCAACCAAATAACAAAGAGTCTCTTGTGTCCCCAACACACCCAATACAATGGTAAATTGTATAGGTGCACTAGTTCGGCGAAGAGATGGTGATACAAGTACAATATGGATAGTAGATAAAGGTTTTTGTAATCTGAAAATATAAAAACAGCAAGATAACTAATGATAAAAGTGAGCACAAACGGTATTGCAATGCGTTGAAACAAGGCCTATGGTTCATAACTAGTGCAAGTCCTCTCAACAATAATAACATAATTGGATCATTTAACTATCCCTCAACATGCAACAAAGAGTCACTCCAAAGTTACTAATAGCGGAGAACAAATGAAAAGATTACGGTAGGGTACGAAACCACCTCAAATTTATCCTTTCTGATCGATCTATTCAAGAGTCCGTAGTAAAATAACATGAAGCTATTCTTTCCGTTCAATCTATCATAGAGTTCGTACTAGAATAACACCTTAAGACACAAATCAACCAAAACCCTAATGTCACCTAGATACTCCAATGTCACCTCAAGTATCCGTGGGTATGATTATACGATATGCATCACACAATCTCATATTCATCTATTCAACCAACACAAAGAACTTCAAAGAGTGCCCCAAAGTTTCTACCGGAGAGTCAAGACGAAAACATGTGCCAACCCCTATGCATAAGTTCATGGTCGGAACCCGCAAGTTGATCACCAAAACATACATCAAGTGGATCAATAGAATACCCCATTGTCACCACGGGATCCCACGCAAGACATACATCAAGTGTTCTCAAATCCTTAAAGACTCAATCCGATAAGATAACTTCAAAGGGAAAAATCAATCCATTACAAGAGAGTAGAGGGGGAGAAACATCATAAGATCCAACTATAATAACAAAGCTCGCAATACATCAAGATCGTACCACCTCGAGAACACGAGAGAGAGAGAGAGAGAGATCAAACACATAGCTACTGGTACATACCCTCAGCCCCGAGGGAGAACTACTCCCTCCTCGTCATGGAGAGCGCCGGGATGATGAAGATGTCCACCGGTGAGGGGTTCCCCCTCCGGCACGGTGCCGGAACGGGTCTAGATTGGTTTCGGTGGCTACAGAGGCTTCTGGCGGCAGAACTCCCGATCTATTCTGCTCCCCGATGGTTTTAGGGTATATTGGTATATATAGGAGGAAGAAATACGTCAAGGGGGCCACAAGGGGCCCACGAGGGTGGAGGGCGCACCCCCTGCCTCGTGCCATCCTCGTTGCTTCCCTTACGTACACCCCAAGTCTTCTGGATTGCTTCCGTTCCAAAAATAACTCTCCCGAAGGTTTCATTCCGTTTGGACTCCGTTTGATATTCCTTTTCTGCGAAACACTGGAACAAGGGAAAAACAGAAACTGGCACTGGGCTCTGGGTTAATAGGTTAGTCCCAAAAATAATATAAAAGTGTTTAGTAAAGCCCATAAACATCCAAAACAGATAATATAATAACATGAATACTTCATAAATTATGGATACGTTGGAGACGTATCATGGGGAACGTAGTAATTTCAAAAAAAATCCTACGTACACACAGGATCTTGGTGATGCATAGCAACGAGAGGGGAGAGTGTGTGTATGTACCCTCGTAGACTGAATGCGGAAGCATTAGCACAACACGGTTGATGTAGTCGTACGTCTTCACGATCCGACCGATCCAAGTACCGAATGCACGGCACCTCCGAGTTCTGCACACGTTCAATTCGATGACGTCCTGCAAGCTCCGATCCAGCAAAGCTTCACAGGAGAGTTTCGTCAGCACGACGGCGTGGTGACGGTGATGATGATGCTACCGACGCAAGGCTTCGCCTAAGCACCGCTATGATATGATCGAGGTGGATTATGGTGGAGGGGGCACCGCACACGGCTAAGAAATCAATGATCAATTGTTGTCTCTCTGGGGTGCCCCCTGCCCTCGTATATAAAGGAGCAAGGGGGAGGAGGCGGCCGGCCAGGAAGAGGCGCGCCAAGGGGGAGTCCTACTCCCACTAGGAATAGGACTCCTCCTGTTCCTAGTAGGAGTAGGAGCGGGGGAAGGAAAGGGAGAGGAGGAGAAGGAAAGAGGGTGCCGGCCCCCCTTGCCCTAAACCATTTCGGTTTGGGCCTTGGAGGGGCGCGCCCCACACTCCCCTTGCTGCCCTTGATACGTCTTCAACATATCTATAATTTTTGATTGCTCCATGCTATATTATCTACTGTTTTGGACTATATTGGGCTTTATTTTCCACTTTTATATTATTTTTGAGACTAACCTATTAACCGGAGGCCCAGCCCAGAATTGTTGTTTTTTGCCTATTTCAGTGTTTCGAAGAAACGGAATATCAAACGGAGTCCAAACGGAATAAAATCTTCGAGAACGTGATTTTCTCACCGAACGTGATCCAGGAGACTTGGACCCTGCTCCAAGGAACAAAAGAGGCGGTCACAAGGGTGGGGGCGCGCCCCCTGCCTCGTGGGCCCCTCGTTGCTCCTCCGGCGTACTTCTTCCTCCTATATATACACACGTACCCCCAAACTATCAAAACAGGAGCCAAAAACCTAATTCCACCGCTGCAACTTTCTGTATCCACGAGATCCCATCTTGGGGCCTGTTCCGGAGCTCCGCCAGAAGAGGGCCGTCATCACGGAGGGCTTCTACATCATCATAGCCTCTCCGATGAAGTGTGAGTAGTTTACCTCAGACCTTCGGGTCCATAGTTAGTAGCTAGATGGCTTCTTCTCTCTCTTTGAATCTCAATACAAAGTTCTCCCCCTCTCTTGTGGAGATCTATTCAATGTGATCTTCTTTTTGCGGTGTGTTTGTTGAGATCGATGAATTGTGGGTTTATGATCAAGTCTATCTATGAATAATATTTGAATCTTCTCTGAATTCTTTTATGTATGATTGGTTATCTTTGCAAGTCTCTTCGAATTATCCGTTTGGTTTGGCCAACTATATTGGTAGTTCTTGCCATGGGAGAAGTGCTTAGCTTTGGGTTTGATCTTGCGGTGTCCTTACCCAGTGACAGAAGGGGCAGCAAGGCACGTATTGTATCGTTGCCATCGAGGATAACAAGATGGGGTTTATTTCATATTGCATGAATTTATCTCTCTACATCATGTCATCTTGCTTAAGGCGTTACTCTGTTTTTAACTTAATACTCTAGATGCATGCTGGATAGCGGTCGATGAGTGGAGTAATAGTAGTAGATGCAGAATCGTTTCGATCTACTTGTCACGAACGTGATGCCTATATACATGATCATGCCTAGATATTCTCATAACTATGCTCAATTCTGTCAATTGCTCAACAGTAATTTGTTCACCCACCGTAGAATACTTATGCGCTTGAGAGAAGCCACTAGTGAAACCTATGGCCCCGGGTCTATTCTCATCATATCAATCTCCATCACTTTAATCTTGCTTTGCTTTTTTACTTTGCTTTTACTTTTTACTTTGCATCTTTATACCAAAAATACCAAAAATATTATGTCTATCAGATCTCACTCTCGTAAGTGACCGTGAAGGGATTGACAACCCCTAATCGCGTTGGTTGCGAGTAGCTATCGCTTTGTGCAGGTACGAGGGACTTGAGCGTGGCCTCCTACTGGATTGATACCTTGGTTCTCAAAAACTGAGGGAAATACTTACGCTACTCTGATGCATCATCCCTTCCTCTTCGGGGAAAACCAACGCAAGCTCAAGACGTAGCAAGATGGATTTCTGGCACCGTTGCCAGGGAGTCTACGCAAAAAGTCAACATACTAAGTACCCATCACAATCCCTATCTCTCGCATTACATTATTTGCCATTTGCCTCTCGTTTTCCTCTCCCCCCAATTCACCCTTGCCGTTTTATTCGCCCTCTCTCTCTATCCCCCCTCTCTATTTGCCTCTTTTTGCCCGCTTGCCTTTTTGTTTGCTCGTGTGTTAGATTGCTTGTTTGTCGCGATGGCTCAAGATACTACCAAATTGTGTGACTTCACCAATACCAGTAATAATGATTTCCTTAGCACTTCGATTGCTCCTCTTACCGATGCTGAATCTTGTGAAATTAATACTGCTTTGTTGAATCTTGTTATGAAAGATCAATTCGCCGGCCTTCCTAGTGAAGATGTCGCTACTCATCTGAATAACTTCGTTGATTTATGTGATATGCAAAAGAAAAAAGATGTCAATAATGATGTCATTAAATTGAAGTTATTTCCCTTTTCGCTTAGAGATCGTGCTAAAGCTTGGTTTTCGTCTTTGCCTAAGAACAGTATTGATTCATGGAACAAGTGCAAAGATGCTTTTATCTCTAAGTATTTTCCTCCCGCTAAGATCATCTCTCTTAGAAACGATATTATGAACTTTAAACAACTTGATCATGAACATGTTGCACAAGCTTGAGAGAGAATGAAATTAATGATACGTAATTGCCCTACTCATGGTTTGAATTTGTGGATGATTATACAAAATTTTTATGCCGGATTGAATTTTGCTTCTAGAAATCTTTTAGATTCGGCCACGGGAGGCACTTTTATGGAAATCACTTTAGGAGATGCTACTAAACTCCTAGATAATATTATGGTTAATTATTCTCAATGGCATACTGAAAGATCTTCTAAAAGAGTGCATGCGATAGAAGAAATTAATGTGTTCAGTGGAAAGATGGATGAACTTATGAAATTATTTGCTACTAAGAGTGTTTCTTCTGATCCTAATGATATGCCTTTGTCTACTTTGATTGAGAATAACAATGAATCTATGGATGTGAATTTTGTTGGTAGGAATAATTTTGGTAACAACGCTTATAGAGGGAATTTTAATCCTAGGCCATATCCTAGTAATCCTTCTAATAATTATGGGAATTCCTACAACAACTCTTATGGAAATTATAATAAGATGCCCTCTGAATTTGAGAATAGTGTTAAAGAGTTTATGAATTCACAAAAGAATTTTAATGCTTTGCTTGAGGAGAAATTGCTTAAAGTTGATGAGTTGGCTAGAAACGTTGATAGAATTTCTCTTGAGGTTGATTCTTTAAAGCTTAGATCTATTCCTCCTAAACATGATATCAATGAGTCTCTCAAAGCCATGAGAATTTCCATTGATGAGTGCAAAGAAAGAACCGCTAGGATGCGTGCTTCCAAAGATGCCTTTATTAAAGCATGTTCTTCCAATTCCTATGAAAATCAAGATGAAGATCTAAAAGTTATTGATGTGTCCCCTATTAAATCTTTATTTTGCAATATTAATCTTGATGAAACTGAATATGATCTTCCTTTACCTAGAAGGCGTTCTAAAAATTTGGAGTATTTAGATCTTAATGATGAAATTGATGAAAGTGTGATTGAAAGAAATAAAAATCTACATGTTGCTAAACCCACTATATTGGATTTCAAGGAATTTAGTTATGAAAGTTTCTCTTTAATTGATTGTATTTCCTTGTTGCAATCCGTGCTAAATTCTCCACATGCTTATAGTCAAAATAAAGCCTTCACCGAACATATTGTTGATGCCTTGATGCAATCTTATGAAGAAAAACTTGAGTTGAAAGTTTCTATCCCTAGAAAACTCTATGATGAGTGGGAACCAACTATTAAAATTAAAATTAAAGATCATGAGTTTTATGCTTTGTGTGATTTGGGTGCTAGTGTCTCTACTATTCCCAAGACTTTGTGTGATTTGCTAGATTTCCATAATTTTGATGATTGCTCTCTAAACTTGCATCTTGCGGATTCCACTATTAAGAAACCTATGTCAAGGATTAATGATGTTCTTATCGTTGCAAATAGGAATTATGTGCCCGTAGATTTCATTGTTCTTGATATAGATTGCAATCCTTCTTGCCCTATTATTCTTGGTAGACCTTAACTTAGAACGGTTGGTGCGATTATTGATATGAAGGAAGGCAATATTAGATTTCAATTTCCATTAAAAAAGGGCATGGAACACTTTCCTAGAAGGAAAATAAAATTACCATATGAAACTATCATGAGAGCCACTTATGGATTGCCTACCAAAGATGGCAATACCTAGATCTATCCTTGCTTTTATGCCTAGCTAGGGGCGTTAAACGATAGCGCTTGTTGGGAGGCAACCCAATTTTATTTTTATTCCTTGCTTTTTTGTCCTTATTAGTAATAAATAAATTATTTAGCCTCTGTTTTGGTTGTGTTTTTTGTGTTTAATTAGTGTTTGTGCCAAGTAGAACCGTTGGGAAGACTTGGGGAAAGTCTTGTTGAACTTGCTGTAAAAAAAGAAACTTTAGCGCTCACGAGAACTGCAGTAATTTTTATTTTAGGAGTGCTATTTAGTTAATTATTTTTTCAGATGATTAATAAATAAATTCCTCACGTCCAGCAATTTATTTTAAATTTTTTGGGGTTCCATATCTTGCGCTAGCTACAGATTACTACAGACTGTTCTGTTTTTGACAGATTCTGTTTTTCGTGTGTTGTTTGCTTATTTTGATGAATCTATGGTTGGTAAAATAGTTTATAATCCAGAGAGAAGTTGGAATACAGTAGGTTTAACACCAATATGAATAAAGAATGAGTTCATTACAGTATCTTGAAGTGGTCTTTTGTTTTCTTTCGCTAACGGAGCTCACGAGTTTTCTATTTTGAGTTTTGTGTTGTGAAGTTTTCAAGTTTTGGGTGAATTCTTTTATTGGATCATGGAACAAGGAGTGGCAAGAGCCTAAGATTGGGGATGCCCATGGAACACCCAAGATAATCCAAGGACAGCAAAAAGTCAAAGCTTGGGGATGCCTCGGAAGGCATCCCCTCTTTCGTCCACTTCCATCGGTAATTTACTTGGAGCTATATTTTTATTCACCAACATGATATGTGTTTTGCTTGGAGCGTCTTGTATTATTTGTTTCTTTGTGTCTAGGTATTCCACAATCATCCTTTTTGTACACACATTTTGAGAGAGCCATACATGAATTAAAATTTGATAGAATACTCTATGTGCTTCACTTATATCTTTTGAGCTAAGTAGTTTTGCTCTATGTGCTTCACTTATATCTTTTGAGCTAGATAATTTTGCTCTATGTGCTTCACTTATATCTTTTGAGCTAAGTAGTTTTTCTCTATGTGCTTCACTTATATCTTTTGAGCTAAGTAATTTTGCTCTATGTGCTTCACTTATATCTTTTGAGCGTTATAATTTTGCTTTATGTGCTTCACTTAGATCTTTTAGAGCATGGTGGTGGATTTGTTTTAAAGAAACTATTAATCTCTCATGCTTCACTTAAATTATTTTGAGAGTCTCTTAATAGCATGGTAATTTTCTTAATAATAATATGCTTGGTATTCAAGATTTGTGAAACTTTCTTTTGAGTGTTGTAACATCCCAAAATTCTAAATTTTGGAATGTTATATTAAATAAATAATTGTGATTGTTTGTTTGATTTTTGTGTGCTTGATTGTGTGAAACTGAGTGAAAATTGAAACTTTTTGAAAGTTGAATGAGAGGGAATAAAAGGACTTTCCCAAAACTTTCATCTTGCATTTTGATCTCCCTGAGTTCAAATTCATTACAAAACCCTAGAGTGAAGATAATATGACCTCTTCCATTTAAAGAAATGAAAAGGGGTTCGAAAATGATTTGAATTCCATTTGAAATATTTCAAATTTAAAAACTTTAAGCAACTCAATGAGTTCATGAGGGAAGATAAAATGACTTCTTCATATTTGAAGAAAGAGAGTTGGAAGTTTCAAAGAAATAAATTGGAAGTCACTTTGAAGTTATTTGAAACTCATTTTCCATTTGAAGTTGTTTGAAATTCCAAATTCAAATCCAATTGGGAGTTATTTGAGTTTCTTTTCAAAATATTTTTCTCCTAAAAATAAATAAATGGAAATAAGGGTAAAATGATTCCCTTCAATGGAAAATTAGGAGAAAATAAATTTCAAATCATTTGGCTATTTTAAAAATGATTTTTATTGATTTTAAATGCAATAGTAGCACTGTTTGACTTTTATGAATTTTTTTGGAATTTATTTGAACTTGGAAAATAGTTCATCTTATTCTTGGTATTTTTCTGAGCATTTTGGTATATAATATGCCTATATAGTTTTTTTTATTATTACTCAGTTTGTTTGTTTTTCTGATTGTTAAAAAAAGAGAAAAACTTTTTATCAAAAAAAAAACACACGCACGCGCTGGCCAGCCGGCCCAGCACTCACCCAGCCGCGCGGCCCACTGGCCAACTGGCCAGCTGGCCCAGTGCCCCGACCGGCCAGGCCTGCCCGCGCCCGAAGGCCTCCGCCTCGTCCGTCCGCTCCTCGTCTCCCTCTCGCTCGCACGCAGCTGCCAGAAGGGCCCCACCCCGTCACCCCCAACCTCCCGCCGCGCTGCTCGGAACGAGCTCGCGTGTGTGCCGCCCGCAACTGCCGGCGAGGCCCCGCGGATGAGGCTTATCCTCTGGTCCCCGACGCCCTGCCTTCGCCTATAAATTCCCCCGAGGCTCCTCGTTCAATCTCACCATCTCTCGGATCCCCACGCTGCTCGCAGACCCCGCCCCGTCCGCTTGCATCCCACCGGAGCACACAAGCCGCCGCCCGTCCTCCGCCCGATTCCAACACCGACGACGCGAGCCGCCACCATCGTCGTGATCCTCTCGAAGCACCGCATCTCCCTGTACCCTCCGCTGTCGCCGGAACCCGCCGGAGCCGTCGCCCTGTCCGACGATGCGCGCCCTCGTCGGAGCACCAGAGCCGCCTCCCTCTACCCCGTCCGGTGCACGCCGACGCCCGCCGTCACCACCATCCGGTCGCCCGCGCCAAGCCGGTCCCCTTCGCCTCCTTCCCCGTCGCCGAGAAGCATCACAGACCGTCGCCCCGCCGACGCCGTGGTCCTGCCCAACGCTGGCGCCGCCGCAGTTGCCCTCTGTGAGCCGCCCCACCCCCTCGTTCTTTTCTAAGTCTCATTTTTTTGTGAACCGTTACACGAAAAAAATCGCCGGTTTTATTTTTAAACCGGTCGGTTCACTTAGTTTAGCCGTGGTAGCCCGTTTGTCATATATGTCGACCGTTCGCTGGATAAGCTCCGCAACGAATGGGTATGCACCAGTAGGAATCTGCCACGTGGCCAAGGGCCTGTTCGCAGTATATTTTAGTTTCTGTTTCACTGATTAGTCCCTAGGATTTACAGATTGGTCCCTGAACTTTAGTTAGCCACAACTTTTTAACCGTAACTCCAAATTTGATGAAACCAACAGAAAATTCTTCGTATTGATTAGATCTATCCAGTAGTGTCATCTTTGTAAACTTTTGTCAGATTCAAATTTGAATTTATTTAGATTTGAATTCAAACTTCAAATGGCCATATCTCCTAAACTGTAGCTCCGATTGATGTGATTCTTTTTGCACCGTGTCACCGTTACCAAACCCTATCACTTGAACCTATCTCACGATTTTTTTTCACACATTAGGATCTGTCCATAGTAGTTTTACTCGTATGCCTAGTATGCACTATGGTCCACATCACATCTTTGCACCCTATGTCACATGTTGTTTTGCACTTAGGATATTTCCATGCTAGTTAAGTGTGTTGAATGTTCATTTGGTTTTCCAAGACTTTTTGCTTTGCGTGTCCTTCTTGGTTCTTCGAAATGATTGCTTATGTGAATGCAATGTTTGACTTTATAGATTTTTCATCGGAGAGTGACGAATAGTTCTATTAAGAAAATTTCTGAGAGCGATATAATCTTCATCAACTATTACCAGGCAAGTTCACATTTGACCATTCTTCCAATTACCTATGTTCTATATTATGCACTTAGTCCTTTTGTGGTAGGATTGCATGGTAGGATTTATTGATGCCAAATGGTTATGCCGTTACCTAGTAGTTCATTGAGGTAGGTTTGAACCATATACCTTTGTCACCACCGCGTAAGTTTAATTTTGCCTCGCCAACGTAGACGTGGATTGGGAAGTGTTCATTGTGAGAGATGAGTGACAAAGTAGTAAGTAGAAGCAACATAACTTAATGAACTACCTGGGCGGAGGTTTGGTTTGAATGGTGGCGAAGTACAGTGGGAGCATGCATGGGTAATCCATGGTGGTGCACCACTAGTGGTCCGTCCGCCCAGGCTCAAAGAGATCAATCGTATTCTCATGTATAGAAGCTTACGTGTGCAGCCACAAGCCAATATGGGCTCTGGCTTAGTTGAGTAGTTAGTGTGACCCCTTCCGGGATGGGCTAGCAGATGTAGAATGAGTAGGTGTACCGGCCTATCCGTGGGTTAAGGGGAATACTTTCGAAATACTATGTCTCGGTCATCCTGTTCTCAAACGCCAGGCAGTGCGAGAACTTCAAGGGAGGCGATCGAGTCTTGTGGGGAAAAGTGCGCAAACCTCTACAGAGTGTTAAAACCTAATCGATTAGTCGTGTCCCCGGTTACAGACAACTTGAGCATCTAGTAGTGGAAATGCTGGGAGATCTCATCACTCTTAATTAAACGGTTGGGTTTTCAATGGAACTTTGGGAATGGATTGAGTTGGGTTTGCCAACTCATCCTATGCTATACAGTAGTGGTAGAATAATATCTTTTATTCTAGGGAAAAACTAGCTTTATGCAAAAAACTAAACTTAGAGCTTTCCACCAGCCAAATTGCATGTACAAATAGGTTCATTATTCTTATGATGTGACTTGCCAGTACATTCAATGTACTGACCTACAGGGCTGCAACGTCTTATGTTGCAGGAATTTTATACGACGAGTAAAAGTTACGTTGTAGGGTTACGATCTACACTCAACTTGCCGTTGGCGTTGATGGACTCCACACCCTTATGTTTGTTTCCGCTGAGACTTATGAGGTATATATCAGTTTTACGTTATTTATACATGTGATTGCACTTTGATATATACATTGATGTACTGTGTGTGCCAGCAAACCGATCCAGGGATGGCACGGATACACAGAGGCTTAACCGTTTGAGGTCGGGTCGCTACAAGTGTGTTGAATACTAAGAAAAGATTGAAGCATGATAATTGTTTTGAGATATGGAGGTGATAATATTAAAGTCATGCTAGTTGATTAGTTGTGAATTTAAATAATACTTGTGTTAAAGTTTGTGATTCCCGTAGTATGCATGTATGGTGAACCGTCATGTGACAAAGTCGGAGCATGATTTGTTTATTGATTGTCTTCCTTATGAGTGGCGGTCGGGGACGAGCGATGGTCTTTTCCTACCAATCTATCCCCCTAGGAGCATGCGCGTAATACTTTGCTTTGATAACTTCTAGATTTTTGCAATAAGTATATGAGTTCCTTATGACTAATGTTGAGTCCATGGATTATACGCACTCTCACCCTTCCACCTTTGCTAGCCTCTCTAATACCGCGCACTTTTCGCTGGTATCATACACCTACCATATACCTTCCTCAAAACAGCCACCATACCTACCTATTATGGCATTTCCATAGCCATTCCGAGATATATTGCCATGCAACTTTCCACCACCTAGTTCATCATGACACATTCATCATTGTCATATTGCTTAGCATGATCATGTAGTTGACATAGTATTTGTGGCAAAGCCACCATTCATAATTTCTTCATACTTGTCACTCTTGATTCATTGCATATCCCGGTACACCACCGGAGGCATCCATATAGAGTCATACTTTGTTTTAGAATCGAGTTGTAATCATTGAGTTGTAAATAAATAAAAGTGTGATGATCATCATTCAATAGAGCATTGTCCCAATAAAAAAAGAGAAAGGCCAAAAAAAGAAGGCCCAAAAAAAGAAAATAAATAAAAAGGGGCAATGCTACTATCCTTTTTTCCATACTTGTGCTTCAAAGTAGCACCACGATATAGCAAGTCTCATATATTGTGCTTCAAAGTAGCACCATGTTCTTCATATAGAGAGTCTCATATGTTGTCACTTTCATATACTAGTGGGAATTTTACATTATAGAACTTGGCTTGTATATTCCAATGATGGGCTTCCTCAAAATTGCCCTAGGTCTTCGTGAGCAAGCAAGTTGGATGCACACCCACTTAGTTTCTTTTGTTGAGCTTTCATACATTTATAGCTCTAGTGCATCCGTTGCATGGCAATCCCTACTCACTCACATTGATATCTATTGATGGGCATCTCCATAGCCCGTTGATACGCCTAGTTGATGTGAGACTATCTTTCCCTCCTTTTTGTCTTCTTCACAACCACCATTCTATTCCACCTATAGTGCTATATCCATGGCTCACACTCATGTATTGCGTGAAAATTGAAAAAGTTTTGAAAAAAGTTAAGAGTATGAAACAATTGCTTGGCTTGTCATCGGGCTTGTGCATGATTTAAATACTTTGTGTGGTGAAGATGGAGCATAGCAATAACTCGGTTACAAAACATGATCATCTCATACAATAAAATCAGCATCATGCCTTGACCATATCACATCACAACATGCCCTGCAAAAACAAGTTAGACGTCCTCTACTTTGTTGTTGCAAGTTTTACGTGGCTGCTACGGGCTTAAGTAAGAACTCATCTCACCTACGCATCAAAACCACAACGATAGTTCGTCAAATAGACTCCGTTTTAACCTTCTCAAGGACCGGGCGTAGTCACACTTGGTTCAACTAAAGTTGGAGAGACAGTCTTCCGCAAGCCATCTATGTGCAAAGCACGTCGAGGGAACCGGTCTCGCGTAAGAGTACGCGTAAGGTTGGTCCGGATCGTCTCGTCCAACAATACCGCCGAACCAAAGTATGACATGCTGGTAGGCAGTATGACTTGTATCGCCCACAACTCACTTGTGTTCTACTCGTGCAAATAACATCAAACCATAAAACCTGGTTCTGATACCACTGTTGGGGAACGCAGTAATTTCGAAAATTTTCCTACGCACACGCAAGATCATGGTGATGCACAGCAACGAGAGGGGAGATTGTTGTCTACGTACCAACGCAGACCGACTACGGAAGCGATCACACAACGTAGAGGAAGTAGTCGTACGTCTTCTTCCCGATCCGACCGATCCAAGCACCGTTACTCCGGCACCTCCGAGTTCTTAGCACACGTTCAGCTCGATGACGATCCTCGGGCTCCGATCCAGCAAAGCGTCGAGGAAGAGTTCCGTCAGCACGACGGCGTGGTGACGATCTTGATGTACTACCGACGCAGGGCTTTGCCTAAGCACTACAACGGTATGATCGAGGTGGAATTTGGTGGCAGGGGGCACCGCACACGGCTAAGGAACGATCTCAAGGATCAACTTGTGTGTCTATGGGGTGCCCCCTGCCCCTGTATATAAAGGATGGAGGAGGAGGAGGCCGGCCAAGGCATAGGGTGCGGCCAGGATGGGAGTCCTACTAGGACTCCAAGTCCTAGTAGGAGTCCACCAAAAGGGGAGGAAGGAAGAAGGAATAGGAGGAGAAGGAGAGGTGGCCGGCCCCCTTTTCCCTAGTCCAATTCGGACCAAAGGGGAGGGGGGGCGCAGCACCCTTTTCCTCTTCCCACTAAAGCCCATCAAGGCCCATTACTCTTCCCCGTATTCCCGTAACTCCCCGGTACCTCCGAAAATACCCGAATCACTCGGAACCTTTCCGATGTCCGAATATAGTCGTCCAATATATCGATCTTTACGTCTCGACCATTTCGAGACTCCTCGTCATGTCCCCGATCTCATCCGGGACTCCGAACTCCTTCGGTACATCAAAACTCATAAACTCATAATATAACTGTCATCGAAACGTTAAGCGTGCGGACCCTACGGTTCGAGAACAATGTAGACATGACCGAGACACGTCTCCGGTCAATAACCAATAGCGGGACCTGGATGCCCATATTGGCTCCTGCATATTCTACGAAGATCTTTATCGGTCAGACCGCATAACAACATACGTTGTTCCCTTTGTCATCGGTATGTTACTTGCCCGAGATTCGATCGTCGGTATCCAATACCTAGTTCAATCTCGTTACCGGCAAGTCTCTTTACTCGTTCCGTAATACATCATCTCACAACTAACATATTAGTTGCAGTGCTTGCAAGGCTTATGTGATGTGCATTACCGAGAGGGCCCAGAGATACCTCTCCGACAATCGGAGTGACAAACCCTAATCTCGAAATACGCCAACCCAACATCTACCATTGGAGACACCTGTAGTACTCCTTTATAATCACCCAGTTACGTTGTGACGTTTGGTAGTACCCAAAGCGTTCCTCCGGTAAACGGGAGTTGCATAATCTCATAGTTATAGGAACATGTATAAGTCATGAAGAAAGCAATAGCAACATACTAAACGATCGGGTGCTAAGCTAATGGAATGGGTCATGTCAATCAGATCATTCAACTAATGATGTGACCTCGTTAATCAAATAACAACTCTTTTGTCCATGGTTAGGAAACATAACCATCTTTGATTAACGAGCTAGTCAAGTAGAGGCATACTAGTGACACTCTGTTTGTCTATGTATTCACACATGTATTATGTTTCCGGTTAATACAATTCTAGCATGAATAATAAACATTTATCATGATATAAGGAAATAAATAATAACTTTATTATTGCCTCTAGGGCATATTTCCTTCAGTCTCCCACTTGCACTAGAGTCAATAATCTAGTTCACATCGCCATGTGATTTAGTAGCAATAGTTCACATCACCATGTGATTAACACCCATAGTTCACATCGTCATGTGACCAACACTCAAAGGGTTTACTAGAGTCAGTAATCTAGTTCACATCTCTATGTGATTAACACCCAAAGAGTACTAAGGTGTGATCATGTTTTGCTTGTGAGATAATTTTAGTCAACGGGTCTGTCACATTCAGATCCGTAAGTATTTTGCAAAATTCTATGTCTATAATGCTCTGCATGGAGCTACTCTAGCTAATTGCTCCCACTTTTAATATGTATCCAGATTGAGACTTTAGATTCATCTGGATCAGTGTCAAAAACTTGCATCGACGTAACCCTTTACGATGAACCTTTTTGTCACGTCCATAATCGAGAAACATATCCTTATTTCACTAAGGATAATTCTGACCGCTGTCCACTGATCTACTCCTAGATCACTATTGTACTCCCTTGCCAAATCAGTGCAGAGTATACAATAGATCTGGTACACAGCATGGCATACTTTATAGAACCTATGAATGAGGCATAGGGAATGACTTTCATTCTCTTTCTATCTTCTGCCGTGGTCGGGCTTTGAGTCTTTACTCAACTTCACACCTTGTAACACAGGCAAGAAACTTTTTCTTTGACTGTTCCATTTTGAACTACTCCAAAATCTTGTCAAGGTATGTACTTATTGAAAAACTTATCAAGCGTCTTGATCTATCTCTATAGATCTTGAAGCTCAATATGTAAGCAGCTTTACCGAAGTCTTTCTTTGAAAATCTCCTTTCAAACACTCCTTTTATGCTTTACAGAATAATTCTACATTATTTCCGATCAACAATATGTCATTCACATATACTTATCAGAAATGCTGTAGTGCTCCCACTCACTTTCTCGTAAATACAGGCTTCACCGCAAGTCTGTATAAAACTATATGCTTTGATCAACTCATCAAAGCGTATATTCCAACTCCGAGATGCTTGCACCAGTCCACAGATAGATCGCTGGAGCTTGCATATTTAGTTAACACCTTTAGGATCGACAAAACCTTCTAGTTGCATCGTATACAACTCTTCTTTAGCAAATCCATTAAGGAATGCAGTTTTGTTTATCCCTTTGCCAGATTTCATAAAATGCGGCAATTGCTAACATGATTCGGACAGACTTAAGCATAGATACGAGTGAGAAAATCTCATCGTAGTCAACACCTTGAACTTGTCGAAAACCTTTTGCGACAATTCTAGCTTTGTAGATAGTAACACTACTATCAGCGTCCGTCTTCCTCTTGAAGATCCATTTATTTTCTATTGCTTGCCGATCATCGGGCAAGTCAACCAAAGTCCATACTTTGTTCTTATACATGGATCCCATCTCAGATTTCATGGCCTCAAGCCACTTTGCGGAATCTGGGCTCACCATCGCTTCTTCATAGATCGTAGGTTCATCATGATCTAGTAGCATGACTTCCAGAATTGGATTACCGTACCACTCTGGTGCGGATCTCACATTGGTTGATCTACGTGGTTCAGTAGTATCTTTTCCTGAAGTTTCATGATCATCATCATTAGCTTCCTCACTAATTGGTATAGGTGTCGCAGAAACAGTTTTCTGTGATGTACTATTTTCCAATAAGGGAGCAGGTACAGTTACCTCGTCAAGTTCTACTTTCCTCCCACTCACTTCTTTCGAGAGAAACTCCTTCTCCAGAAAGTTTCCGAATTTAGCAACAAAAGTCTTGCCTTCGGATCTGTGATAGAAGGTGTATCCAATAGTTTCCTTTGGATATCCTATGAAGATGCACTTCTCCGATTTGAGTTTTGAGCTTATCAGGATGAAACTTTTTCATATAAGCATCGCAACCCCAAACTTTAAGAAACGACAACTTTGGTTTCTTGCCAAACCATAGTTCATAAGGCGTCGTCTCGACGGATATAGATGGTGCCCCTTTTAACGTGAATGCAGCTGTCTCTAATGCATGACCCCAAAAACAATAGTGGTAAATCGGTAAGAGACATCATAGATTGCACTATATCCAATAAAGTACGGTTATGACGTTCGGACACACCATTATGCTGTGGTGTTCCAGGTGGCGTGAGTAGTGAAACTAGTTCACATTGTTTTAACTGAAGACCATACTCGTAACTCAAATACTCTTTTCCACGATCAGATCATAGAAACTTTATTTTTCTTGTTACGATGATTTTTCACTTCACTCTAAAATTCTTTGAACTTTTCAAATGTTTTAGACTTATGTTTCATCAAGTAGATATACTCATATCTGCTCAAATCATCTGTGAAGATCATAAAATAATGATATCTGTCGCGAGCCTCAATATTCATCGGACCACATACATCAGTATGTATGATTTCCAACAAATCTGTTGCTTGCTCCATTGTTCCGAAGAACAGAGTTTTAGTCATCTTGCCCATGAGGCATGGTTCGCAAGCATCAACTGATTCACAATCAAGTGATTAAAAAAGCCCATCAGCATGGAGTTTCTTCATGCGCTTTACACCAATATGACCTAAACGGCAGTGCCACAAATAAGTTGCACTATCATTATTAACTTTGCATCTTTTGGTTTCAATATCATGAATATGTGTATCACTACGATCGAGATCCAGTGAACTTGTTTCATTGGGTGTATGACCATCGAAAGTTTTATTCATGTAAACAGAACAACAATTATTCTCTGACTTTAATGAATAACCGTATTGCAATAAACATGATCAAATCATATTCATGCTCAACGCAAAAACCAAATAACACTTATTTAGGTTCAACACTAATCCCGAAATTATAGGGAGTGTGCGATGATGATCATATCAATCTTGGAACTACTTCCAACACACATCGTCACTTCACCCTTAACTAGTCTCTGTTTATTCTGCAACTCCCGTTTTGAGTTACTACTCTTAGCAACTGAACTAGCATCAAATACTGAGGGGTTGCTATAAACACTAGTATAGTACACATCAATAACATGTATATCAAATATACTTATGTTCACTTTGCCATCCTACTTATCCGCCAATCACTTGGGGTAGTTCCGCTTCCAGTGACTAGTCCCTTTGCAGTAGAATCACTTAGTCTCAGGCTTAGGATCAGACTTGGGCTTCTTCACTTGAGCAGCAACTTGCTTGCCGTTCTTCTTGAAGTTCCCCTTCTTCCCTTTGCCCTTTTCTTGAAACTAGTGGTCTTGTCAACCATCAACACTTGATGTTTTTCTTGATTTCTACCTTCGTTGATTTCAGCATCACGAAGAGCTTGGGAGTTGTTTCCGTTATCCCTTGCATATTATAGTTCATCACGAAGTTCTACTAACTTAGTGATGATGACTAGAGAATTCTGTCAATAACTATCTTATCTAGAAGATTAACTCCCACTTGATTCAAGCGATTGTAGTACCCAGACAATCTGAGCACATGCTCACTAGTTGAGCGATTCTCCTCCATCTTTTAGCTATAGAACTTGCTGGAGACTTCATGTCTCTCAACTCGGGTATTTGCTTGAAATATTAACTTCAACTCCTGGAACATCTCATATGGTCCATGACGTTCAAAACGTCTTTGAAGTCCCGATTCTAAGCCGTTAAGCATGGTGCACTAAACTATCAAGTAGTCATCATATTGAGCTAGCCAAACGTTCATAACGTCTGCATCTGCTCCTGCAATAGGTCTGTCACCTAGCGGTGCATCAAGGACATATTTTTTCTGTGCAGCAATGAGGATAAACCTCAGATCACGGATCCAATCCGCATCATTGCTACTAACATCTTTCAACACAATTTTCTCTAGGAACATATCAAAATAAACACAGGGAAGCAACAACGCGAGCTATTGATCTACAACATGATTTGCAAAATACTACCAGGACTAAGTTCATGATAAATTTAAGTTCAATTTAATCATATTACTTAAGAACTCCCACTTAGATAGACATCCCTCTAATCCTCTAAGTGATCACGTGATCCAAATCAACTAAACCATAACCGATCATCACGTGAGATGGAGTAGTTTTCAATGGTGAACATCGTTATGTTGATCATGTCTACTATATGATTCACGCTCGACCTTTCGGTCTCCGTGTTCCGAGGCCATATCTGTATATGCTTGGCTCGTCAAGTATAACCTGAGTATTCCGCGTGTGCAACTGTTTTGCACCCGTTGTATTTGAACGTAGAGCCTATCACACCCGATCATCACGTGGTGTCTCAGCACGAAGAACTTTTGCAACGGTGCATACTCAGGGAGAACACTTCTTGATAATTTAGTGAGAGATCATCTTATAATGCTACCGTCAATCAAAGCAAGATAAGATGCATAAAAGGATAAACATCACATGCAATCAATATAAGTGATATGATATGGCCATCATCATCTTGTGCTTTGTGATCTCCATCTCCGAAGCACCGTCATGATCACCATCGTCACCGGCGCGACACCTTGATCTCCATCGTAGCATCGTTGTCGTCTCGCCAATCTTATGCTTCCACAACTATCACTACCGCTTAGTAATAAAGTAAAGCATTACATCGCGATTGCATTGCATACAATAAAGCGACAACCATATGGCTCCTGCCAGTTGCCGATAACTCGGTTACAAAACATGATCATCTCATACAATAAAATCAGCATCATGCCTTGACCATATCACATCACAACATGCCCTGCAAAAACAAGTTAGACGTCCTCTACTTTGTTGTTGCAAGTTTTACGTGGCTGCTACGGGCTTAAGTAAGAACTCATCTCACCTACGCATCAAAACCACAACGATAGTTCGTCAAATAGACTCCGTTTTAACCTTCTCAAGGACCGGGCGTAGTCACACTTGGTTCAACTAAAGTTGGAGAGACAGTCTTCCGCAAGCCATCTATGTGCAAAGCACGTCGAGGGAACCGGTCTCGCGTAAGAGTACGCGTAAGGTTGGTCCGGATCGTCTCGTCCAACAATACCGCCGAACCAAAGTATGACATGCTGGTAGGCAGTATGACTTGTATCGCCCACAACTCACTTGTGTTCTACTCGTGCAAATAACATCAAACCATAAAACCTGGTTCTGATACCACTGCTGGGGAACGCAGTAATTTCGAAAATTTTCCTACGCACACGCAAGATCATGGTGATGCACAGCAACGAGAGGGGAGATTGTTGTCTACGTACCAACGCAGACCGACTACGGAAGCGATCACACAACGTAGAGGAAGTAGTCGTACGTCTTCTTCCCGATCCGACCGATCCAAGCACCGTTACTCCGGCACCTCCGAGTTCTTAGCACACGTTCAGCTCGATGACGATCCTCGGGCTCCGATCCAGCAAAGCGTCGAGGAAGAGTTCCGTCAGCACGACGGCGTGGTGACGATCTTGATGTACTACCGACGCAGGGCTTTGCCTAAGCACTACAACGGTATGATCGAGGTGGAATTTGGTGGCAGGGGGCACCGCACACGGCTAAGGAACGATCTCAAGGATCAACTTGTGTGTCTATGGGGTGCCCCCTGCCCCTGTATATAAAGGATGGAGGAGGAGGAGGCCGGCCAAGGCATAGGGTGCGGCCAGGATGGGAGTCCTACTAGGACTCCAAGTCCTAGTAGGAGTCCACCAAAAGGGGAGGAAGGAAGAAGGAATAGGAGGAGAAGGAGAGGTGGCCGGCCCCCTTTTCCCTAGTCCAATTCGGACCAAAGGGGAGGGGGGGCGCAGCACCCTTTTCCTCTTCCCACTAAAGCCCATCAAGGCCCATTACTCTTCCCCGTATTCCCGTAACTCCCCGGTACCTCCGAAAATACCCGAATCACTCGGAACCTTTCCGATGTCCGAATATAGTCGTCCAATATATCGATCTTTACGTCTCGACCATTTCGAGACTCCTCGTCATGTCCCCGATCTCATCCGGGACTCCGAACTCCTTCGGTACATCAAAACTCATAAACTCATAATATAACTGTCATCGAAACGTTAAGCGTGCGGACCCTACGGTTCGAGAACAATGTAGACATGACCGAGACACGTCTCCGGTCAATAACCAATAGCGGGACCTGGATGCCCATATTGGCTCCTGCATATTCTACGAAGATCTTTATCGGTCAGACCGCATAACAACATACGTTGTTCCCTTTGTCATCGGTATGTTACTTGCCCGAGATTCGATCGTCGGTATCCAATACCTAGTTCAATCTCGTTACCGGCAAGTCTCTTTACTCGTTCCATAATACATCATCTCACAACTAACATATTAGTTGCAGTGCTTGCAAGGCTTATGTGATGTGCATTACCGAGAGGGCCCAGAGATACCTCTCCGACAATCGGAGTGACAAACCCTAATCTCGAAATACGCCAACCCAACATCTACCATTGGAGACACCTGTAGTACTCCTTTATAATCACCCAGTTACGTTGTGACGTTTGGTAGTACCCAAAGCGTTCCTCCGGTAAACGGGAGTTGCATAATCTCATAGTTATAGGAACATGTATAAGTCATGAAGAAAGCAATAGCAACATACTAAACGATCGGGTGCTAAGCTAATGGAATGGGTCATGTCAATCAGATCATTCAACTAATGATGTGACCTCGTTAATCAAATAACAACTCTTTTGTCCATGGTTAGGAAACATAACCATCTTTGATTAACGAGCTAGTCAAGTAGAGGCATACTAGTGACACTCTGTTTGTCTATGTATTCACACATGTATTATGTTTCCGGTTAATACAATTCTAGCATGAATAATAAACATTTATCATGATATAAGGAAATAAATAATAACTTTATTATTGCCTCTAGGGCATATTTCCTTCAGTCTCCCACTTGCACTAGAGTCAATAATCTAGTTCACATCGCCATGTGATTTAGTAGCAATAGTTCACATCACCATGTGATTAACACCCATAGTTCACATCGTCATGTGACCAACACTCAAAGGGTTTACTAGAGTCAGTAATCTAGTTCACATCTCTATGTGATTAACACCCAAAGAGTACTAAGGTGTGATCATGTTTTGCTTGTGAGATAATTTTAGTCAACGGGTCTGTCACATTCAGATCCGTAAGTATTTTGCAAAATTCTATGTCTATAATGCTCTGCATGGAGCTACTCTAGCTAATTGCTCCCACTTTTAATATGTATCCAGATTGAGACTTTAGATTCATCTGGATCAGTGTCAAAAACTTGCATCGACGTAACCCTTTACGATGAACCTTTTTGTCACGTCCATAATCGAGAAACATATCCTTATTTCACTAAGGATAATTCTGACCGCTGTCCACTGATCTACTCCTAGATCACTATTGTACTCCCTTGCCAAATCAGTGCAGAGTATACAATAGATCTGGTACACAGCATGGCATACTTTATAGAACCTATGAATGAGGCATAGGGAATGACTTTCATTCTCTTTCTATCTTCTGCCGTGGTCGGGCTTTGAGTCTTTACTCAACTTCACACCTTGTAACACAGGCAAGAAACTTTTTCTTTGACTGTTCCATTTTGAACTACTCCAAAATCTTGTCAAGGTATGTACTTATTGAAAAACTTATCAAGCGTCTTGATCTATCTCTATAGATCTTGAAGCTCAATATGTAAGCAGCTTTACCGAAGTCTTTCTTTGAAAATCTCCTTTCAAACACTCCTTTTATGCTTTACAGAATAATTCTACATTATTTCCGATCAACAATATGTCATTCACATATACTTATCAGAAATGCTGTAGTGCTCCCACTCACTTTCTCGTAAATACAGGCTTCACCGCAAGTCTGTATAAAACTATATGCTTTGATCAACTCATCAAAGCGTATATTCCAACTCCGAGATGCTTGCACCAGTCCACAGATAGATCGCTGGAGCTTGCATATTTAGTTAACACCTTTAGGATCGACAAAACCTTCTAGTTGCATCGTATACAACTCTTCTTTAGCAAATCCATTAAGGAATGCAGTTTTGTTTATCCCTTTGCCAGATTTCATAAAATGCGGCAATTGCTAACATGATTCGGACAGACTTAAGCATAGATACGAGTGAGAAAATCTCATCGTAGTCAACACCTTGAACTTGTCGAAAACCTTTTGCGACAATTCTAGCTTTGTAGATAGTAACACTACTATCAGCGTCCGTCTTCCTCTTGAAGATCCATTTATTTTCTATTGCTTGCCGATCATCGGGCAAGTCAACCAAAGTCCATACTTTGTTCTTATACATGGATCCCATCTCAGATTTCATGGCCTCAAGCCACTTTGCGGAATCTGGGCTCACCATCGCTTCTTCATAGATCGTAGGTTCATCATGATCTAGTAGCATGACTTCCAGAATTGGATTACCGTACCACTCTGGTGCGGATCTCACATTGGTTGATCTACGTGGTTCAGTAGTATCTTTTCCTGAAGTTTCATGATCATCATCATTAGCTTCCTCACTAATTGGTATAGGTGTCGCAGAAACAGTTTTCTGTGATGTACTATTTTCCAATAAGGGAGCAGGTACAGTTACCTCGTCAAGTTCTACTTTCCTCCCACTCACTTCTTTCGAGAGAAACTCCTTCTCCAGAAAGTTTCCGAATTTAGCAACAAAAGTCTTGCCTTCGGATCTGTGATAGAAGGTGTATCCAATAGTTTCCTTTGGATATCCTATGAAGATGCACTTCTCCGATTTGAGTTTTGAGCTTATCAGGATGAAACTTTTTCATATAAGCATCGCAACCCCAAACTTTAAGAAACGACAACTTTGGTTTCTTGCCAAACCATAGTTCATAAGGCGTCGTCTCGACGGATATAGATGGTGCCCCTTTTAACGTGAATGCAGCTGTCTCTAATGCATGACCCCAAAAACAATAGTGGTAAATCGGTAAGAGACATCATAGATTGCACTATATCCAATAAAGTACGGTTATGACGTTCGGACACACCATTATGCTGTGGTGTTCCAGGTGGCGTGAGTAGTGAAACTAGTTCACATTGTTTTAACTGAAGACCAAACTCGTAACTCAAATACTCTTTTCCACGATCAGATCATAGAAACTTTATTTTTCTTGTTACGATGATTTTTCACTTCACTCTAAAATTCTTTGAACTTTTCAAATGTTTTAGACTTATGTTTCATCAAGTAGATATACTCATATCTGCTCAAATCATCTGTGAAGATCATAAAATAATGATATCTGTCGCGAGCCTCAATATTCATCGGACCACATACATCAGTATGTATGATTTCCAACAAATCTGTTGCTTGCTCCATTGTTCCGAAGAACAGAGTTTTAGTCATCTTGCCCATGAGGCATGGTTCGCAAGCATCAACTGATTCACAATCAAGTGATTAAAAAAGCCCATCAGCATGGAGTTTCTTCATGCGCTTTACACCAATATGACCTAAACGGCAGTGCCACAAATAAGTTGCACTATCATTATTAACTTTGCATCTTTTGGTTTCAATATCATGAATATGTGTATCACTACGATCGAGATCCAGTGAACTTGTTTCATTGGGTGTATGACCATCGAAGGTTTTATTCATGTAAACAGAACAACAATTATTCTCTGACTTTAATGAATAACCGTATTGCAATAAACATGATCAAATCATATTCATGCTCAACGCAAAAACCAAATAACACTTATTTAGGTTCAACACTAATCCCGAAATTATAGGGAGTGTGCGATGATGATCATATCAATCTTGGAACTACTTCCAACACACATCGTCACTTCACCCTTAACTAGTCTCTGTTTATTCTGCAACTCCCGTTTTGAGTTACTACTCTTAGCAACTGAACTAGCATCAAATACTGAGGGGTTGCTATAAACACTAGTATAGTACACATCAATAACATGTATATCAAATATACTTATGTTCACTTTGCCATCCTACTTATCCGCCAATCACTTGGGGTAGTTCCGCTTCCAGTGACTAGTCCCTTTGCAGTAGAATCACTTAGTCTCAGGCTTAGGATCAGACTTGGGCTTCTTCACTTGAGCAGCAACTTGCTTGCCGTTCTTCTTGAAGTTCCCCTTCTTCCCTTTGCCCTTTTCTTGAAACTAGTGGTCTTGTCAACCATCAACACTTGATGTTTTTCTTGATTTCTACCTTCGTTGATTTCAGCATCACGAAGAGCTTGGGAGTTGTTTCCGTTATCCCTTGCATATTATAGTTCATCACGAAGTTCTACTAACTTAGTGATGATGACTAGAGAATTCTGTCAATAACTATCTTATCTGGAAGATTAACTCCCACTTGATTCAAGCGATTGTAGTACCCAGACAATCTGAGCACATGCTCACTAGTTGAGCGATTCTCCTCCATCTTTTAGCTATAGAACTTGCTGGAGACTTCATGTCTCTCAACTCGGGTATTTGCTTGAAATATTAACTTCAACTCCTGGAACATCTCATATGGTCCATGACGTTCAAAACGTCTTTGAAGTCCCGATTCTAAGCCGTTAAGCATGGTGCACTAAACTATCAAGTAGTCATCATATTGAGCTAGCCAAACGTTCATAACGTCTGCATCTGCTCCTGCAATAGGTCTGTCACCTAGCGGTGCATCAAGGACATATTTTTTCTGTGCAGCAATGAGGATAAACCTCAGATCACGGATCCAATCCGCATCATTGCTACTAACATCTTTCAACACAATTTTCTCTAGGAACATATCAAAATAAACACAGGGAAGCAACAACGCGAGCTATTGATCTACAACATGATTTGCAAAATACTACCAGGACTAAGTTCATGATAAATTTAGGTTCAATTTAATCATATTACTTAAGAACTCCCACTTAGATAGACATCCCTCTAATCCTCTAAGTGATCACGTGATCCAAATCAACTAAACCATAACCGATCATCACGTGAGATGGAGTAGTTTTCAATGGTGAACATCGTTATGTTGATCATGTCTACTATATGATTCACGCTCGACCTTTCGGTCTCCGTGTTCCGAGGCCATATCTGTATATGCTTGGCTCGTCAAGTATAACCTGAGTATTCCGCGTGTGCAACTGTTTTGCACCCGTTGTATTTGAACGTAGAGCCTATCACACCCGATCATCACGTGGTGTCTCAGCACGAAGAACTTTTGCAACGGTGCATACTCAGGGAGAACACTTCTTGATAATTTAGTGAGAGATCATCTTATAATGCTACCGTCAATCAAAGCAAGATAAGATGCATAAAAGGATAAACATCACATGCAATCAATATAAGTGATATGATATGGCCATCATCATCTTGTGCTTTGTGATCTCCATCTCCGAAGCACCGTCATGATCACCATCGTCACCGGCGCGACACCTTGATCTCCATCGTAGCATCGTTGTCGTCTCGCCAATCTTATGCTTCCACAACTATCACTACCGCTTAGTAATAAAGTAAAGCATTACATCGCGATTGCATTGCATACAATAAAGCGACAACCATATGGCTCCTGCCAGTTGCCGATAACTCGGTTACAAAACATGATCATCTCATACAATAAAATCAGCATCATGCCTTGACCATATCACATCACAACATGCCCTGCAAAAACAAGTTAGACGTCCTCTACTTTGTTGTTGCAAGTTTTACGTGGCTGCTACGGGCTTAAGTAAGAACTCATCTCACCTACGCATCAAAACCACAACGATAGTTCGTCAAATAGACTCCGTTTTAACCTTCTCAAGGACCGGGCGTAGTCACACTTGGTTCAACTAAAGTTGGAGAGACAGTCTTCCGCAAGCCATCTATGTGCAAAGCACGTCGAGGGAACCGGTCTCGCGTAAGAGTACGCGTAAGGTTGGTCCGGATCGTCTCGTCCAACAATACCGCCGAACCAAAGTATGACATGCTGGTAGGCAGTATGACTTGTATCGCCCACAACTCACTTGTGTTCTACTCGTGCAAATAACATCAAACCATAAAACCTGGTTCTGATACCACTGTTGGGGAACGCAGTAATTTCGAAAATTTTCCTACGCACACGCAAGATCATGGTGATGCACAGCAACGAGAGGGGAGATTGTTGTCTACGTACCAACGCAGACCGACTACGGAAGCGATCACACAATGTAGAGGAAGTAGTCGTACGTCTTCTTCCCGATCCGACCGATCCAAGCACCGTTACTCCGGCACCTCCGAGTTCTTAGCACACGTTCAGCTCGATGACGATCCTCGGGCTCCGATCCAGCAAAGCGTCGAGGAAGAGTTCCGTCAGCACGACGGCGTGGTGACGATCTTGATGTACTACCGACGCAGGGCTTTGCCTAAGCACTACAACGGTATGATCGAGGTGGAATTTGGTGGCAGGGGGCACCGCACACGGCTAAGGAACGATCTCAAGGATCAACTTGTGTGTCTATGAGGTGCCCCCTGCCCCTGTATATAAAGGATGGAGGAGGAGGAGGCCGGCCAAGGCATAGGGTGCGGCCAGGATGGGAGTCCTACTAGGACTCCAAGTCCTAGTAGGAGTCCACCAAAAGGGGAGGAAGGAAGAAGGAATAGGAGGAGAAGGAGAGGTGGCCGGCCCCCTTTTCCCTAGTCCAATTCGGACCAAAGGGGAGGGGGGGCGCAGCACCCTTTTCCTCTTCCCACTAAAGCCCATCAAGGCCCATTACTCTTCCCCGTATTCCCGTAACTCCCCGGTACCTCCGAAAATACCCGAATCACTCGGAACCTTTCCGATGTCCGAATATAGTCGTCCAATATATCGATCTTTACGTCTCGACCATTTCGAGACTCCTCGTCATGTCCCCGATCTCATCCGGGACTCCGAACTCCTTCGGTACATCAAAACTCATAAACTCATAATATAACTGTCATCGAAACGTTAAGCGTGCGGACCCTACGGTTCGAGAACAATGTAGACATGACCGAGACACGTCTCCGGTCAATAACCAATAGCGGGACCTGGATGCCCATATTGGCTCCTGCATATTCTACGAAGATCTTTATCGGTCAGACCGCATAACAACATACGTTGTTCCCTTTGTCATCGGTATGTTACTTGCCCGAGATTCGATCGTCGGTATCCAATACCTAGTTCAATCTCGTTACCGGCAAGTCTCTTTACTCGTTCCGTAATACATCATCTCACAACTAACATATTAGTTGCAGTGCTTGCAAGGCTTATGTGATGTGCATTACCGAGAGGGCCCAGAGATACCTCTCCGACAATCGGAGTGACAAACCCTAATCTCGAAATACGCCAACCCAACATCTACCATTGGAGACACCTGTAGTACTCCTTTATAATCACCCAGTTACGTTGTGACGTTTGGTAGTACCCAAAGCGTTCCTCCGGTAAACGGGAGTTGCATAATCTCATAGTTATAGGAACATGTATAAGTCATGAAGAAAGCAATAGCAACATACTAAACGATCGGGTGCTAAGCTAATGGAATGGGTCATGTCAATCAGATCATTCAACTAATGATGTGACCTCGTTAATCAAATAACAACTCTTTTGTCCATGGTTAGGAAACATAACCATCTTTGATTAACGAGCTAGTCAAGTAGAGGCATACTAGTGACACTCTGTTTGTCTATGTATTCACACATGTATTATGTTTCCGATTAATACAATTCTAGCATGAATAATAAACATTTATCATGATATAAGGAAATAAATAATAACTTTATTATTGCCTCTAGGGCATATTTCCTTCACAATCTCCATCACTTTAATCTTGCTTTGCTTTTTTACTTTGCTTTTACTTTTTCCTTTGCATCTTTATACCAAAAATACCAAAAATATTATATCTATCAGATCTCACTCTTGTAAGTGACCGTGAAGGGATTGACAGCCCCTAATCGCGTTGGTTACGAGTAGCTATCGCTTTGTGCAGGTACGAGGGACTTGAGCGTGGCCTCCTACTGGATTGATACCTTGGTTCTCAAAAACTGAGGGAAATACTTACGCTACTCTGCTGCATCATCCCTTCCTCTTCTGGGAAAACCAACGCAAGCTCAAGACGTAGCAGCCCTCTATTTACACTAAGGCCCATGTAGGCCCATTAAGCCCCCGGGGGGTTCCGGTAACCCCCCGGTACTCCGGTATATGTCCGAAACCTTTCGAAACCTTTCCGATGTCCGAATATAGTCGTCCAATATATCAATCTTACGTCTCGACCATTTCGAGACTCCTCGTCATGTCCGTGATCATATCCGGGACTCCTAACTACCTTCGGTACATCAAAACACAAAAACTCATAATACCGATCGTCACCGAACTTTAAGCGTGTGGACCCTATGGGTTCGAGAACTATGTAGACATGACCGAGACACGTCTTCGGTCAATAACCAATAGCGTAACCTAGATGTTCATATTGGCTCCCACATATTCTACGAAGATCTTTATCGGTCAAACCGCATAACAACATACGTTGTTCCCTTTGTCATCGGTATGTTACTTGCGCGAGATTCGATCGTCGGTATCTCAATACCTAGTTCAATCTCATTACCGGCAAGTCTCTTTACTCGTTCCGTAATACATCATCCCGCAACTAACTCATTAATTAGAATGCTTGCAAGGCTTATAGTGATGTGCATTACCGAGTGGGCCCAGAGATACCTCTCCGACAATCGGAGTGACAAATACTAATCTCGAAATATGCCAACTCAACAAGTACCTTTGGAGACACCTGTAGAACACCTTTATAATCACCCAGTTACATTGTGATGTTTGGTAGCACACAAAGTGTTCCTCCGGTAAACGGGAGTTGCATAATCTCATAGTCATAGGAACGTGTATAAGTCATGCAGAAAGCAATAGCAACATACTAAATGATCAAGTGCTAAGCTAACGGAATGGTTCAAGTCAATCACATCATTCTCCTAATGATGTGATCCCGTTAATCAAATGACAACTCATGTCTATGGCTAGGAAACATAACCATCTTTGATTAACGAGCTAGTCAAGTAGAGGCATACTAGTGACACTCTGTTTGTCTATGTATTCACACATGTATGATGTTTCCGGTTAATACAATTCTAGCATGAATAATAAACATTTATCATGATGTAAGGAAATAAATAATAACTTTATTATTGCCTCTAGGGCATATTTCCTGCAAGGTGGGCCTTTAGGCCCATCTGTGTTGGAAATATGCCCTAGAGGCAATAATAAAAGCATTATTATTATATTTCCTTGTTCATGATAATTGTGTTTATTCATGCTATAATTGTGTTATCCGGAAATCGTAATACATGTGTGAATAACAGACACCAACATGTCCCTAGTAAGTCTCTAGATGACTAGCTCGTTGATCGACAGATAGTCATGGTTTCCTGACTATGGACATTGGATGTCATTGATAACGAGGTCACATCATTAGGAGAATGATGTGATGGACAAGACCCAATCCTAAACATAGCTTAAAGATCGTATAGTTCGTTTGCTAGAGTTTTTCCAATGTCAAGTATCTTTTCCTTTGACCATGAGATCGTGTAACTCCCGGATACCGTAGGAGTGCTTTGGGTGTACCAAACGTCACAACGTAACTGGGTGACTATAAAGGTGCACTCCAGGTATCTCCGAAAGTGTCTGTTGGGTTGACACGGATCAAGACTGGGATTTGTCACTCCGTATAAACGGAGAGGTATCACTGGGCCCACTCGGTAATGCATCATCATTATGAGCTCAGAGTGACCAAGTGTCTGGTCATGGGATCATGCATTACGGTACGAGTAAAGTGACTTGCCGGTAACGAGACTGAACGAGGTATTGGGATACCGACGATCGAGTCTCGGGCAAGTAACATACCGATTGACAAAGGGAATTGCATACGGGGTTGATTGCATCCTCGACATCGTGGTTCATCCAATGAGATCATCGTGGAGCATGTGGGAGCCAACATGGGTATCCAGATCCCGCTGTTGGTTATTGACCGGAGAGTCGTCTCGGTCATGTCTGCCTGTCTCCCGAACCCGTAGGGTCTACACACTTAAGGTTCGGTGACGCTAGGGTTGTAGGGATATGTATATGTAGTAACCCGAATGTTGTTCGGAGTCCCGGATGAGATCCCGGACGTCACGAGGAGTTCCGAAATGGTTCGGAGGTAAAGAATTATATATAGGAAGTGTTGTTTCGGCCATCGGGACAAGTTTCGGGATTATCGGTATTGTACCGGGACCACTGGAGGGGTCCCGGGGGTCCACAGGGTGGGGCCACCTGCCCCGTGGGGGCCACATGGGCTGTAGGGGGCGCACCTTGGCCTACATGGGCCAAGGGCACCTGCCCCAAGGGCCCATGCGCCTAGGATTTCCCAAAGGGGAAGAGTCCCACTTGTGGAAGGCACCCCTAGGTGCCTTGGGGGGGAGGGAAACCTCCCCTTGGCCGCCGCCCCTCTAGGAGATTGGATCTCCTAGGGCCGGCGCCCCCCCTTGGCCCTCCTATATATAGTGGGGGAGGGAGGGCTTTTCTCCCACGCCTTTGGTTGCCTCCCTCTCCCTCTCCAACACCTCCTCCTCCTCCATAGTGCTTGGCGAAGCCCTGACGGAGTTCTGCAGCTCCACCATCACCACGCCGTCGTGCTGCTGCTGGAGCCATCTTCCTCAACCTCTTCTTCCCCCTTGCTGGATCAAGAAGAAGGAGACGTTACGCTAACCGTACGTGTGTTGAACGCGGAGGTGCCGTCCGTTCGGCGCTAGGATCTCCGGTGATTTGGATCACGTCGTGTACGACTGCTTCATCCACGTTCTTTGAACGCTTCCGCTCGCGATCTACAAAGGTATGTAGATGCATCCGATGACTCGTTGCTAGATGAACTCATAGATAGATCTTGGTGAAACCGTAGGAAAATTTTTGTTTTCTGCAACGTTCCCCAACAATCTGCGCTTAGGGTTTTCCCACTCTCCTTCGAGTTGCGCCTTGGCCCTTGGTGGGAGGTGCACCAGCCCACTCAGGGGCTGGTCCCTTCCCACTTTTGGCCCATGCAAGCCTCCGGGGCTGGTGGCCCCTCCCGGTGGACCCCCGGAACCCTTCCGATGGTCCCGGTACATTACTGGTGACACCCGAAATACTTCCGGTGGCCAAAACCTCACTTCCTATATATAATTCTTTACCTCCGGACCATTTCGGAACTCCTCGTGATGTCTGGGATCTTATACGGGACTCCAAACAACATTTGGTAACCACGTACAAACTTTCCCTATAACCCTAGCATCATCGAACCTTAAGTGTGTAGACCCTACGGGTTCGGGGGGCATGTAGACATGACCGAGACATCTCTTCGATCAATAACCAACAGCGGGATCTGGATACCCATGTTGGCTCCCACATGTTCCACGATGATCTCATCGGATGAACCACGATGTCGAGGATTCAATCAATCCCGTATACAATTCCCTTTATCAATCGGTACGTTACTTGCCCGAGATTCGACCGTCGGTATCCCAATACCTCGTTCAATCTTGTTACCGGCAAGTCACTTTACTCGTTCCGTAATGATGATTCCATGACTAACTGCTTAGACACATTGAGCTCATCATGATGATGCATTACCGAGTGGGCCCGGAGATACCTCTCCGTCATACGGAGTGACAAATCCCAGTCTCGATTTGTGCCAACCCAACAGACACTTTCAGAGATACCCGTAGTGCAGCTTTATAGCCACCCAGTTACGTTGTGACGTTTGGCACACCCAAAGCATTCCTACAGTATCCAGGAGTTGCACAAACTCATGGTCTAAGGAAAAGATACTTGACATTAGAAAAGCTTTAGCAGACGAACTACACGATCTTGTGTTATGCTTAGGATTGGGTCTTGTCCATCACATCATTCTCCTAATGATGTGATCCCGTTATCAATGACATCCAATGTCCATGGTCAGGAAACCGTAACCATCTATTGATCAATGAGCTAGTCAACTAGAGGCTCACTAGGGACATGTTGTGGTCTATGTATTCACACATGTACTACGATTTCCGGATAACACAATTATAGCATGAACAATAGACAATTATCATGAACAAGGAAATATAATAATAACCATTTTATTATTGCCTCTAGGGCATATTTCAAACAGTTCACCCTCGGGGCTGAGGGTATGTACCAGTAGCTATGTGTTTGATCTCTCTCTCTCTCTCTCTCTCTCTCTCTCTCTCTCTCGTGTTCTTGATATGGCATGATCTTGATGTACCGCGAGCTTTGCTATTATAGTTGGATCTTATGATGTTTCTCCCCCTCTATCTCCTTGTGATGAATTGAGTTTTCCCTTTGAAGTTATCTAATCGGATTGAGTCTTTAAGGATTTGAGAACACTTGATATATGTCTTGTGTGGAATACCCGTGGTGATAATGGGGTATTCTATTGATTCACTTGATGTATGTTTTGGTGATCAACTTGCGGGTTCCGTGACCTTGGGAATCTATGCATAGGGGTTGGCACACGTTTTCGTCTTGACTCTCCGGTAGAAACTTTGGGGCACTCTTTGAAGTTCTTTGTGTTGGTTGAATAGATGAATCTGAGATTGTGTGATGCATATCGTATAATCATACCCGCGAATACTTGAGGTGACATTGGAGTATCTAGGTGACATTAGGGTTTTGGTTGATTTGTGTCTTAAGGTGTTATTTTACTATGAACTCTAGGACTGTTTGTGACACTTATAGGAATAACACAATGGATTGATCGGAAAGTATAACTTTGAGGTGGTTTCGTACCCTGCAGTAATCTCTTCTTCTGTTCTCTGCTATTAGTGACTTTGGAGTGACTCTTTGTTGCATGTTGAGTGATTGTTATATGATATAATTATATTATCCTTGTTGAGAGAACTTCTACTAGTGAAAGTATGAACCCTAGGCCTTGTTTCCTAGCATTGCAATACCGTTTACGCTCAATTTTACCACTTGCTACCTTGCTGTTTTTATATTTTCAGATTACAAAAACCTATATCTACCATCCATATTGCACTTGTATCACCATCTCTTCACCGAACTAGTGCACCTATACAATTTACCATTGTATTGGGTGTGTTGGGGACACAAGAGACTCTTTGCTATTTGGTTGCGGGGTTATTTGAGAGATACCATCTTCATCTTACGCCTCCCATGGATTGATAAACCTTAGGTCATCCACTTGAGGGAAATTTGCTACTGTCCTACAAACCTTTGCACTTGGAGGCCCAACAACGTGTACAAGAAGAAGGTTGTGTAGTAGATATTGGCGCCCTACCCCCTCGGCGCGCCCCCTGATACGTCTCCAATGTATCTATAATTTCTGATTGTTCCATGCTGTTATATTATCATTCTTGGATGTTTTATAATCATTTTATAGTCATTTGATATCATTTTTTGGTACTAATGTATTAAAATAGTGTCAAGTGCCAGTTGTTGTTTTTGCATGTTTTTTCCATTACAGTTAATCAGTACAAGACGGAGTCCAAACGCGGCGAAACTTTTTGTGATTTTTTTACCAGAAGTCATCCAATGGGCCGGAGAAGCGTCTGGGGTGCTCCGAGGGGAGCACAACCCACCAGGGCGCGCCTGGAGGCCCAGGAGCGCCCTGGTGGGTTCTGCCCACCTCGGTTGCCCCCCGGACCGCCTCTTTGCTCTATAAATACCCCGATATTCCAGAAACCCTGGGGGGGTCGCGAAAATCAATTCTAGCCACCGCAGATTCCAAAACCACCAGATCCAATCTAGACACCATCACGGAGGGGTTCACCACTTGCCTCTCTGATGATGCGTGAGTAGTTCTTTGTAGACCTTCGGGTTCGTAGCTAGTAGCTAGATGGCTTCCTCTCTCTCGTTTGATTATCAATACAATGGTCTCTTGGAGATCCATATGATGTAACCCTTTTGCGGTGTGTTTGTTGGGATCAGATGAACTTTGAGTTTATGATTAGATCTATCTTTTTAGCCATGAAAGTTATTTGAGTTTCTTTGATCTCTTATATGAATGATTGCTTATAGCCTCGTAATTAGATTTATGCCCCTAGTTGTGTCCCACTCGTCTGTTTTACCCCTAATTCCCAAAAGTCACCAGTTCTGTCCAAATCACTTTGCTCCTCTTATGTTTTTGCCCTTTGACCGTTTGACCGTCAGTTTGAAAACTTCATAACTAATTCATACTAAATCAGAAAAATGCAAATAAGATACCAAAATGTTCAGAAAAACATCACCTATATGTCAGTGTCATTTGCATCCATGAAAAAAGTGTTGGAAAGTGCCCATCCGAGTTTTAGCTCTTATGCTACCACCATGAGTAGTAAAATCTAAAAAAGTTCAAAAAAATTCTAAAATAATTTGGTGGCAAAGAATGACAGATGTTTTAAGTGTCTGCCAAGTTTCATCAGGGAATAACATTCGTGGGTGTCGCAGCAAAAAAAACAATCAGCACTCCAAAATAGATTATTTTTTTGCCACGACTTCCACGAACGTCGTTCCCTAATGAAACTTGGCAAGCACTTAGAACACTTGTCGTTCTTTTCCACCATATTTTTTTGAATTTTTTTGAATTTTTTTAGAGTTTACTATTCATGGTGGTATCAAAAGAGCTAAAACTTGGATGTGCACTTTCCAACACTTTTTTCATGAATGCAAATGACACTGACATATAGGTGATGTTTTTCTGAACATTTTGGTATCTTATTTGCATTTTTTGGATTTTGTATGAATTAGTTATGAAGTTTTCAAACTGACGGTCAAACGGTCAAAGGGCAAAAGCATAAGAGTATCAAAGTGACTTGGATAGAACCGGTGACTTTTGGGAATTAGGGGTAAAACAGATGAGTGGGACACAACTAGGGGCATAAATCTAATTATCCCTAACTTTTTATACTATTTTTGGGACTAACATATTGATCCAGTGCCCAGTGCCAGTTCCTGTCTTTTGCATGTTCTATGTTTCACAGAATATCCATATCAAACGGAATCCAAACGGGATAAAAACGGATGGAGCTTATTTTTGGAATATTTGGAAAATTCCGGAAGAAAAATTCACGCGAGACGGTGCCCGAGGTGGCCACGAGGCAGGGGGCGCTCCCCTGACCCTCGTGGGCCACCCGTAAGGCGGTTGATGCCTTTCTTCGGCCGCAAGAAAGCTAATTTTTGGTTAAAAAATCACGGTGAAGGTTTTGGTCCAATCGGAGTTACGGATCTCCACATATATATACGAAACGGTGAAAGGGCAGCAGACGAGAACGCAGAAACAGAGAGAGACAGAGAGACAGATCCAATCTCGGAGGGGCTCTCGCCCCTCCCATGCCATGGTGGCCAAGGACTAGAGGGGAAACCCTTCTCCCCTCTTTGGAGGAGGTCAAGGAAGAAGAAGATGAAGGCCCCCCCTCTCCCCTTCTCTATAGCTGGCGCCGGAACGCTGTCGTGGCCATCATCATCATCACCGCGATCTACACTAACACCTCAGCCATCTTCACCAACATCTCCATCACCTTCCCCCCTCTATCTACAGCGGTCCACTCTCCCACAACCCGCTGTACCCTCTACTTGAACATGGTGCTATATGCTTCATATTATTATCCAATGATGTGTTGCCATCCTATGATGTCTGAGTAGATTTTTGTTGTCCTATCGGTGGTTGATGAATTGCTATGATTGATTTAATTTGCTTGTGGTTATGTTGTTGTCCTTTGGTGCCCATCATATGAGCGCGCGCGTGGATCACACCATAGGGTTAGTTGTATGTTGATAGGACTATGTATCGGAGGGCAAGAGTGGCAGAAACTTCAACCTATCATATAAATTGATGCATACGGGATTGAAGGGGGACCAATATATCTTAAGGCTATGGTTGGGTTTTACCTTAATGAACGTTAGTAGTTGCGGATGCTTGCTAATAGTTCCAATCATAAGTGCATAGAATTCCAAGCCAGGGATGACATGCTAGCAGTGGCTTCTCCCACATAATACTTGCTATCGGTCTAGTAAAGTAGGCAATTGCTTAGCGGCAATTTCGCAACTCCTACCACCACTTTTCCACACTCACTATATTTACTTTATTGCTTCTTTACTTACAACAGCCCCTACCTTTTATTTACTTGCTCTTTATTATCTTGCAAACCTATCCAACAACACCTACAAAGTACTTCTAGTTTCATACTTGTTCTAGGTAAAGCGAACATCAAGCATGCGTAGAGTTGTATCGGTGGTCGATAGAACTTGAGGGAATATTTGTTCTGCCTTTAGCTCCTCGTTGGGTTCAACACTCTTACTTCTCAAAAACTATTGCGATCCCCTATACTTGTGGGTTATCGGTGCCGCCATCTCGAGCCAGAACCTGGGCACAACCAATCTAGGGCTCTGGTGGAGCTGTTCTGTCGGGGAAACATCCCTCCGGGAGGGGAAATCGAAGCCATCGTCATCAGCAACGATCCTCTCTTCGAGAGGGGGTCCATCTCCATCAACATCTTCACCAGGACCATCTCCTCTCAAACCCTAGTTCGTCTCTTGTATCCCATCTCTGTCTCAAAACCTCAGATTGGTACCTGTGGGTTGCTAGTAGTGTTGATTACTCCTTGTAGTTGATGCTAGTTGGTTTATATGGTGGAAGATTATATTTTCAGATCCTTAATAATAATTAATACTCCTACGATCTTGATCATAAATATGCTCTGTGAGTAGTTACGTTTGTTTCTGAGGACATGGGAGAAGTCTTGTTATAAGTAATCATATAAATTTGGTATTCGTTCGATATTTTGATGAGATGTATGTTGTCTCTCCTCTAGTGGTGTGATACGTCTCCAACGTATCTACAATTTTTGATTGTTCCATGCTATTATATTATCAACCTTGGATGTTTTATATGCATTTATATGCCATTTTATATGATTTTTTGGACTAACCTATTAACCCAGAGCCGAGTGCTAGTTTATGTTTTTTCCTTGTTTTAGAGTATCGCAGAAAAGGAAAATCAAACGGAGTCCAATTGACCTGAAACTTCACGGAACTTTTTTTTGGACCAAAAGAATCCCACGGAGTGTCGGAGATGGACCAGAAGAGTCCCGGGCTGCCCACGAGGGTGGAGGGGCGCGCCCACCCCCACCCCCCAGGGCGCGCCCCCCTGCCTCGTGGACAGCCCGGAGATCCACCGACGTACTTCTTCCTCCCATATATACCCATATACCCTAAAAACATCAGGGAACAAAATAGATCAGGAGTTCCGCCGCCAGAAGCCTCCGTAGCCACTGAAAACCAATCTAGACCCGTTCCAGCACCCTGCCGAAGGGGGAACCCCTCACCGGTGGCCATCTTCATCATCCTGGCGCTCTCCATGACGAGGAGGGAGTAGTTCTCCCTCGGGGCTGAGGGTATGTACCAGTAGCTATGTGTTTGATCTCTCTCTCTCTCTCGTGTTCTGCAGGTGGTACGATCTTGATGTATTGCGAGCTTTGCTATTATAGTTGGATCTTATGATGTTTCTCCCCTCTACTCTCTTGTAATGGATTGAGTTTTCCCTTTGAAGTTACCTTATCGGATTGAGTCTTTAAGGATTTGAGAACACTTGATGTATGTCTTGCGTCGGATACCCGTGGTGACAATGGGCTATTCTATTGATCCACTTGATGTATGTTTTGGTGATCAACTTGCGGGTTCCGCCCATGAACCTATGCATAGGGGTTGGCACACGTTTTCTTCTTGACTCTTCGGTAGAATCTTTGGGGCACTCTTTGAAGTACTTTGTGCTGGTTTGAATAGATGAATCTGAGATTGTGTGATGCATATCGTATAATCATACCCACGGATACTTGAGGTGACATTGGAGTATCTAGGTGACATTAGGGTTTTGGTTGATTTGTGTCTTAAGGTGTTATTGTAGTACGAACTCTATGATAGATTCAACGGAAAGAATAGCTTCATGTTATTTTACTACGGACTCTTGAATAGATCGATCAGAAAGGATAGCTTTGAGGTGGTTTCGTACCGTACCATAATCTCTTCGGTTGTTCTCCGCTATTAGTGACTTTGTAGTGACTCTTTTTTGCATGTTTAGGGATGGTTATATGATCCAATTATGTTATTATTGCTGAGAGAACTTGCACTAGTGAAAGTATGAACCCTAGGCCTTGTTTCCTAGCATTGCATTACCGTTTGTGCTCACTTTTATCATTAGTTACCTTGCTGTTTTTATATTTTCAGATTACAAAAACCTTTATCTACCATCCATATACCACTTGTATCACCATCGCTTCGCCGAACTAGTGCACCTATACAATTTACCATTGTATTGGGTGTGTTGGGGACACAAGAGACTCTTTGTTATTTGGTTGCAGGGTTGCTTGAGAGAGACCATCTTCATGCTACGCCTCCTACTGATTGATAAACCTTAGGTCATCCACTTGAGGGAAATTTGCTACTGTCCTACAAACCTCTGCACTTGGAGGCCCAACAACTTCTACAAGAAGAAGGTTGTGTAGTAGACATCAAGCTCTTTTCTGGCGCCGTTGACGGGGAGGTTAGCGCTTGAAGGTATATCTTTAGATCTTGCAATCGAATCTTTTTGTTTCTTGTTTTATCACTAGTTTAGTTTATAAAAGAAAACTACAAAAAATGGAATTGAGTTTGCCTCATACGCTTCATCTTTATAATATGTTTCGTGAGAATGATGGAAAGAAAAATTGTGCTCAAGTGCTAGAAGAAGAATGCATTAGAATGTTTGGCACTAAATATTTGAATGATGAGCATGATTGCAATGTTGTTAGTATGAATTCCTTGAATATCCATGATGCTAATGATATGCAAAGCCACAAGCTTGGGGAAGCTATGTTTGACGAAGATGATATTTTTTGTCCCCCAACTTTTGATGAGCAAATTTATTATGATGAAAGCATGCCTCCTATTTATGATGGTTATATTGATGAAAGTGGATTTGGAGAGGTCATGACTTTATTTTGTGATGAATCCACTATTCCGGAAGAGGTTCCAATTGATTACGAGAACAAAGTTGCTATCTATGATGATTATTGTGATGCCTTGTATGCTATAAAGAATAATGATATCCATGAAACTTGTCATCATGATTTTAGTTTTCAATTGGATTATGCCTCACATGATAATTATTTTGTTGAGTTTGCTCCCACTATTATTCATGAGAAGAATTTTGCTTGTGTGGAGAGTAATAAAATTTCTATGCTTGTAGATCATGAAAATAATGCTTTAGGTGCTGGTTATATTGTTGAATTCATTCATTATGCTACCAAAAATTATTATGAGGGAGGAACATATGCTTGTAGGAATTGCAATAATATCAAGTTTCCTCTCTATGTGCTTAAAGTTTTGAAGTTATGCTTGTTTTGCCCTCCTATGCTAGTTGATTATTGTTCCCATAAGTTGTTTGCTCACAAAATCCCTATGCATAGGAAGTGGGTTAGGCTTAAATGTGCTAGTCCTATTCTTCATGATGCTCTCTTTATGTTTCAATTCTTATCTTTTATGTGAGCATCATTGAAATCATCATGTCTAGCTAGGGGCGTTAAACGAAAGCGCTTGTTGGGAGGCAACCCAATTTTTTATTTTTGTTCCTCGCTTTTTGCTCCTGTTTAGTAATAAATAATTCGTCTAGCCTCTGGTTATATGTGGTTTTATGCTTTTAATTAGTGTTTGTGCCAAGTAGAACCTTTGGGAAGACTTGGGTGAAGTCTTTGTGATCTTGCTGTAAAAAACAGAAACTTTAGTGCTCACGAGAATTGCTGCCATTTTTTATTGGAGAGGGCTATTTGGTTAATTCTTTTTGCATATGATTAATAGATACATTCCTCACGTCCAGCAATGTATTTTAGAATTTTTGGGGTTTCAGAAGTTTGCGTTAGTTACAGATTACTACAGACTGTTCTGTTTTTGACAGATTTTGTTTTCTATGTGTTGTTTGCTTTTTTGATGAATCTATGAGTAGTATCGGAGGGTATGAACCATAGAGAAGTTGGAATACAGTAGATTTAACACCAATATAAATCAAGAATGAGTTCATTATAGTACCTTGCAGTGGTGTTTTCTTTTCTTTCGCTAACGGAGCTTACGAGTTTTCTGTTAAGTTTTGTGTCGTGAAGTTTTCAAGTTTTGGGTAAAGATTCGATGGATTATGGAATAAGGATTGGCAAGAGCCTAAACTTGGGGATGCCCAAGGCACCCCAAGGAAATATTCAAGTACAACCAAGAGCCTAAGCTTGGGGATGGCCCAGAAGGCATCCCCTCTTTCATCTTCGTTCATCGGTAACTTTACTTGGAGCTATATTTTTATTCACCACATGATATGTGTTTTGCTTGGAGCGTCAATTTATTTTGTTAGGATTTTATTTCTGTTATTTAGAACAATGTTTTGCATCTTTTATTTTAATAAAAGTGGCATTGATAGCCTTTACTATGCCTATTTTACAAGTCCACATGTTGCTGTTTGAAAACAGAAAGTTTACCGTTGTTGCAAAAATTTCCTAGAAAAGTCAGAATGTAATAAAATGTTGAAACCTTTTGCACAATAATCTCTGATAAATTTACTACAGTGGGAATTTTCTTTAACAATTTTTGGAGGTAGGGAAGTATGGATCTTGCTGCACTCTTTACAGACTGTCCTGTTTAAGCAGATTTCTGTTATGTTTGCATTGTTTGCATATGTTTGCTTCTTTAATGATTCTATTTGAGGATAGGACTATTAAATATGCAGAGGCATTTAGTATGCAATGTTGAATAATAATTTTAGTGATTTGCTACAGTATAGTATGATAAGATTTTTGCATTGGTTTATACTAACTTATCTCACGAGTCCTTGTTGAGTTTTGTGTGGATGAAGCTTTTGACATTTAGGGAGACCGTGATATGACAGGAATTAAGGAGACACAAAAGCTCAAGCTTGGGGACGCCCAAGGCATACGAAAGATAATATTTCAAGAAGTCTCAAGCGTCTAAGCTTGGGGATGCCCCGGTTGGCATCCCACCTTTCTTCTTCAACAACTATCGGTTAGTTTCGGTTGATCCTAAGTTTTTGCTTCTTCACATGATGTTTGCCATTCTTACAATGTCATTTTACTTTGTTTTGCTTGCTGTCTGAATAAAATATCAAGATCTGAAATTCTTAAATGTTCGAGAGTCTTCACATAGTTGCACAATTATTCGACTACTCATTGATCTTCACTTATATCTTTCAGAGTAGTTTGTTGTTGCTCTAGTGCTCCACTTATATCCTTTTAGAGCAGGTGGTGGTTTTATTTTATAGAAATAATTGATCTCTCATGCTTCACTTATATTATTTTGAGAGTCCTTTAGAACAGCATGGTAATTTGCTTTTGATATAATAAAATTTTTCATATAGAGTGCATTGAATACTATGAGAAGTTTGATACTTGATAATTGTTTTGAGATATGGAGATGGTGATATTAGAGTTATGCTAGTTGAGTAGTTGTGAATTTGAGAAATACTTGTGTTGAAGTTTGCAAGTCACGTAGCATGCACGTATGGTGAACCGTTATGTGATGAAGTCGGAGCATGATTTATTTATTGATTGTCTTCCTTATGAGTGGCGGTTGGGGACGAGCGGTGGTCTTTTCCTACCAATCTATCCCCCTAGGAGCATGCACATAGTACTTTGTTTCGATAGCTAATAAATTTTTGCAACAAGTATGTGAGTTCTTTATGACTAATGTTGAGTCCATGGATTATACGCACTCTCACCCTTCCACCATTGCTAGCCTCCCTAATACCGCGCACCTTTCTCCGGTATCATACACCCACCATATACCTTCCTCAAAACAGCTACCATACCTACCTATCATGGCATTTCCATAGCCATTCCGAGATATATTGCCATGCAACTTACCGCCATTCCATTTATTATGGCACGCTCCATCATTGTCATATTGCTTTGCATGATCATGTAGTTGACATCGTATTTGTGGCAAAGCCACCGTTCATAATTCTTTCATACATGTCACTCATGAGTCATTGCACATCCCGGTACACCGCCGGAGGCATTCATATAGAGTCATATCTTGTTCTAAGTATCGAGTTGTAATTCTTGAGTTGTAAGTAAATAAAAGTGTGATGATCATCATTATTAGAGCATTGTCCCATGTGAGGAAAGGATTATGGAGACTATGATTCCCCCACAAGTCGGGATGAGACTTCGGACGAAAAAAAAGAGAGAGGCCATAAAAAAGGGGGGAAGAGAGAAGGCCCAAACCAAAGAAAATGAGAGAAAAAAAGAGAAGGGACAATGCTACTATCCTTTTACCACACTTGTGCTTCAAAGTAGCACCATGATCTTCATGATAGAGAGTCTCCTATGTTGTCACTTTCATATACTAGTGGGAATTTTTCATTATAGAACTTGGCTTGTATATTCCAATGATGGGCTTCCTCAAAATGCCCTAGGTCTTCATGATCAAGCAAGTTGGATGCACACCCACTAGTTTATTTTGTTGAGCTTTCATACACTTATAGCTCTAGTGCATCCGTTGCATGGCAATCCCTACTCACTCACATTGATATCTATTTATGGGCATCTCCATAGCCCGTTGATACGCCTAGTTGGTGTGAGACTATCTTCTCCCTTTTTGCCTTCTACACAACCACCATTCTATTCCACCTATAGTGCTATGTCCATGGCTCACGCTCATGTATTGCGTGAAGATTGAAGAAGTTTGAGAACATCAAAAAGTATGAAACAATTGCTTGGCTTGTCATCGGGGTTGTGCATTGATGACCCACAAGTATAGGGGATCTATCGTAGTCCTTTCGATAAGTAAGAGTGTCGAACCCAACGAGGAGCAGAAGGAAATGATAAGCGGTTTCCAGCAAGGTATTCTCTGCAAGTACCGAAATAAGTGGTAATAGATAGTTTTGTGATAAGATAATTTGTAACAAGCAACAAGTAACAAAAGTAAATAAGGTGAAGCAAGGTGGCCCAATCCTTTTTGTAGCAAAGGACAAGCCTGAACAAACTCTTATATGATGTAAAGCGCTCCCGAGGACACATAGGAATATCGTCAAGCTAGGTTTCATCACGTTCATATGATTCACGTTTAGTACTTTGATAATTTGGTATGTGGGTGGACCGGTGCTTGGGTACTGTCCTTACTTGGACAAGCATCCCACTTATGATTAACCTCTATTGCAAGCATCCGCAACTACAACAAAAGTATTAAGGTAAACCTAACCATAGCATTAAACATATGGATCCAAATCAGCCCCTTACGAAGCAACGCATAAACTAGGGTTTAAGCTTCTGTCACTCTAACAACCCATCATCTACTTATTACTTCCCAATGACTTCCTCTAGGCCCAAATAATGGTGAAGTGTCATGTAGTCGACGTTCACATAACACCACTAGAGGAGAGACAACATACATCTCATCAAAATATCGAACGAATACCAAATTCACATGACTACTAATAGCAAGACTTCTCCCATGTCCTCAGGAACAAAAGTAACTACTCACAAAGCATAAACATGTTCATAATCAGAGGGGTATTAATATGCATATAGGATCTGAACATATGACCTTCCACCAATTGAACCAACTAGCATCAACTACAAGGAGTAATTAACACTACTAGCAACCTACTAGCACCAATCCCGGACTTGGAGGCAAGAATTGGATACAAGAGATGAACTAGGGTTTTGAGATGAGATGGTGCTGATGAAGATGTTGATGGAGATTGCCCTCTCCCGATGAGAGGAGCGTTGGTGATGACGATGGCGATGATTTCCCCCTCCGGGAGGGAAGTTTCCCCGGCAGAACAGCTCCGCCAGAGCCCTAGATTGGTTCCGCCAATGTTCCGCCTCGTGGCGGCGGAGTTTTGTCCAAGAAGATGGCTTATGATTTTTTTCCCATCGAAAGAGTCCATATAGCAGAAGATGGCCACCGGAGGGCCACCAGGGGGGCCACGAGGTAGGGGGCGCGCCCAGGAGGGTAGGGCGCCCCCCCCCCCACCCTCGTGGGCAAGGTGTGGCCCCCTGGTGAAGTTCTTGCTCTCAGTATTTTTTATATATTTGGAAAACATCTTCCGTGAAGTTTCAGGACTTTGGGAGTTGTGCAGAATAGGTCTTTAATATTTACTCCTTTTCCAGCCCAGAATCCCAGCTGCCGGCATTCTCCCTCTTTATGTAAACCTTGTAAAATAAGAGAGAATAGGCATAAGTATTGTGACATAATGTGTAATAACAACCATAATGCAATAAATATTGATATAAAAGCATGATGCAAAATGGACGTATCAACTCCCCCAAGCTTAGACCTCGCTTGTCCTCAAGCGAAAAGCCGAAATCGAAAAATATGTCCACATGTTTAGAGATAGAGGTGTCGATAGAAATAAAATACGGACATGAGGGCATCATGATCATTCTTAGAATAGCAACTCATATAATTCTTTGTCATATAATCTCTAATGCTAGAGTAATAATTCAATCACAATATCAAGTATGAATCGTAAACTTCTTTGAAAACTAACAAACTATAATCTCAGTCATTGAAGCAATTGCAATTTATCATAACATAGGAAAGAGTCAATGTATAAGAGATTTTCAGGAAGTCCACATACTGAAGTATCATATAGTCTTTCACCATTGCTAACACTCACGCAATACTTATGAGTATGGAGTTTTAATTGGACACAGAGAAAGATAGGGGCTTATAGTTTTGCCTCCCAACGTTTTACCTCAAGGGTAATGTCAACAGCAATAGTTCATGAAAACTCACATCCAATTAGCCATATATACCAGGATCTTTCCAACATATTGTGCTTGCCAAAGGATAAAGTATAAAAAGGAAGGGTGAAAATCACCATGACTCTTATGCAATTTAGGAGATAAAAGTAAAAGATAGGCCCTTCGCAGAGGGAAGCAGAGGTTGTCATGCGCTTTTATGGTTGGATGCACAAAATCTTAATGCGAAAGAACGCCACTTTATATTGCCACTTGTGATATGGACCTTTATTATGCAGTCTGTCGCTTTTATTACTTCCATATCACACGATTGTATAAAGCTTATTTCCTCCACACCAATCAACTATACATATTTAGAGAGCGATTTTTATTGCTTGCACCGATGACAACTTACTTGATGGATCTTACTCAATCCATAGGTAGATATGGTGGACTCTTATGGCAAGACTGGTTTAAGGGTATTTGGAAGCACAAGTAGTATCTCTACTTGGTGAATTGAATTTGGCTAGCATGAGGGGGAAAGGCAAGCTCATCATGGTGGAAGATCCAAGACAATATAATTTATCTCAGATGTAAGAAAACATAACCCATTACGTTGTCTTCCTTGTCCAATGTCAAATCTTTAGAATGTCATATTTTAATGAGTGCTCACAATCATAAAAGATGTCCAAGATAGTATATTTATATGTGAAGACCTCTCTTTCTTTATTACTTCCTATTAATTGCAACGATGACCAAAACTATGTTTGTTAACCCTCAACAACTTTTATTCATCATACTCTTTCTATGTGAGCTCATTACTCTCCATAAGACTCACATGATCTCTTTGTTTCTTTTTATTTCTTTCTCTTTTCTTTTATTCACTTAGGATCATGGCAAAATAATCAAGCCCTTGACTCAACACTAATCTTTATTATATAGCTCACGGACTCGATTACATAGAAGGATAATAAAGCAAAACTCACAGCTAGATCACACTAAGAACTTTTATTCTACTAGATCAAGATATTACCAAAAGGATCGAACTAAGAAAAACGGTAAAGATAAAAGTGATGGTGATACGATACCGGGGCACTCCCCCAAGCTTGGCAGTTGCCACGTGGAGTGCCCATACCCATGTGATTATGCATATCTTTTCGGGGATGGTGATGTGATGCTCTTGGCGATGATGCCCCTCAAGATACGATTCTCCTCCTCAAGCTTGTTGACTTGCTGCTTGAGGTCCATTGTTTCCTTTCGGAGTTTTCCTGTAACAGCCAAAGCTCCCTGCACCCAAGGGTGCTGCATAGATGCCGGAGAACCAATGACACTCTTTCATATTCTCATAAGAAAGAAATCTAACATTAGAAGGGATAACCGAGTTTGGAATAGCTGAGCTCTGCAGTTCTCCCATTGTGAATCCAGCTCGGAGGCGGGAAGTGACTTCTTGATTCTCTTCCATGGCATCTATCCTCTTCAAATCAGCCTCCATCTCTTCCTCCGTTGCTTCCCCAAAGGGGTCAACATGATTGTTTGTCGTTGATCTCGGTGTCGGATGAGACACCCGGCTCTCCCCGACTGACTCTTGCGAAGACATCCTGCTCTTATCTACAGCAGCAACAGCTCGAAACACAAACAGGAGATAATTGCATGATACGGGAATAAAAACCTTCGGGAGATTATATAATGAATTTTTACCGACCAAAATACGTGTCGTGTACAAAAACGGAGTCCGGAGAGCACACGAGGTGCCCACGAGGTAGGGGGCGCGCACGGTAGGGTAAGGCGCGCCCTCCACCCTCGTGGAGGCCTCGTGTCCTTCCTGGACTGCTTCTTATTTTTCTATTTTTCTAAATATTCCAAAATGGAGAAATATTGCCTTAAAAACTGTTTTGGAGTCGGTTTACTTACCGTACCACATACCTATTCCTTTTCGGAGTCTGAAATGTTCCGGAAAGTGTCCCTTATGTATTCCTCCGGGGTTATGGTTTCAACATTTATGGGATTACCTAAAATATAGTGTTTGATTCTTTGACCGTTCACCACCTTCGGATTTGTGCCTTCGAAGTTGTTGATTTTTATGGCACCAGAACGGTGGACCTCCTCGATAATGTAAGGACCTTCCAATTTAGAGAGAAGTTTTCCTGCAAAAAATCTAAAACGAGAGTTGTATAGCAATACACAATCACCTACATTAAACTCACGCTTTTGTATCCTTTTGTCATGCCATCTTTTAACTTTTTCTTTAAACAACTTGGCATTTTCATAGGCTTGGGCTCTCCATTCATCAAGTGAGTTAATATCAAATAACCTCTTCTCACCAGCAAGTTTAAAATCATAATTAAGTTCTTTAATAGCCCAATAAGCCTTGTGTTCTAGTTCGAGAGGTAAGTGACTGTAACACCCCCAGTGTCATGCTACAGTAATCACCTATTAATGGTGCCAGGTCATCATGCTTACTGAGCTAATTGTCACTTGATGAAAAATCAAAGTCAATTTTCAAATTCAAATTATGAGGGAAATTCAAAATTGCTCAGACATGAAATCTAAAATGTTCGTCATGTGGCAAATAATCCCTAACTAATTTTGGTGGTGGAACAAATTTTTTAAAAGTGTTTAAATGCCCTTTAATAAGCAAAATAGAAAAGGTTTTTGTTTAAAAAAAGGGAAAATGCTAAAAAGACCCCCCCACACACACACGCTGGACCGAACAGCCTAGCTGGCAGCCGCATCGGCCGGCCCACCAGGCCCAGTCGGGCCTCCTTATCACTCCCTCCCCGTAACCCTAACTCCCCCATGACCCCCACTCCCTCTGCTCGACCCCCCCCCCCACTCCTCCTCGTTCCCCACTCCCCCTCCCTCACCCGATCCCATCTGGATCTGGATTGGGCCAGTTGCTCCGGCCCCGTCGAACACCGCCGGCGCCGCCCCACCGCCGTCCTCCTCGCCTCCCCCCTCTCCCGATCTGGGAGCCCCGACGCCGCGCCCGACCCGCCGTACGCCGCTGCCTTGTCCTTGTTCACCGCCGCCCGGAGCTCCACGGACGTCGCCGGAACCCCGCGCCACCCCGACCTCGTTGCCTCCTCTCCGTCACGCCGTCCCCGTTAACCTCCCCGAGCACCGCTACCCTTGTCCCTACGCATCGTCGTGAGCTCTCCTCCTTCCCCTCTGTCGCCGGCGCCGTTCACAGCACGCATGCGCACACCACACCATACGCGCGCCGAGTCACGCCCTGTCGCGCCTGCCCGTGCTGAAGCTCGCGCGTCCCGCCCCCTGCTGCTCGCTGTTCTGCTGCCGGTGCCGCCGCTAGCCGCTGTCTCGCGTCGTGGCCTCATGCTCACCGCGCGCGGACCATGCCCGTCCACGTCCCCTCGCTCCCCTGCTGGCCTCGTGGCCGCGCGCGCCGCACACCGGCGCCCGTGTCCCGCCCGTGTCGCCCCCCAGCTTCAGCTGCTCTGCTTCGCCTACGCCGCGCTCGCGCCCCTTGTCCCTGTGCTGCCTCATTCCTACCTTGCATGTACGTCGTGCGCGTGCCCGCGCCCAGCGGCCTCCCTGCGGCCTCCTCAGTCCGGGCCAGCGTCAAGGGCCAGCCAGGCTGCGCCAGATCCTGGCGCCCGCTGCCGTTTCGCCCGTGCGCCCGTTAGCCCCCTAGGGCCAATGACAGCGGGGCCCCAGCCCCCGAACGTTAAAAAAAGGTTTTAAAATAAATAAAATAATAATTAATTAATTAACTTAATTAATCTTGATTAATTAAACTAAACATTTAATTAAACTAATTAATCCTGATTAAGATTAACCAAATGACTAATTAAGCTAACTGTTGTTAGTTAATTAACTAGTCAATGACAGTGGGGCCCACCCCCCTAATTAATCATGTTTAGGTTAATTAAACTGGATAATTAAATGTGTCACCAACAGGTGGGACCCACCTGTCAGGTTGACCAGGTCAACTGCTGATGTCATGCTGACAACATGTTGGCGTCAGCAAACACTATTCTGGATATTGTTGATTTAATTAATTAAATAAATCCTAAAAATGATTTAAATGTTTTAAAATTAATATAAAATAAACCGTAGCTCGGATGGAAAAACTTTGTACATGAAAGTTGCTCACAACGATGAGACGAACCCGGATACGCAACCCGTTCGTCCGCCACGCATCCCTAGCATAGCGATCACGCAACTTTCCCCCTCCGGTTCATCTGTCCCAAAACGTGAAACACCGGGGATACTTTCCCGGATGTTTCCCCCCTTCGCCAGTATCACCTAGTACTGTGTTAGGTCACCCCCTGGCACCGCGTTTTGCCTTGTTATATGTTTGTGATGCTTGTTTGCCCCGTATTTACTATTTCTTCCCCCTCTTCTTCTCCGGTAGACCCCGAGACCGATGTTGCCCCTATGATCGACTACGTCGACGACGACCCCTCCTTGCCAGAGCAACCAGGCAAGCAAACCCCCTTGAGCATTCCGATATCGCCCATTTCTTTCCCTCTCATGCTTGCATTAGAACTGCTACTGCTTTCTGTATGATCCTACTCTGATGCATAGCCTGTTGTTGTTACCTGCTTTCATACCTTACATGCTTATCCTAAACTTCTTAGTATAGGTTGGTTAGAGATCCATCAGTGACCCCACCTTGTCCCAGTTGCCTCGCTTTATGTTCGATGACTCGATTAACGTGATCGACGTCCAGGCCCCGACACCGCACATCACCCCCCTAGTTGTATGACTCTGCAGAGTTACCATCGAGTGCCGAGGGTGGAACCTCTTACATCACTCCTGATGAGATCTCCGTAGTGTAGCTATACGGTCGAGGTCATCGAGGCTGATTTCCTCCTTAACCACTTCCTTTACGGCTCTGTCGTGCAACCCATCAAACGTGAACCTCGAGGGTGGATCCTCTTACGTTCACCTTGATGACAACATCGAGTGGAATTCACCGGGGGTGATTCCTCGGGTTTTCCCTTTGGTGTTAGACACACAGTTACTATGGTTACTATGACTTTACACTGAACCATGTTACTAAAGACGGGTCGACCCTGAGGGGTACCCGCGCGAGCTTAATAGCGAGTGATGTGGAGTTGGGTTGACCTGGAAGGTGCCCGCGAGATACTTACGAGGTGTGGCCGGGCATTCTTAGCCCTTGCCACAAGTACTCGAGACGTTGTAACGGGTCACATCGATCGTGGGTCTCTGCTCGTTACCGCGCGTTCCTAATCCACTACGATTTGGATATTTGATTCAAGGGGCCTCTGGCCTGATAGCACTAACCATCACGTGGGCATAGTATGGGCGTTCTGCGTCGTATGCATCAGCCAAAGCTTAATAGACGTCAGCGACTGAGCGGCGTGCGTCGGGTTGGACTGGTAAGCACCTTCCTTTTTGAAGGAGGTAGCTAAGTCTGATCACCGGCTGCCCTCGCAATGTGCAGGAGTTCCTGGGGAGATGGCCCATGACCCCTGGGGGCATAGGTTTAGTCCGGCGTGCTGACCTCTCTATTAAGCCTAGGTCGGGTTGCGGCGTATTGTTTGGCCGAGGCCGGGCATGACCCAGGAAAGTATGTCCGGCCGGAGGTAATCGAGCGTGGTGGGTAAGTTGGTGCACCCCTGCAAGGAAGAAAACATCTATCGATAGCCTGTCCTACGGTAACGGACACTTGGAGTTGTATCCCGATCGATACAACTAGAACTGGATACTTATGATGAGAACTCGATGGTGATGACTTTTGGAATGTGTTGGCACTTGGATAGTATGGCTCTGGGATTGCTTTCTCGCAGGGAGTCGAGAAAGGATCTCTGGCCAAGGTTGATAACATTACTGCTACTTTAATTTATGCTACTCTACTCCCTCCTGTTGCTGCAAGATGGTGGTTTCCAGAAGATGCTAGTCTTCGATAGGCTAGGCTTTCCCATTCCCTTCTGGCATTCTGTAGTTTAGTCCATAGATACAACCCTTTCCTTTGATACAGATGCATACTTAGTTTAGATCTGATGTAAGTCTTGCGAGTACTTTGGATGAGTACTCACGGTTGCTTTGCTACTTCTTTTTTCCCCATACCCGATTGTTGCGACCAGATGACGGGTCCTAGGAGCCAGACGACGCCACTGATGACTACTACTACCCGGAGGATGCCTACTACTACGTGAAGACCGCTGACGATTAGGAGTAGTTAGGAGGCTCCCAGGCAGGAGGCCTTGCCCTTTTGATCATTGTTGCTTTTTTGCTAGCCTTCTTAAGGCAAACCTGTCTAACTTATGTCTGTACTCAGATATTGTTGCTTCCGTTGACTCTTGTGTATTCGAGCCTATGTATTCGAGCCCTCGAGGCCCCTGGCTCGTAATATAAAGCTTGTATTATTCTAATTTGTGTCTACAGTTGTGTTGTGATATCTTCCCGTGAGTCCTTGATCTTGATCATACACATTTGTGTGTATAATTAGTGTACGATTGAATCGAGAGCGTCATAGTGACATGCTTTTCCATAGACCATTTTATATGGCGACATACCCATAGGATTTTTATATGCAGTTCTATAGGCCTATAATGCATCATCTAGTTTCTTGGACCAATTCTTTCTAGACCTATTAACAGTCTTTTGCACAATTAATTTGAGTTCTCTATTACTCAATTCTACTTGACCACTAGACTGAGGGTGATAAGGAGATGCAATTCTATGATTAACATCATATTTAGGAAGCATTTTACGGAAAGCACCATGAATAAAATGTGAACCACCATCAGTCATTAAATATCTAGGGACTCCAAACCTTGGAAACATAACTTCTTTAAACATTTTAATAGAAGTGTTATGATTAACACTACTAGTTGGAATAGCTTCTACCCATTTAGTAACGTAATCGGCAACAACTAAAATATGTGTGTAACCATTAGAGGAAGGAAAAGGTCCCATATAGTCAAAGCCCCAAACATCAAATGGTTCAATAACAAGTGAATAATTCATAGGCATTTCTTGACGTCTACTAATATTACCAATTTTTTGACATTCATCACAAGATAAGACAAACTTACGGGCATCCTTAAAGAGAGTAGGCCAATAAAAACCAGATTGCAGTACCTTATGTGCAGTTCTATCTCCAGCATGGTGTCCTCCATAAGCTTCGGAGTGACACTTGCGTAGGATCTGTTCCTGTTCATGCTCAGGTACACAACGTCTAATAACACCATCCACTCCTTTATAAAGATGTGGGTCATCCCAAAAGTAATGCCTCAAATCATAGAAGAACTTTTTCTTTTGCTGGTATGTGAAACTAGGTGGTATAAACTTAGCAAGAATGTAATTAGCATAATCAGCATACCATGGAGCAGTATGAGAAGCATTTATGACATTTAATTGCTCATCAGGAAAGCTATCATCAAGAGGTAGTGGGTCATCAAGCACATTTTCTAACCTAGACAAGTTGTCTGCAACGGGGTTCTCAGCTCCTTTTCTATCAACAATATGCAAATCAAATTCTTGTAGCAAGAGAACCCATCTAATAAGTCTAGGTTTAGCATCTTTCTTTTCCATAAGATATTTAATAGCAGCATGATCAGTGTGAATAGTTACTTTAGAATCAACAATATAAGGTCTAAACTTATCACAAGCAAATACAACTGCTAAGAATTCTTTTTCAGTGGTAGCATAATTTCTTTGAGCATTGTCTAAAGTTTTACTAGCATATTGAATAACATTTAGTTTCTTATCAACTCTTTGTCCTAGAACTGCACCTACAACATAATCACTAGCATCACACATAATTTCAAAGGGTAAATTCCAATCAGGTTGTTGAACAATAGGTGCAGAAATCAATGCTTTCTTAAGTATTTCAAATGCTTCTACACAATCATCATCAAAGACAAATGGTATATCTTTTTGTAATAAATTAGTCAGAGGCCGAGAAATTTTTGAGAGGTCCTTAATGAACCTCCTATAAAAATCGGCATGAACAAGGAAACTTCTTATACCTTTGATGTCCTTGGGACATGGCATCTTTTCAATAGCATCAACCTTGGCCTTATCAACTTCGATACCTCTTTCAGAAACTTTATGCCCCAAGACAATACCTTCATTAACCATAAAGTGGCACTTTTCCCAATTCAAGACTAGATTAGTTTCTTCACATCTCTGCAAAACTCGATCAAGGTTGCTCAAGCAATCATCAAAAGAAGATCCATAGACGAAAAAGTCGTCCATGAAAACCTCACAAATCTTTTCACGAAAGTCAGAGAATATAGCCATCATGCATCTTTAAAAGGTAGCATGTGCATTACATAAACCAAAAGGCATACGTCTATAAGCAAAAGTACCAAAAGGTCATGTAAAAGTAGTCTTTGATTGATCTTTGGCTGACACAGGTATTTGAGAGAAACCAGAATAACCATCTAGAAAGCAAAAACGTGTATGTTTGGACAATCTTTCTAGCATTTGATCGATAAAAGGTAAGGGGTAATGATCTTTTTTAGTAGCCTTATTCAATTTGCAGAAATCAATTACCATCCTATAATCTATAATAATTCTTTGAGGAATCAATTCATCTTTATCATTAGGAACAACGGTAATACCTCCCTTCTTAGGGACACAATGGACAGGGCTTACCCACTGACTATCAGCAACGGGATAAATTATACCTTCCTCAAGGAGCTTTAGTATCTCCTTTCTTACCACTTCTTTCATTTTAGGATTCAGCCGGCGTTGATGATCACGAACTGGTTTAGCATCTTCTTCCAAATTAATTTTATGTTGACATAGAGTGGGACTAATGGCCTTAAGATCATCAAGAGTATACCCAATAGTAGCACGGTGCTTCTTCAGAGTTTTCAATAATCTCTCTTCTTCATGTTCTGAAAGGTTAGCACTAATAATAACAGGATATATCTTTTTCTCACCAAGATAAGCATATTTAAGAGTATCAGGTAACGGTTTAAGATCAAACACGGGATCACCCTTGGGTGGAAGAGGATCCCCTAGGATTTCAATGGGTAAATTGTTTTTCAGAATAGGTTCCTGTTTAAAGAATACTTCATCTAATTCCCTTCTTTCATTCATAAACATGTCATTTTCATGGTCTAGCAAATATTGTTCTAAAGGATCACTAGGAGGTACGGCAATAGAAGCAAGACCAATAATTTCATCCTTACTAGGTAATTCTTCTTCACGGTGTTGTCTACTAAATTTAGAAAAATTAAATTGATGAGTCATATCATCTAAACCGATAGTAACAACATCTCTTTTGCAATCTATGGTAGCATTAACAGTATTTAAGAAGGGTCTACCAAATATAATGGGACAAAAGCTATCTTGTAGGGAACCAAGAACAAGAAAATCAGCAGGATATTTAGTTTTCTCACACAAGACTTCAACATCTCTAACAATTCCCATTGGTGAAATAGTATCTCTATTGGCAAGTTTAATTGTGACATCAATATCTTCCATCTCAGCAGGTGCAATATCATGCATAACTTCTTTGTATAAGGAATAAGGTATTGCACTAGCACTAGCACCCATATCACATAAGCCATGATAACAATGATCTCCTATTTTAACAGAAACAACAGGCATGCCTACCACAGGTCTAGGTTTATCTTTATCATGGGGTTTAGCAATTCTAGCAGTTTCATCACAGAAATAAATAACATGCCCATCAATATTATCAGACAAGAGATCTTTAACAATAGCAATATTAGGTTCAACTTTAACTTGCTTAGGAGGTGTATATGTTTTAATATTGCTTTTACGAACCATAATTGAAGCTTCAGCATGATCCTTTATCCTAACAGGGAAAGGTGGTTTCTCAACATAAGAAGTAGGAACAATAGGACCATTATAAGTGATAGTCTTTTCTTCAACTTTAATAGGTGCAGCTACTTTTACTTCTATGGGAGGATGGTATTTAAACCACTTATCCTTGGGGAGATCAACATAGGCAGCAAAAGATTCACAGAAAGAAGCTACTATCTCAAAGTCAAGTCCATATTTAGTGCTAAATTTACGAAAAATATCGGTATCCATAAAAGATTTAACACAATCAAAACTAGGTGTCATACCTGACTCCTTACCATTGTCGAGGTCCCAATCTTCAGAGTTGCGTTTAATTCTTTCCAATAAATACCACTTGAATTCACTAGTCTTCATCATAAAAGAGCCAGCACAAGAAGTATCAAGCATGGTGCGATTGTTACCAGAAAGCCGAGCATAAATTTTTTGAATAATCATTTCTCTTGAAATCTCATGATTGGGGCATGAATATAACATTGATTTAAGCCTCCCCCAAGCTTGAGCAATGCTTTCTCCTTGGCGAGGCCAAAAATTATATATGTAATTGCGATCACGATGAACAAGGTGCATAGGATAAAACTTCCGATGAAATTCCAATTTCAATCATTTGTAATTCCAGGACCTCATATCATCACATAGCCTATACCATGTCGATGCATCTCCCCTCAAAGATAAAGGGAAGACCTTCTTCTTAACAACATCTCCGGGTACACCTGCAAGCTTAAATAATCCACAAACTTCATCCACATATATCAGATGTTCATCAGGATGTTTTGTTCCATCTCCTAAAAAAGGATTAGCTAGCAGTTTTTCTATCATACCCGAAGGAACTTCAAAGCAAGCATTTTCATTTTCATTTTCATTTTCAGTAGATTCAGTAGGTCGAGGAGCAACTCTTTGCTCTACTGGTCGGGGTGAAGATACCCCGAACAAGCCCCTCAGAGGATTACTTTCCATGGTAACAAGTGACAGTAAATTTCAGCACACTATATAAATTTTTCCTTACCAAATTCCACCTACCAAAGGCGCTTCACTCCCCGGCAAAGGCGCCAGAAAAGAGTCGAACCCAACGAGGAGCAGAAGGAAATGATAAGCGGTTTCCAGCAAGGTATTCTCTGCAAGTACTGAAATAAGTGGTAACAGATAGTTTTGTGATAAGATAATTTGTAATGAGCAACAAGTAACAAAAGTAAATAAGGTGCAGCAAGGTGGCCCAATCCTTTTTGTAGCAAAGGACAAGCCTGAACAAACTCTTATATGATGTAAAGCGCTCCCGAGGACACATGGGAATATCGTCAAGCTAGGTTTCATCACGTTCATATGATTCGCGTTCAGTACTTTGATAAGTTGGTATGTGGGTGGACCGGTGCTTGGGTACTGTCCTTACTTGGACAAGCATCCCACTTATGATTAACCTCTATTGCAAGCATCCGCAACTACAACAAAAGTATTAAGGTAAACCTAACCATAGCATGAAACATATGGATCCAAATCAGCCCCTTACGAAGCAACGCATAAAGTAGGGTTTAAGCTTCTGTCACTCTAGCAACCCATCATCCACTTATTACTTCCCAATGCCTTCCTCTCAGCCCAAATAATGGTGAAGTGTCATGTAGTCGACGTTCACATAACACCACTAGAGGAGAGACAACATACATCTCATCAAAATATCGAACGAATACCAAATTCACATGACTACTAATAGCAAGACTTCTCTCATGTCCTCAGGAACAAAAGTAACTACTCACAAAGCATAAACATGTTCATAATAAGAGGGGTATTAATATGCATATAGGATCTGAACATATGATCTTCCACCAATTGAACCAACTAGCATCAACTACAAGGAGTAATTAACACTACTAGCAACCTACTAGCACCAATCCCGGACTTGGAGGCAAGAATTGGATACAAGAGATGAACTGGGGTTTTGAGATGAGATGGTGCTGATGAAGATGTTGATGGAGATTGCCCTCTCCCGATGAGAGGAGTGTTGGTGATGACGATGGCGATGATTTCCCCCTCCGGGAGGGAAGTTTCCCCGGCAGAACAGCTCCGCCAGAGCCCTAGATTGGTTCCGCCAAGGTTCCGCCTCGTGGTGGCGGAGTTTCGTCCGAGAAGATGACTTATGATTTTTTCCATCGAAAGACTCCATATAGCAGAAGATGGCCACCGGAGGGCCACCAGGGGGCCCATGAGGTAGGGGGCGCGCCCAGGGGGGTAGGGCGCGCCCCCCACCCTTGTGGGCAGGGTGTGGCCCCCCTGGTGAAGTTCTTGCTCTTAGTATTTTTTTATATATTTGGAAAACATCTTCCGTGAAGTTTCAGGACTTTTGGAGTTGTGCAGAATAGGTCTCTAATATTTACTCCTTTTCCATCCCAGAATCCCAGCTGCCGGCATTCTCCCTCTTTATGTAAACCTTGAAAAATAAGAGAGAATAGGCATAAGTATTGTGACATAATGTGTAATAACAGCCCATAATGCAATAAATATTGATATAAAAGCATGATGCAAAATGGATGTATCATGCATGATTTAAATATTTTGTGTGGTGAAGATAGAGCATAGCCAGACTATATGATTTTGTAGGGATAACTTTCTTTGGCCATGTTATTTTGAGAAGACATAATTGCTTGGTTAGTATGCTTGAAGTATTATTATTTTTATGTCAATATTAAACTTTTGTCTTGAATCTTATGGATCTGAATATTCTTACCATAATAAATAATTACATGGATAAATATGCTAGGTAGCATTCCACATCAAAAATTCTGTTTTTATCATTTACCTACTCGAGGACGAGCAGGAATTAAGCTTGGGGATGCTGATACGTCTCCAACGTATCTATAATTTTTGATTGTTTCATGCTATTATATTATCAACCTTGGATGTTTTATATGCATTTATATGCTATTTTATATGATTTTTGGGACTAACCTATTAACTCAGAGCCCAGTGCCAGTTTCTATTTTTTTCCTGGTTTTAGAGTATCGCAGAAAAGGAAAATCAAACGGAGTCCAATTGACCTGAAACTTCATGGAACTTATTTTTGGACCAGAAGAAGCCCATGGAATATCGGAGATGGACCAAAAGAGTCTCGGGCTGCCCACGAGGGTGGGGGGCGCGCCCACCCCCCTGCCTCGTGGACAGCCCGGAGATCCACCGACGTACTTCTTCCTCCCATATATACCCATATACACCAAAAACATCGGGGAACAGAATAGATCGGGAGTTCCGCCGCCAGAAGCCTCCGTAGCCACCGAAAACCAATCTAGACCCGTTCCGGCACCCTGCCGAAGGGGGAACCCCTCATCGGTGACCATCTTTATCATCCCGGCGCTCTCCATGATGAGGAGGGAGTAGTTCTCCCTCGGGGCTGAGAGTGTGTACCAGTAGCTATGTGTTTGATCTCTCTCTCTCTCGTGTTCTTGAGGTGGTACGATCTTGATGTATTGCGAGCTTTGCTATTATAGTTGGATCTTATGATGTTTCTCCCCCTCCACTCTCTTGTAATTGATTGCGTTTTCCCTTTGAAGTTATCTTATCAGATTGAGTCTTTAAGGATTTCAGAACACTTGATGTATGTTTTGCGTGGGATACCCATGGTGACAATGGGGTATTATATTGATCCACTTGATGTATGTTTTGGTGATCGACTTGCGGGTTCCGCCCATGAACCTATGCATAGGGGTTGGCACACATTTTTGTATTGACTCTCCGGTAGAATCTTTGGGGCACTATTTGAAGTACTTTGTGCTGGTTTGAATAGATGAATCTGAGATTGTGTGATACATATCGTATAATCATACCCACGGATACTTGAGGTGACATTGGAGTATCTAGGTGACATTAGGGTTTTGGTTGATTTGTGTCTTAAGGTGTTATTCTAGTACGAACTCTATGATAGATTGAACGGAAAGAATAGCTTCATGTTATTTTACTACGGACTCTTGAATAGATCGATCCGAAAGGATAACTTTGAGGTGGTTTCGTACCCTACCATAATCTCTTCGTTTGTTCTCCACTATTAGTGACTTTGGAGTGACTCTTTGTTGCATGTTGAGGGATAGTTATATGATCCAATTATGTTATTATTGTTGAGAGAACTTTCACTAGTGAAAGTATGAACCCTAGGCCTTGTTCCTAGCATTGCAATACCATTTGTGCTCACTTTTATCATTAGTTACCTTGCTGTTTTTATATTTTCGGATTACAAAAACCTTTATCTACCACTTGTATCATCATCTCTTCACCGAACTAGTGCACCTATACAATTTACCATTGTATTGGGTGTGTTGGGGACACAAGAGACTCTTTGTTATTTGGTTGCAGGGTTGCTTGAGAGAGACCATCTTCATCCTACGCCTCCTACGGATTGATAAACCTTAGGTCATCCACTTGAGGGGAATTTGCTACTGTCCTACAAACCTCTGCACTTGGAGGCCCAACAACGTCTATAAGAAGAAGGTTGTGCAGTAGACATCATGGTGTTATGTGAACGTCGACTATATGACACTTCACCATTATTTGGGTCTAGGGGAAGGCATTGGGAAATAATAAGTAGATGATGGGTTTCTAGAGTGACAGAAGTTTAAACCTTAGTTTATGCATTGCTTCGTAAGGGGCTGATTTGAATCCATATGTTTCATGCTATGGTTAGGTTTACCTTAATTCTTATTTCGTATTTTCGGATGCTTGCGAGAGGGGTTAATCATAAGTGGGAGGCTTGTCCAAGGAAGGGCAGCACCCAAGCACCGGTCCACCCACATATCAAATTATCAAAGTAACGAACGCGGATCATATGAGCATGATGAAAACTCACTCACAACAATTCCCGTGTGTCCTCGGGAGCGCTTTGCTTTATATAAGAGTTCGTCCAGGCTTAAACTTTGCTAAAAAAAGGATTGAGCCACCTTGCGGCACCTTGTTTATTTTTATTACTTATTACTCATTACGAATTATCTTATCACACAACTATTTGTTACCGATAATTTCAGTGCTTGCACACAATATCTTGTTGAAAACCGCTTGTCATTTCCTTGTGCTCCTCGTTGGGTTCGATACTCTTACTTATCAAAAGAATTACGATAGATCCCCTATACTTATGGGTCATCATGCACGGCAATGACAAAGGGTGCGCTACACGCAAGAGGATTTAGACGTGCGTGCATCTGCACATACGGTGGTGTTGGTGACCTCAAGGCAACGCGTTTGTGCGTATATGTAGGTGTCTTGAGTTTTTGTTATTGGCGCGAAAGATACGCTTTGACGATTTTGGTTCGTGCAATCAATTCATCGATTTTTGTCCGCACATATGTAGGTGTTCGACTTTTTATGGTGTTCTTTTTTTTTATCACAGCACACACGCAAACGCTCATATATACACGCATGCACTCATTTTTATGAATGCACACACGCTTTATCTCTATAAGCACTTTCAAGAGACTGAACTGGCATATCATCTTAAAATTTTACGAAGTCATCATAGCCGCCTTGTAATTAACAGGAACATCTCCTCTCACTAAATGTGCATCGTCGGAAATCCTGAAAGAGTAAAATGCATTGGTGGTCACTGGACTTGTCCTGTATGTTCACTTTGGTCACTGTGCTCAAGAATACGGTCAATACGGTCATTAAATACAAGTTGCGAAGATTATACAGTCACTGTCACATCGTATATCTTCGTATTTGTTGAGTTGACCGGTCAAACAATTTGAATGATGCCTCCTCAGCTCTTTTTTTTTCTTTGTACTGATGCAGGCAAAATAAAATAGTGACGCGGTGGGGATTCGAACCCTAAACAGTGTACACTTATAACAACTGTCATGATTCCTTACTGTACATTAGCGTGCATGCACACAGTGCACACACAATATGCGGCATTTTTAGCAATTTTTTTAGCTGAATTTTAGCAATTTTAAACTAAAGATATGCATGAAAACGTTGTGTAGATGCAACGCACACGAAGTGTTTGAGAGAATTTTTTGCCGCTACGTTCAAGTTTTGTGGTATTTTTTTCTCTTATATTGAGATTGTTTCAAGTCAGCCAAAACATCCTAGTGTACCTCATGATCAAACTAACGGGTGCGCCATTCAATAGGTACTTTCCAATTGCATACTAAGCAGCCATGCATACCTTGGTTTCGTGCCATCCCACCAACGCTTACATAGCGGCGAGCTATCTATAGACTATATGCAAGAAATAGAAACGAGGCCATAACCCGAGTTCAATTCCTAGAATTGACAGGTGATGCACAGAGGTTTTCCCCTATTTGTTGAGGATCAAGTTTGGTATGTGGTGAAACCACTCATCCCAAAATATCTTGATACTCATTTAAAAAAATTCTGAGGACCATGTTTATCTTGGTACTCATACTAAAATGGCCGTATGCATCCTTAGTCGGTGCAGAGACCGGGGAAGTGAAATTCTCCCCCAATTTTAAAGATACCATTAGCAAATGAAAGTGAAACCATAGCATCCGTTTCCACCTGACTAGCTAGGGGTCAGGTGAGCAATGGGCGACGGGGCGACGATCCTTCCGCCCCTTCCGCCCCTCCCGATCCGCCACTGGCGGGGCGATCGGCGCCGCCGCGACCTGCTCGGGAGGAGTCGCCGTTGTCGGGGAGGTCACCAGAGGCCGGCGGATCGCCGGATCCGCAGACTGCGGCGGAAATCGGGGGGTTCCTCCATCCAACCAAATGGAAAATCTTCTTCCAAGATGTCCGGGATGGCGGCCGTAGTGCGGAGGGAGTTCTCTACTCGTACTACCCGTCGAGGTGGACGGTGGTGCGCGATCTGGATGGTGACATCCTCGGAGGGGTGTACCTCAAAGCCGATGAAAAGATCAACGAAGGTACGCGGTTGCTCATTGATGTTTTTGATGTTACAGTTCATTCGCATGTGCAGGAGGAACCGGAGATTCTTGATCACGTTGACTTGATCGATCTCACGGAGGATCCAAAGCCCTCGAAGCAGCGGTTCGGGGGGGGCGCTTTTGGGTATTGGCTGAAGAGGACGATGAGGTGACGCTCGTGGACGAGCCCGAAGTGAAGGAGGAGTGCCCGACGAAGCCGGCATCAACTTCGCATGTCATCTCGCCTCGGATGATGGGGACTGAGGCGACTCGGGAGGCGCCCGCAGCAATCGATGCGAACCGGCCGCCGGTGTCTTCTGACCCTCCTACGAGCCGGAGAACGGCGGCGACGGCGATCCGAGCTTGGAAAGGGCCTTTACCTAAGGTATGCATCCAACCCATAACTTTGTCAGACTTTTTCCCGCTAGATGCTTGGACTCGGGTTGTCCGTAAGAAAAAGAAGAGGAGAGGGAGACCGGAGCCAGCGCCGTCGGCGCCGGAGATCCGAGCGGTGGCTGAGATCCGGGCGGCTAGGGCTGCTCGTTTGAATTTCCTCTTGGGCCACAAAGGGGTCGTTGAGGAGTGGGCCGGCTGTGAATCCGTGCATGGGTATGAGGCCCAGCATGGGGGTGCTGACGAGGGGCTTGGTGGACCGGCTGCGATTGGGTATGTGGCCCAGGAGAGCCTGGACGCGCCTTCTCAGCCTGTCGCGCCTTGCAGGGTCGAGGCCCTTGCTGGACCGGGCAACGCTTCTACTCTTAGTGAGATCCCATGCATGCACGAGGACGTTCGTCTCTCTTTCGCTCGTGCGCCGCCGTGTCCTAGGGTTCGCAAGGCTGGGACGAGGGGCTACCCTCCCTGTGGGGTTCGCCGGGCTCGGAGAATCCGGCCGTTGCTAGGCATGGCCGGCCGTGGGGATGCACTGCCGCCAGCCAAGAATCCCTCCTCCGGTCCAGCGGGACGGGGTGGGGCAGTTCCGCCACCGGCGGCGGGTGCCGGACGTGGTGTCTTGGCGCAGCCTGGCCAAAGGCCGCCGGCAAGCGGGGCCGTCGTGCAAAGTCACCCAGGCAGAGGCACTGGCCCCGTGGGTGCGCGGCCTCCGGGGCAGGGTCACCTGTTGCCGGCCTCTGGGAGGGGTAGCCTGAGGCCGCCGGCGCCAGGCGCGGTGCCCGTTGTCCCTGCTGCCGGACGGGGTGGTCTGAGACCACCGGCGCCTGGCGCGGCGCCCATTGCTCCGCCGGCTACGGGTCGTCGAGGCCCTAGACCTCCAGCGCCGGGCGCGTCTGGTGTGACTACGGCTGGACGCGGGGGAGGACCTCGGCCTAATGGGGGTTTGCCGGCGACCGCAGGCAATCAACCACGGGCTGCACCTCCGCCCCATTATGTTGCAAGGCCGACGCTATACCGGTCTGGTACGATAAAGACTAATCAGCACTCTAACAACAGAGAGCCCAATGATCCGCCCCAAGGTCAGTGGGGGATGATGGGTTTGATGCGTATGGTGAGGGACGGCACTGTGGCTCCTCATCCATAGGAGGAGGTCGTGGATATGGCTGGCAAAGTGATGGGTCGACGGAGAGACCGTTTCTCAGACCTACAGGCGGTTTTGTTGAGGGAGCCTCGGGCCCGGATCACCGTCAGAGAGGTGGCTTTCGGGGCCATCGTGGAGGTCGGGGAGGAGGCCGTGGGAGGTTTCGTCGACCGCCCCCGCCTAAGGCAGTTGTTGAGCACGAGGCGTCAGTACCGGAGCCCCACCACGCGCCCACTGAACTTCTTCCCCAGGCGATGGAGGTGGTGACTACTTTGGCCAGTGTGGAGGTTCCTGAGAATGGGACTATGGCCGAGGATTCCGGCAGGTCCGATGCTGACAGGCTGTCCAAATATGCGCGCAAAAAAGAAAAGATGTTGTGCTACCATTGTGGGGAGAAGGGCCATTTCATTGCTGAGTGCATGGCCGAGCTGTGTGAGACATGCGGCAAGCCGTCTCATCCCTCCAGTGAGTGCCCGTTCTTGCGTGACCAGGCTCCCTCACTGACTGTGTATGGAGTCTACTGCGCTGAGCTTATGTTCTTTGAATCACCGGCCGCGCGAGAGATTCCGGATGAAACCCCGAGTTTGACCACCGGGGTTGTGAAAGCGACCCAGGGAGAGGTGATTGAGGCTCAGGTCGTGCAGAGGCTTCAGGAGCTGGCTCCGGGGGACTTTCACTGGGAGCTGGTGGTTCTCGAGGATAAGGTCTATAAGGTCGATTTTCCCACAGTGGATGACTTGCAGAGGTTGTTGAGCTTTGGTTTGTGTAGAGTTCCTGGCACTTCATGCATTCTGGAGTTCCACGAGTGGAAGAAGGTGGAGCCTAAGGGAAAGCCGCTTACACAGGTCTGGTTGCGGTTTGTAGGGGCCCCGTCTAAGCCTTTACATGATGTTCGTGTTGTGGCCAGTCTGGGTATGTTGGTTGGGAAAACGGAGAGAGTTGATATGGCTTTTACTCGGGCTCATGGGGTGGCCTGGCTTTTAGTCAGTGTTCTTGATACTGAGTTCATGCCTGATGTGGTCAACTGGACTTATAGGGGCGAGGTGTTCCCGCTCGATATTGAGTTTGAGGACACAAATCTGTTTGCAGATGCGGTTAATGGGAATGATGTTGATATGCATGAGGGTGATGGCGATGAGGGCGCCAATGGGCCACAGACTGATGAGCCCACACGAGAGGGGTCTAACGGTTCTCGCCCAGATGCTCAGCTGCCCGGGGAGGGGACCGGGGTTGAGCAGGCAGTATCGCCATCGGTGCCTATGACCTCGTTGCGGTTCGGGTCCTTTGAGCCAGCATCAGCGCCACCTAGACTTTGGAGTGACCGGGTGGATTCTGAGGATTTGTTCGAGTACACGCTTCCTCTGTTGGAGTTTGAGGGGGCTGACGGTTCTGGACACTTGGTGAGGGACTCATCGGCGAGGACTCTGGATGGAGTCGGGGTGGGGGAGCCGGAGGTCGCTTCTCTTTCCCTTCCTCCTCTTGTGGTCGAGCCTCCGGTGCGGATTGCTACCCGTGGGCTGCTGTTGGGGGGAGGGGGGAGGGGCAGGAGGCCTTGATGTCTCCCCTCCACATCCGGACGCCAGTGACGTCGGTCACGTCGGGGTCGGCCAACGCTGGGGGAGGGAGCCCGAGGCAGGTGGCCTCGGCTCCTGCTACTCCGGTGAAGGCGGCGACACCTGCGCCATCTGCTGCGTTGGAGGGGGGGCTGGGGCAGGAGGCCCTGGCTCATCCTTCTTCCCTGGCGGTCTGGACGACCGCCTCTTCTTCGCCGACACTGTCTGCACGGGCGGATGGGGCGGGAGGAGGGCGCGGGCAAGCGGTCCCTGTAATCCCCTCTCCGTTCGCACCGGTGGCAGCGGACCCCGGTGTGGGGCACCCGTCTGTGGGGCTTGGGAGCCCGCAGCCGCCTCTTCTGGTCTCAGCGCCTGGCTTTACGAGGGAGGAGGTGGTTGCTTTTGGCGGGATCCCGGACCCCGTCTCGACAGGAAGACGGATGAGTGTTCGCATCCACGATCTCCCGGAGGTGGATGATATGCAGCAGCGGTGCGCTATGAGGGCGGCCAAGCTTCAGGAGGCTGCATCATCCTCTGGTATGTCCGTCAACATATCTAACTCTTTATTGCATTTTTCTAATGAGGAGATTATAAATAATGCAAACCAGTTAGGAGTTTCACTAGGTGCCACGGATAGTGAGATCACTAATCGGTCAATGATTTGTTAGATTTGGAGGCGGAACGTGTCTTAGAGACTATTCGTAATCTTGCAGCAGTTAAACCGATGAATGATGAAGAGATTGATGCGTTAGGGGTTAGAGTGCTAGATAATCTGTGTGCGGATCTAGCACCTCCAAATCATGTGTCTGAGGATGATGATGTACCCATCGAAAATGATGCTGATAATTTAAGTGAACCCGGTTATGAGGACCGAGCGGCAGAGCCTAGTAAACCAAAACGTAAGTGGAAACGGAAAATCTATCCTGATTCCGCAGTTTGTAGGAGTGCTAGGATTCGAATCACTAAAAAATTCCATGATGAATTATGAGAGGAATCTTTTGGAATAGCAGAGGTCTGAAGGACTTGGCTAAAAAAAGGTTCCTTGCTGAGGCAGCTTTAGAGCAGAAGTTAGATTTTGTTGCTCTATCGGAGACTGGTAGAGAAAACTTTGCGCCCCAGTTTCTTTCTTCTCTTGTGGGTGGTATTGATTTCGATTGGCATTGCCTCCCTCCGCGAGGAAGATCGGGTGGTATATTACTCGGTGTGAGATGCGATTCGCTTGAAGTCCGAAGTGTAGTGATGGGTGACTTCGCGGTGAAGTTTTGAGTCAGGTCTAAGATAGATGGTTTTAACTGGGCTTGGTGGCGGTTTACGGTGCCGCGCAGCCCGAGCTTAAACCGGAGTTTCTGGCGGACCTTGTTCGAATCTGTGGGTCAGAACAGCTCCCAATTTTAGTTGGAGGTGATTTCAATATCATCAGAAGGAGAGAGGAGAAGAACAATGATAACTTTGACGGTAGATGGTCGTTTATGTTCAATACCATTATTGAAAGCTTGGATCTGAGGGAGATAGAGCTTTCTGGTAGAAAGTTTACCTGGGCTAATGCTCTGCCAAACCCGACTTATGAAAAACTTGATCGAGTTCTTGCGAGCATGGAGTGGGAACAAAAGTTCCCTCTGGTTATGGTGCAAGCTCTCTCGAGGGGAATATCCGATCACACACCCTTGTTCGTGGACTCAGGGGAGCCGAACCACGTGCGTAACAAGAACACCTTTTCTTTCGAGATGTCATGGTTCGAACGCGAGGGGTTCTTGGACTTGATTGCCAGGGAATGGGCTAGAGGTGCAGGAGGCACGACTGTGATCGAGCGTTGGCAGAATAAGATTAGGCATTTGAGAAGTTTCTTACGGGGTTGGGCTAAGCACCTCAATGGTGTGTATAAGATTGAAAAGGATAGACTCCTTTCTCTTATACAGGCCCTGGACATAAAGGCCAAATCCACTATTTTACTGCCTAATGAGCTTCAGGTTAAAAATGAGACGGAGAAGAGGTTGAAAGAACTGCTCCGCGAAGAAGAATTGAAGTGGGCTTTGCGTGCTAAAGTACGCAAAGTGGTCCAAGGGGACGCGAATACTCAATTCTTCCATTTGATAGCTAATGGCAAGCACAGAAAGAAGCGTATCTTTCAGCTTAAACAAGACGAGGGCACTATTTTAGGACAGGATAACCTAAAAACATATATTACCGAGTATTACAAGCAATTATTTGGACCTCTGGAGGATAATTGTGTGTCCCTCGATGAGTCCAGGACTGAGGATGTGCCTCAGCTATCGGCTGCCGAAAATGATAGTTGCCCCGTTCTCAGAGAAGGAGGTGTTTGATGCTATTGCACAGATGAAAAACAATAAGGCTCCCGGACCGGATGGATTCCCGGCCGAGTTCTATAAAAAGTGTTGGCACATTATTAAGGGGGATTTGATACCTATGTTCCATGATCTGTTCTTTGGACAGCTTCAGTTATTTCACTTGAATTTTGGAACTATCACACTGCTTCCTAAGAAGACAGATGCTGTGAGAATTGAGCAATTCAGGCCGATATGCCTCCTCAATGTTAGTTTCAAAATTTTCACCAAGGTAGGGACTAATAGGCTCACACAGATTGCGCATTCTGTGGTGTAACAGTCCCAAACTGCTTTCATGCCGGACAGAAATATCCTTGAAGGGGTGGTCGTCCTGCATGAAACGCTCCATGAAATCCAGTCCAAAAAATTAGATGGAGTAATTTTTAAGGTGGATTTCGAGAAAGCGTACGATAAGATCAAATGGCCATTCCTCCAAGAGTCATTGCGTATGAAAGGTTTTGATGAAGCCTGGCGCCGACAGGTTGAATCATTTATGCAAAAAGGTAGTGTGGGAATTAAAGTTAATGATGACATAGGTCATTACTTCCAGACACATAAAGGCCTAAGACAAGGAGATCCGATGTCCCCTATCCTTTTTAACATTGTGGTGGATATGTTAGCAATTTTGATAGGAAGGGCTAAGGAAAATGGTCACATAGGTGGATTGGTACCTCATCTCGTTGATGGAGGTGTATCCATCCTTCAGTACGCTGATAATACAATTATCTTTATGGAGCATGACTTGGCCAAGGCGAGAAATATGAAGCTTGTGTTATGCCTATTTGAACAATTGACCGGGTTAAAGATTAACTTTCATAAGAGCGAGTTGTTCTGTTTTGGTAGAGCCAAAGACGAACAGGAGGCTTATAGGCAATTGTTTGGGTGCGAGTTAGGAGAGTTACCCTTCTCTTACCTGGGTATTCCAATCCACCATCGTAGGCTGACAAATAAAGAGTGGAAATGCATCGAGGACCGATTTGAGAAGAAACTGAGTTGTTGGAAGGGTAAGCTCATGTCATACGGAGGCCGATTAATCCTGATTAATTCGGTGCTCACGAGTATGCCTGTGTTTCTCCTATCGTTCTTTGAGGTCCCAGTTGGTGTTAGGAAGAGACTGGATTTCTATCGATCGCGTTTCTTTTGACAGGGTGATGAGCTTAAACGAAAATATCGGCTTGCTAAATGGGATATCATCTGTAGACCGAAAGACCAAGGGGGTCTCGGTATTGAGAATCTAGAAGTTAAGAATAGATGCCTTCTTAGCAGGTGGCTGTGGAAGCTCTCAACGGAGAATGATGCCATGTGGGCTCAAATTCTTCGTTCCAAGTACCTCCAGACAAAAACTTTGTCCCAGGTTACAGTCAGGCCGACTGATTTACCTTTTTGGAAAGGTCTGATGAAAGTCAAACAATCTTTCTTTAATAGGATGGAGTTTGTTATTGGAAACGGCTCTAGTACATGTTTCTGGGAGGATACTTGGCTCGGCGAGACATCTTTGGCCATCCAATATCCGTCTTTGTACCGTATTGTTCAACGACGTGAAGTGTTCGTCGCCTCGGTATTTCAATCTATCCCCCTTAATATTCAGTTCCGACGGACGCTAGCGGGCAATCGTTGGGAAGAATGGCTCCTGTTTAGTTAGGAGACTAATGGAGGTCCAACTATCTCAACAACCCAATGAATTACACTGAAAATTGACTAGGTCTGAAGTATTCACTGTTAAATCAATGTATATTGATGTTATTAATTCGAACTCCATTCCTACCTCTAAGCATGTTTGGGCTGTCAAAGTTCCTTTGAAAATAAAAGTGTTTATGTGGTTTGTCCATAAACAAGTTATTTTAACCAAGGACAACTTGATAAAGCGTAGTTGGACAGGACCTACTAGGTGTAGTTTCTGTGATCGGGATGAGACAATCAAACATCTCTTTTTTGATTGCCCGTTGGCCAAAGTACTTTGGCAGACGGTCCACATTGCTTTTAATATAAATCCACTGAATTTTGTTAACACGTTATTTGGGACATGGCTTAATAGGATTGAGCCTGACTTAGCGAGACACATTCGGGTTGGAGTTTGTGCTTTGCTGTGGACTATCTGGACCTGCAGAAATGATTTGGTTTTTAACAGAATATCATGTATTCATTTTTTGCAGGTTTTATTCCGAACTACGGCTCTGATCCGTTCCTGGTCGCTACTCACCCAGATGGAGGCCAGTGAGCACTTGGTTACTGGGTCTTTCCGATGGGAGATGGTAGCTCAGGATATCTTCAACCGGTTTGGATGACGGTCATGTAATAGGATAGGCATGTAGTTTACCTATCTAGTTTTAGCCAGCCGGTTGTGGCGTCTTTACATGGCTAGTGGATGTTTCTAGCCCTTTTTGACTCTGTGTGAGCTTTCTTTTGCTTTTTATTATTTTTTGAAGACCTTGGAACCATGTTTGCACTGATTTATTTGTTTAATAAGATGTCTGTATGCATTTTTCTTTTTGATGCAGAGGCCGGAGATTTCCCTTTTTTTGAAAAAAATATGCACGTGAACAAGGCTGGGGGCTCACGCTACATGCTCTCTTGCTCGGTGCGCATGTGCAGCCGTCGCGGCCTCTGACTTCTCCTTCCTCAACGTCTTCTCCTTGTACATGCTCACACAGATCGCACACATACAACACAAGCACGCACACACCCATCTTGTACACAAATATCACAAGCACGCACAATATGCATACGCACACAATCACAAATATGCACGTACCCATACAAGCTCAAGCACAGCATGCATGCACAGCAAGCAACAGACGACGTGTCATGGCTGTCACGTGAATGCATAATGTTACAGCAGGATTGCTTTCTCTAGTTTAGACACAAAGAGAGATGAGCACAGCGGGCTAGCTTGCTGACATCCTATCGCTATGTTTGGGGTTTGATTCCACACTATGTCACTATTTTATTTTGCCGCTATTTCTTTCTTCCACTCACAGACAAGTGGGGTCTGCGTCCATAGAGAAAAAAAGAGAGCTGACAAGGCATCATTCAAACTGTGTAACACCGCGGAATGTTAAATGAACTAAGGAGAGGGTCAGTTCAGAGATGTACTGTAGCGGCCGGACCGTGAACACTTTTTAAAAACACAAATAAAATTCGAATTTCAAACCTTTTCAACAAAGATAAAAAAATAGAAACCAGAAAAGTATTTTGAATTTGTGAACAGTTTTTTTAAAGGAACATTATTTAAATTCCGAACAAAATTGAAAGCCTGCACATTATCTGTAACTCCCCGAACAATTATTTAATTTGTGAACAAATTTTCAAAACGAGAACATTTTTTGAAATTGTGAACAAAATTTTGAAAACAGGAACATTTTTTGAAATTCCCAAAAAAAATTAAAATGCGAACATTTTTTGAATGTATGAACAAAATTTGAAAACAGGAACATTTTTTGAAATTACCAAACAATTTTAAAATGCGAACATTTTTTGAATGTAGGAACAAAATTTTGAAAATAGGAACATTTTTAAAATTGCCAAACAATTTTAAAATGTGAACATTTTTTGAACGTAGGAACAAAATTTGAAAACAGGAACATTTCTTCAAATTCCCAAACAATTTTAAAATGCGAACATTTTTTGAATGTAGGAACAAAATTTGAAAACAGGTACATTTTTTGAAATTCCCAAAGAATTTTAGAATGTGAACATTTTTTGAATGTAGGAAATTTGAAAACAGGAACATTTTTTAAAATTCCCAAACAATTTTAAAATGCGAACATTTTTTAATGTAGGAACAAAATTTGAAAACAGGAACAGTTTTTTAAATTCCCAAACAATTTTAAAATGCGAACATTTTTTGAATGTAGGAACAAAATTTGAAAACAGGAACTTTTTCAAATATTTTGAACTTTTTTTAGAATCTTGAATATTTGTGGAAAAAGAAATTTAAATTGAATAAAAAGAAAACAGAAAAAGAAAAACCTGACCACAAATAAGAACATTTTTTGAAAAATTTGAAAAACAAGAACATTTTTTAATACATGATTTTTTTTTTGAAAAATAAGAACATTTTTTGAAATTTGTGAACAATTTTTGAAAACAGGCATTTTTTTAAATCCATGCCATTAATTTTCAAATTTCTCAAAAATGAACAAAAATAATTTGAATTTTTTTTTGAAAGAACAGGAACATTTTCTGAAAATTCGGAACAAAAATTTGAAAGCAGGAACATTTTTTGAATTTATGAACAAATTTTGTGAAATGGGAACATTTTTTGAACAAAATCTGAAAAACAGGGAAAAAATTGAAATTCGGATTTTTTTAAATAAACTTGAAAATAAAAAAAGGAAAAGAAAAAAGAAACAGAAAAAAATAAAAAAGAAAAAAAGAAAAAAGAAAAAGAAAAGAAATAGAAAAACGAAAAACGAAAAAGAAACTGAAAAAGAAAAGGCCGGTTCAGGAACCTTCTAGAAGGTTCCCAAAACCGGAAAAAACCGGCTGGAAACATCATAGAAGGTTCCAAAAACCGGGGTCTGCTGTAACGCTAAACGGGCCGGCCCACTTGGTGGCTCCCTCGCACCTGCCCTGTGCGAAGCTCCGACTACTTGCCGCAATGAGCGGCAAGTAGGATTTTCCCCAAACTCATGCGTACAGCAGCTGGCAAAGCATTCAGCCAAACCTGCCTGGGCCTAGTGTTATCAACACCAAAGACTGCACGTTCATGGGCTATTTACTACAGTCCCTTCCTATGACAATACAAAAAGGCAACATCGTCACTGAATTTTATTCTATTGAAAGTTTTGATCTCATGATAGATTACTCCTTTTGGATCAGAACAGAGTCAGGCCTTGGACAGAAGGCCACACACCAGGTTTTGACTATCCTATGCTACTAAACTAACATAAAAACTAAAACAAAAAAGGCCTTGTAAAGAGGAATAAATTAGAGGCAATGGTAATACTCTTTAAGAAGACAATAAAATGAAAACTAAAATAAAAAACAATGAAAATTTTTGCACATAATTTACAAATAAATTGTGTTTTAAATAATATGCGATAATAAGCATATACTAGTGTAATTCTGCAATATTTTTTTATAAGAAGGAGTGAATTAAACACATTGGTATTATCCTTCAAGAAAAAAAATGAAATAAAAACTCAAACAAAATCAAAATATGAAGTTTTCTAAGGAATAATGAATTAGTGGTGTTAGTATTACCCTTTAAGAGGAAAGAAAATGAAGATAAAATAAATACTGACAATTATTTTACACAATTTACAAAAGAATTGCAATCTTTATAATATGCAAGAAGAAACATATAATAGTGGAACTGTCTCAAAAAAAGGTTCCTAAGAGGGAATGACTTGGTTGCATCGATATTACTCTTAAAGAAGAAGGACAATGAAATAAAAACTTAAACCAAATAAAATGAAGTTTTCGAAGGGAGAATGAATTAGTGGCATAAGTATCACCCTTTGATATGGTTAGAAATGAAATAAAAACTAAAATAAAATCAAAATATAAAGTTTTCTAAGGGAGAATCAACTAGTCGCATTGGTAGTACCCTCTAAGAAGAACAAAATGAAACACATTAAAACAAATAATGAACAAACTTGCACACAACATACACAGATATTGCGTGTTTTTATGATATGCAAAAATAAGCTTATAATAGTGGAATTTTCATAAAAACAAAATAATGATGTTTTCTAGGGAAGAATGAAACCCTTTAAGAAGAAAGAAAATAACATACTAAGACAAAACAAAATAGCGAAGTTTTCTATGGACGAATGAAATCCTTTAAGAAAAAAATACAAAAACTAAAACTATAACAAAATAATGAAGTTTTCAATGTAAGAATGGAAACCTTTAAGAAGAAAGAACAAACAAAAATAAAATAAGGAAGTTTTCTAAGGGAAAATAAAACCCTTTAAGAAGAAAGAAAATTATAAAATAACTTGCACACGGTATGCCCTGAAATTGCACTTTTGTAATATGCAAAAAAAAAGCATATACGGTGCAATTTTAGCTCTCTACTATAATCTACACACATGGTGTATCATACTTGTGTGTATACTTACTTACAAACACAAAAATAAAAATAAGTTTTCCTAAGAAGAAATCAAGTATAGTGGCATTAGTACCACCCTTTAAGAAGAAAGGAATTTTAAACAATAATGATACAATTTGCACACAATTTACACCTGCTCGTCGGACGTCAGTAGGTACGTACGTACTGCGCCGCCGCAGACGGGTAAACGGCGATGAGCAGTTGAGCCTGCGGCGCTGCATGGGCATGCACGTAGAAGAAACAGAGCCCGAGTAACGTCGGCTCCAGCGATTCCACGGGTACAGGAGCAGTCCGCGGGGCAGTGTTTCATCAGAAAAAGAAGGGTCGATCCTTGCAACAAGAATTTCCTCTGCGTGGGCAGATCCTGCGGGCACCTGCAGTGTCCAAGATAACTCTGTTTGAATTCTGACCAACAGTGTCGGTAAATGCGAGAGACCAGCAGAGCAGAGCCTGTATGCGCGAGGTGCACAAGCTATTTTCTGGCTTAGGCTCCTTCCAATGCTTCACCTTGTACAGATACTAAGCCTTCTACGTAAGCAAAAAATATGATGTGGCAGGTTATTTAAAAGAAGAGAGATGAGTATGATGACCCCAGAAAGAACCAATGCTAAGCGCGTGAACCTAAACAAAACATTTAAAAGAAGAAAGCCCACCAATACACGAAGAACTTTAGTTGCTAAATCATTAAATGAAGTAAGCTTAGCAACCATAAGCTAAGCACCTATGCATTGGGAAGTATAGTTGCTAAGCTATTTAATGTGCTTAGCACCTCATTTAAGCACCCATGCATTGGCAGCAGCCTTATGAAATCAGATACACACAGCGATTGACGACTGGATCACCAATCCGTTGTTCTTTCATTTTATTTGACAAACATATATACACACATGTTTGAACGCACTGAAAAGCAATGACACGCGGCAAATGTGTACGTTAAGACGCCCTTTGACGCTCGCCACACGAAATCACGAAATCCCCTCCTTACATGCCTAAGGCAAACAACGAACAAAACCAATTCAAAAGCTGTAATTAACAACTAAGCGAAAGCGCCTTGAGACTTTGAAAGGCACCACCGCCTGCGTGCGTACGTGCTCATTTCAAGCGATAAGCCGGCCCGGCGGCCACGGCGGCCGGCCAGGCATGCTCCTCCGAAGGACGCACGTCGGTCGGCGCCTGGACAAACTCCGACCACGGGCCCTGGTGGCGGTTGGCGTCGGCCGCTCCGGCCGGCAGCTCCCGGTAGTCTATGAGGTCAGGCCAGGCCCTGATGGAGGGGCAGGGGGGCGGCCGCCCCGGGCCCCCGAAATCCAGGGGCCCCTCCCCAGGGGTAGAGGTAGCCTACGGGCTTGCGTTAAGAAAACTATAGGCCGTGTCCACGCCTGGATGACGACGGATGGTAGGGATGTCTTCCTACTTGGCGAGAAATTGATTCCTTCCTATTCCATCATGTAGCCATCCCTAAATCATCTAAATCATGCGCCATACCATACGTGAGACATGAGTACGCCGCCGTCATGTCCGCTATAATAAACCTACCGTCCTGCTCTTTTTCTCTTAATCCCGATCGCAAGAATGTCTAGCCAGTATTCAGTACGCGAGATTCAGACGATCGACAAGCACACGCACATCATCGCCGATCTGTCGAGCTCTAAATCCAGACGCGAATGAGTACTCATCGCTGAACCCCCGATCACCAACGCCGACCAATCGAAGGTATATTATATTGCCGTTCTCTAATCCCTACTCCCCATAGGTAGTATGTTACTACTTACTAGCATACATGATGCCTAGCCGTGGCATGGTTCAACCATTGATGCCATAGTGCATCTGACTGTCACATCGTCTGAAAGAATCTTTTGAAAGTTTAAATTCTTGAGGAACTATTTGAGGTGAACAATGACTTATTATAGAATTCAAATGGTTTGGCAACAATATGCATCGAGAAGAAGTTATTGGAAGAGACTGACTTGGACCCCATCATAAGTGACTTTGCGTCAAAAATGATAGAATTGTTTAAGGTAATGTGTATAATTATTTCGTATGCATACTATTTTTTGATGCATTTAAGTGTTTATAGGTAATTTTCATATATAAGTATATTTATTAGTATTATTTGTTGTTTATACTAAGGGCCTCGAGTTTTAGTTTCGCCCCGGGCCCCCAAAATCTCAGGACCGGCCCTGTATGAGGTGCCGGCCGCCTGCTGCCGCTGCCGCCGTGGGAGCTGCCGTCCGAGGAGGCGCAGCGGTAGCCGTCCCTCCCGTGGCTCCTCCTGATCGCGGCGATCACGAACGGGAGCAGCCCTTCCATGGCTCAAACAGAATACCACCACCCGCTCCCTCTTCTTCTTCTTCCTCCGGCTGCTGTTCCTGCCCTGGATATTTTCGTTTGAACTTGTTGTTAGCTTGTGCTTCTGTCACGTGGGAGACCGGGGTCCTATTTATGGAGCCAAGCGGCCGGGGCGCGCGCGTGCGTCGGATGGCTGGCGGCGGGCGAGCAAGCGCGGGCGGGATTATCTGGTCGCGGCCGCAGCTCAGCTTTCCCTTACCGGTGGGCGTTTGACTGCTGGCGATCCGGGAAGCTTCTTCCTCCTCCTCTCCCTGCCTCATCGTGCTGCGTGGTTATAAGGTTTTTTGTTCCGTCCCGACACATGTTTCAAACGACCTGGCCGCCAGTGTTTTGATAAGTTTCCCAAATCGGCACGATGGAACTGTCAGCTGTGGGCGCAGGAGAGAGGGATCGTGGCTCTGTTTTGACCCTTGCCTTGTACGGGGTAGTTGCTGTCTATGTTGGACCGACGTAAAGCTTCTGTTTATCGTTAATCATTTGAGTACGAAAGCAAAATGGGACTAGGTTACGCAAAAATGCTACACGTACAGAACTTTACAGGCTATTACAGACTCCTTTCAAACTTAATAAACATCCTCCCTGATTTTCATGGGGTGGACCCGCGTCCTCCCCTTACATCCAATCAAAAACTGCCACATCAAATCAATCGTGTAAACTCCTGTAAAAACCTGTATGTGTAGCATTGCTGCTAGGTTACGTCAGTGGAGTAGCAAAATTGTAGCCGCTCACTCACATCCAGGTAACGGGGTAAGGAAGAACCTACCTATTCCCTCCGTCTTTTAAAGTATGTACTTTCAACTTTTTCGAAAAGTCAAACTTTTTTATATTTGACTGTATTTATACAATAATACATCAATACTTATGTCGTTAAATTAGTAGCATTCGATTCATGATATAACATATTTTTATCATATACCTATTTGGTTTCACAAACATTGATATATTTTTACACAAACTCGGTCAAACTTTCAAATAGTTTGACTCTCCAACAAAGTTGGAAGTACACTCTTTCAAGAAAGGAGGGAGTAGGCCGTAGGTTTTGGTCAAATCATGGCCATCCTTTTGACCTCCTCTCCGTACTGCGTGAATTTCCTTTGCTTAAGAACTTGAAAGGTGAATTTGCTTTAAAGGACCTAGGAGAGTTACATTGTTTCCTAGGCATTGAAGTAAAAAAGATACATGATGGTATTCTGCTAACTCAAGAAAAGTATGCAACAGAGATTCTTAAATGTGTAGGCATGAAGGATTGTAAACCCTCTAGTACACCTCTGTCCACTACTGAACACTTGCCATTACATGAAGGAGAATTGCTAAGTCCGGAGGAAGGGACAAAGTACAGAAGTGTAGTTGGGGCATTACAGTACTTAACCTTGACAAGACCTAATCTAGCTTTCTCTGTTAAGAAGGTCTGTCAATTTTTGCATTCTCCTACATCTCTGCATTGGACAATTGTTAAAAGAATATTGAGGTATATTCAAGGAAGTATTGGAACTGGCCTGAAAATATGTAAGTTGCCATCAGCAACAGTAAGTGCGTTCTCTGATGCAGATTAGGTAGGATATCCTGATGACAGAAGGTCTGCTGGTGGGTTTGTCGTTTTCTTTGGTTCTAATCTTGTGTCTCAGAATGCAAAGAAACAAGCTACAGTCTCACGTTCTAGCACTGAGGCAGAATACAAGTCTTTCGCAAATGCAACAGCTGAGGTAATGTGTGTAGAAACCCTACTAGATGAATTGGGAATTGCAAGACCACGTGTCTCTTGTTTATGGTGTGATAATTTGATAGCAACTTATCTTTCTGTAAATCATGTGTTTTATGCAAGAACAAAGCATATAGAAATTGATTTTCATTTTGTTCGTGAACGAGTTGCAAAGAAACTCTTGGACATTAGGTTTATTCCAACAGGAGATCAAGTTGCTGATGGCTTCACAAAGCCTCTACAAGCTCGACAACTTCAAGCCTTTAAGAACAATCTTAACTTGACGTGTTTAGACTGAAGGGGGATTTAAATGATAGGCTTGTTTCAGGTGTGTAACGTGACATACATGTCACGATGTATTGTGTGTGATTGTGTTGTATTTAGGCAGGTTGTTAGACTAGACAAATCCTCTCTTGTATAGCTTGAAGTATGGATCAAGTCTAGAAACAAACCTGCCGCACAATTTAATCTATTGGTCTATTTAACACGCACGCGTTCTTGTGATGATGTATACGCTTCCACATCTCTAATTCTTTCAGCCACCACTAGCGTTACCGTGGCCAGGCCGGCCGTGGGCGCTAGCGACGGCGGCGGGGAGGAAGGGGAGATGGGGGCTGGAGGAGGAGGGGGTCGCCCGTGGGGATGACGCGGTCGCGAGAGGAGAAGGGAGGGAGGTTAGGCTCTAGTCCGAAACGAGCATTTCATCCCTTTCACTGACCATATAGCCTTAAAGGAGTGCTTCCTATGGGAATCGACTCTGCCATCTTCCCACGGTCGAAGATTGCACGGCGCACGAGACGCGGCATTGAAGCCGAAATTGGTGGCCGTTTCAGCGGGAGCGAAAAGCCGAACAGCGACCTGCACGTCGGACGTCACTACGTGGCACTACTTGCGCCGCCGCAGACGGGTAAACGACGATGAGCAGTTGAGTCTGCATGGACATGCACGTCAAATAAACAGAGCATGAACAGAGCCCGAGTAACGTCGTCCGGTACAGGAACAGTGCGCGGAACAGGGCTTCTTCAGAAAAAGAAGGGTCGATCCTTGCATCAATGAATTTCTTTGTTCGTGAGCAGATTCTGCGGGCACCTGCAGTGTCCAAGGACCAAGATAACTCTGTTTGAATTCTGACCGACAGCGTCGGTAAATGCGAGAGACGAGCAGAGCAGAGCTTTGCATGCACGAGCTGCACAAGCTATTTTCTGGCTTTTGAAATCAGATACACACAGTGGTTGACCACTGAATCACCAATCCGTTGTTCTTTCATTTTATTTGACAAACATATACACATATCTGAACTCGCTGAAAAGCAATAACACATGGCAAATATATGTCAGGACGCCCTTTGACGCTCACCACACGAAATCCCTTTGCTTATTACTACTAGTTATTACGTGTACATGCCTAAGGCAAACAATGAACAAAACAAATCCAATAGCTGTAATTAACAACTAAGCAAAAGCGCCTTGAGACTTTGAAAGGCACCACCGCGTGCTAGCGTACGTGCTCATTTCCAGCGATAAGCCGACCCGGCGACCACGGCGGCCGGCCGGGCGTGCTCCTCCGAAGGACGCACGTCAGCCGGCGCCTGGATAAACTCCGACCACGGGCCCTGGTGGCGGCTGGCGTTGGCGTCGGCCGCTCCGGCCGGCAGCTCCCGGTAGTCTATGAGGTGCCGCCTGCTGCCGCTGCCGCCGTGGGAGCTGCCGTTCGAGGAGGCGCAGCGGTAGCCGTCCCTCCTGTGGCTCTTCCTGATCGCGGCGATCACGAACGGGATCAGCCCTTCCATAGCTCAAACAGAATACCACCACCCGCTCCCTCCTCCTTCCTCCGGCTGCTGTTCCTGCGCTGGATATTCTCTTTTGAACTTGTTGTTAGCTTGTGCTTCTGTCACGTGGGAGACCGGGGTCCTATTTATGGAGCCAAGCGGCCGGGGCGCGCGCGTGCGTCTGATGGCTGGCGGCGGGCGAGCGAGCGCGGGCGGGATTATCTGGTCGCGGCCGCAGCTCCGCTTTCCCTTGCCGGTGTGCGTTTGACTGACGGCGATCCGGGAAGCTTCTTCCTACCTCCTCTCCCTGCCTCGTCGTGCTGGGTGGTTATAGGGTATTGTTCCGTTCCGACGCATGTTTCTGACGACCCGGCGGTGTTCTCCGGTGTCTCGTTAAGTTTGCCAAATCGGGCACGACCTTGTAGCTACTGTGCACACCTATTTAGGCACGGGGTACGTAGTTGTCTATGTTGGACCGCTGTAAATAAAGCTTCTGTTATCGTTAATCATTTGATTGATCACGAAAGCAAAATGGGACTGGGTTACGTCAGCGAGCTAGCAAAATTGTAGAAGCGCACTCATATCCGGAAGAACCTGGTCAAATCACGGCCATTCTTTTGACCTTCCCTCTTGTGTTAAACCTTCCCTGGCTGGTTTCCGACGAGACCAGCTGCAGCTCTCCTGCGTGCGTTCAAGGATCACAGGTGCGACGCTCGGAGAGTCACGTACTAGATTCTATCCGCTCGGCTGCTTTCCCACTGTCGATTCTGCAGAAAATATCGGTCCACGCAAACCACGTGCACTACATGAGCCATAAATAATACTCCTATAGAAAATCTCAGCGACAAGCACGGTAAACACGTGGTTTTGAGAACATTGAAGGCCAGCTCGGGAAAAAAATTATATGAGACCAGGTCTCACAGGCTAGCATATGAGACCCATCCTGATGGATGACACGTAACATTTATAAATCATAAAGTATCTTCCCCACCCTCTACTTAAAATCGGAGAAATGTCACGTGTCATCCATCAGGGTGGGTCTTACCTACTAGCCCGTGAGATCAGATCTCATACAATTTTTTTTTCCTGCCCTGACGTGACAGTGTTACTTTTGACTTGCTCCGGCTCATTTTACCGGGCTTCTACCGGATACTGCTATTTTTTTAGGAAACACCATCATGACAGTTTATATTTCAAGGGTAAATAAAGATAAATCATTTGAGAGTACATCTACAAAGAAATCCGAAGGCTCTAACTTCCTCCCTCCGGTTCTTTTTACTCCGCATATTAGATTTGGGTCAAGTCAAACTTTGCAAAGTTTGACCAAATACATATTAAAAAATATTAATATCTATCATACCAAATATATATCCCATGAAACTACATTTCATAATGAATTTAACAAAATTGATTTGGCATCGTAAATGTTAATACTTTTTTCTATAAATTCGGTCAAAGTAGATATGCTTTAACTTTAGACAGAACTTATATGCGGACTAAAAAGGATCGGAGGGAGTCCAAACAATGGTTCGAGAGTTCTTCAAGTTCTAGACAACACATCTGCTGCCATATTGACCTCCTTGGGACAATGATTAGAAACTATAGAAAAATAATAATAAGCTAAAAAGGAGCACTCTTCATAGATGGCTGCTGCAGGGCCCAGTGAATTCCCACCGTTCTGCATCACATCAATAACCTCCAAGCAATCTGCCTCTACATGAATTCTATTGCAACCCATCTCGTTAGCAAGAAGAAGACCATCTCTCAGGCCTCGGGCGAATGTGGCCGTGTCATCGCAAGATAGCTCGCTTCCTGAACCGCCCTCGTAGTCATACCGGATACTGCTACTTACAGATTGAACCAGTCAGCACATCAAACATGATTTCCACCAAAAATTCATAACAAAAAACCCCTTGGGTGGATCCAAGTTCAACCTTCTTTTGAAATGCAACCAAGGGTTGGTTGCAATTTGGGATAGATAAAATTATTCAACCAGGTTTTGATATGATATACGTACAAAAAGATGCAACTGCACTGTGGAAGTGCAGGGCAGGGCAAAGACAAAACAATGTCAAGCAAATAAAAACTGGACCACCTACGGCACCAACAAGATAAATCACAGTAAGACGGGGGGAATATTTATAGCAAAACAATGTCTTCGTTGCAAAAACTGCAGGAGCAAGAGACTACTACAGTATTACACAATATTTATACGAGTTCATTCATGATGCTGAATATTAAAAGCAGACACTAGACTTCAGAACCCTAGATGCATGATAACAGACATCCGACACTACACAACGACTGAATATATAGAAGCACAAAGCAACAACTAAGCATAACGAGCTTTTAGTCCGGTTAACGTCTTGAAATGTTACTTCCATGATGATGATGATGGCATCTCAATCATCTGGTCATGAACTCCTTCGGCATAGTTTGAGGCTGGCCCATGCCCATCAATCTCTGGATCTGAAACCAAGGGGAGGAACAGTAAGACAAACCAAATATATTGTGAAACAAGAAAATTGTAAAGCTTTATAGTCAAGACAAGACGTGCATACATACAGCTGCCTTTGAAGTGTTCTTGCGTAAGTTGAGCGAAACCGAGCTGTGGCGTCCTTCCATGGGCCAGCACAATCATTTGATTAGCTGATTGCTAATCAGAGTCTTCATACAAACCTTCATCGTCTGAAACCTCGTCAAAAGACCGCATATCTAGCTGATAGCGCAGCAGACCACCAATGCCACCGAATCCTCTGCAGAACTGCGATCCCTCTTGTGACTTGTTAGTGACAAACTCAAGCGCACAGCCGAACTTCTTGTATTCATTAGCAAACCACTCCAACAGAGATATTTTTTCCTGAACTTCCAACTCGGCATTGGTCTCACTATCGCGGAAATTGCTCTGATCCGCTTCCTGCTCCTTGTTCAAATGTTTGACAATAATTTCCCCAGAGACACTGTGCTTCAGCGAATATCTGTTGATGTCAAGATTCTCCCACACTATCAGAGTCTCAACAGCACCCATTTCAAGAGCCTTTAGAGTGTCATCAACACCAAAGACATACTTCCCAGTATCTTGACTGATCTCTTCAAAGTACTTGCCAATTAACTTCTTCTCCTGTATGAACTTCACATTTGCTAGAATCTCAGCTGACAACTCAATAGCTTGGTTGAACCCATTCTCGCCGCCATAAGAAACATCAACCACATTAAGTATCTTGGCTTGAAGTCTCTGGTCAAACATATCAGATTGGCTCAGCTCTGTCTTGAAATCAGCAGAACCAGCAAGAATCAGTCCAGAAACATTAGGCTGACTTGTAGCTGGATTGATAAAAAACTGAGTAGCAAGCTCAGCAGTTTTTCGGACATAGTTATGACGTTTTTCCATCCGAAGACGAGCAAAACGTAGAGCTGACTGCCCTCCTCTACCATGCTTCTTTGGGAGATCAACAGTAAATTTGTGAAGCACTTCACGTGTATTTCCACTTAGTGTGCCAAAAAGTGTACCATTACCATCCATAACAATGAAGCCGAACTTGTCATCAGATTCCAACAGCTCATTTAAAGCCTCAGTGTGGAACTTGTTATCACAAAGGTAAAGTGAGACATTTATAGGCTTGAATGGCTCAAAATCAATAGTAACTTTCTTTTCCTTTCCATCATCAGTAACAATGGTTCCAGTGTAGAGAACCAAACCATTGGGAGGAACTCTGTTGTAAAGCTTCAGCCTCTGCTGAGCTGAGGTGATGGCACCCAAAACTGATTGACGATTGACTCTACTCTTGATGTTTGAAGCAGTACCATACTCGTCGCCTAACATCTTCGCCACTCGAGAAACCTGATCACGTGGAGGCATAATAAGAGAGATCATGCTTGTGCCATTGCCTCTAGCAGACTCCAGTGCCTTGATTAGCTTTTTAATCTTCCAGATTTCAATGTTCCTATCGGTTTCCTGGCTCTCAGACATCTTGATAGAGCCCGGCTGAGACTAGTTCACCTGTAGACAGCCACACACACACGCGCGAACAGAAATATGAGGGCCTTGGTAAAAAAAACTTCCATGGGCCCAGTTGCCCCATAGAAACAATTGTTCATGAACTAAATGAAATAAGGGAATTCGTAAAATATTCAGTGCGGATGCTGTAGGTATTTAATTTTTATTGCTAGCCCAAGTTGAGTTTGCAATATCCCAACTATGCCAGCAAGGTCCAAATTATAGTACAAATAAGAAACGACAGTCACAAGCACTTAATTACAAAAAATTGATCAAAGATAGTAGTAAGTGAAACTAATTTACAGGAAACATCATACTTTAAACACGGCACACAGGGAATGAAGCAAAACTAGTTTACTGGAAGCGGCAATACTTGAAACATAGCAAGCAATGTACGAGGCAGGGAAGTTCATCAAACAAAACAATTTCCCACAAGAAATTTGATATGTGAACAGAGTTGAGAATTCCATGTTAAGATATTTGACAAGACTTTGCAGCCAACATATAAAAAATTAATAAGCATATAAAGAAGAGCTATTGGTTGGTTGCACAGTGTTCAGCAAAGCATATGTTAACAGTATTCCAAGTTCAAGCAGCTAGATAATTCCCATAATAACTGAAGAACATACAGAACCAAGCACAGTTGAGATCTGAAAAGTCATTCAGTAATAATAAAACTATGATGATACAAGGTAGAACATGCAACTACACGTATGAAATAAATGAAGAGCGGTCCTAGGATAATCTAGAAAAACTGGCTGCAGAACACAACAGTCAAAAATCTAAACAGTAGCAGTCATGTGTTGGACAACATAGTAAGCATAACTTAGTACTAAAACACATGGACTGCAGCCTTATATTTTATGACCAAGTGGTCTATAATGTAAATGATAGATCTGGTCAAGCAATATGGCATAGACTTCAGGTTATTGCAATTCCATTGACCTACTTAATACTTGATCTCTATAAACTAAGAGAATGAAGCACAATGTTGATCTTAAGTAGAAAAAAATGACAATCTTTCTAGCATATAAACGCTCGGTTCAATCCACAATCATCTTTAACAAAGTATTAATTAGGTTAGAGCTATTAGGTATGCAAACTCGAGAGTTGCCTCGGGCAGAGTTGAGGATGCCAGTAACGTTACAACCCAATTAGTAGATGGCATGGTCTTCTTCATCTTTATTACCGAACTCTCTTTCTCTTCATAAGCAGATCAGGAGAAGCACTCTGGAACAAGGAGAAACCTTGCGTTTCTTTCTAATCAAAACCGCAGATAATTAGTCATAATTTAACTTGCAGTGGAACTGTGCAACCAAGAGTGAATCCTGGAGTGGGAAGCTGGGTCGGGGTGTGGAGACAGGGATAAGAGCAGATTGTCCATGGGCGCGAAAGAAGGGGACGTCCGTGGACTGGGGAGAACTTGGGTGGATTCCATATACAAGGTAAGCAATGATCTTGATGTGCTGAAATCCACTGGTAGAGTTTAAGATAACTACAGGGAATCCTCACCCAAGCTATTGCAACAACACACTATTAAGTTTTACAAAGCTGAAGCATTATAAGTTGGCACGCATATATGTGAAAAGAACACAAACAATTTGGATGCACCCAAAAGCAAGACGAGCAGCTCCTACCCATTAGTAAAATTGCACACTAATTAACATCGTGGGCACTAACAGGAAGGCCCTCCGGACAAGTGGAATCGAAATAAACGCAACTCATATATACTCGAAAAAGAAGAAGCATCATCATCTAAGCCCGCATGTATTTAGTACTCTGCCCCAACATCCTAACTCTTCTTCCGTACATCCAAACGAATCAATCAATCCATGCACTCAGCACGCAATCTCCAAACGGAACACGGATCGATCGCCTCGCACCGAAGAACCCGCGGATGAAAACCGCGCAAAATCGCAGAAAAACATCCGGCCAGCGCGCTCGCCTCGCGCAGATCCAGAAAATCGCAAGACAGCACAATCACCGCGTGAGCTAGAGAAGTATCGGTAAACGAACCCCCCCCCCCCCCCCCCCCCCCCCGGAAATTAACGAATAACAGGACGCAAATCGGACCAGAACACGTCGCACCACGAGAACTACGGATTGAGCACCAAATTGCGACGAAATCTAGCGGGATCGGGTTAGGATTCGTTACCTAGGGGAAGGGGTTGGGGCGGAGGGAGGGGTGGGGAGTGCCGACTTCACGCGCGGCTGGCTGGGTGGGGAATCCTCTCCTCTCTCTGGCTGTCGGCTGCTTGGGAATATAGAGCGATAATAGTTTCCGCGGTGTTATTATACCACCTGGTGAGAGAGCTCGGCATCGGCCCGCCGCAGCCAGCTCGCGGCAGGATGGGCCGTTTAGCCCATCATCCTGGGAGGCCCATTTCTTGTCAGACGAACGATGCTCAGCCTGCTGGGCCGGTGGCTGGTTAACCTTCTCGGGTCGTGGGCCTAACAAAAAAAATCTATGGCCGCGCTTTGGGAGCGAACACGGTGACAAAACGCGCGGGAGCAATATCTTGCATTAAGCGACATGGTAGCTTCTCCCACATTGACCTCTAAAGTAACGGGTTGACCCCTAGATCTCCTTGTTCCTTCGTTGTGCTGCTAGCCAGTAATCTCACGCGATTCACTTTATCACTTTAGATTAGTAGGGCGCGAACAACTTGTAGTAAAAAAAACAGATCTCCACAAAGATTTTTCTTTGTTTCTTTTTACATTTTACAGTTTTTTCTTTCTTTCTTGGTTTTCAATGGTTTTTCTCTTTTCTTTCTTTTTTCTTCGGTATTCATTGTTTCTTCCCTTTTTAATCTGTCTTGCTTTTGATTTGCCTCGGGTTTTCATTGTTTTCCCGTATACTGTTGGGAATATTTCTAATACATTTTTTAAATATATATTTCACATTATTAAATATTTTTTTAAAAAAATTAATACATGGTCAACATTTTTCCTGTACACATGTTATTACTATTTATCATTTCCTTGATTGGCATTTTTAAATACTATATTACCATTTTTTAATATATGGTCAACATTTTTTCTACATATTTTTAAAATAAATAAATGCTTGATTAAAATTTTCAAACAAAATATTATTTTTTAATACATCATCAACATTTTTATACACATTTAAATTTTACCCAAATGCTAGATTAACATTTTTCATATACTTGCTCAACATTTTTCGAATGCTTGATTAACATTTTTACATACATGATCAAAATAACTCAGCATTTTTTAATAAATGATCAACATTTTTTCTATAGATATTTATATTTTTCAAATGCTTGATTAACACTTTTTAAATACATGTTCAACATCTTATCAAATACTTGATTAAAAAATTTAAAATACATGATCAAATTTTTCCATCATTTTTTAATACTTAGTCAACATTTTTTGTATACGTATTTAACATTTTTCAAATGCTTTATTAACATTTTTCCAAATGCCTGATCAACATTTTATACATGTTTTGTAGAATACTTTTTAATATAGAATATCTGGAAATATAAATAAATTATAAGAAAACAAGAATTACTATCTCTACTACTTAAAAAGAACGCAAGGTTCCCATTTCACCTCTTTTTCGTCCAACCTTTCTTATTATATACGTCCCCCTCTTTCCTTCTTTTCTTTAATTTTTTTCTCCCATTTCTGATTTTTCTCCCATCAATTTTCTCTAAAATGGAATCAATTCTCTCATGTTTTATTAACTTTATCTACTACAAGAAAAGAACGCAAGGTTCTCATTTCACCTCTCTTTCGTCCAACCTTCCTTATATACATCCCCCTCTTTCCTTCTTCTCTTTGATTTTTTCTATCATTTTTTATTTTTCTCCTATCGATTTTTCCCTATAATGAAATCAATTCTCTCATTTTTAATTAACTTATCAAAGTAAAAACATATTTTCTTTGGTAAGTCATTAAATTCTTACGAAATAAGTGCTTAACAAAAAATTGGTAGACAAATCGTGGTTGCGCATTAATATAATAATAAAAGTGCAGTCACAGGCTAATCTATTAGAATGTTTATACTTCCGTTGCAACGCACACGTAATTATCTAGTAAAGAGAAATAAATGAGAGTAGCTGGTCAACTGCATAATGGGCCGGCCTAATATGGAGTTCACCTTCAGCGAGACTTCCTCTCATCTCGCTCTAGGCGACACATATCAGCACCCTGACAAACGGGCGCCGGTACACGATTACACAGACGATGTTGCCTTCCGTTGCCGTCGCCCGCGTCTCTTTCTCCACGTCAAGAATCATTGTCTCCTCCCACCCCACAGATTGCAGCCCGGTGACCGATGAGGTCACCAAGCACCTCCACCACGACCGTGAGCTCAACCCCCTGCTCCAAAGCTTCTCTCTTTCACGCCTTCATTACCATAACTTTTCTTCACCCATCTTTCTCTACTATACTACTTAAAAAGAACGCAAGGTTCCTATTTCACCTTTTTTTCGTCCAACCTTTCTTATTATATATGTCCCCCTCTTTCCTTCTTCTCTTTAATTTTTTTCTCCCATTTTTGATTTTTCTCCCATCAATTTTCTCTAAAATGGAATCAATTCTCTCATGTTTTATTAACTTTATCTACTACAAGAAAAGAACGCAAGGTTCTCATTTCACCTCTTTTTCGTCCAACCTTCCTTATATACATCCCCCTCTTTCCTTCTTCTCTTTGATTTTTTCTATCATTATTTATTTTTCTCCCGTCAATTTTCCCTATAATGAAATCAATTCTCTCATTTTTAATTAACTTACCAAAGTAAAAACATATTTTATTTGGTAAGTCATTAAATTCTTACGAAATAAGTGCTTAACAAAAAATTGGTAGGTAAATTGTGGTTGCGCATTAATATAATAATAAATGTTCGTCACAGGCTAATCTATTAGAATGTTTATACTCCCGTTACAACGCACGCGTAATTATCTAGTAAGTAGAAAAAAAATGAGAGTAGCTGGTCAGCTGCATAATTGGCCGGCCTAATATGGAGTACGCCTCAGCGAGACTTCCTCTCATCTCGCTATAGGCGCCACATATCAGCGCCCTGACAAACAGGCGCCGGTACGCGGTTACGCCGTTGCCGTCACCCGCGTCTCTTTCTCCACGTCAAGAATCATCGTCTCCTCCCACCCCATGGATTGTAGCCCGGTGACCGGTGAGGTCGCCAAGCACCTCCACCACGACCGTGAGCTCGACCCCCTGCTCCAAAGCTTTTCTCTTTCACGCCTTCATTACCATAAATTTTCTTCACCAATCTTTCTCTACTATATACTACTTAAAAAGAACGCAAGGTTTTCATTTCACCTCTTTTTCGTCCAACCTTTCTTATTATATACGTCCCCCTCTTTCCTTCTTCTCTTTAAATTTTTTCTCTCATTTCTGATTTTTCTTCCATCATTTTCTCTAAAACGGAATCAATTCTCTCATGTTTTATTAACTTTATCTACTACAAGAAAAGAACGCAAGGTTTCATTTCATCTCTCTTTCGTCCAACCTTCCTTATATACATCCGCTTCTTTTCTTCTTCTTTTTGATTTTTCTCCCGTCGATTTTTCCCTAAAATGAAATCAATTCTCCCATGTTTAATTAACTTACCAAAGTAAAAACATATTTTCTTTGGTAAGTCATTAAATTCTTACGAAATAAGTGCTTAACAAAAAATTGGTAGGTAAATCATGGCTGCGCATTAATATAACAATAAACATGCATTAATATAACAATAAACATGCACTCATGGGTAAATCATGTGAATGCTATTTTTTAGCCCATCTCACAACCAATAAATAACCACCTAGGTTCTAGAGAATTTTCAAGCGCGCCTTCTAAACCGTGACGGAGGGAGTAGAATGTTTATACTCTCGTTGCAACGTACGCGTAATTACATAGTAAAAAGAAAAAAATGAGAGTAGCTGGTCAGCTGCATAATGGGTCGGCCTAATATGGAGTTCGCCTTCAGCGAGAATTCCTCTCATCTCGCTGTAGGCGACACATATCAGTGTCCTGACAAACGGGCGCCAGTACGTGGTTACGCCGACGATATGGCCTTCCGTTGCCGTCACCCGTGTCATTTTCTCCACGTCAGGAATCATCGTCTCCTCCCACCCCACGGATTGCTGCCTGGTGACCGACTGACCGGTGAGGTCGCCAAGCACCTCCACCACGACCGTGAGCTCGACGCCCTGCTCCAAAGCTTCTCTCTTTCACGCCTTCATTACCATACCTTTTCTTCACCCATCTTGGCCAGTTGGCCGGTCAATCGCGGGAAATGCTACCTGTACTACTGTCTACTGCATGTCAATTCAGGTAGGACCGGGGACGTGAGTACGTGAATGTACCAGTGCCTGGTGCTCGCTACCTTTAAATCTGTTAGTATCTCTTTTTTTTTCGGGGAAAATCTGTTGGTATCTCGCAAAAGAAAGAAAAACCTTCGTGGCTCCTTTTTCCAAGCGATGCAGACCACTTGATCCCTTTCTGGCGCTTTCGTGGTGGTCGCGGTGGACGTTCAGACGTTCCGCTCCCGACTCCACATCGGAAAGGAACGTACTCACCACGTACTATGCTCTTCTTCGGAATGGAATATAGGACAAACCTTTTATTCTGCGCGTTGTGTATGGTGCGAAGAAACAAGTGAAAAAAGACGCTTCCCCGTGGAAACTCACACCGGGACTCGACGAGCTGATGTACATCGTCTACATGGAAGGAGAAAAAAGAACGACTGATGCTGCAAACTTCCTCTTCCTCTTCCGGTCCTTTCTTACGAATTTGGAATTGGAGCACTTGGCATACAGATAAGTAACAAGTTCTTTGGCGGATCCTGTACTTGATAGTTCTCGTGGGTAGTAGTTCTATAGTACCATTTTTTTCGTCCCAAAATAAGTGTCAACTTCATACTAAAGTTGAGACATTTATATTGCGGCGGAGGGAGTACAACTTTGTTGAGTGCATGTCTTATCCCGACCGCATTGAATCATATCAAATAGTAGTGTACAGATCCTTGTCTCTACGCCGTCCAGATTTACAATACTATCAAGCATAAAATTCTAAAACTTTGTACTATCAGTTCTCGGAGATGAAATGTAAGGGGAAATCCCACCATTCATTAAAAAAACAAGCTTAAAATCCATCTTTTCGTAAAAAAAAAAACTTTAAAGTTCATCTGTAAGTCTTATTGAGAGCATCCATTGTGTAGCATTTGGCCGCTCTATCGCTGCCTCTAAGGGCCTGTTCTGCAATGCTCCAGCTTCTGCAAAACTTCTTAAATCTGGCTTCTCGCGTGGCTTCTCGCTTCTGGTGGCGATCTGGAAATCGTTCGGCAGCGTGAGCTTTTAAAGTTAGCGTTTTGGAGTGGGCTGAGAGCCCAAGTGGCTGTGAAAGAGGCATGGGCCTGGTCGGATTGGTGGGTGTGGACGTTATTTTCAGGCCATGTGGCAGGTTGGCTGGTGAATCGTTATGTTCGCTCCTGAAGTTTTCCTCATACCGGTTCGATCATTCACTTGGCGGTGGCATTGCTTTGTAATTTCACCCAACTCTGTCTTCTCTGTTTTCTGGGAGCTGGCAAATGCTAGCTTCGGAAACTCCTCAGTTTTTGCACGTAGACGCCCGCCAGCTTCTCAGATTTCGACTCCGTGAAGCTAAAGCGTTCGGCTCAGCTTCATACTTGGAGTTGACGAAGCTAGGAGCTGGAGCGTTGCAGAACAGGCCCTAAGCATCTTTGAAGCTGTTGTTGTGCACCCCATGGCGAAGCCTCTAAGCGAGCTAGAGAATACCCTGCCCGTTGCTGCAGGAATCAATTGCAATATATTTTAGTGATTTGATTGTAAGAACCATGCATAGTTAAGTTAATAATATATGAACTAAAACAAAAAATGAACACTATATATTGTATTTTGTTATTGTGTAATAAAAAATATTCTGAAAATAAGTGGCGTAATTATAATTAATACAATGAAAAAAATCAATGCATGTTGAGTTAACTTTTGATGAGGTGGTACGTGTGGCAAAGGTGGGATGCGTGCTGCGTGCATAGGATTAACTAATGATGATTTTTTTTCCTCATGCATGTTGCGGTGGTCCTACGATAAGGTGGTATGTCTCCATGTATAAATAATAAAGGTATTGGACATGAACTATTTAGGTATATGAGATATCCTCAGTGTTGTTGTTAGGTTTAACTCAAATGGGACTACATGTCATTGTGTTGTGAATGGCGCTCCCAGCTAGAGGACAAGGAAGATTAATGACTGGTTGAGATATATTGTTTCGCTTATAGAAGATGTTCTTATTTACACAATGTACCATCGAGGGGATACAAACCCAATGAATATTTATATAGTCTCTGCACGATCAAAATGCACACGCATAAAAGATCATGATGGCAACGCATAATCATACAAAACTGAAACTATGCCTGGACGGAGGAAGTAACGAAAAGGAAAGTAAAAGGAGCAACAATGATCCACGCCAATAAGCTACTGACTCAACGAAGATGACACAACCGTGCACACATGACACAAGTAGCCAAGCCGGCAAGAGTAATATGTGAAGCTGATGTCTACTACACAATCTTCTTCTTGTAGACGTTCTTGGGCCTCCAAGTGCAGAGCTTGGTAGGACAGTAGCAAATTTCCCTCAAGTGGATGACCTAAGGTTTATCAATCCGTGGGAGGCGTCGGATGAAGATGGTCTCTCTCAAGCAACCCTGCAACCAAATAATAAAGAGTCTCTTGTGTCCCCAACACACCCAATACAATGGTAATTGTATAGATGCACTAGTTCGGCGAAGAGATGGTGATACAAGTGGTATATGGATGGTAGATAAATGTTTTGTAATATGAAAATATAAAAACAACAAGGTAACTAATGATAAAAGTGAGCACAAACGGTATTGCAATGCGTTGAAACAAGGCCTAGGGTTCATACATTCACTAGTGCAAATTCTCTCAACAATAATAACATAATTGGATCATATAACTATCCCTCAACATGCAATAAAGAGTCACTCCAAAGTCACTAATAGCGGAGAACAAACGAAGAGATTATGGTAGGGTATGAAACCACCTCAAAGTTATCCTTTCTGATCTATCTATTCAAGAGTCCGTAGTAAAAGAACATAAAGCTATTCTTTCCGTTCAATCTATCATAGAGTTCGTACTAGAATAACACCTTAAGACACAAATCAACCGAAACTCTAATGTCACCTAGATACTCCAATGTCACCTCAAGTATCCATGGGTATGATTATACGATATGCATCACACAATCTCAGATTCATCTATTCAAACCAACACAAAGGACTTCAAAGAGTGCCCCAAAGTTTCTACCGAAGAGTCAAGAAGAAAACGTGTGCCAACCCCTATGCATAGGTTCATGGGCGGAACCCGCAAGTTGATCCCCAAAACATACATCAAGTGAATCAATAGAATACCCCATTGTCACCACGGGTATCCCATTGCAAGACATACATCAAGTGTTCTCAAATTCTTAAAGACTCAATCCAATAAGATACTTAGGGAAAACTCAATCCATTACAAGAGAGTAGAGGGGGAGAAACATCATAAGATCCAACTATAATAGCAAAGCTCGCGATACATCAAGATCGTGCCACCTTAAGAACACGAGAGAGAGAGAGAGAGAGATCAAACACATAGCTACTGGTACATACCCTCAGCCCCGAGGGAGAACTACTCCCTCCTCGTCATGGAGAGCGCCGGGATGATGAAGATGGCCACCGGAGAGGGATTCCCCCTCCGGCAGGGTACCGGAACGGGTCTAGATTGGTTTTCGGTGGCTACGGAGGCTTCTGGCGGCGAAACTCCCGATCTATTGTGCTCCCCGGTCGTTTTAGAGTATATGGATATATATAGGCGGAAGAAATACATCACGGGAGCCACGAGGGGCCCACGAGGGTGGAGGGCGCCCCCCTGCCTCGTGGCTTCCTCGTTGATCCCCTGTCGTGCACTCCAAGTCTCTTGTATTGCTTTCTTTCCAAAAATAACTTTTTCGAAGGTTTCATTTCTTTTGGACTCCGTTTGATATTCCTTTTCTGCGAAACACTGAAACAAGGGAAAAACAGAATCTGACACTGGGCTCTGGGTTAATAGGTTAGTCCCAAAAATCATATAAAACAGCATATAAATGCATATAAAACATCCAAGGTTGATAATATAATAGCATGGAACAATAAAAAATTATAGATATGTTGGAGACGTATTAGCATCCCCAAGCTTAATTCCTGCTCGTCCTCGAGTAGGTAATTGATAAAAACATAATTTTTGATATGAAATGCTACCTAACATATTTATCCATGTAGTTCTCTTTATTGTGGCAAGAATATTCAGATCCATAAGATTCAAGACAAAAGTTTAATATTGACATAAAAATAATAATACTTCAAGCATACTAACAAAGCAATCATGTCTTCTCAAAATAACATGGCCAAAGAAAGATATCCCTACAAAATCATATAGTCTGGCTATGCTTCATCTTCACCACACAACATATTTAAATCATGCATAACCCCGATGACAAGCCAATTAATTGTTTCATACTTTTGATGTTCTCAAACTTTTTCAATCTTCACGCAATACATGAGCGTGAGCCATGGACATAGCACTATAGATGGAATAGAATGGTGGTTGTGGAGAAGACAAAAAGGAGAAGATAGTCTCACATCAACTAGGCGTATCAACAGGCTATGGAGATGCCCATCAATAGATATCAATGTGAGTGACTAGGGATTGCCATGCAATGGATGCACTGATGACCCACAAGTATAGGGGATCGCAACAGCTTTCGAGGGTAGAGTATTCAACCCAAGTTTATTGATTCGACACAAGTGGAGCCAAAGAATATTCTCAAGTATTAGCAGCTAAGTTATCAATTCAACCACACCTGGAAACTTAGTATTTGCAGCAAAGTGTTTAGTAGCAAAGTAATATGATAGTGATGGTAACAGTAACAAAAGAGTAATGAAAGCAAAGTATTGTTTTTGGTATTTTGTAGTGATTGTAACAATAACAACGGGAAAGTAAATAAGCGTAAACCAGTATATGGAAAGCTCGTATGCATCGGATCAATGATGGATAATTATGCCGGATGCGGTTCATCATGTAACAGTCATAACATAGGGTGACATAGAACTAGCTCCAATTCATCAATGTAATGTAGGCATGTATTCCGAATATAGTCATACGTGCTTATGGAAAAGAACTTGCATGACATCTTTTGTCCTACCCTCCCATGGCAGCGGGGTCCTAATAGAAACTAAGGGATATTAAGGCCTCCTTTTAATAGAGAACCGGAACAAAGCATTAGCACATAGTGAATACATGAACTCCTCAAACTATGGTCATCACCGGTAAGTATCCCGATTATTGTCACTTCGGGGTTAACGGATCATAACACATAATAGGTGACTATAGACTTGCAAGATAGGATCTAGAACTCTCATATATTGATGAAAACATAATAGGTTCAGATCTAAAATCATGGCACTCGGGCCCTAGTGACAAGCATTAAGCATAGCAAAGTCATAGCAACATCAATCTCAGAACATAGTGGATACTGGGGATCAAACCCTAACAAAACTAACTCGATTACATGGTGAATCTCATCCAACCCATCACCGTCCAGCAAGCCTACGATGGAATTACTCACGCACGGTGGTGAGCATCATGAAATTGGTGATGGAGGATGGTTGATGATGACGACGGCGACGAATCCCCCTCTCCGGAGCCCCGAACGGACTCCAGATCAGCCCTCCCGAGAGATTTTAGGGCTTGGCGGCGGCTCCGTATCGTAAAATGTGATGATTTCTTCTTCTTTATTTTTTTCTCCCCGAAAGCAGTTATATGGAGGTGGAGTTGGAGTCGGAGACGCAACAGGGGGCCCATGAGGTATGGGGCGCGCCCTAGGGGGGCCCCCACCCTCGTGAGAAGGGTGTGGGCCCCTGGTCTTCATCTTTGGCGAGGATTTTTTATTATTTATTGTAAGGTATTCCGTGGAGTTTCAGGACATTCCGAGAACTTTTGTTTTCTGCACATAAAACAATATCATGGCAATTCTGCTGAAAACAGCGTCAGTTCGGGTTAGTTCCATTCAAATCATACAAGTTAGAGTCCAAAAAAGGGCAATTTTTTTTGGAAAAGTAGATACGTTGGAGACGTATCAACTCCCCCAAGCTTAAACCCTTGCTTGTCCTCAAGCAATTCAGTTGACAAACTGAAAGAAAGAAAGAAAAACTTTTACAAACTCTGTTTGCTCTTGTTGTTGTAAATATGTCAAGCTAGCATTCAAGTTTTCAGCAAAGATTATAACTAACCACATTTGCAATAATTCTCAAGTCTCATGATTACCTATATCAATAGCATAATCAACTAGTAAGCCATAATAATAAATCTCGGATGACAATACTTTCTCAAAACAATCATAATATAATATAACAAGATAGTATCTCGCTAGCCCTTTCTGAAACCGCAAAACATAAATGCAGAGCACCTTTAAAGATCAAGGACTGACTAGACATTGTAATTCATGGTAAAAGAGATCCAATCATAGTCACACCCAATATAAATTAACAGTAATGAATGCAAATGACAGCTGCGCTCTCCAGTTAGTGCTTTTTAATAAGAGGGTGATGACTCAACATAAAAGTAAATAGATAGGCTCTTCGCAGAGGGAAGTAGGGATTTGTAGAGGTGTCAGAGCTCGGTTTTGAAATAAAGGGGAATATCATTTTGAGCAGTATACTTTCATTGTCAACATAACAACCAAGAGATGGCGATATCTTCCATGCTACACACATTATAGGCGGTTCCCAAACAGAATGATAAAGTTTATACTCCCCCTCCACCAACAAACATCAATCCATGGCTTGCTCGAAACAACGAGTGCCTCCAACATACATCAGGTTCCAGGGGGAGTTTTGTTTGCAATTATTTTGATTTAGTTTGCATAGAGCATGGGACCGGGCATCCCGGTGACCAGCCCTTTATCTCGTGAGTGAGGAGCGGAGTCCACTCCTCTTGAGAATAACCCGCCTAACATGGAAGATACAGACAACCCTAGTTGATATATGAGCTATTCGAGCATACAAAATAGGATAATTATTTGAAGGTTTAGAGTTTGGCACATACAAATTTACTTGGAACGGCATGTAGATACCGCATATAGGAAGGTATAGTGGACTCATGTGGAATAACTTTGGGGTTTAAGGAGGTTGGATGCACAAGCAGTATTCCCGCTTAATACAGGTGAAGGCTAGCAAAAGACTGGGAAGCGATCAACTAGAGAGCGACAACAGCCATGTACATGCATTAAAATTAATAAACATTGGATGCAAGCATGAGTAGAATATAATCCACCATGAACATAAATATCGTGAAGGCTATGTTGATTTGTTTCGACTACATGCGTGAACATGTGCCAAGTCAAGTCACTTAAATCATTCAAAGGAGGATACCACCCTATCATGCCACATCACAACCATTTTAATAGCATGTTGGCATGCAAGGTAAACCATTATAACTCATAGCTAATTAAGCATGGCATAAGCAACTATGATCTCTAATTGTCATTGCAAACATGTTTATTCATAACGAGCTGAATCAAGAACGATGAACTCATCATATTTACAAAAACAAATGAGGTCGAGTTCGTACCAGTTTTTCTCATCTCAGTCAGTCCATCATATATCATCATAATTGCCTTTCACTTGCACGACTGAACGATGTGAATAATAATAAGAGTGCACGTGCATTGAACTAAGCTGGAATCTGCGAGCATTCAATAAACAGGAGAAGACAAAGCAATACGGGCTCTTTTGTTAGATAAACAATAATGCATATAAGAGACACTTCATCAATTTAATTATGGTCTTCTCCTATCGAGCCCCAAAGAAAAGAAAAGAAATAAAACTATTTACACGGGAAACCTCCCAACAAGCAAAAGAAGAACGGGAAATATTTTTGGGTTTTCTTTTTAATTACTACTACAAGCATGGAAGGTAAATTAATTAAAAGCTACAACTAATTTTTTTTGTTTTTCTTAAGGTTTATTAAACACACAAGAAGAAAGCATAAAAAGGAAAGTAAACTAGCATGGATGATACAATGAAAAAGTATGAGCACCGACATCTAGCAATGAATGTGTGTGAATATAAATGTAATGTCGGTGAGAAATACGTACTCCCCAAAGCTTAGGCTTTTGGCCTAAGTTGGTCTATGGCCACGGCTGGCCTGGCGGATATCCATAATAGTAGTTGGGGTCGTACTGCGATGAGGAAGCAGAAGGCTCCGATTGCCACTGGCTGGCAATCATCTCCAGATCCCACTGATAGTTAGACTGTCGTGAAGGATCAAATTGTGGTTCCGGTTCTAGCTCCTCGGCTGGTGCAGGGTTCCGGTAGGCATGAATAGCCGTCAACGGAACAAGGTGTGTGCCTATAGTCAAATCAAACAAAGAAGGAGCAGGCAGGATAATAGTCTCGGGATGATGTTTGTTAAAGAACAATTGCTATTTAATCTCTCCTGCCCCATTCTTAATAATAAAATCATGTGCCACCATACTTTTATGATCTAGATAAACACGAGGCAGCACTTTTTCTTCCTTCTCAGCATGCCTAATAGGTATGTTAAAATGTGCGGCTAGGCGTGTAGCATAGATGTCTCCAAAGACGGGACCCTTAGTACGGTTCATACTTAACCGTCTAGCAATAATGACGCCTATACTAAAAGTGTTATCACTGTATAAACCATGGAGCAGAATGATTATATCAGGGATACTAAGGTTTCCACAGTTTCCGCTTCCAATTAAGCAACGACTAGCAAATAATGCAAAGTAACGTAAAATAGGAAAATGTATGCTAGTGATTCATGCATCGGAAACCTTTCTAGTTTCTCCTACAGTGATAGTATCAATAAACCCCTCCACATCGTCATGATGTGGTTCTTCTGTCTTGCCCTCAAAAGGGACTAAACAAATTCGACAAAAATCATAAAGTGACATCTCCTTATGCTCATAATATAAATGAAACTCCACCGTAGGTGGTGAGTTCCTAGAATGAAAATAAAAGTTTTGCACAAAGGTATTTGTTAGTAAGAGATACTGATCGCATTGGTCGTGGAGGAAAGCGGTGAGGCCTGCATTATGAGAAAATTCATGAAAATCTTCATAAATCCCGGCTGCTCTCAAGAAATCCTCGGAAGGCCATTCACACGCCCGAACCTCCGCGGTGCGCGGCAAATTATACTTAGGCTTCGGCGCCTTTTCCTTCGAGCTTTGGCTTGATGAGCCCCCCAAAAATCTCTTCATTATTCTTTGAAAAATTCTGAAATTTTTAGTAACTTCAAAATAAATGTAAACCAAACTCAATAATATTGATAGCAACTGCTCCTACAAGTGCCTAGGGCCTATATCATGCATCAAAACTATTTTTGACCATATAAATTTGACATGCAAGCTCAAGAACATGGTCACCTAAGCAACACAAATTTACAATAAATAAAGCACCGGAACAAAAACTAATTGGACCAATGGAGGAGTCACATACCAAGGAACAATCTCCCCAAGCAGTTTTGTGAGAGGTGCTTCGAGCAAGGAGATCGAAAATGGCAGCAAAACGAGCTTGGACTCGGGTTTGAGTTGGTTTTTCGTGTTTGTGGGAGGAAGAAGAAGAAGATGGGTGCAGGAATAAGTGGAGGAGGGCAACCGTAGGCCCACGAGGCAGGGGGCGCGTCCTAGGGGGGCGCGCCCTCCACCCTCGTGGCAAGGTGGTTGGCCCCCCTGGTGTGTTATTTGTTCCATAAATCCTCAAATATTCTATAAAAATCATATTTGATTTTCACGGCATTTGGAGAACTTTTATTTTCGAGGTATTTTTATATTGCACGGATAATCAGATAATAGGCAGAAAAATATTTGTTTTTATTTTATTTAATATAAATAACAGAAAGTATAGAGAGGGTACAAAAGGTTGTGCTTCTAGTTTCATCCATCCCATGCTCATCAAAAGGAATCCACTAACAAGGTTGATCAAGTCTTGTTAACAAACTCATTCCGATTAACATGAAACCGGAGAAATTTCGAATAACACTAGGTTACCTCAACGGGGATATGCACATCCCCAATAATAAGTATATCATATTTCTTCTTGAAAGTAGGAAGAGGAAATTCAAAACCTCCAAATATAATCGATGGAATTTTTCCGATAAAATTGATACTATGAACTTGAGGTTGTTTAATCGGAAAGTGTACTGTATGCTCATTACCATTAAAATGAAAAGTGACATTGCTTTTGTTGCAACCAATAACAACCCATGCGGTATTAAGAAAAGGTCTTCCAAGAATAACAGACATACTATCGTCCTCGGGAATATCAAGAATAACAAAGTCCGTTAAAATAGTAACATTTGCAACCACAACAGGCACATCCTCACAAATACCGACAGGTATAGCAGTTGATTTATTAGCCATTTGCAAAGATATTTCAGTAGGTGACAACTTATTCAAGTCAAGTCTACAATATAAAGAGATAGGCATGTTGGAAATATGCCCTAGAGGCAATAATAAAAGCATTATTATTATATTTCCTTGTTCATGATAATTGTCTTTTATTCATGCTATAATTGTGTTATCCGGAAATCGTAATACATGTGTGAATAATAGACACCAACATGTCCCTAGTAAGCCTCTAGTTGACTAGCTCGTTGATCAACAGATAGTCATGGTTTCCTGACTATGGACATTAGATGTCATTGATAACGAGATCACATCATTAGGAGAATGATGTGATGGACAAGACCCAATCCTAAACATAGCACAAGATCGTGTAGTTCGTTTGCTAGAGTTTTCCAATGTCAAGTATCCTTTCCTTAGACCATGAGATCGTGTAACTCCCGGATACCGTAGGAGTACTTTGGGTGTACCAAACGTCACAACGTAACTGGGTGACTATAAAGGTATACTACGGGTACCTCCAAAAGTGTCTGTTGGGTTGACACGGATCAAGACTGGGATTTGTCACTCTGTATGACGGAGAGGTATCACTGGGCCCACTCGGTACATCATCATTATGAGCTCAGAATGACCAAGTGTCTGGTCACGGGTGTTGGGGAACGTTGCAGAAAACAAAAAATTTCCTACGGTTTCACCAAGATCCATCTATGAGTTCATCTAGCAACGAGTGATCGGATGCATCTACATACCTTTGCAGATCGCGAGCGGAAGCGTTCAAAGAACGGGGATGAGGTAGTCGTACACGACGTGATCAAAATCACCGGTGACCAAGCGCCGAACAGACGGCACCTCCGCGTTCAACACACGTACGGTTAGCGTAACGTCTCCTTCTTCTTGATCCAGCAAGAGGGAAGAAGAAGTTGAGGAAGATGGCTCCGGCAGCAGCACGACGGCGTGGTGATGGTGGAGCTACAGAACTCAGTCAGGGCTTCGCCAAGCACTATGAAGGAGGAGGAGATGTTGGAGAGGGAGAGGGAGGCAACCAAAGGCCTGGGAGAAAAGCCCTCCCTCCCCCACTATATATAGGAGGGCCAAGGGGGGGGGGCCTAGGAGATCCAATCTCCTAGGGGGGGCGGCGGCCAAGAGGAGGTTTCCCTCCCCCCCAAGGCACCTAGGGGTGCCTTCCACAAGTGGGACTCTTCCCTTTTGGGAAACCCTAGGCGCATGGGCCCTTGGGGCTGGTGCCCTTGGCCCATGTAGGCCAAGGTGCGCCCCCTACAGCCCATGTGGCCCCCACGCGGCAGGTGGCCCCACCCTGTGGACCCCCGGGACCCCTCCGGTGGTCCCGGTACAATACCGATAACCCCGAAACTTGTCCCGATGGCCAAAACAGCACTTCCTATATATAATTCTTTACCTCCGGACCATTCCGGAACTCCCCGTGACGTCCGAGATCTCATCCAGGACTCCGAACAACATTTGGGTTACTACATATACATATCCCTACAACCCTAGCGACACCGAACCTTAAGTGTGTAGACCCTACGGGTTCGGGAGACAAGCAGACATGACCGAGATGACTCTCCGGTCAATAACCAACAGCGGGATCTGGATACCCATGTTGGCTCCCACATGCTCCACGATGATCTCATCGGATGAACCACGATGTCGAGGATTCAATCAACCCCGTATGCAATTCCCTTTGTCAATCGGTATGTTACTTGCCCGAGACTCGATCGTCGGTACCCCAATACCTCGTTCAGTCTCGTTACCGGCAAGTCACTTTACTCGTACCGTAATGCATGATCCTGTGACCAGACACTTGGTCACTCTGAGCTCATAATGATGATGCATTACCGAGTGGGCCCAGTGATACCTCTCCGTTTATACGGAGTGACAAATCCCAGTCTTGATCCGTGTCAACCCAACAGACACTTTCGGAGATACCTGTAGTGCACCTTTATAGTCACCCAGTTACGTTGTGATGTTTGGTACACCCAAAGCACTCCTACGGTATCCGGGAGTTACATGATCTCATGGTCAAAGGAAAAGATACTTGACATTGGAAAAACTCTAGCAAACGAACTATACGATCTTTAAGCTATGTTTAGGATTGGGTCTTGTCCATCACATCATTCTCCTAATGATGTGACCTCGTTATCAATGACATCCAATGTCCATAGTCAGGAAACCATGACTATCTGTCGATCAACGAGCTAGTCATCTAGAGGCTTACTAGGGACATGTTGGTGTCTGTTATTCACACATGTATTCCGGATAACACAATTATAGCATGAATAAAGACAATTATCATGAACAAGGAAATATAATAATAATGCTTTTATTATTGCCTCTAGGGCATATTTCCAACAGTCTCCCACTTGCACTAGAGTCAATAATCTAGTTACATTGTGATGAATCGAACACCCATGGAATTCTGGTGTTGATCATGTTTTGCCCTAGGGAGAGGTTTAGTCAACGGATCTGCTACATTCAAGTCCATATGTACCTTACAAATATCTATGTCTCCATCTTGAACATTTTCACGAATGGAGTTGAAGCGACGCTTGATGTGCCTTGTCTTCTTGTGAAACCTGGGCTCCTTGGTAAGTGCAATAGCTCCAGTGTTGTCACAAAAGAGTTTGATTGGCCCCGACGCATTGGGTATGACTCCTAGGTCGGTGATGAACTCCTTCACCCATATTGCTTCATGTGCTGCCTCCGAGGCTGCCATGTACTCCGCTTCACATGTAGATCCCGCCACGACGCTCTGCTTGCAACTGCACCAGCTTACTGCCCCACCATTCAAAATATACACGTATCCGGTGTGTGACTTAGAGTCATCCAGATCTGTGTCGAAGCTAGCATTGACGTAACACTTTACGACGAGCTCTTCGTCACCTCCATAAACGAGAAACATTTCCTTACTCCTTTTCAGGTACTTCCGGATATTCTTGACCGCGGTCCAGTGTTCCTTGCCGGGATTACTTTGGTACCTTCCTACCAAACTTACGGCAAGGTTTACATCAGGTCTGGTACACAGCATGACATACATAATAGATCCTATGGCTGAAGCATAGGGGATGACACTCATCTCTTCTTTATCTTTTGCCGTGGTCGGGCATTGAGCCGAGCTCAATCTCACACCTTGCAAAACAGGCAAGAACCCTTTCTTGGACTGATCCATTTTGAACTTCTTCAAAATCTTATCAAGGTATGTGCTTTGTGAAAAACCTATGAGGCGTCTCGATCTATCCCTATAGATCTTGATGCCTAATATATAAGCGGCTTCTCCAAGGTCCTTCATTGAAAAACTCTTATTCAAGTAGGCCTTAATGCTGTCCAAAAGTTCTATATCATTTCCCATCAAAAGTATGTCATCTACATATAGTATGAGAAATGCTACAGAGCTCCCACTCACTTTCTTGTAAACGCAGGCTTCTCCATAAGTCTGCGTAAACCCAAACGCTTTGATCATCTCATCAAAGCGAATGTTCCAACTCCGAGATGCTTGCACCGGCCCATAAATCGAGTGTTGGAGCTTGCACACCTTGTCAGCATTCTTAGGATCGACAAAACCTTCCGGCTGCATCATATACAATTCTTCCTTAAGGAAACCATTAAGGAATGCTGTTTTGACATCCATTTGCCATATCTCATAATCGTAGAATGCGGCAATTGCTAACATGATTCGGACGGACTTCAGCTTCGCTACTGTTGAGAAAGTCTCATCGTAGTCAACCCCTTGAACTTGTCGATAATCCTTAGCGACAAGCCAAGCTTTATAGATGGTCACATTACCATCCGCGTCTGTCTTCTTCTTAAAGATCCATTTATTTTCTATGGCTCACCGTTCAACGGGCAAGTCAGTCAAAGTCCATACTTCGTTTTCATACATGGATCCTATCTCGGATTTCATGGCTTCTAGCCATTTGTCGGAATCCGGGCCCGCCATTGCTTCTTCATAGTCCGAAGGTTCACCGTTGTCTAACAACATGGTTTCCAAGGCAGGGTTGCCGTACCACTCTGGTGTGGAACGCGTCCTTGTGGACCTTCGAAGTTCAGTAGCAACTTGATCAGAAGTTTCATGATCATCATCATTAACTTCCTCTCTAGTCGGTGCAGGCACCTCAGGAACATTTTCTTGAGTTGCGCCATTTTCCGGTTCAAGAGGTAACACTTCATCAAGTTCTACTTTCCTCCCACTTACTTCTTTCGAGAGAAACTCCTCTAGAAAGCATCCATTCCTGGCAACAAAGATCTTGCCTTCGGATCTGAGGTAGAAGGTATACCCAACAGTTTCTTTAGGGTATCCTATGAAGATGCATTTTTCCGACTTGGGTTTGAGCTTTTCAGGTTGAAGTTTCTTGACATAAGCATCGCATCCCCAAACTTTTAGAAATGACAGCTTAGGTTTCTTGCCAAACCATAATTCATACGGTGTCGTCTCAACGGATTTCGACGGAGCCCTATTTAACGTGAATGCGGCAGTCTCTAAAGCATAGCCCCAAAAAGATAGCGGTAAATCGGTAAGAGACATCATAGATTGCACCATATCTAATAGAGTGCGATTACGATGTTCGGACACACCATTACGCTGAGGTGTTCCAGGCGGCGTGAGTTGTGAAACTATTCCACATTTTCTTAAGTGTGTGCCAAATTCGTGACTCAAGTATTCTCCTCCACCATTTGATCGTCAAAAGTTGATTTTCCTGTCACGTTGATTCTCACCCTCACTCTGAAATTCCTTGAACTTTTCAAAGGTTTCAGACTTGTGTTTCATTAAGTAGACATACCCATATCTACTCAAGTCATCAGTGAGGGTGAGAACATAACGATAGCCACTGCGAACCTCAACGCTCATTGGACCGCACACATCAGTATGTATGATTTCCAATAAGTTGGTTGCTCGCTCCATTGTTCCTGAGAACGGAGTCTTGGTCATTTTACCCATGAGGCATGGTTCGCACGTGTCAAATGATTCATAATCAAGAGACTCTAAAAGTCCATCTGCATGGAGCTTTTTCATGCGTTTGACACCTATGTGACCAAGGCGGCAGTGCCACAAGTATGTGGGACTATTATTATCAACCTTACATCTTTTGGTACTCACACTATGAATATGTGTAGCATTACGCTCGAGATTCATTAAGAATAAACCATTCACCATAGGAGCATGACCATAAAACATATCTCTCATATAAATAGAACAACCATTATTCTCGGATTTAAATGAGTAGCCATCTCGAATTAAACGAGATCCCGATACAATGTTCATGCTCAAAGCTGGCACTAAATAACAATTATTGAGGTTTATAACTAATCCCGTAGGTAAATGTAGAGGTACCGTGCCGACGGCGATCACATCGACCTTGGAACCATTCCCGATGCGCATCGTCACCTCGTCCTTTACCAGTCTCCGTTTATTCCGCAGCTCCTGCTGTGAGTTACAAATATGAGCAACGACACCGGTATCAAATACCCAGGAGTTACTACGAGTACTGGTAAGGTACACATCAATTACATGTATATCAAATATACCTTTGGTGTTGCCGGCCTTCTTGTCTGCTAAGTATTCGGGGCAGTTCCGCTTCCAGTGACCGCTTCCCTTGCAATAAAAGCACTTAGTCTCGGGCTTGGGTCCATTCTTTGACTTCTTCCAGGCAGCTTGCTTGCCAGGTGCGGCAACTCCCTTGCCGTCCTTCTTGAAGTTCTTTTTACCCTTGCCCTTCTTGAACTTAGTGGTTTTATTGACCATCAACACTTGATGTTCCTTCTTGACTTCTACCTCTGCTGATTTCAGCATTGCAAATACCTCAGGAATAGTCTTTTCCATCCCCTGCATATTGAAGTTCATCACAAAGCTCTTGTAGCTTGGTGGAAGCGACTGGAGAATTCTGTCAATGACCGCATCATCCGGGAGATTAACTCCCAGCTGAGTCAAGCGGTTATGTAACCCAGACATAGTGAGTATGTGCTCACTGACAGAACTATTTTCCTCCATCTTACAGCTAAAGAATTTGTCGGAGACTTCATATCTCTCGACCCGGGCATGAGCTTGAAAAATCATTTTCAGCTCTTCGAACATCTCATATGCTCCATGTCTCTCAAAACGCTTTTGGAGCCCCGGCTCTAAACTGTAAAGCATGCCGCACTGAACGAGGGAGTAGTCATCAGCACGTGTCTGCCAAGCGTTCATAACATCTTGGTTCTGTGGGACGGGAGCTTCACCTAGCGGTGCTTGTAGGACATAATCTTTCTTGGCAGCTATGAGGATGATCCTCAGGTTTCGGACCCAGTCCGTGTAGTTGCTGCCATCGTCTTTCAACTTGGTTTTCTCTAGGAACGCGTTGAAGTTGAGGACTACGTTGGCCATTTGATCTACAAGACATATTTGCAAAGGATTTAGACTAAGTTCATGATAATTAAGTTCATCTAATCAAATTATTAATGAACTCCCACTCAGATTAAACATCCCTCTAGTCATCTAAGTGTTACACGATCCGAGTTGACTAGGCCGTGTCCGATCATCACGTGAGACGGACTAGCCATCGTCGGTGAACATCTTCATGTTGATCGTATCTTCCATACGCCTCGTGTTCAACCTTTCGGTCTCTGTGTTCCGAGGCCATGTCTGTACATGCTAGGCTCGTCAAGTTAACCCTAAGTGTTTTGCATGTGTAAAACTGTCTTACACCCGTTGTATGTGAACGTAAGGATCTATCACACCCGATCATCACGTGGTGCTTCAAAACGACGAACTTTAGCAACGGTGCACAGTTAGGGGAGAACACTTCTTGAAATTGTTGTAAGGGATCATCTTATTTACTACCGTCGTTCTAAGTAAACAAGATGCAAAAACATGATAAACATCACATGCAATCAAGCAATAAACATGACATGATATGGCCAATATCACATAGCTCCTTTGATCTCCATCTTGGGGCTCCATGATCACCTTGTCACCGGCTTGACACCATGATCTCCATCATCATGATCTCCATCATCGTGTCTCCATGAAGTTGCTCGCCAACTATTACTTCTACTACTAAGGCTAACGCGTTTAGCAATAAAGTAAAGTAATTTACATGGCGTTTCTCAATGACACGCATGTCATAAAATAAAGACAACTCCTATGGCTCCTGCCGGTTGTCATACTCATCGACATGCAAGTCGTGATTCCTATTACAATAGCATGAACATCTCATACATCACATATATATCATTCATCATTCATCACAACTTTTGCCATATCATATCACAAAGCACTTGCTGCAAAAACAAGTTAGACGTCCTCTAATTGTTGTTGCAAGTTTTACGTGGCTGAAATAGGGTTCTAGCAAGAACGTTTTCTTACCTACGTGAAAGCCACAACGTGATTTGTCAACTTGTATTTACCCTTCATAAGGACCCTGTTCATCGAATCCGCTCCAACTAAAGTAGGAGAGACAGACACCCGCCAGCCACCTTATGCAACTAGTGCATGTTAGTCGGTGGAACCGGTCTCACGTAAGCATACGTGTAAGGTTGGTCAGGGCCGCTTCATCCCACAATACCGTTGAAGCAAGATAAGACTAGTAGCGGCAAGAAAGTTGACAACATCTACGCCCACAACCAATTGCGTTCTACTCGCGCAAGAAGAACTACGCATAGACCTAGCTCATGATGCCACTATTGGGGAACGTTGCAAAAAACAAAAATTTTCCTACGGTTTCACCAAGATCCATCTATGAGTTCATCTAGCAACGAGTGATCGGATGCATCTACATACCTTTGTAGATCGCGAGCGGAAGCGTTCAAAGAACGGGGATGAGGTAGTCGTACACGACGTGATCCGAATCACCGATGACCAAGCGCCGAACGGACGGCACCTCCGCGTTCAACACACGTACGGTTAGCGTAACGTCTCCTTCTTCTTGATCCAGCAAGAGGGAATAAGAGGTTGAGGAAGATGGCTCCAGCAGCAGCACGACGGTGTGGTGATGGTGGAGCTGCAGAACTCCGTCAGGGCTTCGCCAAGCACTATGGAGGAGGAGGATATGTTGGAGAGGGAGAGGGAGGCAACCAAAGGCCTGGGAGAAAAGCCCTCCCTCCCCCACTATATATAGGAGGGCCAAGGGGGGGGGGGCGCCGGCCCTAGGAGATCCAATCTCCTAGGGGGGGCGGCCAAGGGGAGGTTTCCCTCCACCCAAGGCACCTAGGGGTGCCTTCCACAAGTGGGACTCTTCCCTTTTGGGAAACCCTAGGCGCATGGGCCCTTGGGGCTGGTGCACTTGGCCCATGTAGGCCAAGGTGCGCCCCCTACAGCCCATGTGGCCCCCACGGGGTAGGTGGCCCCACCCTGTGGACCCCCGGGACCCCTCCCGTGGTCCCGGTACAATACCGATAACCCCGAAACTTGTCCCGATGGCCAAAACAGCACTTCCTATATATAATTCTTTACCTCCGGACCATTCCGAAACTCCTCGTGATGTCCGGGATCTCATCCGGGACTCCGAACAACATTCGGGTTACTGCATATACATATCCCTACAACCCTAGCATCACCGAACCTTAAGTGTGTAGACCCTATGGGTTCGGGAGACAAGCAGACATGACCGAGACGACTCTCCGGTCAATAACCAACAGCGGGATCTGGATACCCATGTTGGCTCCCACATGCTCCACGATGATCTCATCGGATGAACCACGATGTCGAGGATTCAATCAACCCCGTATGCAATTCCCTTTGCCAATCGGTATGTTACTTGCCCGAGACTCGATCGTCGGTATCCCAATACCTCGTTCAGTCTCGTTACCGGCAAGTCACTTTACTCGAACCGTAATGCATGATCCCATGACCAGACACTTGGTCACTCTGAGCTCAAAATGATGATGCATTACCGAGTGGGCCCAGTGATACCTCTCCGTTTATACGGAGTGACAAATCCCAGTCTTGATCCGTGTCAACCCAACAGACACTTTCGGAGATACCTGTAGTGCATCTTTATAGTCACCTAGTTACGTTGTGACGTTTGGTACACCCAAAGCACTCCTACGGATACCGACGATCGAATCTCGGGCAAGTAACATACCGATTGATGAAGGGAATTGTATACGGGGTTGCTTGAATCCTCGACATCATGGTTCATCCGATGAGATCATCGAGGAGCATGTGGGAGCCAACATGGGTATCCAGATCCCGCTGTTGGTTATTGACCGGAGAGCGATCTCGGTCATGTCTACATGTCTCCCGAACCCGTAGGGTCTACACACTTAAGGTTCGGTGACGCTAGGGTTGTAAAGATATGAATATGCAATAATCCGAAAGTTGTTAGGAGTCCCAGATGAGATCCCGGACGTCACGAGGAGTTCTGGAATGGTCCGGAGGTAAAGAATAATATATAGGAAGTGCTGTTTCGGCCAACGGGAAAGTTTCGAGTTCACCGGTATTGTACCGGGACCACCGGAAGGGTCCCGGGGGTCCATCGGGTGGGGCCACCCATCCCGGAGGGCCCCATGGGCCAAAGTGGGGAGGGGAACCAGCCCATAGTGGGCTAGTGCACCCCCCTTAGGCCCACCCTATGCGCCTAGGGTTGGAACCCTAGGGGTGGGGGGGGGGGCGCCCCACCTTGCCTTGGGGGCTACTCCAGCCCTGGCCGCCGCCCCCCTTGGGAGATCCAATCTCCAAGGGGCCGGCGCCCCCCTAGGGGCCTATATAAAGGAGGGGAGGGAGGGGGCAGCCGTACCCTGCATCCTTGGCGCCTCCCTCTCCCCTGCTACACCTCTCCCTCTCGCGCAGACGCTCGGCGAAGCCCTGCTGCACGTGACAAGTGCATCCACCACCACGCCGTCGTGCTGCTGGATCTTCATCAACCACTCTTTCCCACTTGCTGGATCAAGAAGGAGGAGACGTCATCCACTCCGTACGTGTGTTGAACGCGGAGGTGTCGTCCGTTCGGCACTTGGTCATTGGTGATTTGAATCACGGCGAGTACGACTCCATCATCCACGTTCTAGTGAACGCTTCCGCTCGCGATCTACAAAGGTATGTAGATGCATCCGATCACTCGTTGCTAGATGAACTCATAGATGGATCTTGGTGAAACCGTAGGAAATTTTTTGTTTTCTGCAACGTTCCCCAACAGTGGCATCATGAGCTAGGTCTATGCGTAGTTCTCTTTGCACGAGTAGAACACAATTTGTTGTGGGCATAGATGTTGTCAACTTTCTTGTCGCTACTAGTCTTATCTTGCTTCAGCGGTATTGTGGGATGAAGCGGCCCGGACCAACCTTACACGTACGCTTACGTGAGACCGGTTCCACCGACTAACATGCACTAGTTGCATAAGGTGGCTGGCGGGTGTCTGTCTCTCCCACTTTAGTTGGAGCGGATTCGATGAAAAGGGTCCTTATGAAGGGTAAATAGAAGTTGACAAATCACGTTGTGGCTTTCACGTAGGTAAGAAAACGTTCTTGCTAGAACCCTATTGCAGCCACGTAAAAACTTGCAACAACAATTAGAGGACGTCTAACTTGTTTTTGCAGCAAGTGTTTTGTGATGTGATATGGCCAAAGTTGTGATGAATGATGAATGATATATGTGATGTATGAGATGTTCATGCTATTGTAATAGGAATCACGACTTGCATGTCGATGAGTATGACAACCGGCAGGAGCCATAGGAGTTGTCTTTATTTTTTGTATGACCTGCGTGTCACTGAGAAACGCCATGTAAATTACTTTACTTTATTGCTAAACACGTTAGCCATAGTAGTAGAAGTAATAGTTGGCGAGCAACTTCATGGAGACACGATGATGGAGATCATGATGATGGAGATCATGGTGTCATGCCGGTGACAAGATGATCATGGAGCCCCAAGATGGAGATCAAAGGAGCTATGTGATATTGGCCATATCATGTCACTTTTATTATTTGATTGCATGTGATGTTTATCATGTTTTTGCATCTTGTTTACTTAGAATGACGGTAGTAAATAAGATGATCCCTCATAATAATTTCAAGAAAGTGTTCCCCCTAACTGTGCACAGTTGCGACAGTTCGTTGTTTCGAAGCACCACGTGATGATCGGGTGTGATAGATTCCAACGTTCACATACAACGGGTGTAAGACATATTTACAAACACTTAGGTTGACTTAACGAGCCTAGCATGTACAGACATGGCCTCGGAACACAGAAGACCGAAAGGTCGAGCATGAGTCGTATAGAAGATACGATCAACATGAAGATGTTCACCGATGTTGACTAGTCCGTCTCACGTGATGATCGGACACAGCCTAGTTAACTCGGATCATGTTATACTTAGATGACAGGAGGGATGTCTATCTAAGTGGGAGTTCATTAAATAATTTGATTAGATGAACTGAATTATCATGAACTTAGTCTAAAATATTTACAATATGTCTTGTAGATCAAATGGCCAACGTAGTCCTCAACTTCAACGCGTTCCTAGAGAAAACCAAGCTGAAAAACGATGGCAGCAACTACACGGACTGGGTCCGGAACCTGAGGATCATCCTCATAGCTGCCAAGAAAGATTATGTCCTACAAGCACCACTAGGTGACGCACCTGTTCTCCCTGCGGAACAAGACGTTATGAACGCTTGGTAGGCACGTACCATGACTACTCCCTCGTTCAGTGCGGCATGCTTTACAGCTTAGAGCCGGAACTCCAAAAACGTTTTGAGAGACACGGAGCATATGAGATGTTCGAAGAGCTGAAAATGGTTTTCCAAGCTCATGCCCGGGTCGAGAGATATCAAGTCTCCGACAAGTTCTTCAGCTGTAAGATGGAGGAAAACAGTTCTGTCAGTGAGCACATACTCACTATGTCTGGGTTGCATAACCGCTTGACTCAGCTGGGAGTTAATCTCCCGGATGACGCGGTCATTGACAGAATCCTTCAGTCGCTTCCACCAACTACAAGAGCTTTGTGATGAACTTCAACATGCAGGGGATGGAAAAGACCATTCCTGAAGTGTTTGCAATGCTGAAATCAGCAGAGGTAGAAGTCAAAAAGGAACATCAAGTGTTGATGGTGAATAAAACCACTAAGTTCAAAAAGGGCAAGGGTAAGAAGAACTTCAAGAAGGACGGCAAGGGAGTTGCCGCGCCCGGCAAGCAAGCTGCCGGGAAGAAGCCAAAGAATGGACCCAAGCCCGAGACTGGGTGTTTTTATTGCAAGGGAAGTGGTCACTGGAAGCGGAACTATCCCAAATACTTAGCGGACAAGAAGGCCGGCATCACAAAAGGTATATGTGATATACATGTAATTGATGTGTACCTTACCAGTACTCGTAGTAGCTCTTGGGTATTTGATACTGGTGCAGTTGCTCACATTTGTAACTCAAAGCAGGAGCTGCGGAATAAGCGGAGACTGGCGAAGGACGAGGTGACGATGCGCGTCGGGAATGGTTCCAAGGTCGATGTGATCGCCGTCGGCACGCTGCCTCTTCATTTACCAACGGGATTAGTTTTGAACCTCAATAATTGTTATTTAGTGCCAAGTTTGAGCATGAACATTGTATCAGGATCTTGTTTGATACGAGATGGCTACTCATTTAAATCCGAGAATAATGGTTGTTCTATTTATATGAGAGATATGTTTTATGGTCATGCTCCGATGGTGAATGGTTTATTCTTAATGAATCTCGAGCGTAATGCTACACATATTCATAGTGTGAGTACCAAAAGATGTAAGGTTGATAATGATAGTCCCACATACTTGTGGCACTGCCGCCTTGGTCACATAGGTGTCAAACGCATGAAGAAGCTCCATGCAGATGGACTTTTAGAGTCTCTTGATTACGAATCATTTAACACGTGCGAACCATGCCTTATGGGAAAAATGACCAAGACTCCGTTCTTAGGAACAATGGAGCGAGCAACCAACTTATTGGAAATCATACATACTGATGTGTGCGGTCCAATGAGTGTTGAGGCTCGCGGTGGCTATCGTTATGTTCTCACCCTCACTGATGACTTGAGTAGATATGGGTATATCTATTTGATGAAACACAAGTCTGAGACCTTTGAAAAGCTCAAGGAATTTCAGAGTGAGGTTGAAAATCAACGTGACAGGAAAATCAAGTTTCTACGATCAGATCGTGGAGGAGAATACTTGAGTCACGAATTTGGCACACACTTAAGAAAATGTGGAATAGTTTCACAACTCACGCCGCCTGGAACACCTCAGTGTAATGGTGTGTCCGAACATCGTAATCGCACTCTATTAGATATGGTGCGATCTATGATGTCTCTTACCGATTTACCGCTATCATTTTGGGGCTATGCTTTAGAAACTGCCGCATTCACTTTAAATAGGGCTCCGTCGAAATCCGTTGAGACGACACCATATGAATTATGGTTTGGGAAGAAACCAAAGCTGTCATTTCTAAAAGTTTGGGGATGCGATGCTTATGTCAAGAAACTTCAACCTGAAAAGCTCGAACCCAAGTCGGAAAAATGCGTCTTCATAGGATACCCTAAAGAAACTATTGGGTATACCTTCTACCTAAGATCCGAAGGCAAGATCTTTGTTGCCAAGAATGGATCCTTTCTAGAGAAAGAGTTTCTCTCGAAAGAAGTAAGTGGGAGGAAAGTAGAACTTGATGAAGTATTACCTCTTGAACCGGAAAATGGCGCAACTCAAGAAAATATTCCTGAGGTGCCTGCACCGACTAGAGAGGAAGTTAATGATGATGATCATGAAACTTCAGATCAAGTTGCTACTGAAATTCGTAGGTCCACAAGGACACGTTCTACATCAGAGTGGTACGGCAACCCTGCCTTGGAAATCATGTTGTTAGACAACGGTGAACCTTCGAACTATGAAGAAGCGATGGCGGGCCCGGATTCCGACAAATGGCTAGAAGCCATGAAATCCGAGATAGGATCCATGTATGAAAATGAAGTATGGACTTTGACTGACTTGCCCGTTGAGCAGCGAGCCATAGAAAATAAATGGATCTTTAAGAAGAAGACAGACATGGATGGTAATGTGACCATCTATAAAGCTCAGCTTGTCGCTAAGGGTTATCGACAAGTTCAAGGGGTTGACTACGATGAGACTTTCTCAACGGTAGCAAATCTAAAGTCCATCCGAATCATGTTAGCAATTGCCGCATTCTACGATTATGAAATATGGCAAATGGACGTCAAAACGGCATTCCTTAATGGTTTCCTTAAGGAAGAATTGTATATGATGCAGCCGGAAGGTTTTGTCGATCCTAAGAATGCTAACAAGGTGTGCAAGCTCCAACGCTCGATTTATGGGCTGGTGCAAGCATCTCGGAGTTGGAACATTCACTTTGATGAGATGATCAAAGCGTTTGGGTTTACACAGACTTATGGAGAAGCCCGCGTTTACAAGAAAGTGAGTAGGAGCTCTGTAGCATTTCTCATATTATATGTAGATGACATACTTTTGATGGGAAATGATATAGAACTCTTGGACAGCATTAAGGCCTACTTGAATAAGAGTTTTTCAATGAAGGACCTTGGAGAAGCTGCTTATATATTAGGCATCAAGATCTATAGAGATAGATCAAGACGCCTCATAGGTCTTTCACAAAGCACATACCTTGATAAGATATTGAAGAAGTTCAATATGGATCAGTCTAAGAAGGGGTTCTTGCCTATGCTGCAAGGTGTGAAATTGAGCTCAGCTCAATGTCCGACCACGACAAAAGATATAGAAGAGATGAGTGTCATCCCCTATGCCTAAGCCATAGGTTCTATTATGTATGCCATGTTGTGTACCAGACCTGATGTAAACCTTGCCGTAAGTTTGGTAGGAAGGTACCAAAGTAATCCCGGCAAGGAACACTGGACAGCGGTCAAGAATATCCTGAAGTACCTGAAAAGGTCTAAGGAAATGTTTCTCGTTTATGGAGGTGACGAAGAGCTCGTCATAAAGGGTTACGTCGACGCTAGCTTCGACACAGATTTGGATGACTCTAAGTCACAAACCGGAAACGTGTATATTTTGAATGGTGGGGCAGTAAGCTGGTGCAGTTGCAAGCAGAGCGTCGTGGCGGGATCTACATGTGAAGCGGAGTACGTGGCAGCCTCGGAGGCAACACATGAAGCAATTTGGGTGAAGGAGTTCATCACCGACCTAGGAGTCATACCCAATGCGTCGGGGCTGATCAAGCTCTTCTGTGACAACACTGGAGCTATTGCACTTGCCAAGGAGCCCAGGTTTCACAAGAAGACCAGGCACATCAAGCGTCGCCTCAACTCCATTCGTGAAAATGTTCAAGATGGAGACATAGATATTTGTAAAGTACATACGGACCTGAATGTAGCAGATCCGTTGACTAAACCTCTCCCTAGAGCAAAACATGATCAACACCAGAATTCCATGGGTGTTCGATTCATCACAATGTAACTAGATTATTGACTCTAGTGCAAGTGGGAGACTGTTGGAAATATGCCCTAGAGGCAATAATAAAAGCATTATTATTATATTTCCTTGTTCATGATAATTGTCTTTTATTCATGCTATAATTGTGTTATCCGGAAATCGTAATACATGTGTGAATAATAGACACCAACATGTCCCTAGTAAGCCTCTAGTTGACTAGCTCGTTGATCAACAGATAGTCATGGTTTCCTGACTATGGACATTAGATGTCATTGATAACGAGATCACATCATTAGGAGAATGATGTGATGGACAAGACCCAATCCTAAACATAGCACAAGATCGTGTAGTTCGTTTGCTAGAGTTTTCCAATGTCAAGTATCCTTTCCTTAGACCATGAGATCGTGTAACTCCCGGATACCGTAGGAGTACTTTGGGTGTACCAAATGTCACAACGTAACTGGGTGACTATAAAGGTATACTACGGGTATCTCTGAAAGTGTCTGTTGGGTTGACACGGATCAAGACTGGGATTTGTCACTCCGTATGACGGAGAGGTATCACTGGGCCCACTCGGTAATGCATTATCATTATGAGCTCAGAATGGCCAAGTGTCTGGTCACGGGATCATGCATTACGGTACGAGTAAAGTGACTTGCCGGTAACGAGATTGAACGAGGTATTGGGATACCGACGATCGAATCTCGGGCAAGTAACATACCGATTGACGAAGGGAATTGTATACGGGGTTGCTTGAATCCTCGACATCGTGGTTCATCCGATGAGATCATCGAGGAGCATGTGGGAGCCAACATGGGTATCCAGATCCCGCTGTTAGTTATTGACCGGAGAGCGATCTCGGTCATGTCTACATGTCTCCCGAACCCGTAGGGTCTACACACTTAAGGTTCGGTGATGCTAGGGTTGTAAAGATATGAATATGCAATAATCCGAAAGTTGTTCGGAGTCCCGGATGAGATCCCGGACATCACGAGGAGTTCCGGAATGGTCCGGAGGTAAAGAATAATATATAGGAAGTGCTGTTTCGGCCAACGGGAAAGTTTCGAGTTCACCGGTATTGTACCGGGACCACCGGAAGGGTCCCGGAGGTCCACCGGGTGTATGGGCCAAAGTGGGGAGGGGAACCAGCCCATAGTGGGCTGGTGCGCCCCCCTTAGGCCCACCCCATGCGCCTAGGGTTGGAACCCTAGGGGTGGGGTGGCGCCCCACCTTGCCTTGGGGGCTACTCCAGCCCTGGCCGCCGCCCCCCCTTGGGAGATCCAATCTCCAAGGGGCCGGCGCCCCCCTAGGGGCCTATATAAAGGAGGGGAGGGAGGGGGCAGCCGTACCCTGCATCCTTGGCGCCTCCCTCTCCCTTGCTACACCTCTCCCTCTCGCGCAGACGCTCGGTGAAGCCCTGCTGCACGTGACAACTGTAGGATCGAAAGTATGTGTAGGGGGGGGGGTGATTAGACTACTTGACCAACTAAAAACTTAGCCTTTTCCCAATTTCAGTTCTTGGCAGATTTTAGCTATGTTAGAGCAAGTCAAGCAATCATCACACAATTCAAGCAAGCATGCAAAGAGTTTATTGGCAGCGGAAAGTAAAGCATGCAACTTGCAAGAATATAAAGGGAAGGGTTTGGAGGATTCAAACGCAATTGGAGACACGGATGTTTTCCCATGGTTCGGATAGGTGGTGCTATCCTACATCCACGTTGATGTATACTTCAACCCACGGAGGGTAACAGTTGCGCGAGTCCACGGAGGGCTCCACCCACGAAGGGTCCACGAAGAAGCAACCTTGTCTATTCCACCATGGCCATCTCCCACGAAGGACTTGCCTCACTAGCGGTAGATCTTCACGAAGTAGGCGATCTCCTTGCCCTTACAAACTCCTTGGTTCAACTCCACAATCTTGTCGGAGGCTCCCAAGTGACACCTAGCCAATCTAGGAGACACCACTCTCCAAGAAGTAACAAATGGTGTGTTGATGATGAACTCCTTGCTCTTGTGCTTCAAATGATAGTCTCCCCAACACTCAACTCTCTCTCATAGTATTTGGATCTGGTGGAAACAAGATTTGAGTGAAAAGCAACTTGGGGAAGGCTAGAGATCAAGATTCATATGGTAGGAATGGAATATCTTGGTCTCAACACATGAGTAGGTGGTTCTTTCTCAGAACATATGAGTAGGAATGGTGTATGTGTTTTGATGGCTCTCTCTTCGAATGAAGAGGAGGTGGAGGGGTATTTATAGCCTCCACACAAAATCCAACCGTTACACACAATCTACCAATCTCGGTGGGACCGAATCAGAAAACTCAGTCTGACCGAAATAGTAAACCTAGTGACCGTTAGGAATTTCGGTGGGACTGAGATGCTACTCGGTAGGACCGATTCGGTTAGGGTTTGGGCATAACGTAATCTTGGTGAGACCGATCGCACAAACTCGGTGAGACCGAGTTCGGCAATTAGCTAACCAGAGAGTTCGTCAGGCAAACTCGGTGGGACCGACTTGCTCTTTCGGTGAGACCGAAAAGTTACAAGAAGGAAACAGAGAGTTTGCATTGCATTCTCGGTGGGACCGATTCGCTCTTTCGGTGAGACCGGAAAGTTACGAAAGGGAAACAGAGAGTTTGCAACCCCATCTCGGTGTGACCGAGATCCTTATCGGTAGGACCGAATTGCTAGGGCTTGGCAGTGGCAAATGACAAGTGAAACTCGGTGGCGCCGGATTGACAGAATCGGTATGACCGAGTTTGGCTTAGGGTTTAGGTCATTTGTGGATATGGAAAGGTGGTTGAGGATTTTGGAGCATATCACTAAGCACATAAAGCAAGAGGCTCATTAAGCAACACCTCATCCCTCCTTGATAGTATTGGCTTTTCCTAAAGACTCAATGTGATCTTGGATCACTAAAATATAAAATGAAGAGTCTTGAACTTTTGAGCTTGAGCCAATTCTTTGTCCTTAGCATTTTGAGGGTTCCACTTTCACATCCATGCCATGCCAATCATTGAGCTTTCCTGAAATAATCATCTTGGAATAGCATTAGCTCAATGAGCTATATGTTGTTATGAATTACCAAAACCACCTAGGGATAGTTGCACTTTCAATCTCCCCCTTTTTGGTAATTGATGACAACATATAGATCAAAGCTTCGACAAATAATAATAATCATGAAATACATCATCGCTTTGAGAAGTATGTGATAAGTAAGAGCTCCCCCTAAATTTGTGCATATTTTAAAATTTTGCTTTGGACTGCAAATGCACAAGGAGTTAGAATCATGGGTTACTCTTCCATGTCACATACATCTTGGTGGAGCGCTAAAAAATGATAAGATTGAAATACATGCACTCATCACCAAGAATAGTGAATGATCATAGACAATAGATAGAATGATAATATTTAAGCAAGCATTAAGCAAACATTAAGTGTAGCTTATGATCAAACACATGATCATCGATGTCTCATGAATAATGACATAGTATTGCACACGCAAGCAAACAAAGTTCGAAAAACCACCAAATAAAAAACAAGAGAGAATAAAAGCAACACTCTCTCTTGAAGCCTATGATCTATACATTTTCTACCCCTTTGGCAACAAGTTACCAAAAAGTTCCTAGAAAGTGCATAGTGCTAAGTCGACGCTCAGGCTTGATCTTCAGGTGGTGGTGGAGTCCGGAGCACGCCAAGGACGAAGCCTTCAGTAGATGTGGTAGGAGTTGAGGCTGTGGTGGATGCTGGAGCTGGTGGAACGGAGGTTGTAGCTGGTGCAGACGTTGTAGCTCTAGTGTCAGCAACTGGCAGTGCAGACGACCTTGGACCTCGTGGCACCCTTGCAAAAGCATCAGTCGTGGTCCTGCCTCTCCTCTCATTCATGTCCTCCTGAAGCTGCTCCGCGGTGGTATGTATCTCTGTCACCTTGATGTCCATGTCATAGAACCTCTGTTCCATGATCCTCTCTAGGCTCGCCTGGTTCTGAGTCAGGGTAGCTATACTCTGCTCAATCCGCAGGGTGGACGCTATCAGGTAACCGAGCTGCTCTTGTTTGGTCTTCAACAAGTAATCAGATGCCTCCGCTTGAGTAGGCATCCTTGCAGCTTTCTCCTTCTTCGCCTTCTCCTTCTGAGCTTGTGCATGGGCAGATGAGGGTTCATTCTCAGTCATAACCACTTGGTTATCCTCAAAATCTGGACGAATGGGCAGGTGTTCCTTATCCAATAAATACACGCCCGTGCCCATCTTGGAGTTGATGAGCTCCTGAATCTGTGGGGCATACCCACAACTCCTCTTCTGGTCTGCAGCTGTCCTCTTGATTGTTTCCACAATGAGACTCATGACCTTGAATTTCTGAGGCACGTCAAAAACATGAAGCAAGTTGATCGCGTGACCTCTGATCATCTTGTGATCTCCAGATTTGGGCAGAAGGGTGTGCCTAAGGATCCAGTTGATCGTAGGCAATCCTGAGAGCAGATAGTGCACTGAGCCAAACTTGAACGTGTCGAGCGCTTCATTCGGGATCTCCTTGTACATGTTGGACATGGAGTTGTGATCCATCCTTTTCTTGGCATAAATGTCCAAGTCATCAGCTTGCTCCTCTGGGGCATTGATCAACTTGGCCCATTCTTGAACAGTGGATTGGTACCTTGTACCCTCTGACATCCATGTGATCCTGCCATCAGGATAAAAGTGTGATGTGGAGTAGAATTGCATGATCAGCTCCTCGTTCCACTTTGTGAGCTTCTGCCCAACAAAGTCTGCAACTCCACACGCACTAAAGCTTTCAAATACACCGGGGTAGTACTCTTCATTGTCCTTGATGTAGGTCCAGTCGACCCATCTCATGTCACAAACGATTGGCTTCTTGTCAAGAAAAACAGTCTCATAGAAATCTTGCTGCTCCTTGGTATGAAATCTTTAATCCACGGCAGTCCTTCTCCTAGAAGCATACGGATCTGCTTCTCTCCATTTCCTCAGCCCTGAATCTCTCCTGAGCTTCATATCCTCAGCCACAGGATGAGCATCGTTGTGGTCTGGGATCTTGGGCTTGAGCTTCCTAAGGACACTCTCTTCCTCTTCTTCGATAGCTTCAGGCACTGGGGCCTTGTTCTTTTCCGCAGCTGGGATGCTTCGTGTGTTTCTCCTTGGTGCACTCTTAGGCTTAGATGCAGCCTTAGGTGCTTCCTTGGGCTTGGATGCAGCTGTTCCTGACCTTATAGCATCTCCCATGAGTTTGGCTGCCTTGGGTGCTGGTGCAGCAACCTCTTCTTCTTCTTCCTCCTCATCTACCATGATGGAGGCCTTCCCAAGCACTCTGGCTACGGTCTTCTTGACCCTTTCCTTCCTCTTTTTGCCCTCAGCAGCAACGGGCTCAGCGGGAGCAGGCTTCACAGTTGAAGCTCTAGCCTTTGACATGGGCTGCCTGCCTGCTGGCCTTTTGATTTTCAGCCCTGGCTTTGTGCCTTGAGCTGGTTCAGCTCTCTTTGATGTGGCCTCTTCCTCTGCCACATAGTCTTCATCCTCAGAATCAGACGTTCTCTTCTTCCTTTGACGTGTGGCAGCCTTAGGCAGATTGCTGGGGGTGCTCCTGCTGCCATCATCAGAAGAACTTGAGGGGCTAGTGCGCTCACTCATCACAACTTGCTGCTCAGACACATTCTGGCTGTCACTTTGATCAGACATGTTGCAAACTGACTGCTGACCCTGTGAATAGATTATGGATAAGATAGAGTGGATGAGCATCACAAAAAGCAGAGATTTTTGCAAAAGATTAATTCAAAAACTTAGTTTTAGTTTTCCACAGAAAGCATCTCGGATCTACCGATTTTCAAACTCGGTGACACCGAAGCAGTTTTGGCACCAGAACTGGTGAACTCGGTCAGACCGAGTCATAGTTCGGTGGCACCGAGACTGCTAGGGTTTCACAGAATTCCAAAATCGGTCGCACCGATAAGTTATTCTCGGTCAGACCGAGCTTCACTTGTGCAATGGCAAAAGCCAGATCGGTGGGACCGAGTTTTTCAACTCGGTGGGTCCGAGATGGTTTCGGCGGAAACCTAACCCTAAAATTTTCAAATTAAACCTAATCTACGAGTTCATTGACTGGATAGGAGTGTTTCAATCGTGGCAAGAATCATGATGATCACAATGTGCTAGGAATCGGAGTGGAGAATAGCACAAAGATCGAGTCCATACCCTAGTTCGGCGAAGACTCGCTACGGCGGCAACGGCGGGGCAGAATTCCGTTGACGGCGGCGGAGACCAGCGACTGGAGGCTGCTGGCGGCGAGAAGACGATCCGGAGACCACGAAGGCAGAGCAGGCTATCGCGCGGGCAAAGAGGTTTCGGAGAAATTTCCAAAATTTTGCCCGTCACTATATATATCCCGACCCTGTCGGTGTGACCGAGTGGAACAACTTGGTCGCACCGAGATGCAAAACTGTGTGCAGTTATTGCAACTCGGTGTGACCGAAAAGTTCAAATCGGTTGCACCGAGATCGAAAACCTAGATCAACTTAATGAACTCGGTAGGACCGAAAATGGAGTATCGGTCAGACCGAGATTCATAAAGAGGTTTTGGAAGTTTAAGTCTATGACGAATCGGGGACTCCGAGCGCTCCTCACACAGAGTGGTTCGAATCTGACTTGATCAAGTTTTGTGATGCAGCATGAATAGAGTTTGAGACGAGAAAAGCATAGATAGCTAGAGGAGGTTCTTAGGCATTCTTGTCCATCCACTTGGCAAAAGAAGAAAGCCAAACAATCAAAACAACAAGTGGATGTCCTCGAATGAGTAAAATATGCAACCAACATGCTCACACAATAAGATGGCAAATGAAATATGTGGCAAAGCATGCACAACCAATTCTAGCATCTATCAAGCAATTTGCGATGACTAGGTCATCTATATATGAGTATATTGACTTAGGAGTCAAGTGAGAACACTTGATCATAGGTCATACTCATCGTTTAAGCTCAAGTGGGGTTACCACTTTTACATAAAGCGTTATTGTATTCACATCTTTAGAGTTGCTTTAGCTCAAGTCTTAGAGTAAAGCTCCCCCTAGATGTGATATCCCCCCTAAGAGGGATGAACTAACCTTGGGTTTTGTCGATGATGACTTCATGTAGATGTTGAAGATGTGGATGCTCAACGTTGATGTAGATCACTTGGAGCTATCCATTTGAGTGAATTGCACTTTCAATACCTACATGGGTTAGTCCCACAAGGAACAAACAAGGATATCCATAGACATAGAGTGATGCACACACAAGATGATGTCCATGAAAACTTTAGGTTACCTTGTCCCTTGTCTTACCAACAAGAGGGTTTGTGACTCCTTGAACTAGTGCAAGATGTGGAAGTTGATTGCACTTGTTCTTGCCAAAATGATAAGAGTGAAGTATGTTGGCGGAGTCACCCTCAAGAACTCTCTAGTTCTTCTTCTTTTGGATCCACACCATCTTGATGGGAATCCTTGGAGTTGTAGTCATACTTGATGTAGTGGAACTTGAAGTAGTCTTGGGAATCCACTTGACTAAGGTCTTAGGAGCTTCTTCAAATGCATCAATCTCCTCTTGAAGCTTGTCCTTGCCTTTTTGCTTGTAGTCTTGTGGTGGAAGATCATCTTGAGATTGTGTTCCCTTGAAGGAAGTATCATACTTCTCTTGTTAAGGAATAAAGTTTGTCTTGGGGTATTGATCTTCTTCCCATTCAACTCCATTGGCATTGAACTTTCGTTCAAAACCAACACCTTGATTCTTCCGGTGCATTCCTTGCTTGCGCACAATTTCCTCGAATTTCTTACTTCCGGCAAGGCTCTTGTAAACACCTTTCTCTATAATTCCCTTCAATAAGCTATTTTCTTGCTCAAGTGTGACTTGGCTAAGAGAATCATTAGTGGAATCAAGAGAACTACTAGAGGCAACAATATTGGATTTAGCATGATCATTGTTACTACTAGAGGAAGAATCTTTCTTATTCTTGTTACTAGTCTTGACTTGAGGCATGTAAGTGGATAATAGTAAATGCTTGGCAATGTAAGAAGAACTTTTCTTGCGGGGATCATCATTGATTGCCTTTAAGAACTCATGCTCTTGCTCAAGATTGAGCTTTTCAAAGCGTAATTTCTCATGAGCTCTTAAAAGTTCTCGATGATCTTCGAAGATAGTTTCATGAGCTAACTTAAGAGTGTTTAGTTCTTTAGTTAGAGCCTCAATCTTCTCCTTATCATTGTCATTCGTTTTAGCATGATTAATTGATGTTCCATCATAGTATTCTTCACTAGAGTTGTCAACAAGCAAAGCATCATCACCTAACAAGTCATCTTCATCACTATTAAAGTCAACATACTCGGGGTGTGTTACCTTAGGACCTTTGGCCATGAAGCATCTTCCAATTCCTTCATTTGGTGAGTCAAATATGTCGTAGGAGTTGGTTGACACAAGTGCTAGACCGGCAACACCTTCATCTTGAGTATCTTCGGAGTTGGAGTGATAACTTCTCTCGGAGTGGCTGTCGGAGTCGGAGCCGGATACCCATTCACCAACATGATCTTGATGTCTTCGTTTTTTATAGCTCCTTGATGATTTTTCCTTCCTTTCCGAATCCTTGCTTCTCCGTGAGTATCTTCGTTCATAACGATCATCTCTACTCCTTCTCTCTCTTGGTGGAGATTCTTTGCTTCTTCTTTTTGGAGAATCTTCTCTTCTCTTGTAGGAAGCCGTACACTCATTGGAATAGTGTACAGGTCTTCCACAATTATAGCAGTTTCGCTCTCGACTAGAAGATCTTTTGTCATTGTAGGACCTTGACTTGAAGCTTCTATCTTTGTTTCTACTATTGTAGAACTTGTTGAAGTTCTTCACCATTAAGCTCAATTCTTCATTGAAGTTTTGTTTCTCACTTGATGATGTGGGGACTTCACATGACGCTTTGTAGGCACCACTTGATTTATTGTGAAGTTCCTCTTTATCCTTGAGTGACATCTCATGAGCAACAATCCTTCCAATTACTTCCGTTGGCTTGAGATCTTTGTAGTTGGGCATCATTTGGATTAATGTGCACACGGTATCATATTTCCCATCCAAGGCTCTTAGGATCTTCTTGATGATGAATCTATCGGTCATCTCTTCACTTCCTAAGCCGGCAATCTCATTTGTGATGAGAGCAAGCCTAGAGTACATTTCAGCGACACCTTCACCATCCTTCATCTTGAACTTGTCAAGTTGACTTTGGAGCACATCCAACTTGGATTCCTTGACGGAGTCGGTACCTTCGTGCATATCAATCAAAGTATCCCAAATTTCCTTTGCATTCTCAAGGCGGCTGATTTTGTTGAATTCTTCGGGGCACAATCCGTTGAAGAGAATATCACAAGCTTGAGTATTGTATTGCAACATCTTCAACTCATCCGCGGTAGCTTCACGGTTTGGTTCTCTCCCATCAAAGAACTCACCTTGCAAACCAACACAAACAATAGCCCATACGGCGGGGTTATGTCCAAGAATATGCATTTTCATTTTATGCTTCCAACTAGCAAAATTAGTGCCGTCAAAGTAAGGACCTCTACTGTGATAATTTCCCTCGCTAGACGCCATACTCTCCTAGGTTGTGAAACCAAGGCTATGACCACCAAAAGCTATGGAAATCAAGGCAAATGGAGACCAAAGCTCTGATACCACTTGTAGGATCGAAAGTATGTCTAGAGGGGGGGTGATTAGACTACTTGACCAACTAAAAACATAGCCTTTTCCCAATTTTAGTTCTTGGCAGATTTTAGCTATCTTAGAGCAAGTCAAGCAATCATCACACAATTCAAGCAAGCATGCAAAGAGTTTATTGGCAGCGGAAAGTAAAGCATGCAACTTGCAAGAATGTAAAGGGAAGGGTTTGGAGGATTCAAACGCAATTGGAGACACGGATGTTTTCCCGTGGTTCGTATAGATGGTGCTATCCTACATCCACGTTGATGGAGACTTCAACCCACGGAGGGTAACGGTTGCGCGAGTCCACGGAGGGCTCCACCCACGAAGGGTCCACGAAGAAGCAACCTTGTCTATTCCACCATGGCCATCGCCCACGAAGGACTTGCCTCACTAGCGGTAGATCTTCACGAAGTAGTGAAGGAAATATGCACTAGAGGCAATAATAAAGTTATTATTTATTTCCTTATATCATGATAAATGTTTATTATTCATGCTAGAATTGTATTAACCGGAAACATAATACATGTGTGAATACATAGACAAACAGAGTGTCACTAGTATGCCTCTACTTGACTAGCTCGTTAATCAAAGATGGTTATGTTTCCTAACCATAGACAAAGAGTTGTTATTTGATTAACGAGGTCACATCATTAGTTGAATGATCTGATTGACATGACCCATTCCATTAGCTTAGCACCCGATCGTTTAGTATGTTGCTATTGCTTTCTTCATGACTTATACATGTTCCTATGACTATGAGATTATGCAACTCCTGTTTACCGGAGGAACACTTTGTGTGCTACCAAACGTCACAACGTAACTGGGTGATTATAAAGGAGCTCTACAGGTGTCTCCAAAGGTAGATGTTGGGTTGGCGTATTTCGAGATTAGGATTTGTCACTCCGATTGTCGGAGAGGTATCTCTGGGCCCTCTCGGTAATGCACATCACATAAGCCTTGCAAGCATTGCAACTAATAAGTTAGTTGCGGGATGATGTATTACGGAACGAGTAAAGAGACTTGCCGGTAACGATATTGAACTAGGTATTGGATACCGACGATCGAATCTCGGGCAAGTAACATACCGATGACAAAGGGAACAACGTATGTTGTTATGCGGTCTGACCGATAAAGATCTTCGTAGAATACGCAAGAGCCAATATGGGCATCCAGGTCCCGCTATTGGTTATTGACCGGAGACGTGTCTCGGTCATGTCTACATTGTTCTCGAACCGTAGGGTCCGCACGCTTAATGTTATGATGACAATTATTATGAGTTTATGCATTTTGATGTACCGAAGGTAGTTCGGAGTCCCGGATGTGATCACGGACATGACGAGGAGTCTCGAAATGGTCGAGACATAAAGATTGATATATTGGAAGCCTATATTTGGATATCGGAAGTGTTCCGGGTAAAATCGGGATTTTACCGGATTACCGGGAGGTTACCGGAACCCCCCGGGAGCCATATGGGCCTTATTGGGCTTTAGTGGAAAGGTGAAAGGGGCTGCCATGGTGGGCTGCGCGCCTCCCCCCTCCCCTAGTCCTATTAGGACTAGGAGAGGTGGCCGGCCACCTCTCTCTCTCTTTCCCCCTTGGGAGTCCTATTTGGAATAGGATTGGGGGGGGGGAGTCCTACTCCCGGTAGGAGTAGGACTCCTCCCGCGCCCTCCTCTTGGCCGGCCAGCCCCTCCCCCTTGGATCCTTTATATACGGGGGCAGGGGGCACCTCTAGACACACAAGTTGATCCTCGTGATCGTTCCTTAGCCGTGTGCGGTGCCCCCTGCCACCATATTCCACCTCGGTCATATCGTTGTAGTGCTTAGGCGAAGCCCTGCGTCGGTAGAACATCATCATCATCACCACGCCGTTGTGCTGACGGAACTCATCCCCGAAGCTTTGCTGGATCGGAGCCTGGGGATCGTCATCGAGTTGTACGTGTGCTAAGAACTCGGAGGTGCCGGAGTAACGGTGCTTGGATCGGTCGGATCGGGAAGAAGACGTACGACTACTTCCTCTACGTTGTGTCAACGCTTCCGTTGCGATCCACAAGGGTACATTGATCAGACTCTCCCCCTCGTTGCTATGCATCACCATGATCTTGCGTGTGCGTAGGAAAATTTTGAAATTACTACGTTCCCCAACAGTGGCATCCGAGCCTAGGTTTTATGGATTGATGTTATTTGCACGAGTAGAACACAAGTGAGTTGTGGGCGATATACGTCATACTGCCTACCAGCATGTCATACTTTGGTTCGGCGGTATTGTTGGACGAGACGACCCGGACCAACCTTATGCGTACGCTTACGCGAGACCGGTTCCCCCGACGTGCTTTGCACACAGGTGGCTTGCGGGCGACTGTCTCTCCAACTTTAGTTGAACCGAGTGTGGCTACGCCCGGTCCTTGCGAAGGTTAAAACGGAGTCTATTTGACAAACTATCGTTGTGGTTTTGATGCGTAGGTGAGATTGGTTCTTGCTTAAGCCCGTAGCAGCCACGTAAAACTTGCAACAACAAAGTAGAGGACGTCTAACTTGTTTTTGCAGGGCATGTTGTGATGTGATATGGTCAAGACATGATGCTAAATTTTATTGTATGAGATGATCATGTTTTGTAACCGAGTTATCGGCAACTGGCAGGAGCCATATGGTTGTCGCTTTATTGTATACAATGCAATCGCGATGTAATGCTTTACATTATCACTAAGCGGTAGCGATAGTCGTGGAAGCATAATATTAGCGAGACGACAACGATGCTACGATGGAGATCAAGGTGTCGCACCGGTGACGATGGTGATCATGACGGTGCTTCGGAGATGGAGATCACAGGCACAAGATAATGATGGCCATATCATATCACTTATATTGATTGCATGTGATGTTTATCTTTTATGCATCTTATCTTGCTTTGATTGACGGTAGCATTATAAGATGATCTCTCACTAAATTATCAAGAAGTGTTCTCCCTGAGTATGCACCGTTGCGAAAGTTCTTCGTGCTGAGACACCACGTGATCATCGGGTGTGATAGGCTCTACGTTCAAATACAACGGGTGCAAAACAGTTGCACACGCGGAATACTCAGGTTATACTTGACGAGCCAAGCATATACAGATATGGCCTCGGAACACGGAGACAGAAAGGTCGAGCGTGAATCATATAGTAGATATGATCAACATAGTGATGTTCACCATTGAAACTACTCCATCTCACGTGATGATCGGACATGGTTTAGTTGATATGGATCACGTGATCACTTAGAGGATTAGAGGGATGTCTATCTAAGTGGGAGTTTCTTAAGTAATATGATTAAATTGAACTTAAATTTATCATGAACTTAGTCCTGGTAGTATTTTGCAAATTATGTTATAGATCAATAGCTCGCGTTGTTGCTTCCATGTGTTTATTTTGATATGTTCTTAGAGAAAATTGTGTTGAAAGATGTTAGTAGCAATGATGCGGATTGGATCCGTGATCTGAGGTTTATCCTCATTGCTGCACAGAAAAAATTATGTCCTTGATGCACCGCTAGGTGACAGACCTATTGCAGGAGCAGATGCAGACGTTATGAACGTTTGGCTAGCTCAATATGATGACTACTTGATAGTTTAGTGCACCATACTTAATGGCTTAGAATCGGGACTTCAAAGATGTTTTGAACGTCATGGACCATATGATATGTTCCAGGAGTTGAAGTTAATATTTCAAGCAAATACCCGAGTTGAGAGATATGAAGTCTCCAACAAGTTCTATAGCTAAAAGATGGAGGAGAATTGCTCAACTAGTGAGCATGTGCTCAGATTGTCTGGGTACTACAATCGCTTGAATCAAGTGGGAGTTAATCTTCCAGATAAGATAGTGATTGACAGAATTCTCTAGTCACCATCACCAAGTTAGTAGAACTTCGTGATGAACTATAATATGCAAGGGATAACGGAAACAACTCCCAAGCTCTTCGTGATGCTGAAATCAACGAAGGTAGAAATCAAGAAAAACATCAAGTGTTGATGGTTGACAAGACCACTAGTTTCAAGAAAAGGGCAAAGGGAAGAAGGGGAACTTCAAAAAGAACGGCAAGCAAGTTACTGCTCAAGTGAAGAAGCCCAAGTCTGATCCTAATCCTGAGAGTAAGTGCTTCTACTGCAAAGGGACTGGTCACTGGAAGCGGAACTACCCCAAGTGATTAGCGGATGAGAAGGATGGCAAAGTGAACATAAGTATATTTGATATACATGTTATTTATGTGTACTTTACTAGTGTTTATAGCAACCCCTCAGTATTTGATACCAGTTCAGTTGCTGATTAGTAACTCGAAACGGGAGTTGCAGAATAAACAGAGACTAGTTAAGGGTGAAGTGACGATGTGTGTTGGAAGTGGTTCCAAGATTGATATGATCATCATCGCACACTCCCTATAAATTCGGGATTAGTGTTGAACCTAAATACGTGTTATTTGGTGTTTACATTGAGCATGAATATGATTTGATCATGTTTATTGTAATACGGTTATTCATTTAAGTAAGAGAATAAATTGTTGTTCTGTTTACATGAATAAAACCTTCGATGGTCATACACCCAATGAAACAAGTTCATTGGATCTCGATCGTAGTGATACACGTATTCATGATATTGAAACCAAAAGATGCAAAGTTAATAATGATAGTGCAACTTATTTGTGGCACTGCCATTTAGGTCATATTGGTGTAAAGCGCATGAAGAAACTCCATGCTGATGGGCTTTTTGAATCACTTGATTATGAATCAGTTGATGCTTGCGAACCATGCCTCATGGGCAAGATGACTAAAACTCTGTTCTTCGGAACAATGGAGCGAGCAACAGATTTGTTGGAAATCGTACATACTGATGTATGTGGTCCGATGAATATTGAGGCTCGCGACAAGTATCATTATTTTCTGATCTTCACATATGATTTGAGCAGATATGAGTATATCTACTTGATGAAACATAAGTCTGAAACATTTGAAAAGTTCAAAGAATTTCAGAGTGAAGTGAAAAATCATCGTAACAAGAAAATAAAGTTTCTATGATCTGATCGTAGAGAAGAGTATTTGAGTTACGAGTTTGGCCTTCAGTTAAAAACAATGTGAAATAGTTTCACTACTCATGCCACATGGAACACCGTAGTGTAATGGTGTGTCCGAACGTCATAACCGTACTTTATTAGATATAGTGCGATCTATGATGTCTCTTACCGATCTACCAATATCATTTTGGGGTTATGCATTAGAGACAGCTGCATTCACGTTAAATAGGGCACCATCTAAATCCGTTGAGACGGCACCGTGTGAACTATGGTTTGGCAAGAAACCTAAGCTGTCGTTTCTTAAAGTTTGGAGTTGCGATGCTTATGTGAAAAAGTTTCATCTCGATAAGCTCAAACTCAAATTGGAGAAATATGTCTTCATAGGATACCCAAAGGAGACTGTTGGGTACACCTTCTATCATAGATCCGAAGGCAAGACATTCGTTGCTAAGAATGGATCCTTTCTAGAGAAGGAATTTCTCTCGAAAGAAGTGAGTGGGAGGAAAGTAGAAAACTTGATAAGGTAATTGTACCTTCTCCCTTATTGGAAAGTAGTTCATCACAGAAATCTGTTATTGTGACTACTACACCAATTAGTGAGGAAGCTAATGATGATGATCATGTAACTTCAGATCAAGTTACTACCGAATCTCGTAGGTAACCAGAGTGAGATCCGCACCAGAGTGGTACGATAATCCTGTTCTGGAAGTCATGTTACTAGACCATGACAAACTTGCGAACTATGAGGAAGCGATGATGAGCCCAGATTCCGCGAAATGGTTTCAGGCCATGAAATCTAAGATATGATCCATGTATGAGAACAAAGTATGGACTTTGATGGATTTGCCTGATGATTGGCAAGCCATAGAAATAAATGGATCTTCAAGAGGAAGAAGGACGTTGATAGTAGTGTTACTATCTACAAAGCTAGAATTGTCGCAAAAGGTTTTCGACAAGTTGAAAGTGTTGACTACGATGAGAGTTTCTCACTCGTATCTATGCTTAAGTCTGTCCGAATCATGTTAGCAATTGCCGCATTTTATGAACTCTGGCAAATGGATAAACAAAACTGCATTCCTTAATGGATTTCTTAAAGAAGAGTTGTATATGATGCAACCAGTAAGTTTTGTCAATCCTAAAGGTGCTAACAAAATATGCAAGCTCCAGCGATTCATCTATGGACTGGTGCAAGCATCTCGGAGTTGGAATACACGCTTTGATAAGTTGATCAAAGCATATAGTTTTATACAGACTTGTGGTGAAGCCTGTATTTACAAGAAAGTGAGTGGGAGCACTACAGCATTTCTGATAAAGTATATGTGAATGACATATTGTTGATCGGAAATAATGTAGAATTATTCTGTAAAGCATAAAGGAGTGTTTTAAAGGAGTTTTTCAAAGAAAGACTTCGGTGAAGCTGCTTACATATTGAGCTTCAAGATCTATAGAGATAGATCAAGACGCTTGATAAGTTTTTTCAATGAGTACATACCTTAACAAGATTTTGAAGTAGTTCAAAATTGAGCAGTCAAAGAAAGAGTTCTTGCCTGTATTACAAGGTGTGAAGTTGAGTAAGACTCAAAGCCCGACCACGGCAGAAGATAGAAAGAGAATGAAAGTCATTCCCTATGCCTTGGCCATAGGTTCTATAAAGTATGGCATGCTGTGTACCAGATCTATTGTATACCCTGCACTGATTTGGCAAGGGAGTACAATAGTGATCTAGGAGTAGATCACTGGACAACGGTCAAAATTATCCTTAGTGAAATAAGGATATGTTTCTCGATTATGGACATGACAAAAGGGTTCGTCATAAAGGGTTACGCGATGCAAGTTTTGACACTAATCTAGATAACTCTAAGTCTCGGTCTAGATACATATTGAACGTGGGAGCAATTAGCTAGAGTAGCTCCATGCAGAGCATTGTTGACATAGAAATTTGCAAAATACATGTGGATCTGAATGTGGCAGACCCGTTGACTAAAATTCTCCCACAAGCAAAACATGATAACACCTTAGTACTCTTTGGGTGTTAATCACATAACGATGTGAACTAGATTACCGAATCTAGTAAACCTTTTGGGTGTTGGTCACATGGCGATGTGAACTATGGGTGTTAGTCACATGCTGATGTGAACTATCGATGTTAATCACATGGAGATGTGATCTAGATTATTGACTCTAGTGCAAGTGGGAGACTGAAGGAAATATGCCCTAGAGGCAATAATAAAGTTATTATTTATTTCCTTATATCATGATAAATGTTTATTATTCATGCTAGAATTGTATTAACCGGAAACATAATACATGTGTGAATACATAGACAAACAGAGTGTCACTAGTATGCCTCTACTTGACTAGCTCGTTAATCAAAGATGGTTATGTTTCCTAACCATAGACAAAGAGTTGTTATTTGATTAACGAGGTCACATCATTAGTTGAATGATCTGATTGACATGACCCATTCCATTAGCTTAGCACCCGATCGTTTAGTATGTTGCTATTGCTTTCTTCATGACTTATACATGTTCCTATGACTATGAGATTATGCAACTCCCGTTTACCGGAGGAACACTTTGTGTGCTACCAAACGTCACAACGTAACTGGGTGATTATAAAGGAGCTCTACAGGTGTCTCCAAAGGTAGATGTTGGGTTGGCGTATTTCGAGATTAGGATTTGTCACTCCGATTGTCGGAGAGGTATCTCTGGGCCCTCTCGGTAATGCACATCACATAAGCCTTGCAAGCATTGCAACTAATAAGTTAGTTGCGGGATGATGTATTACGGAATGAGTAAAGAGACTTGCCGGTAACGAGATTGAACTAGGTATTGGATACCGACGAGCGAATCTCGGGCAAGTAACATACCGATGACAAAGGGAACAACGTATGTTGTTATGCGGTCTGACCGATAAAGATCTTCGTAGAATAGGCAGGAGCCAATATGGGCATCCAGGTCCCGCTATTGGTTATTGACCGGAGACGTGTCTCGGTCATGTCTACATTGTTCTCGAACCGTAGGGTCCGCACGCTTAACGTTACGATGACAATTATTATGAGTTTATGCATTTTGATGTACCGAAGGTAGTTCGGAGTCCCGGATGTGATCACGGACATGACGAGGAGTCTCGAAATGGTCGATACATAATGATTGATATATTGGAAGCCTATATTTGGATATCGGAAGTGTTCCGGGTAAAATCGGGATTTTACCGGATTACCGGGAGGTTACCGGAACCCCCCGGGAGCCATATGGGCCTTATTGGGCTTTAGTGGAAAGGTGAAAGGGGCTGCCATGGTGGGCTGCGCGCCTCCCCCCTCCCCTAGTCCTATTAGGACTAGGAGAGGTGGCCGGCCACCTCTCTCTCTCTCTTTCCCCCTTGGGAGTCCTATTTGGAATAGGATTGGGGGGGAGTCCTACTCCCGGTAGGAGTAGGACTCCTCCCGCGCCCTCCTCTTGGCCGGCCAGCCCCTCCCCCTTGGATCCTTTATATACGGGGGCAGGGGGCACCTCTAGACACACAAGTTGATCCTCGTGATCGTTCCTTAGCCGTGTGCGGTGCCCCCTGCCACCATATTCCACCTCAGTCATATCGTTGTAGTGCTTAGGCGAAGCCCTGCGTCGGTAGAACATCATCATCGTCACCACGCCGTTGTGCTGACGGAACTCATCCCCGAAGCTTTGCTGGATCGGATCCCGGGGATCGTCATCGAGTTGTACGTGTGCTAAGAACTCGGAGGTGCCGGAGTAACGGTGCTTGGATCGGTCAGATCGGGAAGAAGACGTACGACTACTTCCTCTACGTTGTGTCAACGCTTCCGTTGTGATCTACAAGGGTACGTAGATCAGACTCTCCCCCTCGTTGCTATGCATCACCATGATCTTGCGTGTGCGCGTAGGAAAATTTTGAAATTACTACGTTCCCCAACAAGTAGGCGATCTCCTTGCCCTTACAAACTCCTTGGTTCAACTCCACAATCTTGTCGGAGGCTCCCAAGTGACACCTAGCCAATCTAGGAGACACCACTCTCCAAGAAGTAACAAATGGTGTGTTGATGATGAACTCCTTGCTCTTGTGCTTCAAATGATAGTCTCCCCAACACTCAACTCTCTCTCATAGGATTTGGATCTGGTGGAAAGAAGATTTGAGTGGAAAGCAACTTGGGGAAGGCTAGAGATCAAGATTCATATGGTTGGAATGGAATATCTTGGTCTCAACACATGAGTAGGTGGTTCTTTCTCAGAACATATGAGTAGGAATGGTGTATGTGTTCTGATGGCTCTCTCTTCGAATGAAGAGGAGGTGGAGGGGTATTTATAGCCTCCACACAAAATCCAACCGTTACACACAATCTACCAATCTCGGTGGGACAGAATCAGAAAACTCGATCTGACCAAAATAGTAAACCTATTGACCGTTAGGAATTTCGGTGGGACTGAGATGCAACTCGGTAGGACCGATTCGGTTAGGGTTTGGGCATAACGTAATCTCGGTGAGACCGATCGCACAAACTCGGTGAGACCGAATTCGGCAATTAGCTAACCAGAGAGTTGGTCAGGCAAACTCGATGGGACCGACTTGCTCTTTCAGTGAGACCGAAAAGTTACAAGAAGGAAACAGAGAGTTTGCATTGCATTCTCGGTGGGACCGATTCGCTCTTTCGATGAGACTGAAAAGTTACGAAAGGGAAATAGAGAGTTTGCAACCCCATCTCGGTGTGACCGAGATCCTTATTGGTAGGACCGAATTGCTAGGGTTTGGCAGTGGCAAATGACAAGTGAAACTCGGTGGCGCCGGATTGACAGAATCGGTATGACCGAGTTTGGCTTAGGGTTTAGGTCATTTGTGGATATGGAAAGGTGGTTGAGGATTTTGGAGCATATCACTAAGCACATAAAGCAAGAGGCTCATTAAGCAACACCTCATCCCTCCTTGATAGTATTGGCTTTTCCTAAAGACTCAATGTGATCTTGGATCACTAAAATATAAAATGAAGAGTCTTGAACTTTTGAGCTTGAGCCAATTCTTTGTCCTTAGCATTTTGAGGGTTCCACTTTCACATCCATGCCATGCCAATCATTGAGCGTTCCTGAAATAATCATCTTGGAATAGCATTAGCTCAATGAGCTATATGTTGTTATGAATTACCAAAACCACCTAGGGATAGTTGCACTTTCAACAATTGCATCCACCACCACACCGTCGTGCTGCTGGATCTTCATCAACCTCTCCTCCCCCCTTGCTGGATCAAGAAGGAGGAGACGCCATCCGCTCCGTACGTGTGTTGAACGCGGAGGTGCCGTCCGTTCGGCGCTTGGTCATCGGTGATTTGAATCACGGGGAGTACGACTCCATCATCCACTTCTGGTGAACGCTTCCGCTCGCGATCTACAAAGGTATGTAGATGCATCCGATCACTCATTGCTAGATGAACTCATAGATGGATCTTGGTGAAACCGTAGGAAATTTTTTGTTTTCTGCAACGTTCCCCAACAAGGCATAACACTAACATCGGCTCCAAGATCACATAAAGCAGTTTTAACATAGTTTCTTTTAATGGAGCATGGTATAGTAGGTACTCCTGGATCTCCAAGTTTCTTTGGTATTCCACCCTTAAAAGTATAATTAGCAAGCATGGTGGAAATTTCAACTTCTGGTATCTTTCTTTTATTTGTAATAATATCTTTCATGTACTTAGCATAAGGATTTGTTTTGAGTATATCAGTTAATCGCATACGCAAAAAGATAGGTCTAATTATTTCAACAAAGCGCTCAAAATCCTCATCATCCTTTTTCTTGGATGGTTTGGGAGGAAAAGGCATGGGTTTCTGAACCCAAGGCTCTCTTTCTTTACCATGTTTCCTAGCAACAAAGTCTTTCGTATCATAACGTTGATTCTTTCCTTGTGGGTTATCAAGATCAACAACAGGTTCAATTTCTACATCATTATCATTACTAGGTTGAGCATCATTATGAACATCATCATTAACATTTTCATTAGGTTCATGTTCATTGCCAGATTGTGTTTCAGCATCAGACATAGAGATACCATTTGGATTATCAGGTGGTTCAGCAATAGGTTCACTAGAAGTTTGCACAGTTCTATCATTTTTCTTTTTCTTCCTTTTAGAAGAACTAGGTGCATCAATATTATTTCTCTGAGACTCTTGCTCAATTCTCTTAGGGTGGCCTTCAGGATACAAAGGTTCTTGAGTCATTCTACCAGTTCTAGTAGCCACTTTAATATCATAATCATTTTTCTTACTATTCATTTCATTGAGCAATTCTTTTTGAGCTTTAAGTACTTGTTCTACTTGAGTGGTAACCATAGAGGCATGTTTGCTAACAAGTTTAAGTTCACCTCTAACATTAGCCATATAATCACCCAAGTATTTAATCTTATCAGCATCCTGTTTTAATTGTCTACCAAAATAAGCATTGAAGTCTTCTTGTTTAAACATAAAATTATCAAACTCATCCAAGCATTGACTAGCATTTTAGTAGGAGGGATTTCAGCTCTATCATATCAATAGAGAGAATTTACCTTTACTACCTGTGTCGGGTTATCGGGGTGTGGGGGTTCTTCAATAAATAAAGGATTAAGATCATATGTTTCTTTAACAGGCGGTAAATTAAGACCATATATTTCTTCAATAGGAGGTAAATTCTTAACATCTTCAACTTTAATACATTTTTCTTTCATAGGTTTCTTTGCCTCTTGCATATCTTCAGGACTGAGAAATAGAATACCTCTCTTCTTCGGAGTTGGTTTAGGAATAGGATCATTAATTGGAGCAGGAGCTGGCTCCGGAGGTGTCCAATTATTTTCATTTGTCAACATATTATTCAATAAGATTTCAGCTTCATCCGGTGTTCTTTCACTGAAAAGAGAACCAGCACAACTATCCAGGTAATCTCTGGAAGCATCAGTTAGTCCATTGTAAAAGATATCAAGTATTTCATTTTTCTTAAGAGGATGATTAGGCAAAGCATTAAGTAACTTGAGAAGCCTCCCCCAAGCTTGTGGGAGACTCTCTTCTTTAATTTGCACAAAGTTGTATATTTCCTTTAAAGCAACTTGTTTCTTATGAGCAGAGAAGTAATAGATCATATCCTGGGGACTACGCACACAACCAGGATCAAGAGAATTAAACCATATCTTAGCCTTAGCATCACCCTTTAATGAGAACAGAAATATTTTAAGGATATAAAAGCAACGAGATCTCTCATCATTAGTGAATAGGGTGGTTATATCATTTAATTTAGTAAGATGTGCCACAACAGTTTCAGATTCATAACCATGAAAAGGATCAGATTCAACCAAAGTAATTATATCAGGATCAACAGAGAATTCATAATCCTTATCAGTAACAAAGATAGGTGAAGTAGCAAAAGTAGGATCAGGTTTCATTCTAGCATTTAGAGATTGCTTACTCCATTTAGCTAATAATTTTTTAAGTTCAGTTCTATTTCTGCAAGCTAAAATAGCAAAAGAAGCTTCTTGATCAAATAAATAACCCTCAGGAAATGGCATAGTAGTAGCAGGAATAGAGGTAGTTTCATCATAAGTATCATGCATAGAAGAAGTGGCATCATCAATAACATGCGACATATGAGAACGAATAGCAGAAGCAAGTGTAGGTGTTGCAAATTTACTCATAACAGAAGGTGAATCGAGTGTGGAGCTAGATGGCAGTTCCTTACCTCCCCTCGTAGTTGAGGGATAGATCTTGGTGTTTGGATCTCTCAAGTTCTTCATAGTGTCCAGCAGATATAAATCCAAAGTGACTCAAAGAATAGAGCTATGCTCCCCGGCAACGGCGCCAGAAATTAGTCTTGATGACCCACAAGTATAGGGGATCGCAACAGCTTTCGAGGGTAGAGTATTGAACCCAAATTTATTGATTCGACACAAGGGGAGTCAAAGAATTCTCAAGTATTAGCAGCTGAGTTGTCAATTCAACCACACCTGGAAACTTAGTATCTGCAGCAAAGTGTTTAGTAGCAAAGTAATATGATAGTGATGGTAACGATAACAAAAGAGTAATGAAAGCAAAGTAATGTTTTCTGTATTTTGTAGTGATTGTAACAATAGCAACGGGAAAGTAAATAAGCGTAAACCAGTATATGAAAAGCTCGTAGGCATCGGATCAATGATGGATAATTATGCCGAATGCGGTTCATCATGTAACAGTCATAACATAGGGTGACTATAGGGCCCCGAGACCGATATGCCAGGTGTCCTCCAGTTATTTCGCTGTTGTTGCCTTGTCATTTGCTTGCGTGTTGCATCTTGTCATGTCATCATGCGCATTGCATCATCATGTTTTCAAAACTTGCATCCGTCCGGGTTCCCCAGTTCCGTCCGTTGTCCGTTCCGAGCCCAACCACACTTGCACGCGCCCGCGGCATGTCTGAAATAGTATTTTTATAAGTGGCCAGAAAATGTTCTCGGAATGGGTTGAAAGTTGGCGTGCGGTCTTATTATAGTGTAGGTAGGCCGCCTGCCAAATTTCATCGCATTCGGAGTCCGTTTGACGCCCCAACGGATAACTATAGCGGCAGTATAGCCAGTCTTTTCGTCGGACGTTTTCGGTCTCCGGAAACCGTGTCGGGCTGCATCTCTCCCCTCTTCTCCTAGACCAACCCGCTCTCCACAATCCGCCAGACCCAACCTAACCTCTCTCGTCAGCCCGCGGCCCTCCTCGCGCGCGCGTCCGAAAGTTGTCCCGAACCTGACCCGGACTGTCGCCATCGTTGTGTTCGGATCATCCCCAAACATCTACAAAATGTCTCCGTTTTCTTATTTGGGCTCCGTAGCCTATTTTTTTCCCGACCGTCCGATTTTGATCGGAGGGATGAGATAGCCCCTAATCTAACCCACTCACTACATAAACTAGACCAACCCTAGATCCTAGGCAGTTTGTCCCTTCCATCCATCCCATCCTCCACCACTCTCCTTGTTTTCAACGCCAGCCAATCCCCACTGTTTTTGATCGATGCATCCATCCAACTGCATCCATTCCATCGCCAGCCTCATCCGCATCCCCGCCTCTTTTTTCCCCAGTCTTCCCCGCAGCCAGCCGGCGCCCAATTCTGGATGGATTAAGGCCACGGCCTCGCGCGCCTCTGCCTCGCCGGTGGTTGCCGGCCACTCAAACAGGAGCAGCAGACCGGAGCCCCGCAGGTCGTCGTCTCCCTCCTCCCATCTTCCTTTCATCCCGCGTTTCTCCTGTTGCTTGTCTCTTATCTATGTCTCTCTCCCATGGTCAGGAGAACCCTGCCGCCAGAACGCACGGGAGCAGCATCCTGCCATCGCCCGCTCGCTCTGCTGCCTACTGCACTTGCTGAGCGCTTGCGTTGACCCAGCCACATGCCGCCCGGAGCTCCTCGACGCCGTCCGGATCCGTCGTCCTGGAGATCTGCCTTCCCGCCGCCCTCTCGTCCGCCTCCAGCCGTCCCTGTCGCCAAGCGCCGCCGGCGACCTTTCCTGCTTCGCGCTGAGAGCCGCGCCCCTGTTTTGCCCGAAGGGAACGAGTAGGACGACGAGCGCGTTGACCAGCCTGTTCGCTGCTTCCCGATCGAGTGTTTGGGCCAACCTCGCTTCGTGCCTCATCGCGCCCTGCCCGCGGCCCAGCAAGTCGCTCCGGCCTAGCCGCTCCCCTCCACCGCGGCCTGCCAGCTGCAGCCCACAGAACCGGCCCAGTTGATGTTGGCCTTGGTGAGCCACCGCAGACCCAGTGCCCAGTGCACTGTTCAGATTTGGCCCATTTGTTTTTTTAGATCTGTGATTTTAGCTTTTTCTAGAGAGTGCTAGTTTTACAGAAAAGACCCTCATGTTCATACATTTAATATCTCACAAACTAAGCATCACATGTAAAAACTTTATATATGAAAGTTGCTTAGCATTTTGTCTAGATTAATAAATGCAAATTTCATCCATGTTTGAAATGTTTGAAATGCTATTTGTTTAAATTTGCTTAAATAACTTGCTAAAATGCTTTAATTCATAACTAATTAACCGTAGCTTGGATTTAATTAATCTTTATATGTAAATGGGGTAGAAAAATGCCTAGTTTAACATGATGCACTCATATAGCATGTTTGACAACTTTAAAATTATGTTTAGGGCAGATCAGTACCAAACCTTAAATTTTGCGCATGAGGAGTTTCCGGACTTGTTGCTTGTTGATCCGACCTCATTTAAACTTGCCTACATAGGTAGCTTTCTTTTGCTTCACCTCTTGCCATGTTAAGACCAATTAATATTGTTGGGTTCATAACAAGATCGAACTAAATAAGTCACGTGGTGTTTCGTCAATATGCAACGGCGTTGCATATTGAGCTCCACTTAATTTGTAGGGTTGTTTGTGCACTTTGCCATGCCATGCTTCCTTAAACCGGTCATGCACCATACTTGGTTGTGCATCATGCCATGTTCATGTGTTGGTTGTTTACTATGTTGTTTGCTTCCTTTTTGGTGTACTTCTTCTCAGTAATCCGGCAATGTTGCGTTTGTGAGGATCCATTCGACTTCGTCCGTTTGTCTTCTTCATGGACTCGTTCTTCTTCCTTGCGGGATCTCAGGTAAGATGACCATACCCTCGAAATCACTTCTATCTTTGCTTGCTAGATGCTCGCTCTTTTGCTATGCCTATGATGCGATACCTACCACTTGCTATATCATGCCTCCCATATTGCTAAGCCAAGCCTCTAACCCTCCTTGTCCTAGCGAACCGTTGTTTGGCTATGTTACCGCTTTGCTCAACCCCTCTTATTGCATTGTTAGTTGCAGGTGAAGATTGGAGTTGTTCCTTGTTGGAATATGGATATTTTGTTGGGATATCACAATATCTCTTATTTATATTAATGCATCTATATACTTGGTAAAGGGTGGAAGGCTCGGTCTTATGCCTGGTGTTTTGTTCCACTCTTGCCGCCCTAGTTTCCGTCATATCAGTGTTATGTTCCCGGATTTTGCGTTCCTTACGCGGTTGGGTTATAATGGGAACCCCTTGACAGTTCGCTTTGAATAAAACTCCTCCAGCAAGGCCCAATCTTGGTTTTATCATTCGCCACCTAGCCTTTTCCCTTGGGAGTCACGCATCCCGACGGTCATCTTTATTTTAAACCCCCCCAGGCCAATGCTTGTCTAAGTGTTGGTCCAAACTAGAGCCCCTTGCAGCGCCACCTCGGGGAAACTCGAGGGCTGATTTTAGTTGTACGGATTCCTTATCCGGTGTTGCCCTGAGAACGAGATATGTGCAGCTCCTATCGGAATGTCGGCGCATCGGGCGATCTTGCTGGACTTGTTTTACCATTGTCAAGGATGTCTTGTAACCGGGATGCCGAGTCTGATCGAATTGTCTTGGGAGAAGGAATATCCTTCGTTGACCGTGAGAGCTTGTGATGGGCTAAGTTGGGACACCCCTATAGGGATTTGATCTTTTGAAAGCCGTGCCCGCGGTTATGGGCATATGGGAATGTGTTAATGTCCAGTTGTAGAAAACCTGAAGTTGATCTTAATTAAAATACATCAACCGCGTGTGTTACCGTGATGGTCTCTTTCCGGCGTAGTCCGGGAAGTGAACACGGTGTTGGAGTAATGCTTGACGTAGGTTGTTCTAGGATCACTTCTTGATCATAGTTGTTCGACCGTGCTTTTGCCTTCTATTCTCGCTCTTATTTGCGTATGTTAGCCACCATATATGCTAGTCGCTTGTTGCAGCTCCACCTCATACCTTTTACCCTTCCTATAAGCTTAAATAGTCTTGATCGCGAGGGTGTGAGATTGCTGAGTCCCCGTGACTCACAGATACTTCCAAAACCAGTTTGCAGGTGCCGATGATGCCGTGCATGTGACGCAACCGAGCTCAAGGAGGAGATCGATGAAGATCATGTTCGTTATGTTGTTCCGTTTCCATTTGATCGGTAGTGGAGCCCAGTTGGGACGATCGGGGATCTGTGCAGCATTTGGGGTAGTCTTCTTTTATTTTGGTTCCGTAGTCGGACCTTGATTGTATTTGGATGATGTAATGTTTTTATTCATGTAATTGTGTGAAGTGGCGATTGTAAGCCAACTATGTATCTCTTTCCCTTATGTATTACATGGGTTGTGTGAAGATTACCTCACTTGCGACATTGCTTTCAATGTTGTTATGCCTCTAAGTCATGCTTCGACACGTGGGAGATATAGCCGCATCGAGGGCGTTACAAGTTGGTAATCAGAGCCATCCCCGACTTAGGAGCCCCCTGCTTGATCGAATCGCTCGCGTTGTTGAGTCTAGAAAAATGTTTTGAGTCATTTAGGTTTATATATATCGGAGAGTAGGATTTTTTTACTCCTCAGTCCCTTCATCGCTCTGGTGAGGCATCCTGACGTAGAGTTTTGACTCTTCTCTTCTCAAATTTCACTAAATTGTTTTAGGATCACGCGGGTATCTTGGAATCGTTCCGATGGTTTTGTGACGAGAACATTGTTGTTGGTGCCTCCTAATATTTAGGGGTTGTGGCAGTGTCCCGGGGAGTTGAGCTCCGAGGTGTTGTCGTCACAATTTTATCGTTGCAATTCTGGAATACCTAAGTTTCACCGACATCGAAAATCTCTTTTATGCAGTTGTTGGTGAGATAACCTCGACGCCACCCAATACTGGGGCGGGAGTTCGGGAGTATTGCCATAACTCATATAACGGATGCTTTTCGAAGGTTGAGGTAAACGATTTCCGAAGGTTTCTTGGTTATGTGTTGAAGGATGGATACAGCTGGATGTAGGATTTGCTAGTTTTGTATGAGATATTATGCTTCCCTGTATCCCCAACACCTGATTGCATAACTGGAAAGTTTTGGGAGTTTATAAGTGGGAATTCAAGTAGCTCTTAGCATATCTTTCCAACAGATGTATGATATGAAATTCGGGTTTGACGTCTAGTGGTCCCCCTATCCACGGTTGGTTTTACAGTGGTCTCGTTGTGTCTTAAAGAGTCCTTGGCTATGCTGACTCGGGGACGCTTCGTATGTCATGTGCACTACCTTCTACATGATGGTGCTGTACGATCGAGCCCGTGTGGGCCCCACCATGAAAACTTCGGATGAAATCTCTATCATATGTTTGTTCCGGCTTATTTTGCAAGCCAATCCTTTGTTTTGTTTTCAGTTGTGGTATTCGAGGTGCTTCGATGTCAAATGTTGATTCCATACCTTTCCTAAGCGGTGTTCTCATACTCCTATGTGAATGCAATCCTTCTTGATCTTCGAGCTTGCCATCTCAATTTCTTTTGAACCGGTGTGCTTCTCGTCAAGTGGATCCGTTCATTTTTGACAGTCGCGAGATCAATTCTCAGTTCTTTGCAATGGTGTTCATTTCATCTGTTCCAAGTTGACTTTGTTTTCCCACCCTCCCTCCCTTGTTTTTTCCTCAAGGACCCAGTTTTCTTAATTCGTTATCCATTTTATGGATGTGAAGTCTCTCCACTCTTTTCAATCAACGTTCTTACACGGTGGTTCTCTTGAAGATGCTCTACTCGTTCGTCATTCTTCGTTTTTTCCCCTCCGGTGGATTCAATTCAAGTTTTCAGTGTTGAGTATATTCCTTTTCCTCGCGTCTAATGCTTTTTCCATGCCGGTGCACCCCTGAATCATCCACTTCTCGCTATTCAATTATTCCGGAGTGCTCAAGATATCTTAGAAGGCTCGTCTTGTCATTCAATATCCATTCAAGCACTTTTCGAGGATGTTATCTCTTTCAAGTCATTTTAGTTCAACCGGTGCAAATCTCTCTTCAAAATCATTCAACGGTTTATCTTTTCAGTGGGCCCTAACCCACAGGTCTTTTCCAGGATCTTACCTGACTCTTCTAATTTTCCCAGAGCTATCCTCAAATTTCTTTTCGAAGTTTGATGTAAGAATGATTTGTCTGAAGGAAATATGCCCTAGAGGCAATAATAAAGTTATTATTTATTTCCTTATATCATGATAAATGTTTATTATTCATGCTAGAATTGTATTAACCGAAAACATAATACATGTGTGAATACATAGACAAACTTAGTGTCACTAGTATGCCTCTACTTGACTAGCTCGTTAATCAAAGATGGTTATGTTTCCTAACCATGAACAAGGTGTTGTTATTTGATTAATGAGGTCACATCATTAGTTGAATGATCTGATTGACATGACCCATTTCATTAGCTTAGCACCCGATCGTTTAGTATGTTGCTATTGCTTTCTTCATGACTTATACATGTTCCTATGACTATGAGATTATGCAACTCCCGTTTCCCGGAGGAACACTTTGTGTGCTACCAAACGTCACAACGTAACTGGGTGATTATAAAGGAGCTCTACAGGTGTCTCCAAAGGTAGATGTTGGGTTGGCGTATTTCGAGATTAGGATTTGTCACTCCGATTGTCGGAGAGGTATCTCTGGGCCCTCTCGGTAATGCACATCACATAAGCCTTGCAAGCATTGCAACTAATGAGTTAGTTGCGGGATGATGTATTACAGAATGAGTAAAGAGACTTGCCGGTAACGAGATTGAACTAGGTATTGGATACCGACGATCGAATCTCGGGCAAGTAACATACCGATGACAAAGGGAACAACGTATGTTGTTATGCGGTCTGACCGATAAAGATCTTCGTAGAATATGTAGGAGCCAATATGGGAATCCAGGTCCCGCTATTGGTTATTGACCGGAGATGTGTCTCAGTCATGTCTGCATTATTCTCGAACCGTAGGGTCCACACGCTTAACGTTACGATGACAGTTATTATGAGTTTATGCATTTTGATGTACCGAAGTTAGTTCGGAGTCCCAAATGTGATCACGGACATGATGAGGAGTCTTGAAATGGTCGAGACATAAAGATTGATATATTGGAAGCCTATATTTGGACATCGGAAGTGTTCCGGGTGAAATCGGGATTTTACCGGAGTACCGGGAGGTTACCGGAACCCCCCGGGAACCATATGGGCCTTAATGGGCTTTAGTGGAAAGGAGAAAGGGGCAGCCCAAGGTGGCCGCGCGCCTCCCCCCTCCCCTAGTCCTATTAGGACAAGGAGAGGTGGCCGGCCCCCCTCTCTCTCTTTCCCCCTCGGGGAATCCTATTCCAACTAGGATTGGGGGGAGAGTAGGACTCCTCCTGCGCCCTCCTCCTGGCCGGCCGCCCCCTCCCCCTTGGCTCCTTTATATACAGAGGCAAGGGGGCACCCTAGACACACAAGTTGATCATTGAGATCGTTCCTTAGCCGTGTGCGGTGCCCCCTGCCACCATATTCCACCTCGATTATATTGTAGCAGAGCTTAGGCGAAGCCCTGCGACGGTAGTACATCAAGATCGTCACCACGCCGTCGTGCTGACGGAACTCCTCCCCGACGCTTTGCTGGATCGGAGCCCGGGGATCGTCATCGAGTTGTACGTGTGCTAAGAACTCGGAGGTGCCGGAGTAACAGTGCTTGGATCGATCGGATCGGGAAGACGTACGACTACTTCCTCTATGTTGTGTCAACGCTTCCACAGTCGGTCTGCGTGGGTACGTAGACAACACTCTCTCCTCTCGTTGCTATGCATCACCATGATCTTGCGTGTGCGTAGGATTTTTTTTTTTGAAATTACTATGTTCCCCAACAGTGGTATCAGAGCCTAGGTTTTATGGTTTGATGTTATATGCACGAGTAGAACACAAGTGAGTTGTGGGCGATACAAGTCATACTGCCTACCAGCATGTCATACTTTGGTTCGGCGGCATTGTTGGACGAGACGACCCGGACCAACATTACGCGTACGCTTTCGCGAGACCGGTTTCCCCGACGTGCTTTGCACACAGGTGGCTTGCGTGCGACTGTCTCTCCAACTTTAGTTGAACCGAGTGTGGCTACGCCCGGTCCTTGCGAAGGTTAAAACGGAGTCTATTTGACAAACTATCGTTGTGGTTTTGATGCGTAGGTGAGATTGGTTCTTTCTTAAGCCCGTAGCAGCCACGTAAAACTTGCAACAACAAAGTAGAGGACGTTTAACTTGTTTTTGCAGGGCATGTTGTGATGTGATATGGTCAAGGCATGATGATGAATTTATTGTATGAGATGATCATGTTTTGTAACCGAGTTATCGGCAACTGGCAGGAGCCATATGGTTGTCGCTTTATTGTATGCAATGCAATCGCGATGTAATGCTTTACTTTATCACTAAGCGGTAGCGATAGTCGTGGAAGCATAAGATTGGCGAGACGACAATGATGCTACGATGGAGATCAAGGTGTCGCGCCGGTGACGATGGTGATCATGACGGTGCTTCGGAGATGGAGATCACAAGCACAAGATGATGATGGCCATATCATATCACTTATATTGATTGCATGTGATGTTTATCTTTTTATGCCTTGCTTTGATTGACGGTAGCATTATAAGATGATCTCTCACTAAATTATCAAGAAGTGTTCTCCCTGAGTATGCACCGTTGCCAAAGTTCGTCGTGCCCAGACACCACGTGATGATCGGGTGTGATAAGCTCTACGTCCATCTACAACGGGTGCAAGCCAGTTTTGCACACGCAGAATACTCAGGTTAAACTTGACGAGCCTAGCATATGCAGATATGGCCTCGGAACACAGAGACCGAAAGGTCGAGCGTGTATCATATAGTAGATATGATCAACATAACGATGTTCACCATTGAAAACTACTCCATCTCACGTGATGATCGGTTATGGTTTAGTTGATTTGGATCACGTGATCACTTAGAGGATTAGAGGGATGTCTGTCTAAGTGGGAGTTCTTAAGTAATATGATTAATTGAACTTAAATTTATCATGAACTTAGTCGTGGTAGTATTTTGCAAATCATGTTGTAGATCAATAGCTCGCGTTATTGCTTCCCTGTGTTTATTTTGATATGTTCCTAGAGAAAATTGTGTTGAAAGATGTTAGTAGCAAAGATGCGGATTGGATCCGTGATCTGAGGTTTATCCTCATTGCTGCATAGAAGAATTATGCCCTTGATGCACCGCTAGGTGACACACCTATTGTAGGAGCAGATGCAGACGTTATGAACGTTTGGCTAGCTCAATATGATGACTACTTGATAGTTTAGTGCACCATGCTTAACGGCTTAGAATCGGGACTTCAAAGACGTTTTGAACGTTATGGACCATATGAGATGTTCCAGGAGTTGAAGTTAATATTTCAAGCAAATACCCGAGTTGAGAGATATGAAGTCTCCAACAAGTTCTATAGCTAAAAGATGGAGGAGAAGCGCTCAACTAGTGAGCATGTGCCCAGATTGTGTGAGTACTACAAATCGCTTGAATCAAGTGGGAGTTAAACTTCCAGATAAGATAGTGATTGACAGAATTCTCTAGTCACCATCACCAAGTTAGTAGAACTTCGTGATGAATTATGATATGCAAGGGATAACGGAAACGACTCCCGAGCTTTTCATGATGATGAAATCGATGAAGGTAGAAATCAAGAAAGAGTATCAAGTGTTGATGGTTGACAAGATCACTAGTTTCAAGAAAAGGGCAAAAGGAAAAAAGGGGAACTTCAAGAAGAACAGCAAGCAAGTTGCTGCTCAAGTGAAGAAGCCCAGGTCTGGTCCTAAGCCTGAGACTAAGTGCTTCTACTGCAAAGGGACTAGTCACTGGAAGCGGAACTACCCCAAGTGATTGGCGGATAAGAAGGATGGCAAAGTGAACATAAGTATATTTGATATACATGTTATTTATGTGTACTTTACTAGTGTTTATAGCAACCCCTCAGTATTTGATACTAGTTCAGTTGCTGATTAGTAACTCGAAACAGGAGTTGCAGAATAAACAGAGACTAGTTAAGGGTGAAGTGACAATGTGTGTTGGAAGTAGTTCCAAGATTGATATGATCATCATCGCACACTCCCTATACTTTCGGGATTAGTGTTGAACCTGAATTAGTGTTATTTGGTGTTTGCGTTGAGCATGAATATGATTTGATCATGTTTATTGTAATACGATTATTCATTTGAGTAAGAGAATAAATTGTTGTTCTGTTTACATGAATAAAATCTTATATGGTTACACACCCAATGAAAATAGATTCATTGGATCTCGATCGTAGTGATACACATAATCATAATATTGAAACCAAAAGATACACAGTTAATAATGATAGTGCAACTTATTTGTGGCACTGCCGTTTAGGTCATATTGGTGTAAAGCGCATGAAGAAACTCCATGCTGATGGGCTTTTGGAATCACTTGATTATGAATCACTTGATGCTTGCGAACCATGCCTCATGGGCAAGATGACTAAGACTCCGTTCTCCGAAGCGAGCAACTGACTTATTGGAAATAATACATAATGATGTATGCGGTCCGATGAGTGTTAAGGCTCACGGCAAGTATCGTTATTTTATGAACTTCACAGATGATTTGAGCAGATATGGGTATATCTACTTGATGAAACATAAGTCTGAAACATTTGAAAAGTTCAAAGAATTTCAGAGTGAAGTGGAAAATCATCGTGACAAGAAAATAAAGTTTCTACGATCTGATCGCGGAGACAAATATTTGAGTTATGAGTTTGGTCTTCAGTTAAAACAATGTGGAATAGTTTCACAAACTCATGCCACATGGAACACCACAGCATAATGGTGTGTCCGAATGTCATAACCGTACTTTATTTGATATAGTGCAATCTATGATGTCTCTTACCAATCTACCACTATCGTTTTGGGGTTATGCATTAGAGACAGCTGCATTCACGTTAAAAGGGCACCATCTAAACCTGTTGAGACGACACCATATGAACTGTGGTTTGGCAAGAAACCAAAGTTGTCGTTTCTCAAAGTTTGGGGTTGCAATGCTTATGTGAAAAAGTTTCATCCTGATAAGCTCAAACCCAAATCGGAAAAGTGTGTCTTCATAGGATACCCAAAAAGTTACTATTGGATACACCTTCTATCACAAATCCGAAGGCAAGAATTTTGTTGCTAAATTCGGAAACTTTATGGAGAAGGAGTTTCTCTCGAAAGAAGTGAGTGGGAGGAAAGTAGAAAACTTGATAAGGTAATTGTACCTTCTCCCTTATTGGAAAATAGTTCATCACAGAAATCTGTTCCTCTGACTACTACACCAATTAGTGAGGAAGCTAATGATGATGATCATGTAACTTCAGATCAAGTTACTACCGAATCTCGTAGGTAAACCAGAGCGAGATCCGCACCAGAGTGGTTCGGTAATCTTGTTCTGGAAATCATGCTGCTAGATCATGATGAACCTATGAACTATGAAGAAGCGATGGTGAGCCCAGATTCCGCAAAGTGGCTTGAAGCCATGAACTCTGAGATGGGATCCATGTATGAGAACAAAGTATGGACTTTGGTTGACTTGCCCGATGATCGGCAAGCAATTGAGAATAAATGGATCTTCAAGAAGAAGACTGGCGCTGATGGTAATGTTACTGTCTACAAAGCTTGACTTGTCGCAAAAGGTTTTCGACAAGTTCAAGGGGTTGACTACGATGAGACCTTCTCACCCGTAGCGATGCTTAAGTTTGTCCGAATCATGTTAGCAATTGCCGCATTTTATGATTATGAAATTTGGCAGATGGATGTCAAAGCTGCATTCCTGAATGGATTTCTTGAAGAAGAGTTGTATATGATGCAACCAGAAGGTTTTGTCGATCCAAAGGGAGCTAACAAAGTGTGCAAGCTCCAGCGATCCATTTATCGACTGGTGCAAGCCTCTCGGAGTTGGAATAAACGCTTTGATAGTGTGATCAAAGCATTTGGTTTTATACAGACTTTCGGTGAAGCCTGTATTTAAAAGAAAGTGAGTGGGAGCACTACATCATTTCTGATAAGTATATGTGAGTGACATATTGTTGATTGGAAATAATATGGAATTATTCTGCAAAGCATAAAGGAGTATTTGAAAGGAGTTTTTCGATGAAGGACCTCGGTGAAGCTGCTTACATATTGAGTATCAAGATCTATAGAGATAGATCAAGACGCTTGATAAGTTTTTTCAATGAGTACATACCTTGACAAGATTTTGAAGTAGTTCAAAATGGAATAGTCAAAGAAAAAAGTTTCTTGCCTGTGTTACAAGGTGTGAAGTTGAGTAAGACTCAAAGCCCGACCACGGCAGAAAATAGAAAGAGAATGAAAGTCATTCCCTATGCCTCAGTCATAGGTTCTATAAAGTATGCCATGCTGTGTACCAGATCTATTGTATACCATACACTGTGTTAAGAGAGGGAGTACAATAGTGATCTAGGAGTAGATCAATGGACAGCGGTCAAAATTATCCTTACTAGAATAAGGATATGTTTCTCGATTATGGACATGACAAAAAGGTTCGTCGTAAAGGGTTACGTCGATGCAAGTTTTTGACACTGATCTAGATGATTCTAAGTCTCAATCTGGATACATATTGAAAGTGGGAGCAATTAGCTAGAGTAGCTCCGTGCAGAGCATTGTAGACATAGAGTTTTGCAAAATACATACGGATCTGAATTTGGCAGGCCCGATTGACTAAATTTCTCTCACAAGCAAAACATTATCACTCCTTGGGTGTTAATCACATAGCGATGTGAACTAGATTAATTGAATCTAGTAAACCCTTTGGGTGTTAGTCACATGGAGATGTGAACCAATCACATAAAGATGTGAACTATTGATGTTAATCACATAGCAACGTGAACTAGATTATTGACTCTAGTGCAAGTGGGAGACTGAAGGAAATATGCCCTAGAGGCAATAATAAAGTTATTATTTATTTCCTTATATCATGATAAATGTTTATTATTCATGCTAGAATTGTATTAACCGAAAACATAATACATGTGTGAATACATAGACAAACTTAGTGTCACTAGTATGCCTCTACTTGACTAGCTCGTTAATCAAAGATGGTTATCTTTCCTAACCATGAACAAGGTGTTGTTATTTGATTAACGAGGTCACATCATTAGTTGAATGATCTGATTGACATGACCCATTTCATTAGCTTAGCACCCGATCGTTTAGTATGTTGTTATTGCTTTCTTCATGACTTATACATGTTCCTATGACTATGAGATTATGCAACTCCCGTTTCCCGGAGGAACACTTTGTGTGCTACCAAACGTCACAACGTAACTGGGTGATTATAAAGGAGCTCTACAGGTGTCTCCAAAGGTAGATGTTGGGTTGGCGTATTTCGAGATTAGGATTTGTCACTCCGATTGTCGGAGAGGTATCTCTGGGCCCTCTCGGTAATGCACATCACATAAGCCTTGCAAGCATTGCAACTAATGAGTTAGTTGCGGGATGATGTATTACAGAACAAGTAAAGAGACTTGCCGGTAACGAGATTGAACTAGGTATTGGATACCGACGATCGAATCTCGGGCAAGTAACATACCAATGACAAAGGGAACAATGTATGTTGTTATGCGGTCTGACCGATAAAGATCTTCGTAGAATATGTAGGAGCCAATATGGGCATCCAGGTCCCGCTATTGGTTATTGACCGGAGATGTGTCTCAGTCATGTCTGCATTATTCTCGAACCGTAGGGTCCGCACGCTTAACGTTACGATGACAATTATTATGAGTTTATGCATTTTGATGTACCGAAGTTAGTTCGGAGTCCCGGATGTGATCATGGACATGACGAGAAGTCTTGAAATGGTCGAGACATAAAGATTGATATATTGGAAGCCTATATTTGGACATCGGAAGTGTTCCGGGTGAAATCGGGATTTTACCGGAGTACCGGGAGGTTACCGGAACCCCCCGGGAACCATATGGGCCTTAAAGGGCTTTAGTGGAAAGGAGAAAGGGGCAGCCCAAGGTGGCCGCGCGCCTCCCCCCTCCCCTAGTCCTATTAGGACAAGGAGAGGTGGCCAGCCCCCCTCTCTCTCTTTCCCCCTCGGGGAATCCTATTCCAACTAGCATTGGGGGGGGGGGGTCCTACTCCCGGTAGGAGTAGGACTCCTCCTGCGCCCTCCTCCTGGCCGGCCGCCCCCTCCCCCTTGGCTCCTTTATATACGGAGGCAAGGGGGCACCCTAGACACACAAGTTGATCATTGAGATCGTTCCTTAGCCGTGTGCGGTGCCCCCTGCCACCATATTCCACCTCGATTATATTGTAGCAGTGCTTAGGCGAAGCCCTGCGACGGTAGTACATCAAGATCGTCACCACGCCGTCGTGCTGACGGAACTCCTGTTGGGGAACGTAGTAATTTCAAAAAATTCCTACGCACACGCAAGATCATGGTGATGCACAGCAACGAGAGGAGAGTGTGATCTACGTACCCTTGTAGATCGCAACGAAAGCGTTGACACAACGTAGAGGAAGTAGTCGTACGTCTTCTTCCTGATCCGACCGATCCCAGCACCGTTACTCCGGCACCTCCGTGTTCTTAGCACACGTACAGCTCGATGACGATCCCCGGGCTCCGATCCAGCAAAGCTTCAGGGAGGAGTTCCGTCAGCACGACGGCGTGGTGACGATCTTGATGTTCTACCGACGCAGGGCTTCGCCTAAGCACTACAACGATATGATCGAGGTGGAATATGGTGGCAGGGGGCACCGCACACGGCTAAGGAACGATCACGTGGATCAACTTGTGTGTCTAGATGTGCCCCCTGCCCCCGTATATAAAGGATCCAAGGGGGAGGGGTTCGGCCGGCCCTATGGTGGCGTAGGAGTCCTACTCCTACCGGGAGTAGGACTCCCCCCTTTTCCTAGTCCAAGTAGGATTGGTGGAGAAGAGAGGGAAAGAGGGGGGCGCCGCCCCTCCCTCCTAGTCCAATTCGGACCAGGGGGAGAGGGGGCGCGCGGCCTGCCCTGGCAGCCCCTCCCACTTCTCCACTTTAGGCCCATAAGGCCCATTAACCCCCCGGGGGGTTCCGGTAACCCCCCGGTGCTCCGGTTTTATCCGATACTCTTCCGGAACCCTTCCGGTGTCCGAATATAGTCATCCAATATATCAATCTTTATGTCTCGACCATTTCGAGACTCCTCGTCATGTCCGTGATCACATACGGGACTCTGAACTAACTTCGGTACATCAAAATGCATAAACTCATAATAATTGTCATCGTAACGTCATCGAGTTGTACATGTGCTAAGAACTCGGAGGTGCTGGAGTAACGGTGCTTTGATCGGTCGGATCGGGAAGACGTACGACTACTTCCTCTACGTTGTGTCAACGCTTCCGCAGTCGGTCTGCGTGGGTACGTAGACAACACTCTCTCCTCTCGTTGCTATGCATCACCATGATCTTGCGTGTGCGTAGGATTTTTTTTGAAATTACTACGTTCCCCAACATTATCATCAATCAAATGTCTTTCTCCAAGATCTTTCAAATTCTTTTCATTGTTGGTTCAACCTGTCTAATTTTCTTTCCGGAGTATCTCAACAATTCGTGGTGGTGTATCTCGTCATCATTCTCAACATTTGAAGACCGAAGAAGAGTTTCTCTTTAATCTTGCTCCATTCTCTTCAAGATTCATGGTGCTAGCCTTATGTCATCCTCTCATAACTTTCTTCGATTGTGACAATTCTTTTCTTCCTTCCGGAGCAATTCAGGAGTCTTTTCAGTTTGATTCTCAGGAGGCCATCAATTCAAGATTATTCATTCTCAGCTTTCAGCTATCATTCTCCAAAATCATACTGGTGCATCGTTCAAGTATTCTCTTATCAGCTCATGATCTCTTCATTTCACTTGTATCTAAATTCTCTCAAGCATCTTCGTTCATTTGCTAATTTTTCCCGGTGTTTCAATATCTTTTCCTTGAACATTGTAATTCTTACGGTGGTTTCCTCACGATTCTCTTCCATGCTTATCATATCAATTTATTCATTGTTTCAACCCGACCGGTGGTTCGTTGGAGACCTTTCTCAAGTTTGCGCTATTTCTATCTTAATCCTTTTTACGAGAATAAGTGGTATTCAATCCATTGCTTGTCATCAATTTAATTGGTGAAGGATATGCATAACATAATTCTTATTCTTGTTTCATCGAGTAAATTCAATTCCTGCTTTCTGGAGTGGTTCATCATATCACATTCTCGGTTCGAGATGCCTTATCTTTTCTTTACCAAGAGTTCCAAGCTTTCGTAATTATATCACCATGGAGATTCATCTAAATCTTTACAAGGATTCACCTTGTGTTTTCAACTTCTCTTACCTTCCGTTTGATCATCCTTTTGTTACCGGAGTTCTTCATGAAGGTTCTAGATGATGGTTTCATCAAGGATTTAATTTCCTTCTCGAGTGTTCATCAACATTCTTTTCTAAGGAGCTCCAGTATTCTTCTTCGTGCAATCCGGAGTGCAATTCTTTCTACCATATTATTGGAGGTGGTATTATGTCATTCTTAATAATTTGAGTTCATGTTTCATGATTCACAAGTTATCAAAATTGAGATATATTAAATCCACCAATCTCGTCATTGGAGTTATCTTGGGTTATATTTCACCTAAAGCCTTCCCTAAGGATTGTTGCTAATTGTGTACTCATAAATGACCCAAGTTCTTCATTTTTCCTCCCGGTGAAATAAATTTCTCATCTCCTTGTTGATATCTATATAATCTTGTTCCTGTTAGTGGCAGGTTGTCACCTCATAATCTTGAGATGTTTTCCCATAAGCCCACAACAAGCTTACTCTTTTCGTTGTTGGTTTTCCAACAACTCCGTTCGACCATTCTCCTAAGGATGCCTTTTCAAGCTCAATTGTGGCACAAGTTGGCATTTTCCTCTCCATTCTTTTATTTCAATTATCTATTTTCTATTTCTTCCTTCCGGAGGTATTGTGATGTTGCTCTCTTCAACCCATCTTCTTGTTTTGTCAGGATTGTGTTCGTTCTTTTTGCTTATCCATATAACCGGAGTGTTGTGCCCTTTGCTCAAGTTCTTTTCATCTTATTAAGTCTTTCATCTCGTTTCTACCGGAGTGTTTGGATGTACTTCTTGTCCATTGCAACCCTTTTCTCATGTCTTTCAACCGACAAGGTTCTGGTAATGTTCCTTCTTCCTCTTTTCTAACGGAGTGGTTTTCAACTTCGTTCATCTCCGTTGTATTATTTTCTCGAGAATGGCTTAACCTTTTCAAGGTTCTTTGGTTTCACTCGTTTGTCAAAGAAGCAACTTAGTTTTACCTCTTCTCTTTCTCTTCCGTTTTTCCTCCGGTGCCATTCTAGATCTCGGGACGAGATCCTCTCGTAGTGGTGGAGTGTTGTAGCACCTCGAGACCCATGTGCCAGGTGTCCTCCAGTTATTTCGTTGTTGTTGCCTTGTCATTTGCTTGTGTGTTGCATCTTGTCATGTCATCATGCGCATTGCATCATCGTGTTTCAACACTTGCATCCGTCCGGGTTCCCCAGTTCCGTCCGTTGTCCGTTCCGAACCCAACCACACTTGCACGTGCCCGCGGCATGTCAGAAATAGTATTTTTATAAGTGGATGGAAAGTGTTCTCGGAATGGGTTGAAAGTTGGCGTGCGGTCTTATTATAGTGTAGGTAGGCCGCCTGCCAAGTTTCATCGCATTCGGAGTCCGTTTGACACCCCAACGGATAACTATAGCGGCAATACAGCCGGTCTTTTTGTCGGACGTTTTCGGTCTCCGGAAACCGTGCCGGGCTGCATCTCTCCCCTTTTCTCCCAAACCAACCCGCTCTCCACAATCCGCCAGACCCAACCTAACCTCTCTCGTCAGCCCACGGCCCTCCTCGCGCGCGCGTCCGAAAGTTGTCCCGAACCCGACCCGGACTGCCGCCACCGTTGTGTCCGGATCATCCCCAAACATCTACAAAACGTCTCCGTTTTCTTATTTGGGCTCCCTAGCCTATTTTTTTCTTGACCGTCCGATTTTGATCGGAGGGACGAGATAGCCCCTAATCTAACTCACTCACTATATAAACTAGACCAACCCTAGATCTAGGCAGTTTGTCCCTTCCATCCATCCCATCCGCCACCACTCTCCTTATTTTCAACGCCGGCCAATCCCCATTGTTTTCGATCGATCCATCCATCCAACTACATCCATTCCATCGCCAGCCTCATCCGCATCCCCGCCTCTTTTTCCCCCAGTCTTACCCACAGCCAGCCGGCGCCCGATCCAGGATGGATTGAGGCCACGGCCTCGCGCGCCTCTGACTCGCAAGTGGTTGCTGGCCACTCAAACAGGAGCAGCAGACCGGAGCCCCACAGGTCGTCGTCTCCCTCCTCCCATCTTCCTTTCCTCTCGCGTTTCTCCTGTTGCTTGTCTCTTATCTCTGTCACTCTCCCGTGGACAGGAGAACCCTGCCGCCAGAACGCACGGGAGCAGCATCCTGCCATCGCCCGCTCGCTCTGCTGCCTACTGCACTTGCTGAGCGCTTGCGTTGACCCAGCCACGTGCCACCTGGAGCTCCTCGACGCCGTCCGGATCCGTCGTCCTGGAGATCCGCCTTCTCGCCGCCCTCTCGTTCGCCTCCAGCTGTCCCTGTCGTCAAGCGCCGCCGGTGACCTTTCCTGCTTCGCGCTGAGAGCCGCGCCCCTATTTTGCCCGAAGGGAACGAGCAGGACAACGAGCGCATTGACCAGCCTGTTCGCTGCTTCCCGATCGAGTGTTTGGGCCAACCTTGCTTCGTGCCTCATCGCGCCCTGCCCGCGGCCCAGCAAGTCGCTCCGGCCCAGCCGCTCCCCTCCACCGCGGCCTGCCAGCTGCAGCCCACAGAACCTGCCCAGTTGATGTTGGCCTTGGTGAGCCACCGCAGACCCAGCACCCGGTGCACTATTCAGATTCGGCCCATTTGTTTTTTTAGATCTGTGATTTTAGCTTTTTCCAGAGAGTGCCAGTTTTATAGAAAAGACCCTCATGTTCATACATTTAATATCTCACAAACTAAGCATCACATGTAAAAACTTTATATATGAAAGTTGCTTAGAATTTTGTCTAGTTTAATAAAATGCAACTTTCATCCATGTTTGAAATGTTAAAAATGTTGTTTGTTTAAATTTTCTGGAATAACTTGCTAAAATGCTTTAATTCATAACTAATTGACCGTAGCTCGGATTTAATTAATCTTTATGTGTAAATGGGGTAGAAAAATGTCTAGTTTAACATGATGCACTCATCTAGCATGTTTAACAACTCTAAAGTTATGTTTAGGGCAGATCAGTACCAAACCTTAAAATTTATGAATGAGGAGTTTTCGGACTTGTTGGTTGTTGATCCGACCTCATTTAAACTTGCCTAGATAGGTAGTTTTCTTTTGCTTCACCTCTTGCCATGTTAAGAACATTTAATATTGTTGGGTTCATAACAAGATTGAACTAAATAAGTCACGTGGTGTTTCATCAATATGCAACGGAGTTGCATATTGAGCTCCACTTAATTTGTAGGGTTGTTTGTGCACTTTGCCATGCCATGCTTCCTTAAACCGGTCATGCGTCATACTTGGTTGTGCATCATGCCATGTTCATGTGTTGGTTGTTTACTATGTTGTTTGCTTCCTTTCTGGTGTACTTCTTCTCGGTAATCCGGTAACGTTGCGTTTGTGAGGATCCGTTTGACTTCGTCCGTTTGTCTTCTTCATGGACTCGTTCTTCTTCCTTGCGGGATCTCAAGCAAGATGACCATACCCTCGAAATCACTTCTATCTTTGCTTGCTAGATGCTCGCTCTTTTGCTATGCCTATGCTGCGATACCTACCACTTGCTATATCATGCCTCCCATATTGCTAAGCCAAGCCTCTAACCCTCCTAGTCCTAGCAAACCGTTGTTTGGCTATGTTACCGCTTTGCTCAGTCCCTCTTATAGCGTTGTTAGTTGCAGGTGAAGATTGGAGTTGTTCCTTGTTGGAATATGGATATTTTGTTGGGATATCACAATATCTCTTATTTATATTAATGCATCTATATACTTGGTAAAGGGTGGAAGGCTCAGCCTTATGCCTGGTGTTTTGTTCCACTCTTGCCGCCCTAGTTTCCGTCATATCGGTGTTATGTTCCAGGATTTTGCGTTCCTTACACGGTTGGGTTATAATGGGAACCCCTTGACAGTTCGCTTTGAATAAAACTCCTCCAGCAAGGCCCAACCTTGGTTTTATCATTCACCACCTAGCCTTTTTCCCTTGGGAGTCGTGCATCCCGAGGGTCATCTTTATTTTAATCCCCCCGGGCCAATGCTTGTCTAAGTGTTGGTCCAAACTAGAGCCCCTTGCAGCGCCACCTCGGGGAAACTCGAGGGCTGGTTTTAGTTGTACAGATTGCTTATCCGGTGTTGCCCTGAGAACGAGATATGTGCAGCTCCTATCGGGATGTCGGCGCATCGGGCAGTCTTGTTGGACTTGTTTTACCATTGTCGAGGATGTCTTGTAACCGGGATGTCGAGTCTGATCGGATTGTCTTGGGAGAAGGAACATCCTTCATTGACCGTGAGAGCTTGTGATGGGCTAAGTTGGGACACCCCTGCAGGGATTTGATCTTTCGAAAGCCGTGCCCGCAGTTATGGGCAGATGGGAATTTGTTAATGTCCGGTTGTAGAAAACCTGAAGTTGATCTTAATTAAAATAGATCAACCGCGTGTGTTACCGTGATGGTCTCTTTCCGGCGTAGTCCGGGAAGTGAACATGGTGTTGGAGTAATGCTTGACGTAGGTTGTTCTAGGATCACTTCTTGATCATAGTTGTTCGACCATGCTTTTGCCTTCTCTTCTCGCTCTCATTTGCGTATGTTAGCCACCATATATGCTAGTCGCTTGCTGCAGCTCCACCTCATGCCTTTTACCCTTCCTATAAGCTTAAATAGTCTTGATCGCGAGGGTGTGAGATTGCTGAGTCCCCGTGACTCACAGATACTTCCAAAACCAGTTTGCAGGTGTCGATGATGCCGTGTAGGTGACGCAACCGAGCTCAAGGAGGAGCTCGATGAAGATCGTGTTCGTTATGTTGTTCCGTTTCCAGTTGATCAGTAGTGGAGCCCAGTTGGGACGATCGGGGATCTGTGTAGCATTTGGGGTAGTCTTCTTTTATTTTGGTTCCATAGTCGGACCTTGATTGTATCTGGATGATGTAATGTTTATATTCATGTAATTGTGTGAAGTGGCGATTGTAAGCCAACTATGTATCTCTTTCCCTTATGTATTACATGGGTTGTGTGAAGATTACCTCACTTGCGACATTGCTTTCAATGCGGTTATGCCTCTAAGTTGTGCTTCGACACGTGGGAGATATAGCTGCATCGAGGGCGTTACAGTGACATAGAACTAGCTCCAATTCGCCAATGTAATGTAGGCATGTATTCCGAATATAGTCATACGTGCTTATGGAAAAGAACTTGCATGACATCTTTTGTCCTACCCTCCCATGGCAGCGGGGTCCTAATGGAAACTAAGGAATATTAAGGCCTCCTTTTAATAGAGAACCGGAACAAAGCATTAGCACATAGTGAATACATAAACTCCTCAAACTAGGGTCATCACCGGTAAGTATCCCGATTATTGTCACTTCGGGGTTAACTGATCATAACACATAATATGTGACTATAGACTTGCAAGATAGGATCAAGAACTCTCATATATTGATGAAAACATAATAGGTTCAGATCTGAAATCATGGCACTCGGGCCCTAGTGACAAGCATTAAGCATAGCAAAGTCGTAGCAACATCAATCTCAGAACATAATGGATACTAGGGATCAAACCCTAATAAAATTAACTCGATTACATGCTGAATCTCATCCAACCCATCACCGTCCAGCAAGCCTATGATGGAATTACTCACGCACGGCGGTGAGCATCATGAAATTGGTGATGGAGGATGCTTGATGATGACGACGGCGACGAATCCCGCTCTCCGGAGCCCCGAACGGATTCCAGATCAGCCCTCCCGAGAGGTTTTAGGGCTTGGCGGCGGCTCCGTATCGTAAAACGCGATGATTTCTTCTTCTTTATTTTTTTCTCCCCGAAAGCAGTTATATGGAGGTGGAGTTGGAGTCGGAGACGCAACAGGGGGCCCACGAGGTAGGGGCGAGCCCTAGGGGGGGCGCCCCCACCCTTGTGAGAAGGGTGTGGGCCCCCGGGTCTTCATCTTTGGCGAGGATTTTTTATTATTTATTGTAAGGTATTCCGTGGAGTTTCAGGTCATTCCGAAAACTTTTGTTTTCTGCACATAAAACAACATCATGGCAATTCTGCTGAAAACAACGTCAGTCCGGATTAGTTCCATTCAAATCATACAAGTTAGAGTCCAAAACAAGGGCAAAAGTGTTTGGAAAAGTAGATACCTTGGAGACGTATCATGCACTAGAGCTATTAGTGTATGAAAGCTCAACAAAAGAAACTAGTGGGTGTGCATCCAACTTGCTTGCTCATGAAGAGCTAGGACATTTTGAGGAAGCCCATCATTGGAATATACAAGCCAAGTTCTATAATGTAAAATTGCCACTAGTATATGGAAGTGACAACATAGGAGACTCTTTATCATGAAGATCATGGTGCTACTTTGAAGCACAAGTGTGGTAAAAGGATAGTAGCATTGCCCCTTCTCTCTTTTTCTCTCATTTTTAATATATATTTTGTTATTTTTTTTATTTGGGCCTTCTCTTTTTTATAGCCTCTTTTTTTATTTGGGCTTCTTTGGCCTCTTTTTTTTCGTCCGGAGTCTCATCCCGACTTGTGGGGGAATCATAGTCTCCATCATCCTTTCCTCACTGGGACAATGCTTTAATAATGATGATCATCACACTTTTATTTTCTTACAACTCAAGAATTACAACTCGATACTTAGGACAAGATATGACTCTATATGAATGCATCCGGCGGTGTACCGGGATGTGAAATGATTCATAAGTGACATGTATGAAAAAATTATGAACTGTGGCTTTGCCATAAATACAATGTCAACTACATGATCATGCATAGCAATATGACAATGATGAAGCATGTCATAATAACGGAACGGTGGAAAGTTGCATGGCAATATATCTCGGAATGGATATGGAAATGCCATAATAGGTAGGTATGGTGGCTGTTTTGAGGAAGGTAAATGATGGGTTTATGGTACCGGCGAAAGTTGCGCGGTACTAAAGAGGCTAGCAATGGTGGAAGGGTGAGAGTGCGTACAATCCATGGACTCAACATAAGTCATAAAGAACTCACATACTTATTGCCAAAATCTATTAGTTATCGAAACAAAGTACTACGCGCATGCTCCTAGGGGGTAGATTGGTAGGAAAAGATCATCGCTCGTCCCCGACTGCCACTCATAAGGAAGACAATTAATAAATAAATCATGCTCCGACTTCGTCACATAACGGTTCACCATACATGCATGCTACGGGAATCACAACCTTTAGCAGAAGTATTTCTCAAATTCACAACTAATCAACTAGCATGACTCTAATATCACCATCTCCATATCTCAAAACAATTATCAAATATCAAACTTATCTTAGTATTCAATGCACTTCATATGAAAGTTTTTATTATATCCCTCTTGGATGCCCATCATATTAGGACTAGTTTCATAACCAAAGCAAACTACCATGCTGTTCTAAAGACTCTCAAAATAATATAAGTGAAGCATGAGAGTTCATCTATTTTTATAAAATAAAACCATCACCATGCTCATATAAGTGAAGCACTAGAGCAAATGACAAACTACTCCGAAAGATATAAGTGAAGATCAATGAGTAATCAAACAATTATGCACCTATATGAAGACTCTCTAACATTTAATAATTTCATATCTTGGTATTTTATTCAAACAGCAAGCAAAACAAAAGAAAATAAAATGACACTCCAAGCAAAACACATATCATGTGGCGAATAAAAATATAGCTCCAAGTAAAGTTACCGATGAACGAAGACGAAAGACGGGATGCCTTCCGGGGCATCCCCAAGCTTAGACTTTTGGTTGTCCTTGAATTTTACCTTGGGGTGCCTTGGGCATCCCCAAGCTTAGCCTCTTGCCACTCCTTATTCCATAGTCCATTGAATCTTTACCCAAAATTTGAAAACTTCATAACACAAAACTTAACAGAAAACTCGTAAGCTCCGTTAGCGAAAGAAAGCAAAACACCACTTCAAGGTACTGTAATTAACTCATTATTTATTTATATTTGTGTTAAACCTACTGTATTCCAACTTCTCTATGGTTTATAAACTCTTTTACTAGCCATAGGTTCATCAAAATAAGTAAATAACACATGAAAAACAGAATCTGTCAAAAACAGAACAGTCTGAAGTAATCTATAGGTTTAGACCACTTATGGAACACATAAAATTCTCAAATAAATTTGTGGACCTTAGGAATTTGTCTATTAATCATCTTCAAAAATAATTAACTAAATACCACTCTCCAATAAAAATGACAGCAATTCTCGTGAGCGCTAAAGTTTCTGTTTTTTACAGCATGATCATAAAGACTTCACCCAAGTCTTCCCAAAGGTTCTACTTGGCACAAACACTAATTAAAACATAAAACCACATATAAACAGAAGCTATATGAATTATTTATTACTAAACAGGATCAAAAAGTAAGGAACAAAAATAAAGTTGGGTTGCCTCCCAACAAGCGCTATCGTTTAACGCCCCTAGCTAGGCATGATGATTTCAATGATGCGCATATAGTAGAGAAGAATTGTAACATAAAGAGAGCATCATGAAGAATATGACTAGCACATTTAAGTCTAACCCACTTCCTATGTATAGGGATTTTGTGAGCAAACAACTTGTGGGAACAAGAATCAACTTGCATAGGAAAGCAAAACAAGCATAACTTCAAAACTTTAAGCACATAGAGATGAAACTTGGTATTATTGCAATTCCTGCAAGCATATATTCCTCCCTCATAATAATTTTCAGTAGAATCATGAATGAATTTAACAATATAACTATCACATAAAGCATTCTTTTCATGATCTACAAGCATAGAATTTTTATTACTCTCCACATAAGCAAGATTCTTCTCATTCGGAATAGTGGGAGTATAATAAGAGACTCGAATACTATAAATTGTTTCCACATTAAAAGAGTAATGTTCAGAAAAAGGGTAATCATAATCATGACAAGTTTTATAAATATAATCATCACTACTTTTTATAGTATATGTATCATCGCAATAATCATCATAAGAGGAGGCATGCCATCATCATTATAAATTTGCATATCAAAACTTGGGAGACTAAAAATATCATCTTCATTAAACGTAGCATCCCCAAGTTTGGGACAAACATTAATTGCAGCAAATATATTCTCAAAAACATCATCTTCATCAAACATAGCATCCCCAGGCTTGGGCCTTTTCATATCATAAGCATAATCACTCTCATCATTAATAGTATGGATAGCACCAATAGTATAGCAATTATCATATTCTTCCAAGCAAGTGCCAAAAAGATTTTCAAGATAAGAAGTATCATTATCTTCCATAATTATATTTTCATGGGCCACAATAGTAATTGGAGCAGCATTATTAGGGAGAGATATCTTTTTACCTCTCTTTCTTTTTCTTTTCTTCTTCTTCACCACATCATGTGTGGGTTCAATCCTCTTTTTGGAGCTCCTTATTAATGAGATTGGTTGAATAGGACGCTCCTCCTCGTTACCTGATTCATCATAAGAAATAATAGGAGGGTATTGGGAAGTCTCTTCCCTTTCATTAGTATTCCCTTCATCTTCTATTTGTTTTCTTTTCTTTATGTAGTTGGCAATATAAGGTTTTTCAATACAATTCACCGCACGATACATATAAATTTTCTCTAGATCAAAATGAAGAACTCTATCAAGGGCAAATTTTGGAATATTCTTAGTTATACGTTTCATTTCTTCATAAGCCAAGAGCAAACTAAGTTCATTATGATGTGCAAGGGAAATCAAGTCATCACAATTTTTGGATACGATATGATCATGAAACAATTTGCATTGGGTACTGAAATGATCATGTTCATTGCAAAGTTCACAAGTACGGCTAAGAAAATTTAAATTTTCAGCACAAATATCTAGCCTTTCTTGCAACCATTTAGTTTCTAAGTACTTATGCCTCTTGCAATATCTATCTTCCCTATTTGGTGTGTACTTGCAAACCCAATGCACTCCACAAAAATTGACATGTTTATAGGAGACATTTTCATCATAACTAGTGCAATCATCATTAGTACTATGGGTATTTAAGGAATGCATACTAACAACATTGAAATCATGCTCATCATTCAAAGATTTAGTGCCAAACATTTTAATGCATTCTTCTTCTAGTACTTTGGCACAATTTTCCTTTCCATCATACTCACGAAAGATATTAAAAAGATGAAGCGTATGAGGCAAACTTAATTCCAATTTTTTTGCTTTCTTTTATAAACTAAATTAGTACTAAAACAAGAAACAAAAAGACCCGATTGCAAGATTTAAAGATATACCTTCAAGCGCTAACCTCCCCGGCAACGGCGCCAGAAAAGAGCTTGATGTCTACTACACAACCTTATTCTCGTAGACGTTGTTGGGCTTCCAAGTGCAGAGCTTTGTAGGACAGTAGCAAATTTCTCTCAAATGGATGACCTAAGGTTTATCAATCCATGGGAGGCGTAGGATGAAGATGGTCTCTCTCAAGCAACCCTGCAACCAAATAACAAAGAGTCTCTTGTTTCCCCAACACACCCAATACAATGGTAAATTGTATAGGTGCACTAGTTCGGCAAAGAGATGGTGATACAAGTGGTATATGGATGGTAGATAAATGTTTTGTAATCTGAGAATATAAAAACAGCAAGGTAACTAATGATAAAAGTGAGCACAAACGGTATTGCAATGCGTTGAAATAAGGCCTAGGGTTCATACTTTCACTAGTGCAAGTTCTCTCAACAATAATAACATAATTGGATCGTATAACTATCCCTAAACATGCAACAAAGAGTCACTCCAAAGTCACTAATAGCGGAAAACAAACGAAGAGATTATGGTAGGGTACGAAACCACCTCAAAGTTATCCTTTCTGATCTATCGATTCAAGAGTCCGTAGTAAAATAACACGAAGCTATTCTTTCCGTTCAATCTATCATAGAGTTCGTACTAGAATAACACCTTAAAACACAAATCAACCAAAACCCTAATGTCACCTAGATACTCCAATGTCACCTCAAGTATCCATGGGTATGATTATACGATATGCATCATACAATCTCGGATTCATCTATTCAAACCAACACAAAGTACTTCAAAGAGTGCCCCAAAGTTTCTACCGAAGAGTCAAGAAGAAAATGTGTGCCAACCCCCATGCATAGGTTCATGGGCGGAACCCGCAAGTTGATCACCAAAACATACATCAAGTGAATCAAAAGAGTACCCCATTGTCACCACGGGTATCCGACGCAAGACATACATTAAGTGTTCTCAAATCCTTAAAGACTCAATCCGATAAGATAACTTCAAAGGGAAAACTCAATCCATTACAAGAGAGTAGAGGGGGAGAAACATCATAAGATCCAACTATAATAGCAAAGCTCGCGATACATCAAGATCGTGCCACCTCAAGAACACGAGAGAGAGAGATCAAACACATAGCTACTGGTACATACCCTCAACCCCGAGGGAGAACTACTCCCTCCTCGTCATGGAGAGCGCCGGGATGATGAAGATGGCCAACGGAGAGGGATTCCCCCTCCGGCAGGGTGCCGGAACGGGTCTAGATTGGTTTTCGGTGGCTACGGAGGCTTCTGGCGGCGGAACTCCCGATCTATTGTGCTTCCCGATCGTTTTAGGGTATATGGATATATATAGGCGGAAGAAATACATCAGGGGAGCCACGAGGGCTAGGCTTGGGCATAAAAACCGACAAACCGAAGACCGAACCGAAGCCGAAACCGAAAAAAACCGAAAATTCAGTTTTCACTGTTCTTACAGAAAAATTCGATTTTTATCAATGCTAACCGAACTTGAATTGTTCGGTTCGGTGTTAGCACGGTTAACCGAATAGGAAACCGAACACAGGCGAGGGTACGTGCACGTACAACCACTCGTCAGCGCGTGTTTTCGTGGTAAAAAAATCCATGGGCTAAACCGACGACCTGCATGCTCGGCCCATGATGGCAACCTGTTGTGGGCTACTTTTTCTGGACACGTGAACGTACTGGTGTGGCGCTGTTGTTTGGTTATTTAGTCCCACCTCGGCCGGCCACACACACAGAGATGGATAGCTAGGCTATATAAGAGCGCATGTGGCAACGAAGTAAGGCACGCAGCTGACTCTCTCAAACAGCGAGCAAATACGGTATAAACCGATTACCGAACCGAATAACTTGGTTAACCGAATTTCTGGTTATCTGTTTTGAGGTGTTTTTTTTTTGTTTTCAATTTTTCTAACTGATTTTCCAAAAAAACCGATTGGTAGAAACTGAATTTTCGTTTTATACCGAATGTCTAGGCCTAACGAGGGCCCACGAGGGTGGAGGGCGCGCCTCGTGGCTTCCTTGTTGATCCCCTGTATTGCTTTTTTTCCAAAAATAACTTTTCTGAATGTTTCATTTCGTTTGGACTCCGTTTGATATTCCTTTTCTGCGAAACACTGAAACAAGGGAAAACAGAAACTGGCACTAGGCTCTGGGTTAATAGGTCAGTCCCAAAAATCATATAAAATAGCATATAAATGCATATAAAACATCCAAGGTTGATAATATAATAGCATGGAATAATCAAAAATTATAGATACGTTGGAGACGTATCAGAAGCCATGGACATTCATCGAAGCACATGACAAATGTCATAGCTCAACTAGCAAGAGAGGACGATACTGTCAAAATACCACACTGGAGATGCTCCCACGATCCCGGCAAGTGTACGTGGTCATAAATTTGGGCATGACCATTGGCTCACTGAGGATACACCATGAGTCGTCGTTGCACCGCCATGGTCGTCATCTGCCAGCACTAGCACCGCCGAGCATGTCGATCCATGCATGGCCATTCACACTGCTTCCAGACATTACCGTTGTGCACCATCTCTGCAACACCACACAACCGCAATGCCTCGCGACTACCCGCCGTAATGGGTCGTCACCACCCACAGCCACACACCATCTCCATGTGATAGACACCCAAACTAGACGCCGAAGAGACATCGGAGTGGCAGTTCCAGTGCAAGCATCACCCCACCCCGGGTCCCTCTAGCCAGAACCGTCTTTAAAAAAGATGCCCGAAAGAGGACACCACGACACATGTGATGTCATTGTCTCGTTCGAGGGCTCGACCTAGGGGTTTCCCCTGGAGTAATAGATGTAAGGAGGAAAGAACTAATTTTTTACACCTCCATCAAGGCAACGACGCCCGTAAGCAGTCTCGCCACCCAAGTCCCCAGCCGGCTGGCCCACCAGAACAACTAGGGAGGCCAACTCCCTCGCCGCAGAGAAGGCCCGACCTATTGTCGTAGATCAGGAACCATGGTTGAGGAGCATCATGACGACGCTTGGCATCAGTAAGTCACCGCCAGGAACCAGGGGCGTGTGCTGCCGCACCAAGGAGACTCAGTATGGTCGCTTCACAGATCCGCCATTTCGCCGAGAGGAGCCGACTTTAGAGAATACACCGCATCAGTTAAAAGTCTCTCAGGAGCGCACAACCTCCTTTTCCTTATATTTTTCCCTTTTTTGTTTCCTTTTTTGCTTTATTTTTTGAAATAAGTTTATACTTTAAAATATTCTAAGTAGATATTTATATTACAAAAAACATTCTATAAAAAACAATTGGAATATGTGGACCAAGTATTTGAAAAATGTTAAATGTGTACAGAAAAATGTTTATCATGTATAAAATGTTTTATCACGTATCTATTTTTTATCAAGAAATTGAATTTCTTTTAACAAGTATTTGATTTTTTTTGATCAAGCATTTGAAAAATGTTGAATGTGTATAGAAATATGTTGACCATGTATTAAAAAAATAATGATTTTTATCATGTATATAAAAATGTTAATCAAGCATCTGAAAAAAAGTTGAACAAGTATTTGAAAAATGTTGATCAAGCATTTGAAAAATATTAAAAAATGATGAAATTTTGTTATCATGTATATAAAAATGTTAATCAAGCATTTAAAAAATGTTGAACAAGTATTTGAAAAATGTTAAATATGTATATAGAAAATGTTTACCATGTATTAAAAAATGTTGAATTTTTTAATATGTATATAAAAATGTTAATAAAGCATTTGAAAAAATTGTTGAGCAAGTATTCAAAAATGTTAGTGAAGCATTCAAACAATGTTGAATGTGTATAGAAAAATGTTAATATTGCATTTAAAACAATGATAATCGAAGCATTTGTAATTTTTAAATGTGCATAAAAAATATTGACCCTTTATTAAAAAATTAATCTTGTATTTGAAAAATGGTAATCAAGCATTTGAAAATGTTTAAAATATGTATTGATAAAATGTTGACCTTGTACTAAAAAATATTAATCTTGTATTTAAAAAATGTTAACGAAGCATTTGAAAAATGTTAAAATGTGTATTTAGAAATGTTGACCATGTATTAAAGAGTGTTAAATTTTGATTAAAAATGTTCAACATAAATTATAAAAATGTTGTTGACATGTACAGAAAATGTAGAAACTAAAACAAAAAGAAACGAAGAAAACCAAAAAAATAAACAAATTAAACCAAAAGAAAAAGAAAAACGGAAAAACTGAAGAAACAAATGAAAAAAAAAAGAAAACTGGGGAATAAAAAAGAAATCCGAAGAAAACCCACTAGACTTGGTTCAAGTAGGTGGCGCCCCCATTAGATGGCAAGTACAGTTGGCGCGATGGCTATCACCGTACACTATCTACCTGGAACTCCCCTTTTTATTCTTCTTTTCTTAACTGTGCGTAAAATGGGCCGGCCCGACTAATACTACGGTCTTGATGACGCGGGGGGTACGCCGACGATCTAGCCTTGCATAGCTACCGCCCGCGTCGCTTTCAACACGTCAGGAATCGTCGTCTCTCTTGCGCACGGGCTGCTGCCCGGTGACCGGTGAGGTCGCCAGCACCTCCACAGCGACCGAGAGCTCGAGCCCGTGCTCCAAAGCTCCCCTTTCATTCACGCGTTCATTGGCCGGTCAATCGCGCCATGCCATACCGCGTGTCAATTCAAGTACAACCGGGGACGCAAGGACGTGCTACTGGTCTCTAGTGCCGCCTTTAATCTGTTAATCAGTGTAGTAGTAGTACTACTTTCGTGGCTCCTCCTTTTCCTAGCTACGCAGACCACTTAATCACCTTTTGGCGCTTTCGTACTGGTCGCGGTGGATGTTCAGACGTTCCGCTCCCGGACGGAAGGTATCCTTCTTCTCTTCTTCGCATTATGCTTTGCTTTTTTGTGCATAATGCGAAAAAACGAGCCAAAAGGTGCTGCAACAACGAGTTAACGCGACCATGGGAGTTCGCACAGCGACTCGTCGAGCTGATCTACATGGAGGGAGAGAAAGATAATGAGTTATGGAGCACGTGGCGTACAAATAAGTACCGAGTTTGTTTTAGCGGATATAATTGTACTTGACGGTTCTCATGGGTAGTTTTATAACACGCGGCCGCAAACGGACTGTCGTCCGTTTTCTGTCCGCTTTCGACCCAATCTCGACTCAAGTTTGAGCCTAGTTTGCGGCCGAGCGGACAGCGCGTGGGCGGGCGGGACGCGCGCCCTTGTCCTTACCTGACCCGTCCGGCGGTGGCACAACCGGCCACTTTTCCTTTTTTTTTTCAAAGCCTCCCGTGCCCCCGACATTCTCCTCTCTTCGTCCACCATGGCCGACGACGCGAATCCCAGCGACCCATCACTTGTCGCGAAGATGCCTGTGGCGAAGAAGCTGCAGCCGGAGCTCTCGCCGGCATCCGCCGCCAAGCTCGACAGGGAATCGGCAAAGAGAAGGGACCGGCGAGCCGTTGAAAAGGAGAAGAAGGCCGCCGCACAGTACGCATCCGAGTGTACCCTGCGGCGTGCGATGCAACACCAGGCCAAGATTGACGACAAGGAGACCATCGTCTACAAGGCACACGCCCAACTCACGATAGGTGGGATGGCCCGCCCCATGCCAGCCATTCTCTCTGCCGCTGCCATGGCCGCGGCCAGCACAGGCTCGTCGGTCCCATCGACCGCCGCAACACCGTTCCCCTAGCCCATCTGTCTCACACGGCACGCCAAAATTTCGTGCTCCGCCACCGTACGACCATGGCCAGACGCGGTTCTCTACATCGTCGGACTGCGTGGTGGTCGACCCAACTACACCTGCGGGCATCATCGACCTGAACATCACGCCATTGTGAAGACCGCGACGGCATGATCTAGGTGAGACAACGGCCGCGACGGCGGTCCTTTTTGAAGGCTGGCTCCTATGCCGGCCGATGGCTTTGTTGCCGACAAGAAAACTTATCTCTTTTGAAGGCTGGCTACTGTGCCGCCGGCTGTCCTTGTTGCCAGCGATAAAATTTCTCCATTATGAAGGCTGGCTCCTGTGCCGGCCGCTGGCTTTGTTGCGGGCGTGAAACATGTCTTTTTAAAGGCTGGCTCATGTGCCAGCCGCTGGTTCTGTTGCCGGCGTCAAATTATAAGCCGCCGGTTGTGTTGCCGGCCGGCGTGAACTTGCGCGGACCGCGACCGCGGCTTCAATCCTTTGTTTCTCACATTTACATGCATGAGGACAAGACGTGGCCGAAATGCGGCCGTGCGTTGGGCGAACGCACGACTGATGCATTCATGAATCCGGACAAACACGGCTCCAATTCCATCCCTAAATAGACGAAATCTAGACAAAGCGAACATCCGCCTGAGATTGCGTGTTGGAGTTGGTCTGAGTTCGCGGTGTGATGATAAGCCAGTGCATAAACATCCAAGGACTTGGAGTCGAGCGACTCGGAGCCGACACCATGGGGGCAGGCAAAAATGCTCGTGTGGGTACGTACTAGTACGTGGTAGTATGATTCGTTGTATATGACGCGGTAGAAGCCAAAACGGCACGAGGTGTGCAGACGCTGCCTCCAATTCCGGACGCGGCCATTCCCCTCACTCTCACGACGAAGACAGACAAAACCGTCAAAATCAGGGGAACCGGGGGACGGGGCACCCCCTGCCGACCGCCGCGGCACCTACCCGATCCCTGCCTCCCACCCCAAGCCCCGCCGCGCCGTGGGGCCACGAGCCGCCCGGCCCAGCCCACCGGCAGGCAGCGCGGCGTGGTGCGGCCCGCTCGCCCTGCACGCGTCCTGCCGGCCTCACGTGCGTGGGCGACCCCGTACGTACGCGGCCGTCGTCGCACGTGTCGCGCGCTGAACTCTTCGCCCCCCACCGCGCTACCGGTTCGTCCCGCCCGTCCCTAACGAGATGCGGCCCGCGTCCCCCGCCGGATGCCCATCGGACGGCCGGGCGCTCGCGGCATCCGCCACGTACCTTTCCGACGGTGGGTGGCGGAGCGGGGCCGTCTGATTCCAGATCCGACGGTGGCGGTGCTCGTACCAGCCAAAGAAGCGGCAGAAAAGTAGTGACGGAAGGGCCATTGGCTTATTATCTTAAATATAATAATTAGCGCGATTAATTTAAGCAGCCCACCCAATCCCCCCTCGCTTATTTCATCCGCTCGTCTCCTCCCCGAGAACGCAACGCACCCAATTCTTCCTCCTTCCATCCCCCAGCTCTCCCTCTCGAGCCCGTCGGCGTGCCGCGACATTTGCATCCGGTAGAGCACGGCGGAGAGGATGGACTCGGACGCCTCCGTGTCCCCGCGGCGGCGGAGCTGCTACAGCGACAGCGGCGACTCCTCCTGCTCCGAGCCCTTCAGCGAGTGCGGCAGCGACGACCTCTCCTTCACGCCCGCCGCCGCCGCGGGCATCCACCGCCTGCTGCTCTCCTGCGCGGCCGAGGCCTCCGACGGCTCCATCTCCTCGCTCGTCGCCGAGCTCGAGTCGCCCTCGGCCTCGGTCGACTCGCTCCGCCGCGCCGCCATGGAGCTGCGCCTGCTCGCCAAGCACAACCCGGACAACCGCATCCGCATCGCGGCCTCCGGGGCGGTGCGGCCGCTCGTGGCGCTGCTGTCGCACGCCGACCCGCTGCTGCAGGAGCACGGGGTGACCGCGCTGCTCAACCTCTCCATCTGCGACGAGAACAAGGCCCTCATGGTCGAGGCCGGTGCGATACGGCCGCTGGTGCGCGCGCTCAAGTCGGCCGCGTCGCCCGCGGCCAGGGAGAACGCCGCGTGCGCGCTGCTCCGCCTCTCCCAGCTCGACGGCGCCGCGGCCGCCGCCGTCGGCCGCGCGGGCGCCGTCCCACTGCTGGTGTCCCTGCTCGAGACCGGCGGCTCGCGCGGGAAGAAGGACGCCGCCACGGCGCTCTACGCGCTCTGCAGCGGCGCGCGCGAGAACCGCCTGCGCGCCGTGGAGGCCGGCGCCGTGCGCCCGCTGCTGGACCTCATGTCGGACCCGGAGTCCGGCATGGTGGACAAGGCCGCCTACGTGCTCCACTCCCTGGTGGGCTTCGCCGAGGGCCGCTCCGCCACCGTGGAGGAGGGCGGCATCCCCGTGCTGGTGGAGATGGTGGAGGTTGGGACCTCGCGGCAGAAGGAGATCGCCACGCTCTCCCTCCTCCAGATCTGCGACGACAACGCCGCGTACCGCACCATGGTCGCCCGCGAGGGCGCCATCCCTCCCCTCGTCGCCCTCTCCCAGTCCTCCTCCGCGCGCCCCAAGCTCAAAACCAAGGTACCAATCGTTCGGCCATTACAATCACAAACAGAATTTACAGCTTCCGATGTACGGAGTACTAATTTGTTTTGCGATTCCGCAGGCTGAGGCGCTGGTCGAGATGCTACGGCAACCGCGGAGCGCGAGCCTGCGCGCCACCAGGCCGGCGGCGATCGTTGCGGCGGAGTGATGATACCGTTCAGCTACCAATTCCACCTTGGCCATGCATGCCAGGTGGCGTGCGTGCGTGCTTTTTCCCATTTCCCCGTGGCGAGAGCGAGACGAGCTGGGCTGGGCAGCCGGCCGGCGTGCCTGCCTGCCCGCCCGTGTAAATAGCCGAGCCAGCAGCGAGTTTGCGTCCGCGAGCGAGTGTACATTTCCCTCAACCTCAAGCGAGATGACGACGATGGTCCGTGGCGGAGCCAAGCCTCCCTGTAAATTCATTCTCCCCACTGTTCTTCTTCTTCTTCTTCTTCTTCCTTTTTTCACTTTTATTAGTTTCTAGTAGTACCATTTTGGGTTGCTTCCTGGAGCGAGGAAGCGAGCCAAATTCGCGTGTGGTGAAACAGCGTGTTCTGCTGTTGGAGTGAGCGTGTTCAGGACTTGGTTTCTTCTGGTGGATACGAAAGAAAGATTGTGTGTTCTCTGGAAGAAGAGAAAAAAAATCACCGGTTGGTTTGAACTGCAATCCAATCCACGACGGCCGTGCTGTTACAGTCAGGTTCTAGCGTTGTCATCACTCCATCCATCCCAGGTTCCTGCGGCAGGAGCGAGCCGTGGCTCGTGAGCCGTGAGCGAGCGAGTGACTTGGTAAATCAGCAACGTTTTGCTGGTTCAACCGAGGACGACAGCTCGGAATTTTCTAGTGGTCGCGCTGCCGCCTGCTCGCTGGGTCAGTCGGTCGGTCGTTGCCGCCAAAGGCTGGCTTCTTCTGCCGCTGTTTGTGGCCTAGAAGAAGATGCAGCACGGAATGGCCCCGCAGCAGCGGTAAAGCTGAAAAGAAAGATCTCGCGCTCGCGCCCGGTAGGTTGGTTGATTATTCGTCCCCTGTAGCTGAAAAGGACGCTGCTCTTCGGCTGAATCTGGCCACCGCCGGTAGTTCTCGGGCCCGGGGCCCTCCGACGAGGCATGGAGCTCGTGCCCATCCTCCCACACGACGCCGATATCTTCAAGTGCGGGAAACGGATAGCGGCACACGTCATACGTCGTTGTGTGGAATGACACTTGTCGCCACCTCTCACCAAGGAGTAGGTGATTGGCTGGATTCTACGCCCTTTTGGGGCGATGACGTCGTGTCATGGCATTGGCAACGTCTCTTTACCGCAACGTGTATTTTCCCTTCTTCTTTTTCTCTCTCCAACCACACGGCCTTATCGAGAAAATCTCGGCTATAAAACTATGGTACGCATTTCGCGTACACTCGAAAAAAAAAATCTTGGCTGTGTGTTTTAAAACTGAGAAAGATGGTTGCCAGATAGTGGAACATGCTGATGTAATTGGTGGGGGTCATTGGTTAGCTTGTGTTGTTACGAATACGCACTACGACGGCTAAGAAATTGCATTGACCCGACTAATCTTTAGCTCCACGACTTTTTGAGAGACATAAGTATGACTGCATGATCCCTCGGCATGTTTGACCATTACTATTCTTATTCTTATGGTTTTCAAGTTCCGTTCTACAACAAGAAACAGGGTTTTGACCCTAGCACAAGAATCTGGCGGCAATGAAATATCGAGCAGGTATGAGATGACCAACAATGCCTATAGCATTCTTTGTTTATTTTTGCGTGGTAAGGAAATTTATTGATCAAGGAATATGGTTACAATCAGCGTTCACAACACCGGCTATTTCCTCGGGGTACACCCAGTACAAAAACTTGCCATTGGAAAAGAACTACAACACACTTTTTACCGCGTAAATTTGAGAGTTGTGGGCAATACAGATCATGTTACCCTTCATATTGTGGTTTCGTTTACACGAACTACGTGCCAAACCACGTGAGCAGACACATCAACCTCGTCTACTGGCAATTTTTCTTGTCTAGGTAACGTCATCATTGCTAGCTTTATTTCATTACAAATATAGATACATCAGTGCTAGGCATACAAACCTGTAATGTCAATCCACAAAACCAAAGTATTAACCCTCGCCCTACTAGCTAGCTTATGAGGCACCGGTTCATTTCATGCGCACAATGCTCAACAGTAACATGACCTACACTATTAGAAATATTGAAGCAATCATCGAGAATAGGGGGCACCATAGAATTATCGGCCATTCGTTGCATTTCTTCCATAGATGGAGTTGTGTGAGCATCCAACTTGAGTTGTGTGAGCCTCCATTTCTTCGCCGCACAATACCATTGCTTCAACTGTGTGGGTATCCATAGCTATTCCCATATATCTATTACTCGAAGCAATAGAATCACCAATCCAGTCTCTCATAATAGCACCACATGACGCCATATTACCTTCGTACTCAAATGAGGTGTTCACATTTTATTAAACTGTGTGGGTTTGGCAATAGGGTAGTCGTAGTAGTAGGTAGTCATTCTCTCTAGTAGCTAGCGTTGCAGCCATAATTGCGGTACCTTAATATGAGCATATTAGATGTAATAACGTTTTACATTATGGGACGGAGGGAATACTTCTCAGATGTGTCATCGACTGCATGAAGAGGATCATCAACAATGGAGATGGACATGTACTATGTTTAAACCCGAGCACCGCTACCACCGCAATTATGGGACAGAGGGAGTAGTTGTCATGTTATGGCAGGATGGCGAGACAACGACGGCATCCCATAGTCATAATAACGTCCTTGCCGCCCGCCCCAGTTCCAGTGGGTCTGCATGGGTTCGATTAGTGTTACTCCCTCCGGTCCTTTTTAGTTCGCATATAAGATTTGTCTGAAGTCAAGCCTTGTAAAGTTTGACCAACTTTATAGAAAAAAATATCAACATTCACAATGTGAAATCAATATCAGTAGATGCATCATGACTTAAATTTTCATATTGTGTAACTATAGCATGGTAGACGTTGATATTTTTTTCATATAAATATGCTCAAACTTTGTGAAGATTGACTTCAGACAATTCTTATATGCAGAGTAAAAAGGACCGGCGGGAGTAGTATCCAACGGATACATCTGGATTCTGCCGACACTCGTGACCCTTGTTGTGTGTGTGTGGTCCTTCCTCGACATTTTTCTTCGTCAACGAGAGCTGCTCTTTCGGCGTGATAGCCATTTGGGACCTTAGCACAACAACTTTCCAACTTTTAGGTTTCAACTACAACAAAATTTGCCCCTCTTCAGGGAGGAAGAGATGAAGACGAAGATGCACCTTCAACGAAAGGAGTAGATATTAATCTTAATCGATTAGGATAGTCTGAAGTGTTTAACATGCACTGGAAGACGGAGTTAACAAATGATACACTATGAGCGGCCTTGGAAAATCTTGTAATTTTGCTCCGGTTAAAACAAAAAGTAGGAGTAATTGCTTGATAGCGAGACATGTTGATGTTAATGTTGAGGTTTTGGTTGGAGCCAACAAATTATTGCCCGTCTTAATCGATCTTAGGCACTAAGTAATATTCCTTCCTTTCATAATTATAAGACGTCTAGCTTTTTCTGAAATCGAATAAATATAGACACATTTTAGTGTGTTTGTTCACTAACTTTAGTTTGTTTGTAGTCTATATGAAAATATCCAAAACATTTAATGATTGGAAACAAAGGTAGTACTCCCGCTGCGGCGGCTCAAAAACCAGATTGACCCGCCTTGCCTTCAGGTTCATGACTCTTTCCAAAACTTAAGTATGCCTTGTTCAGGATCCTCTGTAGTACTATACGGTACAATGCATTCACTGACATGTGGACCCGGCCTCACATGTCATTTGCACTACAACACCGTACAGTACTGCAGAGGATCTCAACTCCACCACGTCGGCTATTCCCATTCTTATTCTTTTTTTTTTATGAAACAAGGTTCCCATTCTTATTCTCTTCATGTTTTGACCTCCGTAGGAATTACTAAGAGAAAAACTAGGTTTTGAGCCAAGCACAAGAATCTGTCAGAAACGAAACATGGGGCCGGGATGAGATGACCAAATAGTACGTACAAATAAATTGCCACCGGGCAAACCAACCTCTGGTTGAGATGGTTAGGTGGACAGTGGTATCCCCAACCCATCAGGGTTTAAATCCTGGTGCTCGCATTTATCTTGGATTTATTTCAGGAATTTCGGCGATACACTTTCAATGGGAGGAGACGTTCCCGTCGATTACGAGGCGCCTACGGTGACTTCGTAAAATCTCAAGATGGTATGCCGGCTCAGTCTTTTGGAGGTGCTCATAGAAGTAGGATGTGCGTGTGTGCGTTCATAGGGGTGAGTGTATGCGCGTTTATATGAGCGCTTGCGTTTGTACTGTGTTTAAAAAATAAAAAAAATTGCCACGCGGAAAGATTAGAAACACTGCATCCACTGCCATCTTTTCGAAAGGAAAAAAAAAACGCTGCACCGTCAAGCGGAAAGCGCACAGCCTTGGGACTGTGGTGGTTGCCGCCTCCGCCGAGCGGAGCACCCACACATGCGCTGCCGGCCGCCGCGCGCAAACGGACACGTGAGCTCACTCCGCCCCCTCCGCCGAGCCGGATCCGAATAAAATCCCGGGCCGGAGAAAGTTCTTGGCCCCGGCGCGCGCCACGCGTCGGGTCCGGCCGGCTCGAGGCCGCAGCCCAGAAACGGCTCGCCTTTCCGCCACTATAGCCGAACATGCTGCTTTGCTTGCTGTTGAGAGCGGCCGACCTCGACGCAAAGGTAGTAGTGGCATTGGCAATGATGGGAAGCCGGCCGTATTATGGCGCCCACGCCCTCCTCTGGAGCGAGCTGCCAACACACGCGAATTCAAGGCTAAATAATGCGACATGTGGTTCCACATGAGCGCTTTCCTCTCTTCTGTTACCTGCATTATGAGTGGTACATGTGCACGTATCTTGCTCTGTATTCTTCATGTTCCCCCTTTGGGTGATAGTAAGTTCGAATTTGTCAGTGTAACAAGGCATTACACATACTTAATGTTACGTTGATGAAGTGTTCCGGATCCTACCATGTGTAGCTTGTTTCGCGGTGTTGTGTACGAATGGTGGAAACATGGTTGACTATGAACAAGGCGTAGTATTTCTTTATACTACAGTAGCATGCAATTATCTGAGTTGACTCGCCGCCTGCCCTGCCATATGTATCGTGTGTCCCCCGGTGTGATTCCTCCCTGTGTATTATACTCCGTTCATACTACCATGAAGATCTGCATTGTAGGCTTGTAGTAGCACAGTATGTAGTCAGTGGAACCATGTGAGGGGGGACAAGGGTGGGTGATCACTCATTGATCGGGTCAGGAAGAGTTCGGTGGGCACGGCGGGTCCTCGTGTAATGGAGGGAGCGGTCGCACGTAGAGCGGGATGCCCACACGTGGCAGGCCAGACACAGCCCACGATGAACCAGGACGCGCCACACCTCATGCACGCCAGCTCCTTTTGCTTTGGCGAGCAGCCGGGTGGCGCAGGCACGGGCAATGCGCAGCCGGCAAGCGGCGACGTGGCCGCACAACACAACCGAGCTGGGGCTGGGCGGGTGCGCGCGCACGCGTGGCGGCCAGCGACATGAGGCAGCGCACCAACGGAGCTCGCGCGGCGGCGTCGGCGGCGGCACCGAAACCACGCCGACCCACGCACCAACCGCAGTGTACAGACGCTCGAGTGGGGCGCGGCCGGCGGCCGGGTCGCCCGTGCATGCACCGGCGTGTCCGTCTGGTATTTCCTCACAATCACGTCGCCCCGCCTGCCGCGCCGCCTGTGATCGAAGAGAAGTACTCTCTCTATTCTAAATTATTTGTCGCAAATATGGATTATCTAGAGGCTTCTTTGATTCAAAGGAATTTTATAGAATTCCTAGAGGATTGAAGTCCTTAGAATTGTTTTCTGTATTGGTCCTTTGATTCATAGGATTGGATCCCGTAGGAATTTTTTCTATGAAATCTTTTATACTACATTTCATAAGAAATTTAACATCCACTTCAATTTCTTTTTACAATTTCTTTTTTTTCCAGTGGTATCAAACAATCATTGCTAATTCTATAGGATTCAAATGGGCATGCCACTCCAACCCTACACTTTTTCTATTCTTACGTTTTTAAAATCCTACGAATCAAAGAGGCCCTAGATGTATTTTTATTTTAAATACATTCATTTTTATGACGAGTAATTTGAAACGGATGAAGCACGTGATGATTGGCGATGATGCACCGCCGCCAAAGTGACAGCCTCACCGGAACGATGCGTGCCGGTCTACGTACCTACTACCTGGTCCAATTAATCAGGCCGCTCGCCTTCTTTCCAGGGCCGTAAGCCTGGACACGAGTTAAGCGCTAATGATACGATATGATCTTTTTCCGGGAGCTCGATGTCCTTGCTGTTCCTTTTCTTCGGAGTTGATTAGGTTAGGCGTACGAGTACGACCGCCGGTAAACCGGAGTCACGTCAGACCATCATTTGCCCGTGCAAAAAGCTTGAGATCCGTCGAGGCGATCATAGACGTTACGCGCGTCAGATCATCATCGTTGCAGCGCTTCATGTCACGACATCTTCCAGAGCAGAGCAGCACAAGCTCTCGCCTTGTCTACATCGGCATGGACGGACGGACGCACCGTCAGTTGAGTTCTGCCTGTGCACGCGCGAGTTGAACACGCTGGGTATTCGTGGTCGTGGGGCAGTTCTCAAGTCGAAATCGTGATGCGCGTCCTCAACCAGGTTCTGCGCGTACCGAGAATGGGGTGGTTGTTCAAATCCAGCGAAAAGAAGAGAAAAGGTCCAGATGTCAAATACTGACCACCGAAATTGATTTATTTTTTGCAAATTTCAGACTCGCGTATGATCTTTGACCCCTTTTGAGTTCTATACAAAAGAACAAGTGGGTCTGCTCTTCGTCTTCAGAAATGAAAAGGTCAGACGGAGAGGGAGAGAGGCCCCTCTTTCGTGTACGTACTACTCACTTTGTTCCTAAATACTCTCTCTATCTCAAAATATAAGAACATTTTTTACATTATACTAATGTTAAAAATATTTTTATATTATAAGATGAAGGGAGTATATGTCTTTTTAGAGATTTCAACAAATTACTACATACAAAATGAATTGAATAAATCTATATTTTAAAACGGAAACACTAACACCTACACGTGTGGGCATTTGTATCTCACCCACATGCATGAATCCACGTCCGTTTATGGATGCACGAATCTTGACATGTTTGTGGTGCCACGTAGGATGGCCTGGAGTGTGGGCATTCATCCAGTTGCCCACACGTCCGTTTCACCACACGAAAGGGCGGTGTGTGAGTGTTTACCAGTTCGCCCACACGTCAGTTTTTACTCATGCACAAGGACTGGTGTGTGGGCATTTGCCATCTCGCCCACACGCCCGTCTCCTCTCCCACACCCAAGCTGTCAGTTACCATACGTTTTGCAGTGTACATGGCAACTGCCCTCGTGTGCTTTGTAAGCAGATGGCAACTCTTTTTTTTTACCCAGACATGTCAGTTGCCATGTGTTTTGCAGGGTACACGGCAACTGCCCTAGTGTGCTTGTAAGCAGTGTCAACTCTCTTTTTTAGCCGGACATGTTGTTTTGCCATGTCTCTTTGTAGCGCTACACGGCAACTGCCTAGTGTTAGTAGGTGACAACTCCTAAGGTTTTCAAATCATGGCAACTGCTTAGTGTTAGTAGGTGGAAACCTCTAAAGTTTTAAAATCATAGCAACTATAATAAACCAGACCATACATGACAACAACTGCAGTTATTCAAAATGGTATCTTGCACTTGACCTGAGATGGCAACTGTAATTCAGCGACATGGCAAGTGCAGTTAAACGGACATTGAAGAGGGTCCGGACCATGGCAACTGCGGGGATACGTGGTGACTGTCACGCGGGGCGTGCGGGGCCGTAAGGTAGGTGGCTGAGAGAGGTCGTGTGGGCGTTATGCATTTTGCCCACACATAGGCGTGTGAGAGGAACCGCAAAGGAAAAAGAGACGTGTGGGCGCTAGTTGTTTTGCCCATACGTAGGTGTGTGGGCTGATCCTCTTAAACATCACATAAAACGTGTGGGCAGACCCTTAATGCCCACACGTGTGACAGTTATCGTCGTCCTTTTAAAATATGTCTATATACATCTGCATGTGATAATTTATTTGAAATCTTAAAAAAAATTATACTATTTAGAAATGGAGGGAGTAGTTGATTAAACTTTGAAGACATGCACATGACTTTATCTAGGCCAAGAAAATACTAGTAGTACAAGATAGGTATCAGATTACATGTATATAATTGGCAACTTGCATTTATATATTTATTGACCAATTCCTGCACTGTTGTTGTTTGTTTCCTCTCGTTTTGGATTGGAACCGATGATGCAAACACGCTATCATTTTAGTTATACTATATATCTTAAACAAATGTGTTCCACCATGCCGATGCTGTAGGCCGAGTATATTTCATAAGTAGTAGTACTATATAGTTAGCGCACAAAACCGAAAGCATCCATAGTATCAGTACTATAATAGCAGCATCTGATACTGTAGGCCGAGTGCAGTTTTCAAATGGCACTTGTACGCAATTTAGAAATCACAGGCCGGGACTGTTCCTGCACTGCGCTGTTCCAAACCTTTGTCATATCTACGAAGAGCCGGACAGCTTCTGACATGTCGCGCCGATATTTGAATCTGCTCGCTAGACGTCCACTTGTTTCAAAAACAAAATAGAATCAACAGACGTCCGTCCAAGCAGCAACTCAAAACTGGTTCGTCAGTTCAGTTGTTTTATTTATCTTCCACGAGCGTTACATATTCACTGGCAGCAAAGGGAATCCGTACCACTAGCACTGACGCGACTGTTTGATAGAGTACCTCTAGGGAAACGGACGCAGATAAATTTGAATCAAATCCACGAAGGATCCGACCGTGTCACTCCCCTGATCTCACCTTCTCTTGGTTTTGCCGGCTGGGATCTCTGAGCTGTCGTCGATGTGCATGCCGCTCGGTAGACCTACAGATGGAGCTGTCTTTTCAGCTTATGAAAAAGATGTCTGTACACAATCCTCGGGAGAGCGCGTATAATTTGGCCTTTGGCCGCGACACTCTGAACCGGAGCCAATTCGGCCGCGTCGGATAGGTCTCCGCGGTGGTTGCGGTGACACGATGTTTTTCTTGGGACAGGATGGCGATCTTGTTCTGGAATGCGATGTCCGTCCTTGTAGATGAGCTTGCTCGTGTGCAGGATTCAGTCGTGGTCGTGCGTGCGGGCAATTCCTTTTCCATTGGTGCCGTGATCGGGCTCAATTATTGGGAAGGATTTGCTGTTGTCGGTGTCAGGATTAATTGAGGACAAGTAGAGGTCTTATCCGTTGTGATGGTCACGTAGTATTAGATGGCACGTATGAGTATCGGAGTATGGGTGTGAGTGGTCGGCTTGCCACCATGCATCATGTCTGATCCACTGTTCTTTACCTAGGCAACTATATGTACTCCTTTTGTTATCTCTGGTATGTTAGGGCAACTTCAACATGCGATCCCAAACGGATGTTCGGTTCATCCGTTTTTTGTCCGTTTAGGAAACGGACACGGTCGTCCGTTTGTGGTTGTGCGACTGTCGGTGTGCCCAACGGGCACGTAGGACGGTCCTCTCGTGGCTCCTGCTTGTGCTCTGGTGACTGCAACGACGGGACTGACCATGGGCCGACACCCACTGAGTCAGCCATCTCCGGTGCCGTGCATGACCAGCTCCATCGCTGGCTCACCAGACGAGGGTTCCACGCGGCGATGGGCGCCTCCTCCACCACCTCCTCCGGCATCTCCTCCTTGACGCCGACGTCCATCTCCGGGATGGCCATGTCGCCAGCCGCCGACAGGGCCAGAGCGGTTTCCAGGCCTCCTCCTCCACGGTCATGGGCGGTGGCGGGGACGGGACGGAGAAGGCGTCGGCGTGATGCCGCGCACACGCCTACGGCCCTGCGTTTGGGGAGGGCTGTCATCAACACGAGGAGGACGCAGGCGGTGCGGGCAAGGAGGACGACTGACAAAAAAAGATTGCCGTCGTTGGTCATGCTAGTCGCGGAGCCACGCATCCCATAGCAGTGCTCGCGGGCACTGGAGGGATCAACATGTGGTCGACGGAGAGATTCCAGTTGTTTGGCAGGTGGAGATCTTATCACGGCACCGGCGTCGCCGTCTCCCAGTAACGACGGCATACGTCGACTAGGATGTAGGGTTGTCGTGTTGCCCGGCCGCCGGCGGCGCCATCTGGAAAGCTGGTGGAGCAGGTGGCAGAGAAGGTGGTGCGGATCTGCTCGAGCGGCGTCGGCGAGAGGAGGGGCCGGCCTCTTGGTCGTGCTTCCCCATGATCCAATGCCAGCCCATGGCGCCGGCGGGGAGGTTGGCGGGCGGGGTACGATGGCGGGGAGGTGGCTAGGGTTTGCTCGTGTCGGCAATGGAGGAGGCAGGCCGACTTGGAAGTGGAAGTTGTGGAGTGACACGTCCATGACTTCCACATTCAGAAGGACGGCGAACCTACGCCCGTGTCAATGACAACCGGGTCCAGTCGTGCATGCGCATTCCATTTGGGCGGTGGAGGCAGGTGGACGGCCGCCACGCGTCCCCTAGGCGGGTGCCGAGTAAGCATGTGCCCGTCCGTTCGACGTCCGTGTGGATGCAAACCGAACACATGTTTGCGCCGAAAATGGAGCGAGCCGGACGTCAAACGGATAAAATTTGAGTATGTGGTCGCGTGTTGGGCCGTGTCTTTTGTCCGTTTGGTTCAAACGTGTTAGATGGGAAGCGTTCCTACTCCTCAATGAGGAGCCACATTGATTTATATTGATATGAGACAGGAACAGCCCCTGTCGTGGCTTACAAGGCAATACCGATCGATATACGATTTGGTTGTTACAGAGAGGAGGAGATAGCTACGAGAGAGAGGGGGAGGGAGAAGATAGAGTTTGTTGAGATTACAATAGATCATTCTATCTCTATTTCTAACACACTTTCTTAATCTCAACTATCCTATATTAAGATTCCTCTTGAACTCCTCAAATGGTTTGATTGACAATGCCTTAGTAAAGCCATCTGCTACCTGATCTTTGGAGGGGATAAATCTGATGTCCAATTTCTTCTCTGCAACCCTTTCTCTCAAAAATGAAAATCAATTTCAATGTGTTTAGTTCTACCATGAAACACTGGGTTAGCAGAGAGATAGGTGGCTCCCAAATTATCACACCATAAGCATGAAATGTGGTGTTGCTTAACACCCAACTCATTAAGTAATGATTGCATCCAAATGATCTCAGCAGTTGCATTAGCTAGTGACTTATATTCAGCCTCCGTACTTGACCTTGACACTGTAGCCTGTTTCCTGAAACTCCAAAAAAATAAGATTAGGACCAAAGAATATTGCAAATCCTCCAGTTGACCTCCTATCATCACTGCATCATGCCCAGTCAGCATCAGAAAAGGCACTATCAAGAGTGGAGCTGGAACGTTTAAACTAGAGTCCAAGGCTTACAGTGTATTTTATATATCATATAATTCTTTTAACAGTTGTCTAGTGTACAGTAGTAGGTGCATGTAGATACTGACAAACCTTGTTAACAGCAAATGATATATCTGGTCTTGTTAGTGTCAAGTACTGTAAGGCACCCACAACACTCCTATACCTTCTGATCTCTTGTTCCTTTAGAGGATCCCCTTCAAAGGCTCACAGTTTTTCTGAAGAGGACAATGGTGTAGGTGAAGGCTTACAATCCTTCATCCTCATGCGAGTCAGAAACTCAGTAGCATATTTTTCCTGATTTAGTACTATGCCATCTGGAATCTTTTTGACCTCAATGCCCAGGAAGAAGTGTAAATCACCAAGATCTTTCAAGGAAAACTCTGAACTTAAATCATGAAGTAGAGCATTAGTAGCACTCGGTGAAGAACTGGCAACTATAATATCATCAACATATATCAAAATAAATATGACTGTGTTTGCCTTATTGTAGATGAAGAGTGATGTGTCAGTTTTAGATGCAACAAATCCAAGGCACCTTAGCTGAGAGCTTAGCCTTGAGTACCATGCTTTTGGTGCCTGTTTTAGGCCATAAAGAGCCTTATCAAGCTTACACACATAGTGGGGTGTTTTCTTATTTTTATACCCAGGTGGTTATCGCATGTAAACCTCCTCTTCCAGAACACCATGCAAAAACGCGTTCTGTACGTGAAAGATCGTGGATGTCGCCTAGAGGGGGAGGGTGAATAGGCATTACAAAATAATTATGATTTAGGCTTGAACAAATGCGGAATAAACCTAGCGGTTAATTTTTCAAGCAAAAAACCTAAAACAACTAGGCTCACCTATGTGCACCAACAACTTATGCTAAGTAAGATAAGCAACTATGTGATAGCAAGATATATGACAAGAAACAATATGGCTATCACAAAGTAAAGTGCATAAGTAAAGAGCTCGGGTAAGAGATAACCGAGGCACGCGGAGACGACGATGTATCCCGAAGTTCACACCCTTGTGGATGCTAATCTCCGTTTGGAGCGGTGTGGTGGCACAATGCTCCCCAAGAAGCCACCAGGACCACCGTAATCTCCTGACGCCCTCGCACAATGCAAGATGACGTGATTCCACTAAGGGACCCTTGAGGGCGGTCACCGAACCCGTACAAATGGCAACCCTTGGGGGCGATCACCGAACCCGTACACTTTGGCAACCCTTGGGGGCGGTCACCTGTACCCATCAAATTGCTCGGGGCGATCTCCACAACCTAATTGGAGACCCCGACGCTTGCGCGGAGCTTTACACCACAATCATTGAGCTCCGAACAACACCAACCGTCTAGGGCGCCAAGGCACCCAAGAGGAACAAGCTCTAGGGTGCCCAAACACCCAAGAGTAATAAGCTTATCAAACTTCACTTCCACATATCACCGTGGAGAACTCAAACCGATGAACCAAATGCAATGGCAAGGGCACACGGAGTTCCCAAGTCCTTCTCTCTCAAATCCCACCGGAGCAACTAATGCTAGGGAGGAAAATGAGAGGAAGAACAAGACGGAGAACACCAAGAACTCCAAGATCTAGATCCAAGGGGTTCCCCTCACATAGAGGAGAAAGTGATTGGTGGAAATGTGGATCTAGATCTCCTCTCTCTTTTCCCTCAAAAACTAGCAAGAATCCATGGAGGGAGTGAGAGTTAGCAAGCTCAAAGAAGGTCAACAATGGGGGCAAAAACAAGCTCAAGAGATAGAGAACCATTGGGGAAGAAGACCCCCTTAAATAGGTCCCCATGAATCTGCCTGTTATGTACAGAACAACATAGGAGCGATACAACCTCTATGAGCACCGGTACAACCGGTAACAGGCAATAAGCGGTACAACCGGTCCACAACTACCCAACAACCGCACCACAATAGAGACCAGTCCAGTGGTAGAGCGGTACATGACCGGTACAACCTCCGGACCAATTCTGGAGCGGTACAACTGCTCCAAACACTGGTTGTACCGGTCAAACGGTACAACCTCTCTATGTAAAACAGGCAATATCAAAACAGCCACAACTTTCGCATACGAGCTCCGAATTCGACGAAATCAAGTTTGTTGGAAAGCTAACGATAAGGGCTAACACAATCTTGAGAGAAATATAAATAAGAAGCAAATGATACAAGGACCATAATAAAATGGTGAGAACCCTTCCTCGGATAAGACCGGTAAAACCTCCAACACCGAAAACATCATAGAAGATGCATGCGAACTCCGTTTTCGATGAACTCAAGATTGTCATCAAGATGACCATAAGCTCTAAGACTCACAAATGAAATCAAACAAGAACCAAGAAATATAATTCAAGGATGCAATGATTTGGGCTCTCGACGAATGATATGATCAAGCTACTCCCTAGAGAGCCCCCCTTGATAGTACGACAATCGATCCTACAACCTGGTCTCCCAACTACCACTGTGAGACCGGTAAAATAGAAAACCTATAAAGGGCAAATCTTTGCCTTGCACATAGTCCACTTGAGCTAGATGATGACGATCTTGACTTCCTCAAGTTGGACCATCTTTCTTGATTGTGTTGGCTCGATGAAGACTAGTTGATTGCTCCCCCATACTCCACTATGGGTGAGCCACTCTTTGGCACATCTTCACAATTCCATTGACACCACAATGGACGGCAAGCTTCAAGCTTGATTGCTCCCCCATACTCCATTATGGGTGAGCCACTCTTCGAGTTGCTCCACTTGAACTTGCACACTGCAAACTTGATGACGATCACCACTTGATGTCATCCTCCATGGGTTGTATGAGATCTTCCTCTTGACGCAAGACCATGGAAACATACCTAACCCCACAAAGAACTCTCACGTAGACCATGGGTTAGTACACAAAGCGTAATGGACAATGCTTACCATACCATGGGATCACTTGATCCCTCTCGGTACTTCTTCTACGCTTTGTGAGTTGATCAACTTGATTCGCTCTTGACTTAGTCTTGATCAACATTGAATCTTTCCAGCTCTCTTCATTTGGATGATGTCTTGAAGGTAAACATGAATGATCACACAATCTTCTTCTTCAAGACATGCTTGCAATAAGCTCAACTCACACATGACCAATCTTTGGATAATTCCTTGAAAAGCACTTTGGCCATCTCAACTCACACATGACCAATCTTTGGATAATTCCTTGAAAAGCACTTTGGCCATCTCATAAACTCCTTGAAACTAACACATGGACTTCAAGACAATCCTATGGACAAATCCTTCAAAGATAACTCAAGGCAACCGTTAGTCCATAGAGATTGTCATCAATTACCAAAACCACACATGGGGGTACCGCATGTCCTTTCAATCTCCCCCATTTTGGTAATTGATGACAATCACTTTCAAGAGAGTTTATATAAGGAATTATTTATCACCATGCAATGCAACAACCAATAATGCATGTGTATGAGATGCGAATGCTTAGATACAAAACCAAAGCAAGAAGAAAAAACTCTCTAAACTTATCCAGAAAACTCTCTTAAACTTCTCCCCCATTGGCATCGATTGCCAAAATGGGCAAAAAGCTTAGAAGGCCAATATAAATTGTGTTCCTCCATAAGTTGTGTATTTCTCAACAAGAGAGTGGAATGCAATACACATATCCAACGGTAATACTTGGAGGAAGACCAACTATATTGAGGCACCAAGATTTCTAAAGGAATGATATGCCACAAGGACATAACAAAGAGAGACACAAGCAATCAAGCAATCAAAAGCTACTAATTGAAGCAAGCAATCAACGGGTATCAATTGAACCAACTAGACCAAAGATCCTACGAGCTACATGAATAAAGGATATTATGATATGAGCGGAGGAGTGTTCTAAAGAAACTAGAGAAGCTCCCCATGATTTGTGCACACATAAGAATTTTCGTATTCGGATACAAAGTGCACAAAATAGGATCACAGCTCCCCCAAAATCAATAGAAACTTACAACAAATGCAAGTGAGCATATAGGAAACTAAGCCTAGTACATGCAACAAACACATGGTTGAGCAACAAGTGAAAGAGGCAACTTAAGAATGTTCTCAACCAAAATGATGTGTGTGAGTCAAGGCAATGCACTTGAGAAGACTAATGTACGGATGAGCATTAAGCATCAATAAAGTCTTGAAAGAATGAGGCACACGGTGCAAGGCCTATCATTCCCACACACAACTAACAAATGGGTTCACAAGCTTACTAATAAGCATATAAAGGACCTATGCTTGTGACAACCCATGGTGAAGATAGAGGATGAAAGCCTCATCAAAACGAGGGATACCAATTAAGATGGCAAAAGCCTCGTAAATAAAAGCATGAGGAAAATAATCTTCACCACACAAGAGTCATCAAGATGCAACGATATAAGACACGCACTCAAGGCAAAAGATTTCACAGAGCCACCAAATAAATAACAAGAGAAAGACAAGGTGGACGTGAAAGAAAGGATATCAACTAGATATGCAACTTCTCTCAAGTGTATAAGATTCTAGGTAGACGAAATCATGATGATATATATCTACAAAGAAGGATGTACACCCGAAAAAGTTACAACACGAGGAACAAGATATCCAAAGGGAGGTCATACATATACCAATAAGATATTTGCTTGGGAGCATAGCACATGGCTAGATATGGTCTTATTGTATATAAATGAAGTCCACACACGAACAACAAAGACATCACAACTAGCAACAAGAGATCATTGTTGGGATGCTTTGAGAAAGGAAACAAGTATCACAAGAATGAATGAATAACATGCCATGATACAACATACACAAGGTTGATGCAAGAAATGTGTGCATGAAGAATATGAAGATACTTGTTACCGAGTTAACATTGGAAGGATGTAATAGATACCAATTGAAGGTAGATAGTAGTTCATTGATCATCCTAGCTCGACTCCAATAAGCACATGATGACAAAACCTTCCTTGTGAGTGAGCCGAGCATCCAATGTATCTCCAATTGTTCCTAGAACAACAACACAAACAAAATGGTACCCAAACTCATTGGGACCAAAGAGTTAAAGGAAATGAAATTCATGCACATCTCATCCAATTTGAGACTTGGTGGAGTTTCCCCTATATATTGGGTCGAAGAAAGAAAGCATGCCAAAGATACTACATGAAGTTAATATGCATGCTCAAGACTTTCAAGAACCGATACCAAATGACAAAGAAAAACCAAGTGAAGAAAAGATACCAAATGAATAAAACATCACTTGGAGGATATCCATAAAAGATACACCAAGAAATGATATATCCATAGATACACTAAAAAAGGTATCAAACTCCCAAAAGAGAGGATGGTTCCAAACAAACCAAGCTCTCTACAAAGTTTCATGATGGCACAAAGTACCAAAATGAAAACGGCTTGCCTTCCACCAACACACCCTTGATAAGGATCGCAAGACGAGTGTTTTTATAGAAAATAGGATAGCTCCCCCAAGACTAGTGCATTGAGAGAATTTGCATTTGAATACAAAATGCACAAGGTGGGATCGCCACTTTCACTATATCTAGAAAACACTAAACAAGATCAAGAAATAAACAAGATCCACAAGTGGTATGGAAGACAAAGGGGGATGATACAATCCTTGGCAAGAGAAAAGGCAAATAAAAAACAAAAGCCAATGTAAAGATGATCAATAAATTCTACCACAAAAGTGAGTACCAATTGTCAAAAGACAAGAAGTAAATGGAAATAATTCTTAGTGGTAGATAGCAAGGATATCCGACATCATCTTCACACCATACAAAAAGCAAATTGCAAATTGTAGAGCTAACATGCCACCTAGGAACAAGATAATTTACAATATCAACTCTAGATGAGAATATCTCAAATGTACACATTTTCTAGGCTAGTAATATACACATAGCATATTACTCCCCCATAATGTGATACCAATTAAAGATAGACAAGAGGCAATTAAAGGATCCAACAAGAGATAATTAATGGACTATTTAGAATTTGAATTTCTCATGAGAAGACATACCACATAGTGACTAGATAAGCTTGCAATATCAATACTAAGTGGTATTCCCCATGTACCCACCTTTATAGGATTGTGAAGTGCACAAAGTACATCACTCCCCCATAATGGGATATTACATTAATCTCTCACAAGAGCCAACTAAGAAATAAACAAGATGCAAAAGGCTCAACGCATGACACACACGTACATGATGTGCAAACCAACACACACATACTTGATTGCTCAAGATAATCAAGTTGGAAGCACAACATATACAAACACATGCAAGGAACAAAACCAAAACATGCAAGGGGGCAAGTAACTTTAAATGTAAGCAATTGAGGTACAAGTTACCGCAAGGAGGCACATTGGATATAAGATATAATCTTGATGATTCAATTGACTTGGCTTGAGACAATAAGAATGATGAAGTCCCCTTAATTCTTCATAATGTAGCCAAGTCTCCAATGACCTCCATCATCACCTATTGATCAAGTTTGAGCTTGTTGGTCCCCAACCAAGTTGGTTCCTAAGAGGTTAGTCACAATAGGCTTGGCTACCCAAATGGTTCTTTGCTTCAAACCACTTTGAGTACCAACAAACTTGGCAACCACATTGCCAACCTTATCCTTCCCAAGAGAATAGAAATAATCAATAATAATTGGGTTGAATAAGTTACCACTAGTGCATGAAGAGGCGAGGTGACTTTTCTCGCGACATAGGTAGCAACGTCTACTCTTCACTTTCTTCTCACTTGATTTCTCAACTTGAGAAGCATAAGCTTGAGTCTTCTTGGGAAGAGGCTTTTCTTCAACTTGAGGTTGAGAATGAGAGTGTACTTGTGGCCGCTTTACTTGTTGCTTGTCACTAATCGGCTTCTTCTTCAATGGGCAAGATCTAACATGATGCCCTTCTACTTTGCACTTGAAGCAAACAATCTTGGCCGAATTCTTGACTTGTTCTTGGCCCTTCCTTTTGTTCACCTTGGACTTCTTCTTCTTGTTGGAGTTGAATCCAAGTCCACCTTTGTAATTGGGGGATTTTTGCACACTCAAGATATTGTTGAGTGTGGATTTCCCTTCATTACTCTTTTCCAAGTCTTTCTTCAAAGAAGTGACTTGGGACTTGAGCTCTTTGATTTCCTCTACATGGTTAGTCTCAACACAAGTACTAGAGGAAGTATAAGCTTCATCATTAGAGCAACAAGGCAAGGAAAGAAATTCATCACAAGATGTACCAACATTGTGAGTAGATGAATTACAAGGACTAGCACATGGCAATATAGCATTTTGACTAGAATTAGTGCTAGTATCCACATGAGGCTCACTAGATGTTACCTTAGAAATCATGGCCTCATGAGATATCTTTAGCTCATTATGGGATACTAGAAGATCATCATGAGAGCTTGAGAGCTTTTCATGGTTTTCTTCCAATTTCCCATAATTGCTAGATAGCAACTCAAGTTGAGCCCGAAGCTCAACATTCTCCTTCAAAATGGATGCTTCACAAGTAATAGAGTTTGTATCCCAAGCATAATCATTAACAACAATAGGAGAGGACACCTTGGCAAGCTCTTTTAAGTAAGAAGCTTCAAGTTGAGCATGAGACTCGGTGAGTTTGATGAGCTCACCCTTGATGACCCTTGAGCCATTTTTGAGGTGCTCAAAATCCTCAAGGAGTCTAGCATGAGCAACTTCAAGCTTAGCATTTTTAGTTTTGAAATCATTGGCCACCTCGAGTGCTCTATCATGAGATTCCTTTATTCTAGATAATTCTATAGCAAAGGTCTCCTCAAGAGATTCGGATGAGTCTTGTTCATGTTCAAGAGCTTGAGATAGCTCCGCGATCTCATTTGCGTAATCACGCTCATGAGCTTCCATTTTCTCAATGGTGACCTCATGCTCCTCTAGATGAGATTCCATCTCCTCAATGTATTTATTGCCTTCAATGGCAATAGACATGATTTCCATGAAGTTGGAACGAGCAAGTTTATTTTTGTGAAGAGCTTTAAAAATCATTTTCCCCTTAGTTTTTAAGGAGGCAACATTATCATTCTCTTCATCATAATCAACATCATCATCACTCTTGCCATCATCACAAGATATATTGGGATTCAAAGTGGGAGATACCTTTGAAGCCTTGGCCATAAGGCAAAATGCAATGGATGATGATGTAGGATCCGTTGAAGCACCATTCAAGCCCACATCTTGTTCCATGGGGTGTTGGGTTTCCTCTACATTGTTAGCACAACAATTTGAGGACATATATGCATTTTTATCATGGCAACAAGACATAGTAAACATATCATCATGATATTTAGTCAAGCAATTTCTACATGATATGCAAGGACTATCAACACAAGCATGTGAAACATTTGGAGTGCTCGAAGTGTTAAAGCCCAAAGAAGGAGCATTGCAATAAGATAGTGATGAAGGATCATCCACAATAAACATACTATCATCATTGCAACGACCAACACTACTCACCATATCATTACCTTGTGGCAAACCACATGTAGGTGAAGTAGAAGAAGTTGGGAAAACTATACGACCGGATGTGGAGGGAGAATAATCATCCCCACAAAACTTGGACGCGCTATATTTATCTTGAAGCTTTGTCCACAACTCATGAGCATCCCGGAACGGCATGAGTTGAAATATAACTACATTGCTCAAAGCATCGAAAAGCACATTAGAAGCTTGAGCATTGAGATAAGAGTTTTTATCATCCTCTAAAGATAATCTTTGGGGATCCTTTGGAGGAGAAAAACCCATATTTACAATTCGCTCTAAATTTGGGTCCATGACCCTAAAGAGATTAAGCATGCGAATTACCCAAACATCAAAATTTGTGCCATCGAAACAAAGAGTGTCAGAGAATCCTAATCCCCTAGTCGACATCTTTACTCTCTAAGCGGTAAAGCCTAATAAAGAGAGACGAGGCTCTGATACCAATTGAAAGATTGTGGATGTCGCCTAGAGGGGGGTGAATAGGCGTTATAAAATAATTACGATTTAGGCTTGAACAAATGCGGAATAAACCTAGCGGTTAATTTTTCAAGCAAAAGACCTAAACCAACTAGGCTCACCTATGTGCACTAACAACTTATGCTAAGCAAGATAAGCAACTATGTGATAGCAAGATATATGACAAGAAACAATATGGCTATCACAAAGTAAAGTGCATAAGTAAAGAGCTCGGGTAAGACATAACCGAGGCACGCGGAGATGACGATGTATCCCGAAGTTCACACCCTTGTGGATGCTAATCTCCGTTTGGAGTGGTGTGGAGGCACAATGCTCCCCAAGAAGCCACTAGGGCCACCGTAATCTCCTCACGCCCTCGCACAATGCAAGATGACGTGATTCCACTAAGGGACCCTTGAGGGCGGTCACCGGACCCATACAAATGGCAACCCTTGGGGGCGGTCACCGAACCCGTACACTTTGGCAACCCTTGGGGGCGGTCACCGATACCTGTCAAATTGCTTGGGGCGATCTCCACAACCTAATTGGAGACCCCGACGCTTGCCCAGAGCTTTACACCACAATGATTGAGCTCCGAACAACACCAACCGTCTAGGGCGCCAAGGCACCCAAGAGGAACAAGCTCTAGGGTGCCCAAACACCCAAGAGTAATAAGCTTCTCAAACTTCACTTCCACGTATCACCGTGGAGAACTCAAACCGATGCACCAAATGCAATGGCAAGGGCACACGGAGTTCCCAAGTCCTTCTCTCTCAAATCCCACCGGAGCAACTAATGCTAGGGAGGAAAATGAGAGGAAGAACAAGACGGAGAACACCAAGAACTCCAAGATCTAGATCCAAGGGGTTCCCCTCACATAGAGGAGAAAGTGATTGGTGGAAATGTGGATCTAGATCTCCTCTCTCTTTTCCCTCAAAAACTAGCAAGAATCCATGGAGGGAGTGAGAGTTAGCAAGCTCAAAGAAGGTCAACAATGGGGGCAAAAATAAGCTCAAGAGATAGGGAACCATTGGGGAAGAAGACCCCCTTAAATAGGTCCCCATGAATCTGCCCGTTATGTACAGAACAACATAGGAGCAGTACAACCTCTATGAGCATCGGTACAACCGTAACAGGCAATAAGCGGTACAACCGGTCCACAACTGCCCAACAACCGCACCACAACGGAGACCAGTCCGGTGGTAGAGCGGTACATGACCGGTACAACCTCCGGACCAATTCTGGAGCGGTACAACCGCTCCAAACACCGGTTGTACCGGTCAAGTGGTACAACCTCTCCATGGGGCGGTACAACCTCTCTATGTAAAACAGGCAATATCAAAACAGCCACAACTTTCGCATACGAGCTCCGAATTCGACAAAATCAAGTTTGTTGGAAAGCTAACGACAAGGGCTAACACAATCTTGAGAGAAATATAAATAAGAAGAAAATGAGAAAAGGACCATAATAAAATGGTGAGAACCCTTCCTCGGATAAGACCGGTAAAACCTCCAACACCGAAAACATCATAGAAGATGCATGCGAACTCCGTTTTCGATGAACTCAATCTTGTCATCAAGATGACCATAAGCTCTAAGACTCACAAATGAAACCAAACAAGAACCAAGAAAGATAATGCAAGGATGCAATGGTTTGAGCTCTCGACAAATGATACGATCAAGCTACTCCCTAGAGAGCCCCCCTTGATAGTACGACAATCGATCCTACAACCCGGTCTCCCAACTACCACTATGAGACCGGTAAAATAGAGAACCTATCAAGGGCAAACCTTTTCCTTGCACATAGTCCACTTGAGCTAGATGATGATGATCTTGACTTCCTCAAGCTGGACCACCTTTCTTGATTGTGTTGGCTCGATGAAGACTAGTTGATTGCTCCCCCATACTCCACTATGGGTGAGCCACTCTTTGGCACATCTTCACAATTCCATTGACACCACAATGGACGGCAAGCTTCAAGCTTGATTGCTCCCCCATACTCCATTATGGGTGAGACACTCTTCGAGTTGCTCTACTTGAACTTGCACACTGCAAACTTGATGACGATCACCACTTGATGTCATCCTCCATGGGTTGTATGAAATCTTCCTCTTGACGCAAGACCATGGAAACATACCTAACCCCACAAATAATTCTCACATAGACCATGGGTTAGTACACAAAGCGTAATGGACAATGCTTACCATACCATGGGATCACTTGATCCCTCTCGGTACTTCTTCTACGCTTTGTGAGTTGATCAACTTGATTCACTCTTGACTTAGTCTTGATCAACATTGAATCTTTCCAACTCTCTTCATTTGGATGATGTCTTGAAGGTAAACATGAATGATCACACAATCTTCTTCTTCAAGACATGCTTGCAATAAGCTCAACTCACACATGACCAATCTTTGGATAATTCCTTGAAAAGCACTTTGGCCATCTCAACTCACACATGACCAATCTTTGGATAATTCCTTGAAAAGCACTTTGGCCATCTCATAAACTCCTTGAAACCAACACATGGACTTCAAGACAATCCTATGGACAAATCCTTCAAATATAACTCAAGGCAACCGTTAGTCCATAGAGATTGGACTCAATTACCAAAACCACACATGGGGGCACCGCATGTCCTTTCAGTACGTCTAGCTGCCTCAAGCTCCATCCCCTGAAAACAACAATAACTAACACAAGCCTAATAGTTGCAGCTTTAACAACGGGACTAAACATGTCCTCGTAATCCAGACCATAACGTTATTTAAAACCTTTTGCGACTAGACGTGCCTTGTACCTGTCAATCGAGCCATCTGCCTTTTTCTTGATTCTACATACCCATTTACAGTCAATAACAATTTTACCTCGCCGTTCAGGTACAAGGTGCCACGTTTTATTTTTCAGGAGTGCAGAGTACTCTTCATCCATTGCATTTTCCACCTTAAATCTCCAAGTGCATCTTTCAATCTAGTTGGTTCTCCTGCAACACATAACATGCCATAGTGTATAGTACCATCTGTTCTAATTTTTGGATTTTTTATACCTTTTTGGAGACGAGTTGTCACACGTGAGGATGGCACCGATTGTGGCTGAACACGCGACCGTGCCACAGAAGATCCAGATGACGCACCAGATTCTCTGGATTCACTTTTTTGTAGCTGATCCGGACCCTGATTCTGTGACGTCCTGTGTGTTTGCGCTGGTACTGGCGGATTCTGGTGCTATAGCCCCGCGCGATGCAGAAGATCCCGTAGGCGTCGCTGTCGCCTGATCCGCATGCGTGGGCTGCCGCGATCGCGAGCCGACCGTGCACGATCCCGAGCCGGCCGTCTCAGGCTGGAGACTGGTCGCGGTGGGCCTCCCGCATGTGGGACGCTGAGCCGGCCCACTGCTTGGCGACTTGGCGTGCTGGCACTGGCCTCTGATGGGCGCACGATCCAGAGTTGATCGCTGCGCACGATCTAAGGACGCCTGGCGCTGCGGCATCGCAGGTTGCTCCGTATCAGCCTCGTAGTCCGCGCCTGCCTCTTATTCCTCCAACACATGCAATATGGGGCCATTTTGTGCCAAATATTGATTATTTTGAGCACCGTTTTCTCCTGCGTTTTCTCCATGACCCTGCACAGGAATAGATGCACAGCTAGAACTGGTTGAAGTGTCATATTAGTTAGTACAATCGTCGCCCCCTTGCTCAAAATTCCGAAGGTTTGGAGGAAGAAGAAGAATTTCTTTCTTAAGAATGGCTCCAGCGTTAAGATGAAGAGATGCAAAAGGGAAAATGGACTCATCGAAAACGACATCACGGGATATATAAAACTCTGCCAGTAGAGACATCTAGGCATTTTACTCCTTTGTGAATAGGACTATATCCCAAGAAAACACATCGTTTGGAACGTAAAGCAAGTTTGCGCGAGTTATATAGCCGTAGGTTAGGCCAGCATGCACAACCAAAGACACACAAAGACTTGTAATCTGGACTAGTGCCAGAAAAACGTGTGATTGGGGTCTCAAATTTGATGACTTTGCTAGGGAGCAAGTTGATGAGATATGTGGCAGTTAAGAATGCTTCATCCCAGAATTTTAGTGGCATAGATGCATTTGCGAGTAGAGCTAGGCCTACTTCAACAACATGACGATGTTTTCTTTCTGCATAACCATTCTGCTGGTGCGCATGTGGACATGCAACATGATGAGAAATACCAAGTTGCTGAAAGAAGGAATTCAGTTTCCTGTATTCACCTCCCCAGTTGGTTTGCATGGCAATGATCTTAGTGTTTAGTTTTTTTTCAACAAGATTTTTAAAGTTTGTGAAAACTTGAAACACTTCAGACCGTTTCTTAAGAAGATAGATCCATGTAAACTTGCTATAATCATCAATAAAGCTTACATAGTATGAGTGTCTACCGACTGAAGTTGGAGCTGGCCCGCAAACATCTGAGAAAACAAGTTGCAAGGGTGCAGTAGATATGCTAGTAGATATAGGGTATGCAAGTTGATGGCTTCTAGCCCGTTGACATGGATCACAAACCGACTCACTTATCTCATGAGAGAAGGGGAATTTATTCTTGCTAAGAACAAATTTAACAATGACTGATGAAGGGTGACCTAATCTACTATGCCACTTGGATGATGAAGGCTTGATAGCGACAAACGCTTGTTTATTCGATGATGATGACGAAGATATAAGTGGGTAGAGACCTCCCACACACTTGCCCCTAAGTAGGATTCTCCTTGTGTCCAAGTCCTTTACCAAAAAGACATTAAGGGTAAAATTCAATAAGGACACGATTATCTAAAGTAAATCGATGAATAGAGAGAAGATTTTGTGAGGCTTCAGGGACATGAAGAACTTTGTTTAGATGCAAGGTTTTTTAGGGGTTTTAACGATTGAATGACCAATGTGAGCACCTATCATACCAGAACCGCTTGCGGTGTGCACTTGATCATGTCCATGGTACTTCTCCTTGAACGTCAACTTGTCCAGCTCGCCGGTGATGTGATGTGAAGCACCGGTATCCGCATACCAGTTCGTGTCGACGCCATAGGAGTTGGTGACCATGTTTGCACTCTTCTCCTCGGGTTCATCTTCATCATACCTATGCCAACAATCACGAGCACCTCTTGGATGATGCTTGTAGCAGATTTGACATTCTGGATAGTCGTGTGCTTGCTGTTGTCGTTGTTGCTGTGGGTGACCGTGGCCACCTCTGCCGCCTCCGTGGCCACTAGATGGAGTCGGGGAAGGACGCCTACCTCGGTCGCGTCCCCTGCCGTTGCTGCGCCCGCGGCCTCTGCTGTAGCCGCGCCCGCACCCCCTGCAGGCCATGTTTGCAGAGGATTTGAAACCCCCATCAGGGCCATCGCCAAGCATCTCGACTCGCTGGTCGAACTCCGTGATATGAGCGAACAGGTCGTCAACTGTGATCTGGTTTTCGATTGTGCCAATGGCTGCCGCAACAGGATCATAGTCTCCATCGAGGCCGGCAAGGACATAATCCACCATCTCTGGATCCGAGACGGGGCGTCCTGCTGTTGCGAGCTCGTCCCCCAGGTTCTTCATCCTGGAGATATAGGCGCTGCTGGACATGGAACCCTTCTTCGTGTTGGTGATGGCAATCCGCAGATTGGTGATGCGGGATTGGGACTGCGAGGAGAACAAGGTGGTCATGGCAGTCCAGGGATCAAAGGTTGTCTCCTTGCTCGCAACTTGGGCGAGGATCTCCATTGACAGAGAGTTCAGAAGATGACTCAGAACCTGCTGATTCTTTGATATCCACTGTGCATACAACGGATTGGGCTCCATGGCGATGGTTTTGTCCGCCTGCTCTCGCTGCACCATCTTCGGTGGCGCGGCATCTGATCCGTCTAGGAGGCCTGAGGAAGTCCTGGATTAGGGGGTGTTCGGATAGCCGAACTATACCTTCAAGCCGGACTCCTGGACTATGAAGATACAAGATTGAAGACTCCGTCCCGTGTCCGGAAGGGACTTTCCTTGGCGTGGAAGGCAAGCTTGGCGATACGGATGTTCAGATCTCCTACCATTGTAACCGACTCTATGTAACCCTAACCCTCTCCGGTGTCTATATAAACTGGAGGGTTTTAGTCCGTAGGACAACATACACATCTACAATCATACCATAGGCTAGCTTCTAGGGTTTAGCCTCTCTGATCTCGTGGTAGATCAACTCTTGTATTACCCATATCATCAATATTAATCAAGCAGGACCTAGGGTTTTACCTCCATCGAGAGGGCCCGAACCTGGGTAAAACTCCATGTCCCCTGCCTCCTGTTACCATCCGGCCTAGACGCACAGTTCGGGACCCCCTACCCGAGATCCGCCGGTTTTGACACCGACATTGGTGCTTTCATTGAGAGTTCCTCTGTGCCATCGCTGTCAGGCCCGATGGCTCCTACGATCATCAATGGCGATGCAGTCCAGGGTGAGACCTTCCTTCCCGGACAGATCTTCGTCTTCGGCGGCTTCGCACTGCGGGCCAATTCGCTTGGCCATCTACAGCAGATCGAAAACTACGCCCCTGGCCGTCAGGTCAGATTCGGAAGTTTAAACTACACGGCTGACATCCGCGGGGACTTGATCTTCGACGGATTCGAACCACTGCCGAGCGCGCCGCACTATCACGACGAGCATGATCTAGCTCTGCCGCCGAACAGTGCCCTGGAGGCCGCACCCGCATCGGCTCCGATCCTTAGTTCGGAGCCAACCGCACCGATCGAGGATGGGCGGTTGGACGCCACCTCGGGGGCTGTGATCCCAACGGTGGTTGAGCCGAACACCAGCCCCGTACTCTGCGAGGCTCGTGACTCCAAGGAGCCGGACTCCTCTTCGGACTCCGAACCCTCCGCGCCCCTGCCAGTCAAATCTGATTGGGCGCCGATCATGGAGTTCACTGCCGCAGACATCTTTCAGCACTCGCCTTTTGGCGATATCCTGAAGTCACTGAAGTCTCTCTCTTTATCAGGAGGGCCCTGGCCGGACTACGGTCAGCAAGGTTGCGGTACGGACGATGAAGAAATTCAAAACCCACCCACCACCCACTTTGTAGCCACTGTCGACAACTTAACCGACATGCTCAACTTCGACTCCGAAGACATTGACGGTATGGACGCCGAGGAAGGAGACGATAAAGAATCAACACCTATCGAGCCCTGGGACGCCACCTCGTCATATGACGTATACATGGTGGACGCACCCAAAGATGACGGCGAGGAACGGAAGGACGCACCGAAGGATTGTTCCCTCGAAAAGCAGTCAAAGCAGCGACGCAAGCGCCGCCCCAAATCCCGCCTCGACAGAAATAGGGATCACACTGATCCAGCGCTGGAGCAGGGGGAACCGCTGCCAGACAACGGCAATCCAGATAATCAAACCAAACAAACAAATCCTATCAATGATAATGGTCCGGATGACATAACGCCGGACAGGCACTCGGAGCAGCAGAATGCCCGTAAAAGGCTCATTGCCACCGCAAGGAGCCTCAAAAAGGAGAAGCGGAGGCTCAAGGCCGCGCAAAACACGCTCCAATTCAGATGGAGAAAAATACTCAACACTGTAGCAAGGTACGGCGACAATCGCCCCTCCAAGAGCTACCCAAAGCGGAAGCTGCTACCCGAATTCGATGAGGAGGCCTCAGACCCCCCCACAACCAAATATCAAAGCAGCCACCTGGTCGGATAGACGACCCCTCTACCACCACAGAACGGCATTCAACACCGCTCACAATACAACACGCGACCCATGCGAGGGCTCGCACCCAAAGGACGGAGCAACAAGATCCATCTATGGACCACGCAAGCGCGCCCCAGCATACAATGCAACACAACAAACGTCCGAACAACGCGGCACACCCAGCTACAGGGGTGCCGCACACCCCCTATGTTTCACCGATGAGGTGCTGGACCATGAATTTCTAGAGGGATTCAAGCCCGTAAACATAGAGGCATACGACGGAACAACAGACCCTGGGGTCTGGATTGAGGACTATATCCTTCATATACATATGGCTCGAGGGGATGACCTCCATGCCATCAAGTACTTACCTCTCAAACTCAAAGGGCCAGCTCGTCACTGGCTCAAAGGCCTCCCCGAAAGCTCCATTGGAAGTTGGGAAGAGCTCGAAGACGCCTTTCGGGCAAACTTTCAAGGGACTTATGTCCGACCTCCGGATGCGGACGACCTAAGCCACATAACTCAACATCCCGGAGAGTCAGCCCGAAAGCTTTGGAATAGGTTTCTTACCAAAAAGAACCAGATTGTCGACTGTCCGGACGCCGAAGCCTTAGCGGCTTTCAAGCACAGCGTCCGCGACGAATGGCTTGTCAGACACCTCGGCCAAAACAAGCCGAGAACGATGGCCGCATTAACAAACCTCATGACCCGCTTTTGCGCGGGTGAGGACAGCTGGCTAGCCAGATGCAGCACCAGCGACCCCAGTACATCTGAAGTTAGAGATGGAAACAGGAAATCACGGCGCAACAGCAATAACAAACACCGGTATAAAGAAGACAGCATGAAGGGCACGTCAGTAAATGCCGGATTCAAAGTCCCTCGGCCAAACCAAAAGCCGCCCCCAAAGGCACCAGGGATGAACTGTCCAGCCTCAACAAAATTCTGGACCAAGTATGTCAGATCCATAGTACCCCTAGCAAACCTGCTATCATACCCATAGAGAATGTTGGGTCTTCAAGCAGTCCGGCAAGCTTAACGCCATACACAAGGGGGAAGATACACCAAGTGAAGACGAGGACGAGCCTCCCAAGCAAGACAAGGGGGAACAAAAGAAATTTCCACCCGAAGTCAAAACAGTAAACGTGTTACACGTGATCAAGAGAAAAAACAATGCGACACTCCCTGAAAAATATACCCAAGTGCCCGTCACCGCGAAGTCCCGCCACTGGTCGTCTCAACTGATCACCTTCGACCATCGTGATTACACATCAAGTATCCGGCACGCAGGATGGGCTGCACTGGTATTAGACCCTGTAATTGGCGGATACCACTTCACACGAGTCTTGATGGATGGCGGCAGTAGCCTAAACCTAATATATCTGGATACAATCCGCGGGATGGGGTTAGACCCAACACAAATTCGCCATAGCAATACTACCTTTAAAGGAGTAACGCCAGGCCCAGGGGCTCGTTGCACGGGCTCCCTCCTACTACAAGTTATATTCGGCTCCCCCGATAACTTCCGCCGCGAGCATTTAACTTTCCACATCGCTCCGTTTAAAAGTGGCTATCAAGCACTACTCGGATGCGAAGCTTTCGCTCGCTTTAATGCAATACCACACTACGCCTCCCTAACACTTAAGATGCCCGGTCCACGTGGCATCATTTCAGTACACGGAAGTATCGAGCGATCTTTGCGCGCCGAAGAGAGTGAGGCTGCCTTGGCAGCCGCACACTAAAGGCGCCCGGACCAGCAAAAGTATCCAATAGGTTGTCAAGACCTCAGACACAACTAACCGAGTCCGGCGCCGCTACTCATATCAAATAGACAGTCACACCCCTATCTTTCAAAAGTACAAGGGGCTCAACGCACGCAGACGAGTGACGATCTCTTCTTATTTTGAATTATACATGGTTTCTTTAGAAAACTATCCTTTTGCATGACAACCTTTTTACCTAAATTCCTCTCTTTTACAAATGATCATCGCGCTACACCCGTCCAGGATACGGCACAACGGAGACACAGGCGCAGACGTGCAGCAGGGACCCGACCCAAGGATTCTTTTTAAATTAAGACCCTGCGTAAACCTTTTTTATTGTCTCTTGTTGATACATATCCACCGTTGAGAAGGATGCTGACGTCTTGGCATGTGGCCACGCCAGAACAATCCACGTACCTGGACACAAGGGGCTTCTTACAAAGGCCATTCTTCAGGCCCGGTTTATACCACAAAGACCGAATACCCTTGGGAGTGTTCGGCGTCGCGAGTTTGGCCCTATATGCATCAGCTCCGAATCATAGTCTTTGGTCAAATGTTGGGTTTGCCCGGCTCCTGTGTTTTGGTGCCTTATGTTCCGCTTTACCGGCTAAGGTAGCACCAGGAGAACTACTGCGATTGTGCCCTGATTCATCCGGACGAGCACCTCAGTAGAGAAAGCCGAAAACTGACTGTTATGATCTAGCGTGAGACTGGTCAACCACTCGATGACCCATGGGAATGTTAGAATTCCTCCGCCTTAACGAAGTGCCGCTTTCCGGCCAGGCATATACGCACCCCGAGATCGGGAGAGTGCGGAACAACCAGGGGCTATCTAGTAGCCCCACTGTCAAACTCCTATGGCTAAGTGAAAGTGTTAAAGCATTATAGTCCGGTTGCCTCGCTCGCTCCGCTATCACCTCCTTAATAGGAACAAGATGTTGGGTTAAGTGTGAATGCGTGTTTCTGCGAACACCTCCGTATTATATGCGTGGGGGTTGAAGCCGACGACTACAATCTTTCAGGTTATACACATGTATACATAAACGGCCGCCCAGGAGGCATCACATTACTTTCAGGCAAAAGTATAAAAGTAGCCTCATGAAAATTTAAAAAGCATTTCGCTTACAATGAGATTACATGTCATTCAAACATAATATTTTTTGAGCACTGGGTCTCTATCAAACGAGCATCTTCAAGAACTTCCTCAAAGTAGTGCTTAGCAGCCCTTCGACCTATGGCCGAATCCTGCGCTGCAACAGTGGTAGCATCCATCTCTGCCCAGTATGCTTTAGCATGGGCAAAGGCCATCCGTGCACCTTCTATGCACGCCGACCTCTTCATCACATTTATGCGCGACACCACATCGAGGACCTGCTGCACCAAGCTGAAATAGCTGCTCGGTTTTGACCTTCCGGGCCATAGTTGATCCACAACAAACCTCATGGAGAGTCCGGACAACCTATTTAATTCGGCCCATTCGGCTAATTGGTCCGCCAACGAAAGCGGACGCTCGGGAGAAAGGAATTGATTCCAAAACAGCTGGTCTACTTCACGGTCCGTCTGACTCTAGAAGTACTTGGCCGCATCGGCAGCGCTCGCCGCCAAATCCATATACACATCCTCCGAACTCCACAGCCGATCCAGAGGGGCATACCGTGGATCTCCGTACTTCCTCTGCAGCATAAAGGACTTCCCGGCTACAATATCCCCGGCTTCCCGCAGTTCCTCCTTCTTTGCCCTCACAGCAGAGCGGAGGTCTTTTCCCGTTACAGCAGCCTTCTCAAGGTCCGATACCTTCGCCTGGTTTTCCTTTTCAAGAGCCCGGCAACGGTCTACGGCGGCTTTTAATTCTATGGCCATATTGGCCATCTTCTTCCGGCTCTCGCCATGTGCGGCCTTCTCGGCCCGCAACCCTTCGGCCGCCTTCAAAGCAGCCGCATTACCCAATCTTGCTTGTTCCTTGGCTCGGGCAAGTTCTGCCCACAAGGCTTCAACAGTGGCAGCTCCATCTGCAGTCATAACATGTTAAAAACACTGGCATCATACTCTTCGTATGTGGCGTTTACCAGACAAGGATACTTACCCTGCGCCTCGTCAAGCCTTCTGTTAACAAGCTCGATGTCGGCATCTGCCGCATCCAACTGTCGTTCTAAACGGGCAAACTGGCTAGTCCGACTGGCCACCGGAGCTTCCATCTCCTGCACATAAAGGTAGTATGGTTATTACCTGGGTGTATGATCCTTCGTTTGTCATTGTTTCTGACGACAACCAGAGTCTCATGGGCTACTATCTACACAGGGCACACCTAACACGTGCAGGACTATTACACATTCCTTTTTACGTACCTCAAAGCCTGTTAATAGACTCATAAAAGCTTCATGCAATCCGCTTTCGGCGGACGATATCCTCTCCATCACCATATTCATCAGCACACGGTGATCATCTGAGATGGCCGCTCGCCCCACCAACTCCCTCATAACGTCCGATCGCACACTAGACGCCGCCGGACTCTTTTGTCTACTCTCTTCGGGAGCCGGACACTGGGAGCCTCGGGGATCAATTGGATCACCTTCTGGCCTCTCCGCACTCGGAGAGGCCCTCCGCGACAACACTTCAGGGTCGCCCGCGTCCGGAGCGGAGGAGTCCGGAGGAGGCATCTCGCTCTCCATCATCTCTGGAAGAAGATCCCCCAAAGACGAGCTCATTTGAGAGGGGCTAAGGCCTGAACTGCACCAATATATGCGGTGGTTATTTTCTCAGAAGAAAAAGATGGCATATCTGTACTATTAAAGTTTTCGGGTCACTTACGACTCCTGGGAGAATTGATCCCCCCGCGGACTTTGTGTGGCAGCGGCGCCCCCCAAGGTAGGGCCCCCGGTGGAAGATTTCTTCTCCCGTTTGGAAGCTTCGGCTTCCGAATTCCCGGGCGCAGTACTTTTCCTCTTCCGATCGTCTTCCTTCACGGAGACGCTCGCTCCGTCGGCTAGAATAGGCAGCGTTGGGGGGCCGCGTCCGCCCGCATTACCCTCCACAGTATCTTCCTTCAAGGGATCCGGGCAAGGTGTGGTCTGGAGCATCTTTTCCAATACCGGATTCTCCAAACCCTCAGGGAGGGGGGCCGAACACCGAATCAACTTCGCATTTGTTAGCCAGTCCTGGTCGAAAAAGCAAACTCTCAGAAATAACTTCGTAAACAAAGGAAAGATAATATGCTCGGCCGGAAGATTCTTTACCTGTTCGGCGGCGCGGTCACTGCTCAGGCCCACGTCCTCGGTGATTTCCGGACACTCTACTTGAGGTCCGAAGAATGACTTATACATATCCTCGTGCGTCAGGCCGAGAAAATTTTGAATGGCACGCGGACCCTCGGGATTGAACTCCCACAAGCGAAGGGGCCGACGTTTGCAAGGCTGGACTTGACGAACCAGCATAACTTGTATTACCGCGACCAAACTGAGATCTCCGTTGAAGAGATCTCGAATGCGGCTTTGCAGTAAAGGCACGTCCTTGGCTGGACCCCAGCTCAGTCCTCTGCTGATCCATGACATCAGTCGTGGTGGAGGGCCCGAGCGAAAAACGGGGGCGGCCGCCCACTTGGCACTTCTAGGAGTTGTGATGTAGAACCACTCCTGTTGCCACAATGCAGACACCTCTAGGATGGAACCTTTGGGCCATGGAGCTCCCGTCATCTTGCGTATTGAGGCGCCTCCACACTCTGCATGTTGCCCTTCGATCACCGTCGGCTTTACTTCAAAGGTCTTGAGCCATAAGCCAAAGTGGGGGGTAACCCGGAGGAAGGCCTCGCATACGACAACAAAAGTCGTGATATGCAGGAAGGAGTCCGGAGCTAGATCATAGAAATCTAGCCCGTAATAAAACATCAAGCCCCTGACGAAAGGATCCAGTGCAAAACCTAGACCCCGAAGGAAGTGGGGGACGAACACAACGCTCTCGTCGGGTTTGGGAGAGGGGACGGCCTGCCCCCGGGGAGGCAGCCGATGCGATATTTCGGCGGTCAGATACCTGGCCTCCCTCAACTTTTTGATGTCTTCTTCCGTGACGGAGGAGGGCATCCATCGGCCTTGAAGGCTGGATCCGGACATGACTGAAGGTTCGGAGCACCTGACCTGAGCCTTGGGCGTTTGAGCTTGAGGTGGGGGAAGGATTCTATTGAGCACGGGAGGGAAAAGTAAAGGCTTTGCCCCTTTATAAAGAGGGTGGATATCAAGCGTCCTCCCTGTGTCCGTTTGGACTTGCCTATGATCTAGGAGTCCTAGAAGCGGTTGGGTTACCCACGTCCGTATGGATGAGAATCCCGTAATAAGGGGACACGATCTCTGCATTGACAAGACATGCCAAGGAAACCGCCTCGCATAACGCGCTGAGGTGGGATAATGAGACGATTTGGGTAAAGGCTTGGCCGTGGCGTGTTGCACCACGGAATACGTCCGCAGATTAGATTTGTGTTAATATTATTATTCTCTCTATGGCAATATGTGGAAACTTATATTGCAGAGCCGGACACTATCTTTGTGTTCAAGATCTTCTATGAAGTATTTGGAGGAGGAACCCGCCTTGCAATGCCGAAGACAATTTGCGCGCCGGACTCGTCGTCATTGAAGCCTGGTTCAGGGGCTACTGAGAGAGTCCTGTATTAGGGGGTGTTCGGATAGCCGAACTATACCTTCAAGCCGGACTCCTGAACTATGAAGATACAAGATTGAAGACTCCGTCCCGTGTCCGGAAGGGACTTTCCTTGGCGTGGAAGGCAAGCTTGGCGATACGGATGTTCAGATCTCCTACCATTGTAACCGACTCTATGTAACCCTAACCCTCTCCGGTGTCTATATAAACCGGAGGGTTTTAGTCCGTAGGACAACACACACATCTACAATCATACCATAGCTACCTTCTAGGGTTTAGCCTCTCTGATCTCGTGGTAGATCAACTCTTGTATTACCCATATCATCAATATTAATCAAGCAGGACGTAGGGTTTTATCTCCATCGAGAGGGCCCGAACCTGGGTAAAACTCCGTGTCCCCTGCCTCCTGTTACCATCCGGCCTAGACGCACAGTTCGGGACCCCCTACCCGAGATCCGCCGGTTTTGACACCGACAAGGCCGGTGACCTGCGCTCCTCGCAGGCCCGTCATGACCTGTGCCTTCCACGGGATGTAGTTGGTTTTGGTGAGTTTCTTGGATGGTAGAGCTCCAAGGTTGAGGGTGACGGTGGATGAGGACGACATGACGATGGCGATGGCGAGGGTGATCGGGGAAGAAAGCTTCTGGCTAGATCGATGGGAAGAGGATGACTGTGTATACCATGTTAGATGGGAAGCGTTCCTACTCCTCAATGAGGAGCCGCGTTGGTTTATATTGATATGAGATAGGAACAGCCTCTGTCGTGGCTTACAAGGCAATACCGATCGGTATACGATTCGGTTGTTACAGAGAGGAGGAGATAGCTAAGAGAGAGAGACAGAGAGAGATTGTTGAGATTACAATAAATCATTCTATCTCTATTTCTAACAAAACAGATGTACGTGGATAAAATGGTGTGGCGCATTGGAGTTGTCCTTGAATGTTACTACCATATTCCTGTATTTTCTATCGAAAATAACTGAATGTTTTCCGTTCTCCAAACAAGGATAGGAGGAGTGGCAGATAATGGCATGGTGGGGAAATTATATTGACGGCAAATCCCGCCCTGTTGCTCACCAAAGACGTACTTTCGTCGTAAATTAATACTTGAGGAAGTTGACCGACACACTAACATATTTGCATGACTTCCATGCTGAATTAATCAATCTCCAACACGCGGAATCGCATCAAAGTTTGAAACATGGATCCTGAACAGTGCGCGTGACAGCACTAGCACGCGAATAGAGTATAATCTTTATCTATCTCTATCTATACAAATAAAAAGGAAAAAAAATAGGCGAGCAGATTCGTGACGTACGCTTGTTGTTGTTAGGGAAGGAAGGAACACCTCTGCTTCGTCTCCCTCTCTCGGCTGTTGCGCAGTCAGTAGTAGCTCGGAGATGCCCGTGTCATGAAAACGACAGCGGAAAGCTCATCGCCGGCGACCCAATCACCCAACGCAAGTGACACGTCCATCTCTCCGCACTCTGCATGCGCCATGCGTTTTCCTTTTTTTTCTAGAGTAAAAAAAAGCTAAAGTTCTTCCTTTTCCAGCTAGAACGAAGATAGTCTCTCACTGGATGGCAAATGTGATGCTTTCTTAATGCTTAATCGACCTTCCAGTGGTGTTTTTTACGTAGGCGAAACTCGTGGCGATGGTGGTAGTCTCCATCCTCCTCTGTTAGGATCTGAGCCAGTTAAATCGTGTCGAGTAAAGCATGGATGCTGCTTGTATCTGGCATTGACAAAACTGCGCAAAAAGTGGCCGATATATACAACTTATCGTCTCGTCCGAAGTAGCTGCTGCACAGCCCATCTGTCTTGTTCTGGCTTTCGAGATTTGTCAGGCCGTGTGTCACTCAAGCGGGCTGCAGCTCTACCCACTTCCCTTCCCTTCATTTTTTTTTGATTTTGTGATTATTGTTCTTTTGAATTCGAGCTACATAGCGTACGTACGGTTGGTAGATGATAGAGGATTTTATAGTCGCCCGGATGCATGCATGCTTTTGATTAGGGCATGTCCAATACTAGACTCTTACATAGGCGCTTGTGGGTAAAAAAATAAATCTCATCAAATAAAAAAGCATTGAAGCGCTCCGTGGCTCAACGCTGAGCGCTAACTGTAGGCGCTAATTAACTGGAAAATTGATCGCTACACAACAACGTCTTTTAACTCGTACGAAGGAAAAACACCTAAGCGCCCAGCACCATTCTTTGCGCCGATGTCGGCCTGGACATCAGGATTAATCAGCCTAACTGCTATTCGGGTAGGATTTTTAGCCTAGCGCCCACACCTGGCGCCCAGCGTTGGACATGCTCTTAGATGTAAGTTCAATGAGACGTGTGGTAGCGAAGTCTACTATTTTTCAGGCTATCTATTCCCAGGTCAAATTTCATCACCGGGTACCATGCTAGAGACTAAGACGGCTAGTGTGACTGTATCAGACAACAACTCTGAAACCGACTGAATAATGCTTTTCGTATGGCTTGATGGAGCTATATAGGAGTAGTGAGTAGCTTAGGTTACTTCCAAAATCTTTGGTCAAACACTAAAGATTCGCGAGGAATTTCGGTAATTCCCACAGAACAGATGTGAAATGCTAAAGTGAAATGGAACTCAAGGGGCTCATTTTACAGAAACCATGGAACACCTCGGTTGCGCCGACGAGTGCGCACAGTACGGAGGCCACACGGATTGGCAACATTGATAGGGAGATCTTTCTTTCAAAGCTTCTAAGTGCATGACTTGCACCTTGTTGTGTTGCTCGCGGTTGCCACGGCACCTCAAACGTCTCGGCCCATGCCTCATCTAGCTTCATGATCAAGCGAGGGTTTGAGGTTGAGAGGAACAACCAAATAGGTAAAGGCGATCATGATCTCGGCTATCCACTAAAGGCTAGGCAAGCCGAACAAGTCATGAGTGAACCGGTTAACTCTGAAAAAGATACTTCTTCCATTGTTTCCTTGAATGCTTGATAAACCAGACGAGCTAAGAACCATTTTTGTCCCGAAATGGATGGCAAAAGATTTGGCTGCTCAACTTATGCTTGATTGCCTAGGCAATCGGGTGTTGAATCTATCAGACAACATAGGATGCTAGGGTCATCCCTCCTAATTTCTTTTTTTAAAGTAAACAGTCTGAATTGATAAAGGTTTGGTACTACCCCGATGGGCGCATCGAGGACACATTTTTCTTCTGTGGCAATGCCTCGCCACGTGACAGTCAATTGTTCGCGGTCTCGAGCTCCCGAAGAAGGGGTTAATCCGGCATATTGGTGACGGTGCTTCGGTTTGCATCTGACGGGACCGGTGGATCCCTCACCCGCTGGCTTGTGGACCGATCTCTCCTCAAGGTCACTGCCGGTTGAGGAGAGTAAAACCAACTGCTTGACGACCACGGGAACTGGAAGGTGGAGCTGTAGCAGCAATATTTCATGCATATGGACGTTATGGAGATTCTAAAATTCAAAGCTTCCTTATGACGCGCTGGTGATTTCATTGCATGGGTAGCAGAGAGTACAGGAACCATCTCGGTGTGGAGCGCTTATCGCCTTGCTCTCAATAGGCGTCTCCTGCCGTCTTCAGACGCAGCAAGCAGGGCACCGGACGAACAACATGTTGTTTGGGCACTTACATGGAGGTGCACTGCTCCTCCTAAGGTGCGCACATTCATTTGGAAGCTAGCATCAAATTCCTTTGGCCATTTTTTTTTGAAAAGGAGGATCGCCCCCAGCCTCTGCATCGGACTGATGCATGTAGCCATATTATTAATCAAAAGTTTCAAAAGTTCTGCGGTTTAGTCCAAGCTCACATGAAACTAAAATGAAATTAAAATAAAAGTTGCCACAACCGATAAAAATAAGATGAGATGACCAAACACCTAGTCTATTATTGAACCATTACGCAAATCGGTTGTAAATATTCCGTGCTACCATCTTTCACCGGATACACCCAATAGTCAAAAACTTCATGACTTTTGCATGAGTGAGTAACAATCACGTACGGATCCAAGCCGTGGCCCTGAATATAACCTGTAAAAAAATTATAAGAGCGGCTGACCTCCATGCAAAGGAAGTAGTGGCAATGATGGGAGGCCAGCCGTATTATGACGCCCACGCCCTTCTCTGGAGCGAGCCGCCAACACATGCGAATTCAAGGCTAAATAATGTGACATGTGGTGCCACATGAGCTCTCTCTCTCTCTCTCTCTCGTTACGTGCATTATGAGTACATGTGCACGTATCTTGCTCTGCATTGTTCATGTCCCCCCTTTGGGTGGTGAGTTCGAACTTGTGGCGTTTACACTCCTTGTGACGGGGTTAATGCAGCCTTAATCAAATGTTGGAGATGTTAGCATGTGTAGCTTGCGATGTTGTGCACCAATGGTGGGAAATCACATGGTTGACTATGAACAAGCTGTAGTATTGTTTATACTGCAGTATAGCATGCAATTATCTGAGTTGACTCGCCGCCTGCCCTGCCATATGTATCGTATGTCCCCCGGTGTTATTCCTCACGTTGTATTATACTCCGTTCATACCATGTAGGTCTGCATTGGATTGCACAGTAGCGTTCCAGTGGAATCATGTGCTGGGGGACAAGGGTGGGTGATCACTCATCAGGTCAGGAAGAGTTCGCTGGGCACGGCGGGGCCATGTAATGGATGGAGCGGTCGCACGTAGACTGGGGGATCCCCACACATGGCAGGCTAGACACGCCCCACGATGAACCAAGACGCGCCCCACCTCATGCACGCCGGCTCCTTTTACTCTGGCCAGGAGCCGGGTGGCGCGGGCACCGGCAGTGCGCAGCCCAGCGCGCGAACCGGCGAGCAGCGACGTGGCCACACGAGACACAACGCATCGGAGCTGGGCGGGTGCGCGCACGCTTGGCAGCCAGCGATGGCAGCGCACCAACAGAACGGCGCGCGGCGGCGGCGCGGTGCGGTGCACCGACACCACGCCGACCGGCGCACCAACCGCTGTATAAGCGTGGTACGAGTGGGCGCGGCCGGCGGGCGGCCATGTCGACGCTGCGTTTCCTTCTCGTGCATGCATGCATGCATGCACCGACGTGTCCATCATACATTTCCTCACGTCGCCCGGCCTACCGCCGTCTGGGTTTGAAGGGAAGTGCTCGATGATTGGCCACCAAATAAGCGATGACGCAAGGTTTTTTTTAAAAAGGAGAATGACCCCCGGCCTCTGCATCTGGAAGATGCATACGGCCATTTTATTGATTATTCTCGAGGATCTTATAAAGTAGTACAACAATAAGCCTGAATCCGTCATCTGGGCAACATCTGCCACTACTTCTATCCATAGGATGAAGGGGGTGCAAGCTGGGCCAAATACTCAGACCTCTCACCTAAGCCTAACATCTAAAGCCGGAGGCCCCGACTGAGCCACATACCGGGTCCGGGGCACAATCCGGTCTGACGCACTCACGTGTGTCGTCGCCGCCATCTTCCACTAGTCCATCTTCAGAGCAGATTGAGGTGCCAACCTTGGCAGGATCCTTCGCCATCGACGCCATCAAGACGCCAAACGACAACCACCATCTACGCTAGTCCATCTCCAAGCAGAAGGAGCGCTACCACAGGACGAAGACCGGCGAAGAATAGGTGAAACGCTGCACACAATGCCGCCGCCAAACACCTCACACGCACCGCAAAGCGCCCACCATGCTTCCGGAAACCCCAGGCGACGCCTTCAAGAAGGAGCGCGACGAGGGTACGACGCCGTCGCCCGCAAGGGGAACTAGAGCTTTTGACCAAAGGAAGATCACGGTGAAAGACGGGAAAGGACCTTGACAAGGCCTTCAAGAAGGGGACCGACGCCCAGCAAAGACGCCGCCATTGTCGTGGCCTCCGCCGACGGCCAAGGGTTTCCCCCGGTCCCGCCCCCATCCCATCCATCCAGCCAAAGACCTGGCCAGGAGAGCGCACGCAGCCGGAGAAAGCGTTGGACTTCATCGAAGCAGGCACGCCGGGTGACGGGGCACCCCGACCCACTGTAGTAGACGTCCACCGAGATCTCGCCGCCCGCACGGCCGAAGTCGCGGACCACCAGCACCCACGACCGTCGCCCGCCGAAGAAGCAACGCCGTCCACATCGCCCGAGGCCGCCGCCCCGGCATCCACCCACCGCACACATCCCGTCAAAACATGGGGACCGACCCACACCACCGCCAACAGGGAACACCACACCGCGAACATCCAAGCCGGGCAAGACGAGGCAAGGCCACGCCGGCCAGATCCGGGCGGATCCGGCGAACCCCGGCCCACCAGCCGCCAGATCGGAAAGGCGGCCGGATCTGATGGGCAGAGCCGTCCCCGGCGACAGGCGCGGGGCGACAACTCCGGCGGCAGCCGCCGCAGAGGGCCGGCCTCGGCGGCCACCAGGGAAAAGCGGGCGGCGGCGCCCGATGCGGGGTGGGGGGCCGGCTCTCCAGAGGTCGAGGTGGGTGCGCGAGGAAGCCCCCGCCGCCGCCTACCGCCGCGCGGGCAAGCCCGACGACGGCTGCCGGCGGCGGCGGGGAAGGAGGAGAAGGGGAGGCGGGGGACCGGCGGCGCCTAGGGTTTCGCCCCCGGGTCGCCCGAGAGCGGACGACGCGGGGGGAGGGGGGATGACGCAAGTAACCGCCGTCAAAGTGTCAGCGTTGCCGGAATGATGCGTGCCAATGCCAATCTACGTACTACTACCAACCTGGTCCATTTAATCAAGCCGCTCGCTTTGGTTCCAGAACCATGAGTCCGGACACGAGTTGAGCGCCATGATCTTTCCGGGAACTCGATGTACGCGCGCGCGCGTGCATGTCCTTGGTGTTGGTTTTCTTGGGAGTTGATTAGGTTAGGCGTACGAGTACGACCGCCGGTAAACCGGAGCCACGTCCGACCATCATCTGCCCGTGCAAAAAGCTTGAGATCAGTCGAGGCAATCATAGACGTACGCGCGTCAGATCAGCATCGTTGCAGCGCTTCATCCAACAACAGCTCCAGAGCAGTACAAGCTAGCTCTCGCGTTGTCTACATCGGCATGCACGGACGCACCGTCAGCTCAGTGCACGCGTGAGTTGATCTCGCTGGTCTCCCTCTCCGTTTTGACATTTTCTTTTCTGAAGAAAGAGCAGACCCACTTGTTCTAGATAGAACTCAAAGGGGGTCAAAGATCATAAGCGAGTCTGAAATTTGGATTTTTCGCATAATGTATGGCTGGGTTTGGAATTTCGGTGGCCAGTGTTTCACATATACCTTTTCTCTTCTTTTCGCTGGATTTGAACAACTTCCCCTTTCTCTTTCTGGGTACGCGTAGAACCTGGTTGACGACATGCATTACGATTTCAACTTCACTGACTGCTCCACGAATGATTCTCTTCCGTGTACTAGTTGATTATAAACTTTGAAGACATGTACATGACTTTATCTAAGCTAGGAGAAGATAACTACCAGTATTATATAATTGGCAACTTGCATTTACAAATTTATTTATGGACCAATTCGTCCACCGTTCCTATTTCAATTATATACAATAAAAACATACACTGTTTTTGTTTGTTTCCTCTCATTTTGGAACCGATGACGCAAACACGTAGTCCTAAAAGAACGCAGCAAGTTCTAGTTATATATCTGAAACAAATGTGGCGGCAAGTTCTATATATATATATATATATATATATATATATATATATATATATATATATATATATAGTGTTACTATTCATCACCCAGGATGCAGAATAAGTTATTCTTCACCCGAGGTAATATTACGATCATTTCATAATTAAATTACGTTTGGAATTCAAATAGTTACATTCTTATCGATTCACGACGTAAAATTTGACATAAAAAATAAAAATATAGATCATAAGACAAAAAAAATTACAGTTTATGTGTATTTTACACTATATTTTTACATTTGTAATTTTACATAACATAAAATATTTTTTTCGACGATTATATATTTTCTTACGGTCTCTTTTTACTTCGAAAATAAAGCAAAAGTTACAGAACGTAAAATTACGGTCCATTGATCGTAAAATAGAGGGGGTGAAGAATAACTATTCCTCACCCAGGGTGACGAATAGTCAATCCCTATATATATATATATATATATATATATATATATATATATATATATATATATATATATATATCTGAAACAAATGTGTTCTACTACCACACAGATAGTACTCTGTAGGTGGAGTATATATTTTTATAACCAATAGTTAGCGCACAAAGCCGAAAGCATCCAATAGGCATTTAGAAATCACAGGCCGGGTATGGAGTACTGTAGGCCGAGTGCAATATCCAACTTGCACGCAATTTAGAAATCACAGGAGGGGGACTGTCTGTGCACTGCACTGTTGGGAACCTTTGTCATGTGTACGGAGAGGCAGACAGCTTCTGACATGTCGCGCCCATGTTTGAATCTATGTAGTAGACGTCCACTTGTTTTAAAAACGAAATAAAAATCAGCCGACGTCCGTCAAAGCTGCAGCTCAAAAACTGGTTCGTCAGTTGAGTTGTTTGATCTCCCACAGGCGTTACATTCACTGGCGGCAGAGGGAATCCGTACCACCAGTACCGACGCCGTGGTTTTCTAGCATATATGAAAGATACCTCTATGGAAACGCAGATAAATTTGAATCAAATCCGTGAAGGATCCGACCGTGTCACGCCCCTGATCTCACCTTCTTTGTTTTTGCCGGCTGAGATCTCTGAGCTGTCGTCGATGTGTGTGTGCCCCTCGGTAGACCTACAGATGGAGCTGTCATGTCAGCTTATGAAAAAGATGTCTGTACACAATCCTCTGGAGCGCAGATCATTTGGGCTCTGGCCGCGACGCGGTACCGCTAAACTATTGCATTTCGGGTGAGAAGCAAGGTGCATGAGAAGGCCGAGATCCTCCGGCCGGCGCGCTGAACCGGAGCCATCTTGGTCGCATCGGATAGGTCTCCGCGGTGGTTGCGATCTTGCTCGGGAATGCGATGCCCTTCCTTCCTTCCTTCCTGTAGATGAGCTCGCTCGTGTGCGTGATTCAGTCATGGTCGTGCATGCAATTCCGTTTCCATTGGTGTAGGGATTGTTTGTCGGTGACAGGATTTATTGAGAACAAGTGGAGTAGATATCTTATCCGTTGTGATGGTCAGATGCCACGCATGAGTAATTGAGTATCGGGTGTATGGGTATGTATCAGGGTATGAGTGGTCAGCTTGCCACGATGCATGAGTCTGGATGATTATATGAATTTGCCATCTCTCGTCAATCCCGTTTGATGTTAGTTCTATCAGTATTATTACACATTCCTGTTTTCTCTCACAAAAATAACTGCAACTTTTTTTCATCTACTCCAAGCAAGGATTGGAGCACTGGCAGATAAAGTGGCACGGGGAAATTGTCGTAGAGGACAAAAGGCAGGATCGTGTCATGTTGCCTACTACTTTCTCCGTCAAAAATAAATGATGTAAGAGCAATAACAACGGGCAAATCAAATGGATGACGCATTTGTTTGTGTTTATCTGTTTGGGTCGGTCGTTCGCCCGGTGTCCGTTCTGTTTTAGATATGGGTCGATGGCGCGGCCAATACGTCTATCCATTTCATGTTCGCATTTAATTTTTTAAAAAGCCCGTGGCCATAGATCATGTCAGCGGTCATGTCTCATATCGGCTTCATGCCAGCGCCAGCATACAATGCTGGCTTCAAAAAATATAACCACACAGTTTATGCTGACGCACTCGCCATCGGCTGGCACACATGCCAGCACACAAAAAGGGGTGGGACTTGAGTTCGACCAGGCCATCGCGGCCCCGTGATCATGCCAGCTGCTACCTCTTGAGCACTGCATTGGTTTTCCTTGAAAAGAAAATGGTGGTGCAGTGAAGCAGCGTAGGTATTTCTCTCAGTTTTTGAGAACCAAGGTATCAATCCAGTAGGAGACCACGCGTAAGTCACCTCGTACATAAACAAACAAATAAGAACCTCGCAACCAACGAGATAAAGGGATTGTCAATCCCTTCACGGCCACTTGCAAGAGTGAGATCTGATAAAGATGATAATAATAAGATAAATATTTTTGGTATTTTTATGATATAGATCGAAAGTAAAAGATAGCAAAATAAAGTAGATTAGAAACTTGTATGATGAAGAATAGACCCGAGGCCATAGGTTTCACTAGTGACTTCTCTCAAGATAGCATAAGTATTACGGTGGGTGAACAAATTACTGTCGAGCAATTGATAGAAAAGCGAATAATTATGAGAATATCTAGGCATGATCATGTATATAGGCATCACGTCCAAGACAAGTAGACCGAAATGATTCTGCATCTACTACTATTACTCTACACATCAACCGCTATCCAGCATGCATCTACAGTATTAAGTTCATAAGAACAGAGTAACGCCTTAAGCAAGATGACATGATGTAGAGGGATAAACTCATGCAATATGATATAAATCCCATATTGTTATCCTCGATGGCAACAATACAATACGTGTCGTTTCACTTTCTATCACTGGGATCGAGCACCACAAGATTGAAACCAAAGCCAAGCACTTCTCCCATTGTAAGAAATATGAATCTAGTAAGCCAAACCAAACTGATAATTCGAAGAGACTTGCAAAGATAAACCAATCATGCATAAAAGAATTCAGAGAAGATTCAAATATTGTTCATAGATAGACTTGATCATAAATCCACAATTCATCGGATCTCGACAAACACACCGTAAAAAGAGTTACATCGAATAGATCTCCAAGAGAATCGAGGAGAACTTTGTATTGAGATCCAAAGAGAGAGAAGAAGCCATCTAGCTACTAGCTATGGACCCGTAGGTCTGAGATAAACTACTCACACATCACTGGAGAGCCCATGGAGTTGATGTAGAGGTCCTCCGCGATCAATGTCCCCTCCGACGGAGCTTCGAAAAAGGCCCCAAGATGGGATCTCTTGGCTACAGAAGGTAGCGGCGGTGGAAATAGGGTTTCGTGGTGCTCCTGGATGTTTGTGTGGTATGTGAACATATATATGAGGAAGAAGTAGGTCGGTGGAGCAATGAAGGGCCCACGAGGGGGAGGGCGCGCCCCCTACCTCGTGGTCGCCTCGTTGATTGCTTGACATCCACTCCAAGTCCTCTGGACCATGTTTGTTCCAAAAATCATGTCCCGAAGGTTTCATTCCGTTTGGACTCCGTTTGATATTCCTTTTTTTACGAAACACTGAAATAGGCAAAAAAACAGCAATTTGGGATGGGCCTACGGTTAATAAGTTAGTCCCCAAAATAATATATAAGTGTAAAATAAAGCCCAGTAACATCCAAAACAGATAATATAATAGCATGGAACAATAAAAAATTATAGATACATTGAAGACGTATCGGCATCCCCAAGCTTAATTCCTGCTCGTCCTCGAGTAGCTAAATGATAAAAACAGAATTTTTAATGAGGAATGCTTCCTAGAATATTCTTCAATGTATTTTTTCTCTATTGTGGCATGAATGTTCAAATCCGAAAGATTCAAGATAAAAGTTGATTGTTGACATAAAAATAGTAATACTTCAAGTATGCTAATCAAGCAATTATGTCTTATCAAAATACCATAGCCAAAGAAAACTTATCCCTACAAAGTCATATAGTTTGACCATGCTTCATTTTCATCACACAAAATGCTCTCATCATGCACAACCCCGATGACAAGCCAAGCAATTGTTTCATACTTAGCCTTTTCAAACTCTTTTAACCTTCACACAATATATGAGTGCGAGCCATGGACATAGCACTATGGGTGGAATAGAATATGATGATTGATGTTGTGTGAGAAGACAAAAAGGGAGAAAGTCTCACATTGACGCGGATAATCAATGGGCTATGGAGATACCCACCATTGATGTCAATGTAAGGAGTATGGATTGCCATGCAACGGATGCACTAAAGCTATAAATATATGAAAGTGCATCAATGAAACTAAGTGGGTGTGCATCCAACTCGCTTGCTCACGAAGACCTAGGGCATTTGAGGAAGTCCATCATTGGAATATACAAGCCAAGTTCTATAATGAAAAATTCCCACTAGTATATGAAAGTAGCAAAATAAGAGACTCTCTATCATGAAGATCATGGTGCAACTTTGAAACACAAGTGTGGAAAAAGGATAGTAACATTGTCCCTTCTCTCTTTTTCTCATATATATATATATATATTATTTGGGCCTTCTTTTTTTTGTCCTCTTTTCTTTCCCTTTTTTTTCGTCCGGACTTTCATCCCGACTTGTGGGGGAATCATAGTCTCCATCATCCTTTCCTCACATGGGACACTGCTCTAATGATGATCATCATACTTTTATTTTTTTACCAATCAAGAATTACAACTCGATACTTGATGACCCACAAATATAGGGGATCTATCGTAGTCCTTTCAATAAGTAAGAGTGTCGAACCCAACGAGGAGCAGAAGGAAATGATAAGCGGTTTCCAGCAAGGTATTCTCTGCAAGTACTGGAATAAGTGGTAATAGATAGTTTTGTGATAGGATAATTTGTAACGATCAATAAGTAACAAAAGTAAATAAAGTGCAGCAAGGTGGCCCAATCCTTTTGTAGCAAAGGACAAGCCTGGACAAACTCTTATATGATGTAAAGCGCTCCCGAGGACACATGGGAATATTGTCAAGCTAGTTTTCATCACGTTCATATGATTCGCGTTCGCTACTTTGATAATTTGGTATGTGGGTGGAGCGATTCTTGGGTGCTGCCCTTACTTGGACAAGCACCCCACTTATGATTAACCTCTATTGCAAGCATCCGCAACTACAACAAAAGTATTAAGGTAAACCTAACCATAGCATGAAACATATGGATCCAAATCAGCCCCTTACGAAGCAACGCATAAACTATGGTTTAAGCTTCTGTCACTCTAGCAACCCATCATCTACTTATTACTCCCCAATGCCTTCCTCTAGGCCCAAACAATGGTGAAGTGTCATGTAGTCGACGTTCACATAACATCACTAGAGGAGAGACAACATACATCTCATCAAAATATCGAACGAACACCAAATTCACATGACTACTAGTAGCAAGACTTCTCCCATGTCCTCAGAAACAAAAGTAACTACTCACAAAGCATAAACATGTTCATAATCAGAGGGGTATTAATATGCATATAGGATCTGAACATATGATCTTCCACCAATTAAACCAACTATTATCAACTACAAGGAGTAATTAACACTACTAGCAACCTACTAGCACCAATCCCGTACTTGGAGACAAGAATTGGATACAAGAGATGAACTAGGGTTTTAAGATGAGATGGTGCCGATGAAGATGTTCATGGAGATTGCCCTCTCCCGATGAGAGGAGCGTTGGTGATGACGATGATGATAATTTCCCCCTCTGGGAGGGAAGTTTCCCTGGCAGAATAGCTCCGCCAGAGCCCTAGATTGGTTCCGCCAAGGTTCCGCCTCGTGGCGGTGGAATTTCGTCCAAGAAGATGGCTTATGATTTTTTCCCATCGAAAGACTTCATATAGTAGAAGATGGCCATCGGAGGGCCACCAGGGGGCCCACGAGGTAGGGGGCGCGCCCCCACCCTCGTGAGCAGGGTGTGGCCCCCTGGTGAAGTTCTTGCTCTTAGTATTTTTTATATATTTGGAAAACATCTTCCGTGGAGTTTTAGGACTTTTGGAGCTGTACAGAATAGGTCTATAATATTTGCTCCTTTTCCAGCCCAGAATCCCAGCTATCGGCATTCTCCCTCTTTATGTAAACCTTGTAAAATAAGGAAGAATAGGCATAAGTATTGTGACATAATGTGTAATAACAGCCCATAATGCAATAAATATTGATATAAAAGCATGATGCAAAATGGACGTATCAACTCCCTCATGCTTAGACCTCGCTTGTCCTCAAGCGAAAAGCCGAAATCGAAAAATATGTCCACATGTTTAGAGATAGAGGTTTTGATAAAAATAAAATACGGACATGAGGGCATCATGATCATTCTTAGAAAAACAACTCCTATAATTCTTTGTCATATAATCTCTAATGTTAGAGTAATAATTCAATCACAATATCAAGTATGAATCGTAAACTTCATTGAAAACTAACAAACTACAATCTCAGTCACTGAGGCAATTGCAATTTATCATAACATAGGAAATAGTCAATGTATAAGAGCTTTTCAGCAAGTCCACATATTCAACTATCATATAATCTTTCACAATTGCTATCACTCACGTAATACTTATGGGTATGGAGTTTTAATCGGACACAGAGAAAGATAGGGGCTTATAGTTTTGCCTCCCAATGTTTTACCTCAAGGGTAGTGTCAATAGTAATAGTTCATGAAAACTCGCATCCAATTAGCCATATATATCAGGATCTTTCCAACATATTGTGCTTTCCAAAGGATAAAATGTAAAAAGGATGGGTGAAAATCACCATGACTCTTATGCACTGTAGGAGATAAAAGTAAAAGATAGGCCCTTCGTAGAGGGAAGCAGAGGTTGTCATGCGCTTTTATGGTTGGATGCATAAAAAATCTTAATGCAAAAGGACGTCACTTTATATTGCCCTTTGTGATATGGACCTTTATTATGCAGTCTGTCGCTTTTATTACTTCCATATCACACGATCGTATAAAGCTTATTTCCTCCACACCAATCAATCATACATATTTAGAGAGCAATTTTTATTGCTTGCATCGATGACAACTTACTTGATGGATCTTACTCAATCCATAGGTAGATATGGTGGATTCTTATGGCAAGACTGGTTTGAGGGTGTTTGGAAGCACAAGTAGTATCTCTACTTGGTGCAATGAATTTGGCTAGCATGAAGGGGAAAGGCAAGCTCATCATGTTGGAAGATCCAAGGCAATATAATTCATCTTAGATGTAAGAAAACATAACCCATTATGTTGTCTTTGTTGTCCAATGTCAACTCTTCAGCATGTCATATTTTAATGAGTGCTCACAATCATAAAAGATGTCCAAGATAGTATATTTATATGTGAAGACCTCTCTTTCTTTATTACTTCCTATTAATTGCAACGATGACCAAAACTGTGTTTGTCAACCCTCAACAACTTTTATTCATCATACTCTTTCTATGTGAGCTCATTACTCTCCATAAGACTCACATGATCTCTTTGTTTCTTTTTATTTTTTTCTCTTTTCTTTTATTCCCTTCGGGGATGGTGATGTGATGTTCTTGGCGATGATGCCCCTCAAGATACGATTCTCCTCCTCAAGCTTGCTGACTTGCTGCTTGAGGTCCATTATTTCTTTTCGTAGTTTTTCTGTAACAGCCAAAGCTCCCTGCATCCAAGGGTGCTGCATAGCTGTGGGAGAACCAGTGACACTCTTTTTCATATTCTCATAAGAAAGAAATCTAACATTGGAAGGGATAACCGAGTTTGGAATGGCTGAACTCTGCAGTTCTCCCATTGTGAGTCCAGCTCGGAAGCGGAAAGTGACTTCTTGATCCTCTACCATGGCATCAATCCTCTTCAATTCGGCCTCCATCTCTTCCTCCGTTGATGTCCTGAAGAGGTCAACATTGTTTTTTGTCATTGATCTCGGTGCCGGGTGAGACACCCGGCTCTCCCCGACTGACTCTTGCGAAGACATCTTGCTCTAATCTGCAGCAGCAACAACTCGAAACACAAAACAGAGGCTAATTGCGTGATACGGGAGTCAAAACCCCCGGGAGGTTATATAATGAATTTTTACCGACCAAAATACGTGTCGTGTATGAAAACGGAGTTCGGAGAGCACACGAGGCGCCCACGAGGTAGGGGGCGTGCCCAGTAGGGTAGGGCGCGCCCTCCACCCTCGTGTCCTTCCCGGACTGCTGCTTATTTTTCTATTTTTCTAAATATTTCAAAACGGAGAAATATTGCCTTAAAAACTGTTTTGGAGACGGTTTACTTACCGTACCACATACCTATTCCTTTTCGGAGTCTGAAACGTTCCGAAAAGTGTCCCTTATGTATTCCTCCGGGGTTACGGTTTCAATAACATTGGTTTCAACATTTATGGGATTACCTTAGATATAGTGTTTGATTCTTTGACCGTTCACCACCTTCGGATTTGTGCCTTCGAAGTTGTTGATTTATATGGCACCGGAACGGTAGACCTCCTCGATAACGTAAGGGCCTTCCCATTTAGAGAGAAGTTTTCCTGCAAAAAATCTTAAACGAGAGTTGTATAGCAATACATAATTACCTACATTAAACTCACGCTTTTGTATCCTTTTGTCATGCCATCTTTTAACTTTTTCTTTAAACAACTTGGCATTTTCGTAGGCTTGGGTTCTCCATTCATCAAGTGAGCGAATATCAAATAACCTCTTCTCACCGGCAAGTTTAAAATCATAATTAAGTTCTTTAATAGCCCAATAAGCCTTGTGTTCTAGTTCGAGAGGTAAGTGACATGCTTTTCCATAGACCATTTTATACGGAGACATACCCATAGGATTTTTATATGCAGTTCTATAGGCCCATAATGCATCATCAAGTTTCTTGGACCAATTCTTTCTAGACCTATTAACAGTCTTTCACAAAATTAATTTGAGTTCTCTATTACTCAATTCTACTTGACCACTAGACTGAGGGTGATAAGGATATGCAATTCTATGATTAACATCATATTTAGCAAGCATTTTACGGAAAGCACCATGAATAAAATGTGAACCACCATCAGTCATTAAATATCTAGGGACTCCAAATCTTGGAAGAATAACTTCTTTAACCATTTTAATAGAAGTGTTATGATCAGCACTACTAGTTGGAATAGCTTCTACCCACTTAGTAACGTAATCAATAGCAACTAAAATATGTGTATATCCATTAGAGGAAGGGAAGGGTCCCATATAGTCAAAGCCCCAAACATCAAATGGTTCAATAACAAGTGAATAATTCATAGGTATTTCTCAACATCTACTAATATTACCAATTCTTTGACATTCATCACAAGATAAGACAAACTTACAGGCATCCTTGAAGAGATCAGGCCAATAAAAACCATATTGCAGTACCTTGTGTGCAGTTCTATCTCCAGCATGGTGTCCTCCATAAGCTTCGGAGTGACACTTGCGTTGGATCTGTTCCTGTTCATGCTCAGGTACACAACGTCTAATAACACCATCCACTCCTTCTTTTTAAAGATGTGGGTCATCCCAAAAGTAATGCCTCAAATCATAGAAGAACTTTTTCTTTTGTTGGTATGTGAAACTAGGTGGTATAAACTTAGCAACAATGTAATTAGCATAATCAACATACCATGAAGCAGTATGAGAAGCATTTATGACATTTAATTGCTCATCCGAAAAGCTATCATCAATAGGAAGTGGGTCATCAAGCACATTTTCTAACCTAGACAAGTTGTCTGCAACGGGGTTCTCAGCTCCCTTTCTATCAACAATATGTAAGTTAAAATCTTGTAGTAAGAGAACCCATCTAATAAGTCTAGGTTTAGCATCTTTCTTTTCCATGAGATTTTTAATAGCAGCGTGATCAGTGTGAATAGTTACTTTAGAATCAACAATATAAGGTCTGAACTTATCATAAGCAAATACAACTGCTTAGAATTCTTTTTCAGTGGTAGCATAATTTCTTTGAGCATTATCAAGGGTTTTACTAGCATATTGAATAACATTTAGTTTCTTATCAACTCTTTGTCCTAGAATAGCACCTACAACATAATCACTAGCACCACACATAATTTCAAAGGGTAAATTCCAATCAGGTGGCTGAACAATAGGTGCAGAAATCAATGCTTTCTTAAGTATTTCAAATGCTTCTACACAATCATCATAAAAAACAAATGGTATATCTTTTTGTAATAAATTAGTCAGAGGCCGGGAGATTTTTGAGAAGTCCTTAATGAACCTCCTATAAAAACCGGCATGACCAAGGAAACTTCTTATACCTTTGATGTCCTTGGGACAAGGCATCTTTTCAATAGCATCAACCTTGGCTTTATCAACTTCAATACCTCTTTCAGAAACTTTATGACCCAAGACAATATCTTCATTAACCATAAAGTGGCACTTTTCCCAATTCAAGACAAGATTAGTTTCTTCACATCTCTGTAAAACTCCATCAAGGTTGCTCAAGCAATCATCAAAAGAAGAACCATAGACGGAAAAGTCGTCCATGAAAACCTCACAAATCTTTTCACAGAAGTCAGAGAATATAGCCATCATGCATCTTTGAAAGGTAGCAAGTGCATTATATAAACCAAAAGGAATACGTCTATAAGAAAAAGTACCAAAAGGGCATGTAAAAGTAGTCTTTGATTGATCTTTGGCTGACACAGGTATTTGAGAGAAACCAGAATAACCATCTAGAAAGCAAAAATGTGTATGTTTGGACAATCTTTCTAGCATTTGATTGAAAAAAGGTAAGGGGTAATGACCTTTTTTAGTAGCCTTATTTAATTTGCAGAAATCAATTACCATCCTATAACCTGTAATAATTCTTTGAGGAATCAATTCATCTTTATCATTAGGAACAACAGTAATACCTCCCTTCTTAGGGACACAATGGACAGGGCTTACCAACTGACTATCAGCAACGAGATAAATTATACCCGCCTCAAGGAGCTTTAGTATCTCCTTTCTTACCACTTCTTTCGTTTTAGGATTCAGCCGGCGTTGATGATCACGAACTAGTTTAGCATCTTCTTCCAAATTAATTTTATGTTGACATAGAGTGGGACTAATGCCCTTAAGATCATCAAGAGTATACCCAATAGCAGCAATGCTTCTTCAGAGTTTTCAATAATATCTCTTCTTCATGTTCTGAAAGGTTAGCACTAATAATAACTGGATATATCTTTTTCTCATCAAGATAAGCATATTTAAGAGTATCAGGTAACGGTTTAAGCTCAAACATGGGATCACCCTTGGATGGAGGAGGATCCCCTAGGATTTCAACATGTAAATTATTTTTCAGAATAGGTTCCTGTTTAAAGAATACTTCATCTAATTCCCTTTTTTCATTGATAAACATGTCATTTTCATGGTCTAGCAAATATTGTTCTAAAGGATCACTAGGAGGTACGGCAATAGAAGCAAAACCAATAATTTCATCCTTACTAGGTAATTCTTCTTCACGGTGTTGTCTACTGAATTTAGAGAAATTAAATTCATGAGTCATATCATCTAAACCGATAGTAACAACATCTCTTTTGCAATCTATGGTAGCATTACCAGTGTTTAAGAAGGGCCTACCAAATATAATGGGGCAAAAGCTATCTTGTGGGGAACCAAGAACAAGAAAATCACCAGGATATTTAGCTTTCCCACACAAGACTTCAACATCTCTAACAATTCCCATTGGTGAAATAGTATCTCTATTGGCAAGTTTAATTGTGGCATCAATATCTTCCATCTCAGCAGGTGCAATATCATGCATAACTTCTTGGTATAAGGAATAAGGTATTGCACTAGCACTAGCACCCATATCACATAAGCCATGATAACAATGATCTCCTATTTTAACAGAAATAAAAGGCATGCCTACCACAGGTCTAGGTTTATCTTTATCACGGGGTTTAGCAATTCTAGCAGTTTCATCACAGAAATAAATAACATGCCCATCAATATTATCAGACAAGAGATCTTTAACAATAGCAATATTAGGTTCCACTTTAACTTGCTCAGGAGGTGTATATGTTTTAATATTGCTTTTACGAACTACAGTTGAAGCTTTAGCATGATCCTTTATCCTAACAGGGAAAGGTGGTTTCTCAACATAAGAAGTAGGAACAATAGATCATTATAACTGACAATCTTTTCTTCAACTTTAATAGGTGCAGCTACTTTTACTTCTATGGGAGGATGCTATTTAAACCACTTCTCCTTGGGGATATCAACATAGGTAGCAAAAGATTCACAAAAAGAAGCTACTATCTCATAATCAAGTCCATATTTAGTGCTAAATTTACGAAAAATATCGGTATCCATAAAAGATTTAACACAATCAAAACTAGGTGTCATACCTGACTCCTTACCATTGTCGAGGTCCCAATCTTCAGAGTTGTGTTTAATTCTTTCCAATAAATCCCATTTGAATTCTATAGTCTTCATCATAAAAGAGCCAGCACAAGAAGTATCAAGCATGGTGCGATTGTTACCAGAAAGCCGAGCATAAAATTTTGGAATAATCATTTCCATTGAGAGATCATGATTGGGGCATGAATATAACATTGATTTAAGCCTCCCCCAAGCTTGAGCGATGCTTTCTCCTTCGCGAGGCCAAAAATTATATATGCAATTGCGATCACGATGAACAAGATGCATAGGGTAAAACTTCTGACGAAATTCCAATTTCAATAGTTTGTAATTCCAAGACCTCATATCATCATATAGCCTATACCATGTCGATGCATCTCCCCTCAAAGATAAAGGGAAGACCTTCTTCTTAACAACATCTCCGGGTACACCAAATTCCACCTACCAAAGGCGCTTCACTCCCCGGCAACAGCACCAGAAAAGAGTCTTGATGACCCACAAGTATAGGGGATCTATCGTAGTCCTTTCGATAAGTAAGAGTGTCGAACCCAACGAGGAGCAGAAGGAAATGATAAGCGGTTTCCAGCAAGGTATTCTCTGCAAGTACTGAAATAAGTGGTAACAGATAGTTTTGTGATAGGATAATTTGTAACGAGCAACAAGTAACAAAAGTAAATAAAGTGCAGCATGGTGGCCCAATCCTTTTGTAGCAAAGGACAAGCCTGGACAAACTCTTATATGATGTAAAGTGCTCCCGAGGACACATGGGAATATCGTCAAGCTAGTTTTCATCACGTTCATATGATTCGCGTTCGGTACTTTGATAATTTGGTATGTGGGTGGACCGGTGCTTGGGTGCTGCCCTTACTTAGAAAAACATCCCACTTATGATTAACCTCTATTGCAAGCATCCGCAACTACAATAAAAGTATTAAGATAAACCTAACCATAGCATGAAACATATGGATCCAAATCAGCCCCTTACGAAGCAACGCATAAACTAGGGTTTAAGCTTCTATCACTTTAGCAACCCATCATCTACTTATTACTCCCCAATGCCTTCCTCTAGGCCCAAACTGTGGTGAAGTGTCATGTAGTCGACGTTCACATAACACCACTAGAGGAGAGACAACATACATCTCATCAAAATATCGAATGAATACCAAATTCACATGACTACTAATAGCAAGACTTCTCCCATGTCCTCAGGAACAAAAGTAACTGCTCACAAAGCATAAGCATGTTCATAATCAGAGGGGTATTAATATGCATATAGGATCTGAACATATGATCTTCCACCAATTAAACCAACTAGCATCAACTACAAGGAGTAATTAACACTACTAGCAACCTACTAGCACCAATCCCGGACTTGGAGACAAGAATTGGATACAAGAGATGAACTAGGGTTTTGAGATGAGATGGTGTTGATGAAGATGTTGATGGAGATTGCCCTCTCCCGATGAGAGGAGCGTTGGTGATGACGATGGCGATGATTTCCCCCTCCGGGAGGGAAGTTTCCCCGGCAGAACAGCTCCGCCAGAGCCCTAGATTGGTTCCGCCAAGGTTCCGCCTCGTGGCAGCGGAGTTTCGCCCGAGAAGATGGCTTATGATTTTTTCCCATCGAAAGACTCCATATAGCAGAAGATGGCCACCGGAGGGCCACCAGGGGGCCCACGAGGTAGGGGGGCGCCCAGGGGGTAGGGCGCGCCCCCATCCCCGTGGGCAGGGTGTGGCCCCCCTGGTGAAGTTCTTGCTCTTAGTATTTTTTATATATTTGGAAAACATCTTCCGTGAAGTTTCAGGACTTTTGGAGCTGTGCAGAATAGGTCTCTAATATTTGCTCCTTTTCCAGCCCAGAATCCTAGCTATCGGCATTCTCCCTCTTTATGTAAACCTTGTAAAATAAGAGAGAATAGGCATAAGTATTGTAACATAATGTGTAATAACAGCCCATAATGCAATAAATATTGATATAAAAGCATGATGCAAAATGGACGTATCAATACTTAGAACAAAATATGACTCTATGTGGATGCCTCCGGCGATGTACCGGGATTGCGATGAATCAAGAGTGACATGTATGAAAAAATTATGAACGGTGACCTTGCCACAAATATGATGTCAACTACATGATCATGCAAAGCAATATGACAATGATGATGTGTGTCATAATAAAAGAAACAGTGGAAAGTTGCATGACAATATATCTCGGAATGGCTATGAAAATGCCATAATAGGTAGGTATGGTGGCTGTTTTGAGGAAGATACAAGGAGGCTTATGTGTGATAGAGCGTATCATATCACGGGGTTTGGATGCACCGGCGAAGTTTGCACCAACTCTAAAGGTGAGAAAGGGCAATGCACAGTACCGAAAAGGCTAGCAATGGTGGAAGGGTGAGAGTGTGTATAATCCATGGACTCAACATTAGTCATAAAGAACTCACATACTTATTGCAAAAATGTACAAGTCATCAAAACCAAGCACTACGCGCATGCTCCTAGGGGATAGATTGGTAGGAAAAGACCATCGCTCGTTCCCGACCGGCACTCATAAGGAAAGCAATCAAAGAACACCCCATGCTTCAAATTTGTCACATAGCGTTCACCATACGTCCATGCTATGGGACTTGCCAACTTCAACACAAGTATTCATCAATTTCACATTTACTCAACTAGCACACTTATAATACTACCACCTTTATATCTCAAAACCATATATCAAGCATCCAACTTCTCTTAGCATTTAAAATTTATAGCCAAAGTGAATTACCATGCTGTTCTAAAGGAATCTCAAAATGATATCAGTGAAGCATAAGAGATCAATTATTTCTATAAAATAAAACCATCGCCGTGCTCTAAAAGATATAAGCGAAGCACTAGAGCAAAAACTATATAGCTCAAAAGATATAAGTGAAGCACATAGAGTATTCTAACAAATTCCAATTCATGTGTGTCTCTCCCAAAAGGTGTGTGCGGCAAGGATGATTGTGGAAAACTAAAAAGCAAAGACTCAAATCATACAAGACGCTCCAAGCAAAACACATATCATGTGGCGAATAAAAATATAGCTCCAAGTAAAGTTACCGATGAACGAAGACGAAAGAGGGGATGCCTTCCGGGGCATCCCCAAGCTTAGGATTTTTAGTGTCCTTGGATTTTACCTTGGGGTGCCTTGGGAATCCCCAAGCTTAGGTTCTTGCCACTCCTTGTTTCATAATACATCAAATCCTTACCCAAAACTTGAAAACTTGACAACACAAAACTTAAAAGAAAATCTTCGTGAGCTCCGTTAGTAAAAGAAAACAAACCACCAGTTCAAGATACTGTAATGAACTCATTCTTGAATTATATTGGTGTTAAACCTACTATATTCCAACTTCTCTATGGTTTATAAACTCTTTTACTAGCCATAGATTCATCAAAATAAACAAACAACACACGAAAAACAAAATCTGTCAAAAACAGAATAGTCTGTAGTAATCTGTAGGTTTCGAATACTTCTGGAACCCCAAAAGTTCTAAAATGAATTACTGGACGCGAGGAATTTATCTATTAATCATTTGCAAAAATAATTAACTAAATAGCACTCTCCAATAAAAAATGGCAGCAATTCTCGTAAGCACTAAAGTTTCTGTTTTTTACAGCAAGATCAAAAAGACTTTCCCCAAGTCTTCCCAACGGTTCTACTTGGCACAAACACTAATTAAACACAAAAAACACAACCAAACCAGAGGCTAGATAAATTATTTATTACTAAACAGGAACAAAAAGCAAGGAATAAAAATAAAATTGGGTTGCCTCCCAACAAGCGCAATCGTTTAACACCCCTAGCTAGCCATTGATAATTTCAATGATGCTCACATGAAAGACAAGAATTTAAGCACAAATGAGGGCATCATAAAACACATGACAAACACATCTAAGTCTAACATACTTCCTGTGCATAGGCATCTTATAGGCAAACAAATTATCATAGCAAGCAAAAACTAGCATATGCAAGGAAGCAGAAAGAAACAATAGCAATCTTAACATAACGATAGGTAATTTAGTAACATGGAAATTTCTACAATCATATTTTCCTCTCTCATAATAATTACATGTGGGATCATAAGAAAATTCAACAAAATAACTATCACATAAAATATTTTCAACACGATCCACATGCATGCAAAGTTGACACTCTTCCAAAATAGTGGGATTAATATTAACTAAAGTCATGACCTCTCCAAACCCACTTCTATCAAAAAATTCATAAGATTGAACATTCTCCAAATATGTGGGATCTAAAGTTGACACTCTTCCAAACCCACTTTCAATAATATTGCAAACACTATTATCAATCTCATATTCATCATGGGGCTTAATTTTTTTTAAGATCATAAGAAGAATCACCACAATCATGATCATTGCAACAGGTAGAGGACATAGCAAAACTAGCATCCCCAAGCTTAGGGTTTTGCATATTATTAGCACAATTGACATTAATATAATTTATAATAACATCATTGCAATCATGCTTTTCATCGAAGGAACTATCAAGTATGGGTGCAATAGCAACGATCTCATGTTTAACATAAGGAACTATAGCAAATTCATCTTCATAAATATTGGCATCATGGCCACAAGAATAGCAAGCATCATGTTCATCAAGAGATATTTCAATCAAATCATCGGAATCATAATTATCTATAGATTCATGCATATCATTATTTTCTTCCAAAGCAATGGTCATTCTTTCAATAAATTCTTTGACATAGACATTATGAGCATAGTTTTCATAGCAATATTTAAGTATGTCAATATTTTCAGATTCGTAGAGAGTAATATCATACTTCTCAATCAAAGAAACAACTTCATAAGTGTGACGCCCCCGATTCGATCGTACACTAATCATACACGCAAACGTGTACGATCAAGATCAGGGACTCACGGGAAGATATCACAACACAACTCTACAAATAAAATAAGTCATACAAGCATCATATTACAAGCCAGGGGGCCTCGAGGGCTCGAATACAAGAGCTCGATCATAGACGAGTCAGCGGAAGCAACAATATCTGAGTACAGACATAAGTTAAACAAGTTTGCCTTAAGAAGGCTAGCACAAACTGGGATACAGATCGAAAGAGGCGCAGGCCTCCTGCCTGGGATCCTCCTAACCTACTCCTGGTCGTCGTCAGCGGGCAGCACGTAGTAGTAGGCACCTCCGGTGTAGTGGGAGTCGTCATCGACGGTGGCGTCTGGCTCCTGGGCTCCAACATCTGGTTGCGACAACCAGGTAGAAGGGATATATGGAAAAGAAGGAGAAAGCAACCGTGAGTACTCATCCAAAGTACTCGCAAGCAAGGAGCTATACTACATATGCATGGGTATCAAATGGAATAAGGGTATCATATGTGGACTGAACTGCAGAATGCCACAATAAGAGGGGGATAGCTAGTCCTGTCGAAGACTACGCTTCTGGCAGCCTCCGTCTTGCAGCATGTAGAAGAGAGTAGACTGAAGTCCTCCAAGTAGCATCGCATAGCATAATCCTAACCGATGATCCTCTCCTCGTCGCCCTGTTAGAGAGCGATCACCGGGTTATATCTGGCACTTGGAAGGGTGTGTTTTATTAAGTATCCGGTTCTAATTGTCATAAGGTCAAGGTACAACTCCGGGTCGTCCTTTTACCGAGGGACACGGCTATTCGAATAGATAAACTTCCCTGCAGGGGTGCACCACATACCCCAACACGCTCGATCCCATTTGGCCGGACACACTTTCCTGGGTCATGCCCGGCCTCGGAAGATCAACACATCGCAGCCGTACCTAGGCCCAACAGAGAGGTCAGCACGCCGGTCTAAATCCTATGGCGCAGGGGTCTGGGCCCATCGCCCTTTGCACACCTGCACGTTGCGAACGCGGCCGGAAGCAGAACTAGCCCCCTTAATACAAGAGCAGGCTTATGGTCCAATCCGGCGCGCGCCACTCAGTCGCTGACGTCACGAAGGCTTTGGCTGATACCACGACGCCGGGATACCCATAACTACTCCCGCGTAGATGGTTAGTGCGTATAGACCAAATGGCCAGACTCAGATCAAATACCCAGATCTCGTTAAGCGTGTTAAGTGTCCGCGAACGCCGAATAGGGCCAGGCCCACCTCTCTCCTAGGTGGTCGGAACCTACCCTATCGCTCCGCCTGAAAGATCCACTCGCGGGTGCTCCTACGAGCCGTCCCGTCTTTAGTCACACATGTATCATGTATAAGGTATATAGTATATACCCGTGATCACCTCCCGAGTGATCACGGCCCGATAGTATAGCATGGCAGACGGACAAGAATGTAGGGCCACTGATGATAAACTAGCATCCTATACTAAGCATTAGGTTTGCAGGTAAAGGTAACAACAGTAGTAGCAAGGACAGGCTATGCATCAGGATAGGAATAACGGAAAGCAGTAACATGCTACACTACTCTAATGCAAGCAGTATAGAAAAGAGTAGGCGATATCTGGTGATCAAAGGGGGGGCTTGCCTGGTTGCTCTAGCAAGAGAGAGGGGTCGTCAACTCCGTAGTCGTACTGGGTAGCAGCGGCGTCGGTCTCGGTGTCTATCGAGAGAAGAGGGGGGAGAAACAATAAATATTTAAGCAAGCATATGCATAGTGATGCATGACATGACAAGTAACGGCGTTAGAGGTGCCCTAACGCGGTAGTAGGTGATACCGGTGAAGGGGGATGACATCCGGGAAAGTATCCCCGGTGTTTTGCGTTTTCGGGTAGAGGACCGGAGGGGGAAAGTTGCGAGTTCGATAGGTTAGGGAGGTGTGGCGGACGAACGGGTCACGTATCCGGAATCGTCTCGTCGTTCTGAGCAACTTTCATGTACAAAGTTTTTTCATCCGAGCTACGGTTTATTTTATATTAATTTTAAAAGATTTAAATCATTTTTAGGATTTAATTAATTAATTTAATTAAACATTATCCAGAACAGTGCCTGCTGACGTCATCATGACGTCAGCATGACATCAGCAGTCAACAGAGGCGTTGACTGGTCAACTGACGTGTGGGTCCCGTTCGTCATACTCTGTTTTAATTAACTAACCGTTAATTAGGTTGATTAGTGATTAGGTTAATCTAATTATAATTAATTAACTTAATTAATTCCTTAATTAATTTATTATTATTATTATATATATATTTTTAATTCTTTTCCTCTTTTTTTTATTAAAACGTTCTGGGGGGCCACCTGTCATTGGCTTGGGGAGGCCTTAGTGGGTTTCGGGCACCAACGGTGCGTGGGTGCAGGGGGGCAACCCGCCCGGTGCCGAGCGAGGTTGCCGGCGATGGGGGGGGCGCCCAAGGAGGGCGCAACCGTGGAGGCGGGCGCTGGCCGTCGGGACGGCATGGGGCCGTGGGACAGTGGCAGGGGCCACCGCGGGGAGCCGAAGGCGGGCACGGCGCGCTAGGAGCGGGCGGAGTGCAGCAGCAGCAGCAGTCTGCGGGAGCGGGGCGAGGCAGGGAGGTGCGGTGGCGACACGGGGACAAAGGCGGGGCGCGGCCCCAAGCGACGTGCGCGGGCGCTGGGAAGGAGGGCGTGCACGCGGGAGGGCAACTCCGGCGGGCGCGGGTGCTAGGCAGCGGGGGTGCGGCGCGCGGGGGAAGAGGAGGCTGGCGGACGGGGTAGCGGCACGAGGTGCGCGGGGGACCACGGCGAGGTGCAGGGCCGAGCGGGGCAGGGGCGAAGCCGGCCAAGAGGGCGCGGGCCAGCGCGGGGGCACGCGCGAGCGCGGCCAGGGCGCGGCCGCATCGGGTCAGAGGACGCGCGAGTGGTGCGGCGGGCGAGCAGGGGAGCAAGGCTACGGGCGGGCCGGGCGTGCGGTCGCGACGAGCACGCGTCGGGCGTGGCCAAGAGCGGGACAGAGAGGAGGGGAGGGGCGAGGCGGAGCTCACGTCGAGGAGCAGGGATTCGGGCAGCGGGGGGCGAGGTGGAGGTCGGGGACGCGCGACGGAGAGGGGAGGCAGGCCGGTGGGGAGGGCTCCGGTTGCCGGTGCGGCGTCGACGTGCGGGGGGGGGGGGGGCGGCGAGCGGTGTCGGCCTCCTCTGGATCCCGATCCAGATCGGGAGAGAGGAGGGGGCGCGAGGAGAGGGTGGGGGGGATCGGGGGGGGGGGAGTGGTGGGATTAGTGGCTAGGGTTTCGGGGGCAGGGGTGGATAAGGGGATGGGGGGGGGGCGGTTGGGCCTGCGCCCGAATGGGCCGGCCAACTAGGCCAGTAGGCCGTGGGAGGGGGTTCCCTCTTCTTTTTTTTGTTTTCTGTTTTTTTTTGTATTTTCCATTTTCTTTATTTTCTTTTCTCTTTTAAATCATTTTAAGTATTTAGGTCTTTTATAAAGGCATGGATTCCACACCATAAATTCCTAGGCATTTAGTTGCACACCCCGAACATTTTTGTTTTAAATTTCGAAAAGTTTTTATTCTTTGGTTGATTTTGAATTTGAATTTGAATCAGTTTTGGACTAACGGTAGATTAGCAACAGTAACCGAGGTGACGTGGCATGATTAGCGTGGGATTACTGTAGCATGATTATCCGGGTGTTACAATAAGCACCCTTAAAAGCAACAAATTCTTCAATTTGTTCTATATTGTAGTAACCATAAACACCCTTTGCATAAGATGATAAGATTTCATTTTCATTAAATTCACATAGGTAGGGAAGGTGTTTTTAGGGTTCTTAGAGCAACAAGTAAAATCACAAATTTCACAAAGATTCCAAGCATGACACAACAATCTGTTTATTTGATCCCACAAGAGTCTCCCTTTTTCAGACAAATGGTGACGCACAAAATGAACATGCTCGTCTAAAGATTTCCCATCAACTAGGCTAGTTAGGGTTTCAACACGAGCGCATAAAGATTAAAGATGATCCAACTAGAACACTTTAAGTGGATCCATATCAATAGATTTTTAGCAAGCAAAGATGCAAGCAAATAGAAGGCACATGGAAACACAAACAAAGATATATACGTGAAGAAGGCGAACGGAAAAAGGGCGAATAAAGCGGCAAAGGTGAAGTGGGGGAGAGGAAAACGAGAGGCAAATGACAAATAATGTATTGCGAGGGATAATAGTTTGTGATGGGTACTTGGTATGTATTGACTTGGCGTAGATCTCCCCGGCAACAGCGCCAGAAATCCTTCTTGCTACCTCTTGAGCACTGCGTTGGTTTCCCTTAAAGAGGAAAGGGTGGTGTAGTACAGCAATGTAAGTATTATCCTCGGTTTTTGAGAACAAAGGTATAAATCTAGTAGCAGACCACGCGCAAGTCACCTCGTACATACACAAACAAATAAGAACCTCGCAACCAACGCGATAAAGGGGTTGTCAATCCCTTCACGGCCACTTGCAAGAGTGAGATCTGACAGAGATGATAATAATAAGATAAATATCTTTTGGTATTTTTATGATATAGATCGAAAGTAAAAGATAGAAAAATAAAGTAGATTGAAAACTTATATGATGGAGAATAGACCCGGGGACCATAGGTTTCACTAGTGGCTTCTCTCAAGATAGCATAAGTATTACGGTGGGTGAACAAATTACTGTCGAGCAATTGATAGAAAAGCGAATAATTATGAGAATATTTAGGCATGATCATGTATATAGGCATCACGTCCAAGACAAGTAGACCGAAACGATTCTGCATCTACTACTATTACTCCATACATCAACCGCTATCCAGCATGCATCTAGAGTATTAAGTTCATAAGAACAGAGTAACGCCTTAAGCAAGATGACTACTGTCACTGGGATCGAGCACCGCAAGATTGAACCCAAAGCTAAGCACTTCTCACATTGTAAGAAAGATCAATCAAGTAAGCCAAACCAAACTGATAATTCGAAGAGACTTGCAAAGATAAACCAATCATGCATAAAAGAATTCAGAGAAGATTCAAATATTGTTCATAGATAGACTTGATCATAATGAAGGAAATATGCCCTAGAGACAATAATAAAGTTATTATTTATTTCCTTATATCATGATAAATGTTTATTATTCATGCTAGAATTGTATTATCCGGAAACATAATACTTGTGTGAATACATAGACAAACTAAACGTCACTAGTGTGCCTCTACTTGACTAGCTCGTTAATCAAAGATGGTTATGTTTCCTAACCATAGACATGTGTTGTCATTTGATTAATGGGATCACATCATTAGGAGAATGATGTGATTGACATGACCCATCCCATTAGCTTAGCACCCGATCGTTTAGTATGTTGCTATTGCTTTCTTCATGACTTATACATGTTCCTATGACTATAAGATTATACAACTCCCGTTTGCCGGAGGAACACTTTGTGTGCTACCAAACGTCACAACATAACTAGGTGATTATAAAGGAGCTCTACAGGTGTCTCCAAAGGTACATGTTGGGTTGGCGTATTTCGAGATTAGGATTTTTCACTCCGATTGTCGGAGAGGTATCTCTGGGCCCTCTCGGTAATGCACATCACATAAGCCTTGCAAGCATTGCAACTAATGAGTTAGTTGCGAGATGATGTATTACAAAACGAGTAAAGAGACTTGCCGGTAACGAGATTGAACTAGGTATTGAGATACCGACGATCGAATCTCGGGCAAGTAACATACCGATGACAAAGGGAACAAAGTATGTTGTTATGCGGTCTGACCGATAAAGATCTTCGTAGAATACGTGGGAGCCAATATGAGCATCCAGGTTCCGCTATTGGTTATTGACCGGAGACATGTCTCGGTCATGTCTACATTGTTCTCGAACCCGTAGGGTCCGCACGCTTAATGTTACGATGACAGTTTCATTATGAGTTTATATATTTTGATGTACCGAAGTTTGTTCAGAGTCCCGAATGTGATCACGGACATGACGAGGAGTCTCGAAATGGTCGAGACATAAAGATTGATATATTGGACGGCTATATTCGGACACCGGAAGTGTTCCGGGTGATTTCGGAGAAAACCGGAGTGCCGGAGGGTTACCAGAACCCCCCGGGATAAGTAATGGGCTTTATGGGCCCTAGTGGAGAGAGAGAGGGGCGGCCAGGGTGGGCCGCGCGCCCCCTCCCCCTCTGGTCCGAATTGGACTAGGAGAGGGGGGGGCGGCGCCCCCCTTTCCTTCTCCCTCTCCCCCTTCCTTTCCCCCTCCTAGTAGGAGTAGAAAAGAGGGGAGTCCTACTCCTACTAGGAGGAGGACTCCTCCTCCTTGGCGCGCCCAAGGGCCGGCCGGCCTCCCCCCTTGTTCCTTTATATACGGGGGCAGGGGGGCAACGAGGGGCCCATGAGGGGGGAGGGCGCGCCCCCTGCCTCGTGGTTGCCTCACTGATTGCTTAACGTTCACTCCAAATCCACTGGATCACGTTTGTTCCAAAAATCATGTTCCCAAAGGTTTCATTCCGTTTGGACTCCGTTTGATATTCCTTTTCTACGAAACACTAAAATAGACAAAAAACAACAATTTGGGCGGGGCCTTCGGTAAATAGGTTTGTCCCAAAAATAATATAAAAGTGTAAAATAAAGCCCATTAACATCCAAAACAGATAATATAATAGTATGGAACAATAAAAAATTATAGATACGTTGGACACGTATCACCAGCACACAAGCCGGCATACAAAAAGGAAGGCGCTCGCCGCAACGAGATCACTCGTCGGTGAACTTGAGCATGTCGACCTGCATCTTCTGGAACCACGGCCTCTTCCTCGGCGATACGGTGTTGAGATCCACATTCATGATCTCCACCCCAGTCATCATGCTCGCGAGAGCCACTTCTTTCTCCTTGGTCTTGGCGTTGGCGACCTCGATCTCTAGCATCTTGGCTTGCTTCTCCGCCTCCATCTCAAGCATCTTGGCTTGCTTCTCCGCGTCCATCTCAAGCCTCCTCCTTTGGATCTCCATGAAGGCATTCATTTGCTCTTCTTTGAAACGCGGGCGCTCCTCCTCCCTTGAGTCCTTCTTGTTCATCATGCCCTCCACGCTTGCGATCAAGGCGTTCGATGCCGCATCCCGCTCGTCCTCCTTCTTGGAGTTGTTCATCATACCCTTCATCGCTTCGAAATGGACACCCACCCGCGCGTGCTCACTATTTGGTAAGGCAGCAACTTCTTGCATTCATGAAACTCCCGGTGGACAGAAATTTAAAAAGTTGAATGCTTTTGTTCGGCGCCCGTCTTGAGGTCTTGTCCAATGTCTCGCGAACACTCGCAAAGAACCTTGTTCTCGGCCGCCGTGTATGCCTTCGTCTGCTTGCTCTTGCGCTTCGGCTTCGGCCCGACAGCTTGGTTGGCGAGCTCGTCCTCGAATAAAGGCTCCACTTCGATGTCCCACTCGTCCTCTTCCTCTTGACCGTAGTCATCCGAAAACTCGTGGTCAAGTGGGAAACCGTCCATATCCATGCCGCCCTGATCACGCATGAAGGCCGCCTGATTGGGATCATAGCCAGCGGCCGATGTGAAGACCTCGCGGCCGTCCTGGCTTTGTGTCTCGTCGGGAACGTAGCCAGCGGCCAGCGCACCGCCCTTGAAGATGAGGTTCTGCATGTAGCCCTTACCGTCGGCGGCCGGCATTCCGTCGAACAGGTTGCGGGCGTCCGACAACATGTCCACCGGCATCTGCCGCGCGCGTTTCCTCACGCCTCTGGATGACGAGCCACCGGCCACCGGTGTGGCGTTGAGGTCGATGGGCGCGGGCGCGGGCGTGGACGGCGCCACCACGCTCACGTCGGGCGAGCACTCCCCGGAGAGGCGGGAGGCTTTACGGGTACACGTGGAAGCCGGGCATCGGGGTGCAAGTCGACGCACGGGGCGAGTCGGGCAGCACCATCCGAGGGAACACGGATGAGCCGGTGCTGGCGGCGGCCACGGCAACGTTGACATGGCCGTGTTGGCTAGGGTTTAACCCTAGCATATAGAGCGCCTCCCTTGTTGCCACCATGATGCGGGTGTTGGTGACCTCCTGCTGCGCGGCGGCGGCGACGGCGGCAGCCGCGACAGCTTCATCCCTCGCGTCCGTGGCGTGCCTCCTGCCCTTCCTCTTGACCGACTTCCTTGCCCGTTGTTCGGGCGTCAACACCTTCTTTGGCTTGGGCGCGGCAGCGGTCTTGCACGGGACGCGAGGCTTGCCTTTGCCGAAGGGGCAGTCGTTATGCCGGACGAGGCGAGGGAGGCAAGGCCGGCGGCGGCGGCGAGGTCGAGGTCGTTGTCCATGGCGGGGGTGGGCGGGAGCACGCGCGGGCGGGAGGGTTTTAGAGAAAATGGCGGGAAATGGTGAAGGCTGTCACCGACCATCGGGCTCGGGGGGAGTAGTAAGCACGCGCGCGGCGCGTCCGTCTCGTATCTGCGCTGACGCAAATCCGGCTCAAAAATTAGCCGGAAATGGATCGGTATGCGGACCCCATGCGAATGCGCGTTCGTTCGTTTGGGTTGACGCGTTGGGTCATCTTTTGTGTCTGCACTCAAACAGATGCCAGCGGATAAAATGGATCGCACCGTTGTAATTGCTCTAAATGATTTTATATTTGTTTACGGAAGTAGTATCGAAGACTTACTCCTACACGACGAACACTCGAGGAAGTTGACCAACAAACTGCGACGTACTTGCATCACTTCACCACTTCCATGCGTAATCAATCAAATCTCCAATACGCGGAATCGCATCAAAGTTTGGACCGGGGGTCATGAACAGTGCGCGTGACAGGCATTAGCACACGAATGCGTACAATATTTAGACACAGTTAAAATATAAATAAAAGAGAAAGAAAAAAGCGAGCGGAAAGCTCATCGCCGGCGACCCGACCCAAGTGACAGGTCCATCTCTCCGCAGCCTGCATGCACCATGCGTTTCCCTTTTTCCTTTCTTTCTTAAAAAACAAAAAGTTTTCCTTTTCCAACCAGAACGAAGATAGTCTTGGCACTCACTGGGATGTTTCCACGGGCAGAGCCTGCATGGGAAATGTGATGCTTTCTTAATGCTTAATCGATCTTCCAGTGGTGTTTCTTTCGTAGGCGAAACTCGTGGCGATGATGGTAGTCTCCATCCACCTCTGTTGGGATCTGAGCCAGTTAAATTGTGTCGCGTAAAGCATGGATGTTACTTGTATTTGGCATTGACAAAATTGTGCAAAAAGTGGCAGATATGTACAACTTGTTGTCTCGTCCGGAGTAGCTGCTGCACAGCCCATCTGTCTTGTTGTATCTTTCGAGATTTGTCAGGTCGGGTATCACTCAAGCGGGCTGCAGCTCTACCCACTTCCCTTCATTTCTTTTTATTATTTTTCTTTTGAATTCGAGTTACATAGCGTACGTACGGTTGGTACTCCCTCCGTTTTTTTAAATATTTGTTTTTTTAAAAATTTCAACAAGTGACTACATACAAAGCAAAATGAGTGAATGTATACTCTAAAATACGTCTATAAATATCCATATATGATAGTTTATTTAAAATCTCTAGAAAGACAAATTTTTAGAAACGGAGGAAGTAGATGATAGAGGGTCCTATTGTCGGCCGGATGTATGCATGCATGCTTCTGATTAGATGTAAGTTTAGTGAGACGTGTGGTCGGGAAGTCTATTGTTCTTCAGGCTATATATTCCCGAGTCAAATCTCATCATCGGGTACCATGCTAGAGACTAAGACGACGGCGGATAGTGTAACTGTATCAGACAACAACTCTGAAACCAACTAAATAATGCTTTATGTATGGCTCGATGAAGTTATAGGAGTAGTGAGTAGCTTAGGTTATTTCCAAAATCTTTGGCCAAATACTAATGATATGGCAAGGAATTTCAGTAATTCCCACATAGCAGATGTGAAATGCTAAAATGAAATGGAACTCAAGGGAGCATTTTACAGAAACGTTGGAACACGTCGGCTGTGCCCACGAATGCGCACGGTACGGAGGCCACATGGATTGGCAACATTGGTAGGGAGGAGACCTCGCTTTCGAAGCTTCTGGTGCATGGCTCATGCCCATGTTGTGTTGCTCTCGGTTTCCACGACACCTCTCGGCTAGGGCCCATGGCTTCATGATCAAGCATGGGGTTGAGGTCCGAACAGGCAAACGCGATCACAATCTCGGCTAGGCAAGTTGAACAGGTCACACCTGAATCAATTAACTCTGAAAAAGATGCTTCTCCCATTGTTTCCATGAATGCTTAATAAACTACATGAGCTAAGAACAATTTTGTCACGAAATGGATGGCCAAAGATTTGGCTGCTCAAGTTAAGCTTGATCGCCTAGGCAATCGGGCGCTGAATCTATGAGTCAGTGTAGGATATTAGGGTCATCCCTCCTAATTCTTTTTTTAAGTAAACGGTCTGGATTTATAATTTTGGGCTTTCCCTATGTTCGAGCAAACACACGTAGCAAGTGAGCGAGCGGCTGAATTGAGTTGTGCCATTTAGGTAGGTTATGATTCCTGGGTTTCCTAGTACCTATACTGGTTGTAGGTCTGACTCATGGATTTTCTTTTTCTTTCTTTTGTTGTTTCTTAGGCCCTGTTTGTTTCATAAGTCCCAGGATTTTTTTAAGTCTCAACTTATAAGTCATAAGTCCCTACCTGTTTGTTTACAGGGACTTATAAGTCCCGAGTCCTACCTGTTTGTTTACAGGGACTTATAAGTTGATAAAACACTTGTTCACAACCAAAATAACACTTGTTCATACAAACGAATTACAAAATAGTGACAACCAAAATAACACTTGTTCATACAAACGATTAACACTTGTCCATAACACTTGTTCATAACACTTGTTCATACAAACGATTAACACTTGTTCATAAGAACAAAAATAAGAGAGAGTACATAACAATCGAGAGAGTACATAAGCGAACAACACTTGTTCATATCATTGTTGTTTCAACGACCACAACCCATCAGCGACCCAAACTCTGAATTGATTCATAGCAGCACTGTCCGTCTCATTTGTTGAATCATTTGTTGTGGTCGTTGGCATAGACAATGGTACATAATTTTCATCTTCATCACACTTGTCGAATTCTATATCGGGCAGTTGACTTTGTCTAATAAAATTGTGCAGTGCAATGCAAGCCACAATGATTTTGCATTGTTTCGGCTGTGGATAACTAGGCAAATGAAACAAAACCCTCCACTTGTTCTTCAAGACTCCAAAACACCTCTCGATGACATTTCTAAGTGAAGAATGGGTGAAATTGTAGTGTTCCTTTTTTCCTCTAGGCATTGTGCCATCACGGTACTCCTGGAAATGATAGGTTAAACCCTTGTATGGTGCAAGATAACCCGGTCTATTTGGGTACCCTGAGTCCACAAGATAAAACTTATTAGGTGGAGGTTTTGGAAACTTGTCACCAAATCTGGATCGTGCATCATTGAAGACCCTCATGTCATGCACTGATCCTGGCCAACCAGTTAGGACAAATGTGAATCTCATATCAAAGTCACACACACACACATCACATTCTGACTCTTCTCCTTATGTCTATTCCTATGCTGGGTAGCAGTGGCAACTGGTACCACAACTTGTATGTGTGTCCCATCTATTGCACCAATGCAATTATCCATAAATGGTGCATACTTTCTAGATCTTAATTTGGAATGCACAGTTCTGAATTGACGATCTACTGGCCTGATGATGTCTTTTGCAAGCTTGATCAGACATAACAAAACCTTATCAAACTTCCTTACAATTGTCTCCAATGACCTAACAAATCTGTTTTCTGCTTGTCTTACAGATTGTGGGGAACCTACTATCCAAAGAAACAGGCCTAGAGACTCAACTGATGACATTTTTTAGTGGACTTCAAACCATAGGAATCAACTAGCACACTATGCAATTTTTCAAACACTGGCCTGTGCATTCTAAACATGTTGTAACAAGCAGTTTCGTTGCCTAGTGTTGTCATAACCCAATCATGCCCAGACTGTATTGGTACTCTTCTAGGTCCTTTGTTACTGTAAGAGTCCAAGTAGTACATACCAATCATGCAGACCATCTGCATCATTCTTCTCTTCCTTTTTTGGTGCATGAACAACATCAGTGCTTCATCATCACTGCTGCTCCCATCATCACTGCTGATTCCATCAACACTGCTGATTCCATCAAAACTGATGTCATCATCCTGAAACATGCAAACATTAGTACAACTTCTTCATTATGCACCACCTCGTCAATTTGAAAACATTAGTACATGCAAATGAAACACACTAACACGCATTCATCATTTAACAAGGTCACACAGCACAGGTCCATTACATAGGTATATTATTAAAAGGACAATGAAGATAACTACTACATTAGTACAACTTCTTCATCTGGTACCACCTCTTCAACCAAGTCAGTCTAGCGTCATCACTTGAAATGTTCTCAAATATGACTCTGTTTGCCTCATCTGCAAACAGTTGAGTTGCCATGAAGTACTCAACACTTGTTTCTTCTGCACCACATTTAACTGCCAACATTTGACAATGAGTAATGGATTCCTTAGTGCTGTTTGATTTCTTCTCCTTTGCCTTGTCCTTTGCTTCCTGCCTTTTGTTGGCATATTCAGTGATCATGTCAGAAGTGTTCTCACTATTCATAGTATTGATGAGCCCTGTCATTAGTTTCACCATTGGGCTCTTGTGTTTCTTTCCTGGGCTTGTAGCTGTCTGTTCACTGCCGCTGCATCCCCTCTTCTTGCTGGTGGTGCTCACTGGACTCTGCTCATTTTCATCATCGGCAATATCATATTCTTCTTCTTCTTCTTCATCTAAGGGCACATAAGCTGATGATCCATCAACTGCCACACCTTGAAATAACTCTATTAGCATATCCAAATACTCAGGATTGCCACACTTGAATTTTCTGACATCTGGTCTCTCCTGCAACATTAGTTAGGTAATTAGGACAAGGCTAAATAATGTAACCAAGTGTGAGCAATTCAGATGTAATTTGCAGAATAATTTATGTACCTTAATTACTTTTTTCCACCACGCAGGTGATGCGGTTATAGCTCCATCTCCAGTTCGGCCACAACCAGTTTGCTGCCCCAACCACAACCAAGCAGTGTAGTAGCTCTTGAGTCTAGTTATGCAATTTTTGAATTGCTTGGTACTATGGAGGAGGCCAGCACGCTCATAAATTTTTTTCTTCATGTTATTGTAGGCTCTACTTGTCCAAGTACCATTCACACAGTGCCCATCCCTAGCTTCCTCACAGGCGATGTTACAAAATACAGTAATATGCGCGTCTGTCCAATCAGCCTTGGCAATGTTTTTCTAAACAAAAAATAACAAGCACACAATTCAAACAAAAAATAGCTAGCACAAACGTATACCATTATACACACAAGTAGCTAGCACAAAAAGAAGATGAACTTGCACAGTTTGACCAGATTTGACCAAAATTGAAATAATTAAAATAATTATTTAGTAACACTAATATTCTAGAATAATTAGTTTGACCATTGTTTGACCATAGTTTGCCCACTGTTTGAATATTTTTCAATTTTTTCCACTCTAAATCTTAAATGCCCCGTAACTTTTTTCTATTAGGTTTTTGAGGATTTTGCAAATGTTTAATGGGGTTCCTCCAGTTAAATTTGGATGTATCTTTTCGAGTAGATGATTTTTCATATAAAAAACTTTTTCATCCGAGTTAGTATGCAAAAGTTATGCCCATTTTTACAAATTTCAGAGAGATTTTGCAAATAAAGTCAAAATTCACATTTGCAAAATTTTCCAACAACTAGACCACATATCACATGGGAAACTTATTTTCTTTTATTTTTTTGACATTTCCATTATTTTCTTTTATTTTTTTAAAAACTGAAAAGGCGATCCACGGGGGGGGGGGGGGGGGGGGGGTAGAGTTTGGAAATGGGACCTTTAGTACCGGTTTGTGGCACGAACCGGGACTAAAGGTCTCAACCCCATTAGTCCCTGTTCGTGCGTCAAACCGGGACTAATGTGAATATAGCAATCAAAAATATAGCAACAGCAGCATTGTATATCATTGTACAGTGCAATATACCGAGCAAAAATATACCTCTCCAAAAGCATTGTTGTCATCATCATCTTCAAAGCCTTCATTCTCGTCGACATCTTCTGAAGACGCAGCAGTTGACGGCACACGTTGCATCCCCGCAGTTTTTCCTCTACTGCCGGCCGCTGAGGACCCATTGCCTCGACCTACGCCGCGTCCGGTGACCTGGGACGAGGTCCTCCCACGCCCTATGACGCCTCCCTCAACGGCAGCTGCGACCAGGGCGACGAACGGACGCAGGTTAGAGCCGCCTCGGCCTCCGATGTTCAGGGACCGGCTGCGGCCTCCTCCGCCCCGGGGCACGGGCCTCCCACGACCACGTCCAACCGTAGGAAGGCCATGACCGGCCGACTGGTTAAAGAGAAGTTGCTGGTACGATCCCAACTCCCGGAAGACGTCGATGTTGTTGTTGAGATCCAAGAAACTCATTCCTCTCCCGAGATTTCCACCGGTGGCTGAGGCTTGGGGTGCTTCCTGAGACGAGGGGAATTGAGAGAAGAAGGGGGTCTCGTTTTCCTCGTCGGCCATGGCGGCGGCTGTTGCAGCTACCGGCAGCGGCGGCGGCTGCTGGGACGCAGCGAGGCGACGAGGGGAACGAGGGGGCGAGGTGAGGAGGGGAACGAGCGGCGTGCGGGCGATGCGGTACGCGAGGCGAAGGGATCGAGCGGTGCGGGTCCAGATCGATAAGTCCCAATAAGCTCCTCCCTGAGAGTCTTATTTGATAAGTCCCTAATCACCCCCAATAAGTCCCAATAAGTCCAGGGTGTTTGGTTTAGGTGGGACTTATAGGGACTCTTTTAAGTCCCTAAACCCATAAGTCCCTGGAAACAAACACCCTCTTAATCATTTTATTTTCTTTATTTATTTCCTTTTCTTTTTAACTATAAAGGTTTTCATTTTCAGAAAAAAAACATTTTCAAATAAATGTTTGTGAGTTATAAAATGTTCAAGTTTTTTAAAAATTGGCTTTTTAAAAAATGTTCACAATTTTTCTAAAAAAATGTTTTCTGAAAACGTCCTTTTAAAAACTATTCTAAATTTTTTAAAATATCCACTTTTCAAAATAAACACTACATGACCCTGATTTGCTCTAGTGCGTCCTATGGGTCGGCGGGAGGAGGATCCTCTGACGTTCGACACCCTACCGTTCTACCACTGACATGTGGGCCTGTTTGGAAGTTGCCCACATGTCAGTGGCGCAACGACACATAGCGCACGACAGAGGAGCTGCTTCCGCTAGGCTGGCCTTTCCGCCATATAGCCGAACATGCTGCTGTTGAGAGCGGCCGATCTCGACGCAAAGGAAGTAGTAGTGGCAATGATGTGAGGCAGCCCGTATTATGGCACTCACGCCCTTCTTTGGAGTCGTTAAGAGCATCTACAACTGGGCGCTCCAAACTCGCCTCAAACGCCTGAGCGGATGGTCTGGTCAAAGACCGGTCAGAAAAACCCGACCCAGATGGGCGCGTCAAACGTGTCTCAAACGCATGGGCTGACCGACATCTCTCATATCCAGCGTAAATATGGGGCTGGTATGCGGACACCCGGACGCGTCCGCCACATCAGACATGACAACCCTACCCCACCATAAACTGCCCCAAATTCACCCACTTAACCTACCAGATCCATGTTCTTTCTCGTCTCTTCTTCCTCCTCTACAACGGACGCCTCGCAGCTCCGCCGCCACCCTTGCGCCGCTAGCACCGGCACAACCGTCGTCTCTCCCATGTTCGTCGCCTGGGACGTTGCCGTCGGCCTGGACGCCACCGCGATACGCCCGACAACTCTTGGGATGCCCCTCTATGTGTTCGACAAATTGTCCGGCCCGTTTTTTGTGATATATTTGTAGGGAAACAATAAATTCCGATGCTTTGTCGGACAAGGAGTATAGGCCAATGGAGTTTGTTCAAATCATTCAAGATGAGTTCTTCGATTCGTCGAAATCGGACGAAGAAGTGGACACGATCACACTCATGAGCATGCAAGAGGAGATGGGCCGGCATGTGGAGCATATTCTCAACTTCAAGGGCTTAATCAAAGGAAGAAGAGTGATCAATCGAGATAGAATCTCTGGCGCACAACTACTTCACAGGAACTACTTTGCTCCGAACCAACTTTCTCGGATGACCCATGGCTGACACTTTATCATGCGGAAACCATTGTTTTTGAGCAGTGTGAAGGGAGTGGAGGCACACAATGACTACTCCAAACTCAAAAGGAATTGTTGCGGCCAACTTTCCTTTTGTGCTAACAAAAATGCACGGCTGCTCTGAGGATGCTTGCACTTGGTAATGCCGCAGATGTCGTTCGTGGGATGGTCCAGATGGGGGGAGAGCACATGTGTGAAGACTATTGTAAAGTTTGCCCACACCTTGCTGCAGGTGTTTGGAGCAGAGTATCTGAGAGAACCAAATGCGCAAGACACATAAAAGGTATTCGTTATTGGAGAGGCCAGATGGTTTTGGATCAACTAATTGCATGCATTGGCAACGGAAGAACTGCCCCAAAGATTTGCGGGGAATGTATCAAGGTCACACCAAAGAGGCCACCATCATACTGAAAGCAATGGCATCACAAGACTTATGGATTTGGCATGCTTTCTTTGGAATGCCGGATTCTCACGACGACATCAACGTGCTTCAACGATATCTGGCGTTCAGTAGGCTTTGCAATGGGAAATCGCCGTCGTGCAAAGACAATGTCAACGGTTATGACTACAACGCAAGATACTATCTTGCCGTTGGCATCTATCCTCAGTGGGTGGCGTTCGTACCATATCTGATCCACACGACAAAAATTGAATCTACTTTGAAACTGTTGGGGAATGTAGCAGAATTTTAAAATTTTCTACGCATCACCAAGATCAGTCTATGGAGTCATCTAGCAACGAGCGAGAGGGGAGTGCATCTACATACCCTTGTAGATCGCGAGCGGAAGCGTTCAAGAGAACAGGGTTGATGGAGTTGTACTCGTCGTGATCCAAATCACCGATGACTGAGCGCCGAACGGACGGCACCTCCGTGTTCAACACACGTACGGTGGGGAGAGACGTCTCCTCCTTCTTGATCCAGTAAGGGGAGAGGAGAGGTTGATGGAGATCCAGCAGCATGACGGCGTGGTGGTGGAAGTAGAGGGATCTCGGCAGGGCTTCGCCAAGCACCAACGAGAGGGAGAGGTGTCACGGGGGGAGAGGGAGGCGCCAGGGACTTGGGTGCGGCTGCCCTCCCTCCCCTCCACTATATATAGGGGCCGGGGGGGGGCGCCGGCCCCTCTAGATCCCATCTAGATGGGGGGCGGCGGCCAAGGGGGCGGGGACTTGCCCCCCAAGTTTGGTGGGGCGCCCCCCACCCCCAAGGTTTCCAACCCTAGGCGCAGGAGGAGGCTCATGGGGGGGGGGGGCGCACCAGCCCACCAGGGGCTGGTTCCCTTCCCATTTCATCCCATGGGGCCCTCCGGGATAGGTGGCCCCACCCGGTGGACCCCCCCGGGACCCTTCCGGTGGTCCCGGTACAATACCGACGACCCCGAAACTTTCCCGGTGGCCGAAACTGGACTTCCTATATACATATCTTTACCTCCGGACCATTCCGGAACTCCTCGTGATGTCCAGGATCTCATCCGGGACTCCGAAAAACTTTCGGGTTACAACATACTAATATCTCTACAACCCTAGCGTCACCGAACCTTAAGTGTGTAGACCCTACGGGTTTGGGAACCATGCAGACATGACCGAGACAACTCTCCGGCCAATAGCCAACAGCGGGATCTGGATACCCATGTTGGCTCCCACATATTCCACGATGATCTCATCAGATGAACCATGATGTCGAGGATTCAATCAATCCCGTATTCAATTCCCTTTCTCAATCGGTACGTTACTTACCCGAGATTCGATCGTCGGTATCCCAATACCTCGTTCAATCTCGTTACCGGCAAGTCACTTTACTCGTTCCGTAGCACATCATCCCGTGACCAACCCTTAGTCACATTGAGCTCATTACGATGATGTTTTACCGAGTGGGCCCAGAGATACCTCTCCGTCATGCGGAGTGACAAATCCCAGTCTCGATTCGTGCCAACCCAACAGACACTTTCGGAGATACCCGTGGTGCACCTTTATAGTCACCCAGTTACGTCGTGACGTTTGGCACACCCAAAGTATTCCTACAGTATCCAGGAGTTGCACAATCTCATGGTCTAAGGAAAAGATACTTGACATTAGAAAAGCTCTAGCAGACGAACTACACGATCTTGTGCTATGCTTAAGATTGGGTGTTGTCCATCACATCATTCTTCTAATGATGTGATCCCGTTATCAATGACATCTAATGTTCATAGTCAGGAAACCATGACTATCTGTTGATCAATGAGCTAGTCAACTAGAGGCTTACTAGGGACATGTTGTGGTCCATATATTCACACATGTATTACGATTTCCGGATAACACAATTATAGCATGAACAATAGACAATTATCATGAACAAGGAAATAAAATAATAACCATTTTATTATTGCCTCTAGGGCATATTTCCAACAGTTTCCCACTTGCACTAGAGTCAATAATCTAGTTACATTGTGATGAATCGAACACCCATAGAGTTCTGGTGTTGATCATGTTTTGCTCGAGGAAGAGGCTTAGCCAACGGATCTGCGACATTTAGGTCCGTATGCACTTTACAAATATCTATGTCTTCATTTTGAACATTTTCACGAATGGAGTTGAAGTGACGCTTGATATGCCTGGTCTTCCTGTGAAACCTGGGCTCCTTGGCAAGGGCAATAGCTCCAGTGTTGTCACAGAAGAGAGTCATCGGGCCCGACGCATTGGGAATAACTCCTAGGTCGGTAATGAACTCCTTCACCCAGATTGCTTCTTGTGCTGCCTCCGAGGCTGCCATGTACTCCGCTTCACATGTAGATCCCGCCATGACGCTTTGCTTGCAACTGCACCAGCTGACTGCCCCACCATTCAAAATATACACGTATCCGGTTTGTGACTTAGAGTCATCCAGATCTGTGTCGAAGCTAGCATCGACGTAACCCTTTACGACGAGCTCTTCGTCACCTCCATAGACGAGAAACATATCCTTAGTCCTTTTCAGGTACTTCAGGATATTCTTGACCGCTGTCCAGTGTTCCATGTCAGGATTACTTTGGTACCTTCCTACGAAACTTACGGCAAGGTTTACATCAAGCCTGGTACACAGCATGGCATATATGATAGACCCTATGGCCGAGGCATAGGGGACGACACTCATATTTTCTCTATCTTCTGCCGTGGTCGGGCATTGAGCCGTGCTCAATCTCATACCTTGCAATACAGGCAAGAACCCTTTCTTGGATTGATCCATATTGAACTTCTTCAATATCTTGTCAAGGTACGTACTTTGTGAAAGACCAATGAGGCGTCTCGATCTATCTCTATAGATCTTGATGCCTAATATATAAGCAGCTTCACCAAGGTCCTTCATTGAAAAACACTTGTTCAAGTAGGCCTTTATGCTTTCCAAGAATTCTATATCATTTCCCATCAATAGTATGTCATCCACATACAATATGAGAAATGCTACAGAGCTCCCACTCACTTTCTTGTAAACGCAGGCTTCTCCATAAGTCTGCGTAAACCCAAACGCTTTGATCATCTCATCGATACGAATGTTCCGAATCCGAGATGCTTGCACCAGCCCATAGATTGAGCATTGGAGCTTGCACACCTTGTCAGCATTCTTAGGATCGACAAAACCTTCCGGCTGCATCATATACAATTCTTCCTTAAGGAAACCATTAAGGAATGCTGTTTTGACGTCCATTACCCATATCTCATAATCATAGAATGTGGCAATTGCTAACATGATTCGGACGGACTTCAGCTTTGCTACGGGTGAGAAAGTCTCATCGTAGTCAACCCCTTGAACTTGTCGATAACCCTTAGTGACAAGCCGAGCCTTATAGATGGTCACATTACCATTCACGTCTGTCTTCTTCTTAAAGATCCATTTTTTTTCTATGGCTCGCCGATCATCGGGCAAGTCAGTCAAAGTCCATAATTTGTTTTCATACATGGATCCTTGTAACGCCCTCGATGCGGCTATAGCTCCCACGTGTCGAGGCATGACTTAGAGACATAACCGCATTGAAAGCAATGTCGCAAGTTAGGCAATCATCACAACATCCCATGTAATATATATAGTAAAAGGGGAGATACAATAGTGGGCTTACACTCGCCACGTCACATCAAAGTACATAAATAACATACATCATCCAAACACTCATGGCCCGACTACGGCGCCAAAATAAAAGACAACCCAACAAGCGACATAGGTCCTGATCAAACCCCAACTGGGCACCACTACTGATCATCAGGAAAAGACACATAGTAACGCTGAGAATCCTCGTCGTACCCCCACTTGAGCTCAAGCGCGCCATCTGGAGCTGTATCATCTGTCCCTGCATCTGGTGTAATAGTAATCTGTGAGCCACAGGGACTCAGCAATCTCGCACCCTCGCGATCAAGACTATTTAAGCTTAATAGGTAGGAAGGGGGTAAATGTATGAGTGGAGCTGCAGCAAGAGACTAGCATGTATGGTGGCTAACTTATTCGCAAAAGAGAGCGAGAAGAGAGAGCAAGGCGCGAGCGAGAAACTAGAGAGCAACCTGCGCAAACATAACTCCAACACCGTGTCCACTTCCCGGACTCCGCCGAGAAGAGGCCATCACGGTAACACACTCAGTTGATTCATTTTAATTAATTAAGGTTCAAGTTATCTACAACCGGACATTAACAAATTCCCATCTGCCCATAACCACGGGCACGGCTTTCGAAAGATCAATCCCTGAAGGGGGGGTCCCAACTTAGCCCATAATAAGCTCTCACGGTCAACGAAGGAATAGACCTCCACCCAAGACACACCGATCAGACTCGGTATCCCGGTACAACAAGACATTTCGACAGGTTGAAACAAGACCAGCAACACCGCTCGAATGTGCCGACAAATCCCGATAGGAGCTGCACATATCTCGTTCTCAGGGCACACTCAGATGAGCTCTCCATACAACTAAAACCAAACCTCGAGTTTCCCCGAGGGGGCGCTGCACAGGACTCTAGTTCGGACCAACACTCAGAGGAGCACTGGCCCGGGGGGGGGGGGGGGGTTAAAATAAGATGACCCTCGGGCTCCGGAAACCCAAGGGAAAAAGAGGCTAGGTGGCAAATGGTAAAACCAATGTTGGGCATTGCTGGAAAAACTTTAATCAAGGCGAACTATCAAGGGGTTCCCATTATAGCCCAACCGCGTAAGGGGCGCAAAATCCGGGAACATAACACCGATATGACGGAAACTAGGGCGGCAAGAGTGGAACAAAACACTAGGCGAGAGGCCGAGCCTTCCACCCTTTACCAAGTATATAGATGCATTAAGATAACATGGCAATATAATGATATCCCAACAAGTAAATAAATATTCCAACAAGGAACGGTCTCCAATCTTCACCTGCAACTAACAACGCTATAAGAGGGGCTGAGCAAAGCGGTAACATAGCCAATCAACGGATTGCTGGCACAATGGTGGGTTAGAGGTTGAACATGGTAATTGGGAGGCTGACAAGCAAGTGGTAGGCATCATAGCATTGGAATATGAAAAAGAGCGAGCAAACTAGCATAGCAAAGATAGTAGTGATTTCGAGGGTATGATCATCTTGCCTGCACAGTTGTCAGAGTTGACTGGATCCTCAAAAGCAAACTCAACGAGCTCCTCGTTAGCGAACTCGTCTCCCGGCTCTACGCAAACAACACAAACAAGCAACAAGGATACAACAACCACGTGCAAACTCCAACAATAAGATGCAATGATGGTATGCTATGCGGGATGCGATGCGGGATGCAAAATGCAAGACGAGACAGGAAATGCATGAACCCGGCCTCAACTTGGAAAACCAAGTGTGCCACTGGATAGAGGGGATGAAATCGCTTGAAAACGATATAAAGATCATTGGAATCGGAGTTACGGTTTGGAAATGGCAAGCGGTTTAAGATATGACCCCGGTCTGCGATTTACAGCAAGTAGGCATCTAAATGCAACGAGATGAACATGCTACAGCCACCAAACATGACAACAAAATACATGGCAGGGATGCCCACAAGATGCTTAACAAAACACTATCACTGAGCCATGGCCAAATTCATCCATTATGAGGTTCAAACAAGCATGGCAAAAACGCAAATGCAAAACAGGTTTCAGACTTAGTGAAATTAACACTAGTCTGAAATTTCAGATCACGAAGCTCTCTTCGGAGCAGCAAAACAATATGATACATGACCTGATTATGAAAAGTAAGAACATAGCATGGAGCTACTCAACAAGCTCATCAAAAGTCCCAAAGTGACGTGGGGCCAAAAGGGATCACAAAATATACTAACAAGCACACGAACATAGCTCACGCACAATCAGTTTTCAGACTTAGTGAAAACTGAGACATGCTGAAATATAACTCATGAAGGCATGTAAACGAGCTCGATGCACTCACTACGGTGCAAGTCATGGCAAGGCAAGCATACATCCATTAAGAAGGCACAAAATGCTAGCTAGAAATGGCAAGAACAATGTCATAGCATGCACGGATCAATAACAATAGCATCGGTAAAATCGCAAACAAGTTGACGATCTGCCCAGATTTACCACGAAGCAAAAGTAGAGCTCGATTGACTCAAGCTAGAGTACTCCACATGTGCAAACAAAGACAGGGATGGATAGAGCATAACATGATTAACAAAACTCCCTTACTGATCATCCTCAAAAGAGGCACGGATCACTAGGAAACAAGCTGAACATATGGCATCATGAACTAAATATTCCCAGACTTTGTGAAATCCACTAAGTCCCTGAAAACAGATTTACCAAGTGCCTCACTTTGCAAGCTTGCACAAGTGACCACACACATCCTAAAAATGCATGGGTTGCACCTCTGGAAAGAAGACAAAATGCTTAACAAATCATATGAAGGACTCACATGCATATCATGCACACAACAATCATGGCAAAAATGACAAGTCTAAGATGAACTAGCAGATCTGACAATTATCTCACGAAGCCTCCTTCTAGCAGCATTTCGGGCATCAATATGAACTCAAATGCAAATGATGCAATGGAATGAAATGATGTACTCGTCGAGACGAACATTTTGATATACTATATGTCCAAATCGGAGCTACGGATGCAGAGATATGGCAGGTCAAAGTTAGCACAAAAATTAGGGTTCGGGAGCAAAAAGTCAACCGTAGGTTTTTGGATCTAAGATCCAGATCGGGCTGCACGGAAAACGAGGAACGCCGGGGAGCACTGTTCACCGGAGCTCTCCCAGGAAATGGCGGATCCGAGGCCGGGGCGGCGCCGGCGTCGTACTTGGGTGAGGAGGACGCGGGGCGGTGGAGCGGTTGCGTCGGCGGGCGGCGCGCACGCGCCGGCGGGGAGGCGGCGGCGAGGCGCGCGGTGGCGGCGGTGAGCTTCCGGCGAGGCGGCGGGAGGACGGCGGCCGGCGACGGAGGAGAAGGGCGGCGGGCGCGGCGTTGGGCGGCGGCGCGCGGTGGATGGGCTCGGGGGCCGGCTTCGGGCCCTCGGGCCCGGCGGCGGCGGGGGTGGCCGGTGCCATGTGGCGGCCCGTCAGTGGCCACGGGCGGCGGCGGACGAAGTGTCCGGCGCAGTGGACATGTCCGGCGGCGGTTGATCTGTTTTTTTGAACTAGGGTTTCGAGGGGGAGGAGAGATCCGAAATTCGGGGGACCTATTTATAGGCATAAGTGGAGCTAGGAGAGTCCAAATGAGGTGCGGTTTTTGGCCACGCGATCGTGATCGAACGCTCTAGGACATGGAGCAGAGTTTGGTGGGTTTTGGGCCAAATTGGAGGGGTGTTGGGCTGCAACACACACGAGGCCTTTTCGGTCCCTCGGTTAACCGTTGGAGTATCAAACGAAGTCCAAATGGTACGAAACTTGACAGGCGGTCTACCGGTAGTAAACCAAGGCCGCATGGCAAGTCTCGGTCCAATCCGGAAATGTTTAATCCCCACACACGAAATAAAGCTAGAAATGTCCATCGGAGGAGAACGAAGCGCCGGAATGCAAAACAGACAACAGGGAAAATGCTCGAATGCATGAGATGAACATGTATGCAAATGCAATGCACATGATGACATGATATGAGATGCATGAAAACGAAAACAACACACAGAGACAAAGACCCGAACCCGAGAAATAAATATAACTTAACGCCGGAAACGGCAAGAGTTGGAATACAATTTGGGAAAGTTATATCTGGGGCGTTACAATCCTATCTCGGATTTCATGGCTTCCAGCCATTTGTCGGAATCTGGGCCCACCATCGCTTCTTCATAGTTCGAAGGTTCACCATTGTCTAATAACATGATTTCTAGGACAGGGTTGCCGTACCACTCTGGTGCGGAACACGTCCTTGTGGACCTTCGAAGTTCAGTAGCAACTTGATCTGAAGTTTCATGATCATCATCATTAACTTCCTCCCTAGTCGGTGCAGACACCTCAGGAACAATTTCTTGAGCTGCCCCACTCTCCGGTTCAAGAGGAAATACTTCATCAAGTTCTACTTTCCTCCCACTTACTTCTTTCGAGAGAAACTCTTTCTCTAGAAAGGATCCATTCTTGGCAACAAAGGTCTTTCCTTCGGATCTAAGATAGAAGGTATACCCAATAGTTTCTTTAGGGTATCCTATGAAGACGCATTTTTCCTATTTGGGTTCGAGCTTTTCAGGTTGAAGTTTCTTGACATAAGCATCACATCCCCAAACTTTCAGAAATGACAGCTTAGGTTTCTTGCCAAACCACAATTCATACGGTGTCGTCTCAACGGATTTCGACGGAGCCCTATTTAAAGTGAATGCGGCAGTCTCTATAGCATAACCCCAAAATGATAGCGGTAGATCGGTAAGAGACATCATAGATCGTACCATATCCAATAGGGTGCGATTACGATGTTCGGACACACCATTACGCTGTGGTGTTCCAGGCGGCGTGAGTTGTGAAACTATTCCACATTTCCTTAAGTGCGTGCCAAATTCGTGACTCAAATATTCTCCCCCACGATCTAATCGTAAGAACTTGATTTTCCTGTCACGTTGATTCTCAACCTCACTCTAAAATTCCTTGAACTTTTCAAAGGTCTCAGACTTGTGTTTCATTAAGTAGACATACCCATATCTACTTAAGTCATCAGTGAGGGTGAGGACATAAAGATAGCCACCGCGAGCCTCAACGCTCATTGGACCGCACACATCAGTATGTATGATTTCCAATAAGTTGCTTGCTCGCTCCATTGTTCTGGAGAACGGATTCTTGGTCATTTTACCCATGAGGCATGGTTCGCACGTGTCAAATGATTCATAATCAAGAGACTCCAAAAGTCCATCTACATGGAGTTTCTTCATGCGTTTGACACCAATGTGACCAAGGCGGCAGTGCCACAAGTATGTGGGACTATCATTATCAACCTTACATCTTTTGGCATTCACACTATGAATGTGTGTAACATCACGTTCGAGATTAAATAAGAATAAACCATTGACCAGCGGGGCATGACCATAAAACATGTCTCTCATATAAATAGAACAACCATTATTCTCAGATTTAAATGAGTAGCCATCTCGCATTAAACGAGATCCAGATACAATGTTCATGCTCAAAGCTTGTACTAAATAACAATTATTGAGGTTTAAAACTAATCCCGTAGGTAAATGCAGAGGTAGCGTGCCGACGGTGATCACATCGACCTTGGAACCATTCCCGACGCGCATCGTCACCTCGTCCTTCGCCAATCTCCGTTTATTCCGCAGTTCCTGTTTTGAGTTACAAATATGAGCAACTGCACCGGTATCAAATACCCAGGAGCTACTACGAGCGCTGGTAAGGCACACATCAATAACATGTATATCACATATACCTTTGGTATTGCCGGCCTTCTTTTCCGCTAAGTACTTGGGGCAATTTCGCTTCTAGTGACTATTTCCCTTGCAATAAAAGCACTCAGTCTCAGGCTTGGGTCCATTCTTTGACTTCTTCCCGGCAGCTTGCTTACCGGGCGCGGCAACTCCCTTGCCGTCCTTCTTGAAGTTCTTTTTACCCTTGCCTTTCTTGAACTTAGTGGTTTTATTCACCATCAACACTTGATGTTCCTTTTTAATTCCCACCTCCGCTGATTTCAGCATTGAATATACCTCGGGAATGGTCTTTTCCATCCCCTGCATATTGAAGTTCATCACAAAGCTCTTGTAGCTAGGTGGGAGCGACTGAAGGATTCTATCAACGACCGCATAATCCGGGAGATTAACTCCTAGCTGAGACAAGCGGTTATGCAGCCCAGACATTTTGAGTATGTGCTCGCTGACAGAACTGTTCTCCTCCATCTTACAACTTTAGAACTTGTCGGAGACTTCATATCTCTCGACCCGGGCGTGAGCTTGGAAAACCATTTTCAGCTCTTGGAACATCTCATATGCTACGTGTTGCTCAAAACGCTTTTGGAGCCCCGGTTCTAAGCTGTAAAGCATGCCGCACTGAACCAGGGAGTAATCATCAGTACGTGTCTGCCAAGCGTTCATAACGTCTTGTTCTGCAGGGAAAACAGGTGCTTCACCTAGCGGTGCATCAAGGACATATGCTTTCTTGGCAGCTATGAGGATAATCCTCAGGTTACGGACCCAGTCCGTGTAGTTGCTGCCATCGTCTTTCAGCTTGGTTTTCTTTAGTAACACGTTGAAGTTGAGGGCAACATTAGCGTGGGCCATTTGATCTACAAGACATATTGCAAAGATTTTAGACTATGTTCATGATAATTAAGTTCATCTAATCAAATTATTAATGAACTCCCACTCAGATAGACATCCCTCTAGTCATCTAAGTGATACATGATCCGAGTCAATTAGGCCGTGTCCGATCATCACGTGAGACGGACTAGTCATCATCGGTGAAAATTTTCATGTTGATCGTATCTTCTATACGACTCATGTTCGACCTTTCGGTCTTCCATATTCCGAGGCCATGTCTGTACATGCTAGGCTCGTCAAGTCAACCTAAGTGTATTGCGTGTGTAAATCTGGCTTACACCCGTTGTATGCGAACGTTAGAACCTATCACACCCGATCATCACGTGGTGCTTCAGAACAACGGACCTTAGCAACGGTGCACAGTTAGGGGGAACACTTTCTTAAAATTATTGCGAGGGATCATCTTATTTATGCTACCATCGTTCTAAGCAATTAAGATGTAAAACATGATAAACATCACATGCAATCAAATAGTGACATAATATGGTCAATATTATTTTGCTCCTTTTGATCTCCATCTTCGGGGCGCCATGATCATCGTCTTCACCGGCATGACACCATGATCTCCATCATCGTGTCTTCATGAAGTTGTCTCGTCAACTACTACTTCTACTACTATGGCTAACGGTCAGCGATAAAGTAAAGTAATTACATGACATTTATGTTGACACACAGGTCATAAATAAATTAAGACAACTCCTATGGCTCCTGCCGGTTGTCATCCTCATCGACATGCAAGTCATGATTCCTATTACAAGAACATGATCAATCTCATACATCACATATATCATTCATCACATCCTTTTGGCCATATCACATCACATGGCACATGCTGCAAAAACAAGATAGACGTCCTCTAATTATTGTTGCAAGTTTTTACGTGGCTGCTATAGGTTTCTAGCAAGAACGTTTCTTACCTACGCCAAAACCACAATGTGATATGCCAATTTCTATTTACCCTTCATAAGGACCCTTTTCATCGAATCCGATCCGACTAAAGTGGGAGAGACAGACACCCGCCAGCCACCTTATGCAACCAGTGCATGTCAGTCGGTGGAACCAGTCTCACGTAAGCGTACATGTAAGGTCGGTCCGGGCCGCTTCATCCCACGACGCCACCGAATCAAGATAAGACTAGTAACGGCAAGTAAATTAACAAAATCAACGCCCACAACAACTTGTGTTCTACTCGTGCATAGAAACTACGCATAGACCTAGCTCATGATGCCACTGTTGGGGAACGTAGCAGAATTTTAAAATTTTCTACGCATCACCAAGATCAATCTATGGAGTCATCTAGCAACGAGCGAGAGGGGAGTGCATCTACATACCCTTGTAGATCGCAAGCGGAAGCGTTCAAGAGAACGTGTGTCGGTGTCAAAACTGGCGGATCTCGGGTCGGGGGTCCCGAACTGTGCGTCTAGGCCGGATGGTAACAGGAGGTGAGGGACACGAAGTTTTACCCAGGTTCGGGCCCTCTCGATGGAGGTAAAACCCTACGTCCTGCTTGATTAATATTGATGATATGGGTAGTACAAGAGTAGATCTACCACGAGATCGAAGAGGCTAAACCCTAGAAACTAGCCTATGGTATGATTATTGATGTGTATGTTCTCCTACGGACTAAAACCCTCCGGTTTATATAGACACCGGGCAGGGTTAGGGTTAGATAGAGTCGCTTACAATGGTAGGAGATCTAAATATCCGCATCGCCAAGCTTGCCTTCCACGCCAAGGAAAGTCCCTTCCGGGCACGGGACGGAATTTTCAATCTTGCATCTTCATAGTCCAGGAGTCCGGCTGAAGGTATAGTCCGGCTATCCGAACACCCCCTAATCCAGGACTCCCTCAGTAGCCCCCGAACCAGGCTTCAATGACGATGAGTCCGGCGCGCAGATTGTCTTCGTCATTGCAAGGCGGGTTCTCCTCCAAATTCCGTGTACCTGTCGAATAAAGTCCGGCTTCTTGTAGATGCTGTGCTCCTTGGCTTCTGCGCCCAATAATGGCCGCTTCCCACGTGTCAAACAAATATGAAAGGTCTAAGTGTTTTTACATTCAGACCCCTAGCCGCGTAAATGAGTTGACCTATTTAAGGGGACGAGGATTTAGATCCAAACCACACCTTCCCCCCTTCGCGAGTGTTCATCAGAGCGCATTCGACAAAGGTCCATTCCACCATGGCCAGTCGTCGCGACTCCTCCTCTCGCCCTTCCAGCCCTAAGCCTGGATATTGGGAAAGATGCTCCATCCCGCATAGCGAGCTAGTGACGCTCCAGACCAAGGGATTTCTCCCCCCGGCCTATATGATCCCGGTTCGAGCCGGTCTTGCCGTCTATAACGGCGGAGAGCAAGCGGAGAGTACCCCTAATCCCTCCAAAGGAGAGCGGGTGTGCCTCGTCCCTTATTTAATAAGGGGGCTCAGATTTCCAATCCATCCATTTCTCCGGGGGCTGCTGGAGTTCCATGGCCTCCAGCTACATCATCTCATGCCTGCCTCAGTATTGCATATCGCGGGCTTTGTAGCCCTCTGTGAGCTATTCTTGGGTGTTGAAGCTCATTTTGGACTGTGGAAGGAGCTATTTTGCCTCGTGCCCTGTTCCAAGAAGGGGTCAATGTATCAAGTGGGCGGAGCCGAAGTATGGCGCATCGCCGGGGTCGGATATCTGTTCGGAACGCCAAAGAAGGCGTCCGAAGACTGGCCCTCAGAATGGTTTTATATAGAAGACGTCCCGCTGTCGGATCCTGTCCGGATCGGCCTCCCTGAATTCAACAGTGCTCCCTTAAAGAAGCGCCTAAGCTGGCGCCCACGGGACCCTCAGAGGGAAAGTGACAGGGACATCATTTACTTGATGGGCCGAATAATATTGTTAGCCCATTCGGATTGACCATGATCGGAGTCATGGCCGCATGCATCATGCGAGGGGTGCAGCTGCTATAGTATAGGGGCCACCCCATGTGGGACTTCAACGGGGAGGACGACACCACCCGTTATGGCCGTAAGTGGCCAGATTCGGCTGTGGCTCTAATAAAGACCTTGTCCGCTTTGTATAAGGGAGAAGAGGAGGATTTTCTCCGCGTCGACCCAAAGGGTGGTTTTTCTATGTACAATCCTCCAAGCTGGGTAAGTGGTCGCATCTTGCCCATCCGCTTTATATCCCCATTGTTAAATATTTAGTCCAGCGATTTCAACACAGGAACTGCGCCAGGCTGTTAAAGAAATAAACAGCCCTCCTCCACAACCCGAGGACCGAGGTAGGTCCCTCGACCCGGACTCTCAAGAGGATCCGGACCTTTCGGTGGATCTGATTCATGGAGTGTTCCATCAATTGAGTAGGGACAACGCCCTGGTGGCCATTACGGCTGATTATCCAGGGCTAATCCCGGCCTCCCAGAAACGGGAGGCCGAACCTGCGGCGACAAGCCAACGAGGGGCCGCAGGGCCCCGTGGGCAGAAAAGAGGTGCAGTCCGGACCGGGGCGTCAGTGCAAAGGTATGGCGCGCCTCCTTATCCAAGGTGTTATACTTTCGAGGCATATTAACACTTGTGCTCTCTTCAGGACAAAGAGACCTCGCCGAACTATATTCGGAGAGACCGCCAACCGCGCCTCCACCAGCCAGGCTCCAAAGCCTGGCCCGGAAGCGGAGCCGAACACAAGGCGCGCACCAGACGCTCCTCCAATGGAGGATGTGGACGGGTTGTCTGCCACCAACTCAGAGGTGGAGAGTGCCATGAACCACAGGCGTCGCCGGAAAATTCTTCGCGACGCTTGTTTCTCCCAAGAGGCGTTAGATGCCTTCAAATCAGGAGATGCGTACCTCCGTGTCGCTCAAAATGGTCTAGCCAGAGCCACGGAGCAATATGTAAAAGACATATGGGTAAGAATTTTTTTGGTAATTACATATAGATACCAGTGCCCCCGAGACTTGAAACAGTTAAAATAACTGATTTAAGGATCATTTGTTATTCAAGTTCTTACAGAAAAGAATTCCCTACTGTCCAAGGAGCTGGAAGAGTGCAAAGCCCAACTTGAGGCCGCGCTAGCCCCGGCAGGTGAGCCTAAGGAGACCCCCTCTGGTAATATACACTTCAAAAGATAAGTATCTTGCGAAGCACGGCTTTGGTGCGAATCTGACAAATGACATTGCAGATGGCGCCGGATTGAGTCCGGAAAGGCAACACCTCCTACGCCAGCTAAAGGCTGGTGAGAGGGTGCTGATGAAGGTGATGGGGGAGAAGAACGATCTCCAAGATGCCAACACCAAGCTGGGTGTCGAGCTGAAAGATGTTCGTGCCCAGCTGTCAGACTCCGTGAACGAGAATCAGCGGCTTCGGCGTGGCATATTTAGTAAGTGCTTGAACGAACCTTTTAAAAGAAAGTTCGGCGGGGAAGTCGACTAACAGAGCAATGTCTGTAGGTGTGCTAACAGGTCGTCCTGCAGAGGAGATGCCCGGTTCTACGGTGACCTTCTTCCCGAGCTCTCGCAACTGCTCGATCGAGTTCGGCAGGCGATGCAAGGCGTCGCCCAGGCCCTGTGGCCATCCGTCTTCATGCCCGAAGGTCTTGGAGAGCTTGCGGAAAAGCTAAAGGGAGCACGGCGGCGCTTCCAATTGTGGAAGATATCGGCCTGCCGACAAGGTGCTAGGGAGGCCTGGGCCATGGTGAAGATGCGGTACGCAAAGGCTGACCCCAACCACATGGCCGAGGTCGGTCCTTTAGGGCCCGATGGGAAGGAGACCCCTATAAGCTTAGTATACGGCCAAGTAGAGTGGGCGACGAAGTATTCCCAGCAGGACTATAAATTAGACAGCCTGCTAGATGGTATTGAAGAGGAATACAATCAGTCAAAATGCAATTTAATTGACATTTATAACGCCTTCTAGCCGGATTGTAGATCATTTGTCACGGCCGACCTTTTCGCTTCAGCCTCGGGACCTGACGGTCCGGAGTGTGTCCGAATTCCCATGCGGTTATATAGGAACCGGGGAATGCATGGAGACCAGGCGTAGGGGTCATTAGTGCATGAACAGACAAGTGCCTGACTAGTTATGTTATATTACATGGTTAGTAAGAAACATCTTCCAGGGAGAATAGTTCCATTAGGGGTTCCTTTCCCTGGGAGGCATGCCCTAAGGTGCATGTCCATGCTGCGAAAAGAAACGCAGAAAAAACATCTGGGGGCGTATAGATAAAAATAAAAAAGATCATCTTTAGTTCACCGACCGAATATTCCCTTAAGAACGCTAGCTTTCGGCTTCACCCAGTCTGAGGTACACGTCCGGCTAACCCGGCAGTTACAATCGCAGAGGTGCTCCCTTTACCACCTAGCCGAACAATCGGGAATGTAGGGGTAAGCACAGGAGCCAGGCAACCCAGCTTGGCCAAAACTTAAGTCATATCGATGCATATAATGGTGAATAAAAGGTACATGCGGAAGTGTGACACATGTGTTGGGCATGAAGCCCGTATGAATAAGCTTCTGTTTAAGGAAGCCCCCAAGTTTAATGAGCGCGGATAGCGCGTCACTTTATGAGCCTTTAAAGGCTATAAGAGAGAGAGAGAGAGAGAGAGAGAGAGCGAGAGAGAGAGAGAAGAAGAGAAATGTAAGACATAAAATATATAAAAAATGGACAAAGGAAGGAGACGAACATAGAGTCCGGTGCTAGGCTTAGAATCTTCGGAGACGGGCTGCGTTCCATGGGTTCGGCTCGAGTCGGTTATCCGATGCATCTCGCAGGCGGTATGCTCCACCAGTCAGGACTTGGTCAATTATGAAGGGCCCTTCCCACTTGGGCTTGAGTTTGTCCTTTTTCTTGTCCGGTAGTCGTAGAACTAATTCGCCAACGTTGTAATTTTTGGCCCGTACTTCTCTGCTTTGGTATCTTTGAGCCTGCTGTTGATAGAATGCGGAACGGGCTTTTGCCACGTCATGCTCCTCCTCCAATGCGTCTAAGCTGTCCTGTCGATGGAGCTCGGCTTCTCTTTCTTCGTACATGCGCACTCGAGGTGAGTCATGAATTATGTCGCAGGGCAAAACTGCCCCCGCGCCGTACACCATAAAGAATGGTGTGTATCCGGTGGTGCGATTCGGCGTGGTCCGCAGCCCCCAGAGTACGGAGTCGAGCTCCTCTACCTAGTGCGTGTTAGATTCCTTGAGGGACCGCATTAATCTGGGTTTAATGCCACTCATGATAAGACCATTTGCACATTCGACCTGGCCGTTAGTTTGTGGGTGATAGACGGAAGCATAATCGAGCTTGATGCCCATGGTTTTGCACCAGAGTTTTACCTCGTCGGTCGTGAAGTTCGTGCCGTTTATCAGTGATGATGCTGTGGGGAACGCCATAATGGTGTACGGCCCCGGATATAAAGTCTATCACCGGTCCGGATTCGGCCGTCTTAACAGGCTTGGCTTCTATCCATTTGATGAATTTATCCACCATAACCAGTAAGTATTTTTGCTTGTGGGTTCCGCCTTTAAGGGGTCCAACCATGTCAAGCCCCCAGACCGCGAAGGGCCAAGTAATGGGGATAGTTTGGAGGGCGGTGGGTGGCATATGGCTTTGGTTTGCAAAGAGCTGGCAACTGGTGCATCGTTGGACTAAGTCCTGAGCGTCTGCCCGGGCCGTCGGCCAATAAAAGCTTGTACGGAAGGCCTTGCTTACAAGGGACCGAGCTGCAGCGTGATGACCGCCTAGTCCGGCATGAATTTCAGCCAGGAGGTTCCGCCCCTCCTCTTCGGAGATGCACCTTTGAAAGACTCCGATAGTGCTTTTCTTATAAAGCTCTCCCTCGTGGACTCTGTAGGCTTTGGATCGCCGCACTATGCAGCGTGCCTCATTTTGGTCCTCGGGGAGTTCCTGCCTAGTTAGGTAGGCTAGGAATGGTTCTGTCCACGGGGCGATGATGGCCATTATTACGTGGGCTGAAGGTGTTATTTCGTTGGCAGAGCCTCCGATTGTGTCAGAATGTTCGGTGTCGGGCAGTGCGGTTGGGTCCGGGGTGTTATTGTTCGGCTCCCCTTCCCATACTACGGATGGCTTGAACAACCTTTCCAAGAAGATGTTGGGGGGGGGGGGGGGCGACTATATCGCGTTTTGCGCTGATGCGTGCCAGGACATCTGCCGCCTGATTATTTTCCCGGGCTATATGGTGAAATTCAAGCCCGTCGAACCGAGCTGACATTTTTAGGACGATGTTGCGGTAAGCTGCCATTTTGGATCCTTGGCATCGAAGTCTCCATTTATTTGGGATATTGCAAGGTTCGACTCCCCGCGCACCTCTAGGCATTGAATGCCCATGGATACTGCCATCCGGAGACCATGTAAAAGGGCCTCATATTTGGCTGCATTGTTGGAGTCCGTGTACATAATCTGGAGTACGTATTGAACTGTGTCTCCATTGGGGGACGTCAAAACGACGCCAGCCCCCAGTCCGGCCAACATCTTGGAGCCATCGAAATGCATCATCCAATTTGAATATGTGCCGTACTCTTTAGGGAGTTCGGCCTCCGTCCATTCTGCGACGAAGTCGGCCAAGACTTGCGACTTGATGGCTCCCCGTGGCTTATAAGTTATGTCGAACGGTAGGAGCTCAATGGCCCATTTTGTATTCTGGCCCGTTGCGTCACGGTTGTTTATAATATCGTTAAGTGGTACTTCCGAGGCTACTGTTATTGAACACTCTTCAAAGTAGTGTCGTAGCTTCCGGGATGCCATGAATACCGCGTACGCGATCTTTTGATAATGCGGGTATCGTGATTTGCAAGGAGTGAGGACAGTGGACACATAATAGACCGGCTTTTGAAGGGGGGATTTGTGTCCGTCCGCTTCTCGTTTGATGACGAGCACTGCGCTTACAACCTGATGTGTTGCTGCAATGTATAATAGTATTGGTTCGCCGATATTTGGTGCGGCCAGGACTGGTTTTGTTGCCAGTATGGCTTTTATTTCCTCGAGTCCGGCCGTGGCTGCATCCGTCCATTCGAAGTGTTCGGTGCGCCGAAGGAGGCGGTAAAGGGGTAGGGCCTTTTCTCCCAAGTGGGAGATAAAGCGGCTTAGAGCCGCCACGCATCCGGTTAACTTTTGTATTTGTTTGAGGTCCTTTGGGATATCCAGTTGCGACAGAGCTCGAATCTTGGCTGGATTTGCTTCGATTACTCTACCGGATACAATGAAGCCCAAGAGCTTTCCGGCTGGAACGCCGAAAACGCATTTTTCCGGGTTGAGCTTGATGTCGTATGTTCGGAGGTTATCAAATGTGAGCCTCAAGTCGTCTACTAGAGATTCGACATGTCTTGTTTTGACGACCACATCATCTACATATGCCTCCACTGTTTTGCCGATCTGGCTTGCCAGACATGTCTGAATCATGCGCTGATATGTTGTGCCGGCGTTTTTGAGCCCGAAGGGCATTGTGTTGAAGCAGAATGGGCCGTATGGTGTGATAAATGCCGTTGCGGCTTGGTCTGATTCTGCCATCTTGATTTGATGGTAGCCGGAATATGCCTCGAGGAAACACAACGAATTGTGTCCTGCGGTAGTGTCGATAATTTGATCGATGCGGGGGAGGGGGAAGGGATCCTTTGGGAAAGCCTTGTTAAGGTCTTTAAAATCAACGCACAGGCGCTAGGATTTGTCCTTCTTTGGTACCATCACCAGGTTTGCTAGCCAGTCCGGATGTTTTATATCTCTGATGAATCCGGCCTCCAATAGCTTTGATAGCTCCTCTCCCATAGCATGTCTCTTAGGTTCGGAAAAACGCCGAAGAGCCTGTTTGACAGGTTTGAATCCTGTTTGGATATTTAAGCTGTGCTCGGCCAGCCTGCGTGGGATTCCTGGCATGTCTGAAGGGTGCCAGGCAAAAATGTCCCAGTTTTCTCATAGGAACTCTCGCAGTGCGGCGTCTACATCAGGGTTTAACTGTGCCCCGATGGAAGCTGTTTTATTTGGGTCCGTTGGATGGACTTGGAATTTGACTATTTCGTCCGCCGGTTTAAAGGAGGTGGACTTGGATCTTTTGTCGAGTACCACATCGTCCATATTCACCGTAGAGCGCAGCGCAGTCAGTTCCTCAGCCGCTAGGGCTTCGGATAGTGCCTCGAGGGCCAGTGCGGCTGTCTTGTTTTCAGCGCGGAGTGCTATGTCCGGATCACTAGCGAGAGTGATGACCCTGTTAGGCTCGGGCATCTTGAGCTTCATGTACCCATAATGGGGTATTGCTTGGAAGATTGTAAATGCTTCCCGCCCTAGCAGAGCGTGATAACCGCTGCTGAACGGAGCCACATGGAACGTGATCTCTTCGGACCTGTAATTATCCGGCGTGCCGAACACCACATCTAGTGTGATTTTTCCTGTACAGCGCGCTTCCCGACTGTGATTATTCCTCTAAAGGTTGTGCTGCTTCGCTCAATGCGGTTCCAGCCTATTTCCATTTTTTGAAGGGTTTCCTCGTAAATGAGGTTCAATCCGCTGCCGCCGTCCATGAGTACCTTGGTAAGACGAAAGCCGTCCACTATTGGACTGAGGACCAATGCGGCTGGTGCTCGGGCTGTTCGGAATTTAGGTTCATCACTGGCGTTAAAGGTAACAGCCGTGTCACTCCATGGGTTTATTGTTGCTACTTGGTAGACTTCGGCAAGGCTGCAGAGTGTCCTTTTTCGCATATTATTTGATGTGAAAGTCTCGAAGACTGTTAATACCGTATTGGTGTCTCTGGGGTGGCTTTCTGTGGCCTCCGGAATAAGGAGATTTTCGCCAATTCTGGCCACCTGCCGGAGTATCCAACATGCTCTAAGGCTGTGAGTTGGTGTGGTGTCCTCTGTACTGTGAATTTTACAGGGTCCATTAAGCCATCCTTCCAGTACGGTTCCATGCCCTGTAGAGGGTTTTTGCTTTTTGGTATTTGACCCAACTGTCTGGTTATGATGCACCCTTTTATTTCAGACTGGGTTTGTATTTAGGGCCGGATTGTCCCAAAATTTTATTTTGGTTTTCCAGGCGCTTTCCATCGCACAGTACTTCCGTACAATGGACAACAAGTCGGCGAAGCGTGTAATATCACGGCGACTTATGGCGTTGAGTATTCCCTTGTTCGTGCAATTATTGCAGAAGATTGAGATTGCGTCTTCCTCATGGCAGTCCCTTAGCCTGTTCTTAACGAGGAGGAATCTGGCCCAGTAATGATGTACTGTTTCGTCGTGCTCTTGCCTGATTTTGGATAGATTGCTTATGTTGGGGTGGGTGGGTGGAGTTAAATCCGAAGCCTCACCCCGTCTGAGGCTCAGAGGCCGAGGAATTTCTGAACTTGAAAATTTGGATCCCTGGGTGTTGTCTAATGAATCCAGCCCGTCGCCTGACTCTAAGTTCAGGTTTTGAGTGACATCCTCCCCTCCACGGGTATCCGACTTGGAGGGATCAGCAATCCGGATGTAGCGAGTCCTTAAGATAGACGAAGGGTCACCGCACTGTCCCTCTACCACGGCAACGTGATGGGTGACTTGGGATGAGTTAATCTCTCTCAGATCGGGTTTAGGCCCAATCTGGTCATAATCCGTAGTGACTCCCAGGGCGGCGAAGCGATCCAAGAGCTCGTTTATGGAGGAGAACTCCATTGGATCTAACAGCTCGGCGAGTTCCGAGCTAACGTGAAGATTGTTTTCGATGGCTCGAGAGGTCATTGTCGGCGCAGAAGTCGAACATGCGGTCATAAGAAAACCACCTAGCCGGAGGGTTTGGCTGACAGCCAAAGCTCCCTTAGCAACGGTGCCGTCTTTAAAGACGGGGCGAGGCATCCTTCCTGATGGCGACGACACAGAGGAACTCTGAATGAAAGCACCAATGTCGGTGTCAAAACTGGCGGATCTCGGGTAGGGTGTCCCGAACTGTGCGTCTAGGCCGGATGGTAACATGAGGTGAGGGACACAAAGTTTTACCCAGGTTCGGGCCCTCTCGATGGAGGTAAAACCCTACGTCCTGCTTGATTAATATTGATGATATGGGTAGTACAAGAGTAGATCTACCACGAGATCGAAGAGGCTAAACCCTAGAAGCTAGCCTATGGTATGATTGTTGATGTGTATGTTCTTCTACGGACTAAAACCCTCCGGTTTATATAGAAACCGGGTAGGGTTAGGGTTACATAGAGTCGGTTACAATGGTAGGAGATCTAAATATCCACATCGCCAAGCTTGCCTTCCACACCAAGGAAAGTCCCTTCCGGACACTGGATGGAATCTTCAATCTTGTATCTTCATAGTCCAGGAGTCCGGCTGAAGGTATAGTCCGGCTATCCGAACACCCCCTAATCCAGGACTCCCTCAACGGGGTTGATGGAGTCGTACTCGTCGTGATCCAAATCACCGATGACCGAGCGCCGAATGGACGGCACCTTCGTGTTCAACACACGTACGGTTGGGAGAGACGTCTCCTCCTTCCTGATCCAGCAAGGGGAGAGGAGAGGTTGATGGAGATCCAGCAGCACGACGGCGTGGTGGTGGAAGCAGCGGGATCTCGGCAGGGCTTCGCCAAGCACCAACGAGAGGGAGAGGTGTCACGGGGGGAGAGGGAGGTGCCAGGGACTTGGGTGCGGCTGCCCTCCCTCCCCCCCACTATATATAGGGGCCAGGGGGCGCCGGCCCCTCTATATCCCATCTAGATGGGGGGGAGGGGCCGCCAAGGGGGGGACTTTCCCCCCAAGTTTGGTGGGGCGCCCCCCACCCCCAGGGTTTCCAACCCTAGGCGCAGGAAGAGGCCCATGGGGGGTGCACCAGCCCACCAGGGGTGGTTCCCTTCCCACTTCAGCCCATGGGGCCCTCCGGGATAGGTGGCCCCACTCGGTGGAACCACCGGGACCCTTCGGTGGTCCCGATACAATACCGATGACCCCGAAACTTTCCCGGTGGCCGAAACTGGACTTCCTATATACAAATCTTTACCTCCGGACCATTCCGGAACTCCTCGTGATGTCCAGGATCTCATCCGAGACTCCGAACAACTTTCGGGTTACCACATACTAATATCTCTACAACCCTAGCGTCACCGAACCTTAAGTGTGTAGACCCTACGGGTTCGGGAACCATGCAGACATGACAGAGACAACTCTCCAGCCAATAGCCAACAACGGGATCTGGATACCCATGTTGGCTCCCACATATTCCACGATGATCTCATCGGATGAACCACGATGTCGAGGATTCAATCAATCCCGTATTCAATTCCCTTTGTCAATCGGTATGTTACTTACCCGAGATTCGATCATCGGTATCCCAATACCTTGTTCAATCTCGTTACCGGCAAGTCACTTTACTAGTTCCGTAACACATCATCCCGTGACCAACCCTTAGTCACATTGAGCTCATTACGATGATGTTTTATCGAGTGGGCCCAAAGATACCTCTCCATCATGCGGAGTGACAAATCCCAGTCTCGATTCGTGCCAACCCAACAGACACTTTCGGAGATACCCGTAGTGCACCTTTATAGTCACCCAGTTACGTTGTGACGTTTGGCACACCCAAAGTATTCCTACGGTATCTGGGAGTTGCACAATCTCATGGTCTAAGGAAAAGATACTTGACATTAGAAAAGCTCTAGCAGATGAACTACACGATCTTGTGCTATGCTTAAGATTGGGTCTTGTCCATCACATCATTCTTCTAATGATGTGATCCCGTTATCAATGACATCTAATGTCCATAGTCAGGAAACCATGACTATCTGTTGATCACCGAGCTAGTCAACTAGAGGCTTACTAGGGACATGTTGTGGTCTATATATTCACAGATGTATTAAGATTTCCGGATAACACAATTATAGCATGAACAATAGACAATTATCATGAACAAGGAAATATAATAATAACCATTGTATTGCCTCTACGGCATATTTCCAATAGAAACAATGCAGGGTGCAGTTAGGAAGGATGTGGAGAAGGCATTCGAAGTACTTCAAGCTCGTTGGGGAACTGTTCGTGGAGCTGCAATGATGTGAGAATCGGAAAGTCTGTGGCAGCTGATAACCTAGTGTGTTATTTTTCACAATATGATTGTCGAGGATGAGGCTGATGGTGTTGCCCAAACCAATGATTTTCAAGCATGTGGAGAACAAGTCAAACCCTGTAAGATCAAGATGCAAATCAGTTTATGAACTTTCCGTTGGGGAACGTAGTAATTTCAAAAAAAATCCTACGCACACGCAAGATCATGGTGATGCATAGCAACGAGAGGGGAGAGTGTGTCCACGTACCCTCGTAGACTGAAAGTGAAAGCGTTAGCACAACACGGTTGTTGTAGTCGTACGTCTTCACAATCCGACCGATCAAGTACCGAACACACGACACCTCCGAGTTCTGCACACGTTCAACTCGATGACGCCCCTCGAATTCCGATCCAGCCGAGCTTTGAGGGAGAGTTCCGTCAGCACGACGGCATGGTGACGATGTTGATGTTCTACTGTCGCAGGGCTTCGCCTAAGCACCGCTACAATATTATCGAGGTGGACTATGGTGGAGAGGGGCACCGCACACGGCTAAAAGATCCAAGATATCAATTGTTGTGTCTATGGGGTGCCCCTCTCCTCCATATATAAAGGAGGGGAGGAGAGGGCCGGCCAAGGGGAGGAGGTGCACCCAAGGGGGGAGTCCTACTCCCACCGGGAGTAGGACTCCTCGTTTTCCTATTTGGAGAGGGAGAGGGAAGGAAGAGGAAGGAGGAAGGCAGGAAAGGGGGCGCCCCCCTCCCAATTCGGATTGGGCTTGGGGGGGCCCTCCCTTGCCCCTTTCCCCTGCTTTCCACTAAAGCCCATTAAGGCCCATATACCTCTCGGGGGGTTCCGACAACCTCCCGGTGCTTCGGTATTATCCCGATCTCACCCGGAACCATTCCGGTATCCAAATATAGTCATCCAATATATCGATCTTTACGTCTCGAACATTTTGAGACTCGTCGTCATGTCCGTGATCACAATCCGGGACTCTGAACTACCTTCGGTACATCAAAAACCATAAACTCATAATATAACTGTCATCGAACTTTAAGCGTGCGGACCCTACGGGTTCGAGAACTATGTAGACATGACCGAGACACGTCTCCGGTCAATATCCAATAGCGGAACCTGGATGCTCATATTGGCTCCTACATATTCTACGAAGATCTTTATTGGTCAAACCGCATAACAACATACGTTGTTCCTTTTATCATCGGTATGTTACTTGCCCGAGATTCAATCGTCGGTATCTCAATACCTAGTTCAATCTCGTTACCGGCAAGTCTCTTTACTCATTTCGTAACACATCATCCCGCAACTAACTCATTAGTTGCAATGCTTGCAAGGCTTAAGTGATGTGTATTACCGAGTTGGCCCAGAGATACTTCTCCGACAATCGGAGAGACAATCCTAATCTCGAAATACGCCAACCCAACAAGTACCCTCGGAGACACCTATAGAGTGATAACCCACAAGTATAGGGGATCGCAACAGTTTTCGAGGGTAGAGTATTCAACCCAAATTTATTGATTCGACACAAGGGGAGCCAAAGAATATTCTCAAGTATTAGCAGCTGAGTTGTCAATTCAACCACACCTGGAAACTTAATTTCTGCAGCAAAGTGTTTAGTAGCAAGGTAATATGATAGTAGTGATAACGGTAGCAAAAGGTAACAATAGTAAAAGTAATGTTTTTGTATTTTGTAGTGAAGATAGCAATAGCAACAGAAAAGTAAATAAGCGAAGAACAATATACGAAAAGCTCGTAGGCAATGGATCGGTGATAGAGAATTATGCCGGATGCGGTTCACAATGTGACAGTCATAACCTAGGGTGACACAGAACTAGCTCTAGTTCATTGATATAATGTAGGCATGTGTTCCGAATTTAGTCATACGTGCTTATGGAAAAGAACTTGCATGACATCTTTTGTCCTACCCTCCTGTGGCAGCGGGGTCCTTACGGAAACTAAGGGATATTAAGGCCTCCTTTTAATAGAGAACCGGAACAAAGCATTAACACATAATGAATACATGAACTCCTCAAACTACGGTCATCACCGGTAAGTATCCCGATTATTGTCACTTTGGGGTTAACGGATCATAACACATAATAGGTGACTATAGACTTGCAAGATAGGATCAAGAACACTCATATATTGATGAAAACATAATAGGTTTAGATCTGAAATCATGGCACTCGGGCCCTAGTGACAAGCATTAAGCATAGCAACATCAATCTCAAAACATAGTGGACACTAGGGATCAAATCCTAACAAAACTAACTTGATTACATGATAGATCCCATCCAACCCATCACCGTCTAGCAAGCCTACGATGGAATTACTCACGCATGGTGGTGAGCATCATGAAATTGGTGATGGAGGATGGTTGATGATGACGATGGCGACGGATTCCCCTCTCCGGAGCCCCGAACGGACTCCAGATCAGCCCTCCCGAGAGGTTTTAGGGCTTGGCAGCGGCTTCGTATCTTAAAACGCGATGATTTCTTCTCTGTGATTTGTTTCTCCCCGAAACACACTATATGGAGTTGGAGTTGGAGTTGGAGAGGTAACAGGGGGCCCACGAGGTAGGGGGGTGCGCCCCCACCCTCGTGGAGAGGTGGTGGGCCCCTTGGCCTTCATCTTTTGCAGGTATTTTTCTTATTTTCTGAAAAGTGGCTCCGTGAAGTTTCAGGTCATTCCGAGAACGTTTGTTTCTGCACATAAATAACACCATGGCTATTCTGCTGAAAACAGCGTCAGCTCGGGTTAGTTCCATTCAAATCATGCAAGTTAGAGTCCAAAACAAGGGCAAAAGTGTTTGGAAAAGTAGATACGACAAAGATGTATCAACTCCCCCAAGTTTAAACCTTTGCTTGTCCTCAAGCAATTCAGTTGACAAACTGAAAGTGATAAAGAAAAACTTTTACAAACTCTGTTTGCTCTTGTTGTTGTAAATATGTAAAGCTAGCATTCTAGTTTTCAGCAAAGATTATAACTAACCACATACACAATAACTCTTAGGTCTCAAGTTTACTCATATCAATAGCATAATCAACTAGCGAGCCATAATAATAAATCTCGGATGACAACACTTCCTCAAAACAATCATAATATGATATAACAAGATGGTATCTCGCTAGCCCTTCTGAGACCGCAAAACATAAATGCAGAGCACCTTTAAAGACCAAGGACTGACTAGACATTGTAATTCATGGTAAAAGAGATCCAGTCAAGTCATACTCAATGTAAACTAACAATAATGAATGCAAATGACAGCGGTGCTCTCCAACTCGTGCTTTTTAATAAGAGGATGATGACTCAGCATAAAAGTAAATAGATAGGCCCTTCGCAGAGGGAAGCATGGATTTGTAGAGGTGCCAGAGCTCGGTTTTGAAGCAGAGGTGAATAATATTTTGAGCGGTATACTTCCATTGTCAACATAACAACCAAGAGATGGCGATGTCTTCCATGCTACACACATTATAGGCGGTTCCCAAATAGAATGGTAAAGTTTATACTCCCCCTTCCACCAACAAGCATCAATCCATGGCTTGCTCGAAACAACGAGTGCCTCCAACTAACAAGAGTCCCAGGGGGAGTTTTGTTTGCAATTATTTTGATTTAGTTTGCATAAAGCATGGGACTGGGCATCCCGGTGACCAGCCATTTATCTCGTGAGTGAGGAGCGGAGTCCACTCCTCTTGAGAATAACCCGCCTAACATGGAAGATACAGACAGCCCTAGTTGATACATGAAATATTCGAGCATACAAAACAGGATATTTATTTGAAGGTTTAAAGTTTGGCACATACAAATTTACTTGAAACGACAGGTAGATACCGTATAGCGGTAGGTATAGTGGACTCGTGTGGAATAACTTTGGGGTTTAAGGAGTTTGGATGCACAAGCAGTATTCCCGCTTAGTACAGGTGAAGGCTAGCAAAAGACTGGGAAGCGACCAGCTAGAGAGCGACAACAGTCATGAACATGCATTAAAATTAATCAACACCGAATGCAAGCATGAGTAGGATATAATCCACCATGAACATAAATATCGTGAAGGCTATATTGATTTTGTTTCAACTACATGCGTGAACATGTGCCAAGTCAAGTCACTTAAATCATTCAGAGGAGGATACCACCCTATCATACCACATCATAACCATTTTAATAGCATGTTGGCACGCAAGGTAAACCATTATAACTCATAGCTAATCAAGCATGGCACAAGAAACTATGATCTCTAGTTGTCATTGCAAACATCTTTATTCATAATAGGCTGAATCAGGAACGATGAACTAATCATATTTACAAAAACAAAAGAGGTCGAGTTCATACCAGCTTTTCTCATCTCAGCCAGTCCATCATATATCATCATAATTGCCTTTCACTTGCACGATCGAATGATGTGAATAATAATAATAGTGCACATGCATTGGACTAAGCTGGAATCTGCAAGCATTCAATAAACAGGATAACACAAGGCAATATGGGCTCTTTTGTCAGATAAACAATAATGCATATAAGAGCCACTTCAACAATTTAATTACGGTCTTCTCCTATCGACCCCCAAAGAAAAGAAAAGAAATAAAACTATTTACACGGGAAAGCTCCCAACAAGCAAAAGAAGAACATGAAATCTTTTTGGGTTTTCTTTTTAATTACTACTACAAGCATGGAAAGTAAACTAATTAAAAGCCACAACTAATTTTTTTGGTTTTTCTTAAGGTTTATTAAACACACAAGAAGAAAACATAAAAAGGAAAATAAACTAACATGGATGATACAATGAAAAAGTATGAGCACCGACATCTAGCAATGAGTGTGTGGGCATAAATGTAATGTCGGTGGGAAATACGTACTCGCCCAAGCTTAGGCTTTTGGCCTAAGTTGGTCTATGGCCACGGCTGGCGTGGCGGATATCCATAATAGTAGTTGGGGTCGTACTGAGAAGAAGAAGAGGAAGACTCCGATTGCCACTGGCTGACAATCATCTCCGGATCCCACTGGTAATTAGACTGTCGTGAAGGATCAACTTGTGGTTCCAGCTCCGGCTCCTCAGCTGGTGCAGGGTTCCGGTAGGCATGAATAGCCTTCAACGGAACAAGGTACGTGCCTGAAGATAAATCAAACAAAGAAGGAGCAGGCAGGGTAGTAGTCTCAGGATGATGTTTGTTAAAGAACAATTGATATTTAAGCTCTCCTTCCCTATTCTTAACAATAAAATCATGTGCCACCATACTTTTATAATATAGATAAACACGAGGCAGCACTTTTTCTTCCTTCTCATAATGCCTAACAGGTATGTTAAAATGTGCAGCTAGGCGTGAAGCATAGATGCCTCCAAAGATGGGGCCCTTTGCACCGTTTGGCAGTAATGTCGCCCATACTAATAGAGTTATCACCATATAAACCGTGGAGCAAAATAATAATATCAGGGATACTAAGGTTTCCACAGTTTCCGCGACCAATTAAGCAACGACTAGCAAATAATGCAAAATAACGTAAAACAGGAAAATGTATGCTAGTGATTCGTGCATCAGAAACCTTCCTTGTTTCCCCAACAGTGATAGTATCAATAAACCCCTCCACATCATCGCGATGTGGTTCTTCTGTCTTGCCCTCAAAAGGGACTAAACAAACCCGACAAAAATCATAAAGTGACATCTCCTTATGCTCATCATATAAATAAAACTCGTAGAATGGAAATGAAAGTTTTGCACAAAGATATTTGTGAGTAAGAGATACTGATCACATTGGTCGTGGAGGAAAGCGGTAAGGCCAGCATTCTTAGCCAATTCATGAAAATCTTCATAAATCCTGGCTACTCTCAAGAAATCATGGGAAGGCCATTCACACGCCCGAACCTCCGCGGTGCGAGGCAGATTATACTTAGGCTTCGGTGCCTTTTCCTTCGAGCTTTGGCTCGATGAGCCCCTCAAAAGTCTCCTCATCATTTTCTGTAAAATTCTGAAATTTTTAGTAACTTCAAAATAAAGGTAAACCAAACTCAATAATATTGGTAGCAACTACCCCTATCAGTGCCTAGGGCCTATATCATGCATCAAAACTACTTGGAACCATATAAATTTGACATGCAAGCTCAAGAACAGGGTCACCTAAGCAGCAAAAATTTCCAATGAATAAAGCACTAGACCAAAAACTAATTGGACCAATGGAGGAGTCACATACCAAGGAACAATCTCCCCAAGCAGTTTTGTGTGAGGTGCTTTGAGGAAGGATATCGAAAATGGCAATAAAGTGAGCTAGAACTCGTGCTTGAGCTGGATATTCGTGTTTGGGGAAGGAATAAGGAGTGTATGGGTGAAAGGATAAGTGGAGGAGGGCCACCGTGGGCCCACAGGGCAGGGGGCGCGCCCAGGGGGGTAAGGCGCGCCCTCCACCCTCGTGGGCAGGTGGTTGACCCCCCTGCTGTGTTCTCAGTGCCAAATATTCTCAAATATTCTGGAAAAAAATCATATTTAAATTTCAGGGCATTTGGAGAACTTTTATTTTCAAGGTATTTTTATATTGCACGGATAATCAGATAACAGATAGAAAAATATTTATTTTTATTTTATTTAATATAAATAACAGAAAGTAAAAGTGGGGTACAGAAGGTTGTGCCTTCTAGTTTCATCCATCTCATGATCATCAAAAGGAATCCACTAACAAGGTTGATCAAGGTTTGTTAACGAACCCATTCCGAATAACATGGAACCGAAGAAATTTCAAATAACACTATGTTACCTCAACGGGGATATGCACATCCCCAATAATAAGAATATCATATTTCTTCTTGACAGTAGGAAGAGGAAATTCAAAACCTCCAAATATAGTCGATGGCATTTTTCCAATAGAGTTGATACTATGAACTTGAGGTTGTTTCCTTGGAAAGTGTACCGTATGCTCGTTACCATTAACATGAAAAGTGACATTGCCTTTAGTGCAATCAATAACAACCCCTGCAGTATTCAAAAAGGGTCTGCCAAGAATAATAGACATACTATCATCCTCGGGAATATCAAGAATAACAAAGTTTGTTAAAATAGTAACGTTTGCAACAACAACAGGCACATCCCCACACATACCGACAGGTATAGCAGTTGATTTATCAGCCATTTGCAAAGATATTTCAATAGGTGTCAACTTATTCAAATCAAGTCTATGATATAAAGAGAGAGGCATAACACTAACACCAGCTCCAAGATCACATAAAGCAGTTTTAACATAGTTTCTTTTAATGTAGCATGGTATAGTGGGTACTCCTGGATGTCGGGACCGGGTTTTCGGGATATTAATTTCCCAGAAAATAGCCCTTGTGCTCACCAGCCCCAGGATTACTATTAGCTGATGAGACACCAACTTGATACAGAAACTCCAAGCAAAATACAAAATGTGCAGTACAAGACCATCCTGGCCTATGAGTACAACAAATGGTTTCTGGTGGTTGATGGCGGAAGCGGTTTGTGGTTCATCAGCGTCTATGGGACTCCATTTCCCACTGGAACAGCTGACCTGGATAACTCCTATCTTCGCGAGGCTGCTATCACCATTGCGTAGGTTCCGGGGCTGTCATCGCAAGCTCCTCTCCACGCAAGAAATCTGGCCAAGACAATAGCCAGGGACAAGCCAGTGAGTACTTTGAATGTACTCACAAACATTATGAACAGGGTATAATATAACAAATGATAATCATGCCCTGAATTATGCTATGATCATACATCAATCACAAAATAAACGTCCATGATGCACGCAAGCGGGCTATTCATTATACAACATGAATATGTAATAAGGGAGTAGAAGTAGAATGCACCGATCGGGTGTCCGAAGCGACACCTCGAAAGGATAATTATATAAAGCATGCCTCGGTCGGGCGTCTGAGCGACGTCTCATAAAGGGCTTATAGAGGAAATAAGAAGCAAACATGCCACACTCGGGCGTCTGTGCGACACCACATAAAGGGCTTATAGAGTAATTAAATAACAAGCATGCCACAGTCTGGCGTCTCAGCGACACCACATAAAGGGCTTATAAAGTAAATGAATAACAAGCATGCCACAGTCGGGCGTCTCCACGACAACACATAAAATTCTTATAAAGTAAACGAATAACAAGCATGCCACAGTCGGGCGTCTCCGCGACACCACATAAAGGGATTATGTGAGAGTAATCACAGTGAATATCCAGGAGGTAGAACCGTCCCAGGGATACTCAATAATTCAATGATGTGAATGGTTAGTTCATAATAATAGTAATCATAACCATCATGTGTCACAAGTCATGATCCATGTTCTGGTTTAGCAATTTTTCCTCCGAAGACCGACACTAAGACCGACACTTGACCCATCCGAGACTATAGTCCTTAACCATGGACACGGCTATTCAAATAGTATAATCTCTGCAGAGGGTGTACTCTTTACCCACGAGTAACGGATCCCTTTAGTCCATCGGGACTAATTCCGTCTATGGTCTTTTAGTTGAAAACACACCTGACCGCACACACCAGCCTAACTTACCGGTGTCTGGAATCACCCACGACACCCGTTAAGCGAAACTCCGAGTGGGGAGGCTACAACCTCGACTAGCATGGGATCACAAATTTATAACGCGTGCAAACTAGGGGAGCTACCCCCTCGGCTCCAACCGGAAACACCCATGCCCCCGGACCAGGTGGCATGCCTACCGGATGCAGCCGGTATCTTCCACCATGGCCTCTCTATACGGTGTGTTCTAGGAAGGGGTTGACAACTTACTGAACCGTACCCTACCTATGGCAGGGACTAGTGGTAGTACGAAGCAAGTATGGGGGTTACTAGAACAAAACTCGATCTATGGTCGACTTACGAGGTTAAAGCATTTCCTGCATGTTTAGCATAAGAAAAATATTTCACACCAATCTGACAGAATCACCACTCATCATACCTCACCATGCCTTACCGGAGACAACCGTCTTGACGAAGAACTAGAGACAAGCTCGTGTCTACCCAAGACAGAGGCTTTCCCGGATTCCTTCCGGTAGGCATGAATGGCATACAAGGGTGATTACTATCACCAACATATCAAATTCCAACAGCACGGAATAATCTATATACAGTCATGAGTATGATCATATCATCACATAAAATAACGAATACTCCGAGTCAAGGCGGTGTTGTAACCGTGTCAAACAACACACAACAATATTATGCCAGGGTTCAGAATGCTTGCCTTCAAGGGTATGCAAGTGGGGGTGCATTTTTGAAAGTTGCCTCCCTCTCCAAAATCCTATTTAAGAAAAATTCAAATTAACACATAGTTTCAAAACAGTACAAAAAAGTTGCTTGGAAAATTTTCAAATAAATATGAAAATAAACTAGACAAAATTTGAGAAGCAATAGAAAAAGAATCAAATCAATTGGACTTATATTTAAAAATTTATAGCTAGTCAAAGTTTAGTCAAAATCTATTTTTAATAAAAATCAGAAAAGGAAAACGTTTCGGGGAGCGTACGCTTTTCACTTAGCGAAGATGTATTCGGGGGAATACGCTTCCACTTAAGCCAGCATGGGCCGTCACTGTGTCGCTGACAGTGGGTCCCTTGGGCCCACTGTTCAGGTTTGACCAGTCGCCCGCACTTCCTTCTTCCTCTGTCTGAGTGGAGGCGGACCTCCGGCGATCAACGCCGGCGATTGGTGGCTCCTCGCGGGGATCCGACGGCGGGAACAGGTTCACTGCATTAGGGCGATCCTCCCGGTGGTCAAGGGGGCCGCGGGGACAAAGGGAGTCGCCGGCCGCGAGCTCTGCGGCAGACGGTGGTTTCGGGAGAAATGGGGTCTCGAGCTACGGTGGCTCCCAGTCGAAGTTGAGAGGATGGGCGGCTCCGCAAGGTCGAGGGGAAGAGGATGGTGGCACTGGATGGACTGGGGAGGCTCAGCTCGCGACGCACGGCACCGGAGCGTGGCGGCGGCCGAACTGGCCGGAGAGGAGGAGGACGGCCTCCCCCGTCTTTTGCTGGCTATGGGAGTGCCAGGGGGATGGCTTGAGGTTGCCTGGGGGTTTGGAGAAGCTCGGGGGTCCCTACATATAGCGGTCGAGGTCGGTTCCGATGGCGGCCATGGATAGGAACGGCGAACTGCCGTTCTGTTGCCAGGGGGTGCGTGGCGACGACGGGCGCTAGCGGACGTGCTCGTGGATAAGCTCGTGCTGCTCAGGGGCAAGCTGGCGCGCGGTTATGGCTCGGGCGGCGCCGTCCATGGCAGGGGCATGCTGTGGACGCCGGCGTGCCGCCAAGGGGCTCTGACGACGGCGCTGTAGGGCGCCATGGGTGGTTTGGAGGGTTCTGGCGAGTGGATGAGGACGAGGTGCAGCCCTGCGGGCGAGCGGAGGCCAGGGGGCAAGACGCGGCGGCTCGGTTGCGCGCGCGTGCAAAACGTGCGCTCTGGGCGCGCCCAGAGCACGCACGCCAGGTGCTCGACGCAATGCCAACGCGTTCTAGGCCTCTTTGATGCCTCTGCAACTAAACAGAACTAGGCTAATTATCATGAGAGAGCTAATAGACATGTTGGTAAGGTCATTAGAGCAACTTCCTAATGCAAGTCTAAAAGCATGCCAAAACTGGCCATGCTCCTAACCTGCTTGATGAAATGCCAAGGGTATCTAGGCATCTCTTCTGCTGGCCAAAGTCTCGAGTTTGGGGTCTCTTTAGGTGCAAGTGATGATGTTAAGGTTATTTGGGCAAAACCACAAACTTGTTAGTGCAAGTTTTTGAGAAAACCAAATCTGGACAGAAAATAAAAGACATTATTGCATGGACCCAAAATATTCCAATGGGTCCAATCTCCTGGACTCAAGGGTTTGGTAGGGTGGTTTACAAGCAGGAGAAAGATCAGGGGCAATAGGGCAAGATAAAATGTGGTTGCAGTAGAAAACACCCAACTGGACCAGAGAGCAAAAGAGGATGATTTGCTCAAATTTTCCAAAGAACACCAGTGTTTTTTTTTGCATAAAGTTGAATTATATACTCCTACTAACATCTCCCAACTTTGGTGGAATTTTTAAAGAAATATTTAAATAGGTTGCAGTGCAAACCACAAACTGATCCAGATTTGAAAACTTGAGGTAGGGCTCAAAATTTCCAAATGACTAAAAAGGATTTTTGCATAAAAGTGATGTGGGAACATCACATGACATGCCCAAATTTTGGTGGGGATTTTAAAGAGGTATTTGAAAGGGTTGTGGTGCAAATGGAACCCTAAAACTTAGGAAAAATCATTTTTAAAGAAACAAAGCTGAGGAAAAATAATTGTAGAAATAATTCTACTGATAAAAGAAATGGTCTTGGAAAGATATACAAGTCCAACAATATTTTGAAAGGTTTTCACTTGGGTGAAAGCTCCACAATATCAAAGAAAAGAGTAGTTCTGAAATCAAAAGATAAATCCAGAAAATAAAAATTAATTTACCATGGCAAAATTTTAATTAATAAATCATGGTTAAAATTTTGGGGTGTTACAACACTACCCCCCTTAAGAAAAATCTCGTCCTCGAGATTTGCTAAGGGTTGTTTTGAAAAGAATTACTCCTACTATCTCAGAATAATATCCCAAAATAACCATCCTACCCATTTAATAAAATGTGGCTACAGTAAATGGGCAAATAAGTGGTGTAAAACTACAGTGTGGGATACTGGCGCTGTGTGGAAAAATCCACAGTTGGGGGAAAACAAGATATTTCTACTTTTGGTTATAGTGAATTTAGAATAAAATTTCTAAATTCTAAAAAATGCGCTGGTCATACCCGAGAGCACAGTGCTCTCACTGGCTCACAGATGGACCCGTGGCCCACTGTCAGTCTCTTCTTCTATCTCTGGCTCTCTCTTCTTCCTCTCTCTCGCGCGCTTTCCCGCGCTTTCTCCATCGGTGACGTCTAGCACGTAGGGCATCTAGGCCGTACTGCGGTAGTGCGCGGCGTGCTAGCTGCCGGTGCAGCGTGCACTCACCTCGCGGGCCAGTGCACTGTCGGCACTGCTCGCGGATTCGCCTCCGAACACCGGCGATCGAGCAACGAGCGGCGCTGGTGGACTTCGCCCACCGTACACCGATCTCGAGCTATAAAATGACCGAGGTGCTCCTTTCTTCTTCCTCACACCTGGCCTCACTTCTCCTTCTCCTTCCTTCTCTTCTATCTCTGTTTGCAGGAGCTCGAGACGAGGCTCTAATGGCGGAGGTGATGCCGGACTGGTACATGATCCTGGTGTGCGTAGGGTTGGTGGCATTGCTGGGGTTCTCCATGCTCTTGTGCGCGACGATCCTCGATGATCGTCGTGATGCTGCCGCTCGAGTGTTAGCACTCCGTGGTGGCGGTGATCATGAGGATTAAGTGCGATGTTGGGTGCTAACTGTTGTCAGTGTGTTGTTGGCAACTTGCACCCGAGTAATTTCCCACAATTCTCTCCTTCAGAGACTGTGGTGGGCTAGGGAGGTAACTAATTAGATGCAACAGGTGCACGAGGATTTGCAATTAGTGCACGTGGTCGAGTGGTTTGGGGTTGTGAGTCTACTGTCGTGGTGCTGCGTGAATAAAAATCTATGTCGTGAAGAGACATATGCTGTAACAACTCAGGAAAAAAATCTCACCTCAGAAATTACCGAGAGTGAAATCAGTTAATCAAAATTTACAGCAGTAAAAACTACTCTCATTAATTGAAACCAGATATTTAATCCATTGCACCAATTTAGGATACCACGCATAAGTTGCAATACATCAATAAACGCTGGGACAATAAACATAGCAGTGACGTCTACAATGAAAACGGTAAACAGACAGGGTCCTAAGAAAATGTCTCTGGTACTGGGGCACACTCTTCTTCTATCGGGGGAAGCGGATTGACTAGTCGATGAATGCGTCTCTCCTAGTCGGGCCTTAGTGGTCTACTGATGGCGATCTGAGGATTTAAATCAGCGAGGCTCTGGAGATAACCCATTACTCGCTGGGTCAAACACTCTTGAGCGATGACATACTGGGCAAGGTTGGCCAACACTGGGTCTCTCTCAATTCGTCCACCAGGAAACGATGCTACTTCTCCGGGTGCTGCACGACTTAGAAAGTAATAATACCCTCGTTCGCTGGCATAGGGCACCGCGAATCGAAGGCGAGCAAGCGCTTCGTACGCAGGAGCTTCTATGGCCATTTGCGGAGTCGGCATAGATTTTCCCACGAAGGAGACTTCCGTTGGGTCTTGGTTTGGGTTTGCGGGAGGGATGTGCACCACTGCCCAATATTTCGAGGTGGATGGGGTGATCCTCGATTTGAGCAACTCGTATTGTGGTGGATGGATAGAACTCATGGTACTGCATGTAAAATCCCACAATATCTTAACAAAACTACCTGGGGTGCATCTGGAGTTCTCAAATAGATACTAGGGCTTGGCATGGCAAAGGAATGGTTGTGAGCATTGTGCACAAGGTGAGGGGTACTGGGCAAGGTCACGAGGTGGCCTTTTATATAGCACCTGGGCTGGGTCATTAATCACGGTGAGGGGCAACTGGTTTGTCGGTTCTGCTCTATGGAGTCGGGGTTAATGCCACATATACACATATCTCACGAAGGTGATGTATTACTGTGGGTGTCGTCGGGGGTGGTTCTTGGAAGCTATGCCCGAAATTAAAAATGCAATCGTACATCAACATACTCATGCATGGCTACTATTAAAAATAGGGGCGTACAAGCACACAACATTTAAATATGGCGATACAATATCACACAATTAGAGGGCGTGGACATACTAATATTCGGTAGTACTCGAGTGACTTAGTCTACCTCGTTTATATCTAAGCGGGCGTGCCTTGTGGACGTCGAGTATTCTCCACGGGTTTCACCGTCGGGGTTAGCTAGAGGGGGTTGAGGAGCTGCAGGGTCGGGGTAGCGATGATGACCATCGCGGGGGTTGTTGGCCATGATCCCGTTGGAGCGTGTTCCCAAAAGGCGACGAAGCACTTCTGGGGACACCAAAGTGTTTTGGTCGATGGCTGGGGCATACCTCAAGGACTCGATCGGTTGTCCGAACAGCACGACTGGGTTATCGGCGTCGGGCTCATCCTCTCTTCTTGCCGGGGCTCAGCGAATCAGTTCTCCATGAGCTGTGATCAGATCAAGGGTGATTTGATCAAATAGTTCCTCCAGTGCACTTACATAGCGCACCAGATGCAACATTGCAGGGTCCATCTCGTGATCTCTGTTGGCAACCTGGGGTGGTCTACCATACCCGTCACGGCTGGGGTAGTAGTAGAACGAGCGTCAGTTAACCCTGGGTGACAAGTTCCGGAGTTGAACTATAGCCTCTCAAGCAGCTAGTTGGATGGCTTGTGGCTCAAAGGAAGTTGTCCTTCCGGTGAACCTGTAGGGGCGTTCTGGTGATAGACCCCTACCATAGACGTGCACAGTGGCCCAGAATTGACGGCTGGTACGTCCATTTTGCATCATGCTTTTATATCGATATTTATTGCATTATAGAGTATTATTTCACTTTATGTCACAATACTTATGGCTATTCTCTCTTATTTTACAAGGTTTACATAAGGAGGGAGAATGCCGGCAGCTAGAATTCTGGGTTGGAAAAGGAGCAAATATTAGAGACCTATTCTGCGCAACTCCAAAAGTCCTGAAACTCCACGGAACGTCTTAAAATAAATAAAGAAAAATCCTCGCCAAAGATGAAGGCCAGGGGGCCCACACACTTCTCACAAGGGTGGGCCCCCCTAGGGCGCCCCCTACCTCGTGGGCCCCCTGGTGGCTCTCCGACGTCCATCTTCTCCTATATGAGGTCTTTCGATGAGAAAAAAATAAGGAGGAACTTTTTGGGACGAGACTCCGCCGCCACGAGGCGAAACCTTGGCGGATCCAATCTAGAGCTCCAGCAGAGCTGTTCTGCCGGGGATACTTCCTTCCGGGAGGGGGAAATCATCACCATCGTCATCACCAAAGCTCCTCTCATCGGGAGAGGGCAATCTCCATCAACATCTTCACCAGCACCATCTCATCTCCAAACCCTAGTTCATCTCTTGTATCCAATTCTTGTCTCAAAGTCGAGGAATGGTGCTAGTAGGTTGCTAGTAGTGTTGATTACTCCTTGTAGTTGATGCTAGTTGGTTTATTTGGTGGAAGATCATATGTTCAGATCCTATATGCATATTATTACCCCTCTGATTATGAACATGAATATGCTTTGTGAGTAATTATGTTCGTTCCTGAGGACAAGGGAGAAGTCTTGCTATGAGTAGTCATGTGAATTTGGTATTCGTTTGATATTTTGATAAGATGTATGTTGTCTAGCCTCTAGTGGTGTTATTTGAACATCGACTATATAACACTTCACCATTATTTGGACCTAGAGGAAGGCATTGGGAAGTAATAAGTAGATGATGGGTTGCTAGAGTGACACAAGCTTAAACCCTAGTTTATGCGTTGCTTCGTAAGGGGCTGATTTGGATCCATATATTTCATGCTATGGTTAGGTTTACCTTAATACTTTTGTTGTAGTTGCGGATGCCTGCAATAGAGGTTAATCATAAGTGGGATGCTTGTTCAAGTAAGAACAGCACCCAAGCACCGCTCCACCCACATATCAAATTATCAAAGTATCGAACGCGAATCATATGAACGTGATGAAAACTAGCTTGACGATATTCCCGTGTGTCCTCGGGAGCGATTTTCCTATTATAAGAGTTTGTTCCGGCTTGTCCTTTGCTACAAAAAGGATTGGGCCGCCCTGCTGCACTTTATTTACTTTTGTTACTTGTTGCTCGTTACAACCTATCTTATCACAAAACTATCTGTTACCACTTATTTCAGTATTTGCAGAGAATACCTTGCTGAAAACCGCTTATCATTTCCTTCTACTCCTCGTTGGGTTCGACACTCTTACTTATCAAAAGGACTACGATAGATCCCCTATACTTGTGGGTCATCAAGACTCTTTTCTGGCGCCGTTGCCGGGGAGTGTAGCGCCTTTGGTAGGTGGAATTTGGTAAGGAAAATTTATATAGTGTGCTGAAATTTACTGTCACTTGTTACTATGGAAAGTAATTCTCTGAGGGGCTTATTCAAGGTATCTTCACCCCGTCCAGTAGAGAAAAGAGTTGCTCCTCAACCTACTGAACCTATTGAAAATGAAACTCCTTTTGAATTTCCTTCGGGTATGATGGAAAAACTGCTAGATAACCCTCTTACAGGAGATGGAACAAAGCATCCTAATGAGCACTTAATATATGTGGATGAAGTTTGTGGATTATTTGAGCTTGCAGGTATACCCGATGATGTTGCTAAGAAGAAGGTCTTCCCTTTATCTTTGAAGGGAGACGCATTGATATGGTATAGCCTATGTGATGATATGAGATCATGGGACTATAAAAGATTGAAGTTGGAATTTCATCAAAAGTATTACCCTATGCATCTTGTTCATCGTGATCGCAATTATATATATAATTTCTAGCCTCGCGAAGGAGAAAGCATCGCTCAAGCTTGGGAGAGGCTTCAATCAATGTTATATTCATGCCCCAATCATGAGCTCCCGAGGGAAATAATTATGCAAAGTTTTTATGCTTTGCTTTCTGATAACAATCGCACCATGCTCGATACTTCTTGTGCGGGCTCTTTTATGATGATGACTATTGAATTCAGATGGAATTTATTGGATAGAATTAAACGCAACTCTGAAGATTGGGAACTCGACGAAGGTAAGGAGTCAGGTATGACACCTAAGTTTGACTGTGTTAAATCTTTTATGGACACCGATATTTTCCATAAGTTTAGCACCAAATATGGACATGACTCTGAGATAGTAGCTTCTTTCTATGAATGTTTTGCTACTTATGTTGATCTCCCTAAGGAGAAGTGGTTTAAATATCATCCTCCCATAGAAGTAAAAGTAGCTGCACCTACTAAAGTTGAAGAAAAGACTGTCACTTATAATGATCCTATTGTTCCTACTTCTTATGTTGAGAAACCACCTTTCCTTGTTAGAATAAAGGATCATGCTAAAGCTTCAACTATTTTTTGTAAAGGCAATATTAGAACTTATACACCTCCTCATCAAGTTAAAGTAGAATATTGCTATTGTTAAAGATATCTTGTCTGATAATATTGATGGGCATGTTATTCAGTTCAAAGGTGAAACTGCTAGAATTGCTAAACCTTGTGCTAAAGATAAACATAGACCTGTGGTAGGCGTGCCTGTTATTTCTGTTAAAATAGGAGATCATTGTTATCATGGCTTATGTGATATGGGTGCAAGTGCTAGTGTTATACCGCATACTTTATACGAAAAAATTAAGAATGAAATTGCAGCTGTTGAGTTAGAAGATATTGATGTTACTATTAAACTTGCCAATGGAGATACTATTTCACCAATTGGAATTGTTAGAGATGTTGAAGTCTTGTGTGGGAAAACTAAATATCCTGATGATTTTCTTGTTCTTACTTCTCCGCAAGATAGCTTTTGTCCCATTATATTTGGTAGACCCTTCTTAAATATTGTCAATGCTACCATAGATTGCACAAAGAATGTTGTTACTGTTGGCTTGGATGATATGGTTCATGAGTTTAATTTCTCTAAATTTAGTAAACAACATCGTGAGGAAGAATTACCTAGTAAGGATGAAATTATTGGTCTTGCTTCTATTGCCGTACCTCCTAGTGATCCTTTAGAACACTATTTGCTGGACCATGAAAATGATATCTTCACGAATGAAAGAAGGGAAATAGATGAAGTATTCTTTAAACAGGAACCTATTCTGCAACATAATTTGCCTGTTGAAATTTTAGGGGATCCTCCTCCACCCAAGGGTGATCCTGTGTTTGAGCTTAAACCTTTGCCTGATAATCTTAAATATGCTTATCTTGATGAAAAGAAGATATATCCTGTTATTACAAGTGCTAATCTTTCAGAGCATGAGGAAGAAAGATTATTGAAAACTCTGAAGAAGCATCGTGCTACTATTGGATATACTCTTGATGATCTTAAGGCCATTAGTCCCACTCTATGTCAACATAAAATAAATTTGGAAGCAGACGCCAAACCAGTTCGTGATCCTCAACGACGTCTGAATCCTAAAATGAAAGAAGTGGTAAGAAAAGAAATACTAAAGCTTCTGGAGGCAGGTATAATCTATCCCGTTGCTGATAGTGAGTGGGTAAGTCCTGTCCATTGTGTCCCTAAGAAGGGAGGTATTACTGTTGTTCCTAATGATAAAGATGAATTGATTCCACAAAGAATTATCATAGGTTATAGGACGGTAATTGATTTCCGCAAATTAAATAAAGCTACTAAGAAAGATCATTACCCCTTACCTTTTATTGATCAAATTCTAGAAAGATTATGCAAACATACACACTATTGCTTTCTAGATGGTTATTCTGGTTTCTCTCAAATACCTGTGTCAGCTAGAGATCAATCAAAGACTACTTTTACATGCCCTTTTGGTACTTTTGCTTATAGACGTATGCCTTTTGGTTTATGTAATGCACCTGCTACCTTTCAAAGATGCATGATGGCTATATTCTCTGACTTTTGTGAAAAGATTTGTGAGGTTTTCATGGACGACTTTTCCGTCTATGGTTCTTCTTTTGATGATTGCTTGAGCAATCTTGATCAAGTTTTGCAGAGATGTGAAGAAACTAATCTTGTCTTGAATTGGGAAAAGTGCCACTTTATGGTTAATGAAGGTATTGTCTTGGGGCCCAAAGTTTCTGAAAGAGGTATTGAAGTTGATAAATCCAAGGTTGATGGTATTGAAAAGATGCCATGTCCCAAGGACATCAATGGTATGAGAAGTTTCCTTGGTCACGCCGGATTTTACAGGAGATTCATTAAGGACTTCTCAAAGATTTCTCGGCCTCTGACTAATTTATTGCAAAAAGATATACCATTTGTCTTTGATGATGATTGTGTAGAAGCATTTGAAATACTTAAGAAAGCATTAGTCACTGCACCTGTTGTTCAGCCACCTGATTGGAACCTACCCTTTGAAATTATGTGTGATGCTAGTGATTATGCTGTAGGTGCTGTTCTAGGGCAAAGAGTTGATAAGAAATTAAATGTTATTCATTATGGTAGTAAGACTCTAGACAATGCTCAAAGAAATTATGCTACTACTAAAAAAGAGCTTTTAGCAGTTGTATTTGCTTGTGATAAGTTCAGATCTTATATTGTTGATTCTAAAGTAACTATTCAAATTGATCATGTTGATATTAAATATCTTATGGAAAAGAAAGATGCTAAACCTAGACTTATTAGATGGGTTCTCTTGCTACAAGAATTTGATTTGCATATTGTTGATAGAAATGGAGCTGAGAACCCCGTTGCAGACAACTTGTCTAGGTTAGAAAATATTCTTGATGACCCACTACCTATTAATGACAGCTTTCCTGATGAACAATTAAATGTTATAAGTACTTCTCGTAGTACTCCATGGTATGCTGATTATGCTAATTATATTGTTGCTAAATTTATACCACCTAGCTTCACATACCAACAAAAGAAAATGTTTTTCTATGATTTAAGACATTACTTTTGGGATGACCCACATCTTTATAAAGAAGGAGTAGATGGTGTTATTAGACATTGTGTACCTAAGCATGAACAGGAACAGATCCTACGCAAGTGTCATTCCGAGTCTTATGGAGGACACCACGCTGGAGATAGAATTGCACATAAGGTATTGCAATCTGGTTTTTATTGGCCTACTCTCTTCAAGGATGCCCGCAAGTTTGTCTTGTCTTGTGATGAATGTCAAAGAATTGGTAATATTAGTAGACGTCAAGAAATCCCTATGAATTATTCTCTTATTATTGAACCGTTTGACGTTTGGGGCTTTGATTATATGGGACCTTTTCCTGCCTCTAATGGATACACACATATTTTAGTTGTTGTTGATTACGTTACTAAGTGGGTAGAAGCTATTCCAACTAGTAGTGCTGATCATAACACTTCTATTAAAATGCTTAAAGAAGTTATTTTTCCGAGGTTTGGAGTCCCTAGATATTTAATGACTGATGGTGGTTCACACTTTATTCATGGTGATTTCCGTAAAATGCTTGCTAAATATGATGTTAATCATAGAATTGCATCTCCTTATCACCCTCAGTCTAGTGGTCAAGTAGAGTTGAGCAATAGAGATCTCAAATTAATTTTGCAAAAGACTGTTAATAGGTCTAGAAAGAATTGGTCCAAGAAACTTGATGATGCATTATGGGCTTATAGAACTGCATACAAAAATCCTATGGGTATGTCTCCATATAAAATGGTTTATGGAAAAGCATGTCACTTACCTCTCAAACTAGAACATAAGGCATGTTGGGCTATTAAAGAGCTCAACTATGCTTTTAAGCTTACCGGTGGGAAGAGGTTATTTGATATTAGCTCACTTGATGAATGGAGAACCCAAGCTTATGAAAATGCCAAATTGTTTAAAGAAAAAGTTAAAAGATGGCATGACAAAAGGATACAAAAGCGTGAGTTTAATATAGGTGATTATGTATTGCTATACAACTCTCGTTTAAGATTTTTTGCAAGAAAACTTCTCTCTAAATGGGAAGGCCCCTATGTTATCAAGGAGGTCTTTCGTTCTGGTGCCATAAAAATCAACAACTTCGAAGGCACAAATCCGAAGGTGGTAAACGGTCAAAGAATTAAACATTATATCTCAGGTAATCCCATAAATGTTGAAACCAATATTATTGAAACCATAACCCCGGAGGAATACATAAGGGACACTTTCTAGACCGTTTCAGACTCCGAAAAGGAATAGGTATGTGGTATGGTAAGTAAACCGGCTCCAAAACAATTTTTAAGGCAATCTTTCTCCGTTTTGGAATATTTAGAAAAATAGAAAAATAAGCAGCAGTCCAGGAAGGACACGAGGGCCCCGTGAGGGTGGTGGGAGCGCCCTACCCCCCTGGGCGCACCCCCTACCTCATGAGCACCTCGTGTGCCTTCCGGACTCCGTTTCCTTGCACGTTACGTATTTTGGTCGGTAAAAATTCATTATATAATCTCCCGGGGGTTTTGACTCCCATATCACGCAAATTTCCTCTATTTTTGTTTTCAAGCAGTTGCTGCTGCAGATTAGAGCAAGATGTCTTCTCAAGAGTCAATTGGGGAGAGCCGGGTATCTAATCCGGCATCGGAACCAAGGGCAAACAGCGACGCTGCCCACTTTGGGCCAGCAACGGAGGAAGAGATGGAGGCTGACTTAATGATAGTAGATGCCATGGAGGATCAAGAAGTCACCTCTCGCCTCCGAGCTGGGTTCACGATGGCGGAACTACAGAGCTCAGCTATTCCAAACTCGGTTATCCCTTCTAATGTTAGATTTCTTTCTTATGAAAATATGAAGAGGAGTGTCACTTGTTCTCCCGTAGCTATGCAACACCCTTGGGTGCAAGGAGCTTTAGCTGTCACAGGAAAGCTTCATAAGGAAATAATGGACCTCAAACAGCAAGTCAATAAGCTCGAGGAGGAGAACCGCATCCTGATGGGAATCATCGCCAAGAATATTACACCGACAACAAAGAAGGAGATATAATCACATGGGTATGGGCACTCCCCTTGGCAACTGCCAAGCTTGGGGGAGGTGCCCCGGTACCGTATCACAATCACAACTCCTATCTTTACCGTTTTCTTAGTTCGATCCTATTAGTAGTATCTTGTTCCAGTAGAATAAAGTTTATGGCATGATCTAGTTTTGAGTTTTGCTTTATGATCTCTCTATGTAATCGAGTCCGTGAGCTATATATAATAAAGATTAGTGTTGAGTCGAGGGCTTGATTATTTTGCCATGATCTTGGATGAATAAAAGAAAAGAGAAAAGAATAAAAAGAAACAAAAAGTTCATATTGATCTTATTGAGAGTAATGACTTCACATAGAAAGAGTATGATGATTAAAAGTTGTTGGGAGTTGGCAAACATAGCTTTGGTCATTGTTGCAATTAATAGGAAGTAATAAGGAAAGAGAGGTTTTCACATATAGATATATTATCATTGACATCTTGTATGATTGGGAGCACTCATTAAAATATGACATGCTAAAGAGTTGATGTTGGACAAGGAAGACAACATAATGAGTTATGTATTTCTTATATCTGAGATAAAGTATGGTGTCATGGATCCTCTAACTTGTTGAGCTTGCCTTTCCCCCTCATGCTAGCCAAATTCTCAGCACCAAGTAGAAATGCTACTTGTGCTTCCAAATACCCTTAAACTAGTTTTGCCATGAGAGTCCACCATATCTACCTATGAATTGAGTAAGATCCTTCAAGTAAGTTGTCATCGGTGCAAAGCAATAAAAATTGCTCTAAATATGTATGATTGATTGGTGTGGGGGAAATAAGCTTTATACGATCTTGTGATGTGGAAGTAATAAAAGCGACGGACTACATAGTAAAGGTTCATATCACAAGGGGCGATATAAAGTGACGTTCTTTTGCATTGAGATTTTATATATCCAACCATAAAAGCGCATGGCAACCTCTGCTTCCCTCTGCGAAGGGCTTGTCCTTTATTATTATCTTCTACCTTATGCAAGAGTCATGGTGATCTTCACCTTTTCTTTTTCATTTTATCCTTTAGCAAGCTCAGCATGTTGGAAAGAACCCGATATATATATATATATATATATATATATATATATATATATATATATAATTGGATGTAGGGGAGCATGAACCATTATTGTTGACATTACCCTTGAGGTAAAAGGTTGTGGGGCAAAACTATAAGCCCCTATCTTTCTCTGTGTCCGATTAAAACTCCGTAACCACAAGTATCGTGTGAGTGTTAGCAATTATGGAGGACTAAATGATAGTTGAGTATGTGGACTTGCTTTTTAGCTCTGACATAGACTATTTCCGATGTTATGATAAATTGCAATTGCTTCAGTGACTGAGATTATAGTTTGTCGGAGCCCAATAAGGTTTATGATTTATACTTCTGCATTGTGAATAGATCACCACTTGAATATAAGCAATCATACGAAAAAATCTGTATATGTTGCTGTTATGAGAATAATCATGATGCCTTCATGTCCGTATTTTATTTTTATCGACGCCTCTACCTCTAAATATGAGGACATATTTATTGTTATCGGCTTTTCGCTTGAGGACAAGCGAGGTCTAAGCTTGGGGGAGTTGATACGTCCATTTTGCATCATGCTTTTATATCGATATTTATTGCATTATGGACTATTATTTCACTTTTGTCACAATACTTATGGCTATTCTCTCTTATTTTACAAGGTTTACATAAGGAGGGAGAATACCGGTAGCTGGAATTCTGGGCTAGAAAAGGAGCAAATATTAGACACCTATTCTGCGGAACTCCAAAAGTCCTGAAACTCCACGGAACATCTTAAAATAAATAAAGAAAAATCCTCGACAAAGATGAAGGCCAGGGGGCCCACACCCTTCTCACGAGGGTGGTGAAGGAAATATGCCCTAGAGGCAATAATAAAGTTATTATTTATTTCCTTATATCATGATAAATGTTTATTATTCATGCTAGAATTGTATTAACCGGAAACATAATACATGTGTGAATACATAGACAAACAGAGTGTCACTAGTATGCCTCTACTTGACTAGCTCGTTAGTCAAAGATGGTTATGTTTCCTAACCATGGACAAAAGAGTTATTATTTGATTAACGAGGTCACATCATTAGTTGAATGATCTGATTGACATGACCCATTCCATTAGCTTAGCACCCGATCGTTTAGTATGTTGCTATTGCTTTCTTCATGACATATACATGTTCTTATGACTATGAGATTATGCAACTCCCGTTTGCCGGAGGAACACTTTGGGAGCTACCAAACGTCACAACGTAAATGGTGATTATAAAGGAGCATTACAGGTGTCTCCAAAGGTAGATGTTGGGTTGGCGTATTTCGAGATTAGGATTTGTCACTCCGATTGTCGGAGAGGTATCTCTGGGCCCTCTCGGTAATGCACATCACTTAAGCCTTGCAAGCATTGCAACTAATAAGTTAGTTGCGGGATGATGTATTACAGAACGAGTAAAGAGACTTGGCGGTAACGAGATTGAACTAGGTATTGGATACCGACGATCGAATCTCGGGCAAGTAACATACCGATGACAAAGGGAACAACGTATGTTGTTATGCGGTCTGGCCGATAAAGATCTTCGTAGAATATGTAGGAGCCAATATGGGCATCCAGGTCCCGCTATTGGTTATTGACCGGAGACGTGTCTCGGTCATGTCTACATTGTTCTCGAACCGTAGGGTCCGCACGCTTAAGGTTTCGATGACAGTTATATTATGAGTTTATGAGTTTTGATGTACCGAAGGAGTTCGGTGTCCCGGATGAGATCGGGGACATGACGAGGAGTCTCGAAATGGTCGAGACGTAAAGATCGATATATTGGACGACTATATTCGGACATCGGAAAGGTTCTGAGTGATTCGGGTATTTTCGGAGGTACCGGGGAGTTACGGGAATACGGGGAAGAGTATTGGGCCTTAATGGGCTTTAGTGGGAAGGAGCCAGGAGGTGGCGCGCGCCCCTCCCAAGTCCAGTCCGAATTGGACAAGGGATTTGGGGCGCGGCCCACCTCTCCCTTCCTTCTCCACTTCCCTCCTTTCCCCCCTTCTCGTAGTTGGACTAGGAAAGAAGGAGTCCTACTCCCGGTGGGAGTAGGACTCCCCTTGGCGCGCCAACTCCTAGGCCGGCCGCCCCTCCTCCCTTGCTCCTTTATATACGGGGGCAGGGGGCACCCCATAGAGACAGAAGTTGATCTTCGTGATCGTTCCTTAGCCGTGTGCAGTGCCCCCTTCCACCATATTCCACCTCGGTCATATTGTTGCAGTGCTTAGGCGAAGCCCTGCGACAGTAGAACATCAATATCGTCACCACGCCGTCGTGCTGACGGAACTCCTCCCCGACGCTTTGCTGGATCGGAGCCCGGGGGTCGTCATCGAGCTGTACGTGTGCTAAGAACTCGGAGGTGCCGGAGTAACGGTGCTTGGATCGGTCGGATCGGGAAGACGTACGACTACTTCCTCTATGTTGTGTCAACGCTTCCGCAGTCGGTCTGCGTGGGTACATAGACAACACTCTCCCCTCTCGTTGTTGTGCATCACCATGATCTTGCGTGTGCGTAGGAATTTTTTTGAAATTGCTACGTTCCCCAACAGTGGCATCCGAGCCTAGGTTTTATGGTTTGATGTTATTTGCATGAGTAGAACACAAGTGAGTTGTGGGCGATACAAGTCATACTGCCTACCAGCATGTCATACTTTGGTTCAGCGTTATTGTTGGACAAGACGACCCGGACCAACCTTACGCGTACGCTTACGCGAGACCGGTTCCCTCGACGTGCTTTGCACATAGATGGCTTGCGGGCGACTGTCTCTCCAACTTTAGTTGAACCAAGTGTGGCTACGCCCGGTCCTTGAGAAGGTTAAAACGGAGTCTATTTGACAAACTATCGTTGTGGTTTTGATGCGTAGGTGAGATGAGTTCTTACTTAAGCCCGTAGCAGCCACGTAAAACTTGCAACAACAAAGTAGAGGACGTCTAACTTGTTTTTGCAGGGCATGTTGTGATATGATATGGTCAAGGCATGATGCTGATTTTATTGTATGAGATGATCATGTTTTGTAACCGAGTTATCGGCAACTCGCAGGAGCCATATGGTTGTCGCTTTATTGTATGCAATGCAATCGCGATGTAATGCTTTACTTTATTACTAAATGGTAGTGATAGTCGTGGAAGCATAAGATTGGCGAGACAACAACGATGCTACGATGGAGATCAAGGTGTCGCGCCGGTGACGATGGTGATCATGACGGTGCTTCGGAGATGGAGATCACAAGCACAAGATGATGATGGCCATATCATATCACTTATATTGATTGCATGTGATGTTTATCCCTTTTTATGCATCTTATCTTGCTTTGATTGACGGTAGCATTATAAGATGATCTCTCACTAAAAATTATCAAGAAGTGTTCTCCCTGAGTATGCACCGTTGCCAAAGTTCGTCGTGCCCAGACACCACGTGATGATCGGGTGTGATAAGCTCTACGTCCAAATACAACGGGTGCAAAACAGTTGCACACGCAGAATACTCAGGTTATACTTGACGAGCCAAGCATATACAGATATGGCCTCGGAACACGGAGACCGAAAGGTCGAGCGTGAATCATATAGTAGATATGATCAACATAACGATGTTCACCATTGAAAACTACTCCATCTCACGTGATGATCGGTTATGGTTTAGTTGATTTGGATCACGTGATCACTTAGAGGATTAGAGGGATGTCTATCTAAGCGGGAGTTCTTAAGTAATATGATTAATTGAACTTTAATTTATCATGAACTTAGTCCTGGTAGTATTTTGCAAATTATGTTGTAGATTAATAGCTCGCGTTGTTGCTTCCCTGTGTTTATTTTGATATGTTCCTAGAGAAAATTGTGTTGAAAGATGTTAGTAGCAATGATGCGGATTGGATCCGTGATCAGAGGTTTATCCTCATTGCTGCACAGAAGAATTATGTCCTTGATGCACCGCTAGGTGAAAGACCTATTGCAGGAGCAGATGCAGACGTTATGAACGTTTGGCTAGCTCAATATGATGACTACTTGATAGTTTAGTGCACCATGCTTAATGGCTTAGAATCGGGACTTCAAAGACGTTTTGAACGTCATGGAACATATGAGATGTTCCGGGAGTTGAAGTTAATATTTCAAGCAAATACCCGAGTTGAGATATATGAATCCAACAAGTTCTATAGCTAAAAGATGGAGGAGAATTGCTCAACTAGTGAGCATGTGCCTAGATTGTCTGAGTACTACAATCGCTTGAATCAAGTGGGAGTTAATCTTCCAGATAAGATAGTGATTGACAGAATTCTCTAGTCACCATCACCAAGTTAGTAGAACTTCGTGATGAACTATAATATGCAAGGGATAACGGAAACAACTCCCAAGCTCTTCGTAATGCTGAAATCAACGAAGGTAGAAATCAAGAAAAACATCAAGTGTTGATGGTTGACAAGACCACTAGTTTCAAGAAAAGGGCAAAGGGAAGAAGGGAAACTTCAAGAAGAACGGCAAGCAAGTTGCTGCTCAAGTGAAGAAGTCCAAGTCTGATCCTAAGCCTGAGACTAAGTGCTTTTACTGCAAAGGGACTGGTCACTGGAAGTGGAACTGCCCCAAGTATTTGGCGGATAAGAAGGATGGCAAGGTAAACAAAGGTATATTGGATATACTGTTATTGATGTGTACTTTACTAGTGTTTATAGCAACCCCTCGGTATTTGATACTGGTTCAGTTGCTAAGATTAGTAACTCGAAACAGGAGTTGCAGGATAAACAAAGACTAGTTAAGGGTGAAGTGACGATGTGTGTTGGAAGTTGTTCCAAGATTGATATGATCATCATCGCACACTCCCTATACTTTCGAGATTAGTGTTGAACCTGAATAATTGTTATTTGGTGTTTGCGTTGAGCATGAATATGATTTGATCATGTTTATTGTAATACGGTTATTCATTTAAGTAAGAAAATAAATTGTTGTTCTGTTTACATGAATAAAACCTTATATGGTTACACACCCAATGAAAATAGTTCATTGGATCTCGATCGTAGTGATACACATAATCATAATATTGAAATCAAAAGATGCAAAGTTAATAATGATAGTGCAACTTATTTGTAGCACTGCCGTTTAGGTCATATTGGTGTAAAGCGCATGAAGAAACTCCATGCTGATGGGCTTTTGGAATCACTTGATTATGAATCAGTTGATGCTTGCGAACCATGCCTCATTGGGAAGATGACTAAGACTCTGTTCTTCGGAACAATGGAGCGAGCAAAAGATTTGTTGGAAATCATACATACTGATGTATGTGGTCCGATGAATATTGAGGCTCGCGACAGGTATCATTATTTTCTGATCTTCATAGATGATTTGAGCAGATATGAGTATATCTACTTGATGAAACATAAGTCTGAAACATTTGAAAAGTTCAAAGAATTTCAGAGTGAAGTGAAAAATCATCGTGACAAGTAAATAAAGTTTCTACGATCTGATCGCGGAGACAAATATTTGAGTTACGAGTTTGGTCTTCAATTAAAACAATGTGGAGTAGTTTCACAAACTCATGCCACATGGAACACCACAGCATAATGGTGTGTCCGAACGTCATAACTGTACTTTATTGGATATAGTGCAATCTATGATGTCTCTTACCGATCTACCACTATCGTTTTGGGGTTATGCATTAGAGATAGCTGCATTCACGTTAAAAGGGCACCATCTAAATCTGTTGAGACGACACCGTATGAACTGTGGTTTGGCAAGAAACCAAAGTTGTCGTTTCTTAAAGTTTGGGGTTGCAATGCTTATGTGAAAAAGTTTCATCCTGATAAGCTCAAAACCAAATCAGAGAAATATGTCTTCATAGGATACCCAAAAGGATACTGTTGGGTACACCTTCTATCACAAATCCGAAGGCACGACTTTTGTTGCTAAATTCGGAGTTTTTCTAGAGAAGGAGTTTCTCTCGAAAGAAGTGAGTGGGAGGAAAGTAGAAAACTTGATAAGGTAATTGTACCTTCTCCCTTATTGGAAAGTAGTTCATCACAAAATCTGTTCTTGTGACTACTACACCAATTAGTGAGGAAGCTAATGATGATGATCATGTAACTTCAGATCAAGTTACTACCGAATCTCGTAGGTAAACCAGAGTGAGATCCGTACTAGAGTGGTATGGTAATCCTGTTCTGGAGGTCATGTTACTTGACCATGACGAACCTACGAACTATAAGGAAGCGATGATGAGCCCAGATTCCGCGAAATGGTTTGAGGCCATGAAATCTGAGATATGATCCATGTATGAGAACAAAGTTTGGACTTTGGTTGACTTGCCCGATGATCGGCAAGCAATTGAGAATAAATGGATCTTCAAGAGAAAGACGGACGCTGATAGTAGTGTTACTATCTACAAAGCTAGAATTGTCGCAAAAGGTTTTTGACAAGTTCAAGGTGTTGACTACGATGAGAGCTTCTCACTCGTATCTATGCTTGAGTCTGTCCGAATCATGTTAGTAATTGCCGCATTTTATGAAATCTGGCAAATGGATAAACAAAACTGCATTCCTTAATGGATTTATTAAAGAAGAGTTGTATATGATGCAACAGAAGGTTTTGTCAATCCGAAAGGTGCTAACAAAATGTGCAAGCTCCAGCGATCCATCTGTGGACTGGTGCAAGCATCTCGGAGTTGGAATATACGCTTTGATGAGTTGATCAAAGCATATAGTTTTATACAGACTTGCGGTGAAGCCTGTATTTACAAGAAAGTGAGTGGGAGCACTACAGCATTTCTGATAAAGTATATGTGAATGACATATTGTTGATCGGAAATAATGTAGAATTATTCTGTAAAGCATAAAGGAGTGTTTGAAAGGAGTTTTTCAAAGAAAGACTTCGGTGAAGCTGCTTACATATTGAGCTTCAAGATCTATAGAGATAGATCAAGACGCTTGATAAGTTTTTTCAATGAGTACATACCTTGACAAGATTTTGAAGTAGTTCAAAATGGAGCAGTCAAAGAAAGAGTTCTTGCCTGTATTACAAGGTGTGAAGTTGAGTAAGACTCAAAGCCCGACCACGGCAGAAGATAGAAAGAGAATGAAAGTCATTCCCTATGCCTTGGCCATAGGTTCTATAAAGTATGTCATGCTGTATACCAGATCTATTGTATACCCTGCATTGATTTGGCAAGGGAGTACAACAGTGATCTAGGAGTAGATCACTGGACAGCGGTCAGAATTATCCTTAGTGAAATAAGGATATGTTTCTCGATTATGGACGTGACAAAAAGGTTCGTCGTAAAGGGTTACGTCGATGCAAGTTTTTGACATTGATCCAGATGAATCTAAAGTCTCAATCTGGATACATATTGAAAGTGGGAGCAATTAGCTAGAGTAGCTCCGTGTAGAGCATTGTAGACATAGAACTTGCAAAATACTTACGGATCTGAATGTGACAGACCCGTTGACTAAAATTATCTCACAAGCAAAATATGATCACACATTAGTACTCTTTGGGTGTTAATCACATAGATATGTGAACTAGATTACTGACTCTAGTAAACCCTTTGTGTGTTGGTCACATGACGATATGAACTATGGGTGTTAATCACATGGATGTGAACTATTGCTGTTAAATCACATGGCGATGTGAACTAGATTATTGACTCTAGTGCAAGTGGGAGACTGAAGGAAATATGCCCTAGAGGCAATAATAAAGTTATTATTTATTTCCTTATATCATGATAAATGTTTATTATTCATGCTAGAATTGTATTAACCGGAAACATAATATATGTGTGAATACATAGACAAACAGAGTGTCACTAGTATGCCTCTACTTGACTAGCTCGTTAATCAAAGATGGTTATGTTTCCTAGCCATGGACAAAAGAGTTATTATTTGATTAACGAGGTCACATCATTAGTTGAATGATCTGATTGACATGACCCATTCCATTAGCTTAGCACCCGATCGTTTAGTATGTTGCTATTGCTTTCTTCATGACTTATACATGTTCCTATGACTATGAGATTATGCAACTCCCGTTTGCCGGAGGAACACTTTGGGTGCTACCAAACGTCACAACGTAAATGGGTGATTATAAAGGAGCATTACAGGTGTCTCCAAAGGTAGATGTTGGGTTGGCGTATTTTGAGATTAGGATTTGTCACTCCGATTGTCAGAGAGGTATCTCTGGGCCCTCTCGGTAATGCACATCACTTAAGCATTGCAACTAATAAGTTAGTTGCGGGATGATGTATTACAGAACGAGTAAAGAGACTTGCCGGTAACGAGATTGAACTAGGTATTGGATACCGATGATCGAATCTCGGGCAAGTAACATACCGATGACAAAGGGAACAACGTATGTTGTTATGCGGTCTGACCGATAAAGATCTTCGTAGAATATGTAGGAGCCAATATGGGCATCCAGGTCCCGCTATTGGTTATTGACCGGAGACGTGTCTCGGTCATGTCTACATTGTTCTCGAACCGTAGGGTCCGCACGCTTAAGGTTTCGATGACAGTTATATTATGAGTTTATGAGTTTTGATGTACCGAAGGAGTTCGGTGTCCCGGATGAGATCGGGGACATGATGAGGAGTCTCGAAATGGTCGAGACGTAAAGATCGATATATTGGACGACTATATTCGGACATCGGAAAGGTTCCGAGTGATTCGGGTATTTTCGGAGGTACCGGGGAGTTACGGGAATACGGGGAAGAGTATTGGGCCTTAATGGGCTTTAGTGGGAAGGAGCCAGGAGGTGGCGCGCGCCCCTCCCAAGTCCAGTCCAAATTGGACAAGGGATTTGGGGCGCGGCCCACCTCTCCCTTCCTTCTCCACTTCCCTCCTTTCCCCCCTTCTCCTAGTTGGACTAGGAAAGAAGGAGTCCTACTCCCGGTGGGAGTAGGACTCCCCTTGGCGCGCCAACTCCTAGGCCGGCCGCCCCTCCTCCCTTGCTCCTTTATATACGGGGGCAGGGGGCACCCCATAGAGACACAAGTTGATCTTCGTGATCGTTCCTTAGCCGTGTGCGGTGCCCCCTTCCACCATATTCCACCTCGGTCATATTGTTGCAGTGCTTAGGCGAAGCCCTGCGACAGTAGAACATCAAGATCGTCACCATGCCATCGTGCTGACGGAACTCCTCCCCGACGCTTTGCTGGATCGGAGCCCGGGGATCGTCATCGAGCTATACGTGTGCTAAGAACTCGGAGGTGCCGGAGTAACGGTGCTTGGATCGGTCGGATCGGGAAGACGTACGACTACTTCCTCTACGTTGTGTCAACGCTTCCGCAGTCGGTCTGCGTGGGTACATAGACAACACTCTCCCCTCTTGTTGCTGTGCATCACCATGATCTTGCGTGTGCGTAGGAAATTTTTTGAAATTGCTACGTTCCCCCAACAGGTGAGGGGCGCCCCCCCCCCCCCCCCTAGGGCGCGCCCCCTACCTCATGGGCCCCTGGTGGCTCTCCGACGTCCATCTTCTCCTATATCAGGTCTTTCGATGAGAAAAAAATAAGGAGGAACTTTTCAGGACGAGACTCCGCCGCCACGAGGCGGAACCTTGGCGGATCCAATCTAGAGCTCCAGCAGAGTTGTTCTGCCGGGGATACTTCCCTCTAGGAGGGGGAAATCATCACCATCGTCATAACCAACGCTCCTCTCATCGGGAGAGGGCAATCTCCATCAACATCTTCACCAGCACCATCTCGTCTCCAAACCCTAGTTCATCTCTTGTATCCAATTCTTGTCCCAAAGTCCGGGATTGGTGCTAGTAGGTTGCTAGTAGTGTTGATTACTCCTTGTAGTTGATGCTAGTTGGTTTATTTGGTGGAAGATCATATGTTCAAATCCTATATGCATATTATTACCCCTCTGATTATGAACATGAATATGCTTTGTGAGTAATTACATTCGTTCCTGAGGATAAGGGAGAAGTCTTGCTATGAGTAGTCATGTGAATTTGGTATTCGTTTGATATTTTGATAAGATGTATGTTGTCTAGCCTCTAGTGGTGTTATGTGAACGTCGACTACATAACACTTCACCATTATTTGGGCCTAGAGGAAGGCATTGGGAAGTAATAAGTAGATGATGGGTTGCTAGAGTGACAGAAACTTAAACCCTAGTTGATGTGTTGCTTCGTAAGGGGCTGATTTGGATCCATATGTTTCATGCTATGGTTAGGTTTACCTTAATACTTTTGTTGTAGTTGCGGATGCTTGCAATAGAGGTTAATCATAAGTGGGATGCTTGTTCAAGTAAGAACAGCACCCAAGCACCGGTCCACCCACATATCAAATTATCAAAGTATCGAACGCGAATCATATGAACGTGATGAAAACTAGCTTGACGATATTCCCGTGTGTCCTCGGGAGCGCTTTTCCTATTATAAGAGTTTGTTTCGGCTTGTCCTTTGCTACAAAAAGGATTGGGCCACCCTGCTGCACTTTATTTACTTTTGTTACTTGTTGCTCGTTACAACCTATCTTATCACAAAACTATCTGTTACCACTTATTTCAGTACTTGCAGAGAATACCTTGCTGAAAACCGCTTATCATTTCCTTCTGCTCCTCGTTGGGTTCGACACTCTTACTTATCGAAAGGACTACGATAGACCCCCTATACTTGTGGGTCATCAACGGCTCTCACCGCCCATGTGCCCTTGGTATACAACATACTCTATGGGTTCTTCTAATGCAAAGGCACGGCGGGTGAGGTTTGCTAGCACGGTCACAAAACCTCCAAGGTTGGTTGCTGTGGTCTCATTGTGAACAATGGGTCCGGGCATTATAGCTTGGTTTTGGCATAGAGGCTGTGTTGCGCTGGGTTGTGGCTAGCGTGCCCTTTTTATAGAAAAAGGGGATGGAGTCTTCCTTCGCACGCTTGCGAAAGAGACAATTTAGGTGTCGGTCACTCGCGCGTGATCGACAGGCTAGGCTGATAGGTTGGGCACCGACTGCCAAAAGGTGTCGGGGTCACTGTGTGGTTATGTTACATGAGAAGCTTGGCCGGGGTTAGGTTAAGATCTGGTGGGTTGATTAACCTAGGTTTATTGACCTGGCCAAGATAGGATTAGCCAATGGTCAGCCTGGCTCTGATACCAAGGTTGTCAGGACTGGGTTTTCGGGATATTAATTTCCCAGAAAATAGCCCTTGTGCTCACCAGCCCCAGGATTACTGTTAGCTGATGAGACACCAACTTGATACACTAACTCCAAGCAAAATACAAAATGTGCAGTACAAGACCATCCTGGCCTATGAGTACAACAAATGGTTTCTGGTGGTTGATGGCGGAAGCGGTTTGTGGTTCATCAGCGTCTATGGGACTCCATTTCCCACTGGAACAGCTGACCTGGATAACTCCTATCGTCGCGAGGCTGCTATCACCATTGCGTAGGTTCCGGGGCTGTCATCGCAACGCTCCTCTCCTCGCAAGAAATCTGGCCAAGACAATAGCCAGGGACAAGCCAGTGAGTACTTTGAATGTACTTGCAAACATTATGAACACGGGTATAATATAACAAATGATAATCATGCCCTGAATTAGTCTATGATCATCATACGTCAATCACAAAATAAACGTCCATGATGCAAGCAAGCGGGCTATTCATTATACAACATGAATATGTAATAAGGGAGTAGAAGTAGAATGCACCGATCGGGTGTCCGAAGCGACACCTCGAAAGGATAATAATATAAAGCATGCCTCAGTCGGGCGTCTGAGCAACGTCTCATAAAGGGCTTATAAAGGAAACAAGAAGCAAACATGCCACAGTCGGGTGTCTGTGCGACAGCACATAAAGGGCTTATAGAGTAATTAAATAACAGGCATGCCATAGTCGAGCGTCTCAGTGACACCACATAAAGGGCTTATAAAGTAAATGAATAACAAGCATGCCACAGTCGGGCGTCTCCGCGACACCACATAAAGGGCTTATAAAGTAAATGAATAACAAGCATGCCACAGTCGGGCGTTTCCGCGACACCACATAAAGGGCTTATATGATAGTAATCACAATGAATATCCGGGAGGTAGAACCGTCCCAGGGATACTCAATAATTCAATGATGTAAATGGTTAGTTCATAATAATAGTAATCATAACCATCATGAGTCACAAGTCATGATCCATGTTCTGGTTTAGCAATTTTTCCTCCGAAGACCGACACTAAGACCGACACTCGACCCATCCCAGACTGTAGTCCTTAACCATGGACACGGCTATTCGAATAGGTATAATCTCTGCAGAGGGTGTACTCTTTACCCACGAGTAATGGATTCCTTTAGTCCATCAGGACTAATTCCGTCTATGGTCTTTTAGTTGAAAACACACCTGACCGCACATACCAGCCTAACTTACCGGTGTCTGGAATCACCCACGACACCCGTTAAGCGAAACTCTAAGTGGGGAGGCTACAACCTCGACTAGCATGGGATCACAAATTTATAACGCGCGCAAACTAGGGGAGCTACCCCCTCGGCTCCAACCGGAAACACCCATGCCCCCGGACTAGGTGGCATGCCTACTGGATGTAGCCGGTATCTTCCACCATGGTCTCTCTGTACGGTGTGTGCTAGGAAGGGGTTGACAACTTACTGAACCGTACCCTACCTATGGCAGGGACAAGTGGTAGTACGAAGCAAGTATGGGGGTTACTGGAACAAGACTCGATCTATGGTCGAGTAAGGAGGTTAAAGCATTTCCTGCATGTTTAGCATAAGAAAAATATTTCACACCAATCAGACAGAATCACCACTCATCATACCTCACCATGCCTTACCGGACACAACCGTCTCGACGAAGAACTAGAGACAAGCTCGTGTCTACCCAAGACAGAGGCTTTCCCGGATTCCTTCCGATAGGCATGAAAGGCATACGAGGGTGATTACTATCACCAACATATCAAATTCCAACAGCACGGAATCATCAATATAAACTCATGAGTATGATCATATCATCACATAAAATAACGAATACTCCGAGTCAAGGCGGTGTTGTAACTGTGTCAAACAACACACAACAATATTATGCCAGGGTTCAGAATGCTTGCCTTCAAAGGTATGCAAGTGGGGGTTCATTTTTGAAAGTTGCCTCCCTCTCCAAAATCCTATTTAAGAAAAATTCAAATTAACACATAGTTTCAAAACAGTACAAAAAAGTTTCTTGGAAAATTTTCAAATAAATATGAAAATAAACTAGACAAAATTTGAGAAGCAAGAGCAAAAGAATCAAATCAATTGGACTTATATTTAAAAAGTTATAGCCAGTCAAAGTTTAGTCAAAATCTGTTTTTAATAGAAATCAGAAAAGGAAAACGTTTCGGGGAGCTTACACTTTTCACTTAGCGAAGACGTATTCGGGGGAATACGCTTCCACTTAAGCCAGCGCGGGTCGTCGCTGTGTCGCTGACAGTGGGTCCCTTGGGCCCACTGGTCAGGTTTGACCAGTTGCCCGCGCTTCCTTCTTCCTCTGTCCGAGCGGAGGCGGAGCTCCGGCGATCAACGCCGGCAATTGGTGGCTCCTTGCGGGGCTCCGACGGTGGGAACAGGTTCACTACATTAGGGCGATCCTCCCGGTGGTCGAGGGGGCCGCGGGAACGAAGGGGGTCGCTGGCGGCGAGCTCTGCGGCAGACAATGGTTTCGGGAGAAATGGGGTCTCGACCTACGGTGGCTCCCAGCCAAAGTTGAGAGGTTGGGCAGCTCCGCAAGGTCGAGGGGAAGAGGATGGTTGCACTGGATGGACTGGGGAGGCTCAGCTCGCGACGCACGGCACCGGAGCGTGGCGACGGCCGAACTGGCCGGAGACGAGGAGGACGGCCTCCCCCCGTCGATTGCTAGCTATGGGAGTGCCAGGGGGATGGCTTGAGGTTGCCTGGGGGTTTGGAGAAGCTCGGGGGTCCCTACATATAGCGGTCGAGGTCGGTTCCAACGGCGGCCGTGGATAGGAACGGTGAACTGCCGTTCTGTAGCCAGGGGGTGCGTGGCGATGATGGGCGCTAGCGGACGAGCTCATGGATAAGCTCGTGCTGCTCAGGGGCGAGCTGGCGCGCGGCTGTGGCTCGGGCGGCGCCGTCCATGGCAGGGGCGTGCTGTGGACGCCAGCGTGCCACCAAGGGGCTCTGACGATGGCGCTATAGGGCGCCAGGGGTGGTTTGGAGGGTTCTGGCGAGTGGATGACGAGTGGATGACGACGAGGCACGGCCCTGCTGGCGAGCGGAGGCCAGGGGGCAAGACGCGGTGGCTCGGTTGCACGCGTGTGCAAAACGTTCGCTCTGGGCGCGCCCAGAGCACGCACGCCAGGTGCTCGACGCAATTTCAACGAACAGAACTAGGCTAATTATCATGAGAGAGCTAATAGACATGCTGGTAAGGTCATTAGAGCAACTTCCTAATGCAAGTCTAAAAGCATGCCAAAACGGGCCATGCTCCTAACCTGCTTGATGAAATGCCAAGGGTATCTAGGCATCTCTTCTGCTGGCCAAAGTCTCCAGTTTGGGGTCTCTTTAGGTGCAAGTGATGATGTCAAGGTTATTTGGGCAAAACCACAAACTTGTTAGTGCAAGTTTTTGAGAAAACCAAATCTGGACAGAAAATAAAAGACATTATTGCATGGACCAAAAATATTCCAATGGGTCCAATCTCCTAGACTTAAGGGTTTGGTAGGGTGGTTTACAAGCAGGAGAAAGATCAGGGGCAATAGGGCAAGATAAAATGTGGTTGCAGTAGAAAACACCCAACTGGACCAGAGAGCAAAAGAGGATGATTTGCTCAAATTTTCCAAAGAACACCAGTGGTTTTTTTGCATAAAGTTGAATTATATACTCCTACTAACATCTCCCAACTTTGGTGGAATTTTTAAAGAAATATTTAAATAGGTTGCAGTGCAAACCACAAACTGATCCAGATTTGAAAACTTGAGGTAGGGCTCAAAATTTCCAAATGACTAATTTTTTTTGCATAAAAGTGATGTGGGAACATCACATGACATACCCAAATTCTGGTGGGGATTTTAAAAAGGTATTTGAAAGGGTTGTAGTGCCAATGGAACCCTAAAACTTAGGAAAAATCATTTTTAAAGAAACAAAGCTGAGGAAAAATAATTGTAGAAATAATTCTACTGATAAAAGAAATGGTCTTGGAAAGATATACAAGTCCAACAATATTTTGAAAGGTTTTCACTTGGGTGAAAGCTCCACAATATCAAAGAAAAGAGTAGTTCTAAAATCAAAAGATAAATCTAGAAAATAAAAATTAATTTACCATGGCAAAATTTTAATTAATAAATCATGGTTAAAATTTTGGGGTGTTACATTGGATCTCCAAGTTTCTTTGGTATTCCACCCTTAAAAGTATAATTAGCAAGCATGGTGGAAATTTCAACTTTCGGTATCTTTCTTTTATTTGTAACAATTTCTTTCATATACTTAGCATAAGGATTCATTTTGAGCATATCAGTTAATCGCATACGCAAAAAGATAGGTCTAATCATTTCAGCAAAGCGCTCAAAATCCTCATCATCCTTTTTCTTGGATGTTTGGGAGGAAAAGGCATGGGTTTCTGAACCCAAGGCTCTCTTTCTTTACCATGTTTCCTAGCAACAAAGTCTTTCTTATCATAACATTGATTCTTTGATTGTGGGTTATCAAGATCAACAGCAGGTTCAATTTCTATATCATTATCATTACTAGGTTGAGCATCATCATGAACATTATTATTAACACTATCACTAGTTTCAGGTTCATTACTAGATTGAGTTTCAGCATCAGAAATAGAAATATCATTTGGATTCGTAGGTGTTTCAATAATAGGATCACTAGAAGCATGCAAAGTCCTATCATTTATCTTTTTCTTCTTTTTAGACGAACTAGGTGCATCTATATTATTTCTCTGAGAATCTTGCTAAATTCTCGTTGGGTGGCCTTCAGGATACAAAGGTTCTTGAGTCATTCTACCAGTTCTAGCAGCCACTCTAACAACATTATCATTATCTTTACTATTCAATTCATTGAGCAAATCATTTTGAGCTTTAAGTACTTGTTCTACTTGAGTGGTAACCATAGAAGCATGTTTACTAATAAGTTTAAGTTCACCTTTAACATTAGCCATATAATCACTCCAAGTGTTCAAGCATATTTGAATTGTATTTCAATTGTCTACCAGAATAAGCATTAAAATCTTCTTGCTTAGCCATAAATTTATGAAACTCATCTAAGCATGGGCTAGCAAATTTAGTAAATGGGATTTTAGCTTTATCATATCTATAGAGAGAATTTACCTTTACTACCTGTGTCGGGTTATCAAGACCATGAGTTTCTTCAATAGGCGGTAAATTAAGACCATGTATTTCTTAAATAGGAGGTAAATTCTTAACATCTTCAGCTTTAATACCTTTTTCTTTCATAGATTTCTTTTCCTCTTGCATATCTTCAGGACTGAGAAATAGAATACCCCTCTTCTTCGGAGTTGGTTTAGGAATACGCTCAGGAATTGGCTCCGGAGGTGTCCAATTATTTTTCATTTGTCAACATATTATTCCATAGAATTTTAGCTTCATCCGGTGTTCTTTCCCTGAAAACAGAACGAACACAACTATCCAGGTAATCTCTGGAGGCATCGGTTAGTCCATTATAAAAGATATCAAGTATTTCATTTTTCTTAAGAGGATGTTCAGGCAAAGCATTAAGTAATTGGAGAAGCCTCCCCCAAGCTTGTGGGAGACTCTCTTCTTCAATTTGCACAAAATTATATATATATATATATATATCCCATAAAGCAGCTTGTTTCTTATGAGCAGGGAAATATTTAGCAGAGAAGTAATAAATCATATCCTGGGGACTACGCACACAACCAGGATGAAGAGAATTAAACCATATATTAGCATCACCTTTTAATGAGAACGGAAATATTTTAAGGATATAAAAGTAACGAGTTCTCTCATCTTTAGTGAACAGGGTGGCTATATTATTCAATTTAGTAAGATGTGCCACAATAGTTTCAGATTCATAACCATGAAAAGGATCAGATTCAGCCAAAGTAATTATATCAGGATCAACAGAGAATTCATAATCCTTATCAGTAACAAAGATAGGTGAAGTAGCAAAAGCAGGGTCAGGTTTCAGTCTAGCATTTAGATATTGCTTACTCCATTTAGCTAATAACCTTTTGAGTTCATTTCTATTTTTGCAAGCTAAAATAGCTAAAGAAGCTTCTTGATCAAAAACATAACCCTTAGGAATAACAAGTGATTCTTCATCATCACTTTCATCAGTATCATCAGATTCAATATTTTCAATCTCTCTAGCCCTAGCAAGTTGTTCATAAAGAAAATCACTAAGTGGCACAGTAGTATCAGGCATAGAGGTAGTTTCATCATAAGTGTCATGCATAGCAGAAGTGGCGTCATCAATAACATGCGACATATCAGAACGAATAGCAGAAGCAGGTGTAGGTGTTGCAAGCTTACTCAAAACAGAAGGTGAATCTAGTGCAGAGCTAGATGGCAGTTCCTTACCCCCCCCCCCCTCGTAGTTGAGGGATAGATCTTGGTTTTTGGATCTCTCAAGTTCTTCATAATGATAAGCAGATATATATCCCAAGTGACTCAAAGAATAGAGTTATGCTCCCCGATAACGGCGCTAGAAAATAGTCTTGATAACCCACAAGTATAGGGGATCGCAACAGTTTTCAAGGGTAGAGTATTCAACCCAAATTTATTGATTTGACACAAGGGGAGCCAAAGAATATTCTCAAGTATTAGCAGCTGAGTTGTCAATTCAACTACACCTGGAAACTTAATATCTGCAGCAAAGTGTTTAGTAGCAAGGTAATATGATAGTAGTGATAACAGTAGAAAAAGGTAACAATAGTAAAAGTAATGTTTTTGGTATTTTGTAGTGAAGATAGCAATAGCAACGGAAAAGTAAATAAGCGAAGAACAATATATGAAAAGCTCGTAGGCAATGGATCGGTGATAGAGAATTATGCCGGATGCGGTTCATCATGTAACAGTCATAACCTAGGGTGACACAGAACTAGCTCCAGCTCATTGATATAATGTAGGCATGTATTCCGAATTTAGTCATACGTGCTTATGGAAAAGAACTTGCATGCCATCTTTTGTCCTACCCTCCCATGGCAGCGAGGTCCTTACGGAAACTAAGGGATATTAAGGCCTCCTTTTAATAGAGAACCGGAACAAAGCATTAAAACATAGTGAATACATGAACTCCTCAAACTACGGTCATCACCGGTAAGTATCCCGATTATTGTCACTTCGGGGTTAACGGATCATAACACATAATAGGTGACTATAGACTTGCAAGATAGGATCAAGAACGCTCATATATTGATGAAAACATAATAGGTTCAGATCTGAAATCATGGCACTCGGGCCCTAGTGACAAGCATTAAGCATAGCAAAGTCATAGCAACATCAATCTCAGAACATAGTGGACACTAGGGATCAAACCCTAACAAAACTAACTCGATTACATGATAGATCCCATCCAACCCATCACCGTCCAGTAAGCCTACGATGGAATTACTCACGCATGGCGGTGAGCATCATGAAATTGGTGATGGAGGATGGTTGATGATGATGATGGCGACGGATTCCCCTCTCCGGAGCCCCGAACGGACTCCCGATCAGCCCTCCCAATAGGTTTTAGGGCTTGGCGGCGGCTCCGTATCGTAAAACGCAATGATTTCTTCTCTCTGATTTTTTTCTCCCCGAAACACAATATATGGAGTTGGAGTTGGAGTTGGAGTCAGAGAGGCAACATGGGGCCCACGAGGTAGGGGGGCGCGCCCTAGGGGGGCAGGCGCGCCCCCCACCCTCGTGGAGAGGTGGTGGGCCCCTGGCCTTCATCTTTTGCAGGTATTTTTCTTGTTTTCTGAAAAGTGGCTCCGTGAAGTTTCAGGTCATTCCGAGAACGTTTGTTTCTGCACATAAATAACACCATGGCAATTCTGCTAAAAACAACGTCAGTCCGGGTTAGTTCCATTCAAATCATGCAACTTAGAGTCCAAAACAAGGGCAAAAGTGTTTGGAAAAGTAGATACGACGGAGACGTATCATAGAGCACCTTTATAATCACCCAGTTACGTTGTGACGCATGGTAGCACACAAAGTGTTCCTCTAGTAAACGCGAGTTGCATAATCTTATAGTCATAGGGACATGTATAAGTCATGAAGAAAGCAATAGCAACAAACTAAACGATCAAGTGCTAAGCTAACAGAATGGGTCAAGTCAACCATATCATTCTCCTAATGATGTGATCCCGTTAATCAAATGACAACTCTTTGTCTATGGCTAGGAAACATAACCATCTTTGATCAACGAGCTAGTCAACTAGAGGCATACTAGTGAGGCTCTGTTTGTCTATGTATTCACACATGTATCATGTTTCCGGTTAATACAATTCTAGCATCAATAATAAACATTTATCATGATATAAGGAAATAAATAATAACTTTATTATTGCCTCTATGGCATATTTCCTTCACTTTCTGCAGACGCATCAGAATCTTTGAGATTATCAGGTGCACACGTACCACTCAACAATCTGACTATATGCGGACCCACAATGAAAACCAAAGACCTAATGGTTTGGTTGTGCGCTTAAAATAAATTTTATGTAAGAACTATGTATTTCCGTTACCAACATTTATTATTTACGTTCAACATTGGCGTGTATGATGGGCGGGCATGGATTTGCATGTATTTGACAATCCGGATTTCATATGTACAAATGCCGGGAACGAATATAAAGTGTCGTCCGGATGCGTCTGTGGGCGTGCCCGGACGCATCCGCAAATGTATAGAGGGTCGGTTTTGCCAAATCCGGCTTTAGATGCTTTGACACCTACTTTTTGCAAAAAAATGCTTTGACACATACGAATTCAAGGCTTTATAATGCAACATGTGGTGGCACATGAGCGTTTTCTCTCTTTTGTTAGCTACATTATGAATACATTTTTTTGAGTCACACGTTATGAATACAATTTTTTTGAGAAACTGTTATGAATACATCACCCGCAAAATAAAAATTGTTATGAATACATGTGCGTAGATTTTTTTAGCAAAAATGGGCCAAGACGTGCTACATCTTGAGCACTACGTTGGATTTCCCCGAAGAGGAGAGGATAATGCAGCAAAGTAGCGTAAGTATTTCCCTCAGTTTTTGAGAACCAAGGTATCAATCCAGTAGGAGGCTACGCGCGAGTCCCTTGTACCTACACAAAAACAATAGCTTAACGCAACCAACGCGCTTAGGGGTTGTCAATCCCTTCACGGTCACTTACGAAAGTGAGATCTGAGAAAGATGATAAATAATATTTTTGGTATTTTTGGTATAGAGATGCAAAGTAAAAAGTAAAAGTAAAGCAATAATAAAGTGAAGGAGATTGATATGATGAGAAAGAGACCCGGGGGCCATAGGTTTCACTAGTGGCTTCTCTCAAGAGCATAAGTATTGTACGGTGGGTGAACAAATTACTGTTGAGCAATTGACCGAATTGAGCATAGTTATGAGAATATCTAAGTATGATCATGTATATAGGCATCACGTCCGAGACAAGTAGACCGACTCCTGCCTGCATCTACTACTATTACTCCACTCATCGACCGCTATCCAGCATGCATCTAGAGTATTAAGTTAAAAACAGAGTAACGCCTTAAGCAAGATGATATGATGTAGAGGGATAGTTTCATGCAATATGATAAAAAACCCATCTTGTTATCCTCGATGGCAATGATACAATACGTGCCTTGCTACCCCTTCTGTCACTGGGAAAGGACACCGCAAGATCGAACCCAAAGCTAAGCACTTCTCCCATGGCAAGACAAACCAATCTAGTAGGCCAAACCAAACTGATAATTCGAAGAGACTTGCAAAGATAACCAATCATACATAAAAGAATTCAGAGAACATTCAAATATTATTCATAGATAGACTAGATCATAAACCCACAATTCATCGGTCTCAACAAACACACCGCAAAAAGAAGATTACATCGAATAGATCTCCACGAGAGAGGGGGAGAACATTGTATTGAGATCCAAAAAGAGAGAAGAAGCCATCTAGCTATTAAATATGGACCCGTCGGTCTGAAGTAAACTACTCACACTTCATCGGAGGGGCTTGGATGATGATGTAGATGCCCTCCGTGATCGATGCTCCCTCCGGCGGAGCTCCGGAACAGGCCCCAAGATGGGATCTCGTGGATACAGAAAGTCGCGGCGCTAGAATTAGGTTTTTTGCTCTGTCCCCAATCATTTGGGGGTACATAGGTATATATAGGAGGAAGAAGTACGTCGGTGGAGCTCCGAGGGGCCCACGAGGCAGGGGGCGCGCCCTAGGGGGGGCGCCCTCCACCCTCGTGGCCGCCTCGTGGCTTTCTTGACGGAGGGTCCAAGTCTCCTGGATCTTATCTGATGAGAAAATCACGTTTCCGAAGGTTTCATTCCATTTGCACTCCGTTTGATATTCTGTTTCTCCGAAACACTGAAATAGGCAAAAAAACAGCAATTCTGGGTTGGGCCTGCGGTTAATAGGTTAGTCCCGAAAATAATATAAAAGTGGAAAATAAAGCCCAATATAGTCCAAAAGAGTAGATAATATAGCATGGATCAATCAAAAATTATAGATACGTTGGAGACGTACCAAGCATCCCCAAGCTTAATTCTTGCTCGTCCTCGAGTAGGTAAATGATAAAAACAGAATTTTTGACGCGGAGTGCTACTTGGCATAATTTTAATGTAATTCTTCTTAATTGTGGTAAGAATATTCAGATCTGAAAGATTCAATACAAAAGTTCATATTGACATAAAAATTATAATACTTCAAGCATACTAACTAAGCAATTATGTCTTCTCAAAATAACATGGACAAAGAAAGTTCATCCCTACAAAATCATATAGTTTAGTCATGTTTCATTTTCGTCACACAAGAATGCTCTCATCATGCACAACCCCGATGACAAGCCAAGCAATTGTTTCATACTTTAGTAATCTCAAACCTATAAACTTTCACGCAATATATGAGCGCGAGCCATGGACATAGCACTATGGGTGGAATAGAATATAATGAGGGGGTTATGTGGAGAAGACAAAAAAGGAGAAAGTCTCACATCAACGAGGCTAATCAATGGGCTATGGAGATGCCCACCGATTGATGTTAATGCAAGGAGTAGGGATTGCCATGCAACGGATGCACTAGAGCTATAAATGTATGGAAGCTCAACAAAAGAAACTAGTGGGTGTGCATCCAACTTGCTTGCTCATGAAGACCTAGGGCACTTAAGGAGGCCCATTGTTGGAATATACAAGCCAAGTTCTATAATGAAAAATTCCCACTAGTATATAAAAGTGATAACATGAGAGACTCTCTACTATGAAGATCATGGTGCTACTTTGAAGCACAAGTGTCGTAAAAGGATAGTAACATTGCCCCTTCTCTCTTTTTCTCTCATTTTTTGGGCCTTTTCTTTTTTTATGGCCTTTCTCTCTTTTTTTGGGCCTTCTCTTTTTATGGCCTTTCTCTCTTTTTTTATTCCTCACTTGGGACAATGCTCTAATAATGATGATCATCACACTTCTATTTATTTACAACTCAATGATTACAACTCGATACTAGAACAAGGATGACTCTATATGAATGCCTCCGGCGGTGTACCGGGATATGCAATGAACCAAGAGTGACATGTATGAAAAAAATTATGAACGGTGGCTTTGCCAGAAATACTATGTCAACTACATGATCATGCTAAGCAATATGACACTGATGAATGTGTCATGATGAACGGAATGATGGAAAGTTGCATGGCAATATATCTCGGAATGGCTATGGAAATGCCATAATAGGTAGGTATGGTGGCTGTTTTGAGGAAGATATAAGGAGGTTTATGTGTGAAAGAGCGTATCATATCACGGGGTTTGGATGCACCGGCGAAGTTTGCGCCAACTCTCAATGTGAGAAAGGGAAATGCACGGTACCGTAGAGGCTAGCAAAGATGGAAGGGTGAGAGTGCGTATAATCCATGGACTCAACATTAGTCATAAAGAACTCACATACTTATTGCAAAAATCTACAAGTCATCAAAAACCTCGGCACTACGCGCATGCTCCTAGGGGGATAGATTGGTAGGAAAAGACCATCGCTCGTCCCCGACCGCCACTCATAAGGAAGACAATCAAATAACACCTCATGTTTCAAATTTGTTGCATAACGTTTACCATACGTGCATGCTACGGGACTTGAAAACTTCAACACAAGTATTTATCAATTTCACAACTACTCAACTAGCATGACTTTGATATTATTACCTCCATATCTCAAAACAATCATCAAGCATCAAACTTTTCTTAGTATTCAACACACTCATACGAAAGTTTTATTATTAATCTTGCATACCAAGCATATTAGGATTTTAAGAAAATTACCATGCTATTAGGACTCTCAAAATAATCTAAGTGAAGCATGAGAGATCAATAGTTTCTATAAAAAAATCCACCACCGTGCTCTAAAAGATATAAGTGAAGCACTAGATCAAAACTATAAAGCTCAAAAGATATAAGCGAAGCACATAGAGTATTCTATCAAATTCCAAATCATGTATGGCTCTCTCAAAAGGTGTGTACAGCAAGGATGATTGTGGTAGACTAACAAGCAAAGACTCAAATCATAAAAGACGCTCCAAGCAAAACACATATCATGTGGTGAATAAAAATATAGCTCCAAGTAAAGTTACCGATAGAAGTAGACGAAAGAGGGGATGCCTTCCGGGGCATGCCCAAGCTTTGGCTTTTAGGCGTCCTTAGATTATCTTGAGGGTGCCATGGGAATACCCAAGCTTAGGCTCTTGCCACTCCTTGTTCCATAATCCACCAAATCTTTACCCAAAACTTGAAAACTTCACAACACAAAACTTAAAGTAGAAAATCTCGTGAGCTCCGTTAGCAAAAGAAAACAAAAGACCACTTCAAGGTACTATAATTAACTCATTCTTTATTTATATTGGTGTTAAACCTACTGTATTCCAACTTCTCTATGGATTATAAACTATTTTACTAGCCATAGATTCATCAAAATAAGCAAACAACACACGAAAAACCGAATCTGTCAAAACAGAATAGTCTGTAGTAATCTGTAGCTAGCGCAAGATCTGGAACCCCAAAAAATCTAAAATAAATTTCTGGACGTGAGGAATTTATCTATTAATCATCTTCAAAAATAATTAACTAAATATCACTTTTCAAATAAAAATTACAGCAGTTCTCGTGAGCGCTAAAGTTTCTGTTTTTTACAGCAAGTTCAACAAGACTTTCCCCAAGTCTTCCCAACGGTTCTACTTGGCACAAACACTAATTAAACACAGAAAACACAACCAAAACATAAGCTAAATAAATTATTTATTACTAAACAGGAGCCAAAAGGAAGGAATAAAAATAAAATTGGGTTGCCTCCCAACAAGCGCTATCGTTTAACGCCCTTAGCTAGGCATAACAAGCAAGAATAGATCTAGGTATTGCCATCTTTGGTAGGAAATCCATAAGTGGATATCATGATAGATTCATATGGTAATTTTATTTTCTTTCTAGGAAAGTGTTCCATTCCCTTTTTTAATGTAAATTGAAATCTAATATTCCCTTCCTTCATATCAATAATTGCACCAGGCGTTCTAAGGAACGGTCTACCGAGAATAATAGGGCAAGAAGGATTGCAATCTATTTCAAGAACGATAAAATATACGGGCAGATAATTCCTATTTGCAACAATAAGAACATCATTAATTCTTTCCATAGGTTTCTTAATAGTGGAATCCACAAGATGCAAGTTTAGAGAGCAATCATCAAAATCACGGAAATCTAGCAAATCACACAAAGTTTTGGGAATAGTAGAGACACTAGCACCCAAATCACACAAAGCATAAAACTCATAATCTTAAATTTTAATTTTAATAGTAGGTTCCCACTCATCATAAAGTTTTCTAGGGATAGAAACTTTCAACTCAAGTTTTTCTTCATAAGATTGCATCAAGGCATCAACGATATGTTCGGTAAAGGCATTATTTTGACTATAAGCATCAGGAGATTTTAGCACGGATTGCAACAAGGAAATACAATCAATCGAAGAGCAATTTTCATAATTAAATTCCTTGAAATCTAATATAGCGGGTGTAGCATCATCTAGGGTTTTATTTCTTTTAATCCCACTTTTATCAATTTCACCATCAAGATCTAAATACTCTGAATTTTTAGAACGCCTTCTAGGTAAATGTGGATCATATTCAGTCGCATCATTATCAAGATTAATATTGCAAAACAAAGATTTAATAGGGGACACATCAATAACTTTTAGATCTTCATCATTATTTTCATAGGAACTAGAGAACACGCTTTAATAAAGGCATCTTTCATAGCACGCGTCCTAGCGGTTCTTTCCTTGCACTCATCAATGGAAATTATCATGGCTTTGAGAGACTCATTGATATCATGCTTAGGAGGAATAGATCTAAGCTTTAAAGAATCAACATCAAGAGAAATTCTATCAACGTTCCTAGCCAAATCATCAATCTTAAGCAATTTTTCTTCAATCATGGCATTAAAATTCTTTTGCGAAGAAATAAATTCTTTAATATTAGATTCAAAATCAGAGGGCATCTTATTATAATTTCCATAAGAATTGTTGTAGGAATTACCATAATTATTAGAGGGATTACTAGGATAAGGCCTAGGATTAAAATTTCCTATATACGCGTTGTTACCAAAATTGTTCCTACCAACAAAATTCACATCCATATATTCATTGTTATTCTCAATCAAAGTAGACAAGGGCATATGAGGGAGTCCTGGATTAGGGGGTGTACGGATGGCCGGACTATACCTTCAGCCGGACTCCTGGACTATGAAGATACAAGATTGAAGACTTCATCCCGTGTCCGGAAGGGACTTTCCTTGGCGTGGAAGGCAAGCTTGGCGATACGGATATGTAGATCTCCTACCATTGTAACCGAATTTGTGTAACCCTAACTCTCTCCGGTGTCTATATAAACCGGAGGGTTTCAGTCCGTAGGACAACATACAGAACAACAATGATACCATAGGCTAGCTTCTAGGGTTTAGCCTCTCCGATCTCGTGGTAAATCTACTCTTGTACTACCCATATCATCAATATTAATCAAGCAGGACGTAGGGTTTTACCTCCATCAAGAGGGCCCGAACCTGGGTAAAACTTCGTGTCCCTTGCCTCCTGTTACCATCCGGCCTAGACGCACAGTTCGGGACCCCCTACCCGAGATCCGTCCAGGTTTTGACACCGACATTGGTGCTTTCATTGAGAGTTCCTCTGTGTCGTCGCCGTTAGGCTTGATGGCTCCTACGATCATCAATAGCGATGCAGTCCAGGGTGAGACCTTCCTCCCCGGACAGATCTTCGTCTTCAGCGGCTTCGCACTGCGGGCCAATTCACTTGGCCATCTGGGGCAGATCGAAAGCTATGCCCCTGGCCGTCAGGTCAGATTTGGAAGTTTAAACTACACGACTGACATCCGCGGGGACTTGATCTTCGACGGATTCGAGCCACTGCCGAGCGCGCCGCACTGTCATGACGAGCATGATCTAGCTCTGTCGTCGAACAGTGCCCTGGAGGCCGCACCCGCATCGGCTTCGACCCTTAATTCGGAGCCAACTGCGCCGATCGAGGATGGGTGGTTGGACGCCACCTCGGGGGCTGCGATCCCAATGGCGATCGAGCCGAACACCAGCCCCGCACTCCGCGAGACTCGTGACTCCAAGGAGCCGGACTCCTCTCCGGACTCCGAACCCTCCGCGCCCCTGCCGATCGAATCCGATTGGGCGCCGATCATGGAGTTTACTACCACGGACATCTTTCAGCACTCGCCTTTCGGCGATATTCTGAAGACACTAAAGTCTCTCTCTTTATCGGGAAAGCCCTGGCCGGACTACGGTCAGCAAGGTTGGGATACGGACGATGAAGAAATTCAAAGCCCACCCACCACCCACTTTGTAGCCACTGTCGACGATTTAACCGACATGCTCGACTTCGACTCCGAAGACATCGACGGTATGGACGCTGATGAAGGAGACAATGAAGAACCAGCGCCTATTGGGCCCTGGAAAGCCACCTCATCATATGACGTATACTGGTGGACGCACCAAAAGATGATGACGAGGAGCAGAAGGACGCACCGAAGGCTTGTTCCCTCGAGAAGCAGTCAAAGCGGCGACGCAAGCGCCGCCCCAAATCCCGCCTCGACAGAAATAACAATCACACAGACCCAACGCTGGAGCAGGGCAAACCGCTGCTGGACAATGGCAATCCGAATAATCAAACCGAACAAACAAATTCTATCAAGGATAATGGTCCGGACGACATAACGCCGGACAGGCACCCGGAGCAGCAGAATGCCCGTAAAAGGCTTGTTGCCACTGCGAGGAGTCTTAAAAAGCAGAAGCAAAGGCTCAAGGCTGCGCAAGACACACTCCAAATCAGATGGAGTAAAATACTCAACACAGCAGTGAGGTACGGCGACAATCGCCCCTCCAAGAGCTACCCAAAGCGGAAGCTGCTACCTGAATTCGATGAGGAGGCCTCAGACCCCCCACAACCAAATATCAAAGCAGCCACCTGGCCGGATAAACGACCCCTCTACCAACACAGAGCGGCATACAACGCCACTCACAATACAACATGCGACCCATGCGAGGGCTCGCACCCAAATGACGGCGCAACAAGATCCATCTATGGACCACGCAAGCGCGCCCCAGCATACAATGCAACACAACAAACATCCGAACAACGCGGTACACCCAGCTACAGGGGTGCCGCACACCCCCTATGTTTTACCGATGAGGTGCTGGACCATGAATTTCCAGAGGGATTCAAACCCGTAAACATAGAGACATACGACGGAACAACAGACCCTGGGGTCTGGATTGAGGACTACATCCTTCATATCCATATGGCTCGAGGAGATGATCCCCACGCCATCAAGTACTTACCCCTCAAGCTCAAAGGGCCAGCTCGTCACTAGCTTAAAGGCCTCCCCGAAAGCTACATTGGAAGTTGGGAAGAGCTAGAAGATGCCTTTCGGGCAAATTTTCAAGGGACTTATGTCCGACCTCCGGATGCGGACGATTTGAGTCATATAACTCAACAGCCCGGAGAGTCAGCCCGAAAGCTTTGGAACAAGTTTCTTACTAAAAAGAACTAGATTGTCGACTGTCCAGACGCCGAAGCCTTGGCAGCTTTTAAGCATAGCGTCCGTGAAGAATGGCTCGCCAGACACCTCAGCCAAAATAAGCCGAGAACGATGGCCGCATTAACAAGCCGCATGACCCGCTTTTGCGCGGGTGAGGACAGCTGGCTAGCCATATGCAGCACCAGCGACCCCAGTACATCTGAAGTTAGAGATGGAAATGGGAAATCACGGCGCAACAGCAATAACAAACGCCGGAATAAAGAAGACATCACAAAGGGCACGGCAGTAAATGTCGGATTCAAAAGCTCTCGGCCAGGTCAAAAGCCGCCCTCTAAAGGCACCAGGGATGAACTGTCCAGCCTCAACAAAATTCTGAACCAAGTATGTCAGATCCATAGTAGCCCTGGTAAATCTGCTAATCATACCCACAGAGAATGTTGGGTCTTCAAGTAGTCCGGCAAGCTCAACGCCGTACACAAGGGGGAGGATACACCAAGTGAAGACGAGGACGAGCCTCCCAAGCAAGACACTGGGGAACAAAAGAAATTTCCACCAGAAGTCAAAACAGTAAACATGTTACATGTGATCAAGGGAAAAAACAATGCGACACTCCCAGGAAAATATACCCAAGTGCCTGTCACCATGAAGTCCTGCCACTGGTCGTCTCAACCGATCACTTTCGACCATCGCGATTACTCAGCAAGTATCCGACGCGCAGGATGGGCTGTCCTGGTATTAGACCCAGTAATTGGCGGATATCACTTCACACGAGTCTTGATGGACGGTGGCAGCAATCTAAACCTAATATATCAGGTTACAATCTGCGGAGTGGGGTTAGACCCAACAAAAATTCGCCATAGAAATACTACCTTTAAAGGAGTAACGCCAGGCCCAGGGGCTCCTTGTACGGGCTCCCTCCTACTACAAGTTATATTCGGCTCCCCCGATAACTTCCGTCGCGAGCATTTAACCTTCCACATCGCTCCGTTCCAAACTGGCTATCAAGCACTGCTCGGACGCAAAGCTTTCGCTCGCTTTAATGCAATACCACACTACGCCTCCCTCACACTCAAGATGCCCAGTCCACGTGGCATCATTTCAGTGAACGGAAATATCAAGCGATCTCTGCGCGCCGAAGAGAGTGCGGCTGCCTTGGCAGCCGCACACTAAAGGCGCCCGGACCAGCGAAAGCATCCAATAGGTCGTCAAGACCTCAGACACAATTAATCAAGTCCGGCGCCGCTATTTATACCGAATAAATGGTCGCATCCCTATTTGTCAATACAAGGGGCTCAACGCGCGCACACAAGTGGCAATTTCTTCTCATCTTGAATTATACGTGGTTTCTTTAAAAACTATCTTTTTGCACGACAACTTTTTCACCTAAATTCCTCTCTTTTACAGACGATCATTGTGCTACACCCATCTAGGATACGGCACAATAGAGACACAGGCGCAGATGTGCAGCAGGGACCCGCTCCAAGGATTCTTTTTAGATTAAGACCATGCGTAAACTTTTTTTTACTGTCTCTTGTTGATACATATCCACCGTTGAGAAGGATGCTGACGTCTTGGCATGTGGCCACGCCAGAACAATGCACGTACCTGGACACAAGGGGCTTCTTACAAAGGCCATTATTTAGGCCCGGTTTATACCACAAAGACCGAATACCTTAGGGAGTGTTCGGCGTCGCGAGTTTGGCCCTATATGCATCAGCTCCGAATCATTGTCTTTGGTCAAATGTTGGGTTTGTCCGGCTCCTGTGTTTTGGTGCCTTACGTTCCGCTTTACCGGCTAAGGTAGCACCAGGAGAACTACTGCGATTGTGCCCTGGTTCATCCGGACAAGCACCTCAGTAGAGAAAGCCGAAAACTGACTATCATGATATAGCATGAGACTGGTCAACCACTCGATGACCTGTTGGAATGTTAGAATTCCTCTGCCTTAACGAATGGCCGTTTTCCGGCCAGGCATGTACGCACCCCGGGATCGGGAGAGTGCGGAGCCACCAGGGGCTATCTAGTAGCCCCACTGTCAAACTCCTATGGCTAAGTGAAAGTGCTAAAGCATTATAGTCCGGTTGCCTCGCTCGCTCCGCTATCACCTCCTTAATAGGACCAAGACGTTGGGTTAAGTGTGAACGCGTGTTTTTTGCGAGCACCTCCGCATTATATGCGTGGGGATTGAAGCCGACGGCTGCAATCTTTCAGGTTATACACATGTATACATAAACGGCCGCCTAGGAGGCATCATATTACTTTCAGCCAAAAGTATAAAATATCCTTATAAAAATTTATAAAGGCATTTCACTTACAATGAGATTACATATCACTCAAACATAATATTTTTTGAGCACTGGGTCTCTATCAAACGAGCACCCTCAAGAACTTCTTCAAAGTAGTGCTCAGCAGCCATTCGACCTATGGCCGAATCCTGCGCTGCAACAGTGGTAGCATCCATCTCCGCCCAGTATGCTTTAACACGGGCAAAGGCCATCCGTGAGCCCTCTATGCACGCCGACCTCTTCATCGCATTAATGCGCGGCACCACGTCAAGAAACTGCTGCACCAAGCTGAAATAGCTGTTCGGTTTTGGCCTTTCCGGCCATAGCTGATCCACAACAGACCTCATGGCGAGTCCGGACAACCTATTTAGTTCGGCCCATTCGGCTAATTGGTCAGTCAATGAAAGCAGACGCTCGGGAGAATGGAATTGTGTCCAAAACAGCTGGTCCACTTCACGGTCCGTCTGACCCTGGAAGTACTTGGCTGCATCGGCAGCGCTCGCCGCCAAATCCATGTACACATCCTCCGAACTCCACAACCAATCCAGAGAGGCATACCGTGGATCTCCAAACTTCCTTCGCAACATAAAGGATTTCCCAGCTATAATATCCCCGGCTTCCCGCAGCTCCTCCTTCTTCGCCCTCATAGCAGAGCGGATGTCTTTTCTCGTCGCAGCAGCCTTCTCAAGGTCCCATGCCTTCGCTAGGTTTTCCTTTTCAAGAACCCGGCAACGGTCGGCGGCGGCTTTTAATTCTATGGCCATCTTGGCCATCTTATCTCGGCTCTCGCCATGCGCCGCCTTCTTGGCTTTCAACTCTTCGGCCGCCTTCAAAGCAGCCGCATTACCAAACCTTGCTTGTTCCTTGGCTCGGGCAAGTTCTGCCCGCAAGGCTTCAACAGTGGCAGCTCCATCTGCAGTCACAACATATTAAAGATATTGGCATCATGCTGCTCTTACTATGTGGCGTTTACCAGATAATGACACTTACCATGTGCCTCGTCAAGCCTTTTGTTAACAAGCTCGATGTCGGCCTCTGCCGCATCCAACTGCCGTTTTAAATGGGCAAACTCGCTAGTCCGGCTAGCCACCGGAGCTTCCATCACCTGCACATAGAGGCAGTATGGTTATTACTTGGGAATATGGTCCTCTGTTCGTTGTCGTTTTCGACGACAACCGGAGTCTCAGGGGCTACTATCTACACAGGGCACACCTAGCATGTGCAGGACTATCATACATTATTTTACGTATCTCAAAGCCTGTTAGTAGACTCATAAAAGCTTCATGCAATCCACTTTCGGCGAACGAGATTCTCCCCATCGCCGTATTCATTAGCACACGGTGTTTATCTGAGATGGTCGCTCGCCCCACCAACTCCCTCAGAACATCCGATCGCACACCAGACGGTGCCGGACTCTTTTGTCCACTCTCTTCGGGAGCCGGACACTGGGAGCTTCGGGGGTCAATGGGATTATCTTCTGGCCTCACCGGACTCGGAGAGGCCCTCCGCGACGACAGTTCGGGGTCGCCCGCTTCCGGAGCGGAGGAGTCCGGAGGAGGCGTTTCGCTCTCCATCATCTCTGGAAGAAGATTCCCCGAAGACGAGCTCATTTGAGAGGGGCTAAGGCCCGAACTGCAAAGATATATGCGGTGGTTATTTTCTCAGAAGAAAAAGATGGCATGCCTGTACTATTAAAGTATTTCGGGTCACTTACGACTCGCTGGAGAATTGATCCCCCAGCGGACTTTGTGCGGCAAAAGCACCCCCCAAGGTAGGACCCTCTGTGGGAGACTTCTTCTCCCGTTTGGAAGCTTCGGCTTCCGAATCCCCGGGCACAGTCCTTTTCCTCCTCCGGTTGTCTTCCTTCATGGAGACGCTCGCTCCCTCGGTTCGAATGGGCAGCGTTGGGGGCCCGCATCCGCCCGTATTATCCTCCCCAGTATCTTCCTTCAAGGGCTCCGGGCAAGGTGTGATCTCACTGGAATGCTTCTGTGCTATACTAGTACAATGCAGATCTTCATGGTATGAACGGAGTATAATATAACGGGACGAATAATATCGGGAGACATGTGGCTGATTGTCCCAGGAATTCTTTTGTTTGAATAAAGCTCTCTAAATTCCCCACACAAAAAAAGAGAAACATATAGGTAGAATACTTATTAGGTCTATCTATTTTAGGACACATCTAGATGTGACATAAACTATGTCATATCTAAACTGATGTCCATTCTGTTTGTGGTCTATTTTTTTTGTTTCTTATTGCTGCATTATATATTTGTGGGAGCTTAGATATGACATCCTTAAAAAACATCTAGATTTGAATTAGATAAACTATACTTATTATCCCTGCAAAAAAAAGATAAACTATACTTATTAAGTAAGATACATGCTGCACATGTACTCGTAATGTAGAGAAAACGCTCATGTGGCACCACATGTCGCATTATTTAGCCTTGAATTCGCATGCCATGGCAGCTCGCTCCAGAGAAGCGTGTGTGTGTGTGGGCGCCATAATGCGGCCGGCCTCCCATCATTGCCGCTACTTCCTTTGCGTCGAGGTCGGCCGCTCTCAACAGCAAGCAGCATGCATGTTGGGCTATAGTGGCGGAAAGGCCAGCCGACCCGACCCGACCCGACCCACGGGACGCACTCGAGCGAATCATGGAGCCGGGCCGAGAACTTTCTCCGGCCGGGGATTTTATTCGGGTCCGTTTGTGCGGCAGCCACTGTAGTTTCCAAGGCGTGTCAGTACGTGTGCGCTTTCCTCTTCTTTTTGGTGATGTTTTTCTTATAGAACTCCGAAAAGGTGAAGGGATGATGGCTAAACGAAATGGCAGTATGAAGTGTGGTGGGGTCTCCATTGTCTCCAGGTCACAAATGTTCATAGCGGTGTGCTGATAGAGCATGCAGTGTTTCTTTCCCAGTGGCAATTTATTTGTATTTGTACTAGGGTCATGCAGTGTTTATTTTGAGATGTGGATATTTAAAAAAAGTTAGAATACTTTTTACAAAGTTTTGAAAAATCAAACTTTTTTACAAAATTTGAGAAAAAAATTAATAAGTATTTTTTTTCAAAAACTTGAACATTTTATAACAACACATTTATTTAGAGTTTTACTTTTTTAAAAATAAAACCTATATAGTAAAACATAAACGAAAAAAATTGAAAAATAAAAATAAAATGATAAAGAAATAACAAAAAAGGAAAACAAAAAGCATGAATCAGACCTAAAACCACTAGGAACTAGGAAACCCAGGAATCAGCAGTCTCTTCTACACGACCAAACAAAGCTAGTCTATGGCTGACGGAATTTTGGTGCCTACTAATATGAGCAATAGAACCGTCCCTTTCACCTAGAAGTAACTTGACTTCATTTATCATCATTGCATGTTGCATCTGTCGCCCGTCCTCGTCCAGATAGCATCCACTACAACCAGGCAATCCATCTCGGCAAGCAAGCTGCAAGTTCAGCTTGCAATGGGCCAACACAATTGTTCAGGCTTCTACACGCTAGGAAAAATAATGACTCCGTTATGTCGCGCAAGACCATACCTGCAGATCTTGGGTAGGAGGCTCGAGCTATTAGATTGAAACGATGGGTAACAAGAGAGAACACACACAACGTTTACCCAGATTCGACACCTCTCTATGAAGGTAAAACCCTACGTCATGTTCTTCCTTATATTATGGAAGTATCAAGGTACAGAGTCGGTCCACCTCGACATTGTCAGTTGTGGTCTAATCCTAGGGGCATGATGAATGTGTGAATGGATATATGGATGCCTCTATGGGCTAAACCCTCTGGTTTATATAGGAACCAGGGGTATCTAGCTAGAGTTACACATGGTCGGTTGTCATCTGAGGATTTACATGCCGAATCTAGGCCAATATGCTTGAAGTACACATCAAGTCTTTGGTTGCCGCACGTTGAAGGCCTCCGGAGTATTCCATCCTTGGTGGGCTGGTAGTCCGGACCATACATTAGTCCGACTGGACTAGGACACTCTAGTCCAGGACACCATCAACCAACCTCACCAGATGCTTCACAGTAGGACCCGTCGACATTCAGTTTAACACGACCTGGTGCTGGAGCTTGCCAAATGATGGGGGGAGCGGGCGGGGACTCTACATGTGGTAATGGCACCAGCCGAGCTACTGGAGCAATCAACATCTTTCCTTTCACATGGTCGCCGGTTGGGTACCTCTTGATTGCAATGAGCGAGCCCTCATAGCTAAGCAGGAAACAACATGAATCTTCAACTGGGGACGACCTTGCGGGGAGATCGGACGATTTCGTTACGGACATGCCAGGAGCGCATAGGACCATGAGGACTCGCTTGCGATCATCGGCTTCCAAAGTGTGCAGCACATCAAACATCCATTCAACACTCGTCGGCCGCATAGTTTTTAGGTCTGGCAGATTCCAATGCTTTGCCATGGAATGCCAGAGTTCCACCGCTCAGGGGCACCTGTAAAATACATCGAACGTTTCCTCTCATTCCAATGCACATAGCGAACAAGTATCAGTAGCCTCGAGCGTGCTCGAATTTTTGTTAGCCCAAGTGGCCAAGGCATTTGATGCAAGCTTCCACGCAAATATGCTCACCTTGGGAGGAGCAGGGCACCTCCATATTAGTGTCCAGACGACACGTTGCCCGTACGGTGCCCTGCTTGCTGTGACTGAAGATGGCAGAAGATGCTTGTTGAGAGAAACACGATAACTACTTCGCATCGAGAAGGTTCGAGTACTCTCTGCCGACCATTCAATAAAATCACTAGTGCGCTATGAGGAAGCTTTGATTTTCAGAATCTCCGTAATGTCCGCTTGCATGAAATATTGCTGGAGCAGCTCCACCTTCCAGTTCCCGTGGTCATCAAGCAGTTGGGTTACTCTCTGCAACCGGCAGCGACCTTGTGGGGAGATCAGCCCATGAGCCAGCGGGTGAGGGATCCACTGGTCCCGCCAAATGCGAACCGAAGCACCGTCGCCAATATGCCAGATTATGAGATTAATCCCTTCTTTGGAAGCTCGAGACCGTGAATAATGGACTGACACATGGGCAAGGCATTGTCATAGAAGACTGTGTACTTTAGGCATCCATTGACGTAGTACCGAGCCTTTATTAATTCAGACTGTGTCCTTTAGGCATCAATGGACGATTACTTTAAAAATGAAATTAGGAGGGATGACCCTAGCATCCTACGTTGACTGATAGATTCAGCACCCAATTGCCAAGGCGGTCAAGCATAAGTCCAACAGCTAAATCTTTTGCCATCCATTTCATGACAAAAATAGTTCTTAGCTCGTCTAGTTTATCAGGCATTCAAGGAAAATAATGGGAGAAGTATCTTTTTCAGAGTTAACAGGTTCAGTCGTGACCTGTTCGACTAGTGTGACACCCCAAGACCGGAGTTTCAGATGCCTTCCTTGTTTTTCCGAGTTTCTTCGTGGGTTTTATTTTTGCTTGCTCCTTTTATTTTGCATTGCATCATGTCATCGTGTCATAAATCTTTTGCATCTCAACTAAATAATTTGTGTGGATCTTCGATCCATTTAAATCGAGGGAAGAATGATTTCTCTTTATAACATTATCCTCCTAATATTTAGGGAGCTATTATAACTATTCCATTAACTTGGAATCACCCATAACACAATTGCACTACTCTTCAACTCTTCTTTTATCCGACTCAACGTCATATATTTCCTTGTCATCTCTCTCGCAAGTCACACCCATGCATCATCACCTCTCACTTCCTTCTTTTTTTTCATGTCTTTGCAAGTGACTTTATTTCCTCCTCCTTTAATGTTCATCTTTTCCCTATACATCTTTCCTCTTGCTTTACACCTATCTGCCAAGTTTCATCCCATTTGGAATTGTTTTGGTTAGGTTCAAAAATGCCTCAAGTTTGAATTATATTCAAACTTGTCTTATTTTTCTACCTCTAAAAATGTCCAGGATAGTTTCATAAATTGTAGCACAATTTCAGGACCTTGGGATTATTTTTATATTTCCCAAATTCCTTCCATATGCCCCTGGCCTTTTCATTTCGTTTTTATTTGAAGAAATTCAAATAGAGGATAAGAAGCAGGCGCATCCCAGTAGCAGCAGAGGCCTCGGCCCAGCTAAAACCCTGCGCCAGCTAGCCCAACCTCCCACGCTGGGCCGGCCTCCAAGGCCCATTCTCTTCTAACCCTAGCCGCAGGAGAGGCCTACGCTCGATCCCCTCGTTGCCCCGCCTCCTTCTCCCACCAGCGCCGCCAACCTCCCTCTTCCTCTCGCTTCCTCCCTCCTCTCGCTTCCTCCCTCACCTCCCAGCGTGACCAGGAGGGGGATCCCGATCCCCATGGCCACGCACCCGCGCCCTGCTGCCGCTGTCTCCATCCTCGCCTCCCTCAAGCTCCGTCCAGTAGCGCCGCTGCGTTCCTCGTGTTCGCTCCTTTACCCCTTCCTCCCGCGTGTCTCCTCTGCTCCCAAGGCCATGGCCTCGCCAGCCAGTCATCGGAGTCGCCGCCCTGCTCCAGACCTCGCCTCGTCAAACTCCGCCGCCCCAGGACAGCTCCTCCGGCCTCCCCGTCCTCTGCTTCGCCTTGCCTCGCCTCCTGGCTCCCGCGTGCCTCGCTAGGCGCATGCATGGCTGCGTCCAGCGCCTCCCGCTCCCTCCGCCATTGCCTCCCTGATACGGTCAAGCCCGACCACGACCCTCTCCTCGCGCCTCTGGTCACCTCGCCACCCCATCACCCGTCATCAGTGGCGGAGCTCGAAAGAAAAAATTGAGCGGGCCAGACTAAAGGAGAGCAATTTTTTTTCCAAATTATGAATCATAAGACATGTCACAAGATTGAGCTAGAAGATATGTCATCTCTTTTTTTTTTAAAGACCAAATCAATGCTTCTTTCAGTCTGATTTTCCTTGCCCATGACTACCTATATTGCAATTTGCATATGATCAAATCATCGGGCTATTACGTATTTATCAGTTTATCACTACTTCACTAGCAGGACTGATCACTGGATGTATGAAACTGAAAAAAAAATCCAAATAAAAGAATCAGGCTATTCCTTATTAAATTGCCCATGTACTGTACGTCTGTGCAGGGGCTGGGGGCTAAGTCATGAGAGCTCGCTCAGGAGTCAGGTCATGCGCTGCTTTGAAGTTAGAGGAGATTAGGAGAACAACGGCAGGAATTGATGGCCGGCAGCAAGCACGACGAACTGGTGGTCGGTGCATTATGGATTTATGGGCGGCGCCGCTGCGGTAGAGACCAGGGCAGGGGCGAGGGCGCGAGGCGAGATCCCAGCGACGGCGGGCGTCCCGCTGTGGTTTCTCCGCAAGAAGAGGGCCGGCGTGCGTCGTCGCGGCGGTTTCTCCGCGAGGAGGGGGCCGGTGCGCTCCCATTGCTCCACGGTGGTCGGCGGAGGCTACATGAGCGTGAGACAGTGAGGATGGGGAATTGGGGAGGACAGAGACGATGGGGAATTGGTGAGGCCTGTTCGTAAGACAGAGACAAGGAGACGAGATGTTGCCTGTGTGTATGTGGGCTCAGTGTCAATGGGCTGGGCTACGATGACACATAGGTAAAAAAAAATTGGTCAAATTCCTGGGCGGGCCATGGCCCTGTTTTGCCCCTACAGAGCTCCGCCCCTGCCCGCGTCCGCGCAACACCATCTCTGCCGCCTCCACGCACCTCCGGTGACCTCCCGAGGCAGGGCCTTGGCAAGTCCCTCGATGCCCCTTCAGATTCATCAAGAACGGCAAGTTCGACTTCGGCGCCAAGTTCGTCTTCAAATCTGTACGACTACATCCGATGTGGAATTCGGCAAGTACCTGGAGGCCACAACGACGCCAAGTACCACGACACCCATGTTCATCTACGAAACGTGTACATCTACTCCGTCAAGACCGGACCAACAAGTACCACGACGACGCGTCATGTTCATCTACCGCCGTTTTCGGAACCGCTAAGAACGGCAAGTACCTCGGCTAGTACCTGATACGTCCATTTTGCATCATGCTTTTATATCAATATTTATTGCATTATGGACTGTTATTTGACTTTATATCACAATACTTATGGCTATTCTCTCTTATCTTACAAGGTTTACATAAGGAGGGAGAATGTCGGCAGCTGAAATTCTGGTCTAGAAAAGGAGCAAATATTAGAGACCTATTCTGCGCAACTCCAAAAGTCCTGAAACTCCACGGAACGTCTTAAAAGAAATAAAGAAAAATCCACACCAAAGATGAAGGCCAGAGGGCCCACACCCTGCTCACGAGGGTGGGGGACGCCCCCCCCCTAGGGCGCGCCCCCCTACCTTGTGGGCCCCATGGTGGCTCTCCGACGCCCATCTTCTCCTATATGAGGTTTTTCGATGAGAAAAAAAAAGAAGGAACTTTTCGGGACGAGACTCCGCCGTCACGAGGCGGAACCTTGGCGGATTCAATCTAGAGCTCCGGCAGAGCTGTTCTGCCGGGGATACTTCCCTCCGGGAGGGGGAAATCATCACCATCGTCATCACCAACGCTCCTCTCATCGGGAGAGGGCAATCTCCATCAACATCTTCACCAGCACCATCTCATCTCTAAACCCTAGTTCATCTCTTATATCCAATTCTTGTCTCAAAGTCCGGGATTGGTGCTACTAGGTTGCTAGTAGTGTTGATTACTCCTTTTAGTTGATGCTAGTTGGTTTATTTGGTGGAAGATCATATGTTCAGATCTTATATGCATATTATTACCCCTCTGATTATGAACATGAATATGCTTTGTGAGTAATTACGTTCGTTCCTGAGGACAAGGGAGAAGTCTTGCTATGAGTAGTCATGTGAATTTGGTATCCGTTTGATATTTTGATAAGATGTATGTTATCTAGCCTCTAGTGGTGTTATGTGAACATCGACTACATAACACTTCACCATTATTTGGTCCTAGAGGAATGCATTGGGAAGTAATAATTAGATGATGTGTTGCTAGAGTGACAGAAGCTTAAAGCCTAGTTTATGCGTTGCTTCATAAGGGGCTGATTTGGATCCATATGTTTCATGCTATGGTTAGGTTTACCTTAATATTTTTGTTGTAGTTGTGGATGCTTGCAATAGAGGTTAATCATAAGTGGGATGCTTGTTCAAGTAAGAACAGCACTCAAGCACCGGTCCACCCACATATCAAATTATCAAAGTATCGAACGCGAATCATATGAACGTGATGAAAACTAGCTTGACGATATTCCCATGTGTCCTCGGGAGCACTTTTCCTATTATAAGAGTTTGTTCCGGCTTGTCCTTTGCTACAAAAGGATTGGGCCACCTTACTTCACTTTATTTACTTTTGTTACTTGTTGCTCGTTACAACCTATCTTATCACAAAACTATCTGTTACCACTTGTTTTAGTACTTGCAGAGAATACCTTGCTGAAAACCGCTTATCATTTCCTTCTGCTCCTCGTTTGGTTCGACACTCTTACTTATCGAAAGGACTACGATAGATCCCCTATAATTGTGGGTCATCAAGACTCTTTTCTGGCGTCGTTGCCGGGGAGTGTAGCGCCTTTGGTAGGTGGAATTTGGTAAGGAAAAATTTATATAGTGTGCTGAAATTTACTGTCACTTGTTACTATGGAAAGTAATTCTCTGAGGGCTTGTTCGGGGTATCTTCACCCCGTCCAGTAGAGCAAAGAGTTGCTCCTCAACCTACTGAACCTATTGAAAATGAAATTCCTTATGAGTATCCTTCGGGTATGATAGAAAAACTGCTAGATAATCCTTTTACAGGAGATAGAACAAAGCATCCTGATGAGCACTTAATATATGTGGATGAAGTTTGTGGATTATTTAAGCTTGCAGGTATACCCGATGATGTTGCTAAGAAGAAGGTCTTCCCTTTATCTTTGAAGGGAGAGGCATTGATATGGTATAGGCTATGTGATGATATGAGATCATGGGACTATAAAAGATTGAAGTTGGAATTTCATCAAAAGTATTACCCTATGCATCTTGTTCATCGTGATCGCAATTATATATACAATTTCTGGCCTCGCGAAGGATAAAGCATCGCTCAAGCTTGGGGGAGGCTTAAATCAATGTTATATTCATGCCCCAATCATGAGCTCTCAAGAGAAATAATTATGCAAAGTTTTTATGCTCGGCTTTCTGAAAACAATCGCACCATGCTCGATACTTCTTGTGCTGGCTCTTTTATGATGAAGACTGTTGAATTCACATGGAAATTATTGGATAGAGTTAAACGCAACTCTGAGGATTGGGATCTCGACGAAGGTAAGGAGTCAGGTATGACACCTAAGTTTGATTGTGTTAAATCTTTTATGGATACCGATATTTTCCGTAAGTTTAGCACTAAATATGGACTTGACTCTGTCATAGTAGCTTCTTTCTGTGAATCTTTTGCTACTTATGTTGGTCTCCCTAAGGAGAAGTGGTTTAAATATCATCCTCCTATAGAAGTAAAAGTAGTTGAACCTATTAAAGTTGAAGAAAAGACTGTCACTTATAATGATCCTATTGTTCCTACTTCTTATATTGAGAAACCACCTTTCACTGTTAGAATAAAGGATTATGCTAAAGCTTCAACCGTTGTTCGTAAAAGCAATATTAGAACTTATACACCTCCTGAACAAGTTAAAGTAGAACCTAATATTGCTATTGTTAAAGATCTCTTGTCTGATAATATTGATGGGCATGTTATTCAGTTCGAAGGTGAAACTGTTAGAATTGCTAAACCTTGTGCTAAAGATAAACATAGACCTGTGGTAGGCGTGCCTGTTATTTCTGTTAAAATAGGAGATCATTGTTATCATGGCTTATGTGATATGGGTGCAAATGCTAGTGTTATACCGCATACTTTATACGAAGAAATTAAGAATGAAATTGCACCTGTTGAGTTAGAAGATATTGATGTCACAATTAAACTTGCCAATAGAGATATTATTTCACCAATTGGAATTGTTAGAGATGTTGAAGTCTTGTGTGGGAAAACTAAATATCCTGTTGATTTTCTTGTTCTTACTTCTCCGCAAGATAGCTTTTGTCCCATTATATTTGGTAGACCCTTCTTAAATACTGTCAATGCTACCATAGATTGCACTAAGAATGTTGTTACTGTTGGCTTGGATGATATGGTTCACGAGTTTAATTTCTCTAAATTTAGTAAACAACATCATGAGGAAGAATTACCTAGTAAGGATGAAATTATTGGTCTTGCTTCTATTGCCGTACCTCCTAGTGATCCTTTAGAACACTATTTGCTAGACCATGAAAATGATATGTTCATGAATGAAAGAAGTGAAATAGATAAAGTATTCTTTAAACAAGAACCTATTCTGCATCACAATTTGCCTGTTGAAATTTTATGGGATCCTCCTCCACCTAAGGGTGATCCCGTGTTTGAGCTTAAACCTTTGCCTGATAATCTTAAATATGCTTATCTTGATGAAAAGAAGACATATCCTGTTATTATTAGTGCTAACCTTTCGAAGCATGAAGAAGAAAGATTATTGAAAATTCTGAAGAAGCATCGTGCTGCTATTGGATATACTCTTGATGATCTTAAGGGCATTAGTCCCACTCTATGTCAACATAAAATAAATTTGCAAGCAGATGCCAAACCAGTTCGTGATCCTCAACGATGTCTGAATCCTAAAATGAAAGAAGTGGTAAGAAAAGAAATACTAAAGCTTCTGGAGGCAGGTATAATTTATCCCGTTGCTGATAGTGAGTGGGTAAGTCCTATCCATTGTGTCCCTAAGAAGGGAGGTATTATTGTTGTTCCTAATGATAAAGATGAATTGATTCCACAAAGAATTATCACAGGTTATAGGATGGTAATTGATTTCCGCAAATTAAATAAAGCTACTAAGAAAGATCATTATCCCTTACCTTTTATTGATCAAATGCTAGAAAGATTATGCAAATATACATACTATTGCTTTCTAGATGGTTATTCCGGTTTCTCTCAAATACCTGTGTCGGCTAGAGATCAATCAAAGACTACTTTTACATGCCCTTTTGGTACTTTTGCTTATAGACGTATGCCTTTTGGTTTATGTAATGCACCTGCTACCTTTCAAAGATGCATGATGGCTATATTCTCTGACTTTTGTGAAAAGATTTGTGAGGTTTTCATGGATGACTTTTCCGTCTATGGTTCCTCTTTTGATGATTGCTTGAGCAATCTTGATCGAGTTTTGCAGAGATGTGAAGAAACTAATCTTGTCTTGAATTGGGAAAGTGCCACTTTATGGTTAATGAAGGTATTGTCTTGGGGCACAAAGTTTTTGAAAGAGGTATTGAAGTTGATAAAGCCAAGGTTGATGCTATTGAAAAGATGCCATGTCCCAAGGACATTAAAGGTATAAGAAGTTTCCTTGGTCATGCCGGATTTTACAGGAGGTTCATTAAGGACTTCTCAAAAATTTCTCGGCCTCTGACTAATTTATTGCAAAAAGATATACCATTTGTCTTTGATGATGATTGTATAGAAGCATTTGAAATACTTAAGAAAGCATTAGTTTCTGCACCTATTGTTCAGCCACTTGATTGGAACCTACCCTTTGAAATTATGTGTGATGCTAGTTGTCGGTGTCAAAACCGGCGGATCTCGGGTAGGGGGTCCCGAACTGTGCGTCTAGGCCGGATGGTAACAGGAGGCAGGGAACACGATGCTTTACCTAGGTTCGGGCCCTCTAGATGGAGGTAAAACCCTACGTCCTGCTTGATTAATATTGATGATATGGGTAGTACAAGAGTAGATCTACCACGAGATCAAGGAGGCTAAACCCTAGAAGCTAGCCTATGGTATGATTGTTGTATATGGAGTTGATGTCCTACGGACTACAACCCTCCGGTTTATATAGACACCGGATAGGGTTAGGGTTACATAGAGTCGGTTACAATGGTAGGAGATCTTGAATATCCGCATCGCCAAGCTTGCCTTCCACGCCAAGGAAAGTCCCATCCGGACACGAGACGAAGTCTTCAATCTTGTATCTTCATAGTCCAGGAGTCCGGCTGAAGGTATAGTCCGGCTAGCCGAACACCCCCTAATCCAGGACTCCCTCAGTAGCCCCTGAACCAGGCTTCAATGATGACGAGTCCGGCGCGCAAATTGTCTTCGGCATTGCAAGGTGGGTTCCTCCTCCAAGTCCTTCATAGAAGATTGTAAACACCAAGAGTAGTGTCCGGCTAAAATAAACTTTCACATATTGCCATAGAGAGAATAATATTAACACAAATCAAATCTACTGACGTATTCCGCAGTGCGTCATCACACTACAGCCAAGTCCTTTATTCGAATCGTTTTCACTTTTCCACCTCAGCGTGTTTTGCGAGGCGGTTTCCTTGGCACGTCTTGTCAAAGCAGAGATCGTGTACCCCCCTTTTACGGGATTCTCATCAATACGGACGTGGGTAACCCAATCGTGCCCGTTATCATATTTTCTCGATTAAAGGCGAGTCCCAAACGGTTACGGGGAGGGCTCCTGGTATTCAACCTCTTATAAAGAGACCAGGGCCTTATCCCTTTCTCCAATCCCAAAACAAGTTCGCCCGTCGCCTTGAGTTCTAACACCCTAGGCTCCAGATTCCGGGCGCCTCGGACCTTCGACAATGTCCGGTTCCGACCTTCAAGGCCGATGGATGCCCTCCTCCGTCATGGAGGAGGACGTCCTAAAGTTGAGAGAGGCTAAGTTCTTGACCGCCGAAATTTCGCACAGGTTGCCTGCTCAAAGGTAGGCTATCCCCAGTCCCCAGCCCGGTGAGAGCGTAGTGTTCATGTCTCACTTCCTTCGGGGGTTAGGCTTCCTAATGGATCCCTTTGTGAGGGGACTGCTGTTTTATTACGGGCTGGAATTCCACGACTTAGCTCCGGAGTCCATCCGCCATATCTCCTCGTTTATCGTTGTGTGCGAAGCGTTCCTCCATGTTACCCCTCATTTCGGACTATGGCTCAAGACCTTCAAAGTGGAGCCGAAGATGATCGAGGGACGGCACGCAGAGTGCGGAGGCGCTGTTATAAGCAAAAATGTTGATGCTCCATGGCCCGAGGGCTCTTTTCAAGAGGAGCTAGGCTTGTGGCAACGAGAGTGGTTTTATATCACCGCTCCCCGGAGCACCAAATGGGTGGCGCCTCCTGCCTTTCGCTCGGGTCCCCCACCACGGCTAGTGTCATGGGTCAACAGAGGGTTAGATTGGGGTTTGCCCAAAGACGTGCCCTTGTTACAGGGCCGAATTAAGGATCTCTTGGAAGTAGACCTCAGCCTAGTCAAGGTGACGCAGGTCATGCTGATTCGCCGAATATTGCCCGGCAAACGTCGCCCCCTTCGTCTGTGGGAGTTTAATCCAGAGGGACCGCGAGCTCTCCAGAACTTCATGGGCGCAACGCCCGCGGAGATGTATAAACTGTTCTTCGGATCACAAGAGATGTGTCCGGATTTAACCAAGGACGCAGGCCTAAACCGCAATCGCCCGGATACTCAAGTAAGCAACCTTGTGCCCGGACCTTCCATCTGTATAATTGTCATAAACTTGCCCCTAAAAGAGCCGTCCTTTTAAGCAGGAGTGGATAGCGAAGGCAAAGCTGATCAGGTGTCCGGCTCCCCTTCCCGAAACCAGGCTGGATCCCGTGCTGGTCAGGATGCTGGAGATAATGCCTTTGGAGGGAAGCAAGGGGGAGGACAAGGAAACTATGGCCTCCTCGAAGGAGGTTGCTCCGAAGGGAGGAACCGACAATTCCTCTCCTAAGGGGAAGAAGAGAGCCACCTCTGACGACCCGGAAACCATGGCCTCGAAGCGGGGGAGAAAATCCTCGTCAGAGGGTCTGACGCTGGGTAGTTCCTCGGTTGGACTACGCCCTCAAGGGGATCAGCCCTCCAGCGAGCCGTAAGTAGAGAAAGATTTTCCTTTTGAGGGATGAGGGAAATCCTTGATTTATGTCTGAGAAGATTAACCAAACTTTTACCTTGTAGCTCGGACCTCAGCCCTTCTCAGCAGAGCTCGTCTTCGGGGGATCTCCTTCCAGAGATGATGGAGAGCGGGACGCCTCCCCCTGCCGTGCCGCCTAGCGAGGCGGGCGAACCCGAGGTGTCGTCGCGGAGGGTTTCTCCGAATCCGGCAGGGGCAGAAGATAGCTATGTGGCCCCCCGAGGTTCTCCGTGTCCGGCCTTCGAAAGAGGTCATGGGACGAGCCCGGCACCGTCTGGTGCTCGGTTGGAGGAGCTAAAGATTCTGCTGCGGCGAGCTTGTATCTCAGAGGAGCACCGTGCCTTGATGGGCACGGTGATTGAAAGGATTTCATCCGCGGAGAGCGGATTGCATGAGGCTATCAAAAGTTTACTGACGGGTTTCGAGGTACATTAGATAATGTACACTTTTGGCAGCTGCGCATGAATAAGATGCGCCCTGTGTAGATAGTAGCCCCTGAGACTCTGCGCGTCGTCAAGAAATGACGGCACGCGGAGGATCATAATCCCAGGTCTAAGATGTCGACTTTGAATGTAGGCGGCATGGTGTCCGAAATCGAGCCGGACTGACGATTTTGCCGAACTAAAGCGGCAACTGGACGTGGCAGATGCCGACATCAAGCTTGTCAACAAGCGGCTTGATGAGGCTCAAGGTATGTAATTCCTCGGGCGACATCAGGTAAGAACAGTTTTATGCCTGTGTCTTACGATGTGTGTGCTTGACGCAGATGGTGTAGCCACCGTGGAGAGTCTTAGGGCAGAACTTGCCCGAGCTAAAGAACAAGCCAGAGAAAGTGATGCGGCCGCCAAGAAAGCCCTTGAAGAGCTGGGAGCCGAACAGGCTGCGCATTGCCGAAGCAATGAAGAGATGGCCGAGATGGCCGAAAAGTTAAAAAGCACTACAAACCGTTGCAGACTTCTTGAAAAAGAAGACCAGGCGAAACAGGCGGACTTAGAGAAGGCCGTTGCCAATGCCAAGGACGCGCGCTATGCGATGAGAGCTGCGAGGGAGGAGCTGCGTCAGGCCGAACAGATTGCGGCTGGAAAGCCCTTTATGCTGCGAAGGAGATTTTGCGATCCGAAGTTTGCTCCATTGGACCGGATGTGGAGTGTGGAGGATACCTATCTGGACTTGGCAGCGAGTGCTGCTGATGTGACCGAACACTTTCGAGATCAGAAAGATCGCGAAGTGGAAAAGCTTTTCTGGTCGCAATTTCACAATCCAGGGTGTCCACTGGCAGTGGACAATCGTTTGGCTCAATGGGCCGAACTGAATAGGTTGTCCGGACTTGCCATGAAGTATGTCATGGGTCATCTGTGGCCGAGGAGATCGGAGCCGAAGAGTTATTTCAGCTTGGTGCAGCAATTCCTTGACGCGGTGCCGCGTATTAATGCAATGAAGAGGTCAGCATGCATAGAGGGTGCAAGGATGGCTCTTGCCCGTGTCAAGACATACTGGGCAGAGATGGAGACCACCATTGTTGCGTCCCGAGATTTGGACAAAAGCCGAGTGCCCTCCGAGCACTATTTTCAGGAAGTCCTTGAAGGCGCTTGTGTAATAGAGACGCAGTGCTTGAAAGATGCTATGTTATGATACATATGTAATTATAAAGTAATATTTTAATAAACTGTAGTGGCCTTTTTATACTTGTGCCTTCAAGTATTGGGAACACCTCCTGTGTGGCCGTTTTAAGATATATATATATATATATATATATATATATATATATATATATATATACAAAATCTGAAAGATGGCAGTCGTTGGCTTCAGCCCCCATGCACATAGTGCGGGGGTGCTCGCAGAAGACGCATTTTCACACTTAACCCAACGTCTTGGTCCTACAAAGGAGGTGATAGCGCAGCGGGCCAGGCAACCGGACTATAATGCTTTAACACTTTCACTTAGCCATAGGAGTTTGACAGTGAGACTATTTAGGTAGCCCCTTGGTGGCGACTGCGCTCGCCCGAGTTCGGGGCGCGTATGTGCCTGACCGGGAAGCGGCCCTTCGTTAAAGCGGAGGAATCCGATAGATTCTGATAGGTCATCGAGTGGCTGACCAGTCTCACGCTACATCATGACAGCCAATTTTCGGCTTTCTCTACTGAGGTACTCGCCCGGCCGAACCGGGGCACAATCGCAGTAGTTCTCCTGGTGCTACCTTAGCCGATAGAGCGGAACGTAAGGTAGCCGAACTCAGGAGCCAGGCAACCCAACATTTGACCAAAGACATGATTCGGAGCTGATGCATATAATGCCAAAACTCGCGACGCCGAACACTCCCTAAGGTGTTCGGTCTTTATGAGTGTGGGCGAAACAACACTCTTTATTAAAAAAGCCCCTAGTGTCCAGGTACATGCAAAAATTATGACGTGGCCACATGCCAAGACGCCATCCTCCTCCTTGGTTATATCAGAAAAAACCAGGGGATGTGTAGCAACAAGAGACAGTAAAAAAGGTTTACGCAGGGTCTTAATCTAAAAAGAATCCTTTAGGACGGGTCCCTACTGCACGTCTGCGCCTGTGTCTCCATTGTGCCGTATCCTGGACGGGCGCCGCACGACGTTCATCTGTAAAAGAGAGGAACTGAGTTGAAAACGGGTTGTGCCGAAAAAGTTTAAAATAAACAAAGTATAAAGTAAAATATATAAGATTGAGCTTTATTGTCTCTTATTGTATATGCGTGGAGCCCCTGGTGCGGGGGTATGTGGACACTAAGCCTGCATCAATGATGATTTTGTACCGAACTCGTCTATCCGCGTTCGTGGTCTTTAATGACCTATTTCGAAGTTTTTTGGCCGGTGAGGCCATTTTACTGTGGGGCTGTCAAAGCGGCCGCACAGTCCTCCGCTTGGGGAGGTGCACTTTAGTGCTTCCCCTTCAAAGAGATGATGCCTCGTGGACCGGGCATCTTAAGCGTGAGAGATGCATAATGCAGTATTGCGTTAAAGCGAGCGAAAGCTTCGCGTCCCAGTAGTGCTTGATAGCGACTTGAGAACGGGACGATATGGAAGGTCAGCTTTTCGCGGCGGAAGTTATCGGCAGAGTCGAATATAACTTCGAGCCGGAGAAAACCCATACAATGGGTGTCCGGACCAGGTGTTACCCCTTGAAAGGAGGTTGTGTTGCGGCAGATTCTTGCTGGGTTTATCCCCATGTGATGGATTGTATCCTGATATATCAGGTTTAGTCCACTGCCGCCGTCCATAAGGACATTTGAAAACTGGAGTCCGCCAATTATTGGATCGAGTATCAAAGCAGTCCAGCTTGCATTCTTGATATTTCTAGAATAATCTAGCTGATCGAAGATGATTGGTTTTGACAACCAGTGGCGGGACCCTTTGGGGATAGGTCGTGTGGTGCGTACCTTTATGGGCACCGCATGTTTTGTTATGTGAAGTAAGTTCACTATTTTTACTTCTTGTGGGAAGTTCTTTTGTTTCCTGGTGCTCTGCTTTTGGGGTTCGTCCTCGTCTTCACTTGGTGTGTTGAGCCCCTTGTGTTCGGCATTGAGTCTGTCGGATTGTTTGAAAACCCAACAGTCTCTGTGGGTATGGTTAGCAGGCTTCTCGGGAGTACTGTGTATCTGACATATCCTGTCCAGGATTTTATTTAGGTTGGATGGATCGTCCCTGTTATCCTGGGGGGGGGGGATTTGCCTGATTTTGTCATGAGCCTTTGAATCCGTCATTGACTGCCGTGCTCTTCGGACCTTTGTCCTTAGTCCGGCGACGGTCCTTGTTGCGTTGCTGTTTTCCGTTTCCATCCCTAGTTTCAGATGTACTTGGGTCGCTGGGGCTGCACCTTGCCAACCAGCTGTCCTCCCTTGCATAAAAGCGGATCATGAGGTTTGTTAGTGCGTCCATTGTTCTTGGCTTTTCTTGGCCGAGGTATCTAGCGAGCCATTCGTCTCGGACGTTATGCCTGAAAGCTGCCAAGGCTTCGGCGTCCGGACAGTCGACTATCTGATTCTTTTTAGTGAGGAATCTATTCCAGAACTGCCGAGCTGATTCTCCGGGTTGTTGAGTTATGTGACTAAGATCGTTTGCATCCGGAGGGCGGACATAGGTCCCTTGAAAGTTTGCTCGGAAATCATCCTCGAGCTCTTCCCAGCTTCCAATTGTGTTTTCAGGAAGGCTTTTAAGCCAATGCCGGGCTGGCCCTTTAAGCTTAAGGGGTAAATATTTTATGGCGTGGAGATCATCTCCTCTAGCCATGTGTATGTGGAGGATATAATCCTCGATCCAAACTCCAGGGTCTGTTGTTCCATCATATGCCTCTATGTTTATGGGTTTGAATCCCTCTGTAAATTCATAGTCCAGGACCTCATCGGTGAAACATAGGGGGTGTGCGGCGCCCCTGTATTTGGGTGTGCCGGATTCTGATGATGGCTTCATAGCATTGCTTACGAGAGCTTGCTTTCTTGGCCCATAAATGGACCTGACTGGGCCATGGTGCGAATCCTCAAGTGGGTCGCATGCCGATTTAAGTGCGGCGCCGCTTGCCGCTTTATGGGGTCGTCTATCCGACCGTGTGGCTTTTCTCATTTTTTGAATGTGAGGGCTCTCGGGACTCTTCGTCGAATTCAGGCAGTAGCTTTCTTTTCGGATAGCTTTTAGTGCAGCGGCTGTCGCCGTATTTATCTGCGGTATTGATTACTTTGCTCCATCTAATCCGGAGTGCATCTTCCGCTGTTTTTAGCTTCCGCTTCTGCTTTTTTAGGCTGCGTGCAGTTGCAACGAGCCTCTCGTGGAGATTCTTCTGCTCCATAGGTTTATCCGGCGTGAGGTCGTCTGGAATGCCGTTTTCGCCGGAGGAGGGATGTTCGGTTTCTCTATCCGTGTTGCCTTGTTCGGACGGTTGCTCTAAGGCCTGTTCGTCGTCTACCGGCTCGTCCTGCTCTATGGCTGGGTTTTTATCGAGGCGGGGCTTGGGTCGGCGTTTACGCCGACGCTTTGATTGCTTTTCGGGGGGTTGATCTCCCGTTCCATCCCCTTTTTCCTCGTTGTCGCATCCTTTAGGGGTATCCACCATGTACACATCGTGAGATGAGGTGGTTGTCCAATGCCCTATGGGCGTTGGTTCATCGGTATCTCCTACATCGTCATCCATGCTGTCGATGTCTCCGGAGTCGAAGTTGAGCACGTCGTTTAAATTGTCGACAATGGCTACCAAGTGGGTGGTGGGTGGGCTTTGAATTTCTTCATCGTCCGTATCCCATCCTCGCTGACCGCAGTTCGGCCAGGGCTCTCCTGATAAAGAGAGAGAGAGACTTGAGAGAATTCAGGATATCGTCAAAAGGCGAGTGCTGAAAGATGTCCGCGGCGGTGAACTCCATTATTGGCGCCCAATCAAATTCGATCGGCAGGGGCGCGGGGGGTTCGGAGTTCGGAAAAGAGTCCGGATCCTCGGAGTCACGGGTCGTGCAGAGTGCGGGGCTAGCATTCGGCATGATCGCCTTTGAGATCGCAGCCCCCGAGGTGACGTCCAACCGCTCGTCCTCGATTGGCGCAATAGGCTCCGAGTTAGGGGTCGGAACCGATGCGTGTGCGTCCTGTAGGACACTGTCCGGAGGCAGAGCTAGATCGTGCCCCTCGAGATAGTGCGGCGCGCTTGGCCGTGGCTCGAACCCGTCGAAGATCAAGTCTCCGGGGATGTCAGCCATGTAGTTTAAGCTTCCAAACCTGACTCGATGGCTAGGGGCGTAGCTTTCGATCTGCTCTAGATGGCCAAGCGAATTGGCCCGTAGAGCGAAGCCGCCGATGATGAAGATCGGTCCGGGGAGAAAAGTCTCACCCTGGACCGCATCATTGTTGATGATCAGAGGAGCCATCGGGCCTAAAGGCGACGACACAGAGGAACCCTCAATGAAAGCACCAATGTCGGTGTCAAAACCGGCGGATCTCGGGTAGGGGGTCCCGAACTGTGCGTCTAGGCCGGATGGTAACAGAAGGCAGGGAACACGATGTTTTACCCAGGTTCGGGCCCTCTCGATGGAGGTAAAACCCTACGTCCTGCTTGATTAATATTGATGATATGGGTAGTACAAGAGTAGATCTACCATGAGATCAAGGAGGCTAAACCCTAGAAGCTAGCCTATGGTATGATTGTTGTATATGGAGTTGATGTCCTACGGACTACAACCCTCTGGTTTATATAGACACCGGATAGGGTTAGGGTTACATAGAGTCGGTTACAATGGTAGGAGATCTTGAATATCCGCATCGCCAAGCTTGCCTTCCACGCCAAGGAAAGTCCCATCCGGACACGGGACGAAGTCTTCAATCTTGTATCTTCATAGTCCAGGAGTCCGGCTACCCGAACACCCCCTAATCCAGGACTCCCTCACTAGTGATTATGCTGTAGGTGCTGTTCTAGGGCAAAGAGTTGGTAAGAAATTAAATGTTATTCATTATGCCAATAAGACTCTAGACAATGCTCAAAGAAATTATGCTAATACTGAAAAAGAGCTTTTAGCAATTGTATTTGCTTGTGATAAGTTCAGATCTTATATTTTTGATTCTAAAGTAACTATTCAAATAGATCATGCTGCTATTAAATATCTTATGGAAAAGAAAGATGCTAAACCTAGACTTATTAAATGGGTTCTCTTGCTACAAGAATTTGATTTGCATATTGTTGATAGAAAGGGAGCTGAGAACTCCGTTGCAGACAACTTGTATAGGTTGGAAAATATTCTTGATGACCCACTACCTATTAATGATAGCTTTCCTGATGAACAATTAAATGTTATAAGTACTTCTCGTAGTACTCCATGGTATCCTGATTATGCTAATTATATTGTTGCTAAATTTATACCACCTAGCTTCACGTACCAACAAAAGAAAAAGTTCTTCTATGATTTGAGACATTACTTTTGGGATGACCCACATCTTTATAAAGAAGGAGTGGATGGTGTTATTAGATGTTGTGTACCTGAGCATGAACAGGAACAGATCCTACACAAGTGTCATTCCGAGTCTTACGGAGGACACCACGCTGGAGATAGAACTGCACATAAGGTATTGCAATCTGGTTTTTATTGGCCTACTCTCTTCAAGGATGCCTATAAGTTTGTCTTGTCTTGTGATGAATGTTAAAGAATTGGTAATATTAGTAGACGTCAAGAAATGCCTATGAATTATTCTCTTGTTATTGAACCATTTGATGTTTGGGGCTTTGATTATATGGGACCTTTTCCTGCCTCTAATGGATACACACATATTCTAGTTGCTGTTGATTACGTTACTAAGTGGGTAGAAGCTATTCCAACTAGTAGTGCTGATCATAACACTTCTATTAAAATGCTTAAGGAAGTTATTTTCCTGAGGTTTGTAGTCCCTAGATAGTTAATGACTGATGGTGGTTCACACTTTATTCATGGTGCTTTCCGCAAAATGCTTGCTAAATATGATGTTAATCATAGAATTGCATCTCCTTATCACCCACAATCGAGTGGTCAAGTAGAGTTGAGCAATAGAGAGATCAAATTAATTTTGCAAAAGACTGTTAATAGGTCTAGAAAGAATTGGTCCAAAAAACTTGATGATGCATTATGGGCTTATAGAACTGCATACAAAAATCCTATGGGTATGTCTGTGTATAAAATGGTTTATGGAAAAGCATGCCACTTACCTTTCGAATTAGAACATAAGGCATATTGGGCTATTAAAGAGCTTAACTATGATTTTAAACTTGCCGGTGAGAAGAGGTTATTTGATATCAGCTCACTTGATGAATGGAGAACCCAAGCTTATGAAAATGCCAAGTTGTTTAAAGAAAAAGTTAAAAGATGGCATGACAAAAGGATACAAAAGCGCGAGTTTAATGTAGGTGATTATGTATTGCTATACAACTCTCGTTTAAGATTTTTTGCAGGCAAACTTCTCTCTAAATGGGAAGGCCCCTATGTTATCGAAGAGGTCTATCGTTCCGATGCCATAAAAATCAACAACTTCGAGGGCACAAATCCGAAGGTGGTAAACGGTCAAAGAATCAAACATTATATCGCAGGCAATCCCATAGATGTTGAAATCAATATTATTGAAACCATAACCCCGGAGGAATACATAAGAGACACTTTCCGGAACGTTTCAGACTCCGAAAAGGAATAGGTATGTGGTGCGGTAAGTAAACCGACTCCAAAACAACTTTTAAGGCAATATTTTTCCGTTTTGGAATATTTAGAAAAATAAAAAAATAAGTAGCAGTCCGGGAAGGACACGAGGGCCCCACGAGGGTGGTGGGCGCGCCCCAATACCTCGTGAGCACCTCGTGTGCCTTCCGGACTCCATTTTCTTGCACGTTACGTATTTTGGTCGGTAAAAATTCATTATATAATCTCCTGGGGGTTTTGACTCCCGTATCACGCAAAAATCTCCTATCTTTGTTTCGAGCTGTTTTTCTGACAGATCTAGATTATCATGACGTCCCCAAGTGCTTCCAAGGACAAGTTCTTCGAGAAGGTCATCAACCCTTACCTCGCAGAGGTGCTACGACACCCTCAAACCATTGAGATGCGTGATGGGTTGTTGCACATCCGCGATGTTGAGGGACCAAAGGGAACCGGAAGCGTGGAGACGAGGCTCGAAGCAATGGAGCAACAAATTTTCAAGTGCCAGGGGATGGTGGAGCGTGGAATCAACGCGAGCCACACGATGCTCGCGGAGTTCACTAACAACTACAAGCCTGATGCCAAGAACACCGAGGAGGCCATCTTCAAGCTATATGAGAAGATCGAGCACCTCCAAGCCCAAATCTATGACCTGCAAAACCGAAACTGTGAGTATAAATATAGATCCAAAAGAATGAGTTTGGCTGCAGATTCAAGGATTCTGGAGACTCAATCATCCTTCTATGATGGTGAACCTATGCCTTGGAAGATGGATGACAAGCCTGCATCATCAACAACACCTCCACCTTCTTCACCGACAAAGGAGATATAATCACATGGGTATGGGCACTCCCCTTGGCAATTGCCAAGCTTGGGGGAGGTGCCCCGGTATCGTATCACAATCACAACTCCTATCTTTACCGTTTTTCTTAGTTTGATCCTATTAGTAGTATCTTGATATAGTAGAATAAAGTTTATGGCATGATCTAGTTTTGAGTTTGCTTTATGATCTCTCTATGTAATCGAGTCCATGAGTTGTATATAATAACGATTAGTGTTGAGTCAGGGGCTTGATTATTTTGCCATGATCTTGAGTGAATAAAAGAAAAAAAGGGAATAAAAGAAACAAAAAGTTCATATTAATCTTATTGAGAGTAATGACTTCACATAGAGAGAGTATGATGATTAAAGGTTGTTGGGAGTTGGCAGATATAGCTTTGGTCATTGTTGCAATTAATAGGAAGTAATAAGGAAAGAGAGGTTTTCACATATAGATATATTATCATTGACATCTTTTATGATTGGGAGCACTCATTAAAATATGACATGCCAAAGAGTTGATGTTGGACAAGGAAGACAACGTAATGAGTTATGTATTTCTTATATCTGAGATATAGTATGCTGTCATGGATCCTCTAACTTGTTAAGCTTGCCTTTCCCCCTCATGCTAGCCAAATTCTCAGCACCAAGTAGAAATGCTACTTGTGCTTCCAAATACCCTTAAACCAGTTTTTCCATGAGAGTCCACCATATCTACCTATGGATTGAGTAAGATCCTTCAAGTAAGTTGTCATCGGTGCAAAGCAAGGAAAATTGCTCTAAATATGTATGATTGATTAGTGTGGGAGAAATAAGCCTTATACGATCTTGTGATGTGGAAGTAATAAAAGCGACGGACTGCATAATAAAGGTTCATATCACAAGGGGCAATATAAAGTGATGTTCTTTCGCATTGAGATTTTATAGATCCAACCATAAAAGCGCATGGCAACCTTTGCTTCCCTCTGCGAAGGGCCTATCCTTTATTATTATCCTCTACCTTATGCAAGAGTCATGGTGATCTTCACCTTTCCTTTTTTATTTTATCCTTTGGCAAGCTCAGCATGTTGGAAAGAACATGATATATATATATATATATATATATATATATATATATAATTGGATGTAGGGGAGCATGAACCATTATTGTTGACATTACCCTTGAGTTAAAAGGTTGTGGGGCAAAACTATAAGCCCATATCTTTCTCTGTGTCCGATTAAAACTCCGTAACCACAAGTATCGCGTGAATGTTAGCAATTATGGAGGACTAAATGATAGTTGAGTATAGACTCTTTCGGATGTTATGATAAATTGCAATTGCTTCAATGACTGATATTATAGTTTGTTGGAGCCCAATAAGGTTTATGATTTATGCTTTTGCATTGTGAATATATCATCACTTGAACATAAGTAATCATATGACAAAATCTATATATGTTGCTGTTATGAGAATAATCATGATGCCTTCATGTCCGTATTTTATTTTTATCGACGCCTCTACCTCTAAACATGAGGACATATTTATTGTTATTGGCTTTTCGCTTGAGGAAAAGCGAGGTCTAAGCTTGGGGGAGTTGATACGTCCATTTTGCATCATGCTTTTATATCAATATTTATTGCATTATGGACTGTTATTTCACTTTATATCACAATACTTATGATTATTCTCTCTTATTTTACAATGTTTACATAAGGAGGGAGAATGCCGGCAGGTGGAATTCTGGTTTGGAAAAGGAGCAAATATTAGATACCTATTCTGCGCAACTCCAAAAGTCATGAAACTCTACGGAACGTCTTAAAAAAATAAAGAAAAATCCACACCAAAGATGAAGGCCAGGGGGCCCACACCCTGCTCACGAGGGTGGGGGGCGCCCCCCCTAGGGCGCGCGCCCCTACCTCGTGGGCCCCCTGGTGGCTCTCCGACGCCCATCTTCTCCTATATGAGGTCTTTCGATGAGAAAAAAATAAGAAGGAACTTTTCGGGATGAGACTTCGCCGCCACGAGGCGGAACCTTGGCGGATCTAGAGCTCTGGCAGAGCTGTTCTGCCGGAGATACTTCCCTCCGGGAGGGGGGAATCATCACCATCGTCATCACCAACGCTCCTCTCATCGGGAGAGGGCAATCTCCATCAACATCTTCACTAGCACCATCTCATCTCTAAACCCTAGTTCATCTCTTGTATCCAATTCTTGTCTCAAAGTCTGGGATTGGTGCTAGTAGGTTGCTAGTAGTGTTGATTACTCCTTGTAGTTGATGCTAGTTGGTTTATTTGGTGAAAGATCATATGTTCAGATCCTATATGCATATTATTACCCCTCTGATTATGAACATGAATATGCTTTGTGAGTAATTACGTTTGTTCCTGAGGACAAGGGAGAAGTCTTGCTATGAGTAGTCATGTGAATTTGGTATTCGTTTGATATTTTGATAAGATGTATGTTGTCTAGCCTCTAGTGGTGTTATGTGAACGACTACATAACACTTCACCATTATTTGGGCCTAGAGGAAGGCATTGGGAAGTAATAAGTAGATGATGGGTTGCTAGAGTGACAGAAGCTTAAACCCTAGTTTATGCGTTGCTTCGTAAGGGGCTGATTTGGATCCATATGTTTCATGCTATGGTTAGGTTTACCTTAATATTTTTGTTGTAGTTGCGGATGCTTGCAATAGAGGTTAATCATAAGTGGGATGCTTGTTCAAGTAAGAACAGCACCCAAGCACCGGTCCACCCACATATCAAATTATCAAAGTATCGAACGTGAATCATATGAACGTGATGAAAACTAGCTTGACGATATTTCCATGTGTCCTCGGGAGCGCTTTTCCTATTATAAGAGTTTGTTCCGGCTTGTCCTTTGCTACAAAAGGATTGGGCCACCTTGCTGCACTTTATTTACTTTTGTTACTTGTTGCTTGTTACAACCTATCTTATCACAAAACTATCTGTTACCACTTGTTTCAGTACTTGCAGAGAATACCTTGCTGAAAACCGCTTATCATTTCCTTCTGCTCCTCATTGGGTTCGACACTCTTACTTATCAAAAGGACTACGATAGATCCCCTATACTTGTGGGTCATCAGTACCTTGATGCCCGATGCATAGAACAACGACCTTCGCCGAAGACCCGGGTAGAAAAACGTCAAGTACCTATGACCGAAGAACGCCAAGTACCTCTCTGAAAAACGAACATGTACCATTACGTCCGGAGGCATCGGATCCGTCAAGTCCAACAATGAATGGGTACAACTATCGGCGACCCCGAACGACTACGAAACGTGAACCTCTACTTCCCCTCCAAAACGTGTTCCACTACCGTCACCGAGTTCGCGAGAACCTCTACCGTCGACCCTAGAGCATGCGAGATCGACTACTTCCACTACCGCCGTCGCGAGAACGCCTACTTCCCTCTATGAACGAGAACCGTTCCCTTTGCACGCACTGAAGGTATAACCCCGAGATGACGTCCGTGAACGAATGCTTGCGATGTTTGAGATGCCCGAGTTTGCACCATGTCCAAATTGTCACTCGTTTCCTTGTCGCCAACTCGCGGGACACCTGGAATCCGGGAGCACCCCACCATCTTTTGCATGCTCCCGCCACACGTTCTTTTGCACCGACATCTCAATGAGTTGTCGGAACCAGAACGTTGCCGTGGCACTATTTCGTTATCGTGGCCGTGGCGACCCTTTTCCTTTCCACCACGGTGACAAATGCTTCATATTGCTCTTGTCAACTTTAATAAAAATTGCATAAAACTTGTCCATGTCATCCGCATCATGATAACTGTTGGGGAACGTAGTAATTTCGAAAATTTTCCTACGCACACGCAAGATCATGGTGATGCATAGCAACGAGAGGGGAGAGTGTTGTCTACGTACCAACGCAGACCGACTGCGGAAGCGATCACACAACATAGAGGAAGTAGTCGTACGTCTTCTCTCCGATCCGACCGATCCAAGCACCGTTACTCCGGCACCTCCGAGTTCTTAGCACACGTTCAGCTCGATGACGTTCCTTGGGCTCCGATCCAGCAAAGCGTCGAGGAAGAGTTCCGTCAGCACGACGGCGTGGTGACGATCTTGATGTACTACCGACGCAGGGCTTCGCCTAAGCACTGTAACGGTATGATCGAGGTGGAATTTGGTGGCAGGGGGCACCGCACACGGCTAAGGAACGATCTCAAGGATCAACTTGTGTGTTGTGGGGTGTCCCCTGCCCCCGTATATAAAGGTTGGAGGAAGGGGGGCCGGCCGGCCAGGGAGAGGGAGGCGCAGGGGGAGTCCTACTCCTACCGGGAGTAGGACTCCCCCCTCCAATTGGACCCGATGCACTAGGTATGACACCTAGATTGGATATGAACTCCTTCATCCAGACTCCTTCGTTTGCTGCTTCCGAAGCAGCTATGTACTCCGCTTCACATGTAGATCCCGCTACGACGCTTTGTTTAGAACTGCACCAACTGACAGCTCCACCGTTTAAAGTAAACACGTATCCGGTTTGCGATTTAGAATCGTCCGGATCAGTGTCAAAGCTTGCATCAACGTAACCTCTTACGGTGAGCTCTTTGTCACCTCCATATACGAGAAACATATCCTTAGTCCTTTTCAGGTATTTCAGGATGTTCTTGACCGCTGTCCAGTGATCCATTCCTGGATTACTTTGGTACCTCCCTGCTAAACTTATAGCAAGGCACATATCAGGTCTGGTACACAGCATTGCATACATGATAGAGCCTATGGCTGAAGCATAGGGAACATCTTTCATTTTCTCTCTATCTTCTGCAGTGGTCGGGCATTGAGTCTGACTCAACTTCATACCTTGTAACACAGGCAAGAACCCTTTCTTTGCTTGATCCATTTTGAACTTCTTCAAAATCTTGTCAAGGTATGTGCTCTGTGAAAGTCCAATTAAGCGTTTTGATCTATCTCTATAGATCTTTATGCCTAATAAGTAAGCAGCTTCCCCGAGGTCTTTCATCGAAAAACTTTTATTCAAGTATCCCTTTATGCTATCCAGAAATTCTATATCATTTCCAATCAGCAATATGTCATCCACATATAATATTAGAAATGCTACAGAGCTCCCACTCACTTTCTTGTAAATACAGGCTTCTTCAAAAGTCTGTATAAAGCCAAATGCTTTGATCACACTATCAAAGCGTTTATTCCAACTCCGAGATGCTTGCACCAGTCCATAAATGGATCGCTGGAGTTTGCATACTTTGTTAGCTCCCTTTGGATCGACAAAACCTTCTGGTTGTATCATATACAACTCTTCTTCCAGAAATCCATTCAGGAATGCAGTTTTGACATCCATCTGCCATATTTCATAATCATAAAATGCGGCAATTGCTAACATAATTCTGACGTACTTAAGCATCGCTACGGGTGAGAAGGTCTCATCGTAGTCAACTCCTTGAACTTGTCGAAAACCTTTCGCGACAAGTCGAGCTTTATAGACAGTAATGTTACCGTCAGCGTCAGTCTTTTTCTTGAAGATCCATTTATTCTCAATTGCTTGCTGATCATCGGGCAAGTCAACCAAAGTCCATACTTTGTTTTCATACATGGATCCCATCTCAGATTTCATGGCCTCAAGCCACTTTGCGGAATCTGGGCTCACCATCGCTTCTTCATAGTTCGTAGGTTCATCATGATCTAGCATCATGACTTCCAGAACTGGATTACCGTACCACTCTGGTGCGGATCTCACTCTGGTTGATCTACGTGGTTCAGTAGTATCTTGTTCTGAAGCTTCATGATCATCATCATTAGCTTCCTCACTGATTGGTATAGGTGTCGCAGAAACAGTTTTCTGTGATGTACTATTTTCCAATAAGGGAGCAGGTACAGTTACCTCGTCAAGTTCTACTTTCCTCCCACTCACTTCTTTCGAGAGAAACTCCTTCTCTAGAAAGTTTCCGAATTTAGCAACAAAAGTCTTGCCTTCGGATCTGTGATAGAAGGTGTATCCAATAGTTTCCTTTGGATATCCTATGAAGACGCATTTCTCCGATTTGGGTTCGAGCTTATCAGGTTGAAGCTTTTTCACATAAGCATCGCAGCCCCAAACTTTAAGAAACGACAACTTTGGTTTCTTGCCAAACCATAGTTCATAAGGTGTCGTCTCAACGGATTTTGATGGTGCCCTGTTTAACGTGAATGCGGCCGTCTCTAAAGCATAACCCAAAAACGATAGCGGTAAATCAGTAAGAGACATCATAGACCGCACCATATCTAGTAAAGTACGATTACGATGTTCGGACACACCATTACGTTGTGGTGTTCCGGGTGGCGTGAGTTGCGAAACTATTCCACAATTTTTCAAATGTACACCAAACTCGTAACTCAAATATTCTCCTCCACGATCAGATCGTAGAAACTTTATTTTCTTGTTACGATGATTTTCAACCTCACTCTGAAATTCTTTGAACTTTTCAAATGTTTCAGACTTATGTTTCATTAAGTAGATATACCCATATCTGCTTAAATCATCTGTGAAGGTGAGAAAATAACGATATCCGCCACGAGCCTCAATATTCATCGGACCACATACATCGGTATGTATGATTTCCAATAAATCTGTTGCTCTCTCCATAGTACCGGAGAACGGTGTTTTAGTCATCTTGCCTATGAGGCACGGTTCGCAAGTACCAAGTGATTCATAATCAAGTGGTTCCAAAAGCCCATCAGTATGGAGTTTCTTCATGCGCTTTACACCGATATGACCTAAACGGCAGTGCCACAAATAAGTTGCACTATCATTATTAACTTTGCATCTTTTGGCTTCTACATTATGAATATGTGTATCACTATCTTTGAGATTCAACAAGAATAGACCACTCTTCAAAGGTGCATGACCATAAAAGATATTACTCATATAAATAGAACAACCATTATTCCCTGATTTAAATGAATAACCGTCTCGCATTAAACAAGATCCAGATATAATGTTCATGCTCAACGCTGGCACCAAATAACAATTATTTAGGTCTAATATTAATCCCGAAGGTAGATGTAGAGGTAGCGTGCCGACCGCGATCACATCGACTTTGGAACCGTTTCCCACGCGCATCGTCACCTCGTCCTTTGCTAGCGTCCGCTTATTCCGTAGTCCATGTTTCGAGTTGCAAATATTAGCAACAGAACCAGTATCAAATACCCAGGTGCTACTGCGAGCTCTAGTAAGGTACACATCAATAACATGTATATCACATATACCTTTGCTCACTTTGCCATCCTTCTTATCCGCCAAATACTTGGGGCAGTTCCGCTTCCAGTGACCAGTCTGCTTGCAGTAGAAGCACTCAGTTTCAGGCTTAGGTCCAGACTTGGGTTTCTTCTCCTGAGCAGCAACTTGCTTGCTGTTCTTCTTGAAGTTTCCCTTCTTCTTCCCTTTGCCCTTTTTCTTGAAACTAGTGGTTTTGCTAACCATCAACACTTGATGCTCCTTCTTGATTTCTACCTCCGCAGCTTTCAGCATTGCGAAGAGCTCGGGAATAGTCTTGTTCATCCCTTGCATATTATAGTTCATCACGAAGCTCTTGTAGCTTGGTGGCAGTGATTGGAGAATTCTGTCAATGACGCAGTCATCTGGAAGATTAACTCCCATCTGAATCAAGTGATTATTATACCCAGACATTTTGAGTATATGCTCACTGACAGAACTGTTCTCCTCCATCTTGCAGCTATAGAATTTATTGGAGACTTCATATCTCTCAATTCGGGCATTTGCTTGAAATATTAACTTCAACTCCTGGAACATCTCATATGCTCCATGACGTTCAAAACGTCGTTGAAGTCCCGATTCTAAGCCGTAAAGCATGGCACACTGAACTATCGAGTAGTCATCAGCTTTGCTCTGCCAGACGTTCATAACATCTGGCGTTGCTCCAGCAGCAGGCCTGTCACCCAGCGGTGCTTCCAGGACGTAATTCTTCTGTGCAGCAATGAGGATGATCCTCAGGTTACGGACCCAGTCCGTGTAATTGCTACCATCATCTTTCAACTTTGCTTTCTCAAGGAACGCATTAAAATTCAACGGAACAATAGCACGAGCCATCTATCTACAATCAACATAAACAAGCAAGATACTATCAGGTACTAAGTTCATGATAAGTTTAAGTTCAGTTAATCAAATTACTTAGGAACTCCCACTTAGATAGACATCCCTCTAATCTTCTAAGTGATCACGTGATCCAAATCAACTAAACCATAACCGATCATCACGTGAGATGGAGTAGTTTTCAATGGTGAACATCGTTATGTTGATCATATCTACTATATGATTCACGCTCGACCTTTCGGTCTCCGTGTTCCGAGGCCATATCTGTATATGCTTGGCTCGTCAAGTATAACCTGAGTATTCTGCGTGTGCAACTGTTTTGCACCCGTTGTATTTGGACGTAGAGCTTATCACACCCGATCATCACGTGGTGTCTGGGCACGACGAACTTTGGCAACGGTGCATACTCAGGGAGAACACTTCTTGATAATTTTTAGTGAGAGATCATCTTATAATGCTACCGTCAATAAAAGCAAGATAAGATGCATAAAAAGGGATAAACATCACATGCAATCAATATAAGTGATATGATATGGCCATCATCATCTTGTGCTTGTGATCTCCATCTCCGAAGCACCGTCATGATCACCATCGTCACCGGCGCGACACCTTGATCTCCATCGTAGCATCGTTGTCGTCTCGCCAATCTTATGCTTCCACGACTATCACTACCATTTAGTAATAAAGTAAAGCATTACATCGTGATTGCATTGCATACAATAAAGCGACAACCATATGGCTCCTGCCAGTTGCCGATAACTCGGTTACAAAACATGATCATCTCATACAATAAAATCAGCATCATGCCTTGACCATATCACATCACAACATGCCCTGCAAAAACAAGTTAGACGTCCTCTACTTTGTTGTTGCAAGTTTTACGTGGCTGCTACGGGCTTAAGTAAGAACTCATCTCACCTACGCATCAAAACCACAACGATAGTTCGTCAAATAGACTCCGTTTTAACCTTCTCAAGGACCGGGCGTAGTCACACTTGGTTCAACTAAAGTTGGAGAGACAGTCTTCCGCAAGCCATCTATGTGCAAAGCACGTCGAGGGAACCGGTCTCGCGTAAGAGTACGCGTAAGGTTGGTCCGGATCGTCTCACCCAACAATACCGCCGAACCAAAGTATGACATGCTGGTAGGCAGTATGACTTGTATCGCCCATAACTCACTTGTGTTCTACTCGTGCAAATAACATCAAACCATAAAACCTAGGCTCTGATACCACTGTTGGGGAACGTAGTAATTTCGAAAATTTTCCTACGCACACGCAAGATCATGGTGATGCATAGCAACGAGAGGGGAGAGTGTTGTCTACGTACCAACGCAGACCGACTGCGGAAGCGATCACACAACGTAGAGGAAGTAGTCGTACGTCTTCTCTCTGATCCGACCGATCCAAGTACCGTTACTCCGGCACCTCCGAGTTCTTAGCACACGTTCAGCTCGATGACGTTCCTCGGGCTCCGATCCAGCAAAGCGTCGAGGAAGAGTTCCATCAGCACGACGGCGTGGTGACGATCTTGATGTACTACCGACGCAGGGCTTCGCCTAAGCACTGTAACGGTATGATCGAGGTGGAATTTGGTGGCAGGGGGCACCGCACACGGCTAAGGAACGATCTCAAGGATCAACTTGTGTGTTGTGGGGTGTCCCCTGCCCCCGTATATAAAGGTTGGAGGAAGGGGGGCCGGCCGGCCAGGGAGAGGGAGGCGCAGGGGGAGTCCTACTCCTACCGGGAGTAGGACTCCCCCCTCCAATCCTAATCCAATTAGGACTCTCGGGGGGAAAGGAGAGAGAGGGGGGGGGGGCCCTTCTCCTAGTCCTACTAGGACTTGGGGAAAGGGGGGGGGCGCCAGCCAGCTATGGGCTGCCCCTTTTCTCTTTTTCCACTAAGGCCCAATAGGCCCATTAGTCTCCCGGGGGGTTCCGGTAACCCTCCCGGTATTCCGGTAAAATCCCGATTTCACCCGGAACACTTCCTATGCCCAAACATAGGCTTCCAATATATCAATCTTTACGTCTCGACCATTTCGAGACTCCTCGTCATGTCCGTGATCTCATCCGGGACTCCGAACAACCTTCGGTACATCAAAATGCATAAACTCATAATAACTGTCATCGTAACGTTAAGCGTGCGGACCCTACGGTTCGAGAACAATGTAGACATGACCGAGACACGTCTCCGGTCAATAACCAATAGCGGGACCTGGATGCCCATATTGGCTCCTACATATTCTACGAAGATCTTTATCGGTCAGACCGCATAACAACATACGTTGTTCCCTTTGTCATCGGTATGTTACTTGCCTGAGATTCGATCGTCGGTATCCAATACCTAGTTCAATCTCGTTACTGGCAAGTCTCTTTACTCATTCCGTAATACATCATCTCACAACTAACATATTAGTTGCAGTGCTTGCAAGGCTTATGTGATGTGCATTACCGAGAGGGCCCAGAGATACCTCTCCGACAATCGGAGTGACAAACCCTAATCTCGAAATACGCCAACCCAACACCTACCATTGGAGACACCTGTAGTACTCCTTTATAATCACCCAGTTACGTTGTGACGTTTGGTAGTACCCAAAGTGTTCCTCCGGTAAACGGGAGTTGCATAATCTCATAGTTATAGGAACATGTATAAGTCATGAAGAAAGCAATAGCAACATACTAAACGATCGGGTGCTAAGCTAATGGAATGGGTCATGTCAATCAGATCATTCAACTAATGATGTGACCTCGTTAATCAAATAACAACTCTTTGTTCATGGTTAGGAAACATAACCATCTTTGATTAACGAGCTAGTCAAGTAGAGGCATACTAGTGACACTCTGTTGGTCTATGTATTCACACATGTATTATGTTTCCGGTTAATACAATTCTAGCATGAATAATAAACATTTATCATGATATAAGGAAATAAATAATAACTTTATTATTGCCTCTAGGGCATATTTCCTTCAATAACAACATTTAAATATGTTTACATTGTTGTTTGCATTTAAATTGCTAATGCATATGGAGATTTACCGGATTCGTTGTTTGTTATATCCGGCCCCATTTAAATTGTTTAGATGGTATAGTTCTGTTATGTTTCATCTCTTGACATGCTTAACAACATTTAATATTGGTGAGTACATAACCGAGAGAGAACTAAATAATTGATGTGGTGTTCCGTCAATATGCAACTCGTTGCATATTGAGCTCCATTTAACTTGTAGTATTTTTTGTGCACTTTGCATTGCCATGCATATTTGAACCGAACATGCATCATACTTGGATGTGCATCATGTCATGATTATGTGATGGTTGTTTACTATGTTGCTTGCTTCTTTCCGGGTTGCCTCTCGCGTTAGCTTCGGTTTCGTTCCAGAGTTGTGAGGATCCGCTCGACTCCGTCCGTTTGACTTCTTCATGGACTCGTTCTTCTTCCTTGCAGGATTTCAGGCAAGATGACCATACCCTTGAAATCACTTCTATCTTTGCTTGCTAGTTGCTCGCTCTTTTGCTATGCCTATGCTGCGATACCTACCACTTGCTTATCATGCCTCCCATATTGTTAAGCCAAGCCTCTAACCCGCCTTGTCCTAGCAAATCGTTGTTTGGCTATGTTACCGCTTTGCTCAGCCCCTCTTATAGCGTTGCTAGTTGCAGGTGAAGATTGCAGTTATTCCATGTTTTGGAACATGATTATTGTTGGGATATCACAATATCTCTTATTTAATTAATGCATCTATATACTTGGTAAAGGGTGGAAGGCTCGGCCTTATGCCTGGTGTTTTGTTCCACTCTTGCCGCCCTAGTTTCCATCATATCGGTTTTATGTTCCCGGATTTTGCGTTCCTTACACGGTTGGGTTATAATGGGAACCCCTTGACAGTTCGCCTTGAATAAAACTCCTCCGGCAAGGCCCAGCATTGGTTTTACCATTTGCCACCTAGCCTTTTCTTTCCCTTGGGTAGGCCTGCCCAAGGGTCATCTTTATTTAACCCCCCCCCCCCGGGGCCAGTGCTCCTCTGAGTGTTGGTCCGAAACGGGCAGCCTGCGGGGCCACCTCGGGGCAACTCGAGGGCTGGTTTACTCGTAGCTTGACCTATCCGGTGTGCCCTGAGAACAAGATATGTGTGACTCCTATCGGGATTTGTCGGCACATCTGGGTGGCTTTGCTGGACTTGTTTTACCATTGTCGAGGATGTCTTGTAACCGGGATGCCGATTCTGATCGGATTGTCTTGGGAGAAGGAATATCCTTCGTTGACCGTGAGAGCTTGTGATGGGCTAAGTTGGGACACCCCTGCGGGGACTTGAACTTTCGAAAGCCGTGCCGACGGTTATGGGCAGATGGGAATTTGTTAATGTCCGGTTGTAGAAAACCTGAAATTTAACGTATTTAAAATGCATCAACCGCGTGTGTTACCGTGATGATCTCTTTCCGGCGGTGTCCGGAAAGTGAACACGGTGTTGGAGTTATGCTTGACGTAGGTTGTTCTAGGATCACTTCTTGATCATAGATTCTCGACCCTGCTTTTGTCTTCTCTTCTCGCTCTCATTTGCGTATGTTAGCCAACAAATATGCTAGTCGCTTGCTGCAGCTCCACCTCATACCTTTTACCCTACCCATAAGCTTAAATAGTATTGATCGCGAGGGTGTGAGATCGCTGAGTCCCCGTGACTCACAATACTTCCAAAACCAGTTTGCAGGTGCCGATGATATCGTGCAGGTGACGCAACCGAGCACAAGGAGGAGCTCGACGAAGACCTCGTTCTTTGTGTTGTTTTGTTTTCCAGTTGATCAGTAGTGGAGCCCAGTTGGGACGATCGGGGATCTGTAGCATTAGAGGTAGTCTTCTTTTATTTTGGTTCCGTAGCTGGACCTTGATTGTATCTGGATGATGTAATGCTTTATTCATGTATTGTGTGAAGTGGCAATTGTAAGCCAACTATGTATCCTTTTCCTTTTTCATTACATGGGTTGTGTGAAGATTACCTCTCTTGCGACATTGCCTTCAATGCGGTTATGCCTCTAAGTCGTGCTTCGACACGTGGAAGATATAGTCGCATCGAGGGTGTTACAACTAGTTTGCCTAGCCTATAGTGGATAGCCGAGATCATGGTCGCCTTTGCCTCTTTGGTTGTTCCTCTCAACCTCAACCCCCTCCCCCCCCACTTGATCATGAAGCTAGATGAGGCATAGGCTGAGACGTTTGAGGTGCCTTCGCAACCGGGCACAACATAACATGGGCGCGAGCCGTGCACTCTGAAGCTTTGATAGCGAGATCTCCCTATCAATATTGCCAATTCGTGTGGCCTCTGTACTGTGTGCATTCGTGGGCACAACCGATGTGTTCCAACATTATGTAAAATGCGCCCGTTGGATTCCATTTCAGCATTACACATCTGCTCCGTGAGAATTACCAAAATTCCTTGCGATGTCATAAGTGTCTGGCCAAAGAATTTGGAAGTAACCTAAACTACTCGCTACTCCTGTAGCTCCATCTATTCTGGGAAGATACATGGTTACGGGAGACACCCTTAGCCCTGCAATATCCCACTCCATATCATATTGTACAACACAAGGAAGATTATGTTGCTACAATATTGCATTCAGACCCCCTTAAATCCAATTTAGGAGGTCTTTGGTGGGGGAACGGTGGACTTCTTGGTTACACTTGGTCTGTAGATTGATGGCAGTTCAACTCTCTCACCAGGCAGATACCATTCTTTGGAAATTATCAGCGAATGGTAGTTTCTCTATGAAGTCTATGTACATGGATGTAATTGATACTGGGCCAATTCCGAGATCACTTCACATATGGAAGGTTAAAGTGCCGCTAAGAATTAAAATCTTCATGTGGTTTATCCACAAAGGAGTGATCTTGACGAAAGATAATTTAATTAAGCGAAACTGGGTTGATAGCTCTCGTTGTTGTTATTGCGTCTAGGATGAATCTATTCAACATCTCTTTCTTGATTGCCCATTAGCAAAATTATTATGGCGCACGATTCATATAGCCTTTAACGTTCACCCTCCAATTTGCATGAACACGATATTTGAAACGTGGCTAAACGGAGTGGATTCAAACATAGCGAGACATATTCGGATAGGAGTATCCGCATTATTATGGGCTATATGGAACACTAGGAACGACATGATCTTTAACCAGAAATTTTTTATCAACTTTTTGCAGGTTATTTACACAGCTTGGACGTGGTCATTACTCACCCATGCAGATTCGAGGGAGCTTCTGAATCCTGTGTGCAACCGATGAAAGACGGTAGCACGTATTATTTTCAATCGATTTGGATGACGAGCTATTAATAGGCCAGGTGTGTAGGCATCATGGCCTGTTACTATTTTCGCCGGATGTGGCACATTTTTTTTTCTGTTGCTTCATTTATGAGGAGAGGCCGGGAGTTAACCTCCTTTTTAATAATAATAATAATAAAGCTCCATACGAAAAACATTATTAAGTTGGTTTCAGTTTTAGAGCCACTGTCTGTTACAGTCACACTATCCGCCGCCGCCTTAATCTAGCGTGGTACCGGTGATATTGATGAGATTTGACTTGAGTAGACATCTCACTAAACAAGTGCTGCTATGCAAAACGACGCTGCACAGCCGATTTTGGGACGATACAGTCAAGCAAACCATCCATGCAAAGGAAAATCTGCAGCACGGCCATTGGATGTAGCGTCGTCTTCAAATCGGCCAGCAAGTGTGGTTTGTATAGTATAATTTCGCTAAACATATATCTAATCAGAAGCATGCATCCGGCCGACAATAGGATCCTCAGTCATCCACCTCGAAATCAAAAGAAAGATGAAAGGAAAATGGATAGAACTGCAGCCCGCATCAGTGATACACGACCTGACAAATCTTGAAAGATAGAACAAGACAGATGTGGGCTGTGCAGCAGCTACTCCGGACTGAGACGACAAGTTGTATATATCGGCCACTTTTCGTGCAATTTTGTCAATGCCAAATACAAGTAGCATCCATGCTTTGCTCGACACGATTTAACCGGCTGAGATCCTAACAGAGGTGGATGGAGACTACCACCATGGCCACGAGTTTCGCCTACGTAAAGAAACACCACTGGAAGATCGAGGATTAAGCATTAAGAAAGCATCGCATTTCCCATGCAGACTGTGCCCCGTGGAAACATCCAGTGGGAGAATATCTTCGTTCTGCTAGCTGAAAAGGAAAACCTTTTTGGTTTCTAAAACAAAAGAAAGGAAAACGCATGGCGCATGCAGGCTGCGGAGAGATGGACCTGTCACTCGGGTTGGGTCGCCGGCGATGAGCTTAATTTCCGCTGTCTTTTTCGTGACACGAGCATCACCGAGCTACTGACTGCGCAACAACCCGAGAGAGGGAGACGAAGCAGATGTGTTCCTTCCTTCCCTAACAACAAGCGTACGTCATGAACCCGCTCGCTTTTTGTATGTTTACTTATGCATTATATAGATAGATAAATAAAGATTGTACGTGTTGGTGTGCTAATGCCTGTCATGCGCACTGTTCACCATCCCCGGTCCAAACTTTGATGCGACTCCGCGTATTGGAGATTTATTAATCAATTAAGCAGGGAAGTGATGCAAATAGAGTACGAGGCCTTTCACTATGTGACCGGTGCTAAATTTCTGAAAAGCAGGCCACGTATACACCAATGCCAGGTAAAAATGTTTTGGCACCGCTCCCACAACGTTCATAGTTTGGCATCGATTGAAAGACGAGCCCACATGTATGTAAAACCAATTGAGCCAACACATGCAGCACACTTAGCTGAGTAGAGTTGTTGGTTTGTGCGCCAGAAGAGTGAGATATGTATTTTTTATTGCCTTAGACTAATTTGGCACCGGAGCAAGTTCGTGCTTCGATGCCTGAAAAAATTTCTTTGGCACCGGTCAGGCAATGTAGGGCATCGATGCCAAATACTTCAAAATGAATTTGGCACCCATTTTGGCCTACATAGTGGAGGGCCTGATACTACTATGTCGCAGCGTGTTTGTCAACTTCTTGAAAGTGTTCGTCTTTGATAGGTAACAAACAGGACACAATCCTGCCTTTTGACGTCCATAATTTCCCCACCATACCACTTTATCTGCCGGCCTCGGCACAGCGGCGGCGGCGTCACCAGCCAGGGCCCCGACGCCTTCTGCACCGGTTCCCAGATCGCCTGATCGGTCCCGGACGATGGGCCCCAACCCAATCCAGGTTTGTCAGATCTCACTCGTCCATTACGCATGGTTAATCTCAACCATTGGCTGTCTCATATGTGGAACAGGACTAGGCATCGGAGAAACCCTAATCTTACTCGTTCCTTTGCGGCCGTCCTGTGCTCCACCGTGATGTCCCGCGAGGTGCCGCCCGGCTCGGGCTTGGCTCGTTCAGCCGCCGCCGCCCCGCAGTCTGTGGACACTTCGTCGTCGGGTGGTGCACTGGGCTTCGCGCCGGGCGTATTCACTCCGGTCATCCCGATGCTGCAGCTGGCTAACTCCGCCATCATGCCAACTCCCCCTCTGCAACCTCCTGTGCAAGCGCCGGTGCAACCACAGCAGCAACTCTATCAGGTTAATGTGCCGCAGCATTTTTACCAGCAGCAGCCGTTCTACCATGCTTCGGCTGGGTACGTGCAGAACCAGCCTCCGATGTATGCGTATCAGCCGGCCGGTCCTCTACCGCAGCAGAATCAAGGGCCCCCTCCTGGCGTTCAGCAGATCGCTTTTAACGCGCGACCGACGAACTCAGTGGCCGGCGGGCAGGATGGGTTTGTGCGCCCTCGGAAGCCAAAGGGAGGCAAGGGTGGAAGACCTAAACATCGTCCAGGTATCGTTCCTCCCAATACCGCATCAGCTGTGCTGGCCTCTCATGGTTCTCAGGGAACGCAGCCTCTCGTTCCGGTGGCTCTTGCGACAGCAGCCCAACCGGTCTTGGCACAGGTTCAGCAGCAAGTTCAGATGCAACCTACACCGACTCTCAGCGTGAGTACTGGGGCTAAAAAATTGTGGTGCACCAAGTGCCAGTCTGCGGGTCACCTAGCTGAGGATTGTGAGACTCAGCAATTCTTTTTCATTTGTAACAAGTCCAACCATCCGATGACCCTGCGTCGCTGCCCGGCTCTTAAGATGCCAAAGCCGGCGGCGATGCTTTGCGGCTATGGCACAGAGAATATGGCCTTTTTTCAGATGCCGGATAATATTTGCAGAGCTGATCTTACGCCACAAACTTCACCAACAACCCTTGTCACGATCTCGGGAGGTTCTATAACTGCTGGCATTGTGGAGGCAGAGGTGGCTAAGATCGCACAATACCAGCATCAATGGACGTGGGAGGCTATTCCGCATGGCTAGAATGCTTTTCTCATGTCGTTTCCCAGTTATGAGGTGCTCCTGAGGGTAACCGGGTTTACGGTCTTTATAAAATCGCACAACGTTACCTTGGAGTTCAAGGCATGGCAGTCAGAGGAGATTCCGTACCGCTTTGAGCTCATTTTGGTTTGGGTGCATGTTCATGGAGTTCCTCATGCACTACGACATTTCTTGGGTCTTTGGGCTGTTGGTTCTGTTATTGGTGCCACCTTGGACGTCGACCTTCTTTGCTTACACCGCCGGGGTATAGTTCGGATACAGGTGGGCGTGCTTAACCTCGACGCCTTTAAGAGGAGTACTATCAACTCGCTCTCATCGGATGTGGTGGTTCAGAAGAAGGGCTATGAGTTCCGCTATACCTTGGAAGAAGATGACTTCCGTGTAGATGATGACTTCGTGCCACGTGTTTGGGAGCATGATGATGACTTTGAGGGTGATAAGGGACATGACAGAGAGGATACGTCTAGGGCCAATGACATGAGCAAGAGGCCGAAAGCGTCCTCGACGTCCACCCACTCGGCGACTACCTCAACTTTGGGAGGTTTCGTTCTGATGTAGACTACGTCCGCTACCACCGCTCCTCCTGCTGCACCTCCTACGCCGGCAGCGGTGGGGAAAATGATTGCCGTCACGCCGCCGAACCCCCTCAGGCGTACTTCTCCTAAACCGGTGTTACAGTCTACACTGAGTTCGACGCCGACGGGAGACAGGTTGTCTGAACCGGAGCGCTTCAAGCCAAGGAACACTACCTCGCCGTCTCGTACGTCTGTGTCGCCGCCACTGTTGGCTGCTGCACCGGCTGTACCGGAGGTGCGGCTTCGGGACTACAGCCCTTCAGCGTCTCAGGAGATAGAAACACCGAGAGTGGAAGATAACGACTAGGTGACGACTCCGACCTCGGCTTCGCAACGACCTCATCGGGGAGTGATATTCTCCCCGGCAGTGAGAGCGGATCATGACCTCGCACTGGCGGAGCTACGAGTGCTGTCCTCTGCGCCTTCCTCGCCGGGCGGGGGGGGGGGGGGGGGGGGAAGAGAGACCCCTTCGGAGATCGATGTGGAGGGGGGTAGGCTGCCGTCCCCCCGGTCCGCTTCTCTTACGCCAGAGCCCTCTACTCCACCATTCAGGGCCTCCAGGACGCTGACTCAAACCGAGACGACGGCAACACATCTCAGACGTAGTGGGCGTCATCCAGTTGGTACTGATGGGGCTTCCGCTACGGATGAGGACTCCATGCGGAAGGCCATGCGGAGAACTGCTTCGCGGAATCTCGACTTTGATGGTACGTCTCCTAGCAAATCTTTTCTCTCTTTTGATAATGCCAAAGTCTCTTCAAACATTACTAGTCTTGGTATTTCACTAGGTAGAAATGAATCAGCAATTGACTTCTCTGTTAAGGCTCTTAAGCAAGTGGAGTTCCACCGGCTTACGGTTGCTCCTAAGTCGCATATTCTTGTGGATCCCTTAGCATCAGATGAGGAAGAGGAGGAGTCGGATGCCAATCATGAAGGCAGACTTCTCTCTCATCTGGTCAAAGATGCAATTGAGGTAGACTTGGAAGATACCACGCGCAACACTATGCTATGTGAGCTTGTCGCGTCGGTACGTAAGAACAAGTCTAATTCAGGCAATAAAAAGGGACGCCCAAATAAGAAGGCAAAAGTCTCCAAATACAAAAAAGGTTCATCATGAAAGGAATGTTTTGGAATAGCAGAGGTCTTGGTGACTTGGCTAAACATAAACATATTTCTGATTATGTTAGGGACTATGCTCTTGACTTTGTGGCAATCTCTGAGTGTGGTAGGCGTGACTTTCCTAAATGTGATCTAGACCATTTTTCATGTGGCAAAGATTACGAATGGCATATTTTACCGCCTTCTGGGAGGTCTGGGGGTATCCTGTTAGGAATACACTCCACCTACTTGGAACTTCTTTCCACGTCGAAGGGGGAGTACCACATCAAATTCAACCTTCGAAATAAAGCCGATAACTTCATTTGGAGTTTGGTTGCTGTTTATGGTACCGCTCAAGATGAGTTCAAATCGGCTTTCTCAAAGAAATTGTCAACACCTGTCGAGAAAATCCACACCCAATGCTACTCGGGGGGGGGGGGGGATTTCAATATTCTTCGATATCAGCAGGAGAAAAACAATGACAGGTTCGACACTAGATGGCCGTTTCTTTTTAACGTTGTTATTGATAGCCTCGACTTGCGGGAACTTTCTGTGTCGGGGCACCAATACACCTGGGCCAACAATAGATCTATACCAACTTTTGAAAAACTTGGCCGGGTGTTAGTTACCACCGACTGGGAATTTACGTACCCCCTAGCTTCGGTACGAGCACTGGAGAGAATTGAGGCTTTATCGGATCATGCCCCATTGCTTACTGATTTTGGTCAAGCCGCTCCTAGTACGAACCGCCAACAGTTCAAATTCGAACTGGGATGGCTCACTAGAGAGGGTTTTCATGAGTTGGTTGAAAAGGTGTGGCAGCGTCAACCTCGTGGCGACACACCAATTCAACGATGGAACAATCGCATCCGTGCGCTGCGCCAATTCCTTCGTGGTTGGGCCAAACACACCGCAGGGATGTATAAGCAAGAGAAGTTGCGGCTCTCTACCTTAATTGACTCCTTAGATAAAATCGCGGAGGTGAGGCTTCTTTCTGCCACGGAGATTGAGCAAAAAAGTCATCTCAATGAGCAGCTAGCCCGTCTGTTACGCGGGGAGGAAATTAAATGGTACCAAAGGTGTAAGACAGACACGCTGATACTTGGAGACGTCAATACAAAATACTTTCAAATGTTAGCCAATGGCAGACATAGAAAGAAACGAATCTTCGCTCTAGATCAGGAGGAGGGTCGGATTGAGGGGGATGCTTCACTAAAGAAATTCATTACTAAGTATTACAAAGATTTGTTTGGTCCATCTATGAACACGACACTTGAGATGGATGAGTCTATTTGTCATGATATTCAGCAAGTTTCCACTGCGGAAAACGAATTCCTAACCTCTCCATTCTCTGAGGAGGAAATTCGGACTGCGGTTTTTCAGATGGAACATAATAAATCTCCGGGTCCGGATGGCTTTCCGGCGGAGTTCTTTCAAAATTTTTGGGACATGTTAAAATCAGACTTGGTTCGAACTTTGCCTATTGGTCTGCCTCGTTTCAACGAGCAGGAAATAGTTCTCTTCATCCCTCGCCCTTGGTACCAACGATGCTGCCAACATAACTGACCGGTTATTCTCTGACATGCCTTGCTTATATGATCGTGCAAGACGTCACCCCTCTTCCTACTTTTAACCCACATGGTGGGCCCATAACCCACAGTTCCACATGATCGAAATCTGACTCTCCTATACACCCCTTGTTTCCAAGGTTGTTGCTCGCGCGTGGCCTCGTATGTAATTCACGGGCCACCTTCCTAGTGATCTATTTTCGTAACAGACGCAATACTTAATCTCATTGCTCTGGACCCCTTTCACACTTGGTTCCAGACATCGAACCATTGCCTATCCGTTTGAAACTTCTCATGGTACCTTCTTACTTTGCTCTCGATATCTTCTTAAGTTTCAATTCGAGAGTTACTTTCCGCCACCTTCCTCGATGTTAATGATCAGATAGTCAACCTTGCAGAGGTCCGTTCTTCAAGAATACCCACCCTTTATCCTTCGTAAGTACGATGGAGTTCCCGAAGAAAGGATGACGACTTCATCATGATGACCTGAAGTACAGAAATGAATACGTCAGTGCAATGGATCGACCTCTTCGAGAAGAGCAACCAACACCAAGAAAGATCGTTAGAATCCCGTAACCTAGTCTTTTCCCTTACTCCCCTCTTAAATCTCGGGACGAGATTTCTTGTAGTGGAGGAGAATTGTAATGCCCGGATAATTAGGCAACAGTAATCCCTTCTAATGGGGCCATGTTACCATGATCACTGTTGTTAATCTCGCGATGATTCCAATCCCGTTCGAATGCAAATTCAAATTCAAAGGCAAGTCAAACAATTAGAGTTTCAAATGTCAAAACAAAAAAAAAGTACAAACTGTGACAAATAAATCTTAAATAATATTGGTGGAGAAACCCCATTTTTATATATTTAAATGCACTAAATTAATTAAAACATCGATAAAACAATTATTTAAGATGCTTTTAAAATAATAAACAAATGCAAAAAAAAACTTTATTTAACGTGCCAAATTATTCGTGGCAGTGAAATATTTAGTAATACTAATTTAGGGACTATTGTCGCATTTTGATTAAACTAAAATAAATTAAGAGCTAAAAGAAAACAGAAAGAGAAAACCTAAATAGAAAAGGAATTGGAAAGGAAAGCTACCACACTATGCACTAAGGCCTACTGCTACAGAAAAAGGCCCAGCCCACCTAACCATCCATCTCCTGCCTCACGTACAGAGGAGGCAGGGCCATGGCGTGTCGACCATCCACCACCGCCATGGCTCGATGGCCGACGTCTGGCGCTACAGGAAGCCTGGGAGAGGATAAGGGCGACGCCCCCGACGCCCTAGACAACCCTAGCTCATTCCTCCCCTTCCCCACGGCCAATCCCCTCGATCCCGAGCTCGGTTATCGCCGCGCCTTCGTCGACCCCGCAACCATGGACTCCCCATCGCTGCATCGCCATGTCCATCAGGTTATTCGTCGTCTGATTCATCGTCTCCACCACCGGATCGACCCCGGGAACCACAAGGACGATGCCCACGTCTTCTTCTTCGCCCACGGCCGCCACGGCCAACGCCGTCGATCTCCACCACCGACGCCTCCCGGCCTCGCCGAGCTCGTCCACGGCCTCCTCGGGGTGAGCTACTCGCTCCGTCCCCCCTTCCTCCCCGTCGAATCCACCATCGTAGGCCGCCGTTCGACCGCCATGGCCGGAGCTCGCGGACGCCGTACGCGCCCAGCCGCCCGTGGCTGCGCCCTGGGCCCTGCACGCACGCGCACCTGTGCTCCACGCCCGCGCCCTCTGTTCGCGGCATGAGCCCCCGACCGCGCCCACTGCTGTGGCCCTCTGTCGCTGATGCCCGTCGCTGCCGCTGCTCATCATCGCGACCGCGCCTGCGTCCCGCGCCCTGCCCGGCGCCCGACCGTGCTCGCGCGTGGCCGCGCCCGTCCGCTGCTGCTTCTGGCCGCCGCTGCCGCTGCTCAGTTTTAGCTGCTGACGCGCCTTGTTCTGCTACTTGCAGCTGGTCTGCTCTGCTTGCCACTGCATGCACTCCTGCTTGCTGCGGCCTACTGCGTTGCTGCTTGCCTCGCGCCCATGGCTGCTACTGCCGCCGGCTGCTGTTGTTGGAGCTGGCCATGGCGTTGTGTGTGTGGCCGTGAGATGTGCGTGTGTGTGCTATGTGTGAGTGTGTGTTCTGTGTGTGTGTGGCCGGCTTAAATAGTAGACTAGTTTAGGGACTAATTTAGTTAGCTAGTCTAATTAGTAGTACTAGATGATTAGTCCATTAGTAGATGACATGCGGACCCCTGATCGTTTACAGAAAAACAAGTTTTAAGGAAAGCCCAAGTCAATGTCATGTGGCCCCTACACTGTTCATATGTTGACTTGTCAATATTTGACTGGGTCAACCCAACCCACTGACCCCACTGGCATACACTATGGCTAGAATAACACTAGGTGACAAGTATTTTGCTGCTTTATTTTCGAATTAAAAGAATTCTGTAAAGTCAGAAAATCAATGAAAACTTTGCAAATTAATATAAAATAAACTGTACCTTGGATGAAAAAACTTTGGACATGGAAGTTGCTCAGAACGACGAGACGAACCCGGATATGCAGCCCGTTCGTCCGCCGTACAGCAAACACGCAATTTTCCCCCTCCGGTTCATCTGTCCGAAAACGGGAAACACCGGGGATACTTTCCCGGATGTTTCCTCCTTCGCCGGTATCACCTAGTACTGCGTTAGGGCACACCTAGCACCGCGTATTGCTATGTTATGCTTTGTGTTGCTTTGATTGCTTTGTTTTTTATTATGTTCCCCCTTCGTTACTTCTTTCCGGTAGACTCCGAAACTACTGCCGATGTCCGTGTGTTCGACTACATTGAAGATGACCCCTCTCTCTTGCTAGAGCAACCAGGCAAGCCCCCCCTTGATCACCAGATATCGCCTACTCTCCTCTATACTGCTTGCATTAGAGTAGTGTAGCATGTTTCTGCTTTTCGTTAATCCTATCCTGATGCATAGCCTGTCCTTGCTACTACTGTTGTTGCCTTTACCTGCAATCCTAATTCTTAGTATAGGATGCTAGTTTATCATCAGTGGCCATACATTCTTGTCCGTCTGCCATGCTATACTATCGAGCCGTGATCACTCGGGAGGTGATCACGGGTATATACCTATACATAATATATGATACTTGTGGTGACGAAAGACGGGTCGGCTTGTAGGAGTACCCGCGAGTGATCCACAGATTGGGTCCGAAAGGACGTTTGTCCCGACGGCCCTCTGAGTGGATCTTTGTGGCGAAGCGACAGGGCAGGTTGAGACCACCTAGGAGAGAGGTGGGCCTGGCCCTGGTCGGCGTTCGTGGTTATTTCAAAATAACACGTTTAACGAGATCTTTGTATTTGATCTGAGTCTGGCTACTGGCCTATACGCACTAACCATCTACGCGTGGACAGTTATGGGCACTCGACGTTGTGGTATCAGCCGAAGCCTTCGTGACGTCAGCGACTGAGCGGCGCGCGCCGGATTGGAACGTAAGCCTGCTCTTGTATTAAGGGGCTAGTTCTGCTTCCGGCCGCCCTCACAACGTGCAGGTGTGCAATGGGCGATGGGCCCAGACCCCTGCGCCATAGGATTTAGACCGGCATGCTGACCTCTCTGTTGTGCCTAGGTAGGGCTGCGACGTGTTGATCTTCCGAGGCCGGGCATGACCCAGGAAAGTGTGTCCGGCCAAATGAGATCGAGCATGTTGGGTTATGTGGTGCACCCCTGCAGAGAAGTTAATCTATTCGAATAGCCGCGATCTTTGATAACAGGACAACTTGGAGTTGTACCTTGACCTTATGACAATTAGAACCGGATACGTAATAAAACACACCCTTTCAAGTGCCAGATACAATCCGGTGGTCGCTCTCTAACAGGCGACGAGGAGAGGATCGCCGGTTAGGATTATGCTATGTGATGCTACTTGATGAACTTACCATCTACTCTCTTCTCCTGCTTCAAGATGGAGGTTACCAGAAGCGTAGTCTTCGAAAGGACTAGCTATCCCCTCTCATTCCAGCATTCTGCAGTTCAGTCCATATATGATACCCTTATTCCATTTGATACCAATGCATACATATGTAGTGTAGCTCCTTGCTTGCGAGTACTTTGGATGAGTACTCACCGTTGCTTTTCTTCCCCTTCTCCCCTTTCCTATACCTGATTGCTTCGACCAGACGATGGAGCCCAGGAGCCAGACGCCACTGTCGATAACGACTACTACTACTCGGGAGGTGCCTACTACTACATGCAGCCCGCTGACGACGACCAGGAGTAGTTTAGAAGGATCCCAGGCAGGAGGCATGCGCCTATTTCGATCTGTATCTCAGTTTGTGCTAGCCTTCTTAAGGCAAACTTGTTTAACTTATGTCTGTACTCACATATTGTTGCTTCCGCTGACTCGTCTATGATCGAGCTCTTGTATTCGAGCCCTCGAGGCCCCTGGCTTGTAATATGATGCTTGTATGACTTATTTTTATTTGTAGAGTTGTGTTGTGATATCTTCCCGTGAGTCCCTGATCTTAATCGTACACATTTGCGTGTATAATTAGTGTACGATTGAATCGGGGGCGTCATAGTTCAGTTGTTCAACGAACTGCATGCTCACAAACTTGACATTTTCCGTCTAAATTTTGGGGAAATCATTCTTCTACCCAAGACGAAAGATGCGAGTCGGATTCAACAATATAGACCGATTTGCTTACTAAATGTAAGTTTTAAATCTTCACCAAGGTCGCCACTAACCGTCTGAACGTGGTGACAGACCATATAGTCAAACCATCTCAAACAGCTTTCATTCAAGGACGAAACATTTTGGATGGAGTTGCTGTCCTTCATGAAACGGTTCATGAGCTTCATCACAAAAACTTGAACGGAGTCATTTTTAAAATCGACTTCGAGAAAGCTTATGATAAAGTAAAGTGTCCCTTTCTGCTACAAACATTCTGAATGAAAGGGTTTTCCGATACTTGGTGTCGATGGGTTGAGAGCTTTGTGTCCGGAGGTAGTGTCTCCATTAAGGTAAATGATGATGTAGGCAACTATTTTCAGACAAAGAAGGGGCTTCATCAGGGGGACCCCGCATCACCCATCTTGTTCAATATTGTGACTGATATGCTAGCCACTCTCATCGAGAGGGCCAAGTCAGCAGGTCAAGTACCGGGGTCATTCCTCATTTAGTAGAAGGAGGCCTATCAATATTGCAGTACGCGGACGACACTATTTTGTTTTTGGATCATGACTTAGAAAAGGCCAGAAACCTCGAACTGCTGTTATGTGCTTTCGAGGATTTATCTGGACTAAAGATTAATTTTCATAAGAGTGAACTCTTCTGCTTCGACGAGGCCGCAGAAGCCTCACAAGATTATGCTGAAATCTTTGGTTGTCAACTTGGACAATTTCCGATTCGATATTTGGGTATCCCGATTCATTATCGGCGATTGACAATAGTTGAATGGAAGCATGTTGAAGAGAGATTGGAGAAACGTCTGGCTAGTTGGAAGGCCAAACTCCTATCATATGGGGGGCGATTAATTCTGATTAACTCCGTCCTTACCAATATGGTGTTGGGGAACGTGGTAATTTCGAAAATTTTCCTACGCACACGCAAGATCATGGTGATGCACAGCAACGAGAGGGGAGAGTGTTGTCTACGTACCAACGCAGACCGACTGCGGAAGCGATCACACAACGTAGAGGAAGTAGTCGTACGTCTTCTTCCCGATCCGACCGATCCAAGCACCGTTACTCCGGCACCTCCGAGTTCTTAGCACACGTTCAGCTCGATGACGATCCTCGGGCTCCGATCCAGCAAAGCGTCGAGGAAGAGTTCCGTCAGCACGATGGCGTGGTGACTATCTTGATGTACTACCGACGCAGGGCTTCGCCTAAGCACTACAACGGTATGATCGAGGTGGAATTTGGTGGCAGGGGGCACCGCACACGGCTAAGGAACGATCTCAAGGATCAACTTGTGTGTCTTGGGGTGTCCCCTGCCCCCGTATATAAAGGTTGGAGGGAGGGGGGCTGGCCGGCTAGAGAGAGGGAGGCGCAGGGGGAGTCCTACTCCTACCGGGAGTAGGACTCCCCCCTCCAATCCTATTCCAACTAGGACTCTCAAGGGAGAAAGGAGAGAGAGGGGGGCCGGCCCCTTCTCCTAGTCCTACTAGGACTTGGGGAAGGGGGGGCGCGCGGCCAGCTGTGGGCTGCCCCTTTTCTCTTTTCCACTAAGGCCCAATAGGCCCATTAGTCTCCCGGGGGGTTCCGGTAACCCTCCCGGTATTCCGGTAAAATCCCGATTTCACTCGGAACACTTCCTATGTCCAAACATAGGCTTCCAATATATCAATCTTTACGTCTCGACCATTTCGAGACTCCTCGTCATGTCCGTGATCTCATCCGGGACTTCGAACAACCTTCGGTACATCAAAATGCATAAACTCATAATAACTGTCATCGTAACGTTAAGCGTGCGGACCCTACGGTTCGAGAACAATGTAGACATGACCGAGACACGTCTCCGGTCAATAACCAATAGCGGGACCTGGATGCCCATATTGGCTCCTACATATTCTACGAAGATCTTTATCGGTCAGACCGCATAACAACATACGTTGTTCCCTTTGTCATCGGTATGTTACTTGCCCGAGATTCGATCGTCGGTATCCAATACCTAGTTCAATCTCGTTACCGGCAAGTCTCTTTACTCGTTCCGTAATACATCATCTCACAACTAACATATTAGTTGCAGTGCTTGCAAGGCTTATGTGATGTGCATTACCGAGAGGGCCCAGAGATACCTCTCCGACAATCGGAGTGACAAACCCTAATCTCGAAATACGCCAACCCAACATCTACCATTGGAGACACCTGTAGTACTCCTTTATAATCACCCAGTTACGTTGTGACGTTTGGTAGTACCCAAAGTGTTCCTCCGGTAAACGGGAGTTGCATAATCTCATAGTTATAGGAACATGTATAAGTCATGAAGAAAGCAATAGCAACATACTAAACGATCGGGTGCTAAGCTAATGGAATGGGTCATGTCAATCAGATCATTCTACTAATGATGTGACCTCGTTAATCAAATAACAACTCTTTGTTCATGGTTAGGAAACATAACCATCTTTGATTAACGAGCTAGTCAAGTAGAGGCATACTAGTGACACTCTGTTGGTCTATGTATTCACACATGTATTATGTTTCCGGTTAATACAATTCTAGCATGAATAATAAACATTTATCATGATATAAGGAAATAAATAATAACTTTATTATTGCCTCTAGGGCATATTTCCTTCAGTCTCCCACTTGCACTAGAGTCAATAATCTAGATTACACAATAATGATTCTAACACCCATGGAGCCTTGGTGCTGATCATGTTTTGCTCGTGGAAGAGGCTTAGTCAACGGGTCTGCAACATTCAGATCCGTATGTATCTTGCAAATCTCTATGTCTCCCACCTGGACTAAATCCCGGATGGAGTTGAAGCGTCTCTTGATGTGTTTGGTCCTTTTGTGAAATCTGGATTCCTTTGCCAAAGCAATTGCACCAGTATTGTCACAAAAGATTTTCATTGGACCCGATGCACTAGGTATGACACCTAGATCGGATATGAACTCCTTCATCCAGACTCCTTCGTTTGCTGCTTCCGAAGCAGCTATGTACTCCGCTTCACATTTAGATCCCGCTACGACGCTTTGTTTAGAACTGCACTAACTGACAGCTCCACCGTTTAAAGTAAACACGTATCCGGTTTGCGATTTAGAATCGTCCGGATCAGTGTCAAAGCTTGCATCAACGTAACCTCTTACGGTGAGCTCTTTGTCACCTCCATATACGAGAAACATATCCTTAGTCCTTTTCAGGTATTTCAGGATGTTCTTGACCGCTGTCCAGTGATCCATTCCTGGATTACTTTGATACCTCCCTGCTAAACTTATAGCAAGGCACACATCAGGTCTGGTACACAACATTGCATACATGATAGAGCCTATAGCTGAAGCATAGGGAACATCTTTCATTTTCTCTCTATCTTCTGCAGTGGTCGGGCATTGAGTCTGACTCAACTTCACACCTTGTAACACAGGCAAGAACCCTTTCTTTGCTTGATCCATTTTGAACTTCTTCAAAATCTTGTCAAGGTATGTGCTCTGTGAAAGTCCAATTAAGCGTTTTGATCTATCTCTATAGATCTTTATGCCTAATATGTAAGCAGCTTCCCCGAGGTCTTTCATCGAAAAACTTTTATTCAAGTATCCCTTTATGCTATCCAGAAATTCTATATCATTTCCAATCAGCAATATGTCATCCACATATAATATCAGAAATGCTACAGAGCTCCCACTCACTTTCTTGTAAATACAGGCTTCTCCAAAAGTCTGTATAAAGCCAAATGCTTTGATCACACTGTCAAAGCGTTTATTCCAACTCCGAGATGCTTGCACCAGTCCATAAATGGATCGCTGGAGTTTGCATACTTTGTTAGCTCCCTTTGGATCGACAAAACCTTCTGGTTGTATCATATACAACTCTTCTTCCAGAAATCCATTCAGGAATGCAGTTTTGACATCCATCTGCCATATTTCATAATCATAAAATGCGGCAATTGCTAACATAATTCTGACGGACTTAAGCATCGCTACGGGTGAGAAGGTCTCATCGTAGTCAACCCCTTGAACTTGTCGAAAACCTTTCGCGACAAGTCGAGCTTTATAGACAGTAATATTACGTCAGCGTCAGTCTTTTTCTTGAAGATCCATTTATTCTCAATTGCTTGCCGATCATCGGGCAAGTCAACCAAAGTCCATACTTTGTTTTCATACATGGATCCCATCTCAGATTTCATGGCCTCAAGCCACTTTGCGGAATCTGGGCTCACCATCGCTTCTTCATAGTTCGTAGGTTCATCATGATCTAGTAGCATGACTTCCAGAACTGGATTACCGTACCACTCTGGTGCGGATCTCACTCTGGTTGATCTACGTGGTTCAGTAGTATCTTGTCCTGAAGCTTCATGATCATCATCATTAGCTTCCTCACTAATTGGTATAGGTGTCGCAGAAACAGTTTTCTGTGATGTACTATTTTCCAATAAGGGAGCAGGTACAGTTACCTTGTCAAGTTCTACTTTCCTCCCACTCACTTCTTTCGAGAGAAACTCCTTCTCTAGAAAGTTTCCGAATTTAGCAACAAAAGCCTTGCCTTCGGATCTGTGATAGAAGGTGTATCCAATAGTTTCCTTTGGATATCCTATGAAGACACATTTCTCCGATTTGGGTTCGAGCTTATCAGGTTGAAGCTTTTTCACATAAGCATCGCAGCCCCAAACTTTAAGAAACGACAACTTTGGTTTCTTGCCAAACCATAGTTCATAAGGTGTCGTCTCAACGGATTTTGATGGTGCCCTATTTAACGTGAATGCGGCCGTCTCTAAAGCATAACCCCAAAACGATAGCGGTAAATCAGTAAGAGACATCATAGATCGCACCATATCTAGTAAAGTACGATTACGACGTTCGGACACACCATTACGCTATGGTGTTCCGGGTGGCGTGAGTTGCGAAACTATTCCACAATTTTTCAAATGTACACCAAACTCGTAACTCAAATATTCTCCTCCACGATCAGATCGTAGAAACTTTATTTTCTTGTTACGATGATTTTCAACCTCACTCTGAAATTCTTTGAACTTTTCAAATGTTTCAGACTTATGTTTCATTAAGTAGATATACCCATATCTGCTTAAATCATCTGTGAAGGTGAGAAAATAACGATATCCGCTACGAGCCTCAATATTCATCGGACCACATACATCGGTATGTATGATTTCCAATAAATCTGTTGCTCTCTCCATAGTACCGGAGAACGGTGTTTTAGTCATCTTGCCTATGAGGCACGGTTCGCAAGTACCAAGTGATTCATAATCAAGTGGTTCCAAAAGCCCATCAGTATGGAGTTTCTTCATGCGCTTTACACAGATATGACCTAAACGGCAGTGCCACAAATAAGTTGCACTATCATTATTAACTTTGCATCTTTTGGCTTCTACATTATGAATATGTGTATCACTATCATCGAGATTCAACAAGAATAGACCACTCTTCAAAGGTGCATGACCATAAAAGATATTACTCATATAAATAGAACAACCATTATTCTCTGATTTAAATGAATAACCGTCTCGCATCAAACAAGATCCAGATATAATGTTCATGCTCAACGCTGGCACCAAATAACAATTATTTAGGTCTAATATTAATCCCGAAGGTAGATGTAGAGGGAGCGTGCCGACTGCGATCACATCGACTTTGGAATCGTTTCCCACGCGCATCGTCACCTCGTCCTTTGCTAGCGTCCGCTTATTCCGTAGTCCCTGTTTCGAGTTGCAAATATTAGCAACAGAACCAGTATCAAATACCCAGGTGCTACTGCGAGCTCTAGTAAGGTACACATCAATAACATGTATATCACATATACCTTTGTTCACTTTGCCATCCTTCTTATCCGCCAAATACTTGGGGCAGTTCCGCTTCCAGTGACCAATCTGCTTGAAGTAGAAGCACTCAGTTTCAGGCTTAGGTCCAGACTTGGGTTTCTTCTCCTGAGTAGCAACTTGCTTGCTGTTCTTCTTGAAGTTTCCCTTCTTCTTCCCTTTGCCCTTTTTCTTGAAACTAGTGGTTTTGCTAACCATCAACACTTGATGCTCCTTCTTGATTTCTACCTCCGCAGCTTTCAGCATTGCGAAGAGCTCGGGAATAGTCTTGTTCATCCCTTGCATATTATAGTTCATCACGAAGCTCTTGTAGCTTGGTGGCAGTGATTGGAGTATTCTGTCAATGACGCAGTCATCTGGAAGATTAACTCCCATCTGAATCAAGTGATTATTATACCCAGACATTTTGAGTATATGCTCACTGACAGAACTGTTCTCCTCCATCTTGCAGCTATAGAACTTATTGGAGACTTCATATCTCTCAATTCGGGCATTTGCTTGAAATATCAACTTCAACTCCTGGAACATCTCATATGCTCCATGACGTTCAAAACGTCGTTGAAGTCCCGATTCTAAGCCGTAAAGCATGGCACACTGAACTATCGAGTAGTCATCAGCTTTGCTCTGCCAGATGTTCATAACATCTGGCGTTGCTCCAGCAGCAGGCCTGTCACCCAGCGGTGCTTCCAGGACGTAATTCTTCTGTGTAGCAATGAGGATAATCCTCAGGTTACGGACCCAGTCCGTGTAATTGCTACCATCATCTTTCAACTTTGCTTTCTCAAGGAACGCATTAAAATTTAACGGAACAACAGCACGAGCCATCTATCTACAATCAACATAAACAAGCAAGATACTATCAGGTACTAAGTTCATGATAAGTTTAAGTTCAGTTAATCAAATTACTTAAGAACTCCCACTTAGATAGACATCCCTCTAATCCTCTAAGTGATCACGTGATCCAAATCAACTAAACCATAACCGATCATCACGTGAGATGGAGTAGTTTTCAATGGTGAACATCGTTATGTTGATCATATCTACTATATGATTCACGCTCGACCTTTCGGCCTCCGTGTTCCGAGGCCATATTTGTATATGCTTGGCTCGTCAAGTATAACCTGAGTATTCTGCGTGTGCAACTGTTTTGCACCCGTTGTATTTGGACGTAGAGCTTATCACACCCGATCATCACGTGGTGTCTGGGCACGACGAACTTTGGCAACGGTGCATACTCAGGGAGAACACTTCTTGATAATTTAGTGAGAGATCATCTTATAATGCTACCGTCAATCAAAGCAAGATACAATGCATAAAAGGATAAACATCACATGCAATCAATATAAGTGATATGATATGGCCATCATCATCTTGTGCTTGTGATCTCCATCTCCGAAGCACCGTCATGATCACCATCGTCACCGGCGCGACACCTTGATCTCCATCGTAGCATCGTTGTCGTCTCGCCAATCTTATGCTTCCACGACTATCACTACCGCTTAGTAATAAAGTAAAGCATTACATCGCGATTGCATTGCATACAATAAAGCGACAACCATATGGCTCCTGCCAGTTGCCGATAACTCGGTTACAAAACATGATCATCTCATACAATAAAATCAGCATCATGACTTGACCATATCACATCACAACATACCCTGCAAAAACAAGTTAGACGTCCTCTACTTTGTTGTTGCAAGTTTTACGTGGCTGCTACGGGCTTAAGTAAGAACTCATCTCACCTACGCATCAAAACCACAACGATAGTTCGTCAAATAGACTCCGTTTTAACCTTCTCAAGGACCGGGCGTAGTCACACTTGGTTCAACTAAAGTTGGAGAGACAGTCTTCCGCAAGCCATCTATGTGCAAAGCACGTCGAGGGAACCGGTCTCGCGTAAGAGTACGCGTAAGGTTGGTCCGGATCGTCTCACCCAACAATACCGCCGAACCAAAGTATGACATGCTGGTAGGCAGTATGACTTGTATCGCCCACAACTCACTTGTGTTCTACTCGTGCAAATAACATCAAACCATAAAACCTAGGCTCGGATGCCACTGTTGGGGAACATGGTAATTTCGAAAATTTTCCTACGCACACGCAAGATCATGGTGATGCACAGCAACGAGAGGGGAGAGTGTTGTCTACGTACCAACGCAGACCGACTGCGGAAGCGATCACACAACGTAGAGGAAGTAGTCGTACGTCTTCTTCCCGATCCGACCGATCCAAGCACCGTTACTCCGGCACCTCCGAGTTCTTAGCACACGTTCAGCTCGATGACGATCCTCGGGCTCCGATCCAGCAAAGCGTCGAGGAAGAGTTCCGTCAGCACGACGGCGTGGTGGCGATCTTGATGTACTACCGACGCAGGGCTTCGCCTAAGCACTACAACGGTATGATCGAGGTGGAATTTGGTGGCAGGGGGCACCGCACACGGCTAAGGAACGATCTCAAGGATCAACTTGTGTGTCTTGGGGTGTCCCCTGCCCCCATATATAAAGGTTGGAGGGAGGGGGGCTGGCCGGCCAGAGAGAGGGAGGCGCAGGGGGAGTCCTACTCCTACCGGGAGTAGGACTCCCCCCTCCAATCCTATTCCAACTAGGACTCTCAAGGGAGAAAGGAGAGAGAGGGGGGCCGGCCCCTTCTCCTAGTCCTACTAGGACTTGGGGAAGGGGGGGGGCGCGGCCAGCTGTGGGCTGCCCCTTTTCTCTTTTCCACTAAGGCCCAATAGGCCCATTAGTCTCCCGGGGGGTTCCGGTAACCCTCCCGGTATTCCGGTAAAATCCCGATTTCACCCGGAACACTTCCTATGTCCAAACATAGGCTTCCAATATATCAATCTTTACGTCTCGACCATTTTGAGACTCCTCGTCATGTCCGTGATCTCATCCGGGACTCCGAACAACCTTCGATACATCAAAATGCATAAACTCATAATAACTGTCATCGTAACGTTAAGCGTGCGGACCCTACGGTTCGAGAACAATGTAGACATGACCGAGACACGTCTCCGGTCAATAACCAATAGCGGGACCTGGATGCCCATATTGGCTCCTACATATTCTACGAAGATCTTTATCGGTCAGACCGCATAACAACATACGTTGTTCCCTTTGTCATCGGTATGTTACTTGCCCGAGATTCGATCGTCGGTATCCAATACCTAGTTCAATCTCATTACCAGCAAGTCTCTTTACTCGTTCCGTAATACATCATCTCACAACTAACATATTAGTTGCAGTGCTTGTAAGGCTTATGTGATGTGCATTACCGAGAGGGCCTAGAGATACCTCTCCGACAATCGGAGTGACAAACCCTAATCTCGAAATACGCCAACCCAACATCTACCATTGGAGACACCTGTAGTACTCCTTTATAATCACCCAGTTACGTTGTGACGTTTGGTAGTACCCAAAGTGTTCCTCCGGTAAACGGGAGTTGCATAATCTCATAGTTATAGGAACATGTATAAGTCATGAAGAAAGCAATAGCAACATACTAAACGATCGGGTGCTAAGCTAATGGAATGGGTCATGTCAATCAGATCATTCTACTAATGATGTGACCTCGTTAATCAAATAACAACTCTTTGTTCATGGTTAGGAAACATAACCATCTTTGATTAACGAGCTAGTCAAGTAGAGGCATACTAGTGACACTCTGTTGGTCTATGTATTCACACATGTATTATGTTTCTGGTTAATACAATTCTAGCATGAATAATAAACATTTATCATGATATAAGGAAATAAATAATAACTTTATTATTGCCTCTAGGGCATATTTCCTTCATATGGTTCTCTACATGTTATCATTTTTTCATCTCCCAAAAGGTGTGCTTCAGCGTCTTGATTACTTTAGATCAAGATTTTTTTGGCAAAGTGATTTTGAAACCAAGAAATATCGTTTGGCTAGGTGGAATGTCTTATGTCGTCCAAAAAGCCAAGGGGGACTTGGTATCCAGGATCTAGAGATCAAAAATATTGCATTGCTCAGCAATTGGGTATATAAACTACTCACTGAGGATGGCGTTTGGCAGGAAATCATTCATAATAAATACGTGGGTTCCAAAGCAATCTCCAAAGTTTACTGGAAATCGGGTGACTCACACTTTTGGAGTGGGGTGATGAAAGCTAAAGATTTCTTTTTCCAATTTGGAACGTTCTCGGTCAGGGACGGCTCCCAAATTCGATTCTGGGAAGACACATGGCTGGGGAACAACCCCTTAAACGTGCAATATCCAAGCTTATATCGGATAGTTAGACATAAGTTTGTCACGATTAAGCAAGTGTTGGGTCAAGAAAACCCAGATATTTCTTTTCGTAGAACGCCCTTTGGACCTCGTTTGGCAGCATGGGAGGATTTACTAACCCGTTTGGGAGCCATTCAGCTGTCGGAGGAACCAGACATCTTTCGATGGAAATTGCATCAGAGTGGAAAGTTTTCGGTCAAATCCATGTATGATGCATTGGTACATAATGAGGTCCCAATTGATAATAGAAAATTGTGGAAGCTTAAGATTCCTCTAAGAGTGAAAATTTTCCTATGGTTTCTCAATAAAGGGGTTATCTTAACGAGGGACAATTTGGCACGACGAAATTGGCAAGGCTGCAAAAATGTGTTTTCTGTCACCATGATGAGTCGATTAAACACTTATTTTTTGAATGCAAGTTTGCATGATCTGTATGGGCCATCGTACAAATAGCTTCGAATTTATATCCCCCACATAGTGCACGGAATATATTCGGCAATTGGTTGAGGGGTATAGATAAACAGTTTTCTGCTCACAATCTTGTGGGGACGGCTGCCTTATGTTGGGCACTCTGGCTCACCAGGAATGACATTGTTTTTAACCGTAAATGTGTTCCATCTCCTATGCAGGTTATTCATATATGCTCGCGATCGCTCCGTACATGGTCTATCCTGCAGAAGCTGGAGGACAAAGACCTTTTTATGATGGCGTCTACTCGGGTGGAGCGTTCTGCCCGGGTGATTTTTTACCCCCATGGATGGCGGTGTGATCTTCTGATAGAATCAGTCCCTTTATAGGGTGGGATTTATTTATCTTTACTTCTGGCTTTTGGCCAGTTTATTTCGATCTTTACTTCTTCGAACTTTTGGCTGTGTGCACCTAGTTATGCAGAGGCCGGGTGATCCTTGATGCGATTGTATCAACTCGATATTTCAATTCAATGAAAAGCCCTTTATCGAAAAAAACCACTTTATCTGCCACTCCTCCAATTTTAGTTTTTATTTTCGAAAAATTTCTAATCTATTCATCTTCAATCACGACAGTACAACAAACACCAGAAATAAAAATTACATTCAGATCCGTAGGCCACCTAGCGACTACTACAAGCACTAAAGTGGGTCGAAGGCGCGCCGCCGTCATCATCCCTCCATCGCCAGAGTCGGGCACAACTTGTTGTAGTAGACAGTCGGGAAGTCGTCGTGCTAAGGCCTCATAGGACCAGCGCACCAGAACAGCAACCGTCGTAGATGAAGAATAACATAGATTGAGAGAATTCAACCCGAAGACACATGAACGTAGACGAACAACGACGAGATCCGAGCAAATCCACCAAAGATAGATTCGCCGGAGACACCTCCACACGCCCACCAACGATGCTAGACGCACCGTCGGAACGGGGGCTAGAAGAGGAGACCTTTATTCCATCTTCAGAGAACCGCCGTCGTCTCGCCTTTCTGCGAAGGACACAAACCCTAACAAGACAGGAAAAAAAATGACTAAAAACGGAACCCTCCCGCTGGCACTTAGCAGGATCCACCGCAACTTCATGGCCCTAGGGCCACCGGAGACGAGGCGGACCTACGGCGGCGCCGGCGAGAGGCAGGAACCCTAACTTTCTTTCTTGAAGGAGGAGGAGCGACTTTCTACTTGGCCCTTCTATTTCTTTTTTCTTTTCCCCCCCTCCAATCCTAGTTTGGAGTACAGAAAACATTCAATTGTTTTAGAGAGGAAATATAGATATAGCTAAATAAAGATTGTACGTGTTGGTGTGCTAATGCCTGTCACGCGCATTGTTCACGATCCCTGGTACAAACTTTGATGCGATTCCGCGTATTGGAGATTTGATTAATCGTTAAGAATGGAAGTGATGCAAATAGAGTACGACACTACTATGTCGCAGCGTGTTTGTCAACTTCTTCCAAGTGTTCGTCTTTGGTAGGCAACAAACAGGACGCAATCCTGCTTTTTGTCGTACATATTTTCCCCACCATGCCACTTTATCTGCCACTCCTCCGATCCTTGTTTGGAGTACAGAAAACACTCCAGTTGTTTTAGCGAGAAAATACAGGAATATTTGGCGTAATACTGATAGTAACAGCATCTATCAGGACTGACGAGAGATAGTAACGAGAAGGATTCATATAATTGCCCAGAGTTATGAACAGTGGTTCAGACATGATGCATGGTCGCAAGCCGACCACTCACACTCATACACCGATACTCGCACGTGCCATCTGATATCTGACCATCACAACGGATAAGATCTCTACTCGTTCTCAATTAATCCTTGACACCGACAACAACAAATCCTTGCAAATAATTGAGCCTGATCACGACACCAATGGAAACGGCATTGCACGCACGACTATGACCGAATCCTGCACACCAGCGAGCTCGTCGACACAGAAGGCACGAAGGAAGGGACATCGCGTTCCAGAACAAGATCGCCGTCTCATCCCAAGAAAACATCATGTCACCGCAACCACCGCGGAGACCTATCCGATGCGACCAAAAATGGTTTCGGCTCAGAGCGCCGGAGGATCACGGCGTTCTCATGCAACTGTTTCTCAGGAACCTCCCCCGGAACGCAATAGTTTAGCGGTGCCGCGTCGCGGCCAAAGCCCAAATGATATGCGCTATGAGAAGGAATTGTGTACAGACATCTTTTTTCCCCGGCTAGTTTCTTAAGCTGGCATGACAGCTCCATGTGTAGGTCTACCGAGGGGCACACACACATCGACGACAGCTCGGAAATCTTGGCAGGCAAAAACAAGAGAAGGTGAGATCAGGGGCGTGACACGGTCGGATCCTTCGTGGGTTTGATTCAAATTTGCCTGCGTTTCCCTAGAAGCATCCCGATATAAATCACCGCGACAGTACTAGTGGTAGTACTGTGGAAGATAAAACAACTGAACCGAGGAAAACAAATGCTGAGTTGCAGGCGCGACGTGTCAGAGTTTGTCTGCTGAAAACAAAGGTTGGGAGCAGTACACTGCAGGAACAGTCTTGGCCTGTGATTTTCTAAATTGCGTACAAGTGCCATTTGAAAATTGTACTCGGCCTACAGTATCAGATACTATTATAGCACTGGCGCTATAGATGCTTTCGGTTTTGTGCTCTAACTATTACTTATAAAATACACCCGGCCTACAGCATCTGCAAGGTGGAACACATTTGTTTCAGATATATAGTATAATTAGAGGGCAGCACTGGGCGCCGGTGCGCCGGCCGAAAGTTTCGGCCGGTCTGCCCACAGCCGCCCGATCTGGCTGCACGAGACTGTGAGATTGCAGCTTCTATTCTATTTTTTTTTCCTTACCTTATCCTCGTCTTTAGCACACAAAGAAAGGAGCGAGCCAGTCAAGGCCGCCATGGATGTGCGATCATGAAGCCCGCGCTTGCCGCCTTGGCACCGTCCGTGCTCGTCGCCCTGGCCATGGCGCCACCCGCGCTCGTCGCTGGTCCCCATCCTCGCCGGCGGTCCTCGTCGCCGGTCCCGCGTTCGTCCTTGGCCTCGTGCTCGCCGACAACCCGCGCTTGCCGCCGTATCCTTGGCCGGCCATGCTCGTTCTCGGCCTCGTGCTCGGTGTCGCATCCTTGGGCGCCCGCGTTTATCGGCCATGGCAACTCCGGTGACAGTCGTAACAAAAACCAACAATGGTTGCAGCAATTCTTCCTCGTCGCCGCCGTCGTTGCTCGCGACTCCACCATGGATGGATGTAGCAAAATCCCACGCCAGTAGTAGCAAAATCCGAGGACGATTGCGACAAAAAAAGGCACCACCATAGTACGCTGCAATAGATGTAGCAAATTCCGTCGCCGGTAGTAGCAAAATTTGGCGACGGTAGTAGCAAAAAACTTGGCCATTTCCAGCAAAGTTCTTGTCGTCGGTTGCCGCGACGCATGAAACAACTACATCTGCGGTTGCAGCTTGCAGCGGCGACGCTTGTAGCTCTCCCCGGTTGTAGCTCCGCCGCCGCAGCTCGCTGTTGATGCTCATCGCTGCACGAAATTGCATCGATGACGGCTACCGGGCCATCAACTATGATTGCAGCTCCGGTGGCAACGCACGCCGGTTGAAACTTTTCGCACATACGATTGAAGCTTTTTCTACAATGGATGCAACTTTTCTGATTATGCAGTATATGGTTGTAGCTTTCTCTTTCAATAGTTGTAGCTTTTTTCATCTACGGTCGAAACTTTTCTATCAACGGTTGCAACTATTTTTCTTTGTAGCAGTCTTGGTTAATCATTTCTCTATCGCTTCGGTTGAATCTTTTTTCATCAAGGATTGTAGCATTTTATGTCAACGGTTGTAGCATTCCGCCATGGCAATGACTGCTTGCAGCTTTTCATATATCTGGTTGAAGCTTTTTTCATCTTGTTTGAAGCTTTTTGGTTAGCGGTTGTAGTATGAGCGCGTGCAGGCGTGCAGCAGGTTCTGCAATGCCTCCACCACCGTCAGGCCGAGGGTCACCGGAGTCTGTACGGGATGTCGGTTCCAGTAAAAAACTCATCGGTTGTAGCAAAAAATGATGCTGGTTCCAGCAATCACGGTGGCTGGTTCCAGCATGGGTGGTGTTGGTTCCAGCATGCGGCCTCAACGGCCATGGCGGAGCTCGCCAGAGCTGCGGCTGCAACTAGATGCGTGGTGGCTCCCCTATCGCACATCACCTCGCCTCCGTTGCACATCACCGAGGTCGCCGCGGCTCGCCGTCGCCATGAAGCAAAAAGAAGAGATGGGATCGAGAGACGGAGAAAACAAAGACACCCGCGTGAGAGGATAAGGCTAGCGGGACGAGGGCGTGGGCCGTGGTCATGGCACCCCCTGCATGAAAGGATCCAGCACGATCCAATTCCACATGCCCGACTCGCACGTGACCAGCCGAAACGCTCGGACGGTGCACCGTGGAGAAACGTTTCCCATAATTAAAAGGATAGGCGCGTTCTTTTAGGACTACGATGTTTGCATCACCGGTTCCAAAAGAAGAAGAAACAAACAAGAAAAGTGTATGTTTGTATTTAATTTCAAATGAGAACGGTGCACGAATTGGTCCATGAATTGATATAAATATACAAATGCAAGTTGCCGATTATATAATACCGGTAGTTATCTTGTACATCACTAGCGTTTTCTTGGCCTAGATAAAGCCATGCGCATGTCTTCAAAGTTTAATCAACTACTACTACTACGTACACGAAAGAGAAGTATTCGTGGAGCACTTCTCAAGTCGAAAATCGCAATGCATGACGTTTGACGTCCAACCTTGTTCTACGCGTACCCCAGAAAGAGGAAGGGGAACTTGTTCAAATGAAGCGAAAAGAAGAGAAGAAGTCAAATACGGGCCACCGAAATAGAAATTCCAAACCCAACCGTCCGCAAAAAAGGAAATTGCAGAATTCGGACCCGTGTGCGATCTTTGACCCCATTTCTCTTCAGAAAAGAAAATGCCAAAGTGAGAAGAGGAGAGAACAGCGTGATCAACGCTGAATTGACGGCGCATCCGTGCATGCCGATGCTGACAACGCGAGAGCTAGCTTGTACTGCTCTGTGGTTGGATGAAGCGCCGCAACGATGATGATCTGACGCGCGTACGTCTATGATCGCCTCGACGGATCTCAAGCTTTTTGCACGGGCAAATGATGGTCGGATGTGACGCCGGTTTACCGGCGGTCGTACTCGTACGCCTAACCTAATCAACTCCCAAGAAAACGAACGCCAAGGACATCAAGTTCCCGGAGAAAGATCAGCGCTTAACTCGTGTCCGGAATTACGGTTCTGGAAGAACCAAGGCGAGCGGCTTCATCAATTGGACCAGGTAGGTACTCCCTCCGTTTCTTCTCACTCCACATATAAAATTTGATTAAAGTCAAACTACGTAAAGTTTAACTAAATTTATGTAAAAAAATATGAACATCTATAATATTAAAACTATATAGTATGAAAATACATTTTATGATGCATCTGATAATATTGATTTTATATTATCAATGTTTATATTTTTTAATATAAAGTTAGTCAAATTTTATAATGCTTGATTTTGACCAAACCTTATATACAAACTAAAAAAAACAAAGGAAGTACGTAGACTGACGGCGGTTAGTTGCATCGTCGCTTATTTGGTGGCCAATCATCAGGCACTTCCTTCCCTTCGATCAAATGCGGCAGGCCGGGCGATGTGGGGAAATATTCGATGGGCTCGCCGGTGCATGCACGGGCGACATGGCTGGCCGCCGGCCGCGCCCACTCATACGTCTCTACATTGCGGCTGGTCTGAGTGGTGTGGGTGCATCCCACCTTGCCGCCGCCGCCGCGCGTTGCTTCATGCCGTTGGCTGCCACGCATGCGCGCACCCGCCTAGCTCGGTTGTGCTGCGTGGCCACGTCACCGCTTGCTGGTTCGCGCGACGGGCTCCGCATTTGCCTGCCCGTGCCACCGGGCTCCCGGCCGAAGATGTCCGATTTGTTTTTTGTTTTTTTCAAAACGGAGGTAAAAGATTTGTCTCATCCATTAAATAAGAGAAGAAAAAAGTTTTACAAGTAACCCACGATCACAGCATGGCGATTACTCGCGTACAGCAACAAGCCCTAATTTTTTAGCACCCGTGGTAACCCAAAGATTGGCCTCAACAACTATGCTATTATGATTGGCGGCGGGGTACTCTTGTGTCGGAAAACTCGGGCGTTTCTCTCGTTCTAAATAGACCAAGAGACAAGCATGGTGAGGAAGGCCATAGCTCGCCTGTTGGGGTTACGCATGTCAATTCTCCGATCCCACCATCTCACGAGTGAGTCCTCAAGCTGCCAGCTGGAGGTGTCCATGTGTGCGAGCCGAAACTTCTCAATGATCAAGCGCCACAATCCAATAGAGAAGTGGCATTGGACGAAGAGGTGGATGCACGTTTCTTGTTGTCTCTTGCAAAGAGGGCAGGAACCACAATTATCCCATCCACGCCACTCCAGCCGGTCGGCGGTCCATATCCGATCTTGCAAAGCAAGCCATGCGAAGAATTCGATCTTTGGAGGAGCCCACGCTTTCCAAATCATGAAGTCCATGGGAGAGAGCATCAAGCCAAGAAATTGAGCCATGTATGCAGTTGCCGCCGTGTATATCCCATCCACTGCATGCTTCCAAACGATGTCATCCTCGGCACGGTCACCAAGTTGAAAGTCATTCACAAGCATCCATAAGGAGAAAAGCTCCTGAATGTGGCCTTCGGAGACGATGGTTTGGGGTTTGATCTTTTCCATCTAGGCATTCCCATGAAGGGCCTCGCGTACTTTCCAATTCTTTCTTGTCGAGGCCTCATGGATCAGAGGAGCAACGTCCTTGGGCTTGCGGCCAAACAACCATGGGGAGTCCCAGAAAGGCGTTTTAGCCTCATTCCTAATGGTGATGGTGGTAGAAGCATAGAACAAGTCCAGATCTTCGACGGTACACGGGTTTCCCAGCCCAACCCAAAGTTTGTTGGGTTCCTTCCATTCATACCATGGCCACCGTAGGCGCAAAGCTCTAGCAAATTTGTCGGTGTTGAGGACCCCAAGGCCTCCGAAAGCCTTAGGCCGACAAACCACATCCCAATTGACCTTACATTTTGCACCGGTCGTCTTGCCAGAACCAGACCAAAGAAAGGCCCTCTCAATCTTGTTGAGATTATGCAGGGTACCCTGTGGCACAATGAGAGGTGTGATGGAGAAAACTGCTTGGGAGGTGATGACTGATCCGACAAGGGCCGTGCGCCCAAAAGTAGTGATGTTTAGGCCATTCCAGGTCACCAATTTACCGACCGCCTTATCATCTAAGTACTGAAAGTCCATCTTCCTTAGTGCCAAACTGAGAGCGGGAGGCCCAAATATTTTATTGGGAATGAGGCACGGGACGCCGGAATACTCCGCAGGATGCGCCTGAGAGGGAGTTGGTTGCACCTAATGGGCACAACCGAGCTCTTAAGGAAGTTGGTGCATAGCCCTGTCACCTCTCCAAATCCCTTTAGGATGGCCGAAAGGTTGTCGATATCCCTCTTAATAGGAGCCATGAAGATGGCCACGTCATCCGCGTACAGGGAGGTTCGTATCATGGCACCGCGCCCTCGGATCTTGTGGATGATACCTTTGCGAGTTGCGAGGTCAAGGATTTAGTGTAGGGGGTCAATGGCAAGGACGAACAACAACGGGGATATGGGGTCCCCTTGCCGAAACCCGCGGCCATGATTGATGGGCGGGCCTGGGAGACCGTTGAGCAATATGCGTGAGGAGGACGTCGAGAGCAAAGCAGCAAACCAATTCCAAAATTTGCAAGGAAACCCCTTGCGTTGCAACAACTCAAGGATGTATTCCTACTTGACCAAGTCGAAAGCTTTTTTGATGTCGAGCTTGAAGAGGAGGGTGGGCGTCTTGCATTTGTGCAGCCGGCGTGCAAAGTTGCGGACGTACATGAAATTGTCATGAATACTCCTCTTCTTAATAAATGCACACTGGGCGTTCGAGACGAGGGCATCCATGTGGGGGGAGAGCCTCAGAGATAGTATCTTGGCAATAATTTTGGCGATGGCGTGCACGAGGCTAATTGGCCTATAATCCGAAATGCCTCCCGCCCCGTCCGTCTTGGGAAAGAGCACCATGTTGGCGGAGTTTAGCCATTGCAAGTGGGCAGTGTGGAGGGACTCGAAGCATTGAATCACCCTCATGACATCATGCTTTATGGTTGGCCAACACCGCTTGAAGAAGGTGCCCGTGAAGCCATCTGGACCGGGGGCCCTGTCCCCAGGCATTTCTTTGATAGCCGCCCACACCTCGTCCTCGGAGATTGGGTCACCTAGATGGAGCAAGTCATGAGTTTGGATGTCAAGCTCATCCCAGTTAAAGTCGACATTGCTCGTGTTTCCTTTCCCCATGACCCCTTGGAAGTGATCATGGATTATCCCCTCTTTTTGTCCATGGTCGGTCACCCAGCCGTGATCATGCTTGATCCTATGTATGTGGTTTTTCCTTCATCTAGCGTTAATGTGGTGGTGGAAGAATTTTGTGTTGGCGTCACCCTCCCTGAGGTTTGCAATTCTAGCGCATTGTCACTTCCTTGCCCTTTGGAGAACTGCAAGGCTGATCACCCTTCGCTTAAGTCGGGTGCGTAGGTCCATCTCCGCCGCTGACAGAAGGCGGTCTTCTTGCGCAATGTCTAGTCGCGGAATGATCATAAGGGCTGCATGGAGCTACACCTTGACTTTGTAAAGGATTCTTTTACTCCACTCAGAGAGACGAAGAGCAGTTTTCTTGAGCTTATGATGTAGGACTTGGCACGGCTCAGAGTGAGCCACATGCTCATTCCAGGCATTTTGGTTGAGTTCTTGAAACCCGGGCAAAGATACCTAGAAGTTCTCAAATTTGAAGGTATGCGGACGCCTTGGCCCCTTAACATTGGCGAGCAAGAGAGGGCAGTGGTTAGAGAGGGATGACGACAGGGCATGGAGGACATGGGTGTTGTGAGTGGTGTCTCACTCGGCGTTGCAGAAGAAGGAATCAAGCTTGCATAAGGTAGGGTTGGCCCGCACGTTGCTCCAAGTGAAGCGTCTATTTTGCAGATGAATTTCCTTGAGCTCACATGATTGAAGTGTAGCACGAAAGCGGTAGATTCTGCTTGTGTTGACATTCTTTTTATTTTTATCACTGGCCCCGTATATTTGGTTGAAGTCTCCGGCGACCACCCAAGAAACGGCTGGCAAAGGCTTGTGAGAGAGAAGCTCCGCAAACAAGACATCTTTGCACGCCGAGTCAGTGGGTCCATACACAGAAGTGAGCTTGAAAGAGGTGTCAGAAGCACGGACACGAAACATTGCCGAGAGACAGTACATCGAGGCCACGATATCGGAGGCGTCAAGTAGGTTTTCATCCCATAACATGAGGATGCCTCCCCTAGTTCCATTCGCCGGGCGCTGAGCGAAGCCACGCAGTCTGTTTCCACCAATGGACAAAGCAATGTACTTGTCAATGGCACACATTTTCGTCTCCTGGAGACAAACCAACTGGCAAGAGAAGCCTGCAATCGTGGTGTTAACTATTGCTCGCCGGTCTGGATAGTTATGTTGGGAAACACAGTAATTTCAAAAAAAAAATATACACACACACAAGATCATGGTGATGCATAGCAACGAGAGGGGAGAGTATTGACCACGTACCCTCGTAGACCGTAAGCGGAAGCGTTATGAGAATGCGGTTGATATAGTCGTACGTCTTCATGACCCGACCGATCCAAGTACCGAACGCACGTCACCTCTGAGTTCAGCACACGTTCAGCTCGATGACGTCCCACGAACTCCGATCCAGCAGAGCTTCGAGGGAGAGTTCCGTCAGCACGACGGCATGATGAAGGTGATGATGTTGCTACCGACGCAGGGCTTCGCCTAAGCACTGCTACGATATGATCGAGGTGGATTATGGTGGAGGGGGCACCGCACACGGCTTGGAACAATCAACTTGTGTGTCTTTGGGTGCCCTCCCCCGCCCCCGTATATAAAGGAGCAAGGGGGAGGCCGGCCGGCCTAGGTGCGCCCCAAGGAGAGGAGGAATCCTCCTCCTAGTAGGAGTAGGATTCATCCTTTCCTAGTCCTACTAGGAAGGGGGAAGGGGGAAGGAAAGAGAGGGAGAGGGAGAGGGAAAGAGGGGCCGCACACCCTCCCCTAGTCCAATTCGGACTCCTCATGGGAGGGGGCGCGCCACCTCCTGGGCTGCAGCCCTCTCTCTCCCCTCAGGCCCACTAAGGCCGAATACTTCCCCGAGGGGTTCCGGTAACCCCTCCGGCACTCTGGTTTTCTCGAAAACCATCCGGAACGCTTCCGTTGTCCGAATAGAGCAATCCAATATATCAATCTTTACGTCTTAACCATTTTGAGACTCCTCGTCATGTCCGTGATCATATCCGGGACTCCGAACTACCTTCGGTACATCAAAACACATAAACTCATAGTACCGATCGTCACCGAACTTTAAGCGTGCGGACCCTACGGGTTCGAGAACTATGTAGACATGACCGAGACTCGTCTCCGGTCAATAACCAATAGCGGAACCTGGATGCTCATATTGGTTCCTACATATTCTACGAAGATCTTTATCGGTCAAACCACATAACAACATATGTTGTTCCCATTGTCATCAGTATGTTACTTGCCCGAGATTCGATCGTCGGTATCCTCATACCTAGTTCAATCTTGTTACTGACAAGTCTCTTTACTCGTTCCGTAATACATCATCCCGCAACTAACTCATTAGTCACAATGCTTGCAATGCTTATAGTGATGTGCATTACCGAGAGGGCCCAGAGATACCTTTCTGACAATCGTAGTGACAAATCCTAATCTCGATCTATGCCAACTCAACAAGTACTATCGGAGACACCTGTAAAGCACCTTTATAATCACCCAGTTAAGTTGTGACGTTTGATAGCAGACAAAGTGTTCCACCGGCACTCGGGAGTTGCATAATCTCATAGTCATAGGAACATGTATAAGTCATGAAGAAAGCAATAGCAACAAACTAAACGATCATCGTGCTAAGCTAAACGGATGGGTCAAGTCAATCACATCATTCTCTAATGATGTGATCCCGTTAATCAAATGAAAACTCATGTCTATGGTTAGGAAACATAACCATCATTGATTCAACAAGCTAGTCAAGTAGAGGCAAACTAGTGACACTTTGTTTGTCTATGTATTCACACATGTACTAAGTTTCCGGTTAATACAATTCTAGCATGAATAATAAACATTTATCATGATATAAGGAAATATAAATAACAACTTTATTATTGCCTCTAGGGCATATTTCCTTCAAGTTAAGCCCCCGTACATTCCAGATCGACAGTGCGTCGCGTGAGTCAGGCGTGGCGCGTCTTGGACCATTTTTTCTATAAAAAATCTAACAGAGTCCATAGATGGATCGCTGGAATTTGCACACTTTGTTAGCACCCTTTGGATCGATAAAACCTTCATGTTGCATCATATACAACTCTTCTTCCAGAAATCCATTCAGGAATACAATCTTTACATCCATTTGCAAAATTTCATAACCATAAAATGCGGCAATTGCTAACATGATTCGGACGGACTTAAGCATTGCTACAGGTGAGAAAGTCTCATCGTAGTCAACTCCTTGAACTTGTCGAAAACCTTTCGCAATAAGTCGAGCTTTGTAGACAATAACATTACCGTCAGTGTTAGTCTTCTTCTTGAAGATCCATTTATTCTCGATGGCTTGCTGATCATCGGTCAAGTCAACCAAAGTCCACACTTTGTTCTCATACATGGATCCTATCTCAGATTTCATGGCCTCAAGCCATTTTGCAGAATCTGGGCTCATCATCGCTTCCTCGTAGTTCGTAGGTTCGTCATGGTCAAGTAACATGACCTCCAGAACATGATTACCGTACCACTCTGGTGCGGATCTTACTCTGGTTGACCTACGAGGTTCGGTAGTAACTTGATCTGAAGTTACATGATCTTCATCATTAGCTTCCTCACTAATTGGTGTAGGAGTCACAGGAACACATTTCTGTGATGAACTACTTTCCAATAAGGGAGCAGGTACAATTATCTCATCAAGTTCTACTTTTCTCCCACTCACTTTTTTCGAGAGAAACTCCTTCTCTAGAAAGGATCCATTCTTAACAACGAATGTCTTGCCTTCAGATCTGTAATAGAAGGTGTATCCAACAGTCTCCTTTGGGTATCCTATGAAGACACATTTCTCCGATTTGGGTTCGAGCTTATCAGGTTGAACCTTTTTCTCATAAGCATCGCAACCCCAAACTTTGAGAAACGACAATTTTGGTTTCTTGCCAAACCACAGTTCATAAGGCGTCGTCTCAACGGATTTAGATGGTGCCCTATTTAACGTGAATGCAACCGCCTCTAAATCATAACCCCAAAACTAGTGGTAAATCAGTAAGAGACATCATAGATCTCACCATATCTAGTAAAGTACGATTATGATGTTCGGACACACCATTACGCTGTGGTGTTCCGGGTGGCGTGAATTGCGAAACTATTCTGCATTGTTTCTAATAAAGACCAAACTCGTAACTCAAATATTCACCTCCACGATCAGAACATAGAAACTTTATTTTCTTGTTACGATGTTTTTCCACTTCACTCAAATTCTTTGAACTTTTCAAATGTTTCAGACTTATATTTTATCAAGTAGATATACCCATATCTGCTCAAATCATCTATGAAGGTGAGAAAATAACGATACCCGCCGCGAGCCTCAACATTCATCGAACCACACACATCAGTATGTATGATTTCCAACAAATATGTTGCTCGCTCCATAGTTTCGGAGAATGGCGTTTTAGTCATCTTGCCCATGAGGCATGGTTCACAAGTACCAAGTGGTTCATAATCAAGTGATTCCAAAAGTCCATCAGAATGGAGTTTCTTCATGCGCTTTACACCAATATGACCTAAATGACAATGCCACAAATAAGTTGCACTATCATTATCAACTCTGCATCTTTTAGCTTCAATATTACGAATATTTGTATCACTTCTATCGAGATTCATCAAAAATAGACCACTCTTCAAGGGTGCATGACCATAAAAGATATTACTCATATAAATAGAACAACCATTATTCTCAGATTTAAATGAATAACCGTCTTGAGTGAAACAAGATCCAGATATAATGTTCATGCTCAACGCTGCACCAAATAATAATTATTTAGGTCTAAAACTAATCCCGGAGGTAGATGTAGAGGTAGCGTGCCGACCGCGATCACATCGACTTTGGAACCATTTCCCACGCGAATCGTCACCTTGTCCATAGCCAATCTTCACTTAATCCGTAGCCCCTGTTTCAAGTTGCAAATATTAGCAACAGAACCAGTATCAAATACCCAGGTGCTACTGAGAGCATTAGTAAGGTACACATCAATAATATGTATATCACTTACCTTTGTTCAGCTTGCCATCCTTCTTATCCGCTAGATACTTGGGGCAGTTCCGCTTCCAGTGACCAGTCCCTTGGCAGTAGAAGCACTTAGTCTCAGGCTTAGGTCGAGACTTGGGCTTCTTCACTTGAGCAGCAACTTGCTTACTGTTCTTCTTGAAGTTCCCCTTCTTCCCTTTACCCTTTTCCTTGAAACTGGTTGTCTTGTTGACCATCAACACTTGATGCTCCCACTACTAGGAAAAGGGCTATAGATGAAATTGACATTAATGGCGCACCAGAGAAGTGGTGCGCCACTACTATATACTAATGGCGCACCATGTGGTGATGCGCCATTAGTGTGGAAGACACTAATGGCGCACCAGACACAAGGTGCACCACTAGGAACAATTTTTTTTTCATTTTTCCAAACATACTAATGGCGCATCCAGACAAAGTGCGCGATTAGTATTTCTAAATAGTAATGGCGCACCAGCCACAGAGTGCGCCATTAGTTGTTTTGAAAAAAATAAAAAAAATTGTTAGTAATGCCGAGCCCCACCTCCCCTCGCCCGTCGCCCCCCTTCCCTCGCCGCCCCCTTGCCCTACCTCCCCTCGCTCCGTCGACGCCCCCGTCCCAACCACCCGCCGCCGCCGCCACCGCCCCCTCGCCCCACCGCCCCTCGCCCCGTCGCCCTGTTCCTCTGCCGCGCGCCCAGCCGGCCTAGGCCCCCGCCGCCCCGCCGCCCAACAGCGCCTCGCTCCCTCCCGCCCGCCCTAGCGCGGCCGGTCCCGCCGCCTGCAGCGACCCCGGCGACCGGTCCATAGGCAGGTACCTAGCCACCGCCCCTCCCCCCCTTCCTCCTGCATCCTCTGCCCGTTCAATTTCTGTTTTCCCGATTCTTCTGTCGGATGAGTGTTTTTTTATTCTAGAAGAATACGTGTCTGATGAGTGCTTGCTATAGTAGATTGGCTGGTATTGCGAGAAGGATGTATGCAACGATGGCTGTTCCTTGACGAGTAGTTGCCACGTGATTTTCCCAGAGCGTGTTCGAGTTCACTTGCGTTGCCTGATAGGTGTTTGTGATAATGCTTGTAGGGGGCAAATCTTCACAAACCGTAGTTTGACTTTTTTCAGATGAGCAAATGTACATGTTAGCAGCAGCAAAACATGTTAGCATCAATTCTAGCTCATTATTCAGTTCAGCCTCTGCTTGCTACTTAATTATGGTGGTAGCTAGTTTAATTTAATGATGTGGCCTGCCTGGAGCATCATTTTTCTTTCTAATAACAATCTAGAGACAGATAAAGTGCTACCTAGCTAGCTACTTTAATAATAAATCTCTTGGCAAGGTCTTATGCTCTGGAACTTTTTTTACTCATGGATTTGTCCAGCCGGGAGAGAGAGAGAGTTCGGATCGTGGTTGCTTTTTGATTCATGACTGCTTGTTGATCCAATATTTACTCAAATTAATGTTGTCCAGTATATGTATGCAATATATGCTAATGGTGGATAATGTTGTCCAGTACAAGCCTCCTCTGCAGCAGAGCTCCGGCTGTGTTGGTAGTCACACCGTGGCACTCGTGTGGCTGAGTTTCTGCTACAGCTACAACCCCTCTTGGTGAGCTCCTCCTTTCCTCTCTCTGTTCTCTCTATGATCTAGCCCTAGTTCATGTTTTAGATGCTTTGGTAGTCCTGCTAGTTCTGGCTATATGTTCCAGATGAGCATCAATTAATTTTGGTGCTCTCTATGATAGCTATATCTTGATCTAGGGTTGCCAGTTGCTGTGCTCTAGGTCATTTGTGATGGCTCTTTGTGGTGGTCATCTTGCTCATCTGATTGAATAACTTTAAATGCATGCAAGCTTGGGTAAGCATGGGGGGAAGCAGCCACCGCCGCTCTGCCTCACCGGAGTACGAGTTGGATGCTTTCGAGTTCTTCAGTATCATACTTTCTTCTTCAGTATCAGCCACGAGGCAGGTATATCAAAGAAGAGATCTCCCCTTCACCCATTTCATTATGATAACTCTGTTGTTTGCTACATCACTCCTTGTCCCAAATTGCAGAGGCTGCCTGACACTTTTATGAAGATGCTGGGTGAAGATCCGCCAGATAATGTGAAGCTCCGACAGGCCGGCAGCGGGGTTCGCAAGCTGTGGGACGTGGAGTTGGTGATTGAGGAGGGCCAGATGTACCTGTGCCGTGGCTGGGAGAAGTTCTACAGTGCCTGCGACCTGCGGACCGGGTACTTTCTTCTCTTCAGGTACGACGATGACGCCACAATGATCATTGTGAAGGTTTTCAACGCGACTATGTGTCGCATGCGCTATGCTAACGACGAAGATGCTAGTGCGTTCTGCCTCTTCTTATTCCTCTACATTTGGCTTTGTCTCACATCGATTGTTAACGGTCATTGTTGCATTTGGACAGGCAATGGGAGCAGCAGCAGCGACACTAGCTACAGCCAAAGCAGCAGTGATTATGGCTGTAGCAAAAGCAACAATGATTCTGGCTTTAGCGAAAGCAGCAACGATTCTGGCAGCAGCAAAGACAACAAGAAGGATGATCCGGACTGGAGTGCGGGAGAAGAGGAGCAGAGTGAGGGTGAGGAGCTGCAGGATGACGATGGGCATCAGGCTGAGGATGACCTAGCGCTGGTGGTGGCTGACCAATGGCAAGAGATGGTGGTGGTTGACCATGGGCAAGAGATGGTGGTGGCTGACCATGGGCAAGAGATGGTGGTGGTTGGCCATGGGCAAGAGATGGTGGTGGCTGAGGATGACCTAGCGATGGTCGTGCCCGTCCTGCCTGAAGGTGGCCTCGCGATGGTGGTGGTGCCTGACAATGATCACGCACCGGTGGTGGCACCGGCGATCCCACAGCTGGGCGACATGACCACGCCAATTGTGGTAGAAGACTACATCCCACAGCTGCCTCCACCACCTCGCCGCTCTTGGCGCATCAGGCTGAGGAAGGAGAAGGAGAAGAACAATGAGAACTGAACTATGTCAGGTATGTCAGATCTCCAAAATGATATATATATATATATACTTAGTTACCTATGTTATCTCTAATATGCTTAGTTTCCTATAGGTTAGCTCCAAAATAACTTATGTTAGCACAAAATGAACAAGTTTACATAATAAGCTTATAGTCTTCTTCTTATTCTTCTTCTTTTCCAAAATGACATAGGTTAACTTCATTTTACCTAAGTTGGCTCTAATATGCTAACTTAGAGCTTATATGCTTAGTTTCCTATAGGTTAGCTCCAAAATAACTTATGTTAGCACAAAATGATCAAGTTTACATAATAAGCTTATAGTCTTCTTCTTATTCTTCTTGTTTTCCAAAATGACATAGGTTAGCTTCATTTTACCTAAGTTGGCTCTAATATGCTAACTTAGAGCTTATATGCTTAGTTTCCTATAGGTTAGCTTCAAAATTACTTATGTTAGCACAAAATGATCAAGTTTACATAATAAGCTTATAGTCTTCTTCTTATTCTTCTTCTTTTCCAAAATGACATAGGTTAGCTTCATTTTACCTAAGTTGGCTCTAATAAGCTTATAGTCTTCTTCTTATTCTTCTTCTAGTGTTCTTCTTCTTCTTCTAGTATTCTTCTAGTCTTCTTCTTCTTCTTCTTCTTCTTCTAACTTCTTGTTTATCATTTTGCAGATTTGATTTAATTCACGGAAGCTTGCATGGATGGAGTGCTTCTTTTCCATTTGTGTTTTTATTTTGTATCAATGTGAAACTTTTGTGAATTGATGGATAACGGTGTTGGATGATGAACAATGTGAAACTTTTCTAATATGTAACGATGGAACTATGTGTTGGCTATGTATGTATATATGATGAAACTTGTGTGTTGGATATGATTGTTATATGGATGCTTGTTGTATATACATGTGTTGGATATCTCATATGTGAAATAGTGACCTGAGATTAAGAAAAAAACGATTTTTAAAAAAAATTGTTACTAATGGCGCACTTCCATGTGGTGCGCCATTAGTATACCAGATACTAATGGCGCACCTGTGGGATACTAATGGCCCACCTGTGGTGCGCCATTAGTATACCAGATACTAATGGCGCACCTGTGGTGCGCCATTACTAAAATATACTAGTGGCGTGGTACTAGTGGCGCACCAGTAGTGCGCCATTAGTAGGCAAAACTGGTGCGCCACTAGTAGCCCTTTTCCTAGTAGTGTCCTTCTTGATTTCTACCTTCGCAGCCTTTAGCATTACGAAGAGATCGGGAATTGTCTTATCCATCCCTTGCATATTATAGTTCATCACGAAGCTCTTGTAGGTTGGTGGCAGTGATTGAAGAATTCTGTCAATGACACTATCATCCGGAAGATTAACTCCCAGTTGAATCAAGTGATTGTTATACCCAGACATTTTGAGTATATGCTCACTGACTGAACTATTCTCTTCCATCTTGCAGCTGTAGAACTTATTGGAGACTTCATATCTCTCAATCTGGGCATTTGCTTGAAATATTAACTTCAACTCTTGGAACATCTCATATGCTCCATGACGTTCAAAACATCGTTGAAGTCCCAGTTCTAAGCCGTAAAGCATGGCACACTTAACTATCGAGTAGTCATCAGCTTTGCTCTGCCAGACGTTCATAACATCTAGCGTTGCTCCTGCAGTGGGTTTGGCACCTAGCAGTGCTTTTAGGACATAATTCTTCTGCGCAGCGATGATGATAATCCTCAAATTACGAACCCAGTCCGTGTAATTGCTACCATCATCTTTCAACTTTGCTTTCTCAAGGAACGCATTAAAATTTAACGGAACAACAACACGGGCCATCTATCTACAATGACATAGACATGCAAAATACTATCAGGTACTAAGTTCATGATAAATTAAAGTTCAATTAATCATATTACTTAAGAATTCCCACTTAGACAGACATCCCTCTAATCATCTAAGTGATCACGTGATCCATATGAACTAAACCATGTCCGATCATCACGTGAGATGGAGTAGTTTTCAATGGTGAACATCACTATGTTGATCATATCTTCTATATGATTCATGCTCAACCTTTTAGTCTAAGTGTTCCGAGGCCATATCTGCATATGCTAGGCTCTTCAAGTTTAACATGAGTATTCTGCGTGTGCAAAACTGGCTTGCACCCGTTGTATGTGAACGTAGAGCTTATCACACCCGATCATCACGTGGTGTCTCGTCACGACGAACTTTCGCAACGGTACATACTCAGGGAGAACACTTATACCTTGAAATTTAGTGAGAGATCATCTTATAATGCTACCGTCGATCTTAGCAAAATAAGATGCATAAAAGATAAACATCACATGCAATCAATATAAGTGATATGATATGGCCATCATCATCTTGTGCCTGTGATCTTCATCTCCAAAGCACCGTCATGATCACCATTGTCACCGGCTTGACACCTTGCTCTCCATCGAAGCAACGTTGTCGTCACGCCAACTATTGCTTCCACGACTATCGCTACCGCTTAGTGATAAAGTAAAGCAATTACATGGCGATTGCATTTCATACAATAAAGCGACAACCATATGGCTCCTGCGAGTTGCCGATAACTGTGTTACAAAACATGATCATATCATACAATAAAATTTAGCATCATGTCTTGACCATATCACATCACAACATGCCCTGCAAAAACAAGTTAGATGTCCTCTACTTTGTTGTTGCAAGTTTTACGTGGCTGCTACGGGCTGAGCAAGAACCGTTCTTACCTACGCATCAAAAACCACAACACGGTATAGTGATTGCTTTTTGATCTTCAGAAACAGACACCCACTAGCCACTTGTGTGCGAAGCACGTCGGTAGAACCAGTCTCGCGTAAGCATACGCGTAATGTCGGTCTGGGACGCTTCTTCCAACAATGCCGCTGAATCAAGAATCAACTAGTGACGGCAAGCAATATGTATATACCCATGCCCACAACTCCTTTGTGTTCTACTCGTGCATATAACATCTACGGATAAACCTGGCTCGGATGCCACTGCTGGGAAACGCAGTAATTTCAAAAACAATCCTACGCACACGCAAGATCATGATGATGCATAGCAACGAGAGGGGAGAGTATCGTCCATGTACCCTCGTAGACCGTAAGCGGAAGCGTTATGAGAACGCGGTTGATGTAGTCGTACGTCTTCACGATCCGACCGATCCAAGTACCGAACGCATGGCTCCTCCGAGTTCAGCACACGTTCAGCTCGATGACGTCCCACGAACTCCGATCTAGTAGAGCTTCGAGGAACAGTTCGGTCAGCACGACGGCGTGACGATGGTGATGATGTTGCTACCGACGCAGGGCTTCACCTAAGCACTGCTACGATATGATCGAGGTGGATTATGGTGGAGGGGGGCACCGCACACGGCTTGGAACAATCAACTTGTGTGTCTTTGGGTGCCCCCCCACCCCCATATATAAAGGAGCAAGGGGGGAGGCCAGCTGACCTAGATGCGCCCCGAGGAGAGGAGGAATCCTCCTCCTAGTAGGAGTAGGATTCATCCTTTCCTAGTCCTACTAGGAAGGGGGAAGGGGGAGGAAAGAGAGGGAGAGGGAGAGGGAAAGAGGGGCCGCACCCCCTCCCCTAGTCCAATTCGGACTCCTCATGGGAGGGGGCACGCCACCTCCTGGGCTGTAGCCCTCTCTCTCCCCTCAGGCCCACTAAGGCCCAATACTTCCCCGAGGGGTTCTGGTAACCCCTTTGGCACTCCGGTTTTCTCCAAAACCATCCGGAACGCTTCCGGTGTCCGAATATAGCCGTCCAATATATCAGCCTTTACGTCTCGACCATTTCGAGACTCCTCATCATGTCTGTGATCACATCCGGGACTCTGAACTACCTTCGGTACATCAAAACACATAAACTCATAATACCGATCGTCACCGAACTTTAAGCGTGCGGACCCTGCGGGTTAGAGAACTATGTAGACATGACCGAGACTCGTCTCAGGTCAATAACCAATAACGGAACCTGGATGCTCATATTGGTTCCTACATATTCTACGAAGATCTTTATCGGTCAAACCGCATAATAACATACGTTGTTCCCTTTGTCATCGGTATGTTACTTGCCCGAGATTCGATCGTCGGTATCCTCATACCTAGTTCAATGTCGTTACCGACAAGTCTCTTTACTCATTTCGGAATACATCATCCCACAACTAACTCATTAGTCACAATGCTTGCAAGGCTTATAGTGATGTGCATTACTGAGAGGGCCCAGAGATACCTCTCCGACAATCAGAGTGACAAATCCTAATCTCGATCTATGCCAACTCAACAAGTACTATCGGAGGCACCTGTAGAGCACCTTTATAATCACCCAGTTACGCTATGACATTTGGTAGCACACAAAGTGTTCCTCTAGTACTCGGAGTTGCATAATCTCATAGTCATAGGAACAAGTATATGTCATGAAGAAAGCAATAGCAACAAACTAAACGACCATCGTGCTAAGCTAAATGGATGGGTCAAGTCAATCACATCATTCTCTAATGATGTGATCCCGTTAATCAAATGACAACTCATGTGTATGGTTAGGAAACATAACCATCATTGATTCAACGAGCTAGTCAAGTAGAGGCAAACTAGTGACACTTTGTTTGTCTATGTATTCACACATGTACTAAGTTTCTGGTAAATACAATTCTAGCATGAATAATAAACATTTATCACGATATAAGGAAATATAAATAATAACTATATTATTGCCTCTAGGGCATATTTCCTTCAAGTTAAACCCCCGTACATTCCAGATCGACAGTGCGTCGCGTGCGTCAGGCGTGGCGCGTCTTGATACGTCTCCAACGTATCTATAATTTTTGATTGCTCCATGCTATATTATCTACTATTTTGGACAATATTAGGCTTTATTTTCCACTTTTATATTATTTTTGGGACTAACCTATTAACCGGAGGCCCAGCCCAGAATTACTATTTTTTTACCTATTTTAGTGTTTCGGAGAAACAGAATATCAAACGGAGTCCAAACGGAATGAAACCTTCGGAAACGTGATTTTCTCATCAGATAAGGTCCAGGAGACTTGGACCCTCTGTCAAGAAAGCCACGAGGGTGGAGGGCACCCCCCTAGGGCGCCCTACCTCGTGGGCCCCTCGAAGCTCCACCGACATACTTCTTCCTCCTATATATACCTACGTACCCCCAAACGATCGGGGAAGGAGCCAAAAACCTAATTCCACCGCTGCAACTTTCTGTATCCACGAGATCCCATCTTGGGGCCTGTTCCGGAGCTCCGCCAGAGGGGGCATCGATCACGGAGGGCTTCTACATCATCATCCAAGCCCCTCCGATGAAGTGTGAGTAGTTTACTTCAGACCTACGGGTCCATAGTTAGTAGCTAGATGGCTTCTTCTCTCTTTTTGGATCTCAATACAATGTTCTCCCCCTCTCTCGTGGAGATCTATTCGATGTAATCTTCTTTTTGCGGTGTGTTGTTGAGACCGATGAATTGTGGGTTTATGATCCGGTCTATCTATGAATAATATTTGAATGTTCTCTGAATTCTTTTATGTATGATTGGTTATCTTTGCAAGTCTCTTCGAATTATCAGTTTGGTTTGGCCTACTAGATTGTTTTTTCTTGCCATGGGAGAAGTGCTTAGCTTTGGGTTCGATCTTGTGGTGTCCTTTCCCAGTGACAGAAGGGGCAGCAAGGCACATATTGTATCGTTGCCATCGAGGATAACAAGATGGGGTTTTTTTATCATATTGCATGAAACTATCCCTCTACATCATGTCATCTTGCTTAAGGCGTTACTCTGTTTTTAACTTAATACTCTAGATGCATGCTGGATAGCGGTCGATGAGTGAAGTAATAGTAGTAGATGTAGGCAGGAGTCGGTTTACTTGTCTCGGACGTGATGCCTATATACATAATCATACTTAGATATTCTCATAACTATGCTCAATTCTGTCAATTGCTCAACAGTAATTTGTTCACCCACTGTAGAATACTTATGCTCTTGAGAGAAGCCACTAGAAAAACCTATGGCCCCAGGTCTCTTTCTCATCATATCAATCTCCATCACTTTATTATTTCTTTGCTTTTACTTTTTACTTTGCATCTCTATACCAAAAATATTATTTATCATCTCTATCAGATCTCACTTTCATAAGTGACCGTGAAGGGATTGACAACCCCTAAGCGCGTTGGTTGCGTTAAGCTATTGTTTTTGTGTAGGTACAAGGGACTCGCGCGTAGCTTCCTACTGGATTGATACCTTGGTTCTCAAAAACTGAGGGAAATACTTACGCTACTTTGCTGCATCATCCTCTCCTCTTCGGGGAAATCCAATGTAGTGCTCAAGAGGTAGCAAGAAGAATTTCTGGCGCCGTTGCCGGGGAGTCTACGCAAAAGTCAACATACCAAGTACCCATCACAATCCCTATCTCCTGCATTACATTATTTGCCATTTGCCTCTCGTTTTCCTCTCCCCCACTTCACCCTTGCCGTTTTATTCGCCCTCTCTCTTTATCCTCCCTCTCTATTTGCCTCTTTTCACCCGTTTGCTTTTTGTTTGCTCGTGTGTTGGATTGATTGTTTGTCGCGATGGCTCAAGATAATACTAAATTGTGTGACTTCACCAATACCAACAACAATGATTTTATTAGCACTCCGATTGCTCCTCTTACCGATGCTGAATCTTGTGAAATTAATGCTGCTTTGCTGAATCTTGTCATGAAAGATCCGTTCTCTGGCATTCCTAGTGAAGATGCCGCTACCCATCTAAATAGCTTCGTTGATTTGTGTGACATGCAAAAAAAGAAAGATGTCGATAATGATATTGTTAAATTGAAGCTATTTCCTTTTTCACTTAGAGATCGTGCTAAAGCTTGGTTTTCATCTTTGCCTAAAAATAGTATTGATTCATGGAACAAGTGCAAAGATGCTTTTATCTCTAAGTATTTTCCTCCCGCTAAGATCATCTCTCTTAGAAACGATATTATGAATTTTAAGCAACTTGATCATGAACATGTTGCATAAGCTTGGGAGAGAATGAAATTAATGATACGTAATTGCCCTACTCATGGTTTGAATTTGTGGATGATTATACAAAAAATTTATGCAGGATTGAATTTTGCTTCTAGAAATCTTTTAGATTCGGCCGCGGGAGGCACTTTTATGGAAATCACTTTAGGAGATGCTACTAAACTCCTAGATAATATTATGGTTAATTATTATCAATGCCACACTGAAAGATCCACTAATAAAAAGGTGCATGCGATAGAAGAAATTAATGTTTTGAGTGGAAAGATGGATGAACTTATGAAATTATTTGCTAATAAGAGTGTTTCTTCTGATCCTAATGATATGCTGTTGGTGTCAAAACCGGCGGATATCGGGTAGGGGGTCCCGAACTGTGCGTCTAGGCCGGATGGTAACAGGAGGCAAGGGACACGAAGTTTTACCCAGGTTCGGGCCCTCTTGATGGAGGTAAAACCCTACGTCCTGCTTGATTAATATTGATGATATGGGTAGTACAAGAGTAGATCTACCACGAGATCGGAGAGGCTAAACCCTAGAAGCTAGCCTATGGTATGATTGTTGTTCTGTATGTTGTCCTACGGACTGAAACTCTCCGGTTTATATAGACACCGGAGAGGGTTAGGGTTACACAAAGTCAGTTACAATGGTAGGAGATCTACATATCCGTATCGCCAAGCTTGCCTTCCACGCCAAGGAAAGTCCCTTCCGGACACGGGACGAAGTCTTCAATCTTGTATCTTCATAGTCCAGGAGTCCGGCTGAAGGTATAGTCCGGCCATCCGGACACCCCCTAATCCAGGACTCCCTCAGTAGCCCCTGAACCAGGCTTCAATGACGACGAGTCCGGCGCGCAGATTGTCTTCGGCATTGCAAGGCGGGTTCCTCCTCCAAGTACTTCATAGAAGATTTTGAACACAAAGATAGTGTCTGGCTCTGCAAAATAAGTTTCCACATATTGCCATAGAGAGAATAATATTTACACAAATCTAATCTGCTGACGTATTCCATAGTGTGACATCGCACCACGGCCAAGACTTTATTCGAATCGTTTTATTATCCCACCCCAGCGCGTCATGCGAGGCGGTTTCCTTGGCAAGTCTTGTTAAAGCAGAGATCGTGTCCCCTTATTCCGGGATTCTCATCAATACGGGCATGGGTAACCCAATCGCTTCTAGGACTCCTAGACTATAGGCAAGTCCAAACGGCCACGAAGAGGACGCTTGATATTAACCCTCTTTATAAAGGGACAAGGCTTTTATTTATTCCCTCCCGTTCTCAATCGAATCCTTCCCCCACCTCAAGCTCAAACACCCAAAGTTCAGGTCAGGTGCTCCGAACCTTCAATCATGTCCGGATCTAGCCTTCAAGGCCGATGGGTCCCTTCCTCCGTCACGGAAGAAGACATCAAAAAGTTGAGGGAGGCCAGATATCTGACCACCGAGGTTTTGCATCGGCTGCCTGCCCGAGGGCAGGCCGTCCCCTCCCCCGAACCCAACGAGAACGTCGTGTTCGTCTCCCACTTCCTCTGAGGTCTAGGCCTTGCTCTGGATCCTTTCATCAGGGGTTTGATGTTTTATTACGGGCTAGATTTCCATGGTCTAGCTCTGGACTCCTTTCTTCATATCACGACATTTATTGTCGTGTGTGGGGCCTTCCTCCGGGTTACCCCTCACTTTGGCCTGTGGCTCAAGACCTTTGAAGTAAAGCCGAAGATGATCGAGGGGCAACATGCAGCGTGTGGAGGTGCCTCAATATGCAAGATGACGGGAGCTCCATGGCCCAAGGGTTCCATTCCAGAGGTGTCTGAATTGTGGCAATAGGAGTGGGTCTACATCACGGCTCCTAGAAGTGCCAAGTGGGCGGCCGCCCCTGTTTTCCGCTCGGGCCCTCCACCACAACTGATGTCATGGATCAGCAGAGGTCTGAGCTAGGGTCCAGCAAAGGACGTGCCTATACTGCAAAGCCGCATTCGAGATCTCTTCAATGGAGATTTTAGTTTGGTTGCGGTAATATAAGTGATGCTGGTTCGTCAAGTCCAGCCTTGCAAACGCCGGTCCGTTCGCTTGTGGGAGTTCAATCCCGAGGGACCGCGTGTCATTTAAAATTTCCTCAGCCTGACACACGAGTGGATGTACAAGTCATTCTTCGGACCTCAGGTAGAGTGTCCGGAAATCACCGAGGACGTGGGCCTGAGCAGTAACCGCGCCGCCGAACAGGTAAGGAATCTTCTGGCCGAACATACTATCTCTCATTTGTTACGAAGTTATTTCTGAGAGTTTGCTTTTTGACCAGGACTGGCTAACAAAGGCGAAGTTGATTCGGTGTTCGGCCCCCCTCCCTGAGGGTTTGGACAATCCGGATTCGGTGGTCACGGCGCAAGTAGAGTGGGACGCCCACACGTGGCAGGCTAGACACGTCCCATGATGAACCAAAGACACGCCACACCTCATGCACGCGAGCTCCTTTCGCTTTGGCCAGGAGCCCTGTGGCGCGGGCACGGGCAATGCGCAGGCCGGCAAGCAGCGACGTGCCCGCGCAACTCAACCGAGCTGGGCGAGTGCACGCACGCGTGGCAGCCAGATTGACATGAGGCAACGCACCAACGGAGCTCGCGCGGCGACGGCGGCCGCAATGCACAGACGTGCGAGTGGGTGCGGCCGCCGCCCAGCAATGTCGCCCGTGCATGCAATGATGTACGCGTGCATGGCAATGTCCTTGGTGTTGGTTTTCTTCGGAGTTGATTAGGTTAGGCGGACGAGTACGACCGCCGGTAAACTGGAGTCACATCTGATCCGACCATTATTTGCCCGTGGAAAAAGCGTCAGATCAGCTGAGATGATCATAGACGTACGCACATCAGATCACCATCGTTGCAGCGCTTCATCTAACAACAGCTCCAGACAGTGGCGGAGCCAAGGGGGGGCGAGCAGGGGCCTGGCCCCCCCTAACGATCGAGCGAGAAACGTAGGCAGCGACCATTAGCGATATGATTTGCAACATACAACGTACTTGGCCCCCCTATTAGCGGCAGAATGGCCCGCTTCCCCGACGTACAAGCCCACTAATTAGTCCAGATTTTGCAACATGCGTGAGCTTTTTTTAGACAAACCACAAAGCTTTATTACTCCGTCACAATGCTTACAGGGATGAAATCAAGTTCATTGGGTTGACCTAACCAAGCATGGCGGCCAATCCCCAGAGATAGAGCGTGCTTTGCTAGTTTGTGAGCCTCGATATTCGAGCTCCTAAATTCATGAATAATATTACAGGTTTCAAAAGATAGTCTATATTGCATGATCTCATGCACTATTGCACCGTAGCTCCCTTTGTATGCTTGGTGAAGATCGTCCACGGCCACCTTGCAATCAGATGCAACGTGAATCCTTCTAGCGTAAAGATCATCCGCAAGCGCCAGGCCTTCCCAGATGGCGAGTGTCTCTAGGATACCGGGGTCTGACAGATATGGGAAAACTACTGCCGATGCTCCCATAAACACACCCTCTCGGTCCCTGCAGACCGCGGCCACAGCTCCAATCGCTCTCCCCACTGCTGCATCAACGTTGACTTTAGATAATCCCTCAGGCGGTGCTAGCCAATGATTTGGCCTCCGTTGAGGCGCCCCTGTACTGACCACTCCTGGCTGCTGTAGTGCCCGTAGCTCTGCTATATAAGATGTTACAAAATTGTGAATAACGAAAGGGGTTTGGAAGATGTCTTCATACATCGCCTTTCTTCGTGAATTCCACAACGCCCAGAGAGTAACCACAAACGCAAGAAAGTCCTCCTGGTTGAGAGCTTCGTGCATGATAAACAACCACTTCTTTGGATCTTCCTCTATACATGTGCTCAACTTGTTTAAAACCGCATCCGTTGACAGTGCCCAAGTGCTTCTAGATACGGAGCAGTCCACAAAAGCGTGACGCCATGTATCCTTAGACCCGCATAAGCAGCACGCCCTGGAGGTTGACATGTTCCTATGGTGGAGAAGTGCTGCTGTAGGGATCGAGTTTCTGGCAAGCCTCCACAAGAAGAACTTCAACTTGGAAGGGACCCTGATGCGCCATAAGTCAGTCCATCCTTGCTCGGCTACGTGAGAGCCGGAGGAGCCGCCCTGCTCGTACAGCCATGCTTCCCGGCCTAGCTTCGTCCTTTGAATCATTCGGTATGCCGAACGGACGGAAAAGACACCCTTTCGCTCCTCGCCCCAAGCCCAAAAGTCATCAACTTGTCTCGTGCACAATGGAATCTGTAGGATGGCCTCAGCATCTAGTGGTATGAACACCGAGCGCACCAAATTTTCATTCCAGGTAGATGATGTGTGGTTAATCAGTTCAGCTACCAACCTTGGCGGGTCATCAGCTAAGCAAGCCATTGGCCTCTTTGCATGCGGTCTCGGTAACCAGTTGTCCTCCCAAATTTTGGTTGAAGCTCCATCTCCGATTCTACAAACCAAGCCTTGCACCATTATGTCCCGTCCGTCGAGGACCGCTCGCCAAATCTGCGAGGGGTGAGATCCCAGGGATGCCCCAAATATGTCCGAATCAGGATAATAGGCTGCTTTGAGGATCCTCGCGCTCAAAGACTATGGATTTTGCAACATGCGCCAAGACTGTCGAGCTAGAAGCGCCAAGTTAAACATCTCCATGTCTCCAAAACCCAGACCACCTAGGTTCTTTGGTAAAGTCATCACGTCCCAAGCCACCCAGTTAGGCTTCCGTTTTCCTTGTTTGCTCCCCCACCAGAACTGTCTGATCAACGAAGTAACACTGTCACATAGGCCCCGGGGAAGACGGAAGCATGCCATGGAGTATACTGGGATTGCCTGAGCAACCGCCTTGATCAGAATTTCTTTCCCTGCGGAGGATAAGAGTTTTTCCATCCACCCTCTCACCTTCTCCCAAACACGGTCCCGCAAGTACTTGAAAGTCCCATTCTTCGAGTAGCCGACCTCCGTAGGCATGCCTAGATACCTGTCACTGAGTGACTCATTTTGCACATTCAGGATATTTTTCATATCATCTCTGACCTGCTGTGGACAACCCCTGCTGAAAAAGATTGATGACTTATCATGATTTATCCTCTGACCTGATGCCTAACAATATGTATCCAGTAGGTTTGATACCGCTTCTGCCCCCTCGCTCCCTGACTTAAAAAGCAGTAGGCTGTCATCTGCGAAAAGAAGGTGGTTTACAGCTGGTGTTGTTGGTGCCACCTTTAATCCTACAATGTTTGATGACGAAGAACTGGTTTTCAGGAGGCACGAAAGGCCCTCCGCTGCAATTAAGAAAAGGTAAGGGGATATCGGATCTCCCTGCCTTATACCTCTGCTTGGTACAAATTGATCTAGCTTTTCTCCATTAAACATGACTGAAAAGGAAACAAACCAAACCATAGCCATGACAGCTTTTATCCAGGGCACTGCAAAGCCCAGTTTTCCCATCATTGCCTCCCAATAATCCCACTCCAACCTGTCATATGCCTTCATCATATGCAGCTTAAGAGCACAATAGCTGTTAGACTTTGCTTTGCTACGCTTCATAAAATGAAGACACTCATAAGCACTGATGATATTATCTGTGATAAGCCTGCCTGGGACGAATGCTGATTGTTCCTTAGATATGATCTCTGGCAGAATTAGCTTCAGCCTGTTTGCAATGACCTTGGAAGCAATTTTGTATAGAACATTGCATAGGCTAATAGGCCTAAACTGTGACAAGATAGCAGGATTTGTTACCTTAGGAATCAAAACGAGGATGGTGTCATTTATGCTCTCCGGTGTTTCTTCCCCTCTCACAATCCTCAGGACAGCAGCTGTCACCTCTGCCCCACATAACTCCCAATGTCTCTGATAGAAGTATGCCGGAAAGCCATCGGGACCGGGTGCCTTAGTTGGGAACATCTGAAATAAGGTCGCCTTAACCTCCCCATTTGAGTAGGGGGCACACAACATGTCGTTCATCTCTGCCGAGACTTTGGTTGGGACACAGTTTAAAACTCTCTCCATATCACTAACCCCCTCCGAAGTGTACAGAGTCTTATAGAAGTCAGTTACCATGGCCTTTAACTCTTCCGGATCATCCGTGATAACCCCTAGCGAATTTTGCAATGCCTTGATCATGTTCTTCTTTCGCCGGATACTTGCACGTAAGTGAAAAAACTTGGTGTTCCGGTCACCAGATGTAAGCCACTGTACCCGTGATCTCTGTCTCCACATTATTTCCTCCCTGTGATACAGCTCCACAAGCTTCTCATTGATCTTCAATTCAACATGCGTTGGCGCGGTGCGGCCTACTCCCGCCCTAAGCTTTCCCAGTTCGTCCTTGAGCTGTTTTATCTCCTTGCGAACGCTCCCAAAAGTGTCTCTGTTCCATCGGCCCAAATCCCATGAAACCGCAGCCAGCTTTGCTTTGAGCTCTTCCACCCTGCCGGAAGCACCATGCACATCCCACGTTTCAGCTATCATGCTATTCCATGCTTCATGGCCCTCCCACATGACCTCATACTTGAAAGAACCCGCACTCTGCCTGCTGCCCTGATCCGTATTCAACCTGGCCAAGATCGGGCTATAATCTGATGTTGCGGCTACAAGGTGTGTAAGGTCAGCTAGCGGGAAACGCGCTTGCCAATCAGCCGTCACCAGGGCTCTGTCAAGACGCACCCTAGTAAAGGTTCCTCCCGTTACCGTCTTTTCAAACGTCCATGGTATGCCAGAATATCCCATGTCCAGCAGCATGCAAACATCAACAGCATCCCGGAAAGCTTGTATTTGCGCGTTGCTACGCTCCCCGACACCGTCGTGCTCATTCGGACGTAGCACTTTGTTGAAATCTCCAACACAAAGCCACGGGAGGCTGCTCGAAGAGCTGATGTTTTTCAAAATGTCCCAAGTCTTGTATCTCAGGTGAGTTTGCGCTTCACCATAGACTACCGTTAATCTCCAAGGAGCCTCACCCTGTTCAAGGACCGAGCAGTCAAGGTGATAATCAGAATAGCCCAAAATCTCTATATTTATTGCATTGTTCCAGAACAAACCGATTCCTCCACTCCTACCACGACTACTAACAACATAACCATTATCATAACCAAGTGTTCCTGCTAAAGCTTCTACCCTAGAGCCTTCCAACTGGGTTTCTACGATACACAACAGGGTAGGGGCAAATTTCCGCGAAAAATCGCGGAGTTCACAAACTGTCGCGGCCTTGCCCACGCCACGACAGTTCCAGCATAGAACACTCATTGGGCTCGGCGGTGCCCGTCACTCGGGCCCGCCAGACTTGAATCAAATTTGGTAAGCAGCATAGTCTTCACTGTTGAAACTTTATCCGTCTCCGTCCCCACCTTGGCTCGCTTTGTGTCCTGTGTAGAGCTTGGGCTTGAAGGCACAGGCGGGGGGGGGGGGGGAGCAAAGCAAGCGATTTTCCTTCTGAAACCACCGGAGTTTGACCATCACTTGGGGATGTCACCGGTCCTACGTGCACCGATGGCTGGGACCCCCTCTTCCTGGCATTTGCAGCATCCATCATCTCCAGATCGTGCTCACTGTGTTCCTCCATGCGTACATCATGCTGAGAGCTTGAGCTTCCTCCTCTCCCCGATCGTCCTCCTCTGCGACCCCCCCTGCGTCCACGGCCGCCTCCTGGCCCACTGCCGCTCCTCATGAACCAATTTGCCCTGAGCTCTTTGAAGACAAGCTCTGAAGGAGGGTGGATTCCCGTCCCATGTTCCTTATAGAGGTGGCCAAGAATGCCACATACTGCGCACCAATCCGGTAACTTCTCATATTTGACCTTATAGATTTGCCTCTCTCCTCCTCTGATCATGGATACTGCGTTCTTAAGCGGCTTGAGGACGTTTATTCTGACCCACACACGGTAGAAGTTCCCCGCGAAGTCATGCGATTGGGCCTCGGTGAAGAGGACCTCCCCCACCTTGGATGCAAGGGATGGAACCAAGTGGGCATAGAGGAGAGGCACATCGTGAATTTGAATCCATATCTCGATTGAGTCCAACCTGACCGTGCATGGCTTCGTCACACCATCATATTCCTTGAGAATTACTGCATCACCCCGGAAGTGCCACGGTCCCTCGCGCATGACCCTCTCCCAATCCCCTAGGCAGGAAAATTGGATGGTGTAGAGGTTCTCCTCTAATGGCTTAAACTTGACCTCTTGAGCGAGATCCCTTGCCGCCCGCATGTTCTTGAAGAACCAATATTGACTGTAGGGTTTATCGGAGTTGACCCGCGCGAGAGCTATCCAGCGCGCCGCCACCTGCGGTACGTCTTTCTCGTCGAAGATCACGTCGTCCAGGTCTTCCTCCGTCAGCCCTAACTCTGCCATCATCCTTGCGACGTCGCTGATCCCCTCCGGATGGGATCCATCTGCCTCCATGCTTGAAACCCTAACCCGAGCTTGAAAGAACGGGTTTTCTGCAGAAGCCCCATGCCCCCGAACCTCCGAAACAGCCCCAGGCCCCTCCCCGACGATGGGAGGAGAAGCTGCGGAAGAGTCGCGGGCGGGGAAGGACAAAGCTTGATGGCGGCGATACAATCGCCCCTGAGAAACCAAAACCCTAACTCGAGGGAAAACTTGCTGGCTTCCGCAACATGCACGAGCTAATTACGTGAACTCTTTAGAAAGGAAAGAAGGCCTACGTACAAGCCCACAAAATAGTCGTTTTCAGTCTTGAACTTTGAATAAAATCCCCTAGTTACTCTAAAAAAAGTCCAAACCGAGCTGACCTCTGCTAAATCTCCTGGCACTAGGCATTATCTCCGTGATTAGCTCGTGCATGGGAAGTCTCGTCCGCCGTCCTATGCCTTTTCCGCATCCTTAATCTTCTTGCCTCGGGTCTTCCTTCTTAAGATCTACTAATTTCCTAATACAAACAGTAATGATTTGCCATTCAAACCTATATAAATAAAGCCAACCATTTGATAATACATGATTATTTTTTGTTCATTATATCTTAAATTTCCATATGAAAATGTTTTGTAGCATGGCATTTCATGTCATATTTCCGAGTATCATACTTCGTCTTCATGGCGCGTATTTGGAATTGTTGATCAATATTACCTATACCTGCACACGCTCCAGCTGCACACAAAATTTTTGTGCCTAGGCAAAGTTAAATGTGTATCATAATTAAATATAAAATTATTGGATAGTATGTGAGGCACAAAATATTTTATGGCTTCATCGCTGTTTGGCCCTCCCTATGCCTAAATCCTGGCTCCGCCTCTAGCTCGAGAGCAATACAAGCTCTCGCGTTGTCTACATCGGCATGCACGGACGCGCCGTCAGTTTTGTCTGTGCACGCGTGAATTGATCGCGCTCATCTCCCTTCTTCTCCGTCTGACCTTTTCTTTTCCGAAGACAAAGAGCAGAACTAAAAATGGGGTCAAAGATCACACACGAGTCTGAATTTTGCATATTTTTTTGCAGAATGGTTGGGGTTGGAATTTCGGTGCCCTAACATCTGGACTTTTTTTCTTCTTTTCGCTGGATTTGAACAACTTCCCCTTTCTCTTTCTGGGTACGCTTAGAACCTGGTTGACGACATGCATTACGATTTCAACTTCAGAACTGCTTCATGAATGATTCTCTCAAATATGCACGAGTGTGTGTATCATATATTATAGAAGGAAAGGATAGAGACCCTCCACACATGAAAGATACAATGTTATTTACAGGTAGCCCTCGGCCACCCCACCCGACTAGCTAATTAGCGGACTACTCGTTACTCTCCCACAATGCAAGGCCCAACATAATCCTCTCAACTTCCCCTTGTAGTAGTCGTGCCTGCTTCCATGCCCTTGCTTCGACAACGATGTTCTTGAGCACCTTTTGTGTGGATGGCGCCTCTCCGTCAAAGATCACGGCATTCCGATGGATCCACAGCTCCCATAGGGCCAAGATAGATATTGTCCTAGCCTATTTCCGGTGTTGCCCAATATCTTCCTGCCTGATGCACCACTCCGGAAGTGACTCCGTTGCCGTTGGAGCCCTGTCTGGTTGTCCCAAGGCTAGACACACCTTGATCCAAACCTCCCGAGCGAAGACACAACCGATCATGATGTGTGTGATGGTCTCTTCGTGCTGGCCACAGAATGGACACGAGCTTTGGTGAGGGAGGCCCCTCCTAGCAAGGCGGTCGGAGGTCCAGCATCTATTCTTCATGGCCAGCCAAACGAAAAACCGACGTTGCAAGGGCGCCCGTGACACCCACGTGAACTCCGTCGTTGGTGCGATCTCAAGTCCCGCAAACTTGGCCGCGTATGCTGATCGTGCCGAGAACATGCCATCCTTCTCCCACGCCCAAAGAATCTTGTCTGGCGCATCCTCCCGGAGGGCCACACCCTCCACTCGTTGCCATAGTCCCAGGAACTGCCTGAGCATGTCGGCCGTAAGCTCAGGCCCGATGTCCTCTGCCCATGAATGATTAGTGAGCGCTTTTGCTACTGCCCGTGAGGATCTCACTTGTCTCGATACCTTGGAGTAGAGCATGGGTGCCAGGTCTTGGATTCGGAAGCCGTCGACCCACTTGTCCTCCCAAAAGCGTGTGTCCTGCCCATGCCCCACTGTAGCTGTTGTCGCCGCGCGAAAGAGCGCTCTGGACTCCGCTGGGTTTGCGATTTGGAAATCTGCCCATGGTCTTGTATGATCCGTACGTTGTAGCCACGGCCATCTGTCCATCATCGCGGTGTTCAACCACCTCATATTTGGTATGCCGAGACCACCGGCCCACCTAGGGCGGCACACCAAATCCCACGCCACGGCGCAATTGCCACCACGCGCATCCATCTTACCACACCAGAGAAAACCACGACAAATCTTCGTCAGGGCGGTGAGGATCTTTGGAGGTATGTTCATGGCGAGCATGGCATGAATCGGGATTGCGCATAGTACGGAGAGAATGAGGATGAGCCGTCCACTTTTTGGTAGGGTAGCGGCCTTCCAGTTGGGCAGGCGGTTAGCAAACTTCTCCACCAAGTATTGGAACTGTGCCGGAGTGCCTTTCTGATAGAGAGCAGTAGGCCTAGGTACTTGCATGGGAAAGATGCCTTTGTGCAGTCCAAGTATGTGCAAACTGTATCAAGCTCCTCCTCTGAGCATCTGATGGGTAGTACCACACTTTTAGCAAGGTTCACCACTAGGCCTGAGGCAGCCCCAAACAACTCAAGGATCTCTCTGCAAGCTCAGATTTCCGGGGTAGGGAGGACCCCAAGGCGTGTGGTGGCGCGACCGATCTGAGATCTGCAGCGCGGCGGATGGCGGCAGGCGGCGGGAGGCCGGCCCGTCCTCGGACGGCGACGGCTTGGCGCGGCGGAGGCCAGGGCTGCGGGCGCTGCGGATGGCCCTTCGGGCGGCGGCGGCTGCGTCAACGGCGGCCGGCTTGGTTGCGCGGCGTGCATGCTGCCTTCAGATCGGGCGACGGCGGCGTGGAGGGCCTGGTGGTCTCGTCGGCGGCACCTCCGATCAGATCTGTTCTGACCAGTGCAGCCAGCGGTGGTGGTCATCTCTTCCATCAGAGGTGGTTGGCCTGAGGCTGGGTGGTCGGATCTCGGGATCCGTCATCTGGCACGAGCTGCGAGTCGGGGTGACGTAGTTGCCGGTGAAAACCGAGCCGACGGCAGGTGATGGCGGCGTTCCACGTCGTTACCTTGATGAAGGCATCGTCATGTGACTACCGTCGACCCACTCGTATTGCTCCGGGGGAAACCCTAGGATCTGGTGTTCCAGACCGGACGATGGCGGCACCGCGGTGTCGTTTCTCTCTTGGGAGCGTCGTTTTATGGAGCAGCGCTGGAAGTCCGAGGCAGGAGGTGGAGCGGCTTCATCTTGTACGGAGCTTCGGTGGAGATGTCAAGTCATGCCTGACCGACAGGTGCTACGCTTGGTCATGCCTGGTCGGCAGGTGCTATGCACGACAAATCTTCCAAGGGCTTCAAGCTGTGTCGGCTGGTGGTACGTGGCAGCATGGCGCTGAGGTGTATCAGTGACGACCGCGACGTGTACGACTGTTTGCGCGCAGGGAGGAGGTGCCGTTGGGCGCCGTGGTGGCGTCGACGATAGCTGGACCGAGCAAGGTTGATGCATCAGTACAGTTCTGAAGATGGAGCAGTGGCAATTGGCGGCGGCGGCCTCTGAGAGCACGCCGGACCAGTATGTGCCCCAGACCCGGCAAGTGGCTAGGTTGGGGTCTCAGATCTTAGATGTTTAAAACTAAAATGTTCGGGTTGTGACAAATAAATCGTAAGTAATTATGGCGGAGAAACCAAACTTTGATATAAAGTTTAAAGGCTCTAAATTGATTTTAAAAAAATGGCTAAAAACAAATATTTAAATGCCTTCTAAATTTATAGAAGTGCAAAATATTTCATTTAGGTACCAAACTTTTTGTGACCGTGTCTCATTTTGCCACTCTAAATATGGAGCCAGTTTAATATTTTGTAAAACTATTTTACTAACAAAAATAAAAGAAAACAGTACAGGAAAAATAAATAAAAGGAAGAGGTATAAACAAAAAGAAGAGAGGAAGAAAGACCCCCTCCCTGGGCCGTGGCCCAACTGGACCAGCCCACTAGCCCAAACCGGCCCCCACTCCCCCATAACCCCACTACACCGAAACCCTAACCCCCACTCGCTCCACTCCCTCCACCGATTCCCCTGGATCGGGATCGATCCCCACTCTCCCCTCACCCTTACTCCTCTCGCTCCCCCCCCCCCCCCCCGAACCAGATCGGGGCGCAACGCCCCCCCTCCTTTGCTAGACCCCGCCGCCCCTGGCGCCCGTCGCCACCACCGCTCCGCCATCGCCAAGCCGCCTCCTTGCCGGAGAGGGGACGGATCCCGGGGGCCCTGCCGCGGATCCGGCCTCCCTCGCCACCCGTCCACGACCACGCTGACGCGGGACCCCGCTCGGAGCCACCTCGCCGCCCGGACCGCCCCTGCCGTCGTGGACCACGTCGATGCCGCCCCGTCCCCGGCCTCCTGCTCACCGTTCGGCCCCGTCGTTTGCTACCGCCGTCGTCTCCATCTTCCTCCCCGAGCCCAACTGCCATGTCCCCTACAGCTCCACGGTGAGCCCCCCGGCCTCTCTCTTCCCCTGTCGCCGTACTCACGCCCACATGCCCGTCTCCGACCGCCGCCACAGCCGCGCTCGCTGCGGCACTGTGGCAGCCTCGTGCCCGCCTCGTTCGTTGCGGCCAAGCCCCGCCTGCTACCGCCCTGAAGCCGCGGCCTCCACCCCGCGGCGGCGCGCTCCTTCTGCAACGCCCGCACCTCACGGCCTCTGCACCTGCGATGCGTCCACCTCGCCATGCCGCTGCTGCCCTCCACCGCAAGCGCCGACCGCGTCCCGCGCCTCCGCGCGCGCGCTCGCGCTGACCGCGCCCTGCTCGCCCCGCGCAGCCCTGCGCACGCGCGTGCCCCCCCGCTGCCGTCGCCGCGCCCCGGTTCCCCTGCTGCCCCCTCTCCGCTCGCCACGGACATCCGCACGCGTGCATCCCGCACCGGCCGGCCGCGCCACCACCCCCAGCCACAGCTCCGCCCACCGCCTCGCCAACCGGCCTCCGCTGCTGCTGGTCTGCGCCCGCGGCCACCCCTCTCCGTCGACGCCCCATCTCCGGCCGCTCCAGCCGCCGCGACCGGTGCCTCCCTTGGCCGGCGCCGTGGCCGCCATCGCCCTGCTGCGCCGGCTTAGTGGGCTCTGCCTGCTAACGGGCGCCCCGCGCGCCCATTTGCCCACAGGCCCCCCTGGGGCCTATGACAAAGGGGGCCCACCCCACAGAACGTTTTAGTTAAAAAAATATATATAAAAAAAATAAAAATAATAAAAATAATAATAATTAAATAAATAATAATTATTAAATTAATTAATTAAGGAATTAATTAAGTTAATTAATCATAATTAGATTAACCTAATTAACTAATTAGTTTAATTAAACAGTAAATAGATTAGTTAAACCCTAATTAGCCTAAACAGACAATGACGAGCGGGACCCACACGTCAGTTGACCAGTCAACGCCTCTGTTGACTGCTGACGTCATGCTGATGTCATGATGACGTCAGCAGACACTATTCTGGATAATGTTGATTAAATTAATTAAATAAATCCTAAAAATGATTTAAATCTATTAAAATTAATATAAAATAAACCGTAGCTCAGATGAAAATACTTTCTACATGAAAGTTGCTCAGAACGACGAGACGAACCCGGATACGCAGCCCGTTCGTCCGTCACGCATCCCTAGCATAGCAAACTCGCAACTTTCCCCCTCTGGTTCCTCTGCCCGAAAACACGAAACACCGGGGATACTTTCCCGGATGTCCCCCCCCTTCACCGGTACCACCTACTACCGCGTTAGGGCACCTCTAACGCCGTTACTTGTCATGTCATGCATCACTATGCATATGCTTGTTTAAATATTTATTGTTTCTCCCCCCTCTTCTCTCGATAGACACCGAGACCGACGCCGCTGCTACCCAGTACGACTACGGAATTGACGACCCCTCTCTCTTGCCAGAGCAACCAGGCAAGCCCCCCCTTTTGATCACCAGATATCGCCTACTCTTCTCTTACTGCTTGCATTAGAGTAGTGTAGCATGTTACTGCTTTTCGTAAATCCTATGTTGCTGCATAGCCTGTCCTTGCTACTACTGTTGTTACCTTTACCTGCAAACCTAATGCTTAGTATAGGATGCTAGCTTATCATCAGTGGCTCTACATTCTTGTCCGTCTGCCATGCTATACTATCGGGCCGTGATCACTCGGGAGGTGATCACGGGTATATATTATATACTTTATACATGATACATGTGGTGACTAAAGACGGGATGGCTCGTAGGAGCACCCGCGAGTGGATCTTTGAGGCGGAGCGACAGGGCAGGTTCTGACCACCTAGGAGAGAGGTGGGCCTGGCCCTGGTCGGTGTTCGCGGACACTTAACACGCTTAACGAGATCTGGGTATTTGATCTGAGTCTGGCCATTTGGTCTATACGCACTAACCATCTACGCGGGAGTAGTTATGGGTATCCCGGCATTGTGGTATCAGCCGAAGCCTTCGTGACGTCGGCGACTGAGTGGCGCGCGCCGGATTGGACTGGAAGGCCACTAGGCTAGGTCTGCTTTCGGCCGCGTTCGCAACGTGCAGGTGTGCAAAGGGCGATGGGCCCAGACCCCTGCGCCATAGGGTTTAGACCGGCGTGCTGACCTCTCTGTTGTGCCTAGGTAGGGCTGCGACGTGTTGATCTTCCGAGGCCGGTCATGACCCAGGAAAGTGTGTCCGGCCAAATGGGATCGAGCGTGTTGGGGTATGTGGTGCACCCCTGCAGGGAAGTTTATCTATTCGAATAGCCGTGTCCCTCGGTAAAAGGACGACCCGGAGTTGTATCTTGACCTTATGACAACTAGAACCGGATACTTAATAAAACACACCCTTCCAAGTGCCAGATACAACCGGTGATCGCTCTCTCACAGGGCGACGAGGAGAGGATCATCGGTTAGGATTATGCTATGCGATGCTACTGGAGGACTTCAGTCTACTCTCTTCTACATGCTGCAAGACGGAGGTTGCTAGAAGCGTAGTCTTCGAAAGGACTAGCTATCCCCCTCTTATTCCGGCTTTCTGCAGTTCAGTCCACTTATAATAGCCTTATCCCAGTTGATACCAATGCATACATATGTAGAGTAGCTCCTTGCTTGCGAGTACTTTGGATGAGTACTCACGGTTGCTTTCTCCTTCTTTTCCCTCTATCCCTTCTACCTGGTTGTCGCAACCAGATGTTGGAGCCCAGGAGCTAGACGCCACCGTCGATGACGACTCCTACTACACCGGAGGTGCCTACTACTACGTGCTGCCCGCTGACGACGACCAGGAGTAGTTAGGAGGATCCCAGGCAGGAGGCCTGCGCCTCTTTCGATCTGTATCCCAGTTTGTGCTAGCCTTCTTAAGGCAAACTTGTTTAACTTATGTCTGTACTCAGATATTGTTGCTTCCGCTGACTCGTCTATGATCGAGCTCTTGTATTCGAGCCCTCGAGGCCCCTGGCTTGTAATATGATGCTTGTATGACTTATTTTATTTGTAGAGTTGTGTTGTGATATCTTCCCGTGAGTCCCTGATCTTGATCGTACACGTTTGCGTGTATGATTAGTGTACGGTCAAATCGGGGGCGTCACAAGTTGGTATCAGAGCCGACTACCTGTAGGAATCCCCCTTCCACACTCCTTGGCCGAAGTCGAGTTTAGACATTACAAAACTTTTACTAACATGGCTGTGCGGCTTACGGGCCCACGTCGCCATTTGGGTGGTATCAGGATCTTTTACTCCTCGATCATTACTCTAGGGCTCTGATCTCTCCTCTATTCGGGTTAAAATGAATTTACTAACTCTGACACTAGGATCTCGTAAGTACTTTCTCCCGGAGAGCCCCTTCATTCCAGATGGTGGCCTGCTTCACCAGAAGATTCCGAAGATACTCTTTGCTATTCCTCTCGAGACTTTGTGCCCATCACTTTTGCTATCCCCGACCACCGATAAATCCTTATGGATAACTACTTACACTTGCCATTCATACGATCACCCCCCATTGATCTTGTTATTACAAGATACCCCGGAGTCTTCTCTATTGTTCCGAGGATACTTTGTGCCTACTGCCTAGCAGTTCCTTGCCACATGAATACCCCTTCAATTAAATCCTCGCACTTGTCGAGTATCCACTCATCCCTAGTTGTTCATGTGTTTCACAATGGTCTTCGAAATACTATTCGATCCTCCAAAAATCCTTAGTAGCTTATTGCTCTGCAATACTTGCCTGCTTGCATTATGGATGCTTTCCATATGTCTGGCGATATTCGTTAGTATCCTTATGCATCGTCTTTTGATCCTATTGATTCAACTTGAGTGCGAATGCACGCAATCATCAGTTGATCCTTTTAAATTATCTTTCCGGCTTAGACGTTATTTTAAAACATGAGCTAGATCTCGACCAATCAAATTGCTGTCGATTGTACCCTTAAGGCTATTCAACTTATCCATCCCTGATCAGAGCATTGCTTCTGATCCCTTGTCTTGGAATTGATAATTCCTTTGCATTTGAGCCTTGAATTAGTCAGTTGTTTCTAAAGTCTGATCTCCTTACATTGTTTCTCCCTCTGGTTGAGTACCGATGCTCGCACCAGATTCCTTGAGAACCACCAGATCATTTGCGGGATTTTATCCGACAACGTCCTTCATATTCAATAAGTCTGTGAGCCTTTCCTCGGATACATAATACCTTTGGTAAATTGTATCCTCTGCTTTCTCAAACATGCTCTACTATCGAGCTGGTGTTATTTATTCTTGAAACTTGTGGTATATACTCCTAAGATGCCCTGATGGGTTGAACATATGCCTTCTTAAACTGTGTGAACTCGAAAGTTTTCACGAGTCATACTCTTCTGGTATTTTGCTAGATAAAATTTCTATACTACAACTTCATCAAAAGCGAGAAGTAAAATGAAAGGTTATGCATGGAAGAATTGGGAGTCGACCTTGAGCCTTTGCGTTCATGCCCATGGACCCGATGTGAAACTTATCATCGAAGCTTCTTGTAAATGATATTAGTTCCCTTGGTATAAGTTCATCTTATATCTGGGATCCGGCCTTTACAATCGTGGTTCCGACCATGTTCTCTGTTAAATATCATTTTCGATGCAAGTGTAAGCACTTGTCTCATGTGGATCAATACCTCGGTCCAACCTCTACTTTGATCCGTCTTCGAGTATTACCCCCCTGGTATCTCGAGATTATCTTGAAACTGCATAACTTCTTATGAGTTCTTCATCAAGTACTACATTCTCACTGATTACAGTTTTCATGGGCTCTGAGTTATTAAACACTCAAAGACACCGATAACTGAACCGAGTCTGCCCTACGGTTCAGCAACTCTTGATAATCTTCTTTAAGTCCGAGTTTGTACTCGATCATGTCATTCCTAGCCTGATCGGCTATATCATTATCATGCTAAATTTTAACTGTGCTACCCGGTCCTTAATCCCGGAGCACAACTTTCGATGATGAGCTAAGCTTACGTCGATCTTCCTCGTCATATCAATTCACCTTGAACAACAAGCTTGATTTCGAGTTTGTGCCCTACCCATGGTTGCAATAACCTTCCGCCTCATCATTCCTTTGATTTGATGTTGTCACTGATTGATTACATCTTGAAATCTCTTGACCAATGTGCCATGAAGATCATCAACCTTATGAGGTCTTCCTGGATATCAATTGAATTCATGATGAGAAATACCATCCTTGCCCCCGATGAATTGTATTATCATCGGCCACTTTATTGCCTTCCCTCCAACACAAACTTATTCGTGTTTTGAGTTATACCTTGAGGTCCTTGCTATACAGCATTTGTTCTTCTTTACCTTGGAATGTTACCACCTTTTATGTCAAGAATGTCGTGGTAATTTTACCACCTCTTGAGAATTCTTGATATAGTAATATCTCTCGCCTTTTGCGTTCATCTCTTGGTCTCCGTATTGTTTCTAACCGGAATACCGAGTAATGGTCTGTGTTGTGCAAATTCTAAACTTCTAGCAACCCTATTGCTTGAAGTTATTGGTCTACAGTTTCATTCTAAGTCTATTGATTATTGAATCATCATTCAAACATTGATCGTGCTACCTAGTCCAGATTCCTGGTTGCACCCTTCTATCATTGTTCAGTTGTGTATGTTTCCCTCGAGCATACATCATTATGACATTTGATCCGACAAATGATATTTCCTTGTTCACATAATTGTGGAAATCAATTCTTTGGAAATCGCGATGATTTGTTGCTGAGCCTATCAGCCACCTCCTCATCCTCTCCTTGGTTTACTGATGAACTCTTGTTTCGGAACTCGCTTCCATAGTTCATTTCCCGAGAATCTTACAATGTCATCTCGTCAAATTGTGCCGCACCTTTTCTTCTCAGGCATCCTAAGTCTGAGGTATCGTGACACCAATCAGATCTGAATCTCGGTTAGATATGATGGTTGGAACTTATTTCCAAGAGTTATAATGTTGGTCTTTATATATGACCCGGTAAGGTTATGTCAGGCCTAGCACACCTGGCCGGAGGACCTATTGTTGTAGTGTCCTTTTTTTGCAAGTTTAGCCATTCTTCCGTGAGGAAATTGTAAGACTTATTTCGCAAGCTATTCCTGATGGATCCTTTGTGTTTCCAAAATCTGACCTTTGCTTGAATACCATGTCAATGCTTCTTGAAGCATGTTTGTGGTACTCCGATTTTCAATAAGAGCATTGAAAGCGCAATGCTAAGTTTTCTTTAACCATTATCCAAACACCGTTGTATGGGTACTGTCATGAAATTTCTCTCCCCTTACTTAAAGGGTTTTCTACATGATATCCTGCCACGGATATCATGCTCTGTTTGTCCTTGGGAAGGATATACCCCTGAAATATGTGTTTAAACACATTTTCCTTTCCATTCTTCTGTTAAATCTGATAATCATATTTTCCTTTCCATTGTTCTGTTTAACCTTCTTGAGGTTTATATGATCTAAGCAGTAATACGTCACTGCTTTTATAAGCATCTCGGCGTACAACTCTGTCAGTAAGACCCTGTTGAAATTGTCGGTAGCATTCCGGTCACCCCTGATGGACAAGAACTTTGCCTATTGGTCTGCCTCGTTTCAACGAGCAGGAAAATGGTTCTCTTCGTCCCTCGCCCTTGGTACCGACATTGTTGCCAACATAAATGATAGGCTACCCTCTGACATGTCTTGCTATCACGACCGTGCAAGATATCAACGCTTTACCTACTTATAACCACATGGTGGGCCCATAACCCACAGTTACACAGGATCGAAACCTGACCCTCCTATACACCCCCGGTTTCCAAATTTAATTCCTCGCACTTGGCCTCGTTTGTGATTCACGAGCCACCTTCCGAGAAATCATCGATTCTGGTATTAAACACAATACCTATACCGTTGCCTTGTTTCAGGCAACGAAGATTGTCTATCCGTTTCAAACTTCTTATGGTACCTTCTTACTTTGCTCTCGATGTGTTTTAATTGTTCAACTCGAGAGATACTCTTATGATCATTCTTGGGATACCCCCTAAATGAATTTCCCTTATAACATTCAATTGTTGTAAAGCTGCCCCTTACCTATTCGTAAGTACGATGGAGTTCCTCGAAGAAAGGACGACAACTTCATCATGATGCATTGGAATAAAGAACTGAAGACATCAACGAAGGGAATTAACTTCTTCGAGAAGATCCATTAGCATATCGTAACCAGAACTTTCCCCTTACTCCCCTCTTAAATCTCGGGACGAGATTTCTTGTAGTGGAGGAGAATTGTGACGCCCGGATAATCAAGCTACAGTAAACCCCTGCTAGTGTTGCCACGTCACCACGATTACTGTTGAAAATCTCGCGGTGATTCAAAACTCGTTCAAATTTTAAATAAAGTCAAACTAGAAAAAATTTCAAACGTCAAAACTAAAATGTTCGGGTTGTGACAAATAAATCGTAAGTAATTATGGCGGAGAAACCAAACTTTGATATAAAGTTTAAAGGCTCTAAATTGATTTAAAAAAATGGCTAAAAACAAATATTTAAATGCCTTCTAAATTTATAGAAGTGCAAAATATTTCATTTAGGTACCAAACTTTTTGTGACCGTGTCTCATTTTGCCACTCTAAATATGGAGCCAGTTTAATATTTTGTAAAACTATTTTACTAAAAAAAATAAAAGAAAACAATACAGGAAAAATAAATAAAAGGAAGACGTATAAACAAAAAAAGAGAGGAAGAAAGACCCCCTCCCTGGGCCGTGGCCCAACTGGACCAGCCCACTGGCCCAAACCGGCCCCCACTCCCCCATAACCCCACTACACCGAAACCCTAACCCCCACTCGCTCCACTCCCTCCACCGATTCCCCTGGATCGGGATCGATCCCCACTCTCCCCTCACCCTTACTCCTCTCGCTCCCCCCCCCGAACCAGATCGGGGCGCAACGCCCCCCCACCTTTGCTAGACCCCGCCGCCCCTGGCGCCCGTCGCCACCACCGCTCCGCCATCGCCAAGCCGCCTCCTTGCCGGAGAGGGGACGGATCCCGGGGGCCCTGCCGCGGATCCGGCCTCCCTCGCCACCCGTCCACGACCACGCTGACGCGGGACCCCGCTCGGAGCCACCTCGCCGCCCGGACCGCCCCTGCCGTCGTGGACCACGTCGATGCCGCCCCGTCCCCGGCCTCCTGCTCACCGTTCGGCCCCGTCGTTTGCTACCGCCGTCGTCTCCATCTTCCTCCCCGAGCCCAACTGCCATGTCCCCTACAGCTCCACGGTGAGACCCCCGGCCTCTCTCTTCCCCTGTCGCCGTACTCACGCCCACATGCCCGTCTCCGACCGCCGCCACAGCCGCGCTCGCTGCGGCACCGTGGCAGCCTCGTGCCCGCCTCGTTCGTTGCGGCCAAGCCCCGCCTGCTACCGCCCTGAAGCCGCGGCCTCCACCCCGCGGCGGCGCGCTCCTTGCGCAACGCCCGGACCTCACGGCCTCTGCACCTGCGATGCGTCCACCTCGCCATGCCGCTGCTGCCCTCCACCGCACGCGCCGACCGCGTCCCGCGCCTCCGCGCGCGCGCTCGCGCTGACCGCGCCCTGCTCGCCCCGCGCAGCCCTGCGCACGCGCGTGCCCCCCCCGCTGCCGTCGCCGCGCCCCGGTTCCCCTGCTGCCCCCCTCTCCGCTCGCCACGGCCATCCGCACGCGTGCATCCCGCACCGGCCGGCCGCGCCACCACCCCCAGCCATAGCTCCGCCCACCGCCTCGCCAACCGGCCTCCGCTGCTGCTGGTCTGCGCCCGCGGCCACCCCTCTCCGTCGACGCCCCGTCTCCGGCCGCTCCAGCCGCCGCGACCGGCGCCTCCCCTGGCCGGCGCCGTGGCCGCCATCGCCCTGCTGCGCCGGCTTAGTGGGCTCTGCCCGCTAACGGGCGCCCCGCGCGCCCATTTGCCCGCAGGCCCCCCTGGGGCCTATGACAAAGGGGGCCCACCCCACAGAACGTTTTAGTTAAAAAAATATATAAAAAAGAAATAAAAAAATAAAAATAATAATAATTAAATAAATAATAATTATTAAATTAATTAATTAAGTTAATTAATCATAATTAGATTAACCTAATTAACTAATTAGTTTAATTAAACAGTAAATAGATTAGTTAAACCCTAATTAGCCTAAACAGACAATGACGAGCGGGACCCACACGTTAGTTGACCAGTCAACGCCTCTGTTGACTGCTGACGTCATGCTGACGTCATGATGACGTCAGCAGACACTATTCTGGATAATGTTGATTAAATTAATTAAATAAATCCTAAAAATGATTTAAATCTATTAAAATTAATATAAAATAAACCGTAGCTCAGATGAAAATACTTTCTACATGAAAGTTGCTTAGAACGACGAGACGAATCCGGATACGCAGCCCGTTCGTCCGTCACGCATCCCTAGCATAGCAAACTCGCAACTTTCCCCCTCTGGTTCCTCTGCCCGAAAACGCGAAACACCGGGGATACTTTCCCGGATGTGCCCCCCTTCACCGGTACCACCTACTACCGCGTTAGGGCACCTCTAACGCCGTTACTTGTCATGTCATGCATCACTATGCATATGCTTGTTTAAATATTTATTGTTTCTCCCCCGTCTTCTCTCGATAGACACCGAGACCGACGCCGCTGCTACCCAGTACGACTACGGAATTGACGACCCCTCTCTCTTGCCAGAGCAACCAGGCAAGCCCCCCCTTTTGATCACCAGATATCGCCTACTCTTCTCTTACTGCTTGCATTAGAGTAGTGTAGCATGTTACTGCTTTCCGTAAATCCTATGCTGCTGCATAGCCTGTCCTTGCTACTACTGTTGTTACCTTTACCTGCAAACCTAATGCTTAGTATAGGATGCTAGCTTATCATCAGTGGCTCTACATTCTTGTCCGTCTGCCATGCTATACTATCGGGCCGTGATCACTCGGGAGGTGATCACGGGTATATATTATATACTTTATACATGATACATGTGGTGACTAAAGACGGGATGGCTCGTAGGAGCACCCGCGAGTGGATCTTTGAGGCGGAGCGACAGGGCAGGTTCCGACCACCTAGGAGAGAGGTGGGCCTGGCCCTGGTCGGTGTTCGCGGACACTTAACACGCTTAACGAGATCTGGGTATTTGATCTGAGTCTGGCCATTTGGTCTATACGCACTAACCATCTACGCGGGAGTAGTTATGGGTATCCCGGCGTCGTGGTATCAGCCGAAGCCTTCGTGACGTCAGCGACTAAGTGGCGCGCGCCGGATTGGACTGGAAGGCCACTAGGCTAGGTCTGCTTTCGGCCGCGTTCGCAACGTGCAGGTGTGCAAAGGGCGATGGGCCCAGACCCCTGCGCCATAGGGTTTAGACCGGCGTGCTGACCTCTCTGTTGTGCCTAGGTAGGGCTGCGACGTGTTGATCTTCCGAGGCCGGTCATGACCCAGGAAAGTGTGTCCGGCCAAATGGGATCGAGCGTGTTGGGGTATGTGGTGCACCCCTGCAGGAAAGTTTATCTATTCGAATAGCCGTGTCCCTCGGTAAAAGGACGACCCGGAGTTGTATCTTGACCTTATGACAACTAGAACCGGATACTTAATAAAACACACCCTTCCAAGTGCCAGATACAACCGGTGATCGCTCTCTCACAGGGCGACGAGGAGAGGATCATCGGTTAGGATTATGCTATGCGATGCTACTGGAGGACTTCAGTCTACTCTCTTCTACATGCTGCAAGACGGAGGCTGCCAGAAGCGTAGTCTTCGAAAGGACTAGCTATCCCCCTCTTATTCCGGCTTTCTGCAGTTCAGTCCACTTATAATAGCCTTATCCCAGTTGATACCAATGCATACATATGTAGAGTAGCTCCTTGCTTGCGAGTACTTTGGATGAGTACTCACGGTTGCTTTCTCCTTCTTTTCCCTCTATCCCTTCTACCTAGTTGTCGCAACCAGATGTTGGAGCCCAGGAGCTAGACGCCACCGTCGATGACGACTCCTACTACACCGGAGGTGCCTACTACTACGTGCTGCCCGCTGACGACGACCAGGAGTAGTTAGGAGGATCCCAGGCAGGAGGCCTGCGCCTCTTTCGATCTGTATCCCAGTTTGTGCTAGCCTTCTTAAGGCAAACTTGTTTAACTTATGTCTGTACTCAGATATTGTTGCTTCCGCTGACTCGTCTATGATCGAGCTCTTGTATTTGAGCCCTCGAGGCCCCTGGCTTGTAATATGATGCTTGTATGACTTATTTTATTTGTAGAGTTGTGTTGTGATATCTTCCCATGAGTCCCTGATCTTGATCGTACACGTTTGCGTATATGATTAGTGTACGGTCAAATCGGGGGTGTCACACCTATGCAATGGCGTCAAAAAGTCAGCTTTAGGTTCCCTTCACATGGCATTTTCTGGAGCTCTAATGGGCAAACATGATATATATTTTTTCCACACAAATGACACCATAATCAGCGAAAATGGTCTTACAACACGATCCTTATATAATCATATGTCATACAAAAATAATGTGTTCTGGTTATCGTTTAAACGTTCCCTATGGTTCAAAATATTTGAGCAAACAGATATTAAGTCCATAGTTTTCTTTATGACTTATTGAACCAAAACATCAAATTTACCTTAACCACAAGTCCGAAATAAACAGGGGAGTTAGGTCCAATCATAGTGGCAAGATAAAGCGAGCATATGTCATCTAAAAATATCATTGATCGCTTCTAACCACTAAGAGATAAAAGAAGATAAACTAGTAATTAAACTCACTAAACCTGAAACAACTCATTATCCAAGGCAATCTAACATCGAAAAGAGTTCTTTCTGCAAAAAATCAAATCAAATTTCTTTACCACCACATTAAATAGTTGCCAAAGAACTAACCTTATGTTAATTCATTTTTTTCTTTAAACCATGTAAAGAGATTTCCCGCCGGAACTTACTAATTTAGTTGCTAACAATGATGTTTAATAGTAAATGAGTCACAGCTAACCACAACAATGCTCAGATGGACAAACAAGTAAGCTTCTTTTGCATAGTGGATGATAATTAGTATACTCAATTCTTCCCAATGGATACACGTGACAAAGACATCAAATGAAAAAAGTTGGAAAGCGTCAAACATGCATGCCTTGCTAACTATGATACAATGCCAGAAATAACTTTTGAACTAAAGCATATGTTTGCTTCATCAATCGAAGAAGATTCATCTTTGAAGTAAAAATTCTTGTTGATAACATGTGGAGGGAGGGATGAAGAAACTTACAGTGAGCATCAAAACAATGTGTTGGTACACCCTTAAGAACTGGAATTGTTATTGGATCACCGATCACTTGAAAATCAATTCATCTATGCATTTGAAATATGAGAAAATAAATTGAGTTATTTGTAGTATTACATAAGATACAACTTTTCATAACTAGTTCTTTTGCATGGAAGAAACATCGAGAATTAAAATTAGAAAAAATGATAACTAAAACTAATTATTGCCAAGGAGGGAATGGGGTTTCCTTCATATACAGTGAAGTTGATGTTTAAGAAAGAATTGGATAATATGGACCGAGATAAACAAATATAATTTGTAATAAATATAAAGCTGACCTAAAGATAACTATTTTAGAAAAGAGGCAGTTGTAAACCACGTGAAAAAAATAAGTGAACCAAAAGCCACCAGCTTTGCTACTGGGCTACTTGCAACTACATACAATTTAAAGAAAAAGTAAAATACAAAACCATCTAAATTTGAACTGACTTGCTTATTGGCTAATTAGCTCCACAATAGATCGGTGTACTTTGTACTACAAACATACCACTGAAAGCTCAAAAGCACGGCTACATGACCTATCGACAAGAATTATCTGAAGTGCGTGCCATGATTATCATCAGTTGATCCATGATTTCAGGAATGATGATCAGGGGTTGGGCAAAAAGATGTGCAACAAAATACTCGGAGATCTAGAGATGAACAGATAAAGGGCACCGCAAAAAGATTGATCAACGAAGCAGCATAGGTGTCCTAGACTCCTCCTCCTCCTCGCCATAGACCTGCACACAACACATTAGGAAATAAGAATTAGGGGCCTGGAGAAAGAGTGCCAAGCAAGCACGCAGACAATGCATCTCTAAGTTTAGCAACCAATGGACCCAAAAATCATAATTAATTTAAAAATACCGATGGAGGAGCATATAAGGATAGATACACTTAATTGGGAAATTATAAATAAATTTTGAGGGGAGAGAGAGAGAGAGAGAGAGAGAGAGAGAGAGAGAGTGAAGATGAAATATGGACAACATGTGAAGGCATTAGTTTAAATCAAATAGGATTCTTGTTGCTAATCAACATTTAATACAGTACATTTCTTCCCTCCTCTAATCTGTATAAATGAAAGAAGAATGATGTGTGTAAAGGAGACGTACCAATATAATGGTAATCTAAACCCACTAAAATGGCATGCAAACTCAAATGTTTTGAGTGGCAAACAATAAGAATTGTTGTTAAGCATATGCATTTTCTCTCCATATATCCGATACAGTGCAAATAGTGTATAAAAATACTTTAGAAATATTATTTGGATAGATGCAAAAAGTTGAACTGAAATCCACCTAAGGACGGTACTCCCCGCAGGACGCTGGATCCGCTCGTGCACATGCAATCTTAGCTATTTTGATTTGTGTTGAGTATAAGGATTATTAGGAAAGATGAGATAGATTAGGATTTGTTCTGGCTTGTCTTGTACTCTAAGTAAATCATTATACTCTAATATATGTGCCCACTAGGCTCAAGCAATACAACGAATAATTCCACCAAACCTTTCTCTCCCTTCTAACATGGTATCAGCCTAACCGATCCAATCCTAGCTGCCGCCCTTCACTTCCGCTCCGCGCGCCGCCCCCGGGGCGGTTTGCCTCCATGACCCTCACGCATTTCTACTCCAACTTCGGCATTGACATCACCAGCTTCTTCTCCGACTCAATGACCTCACACGACACGCAGCGGCCCGCAACGGACGCCGCCCCGTCCGCCTGTTGTTCTTTGCTGGACGTTGTCGCCTCGATCCCATCTGCAATCCTACAGCCAGGGGGGGGGGGGGGCGAGCAGGGGCCTGGGCCCGCCTAACGATCAAGCGAGCACCGTAGGCAGCGATCATTAGCGATATGATTTGCAACATACAACGCATTTGGCCGGGTGCGGATTTTTGGAGGACAAGCTCCAGTGAGCTCGGTATTTAAAAAAATAATCAAAAAGCATATTTAAAAGTTTCAAAAAATTCTGAAAAAATTGCATGGAAACATATATGTATTCTGCAAGAACGTGTTAAATTTCGTCAAAAAATGTTGTGATTTGTAGACTGTACAAAAATAACAAAATTCCGGCCCAATAACAAAAATAAAAGGCCCATTTAAAAATGCGAATTTGTCTTTTTTTCTGTACGCCACATGTAAATGTATAATGCTGTGAAATTTTGCATATACGTAATATACATGTGCATGTGTGTTCGCAAAATAAATTTGGAATTTTTTGCGCTCTGAAAAAATAAAATTTGAAAATGAACTCACTGGAGCTCGACCTTCGTTGGCATTTTCCGGTACTTAGCCCCCCTATTAGCGGCAGAATGGCCTGCTTCCCCGACGTACAAGTCCACTAATTAGTCCAGATTTTGCAACATGCACGAGGTAATTACGTGAACTCTTTAGAAAGGAAAGAAGGCCCACGTACAAGCCCACAAAATAGTCGTTTTCAGTCTTGAACTTTGAATAAAATCCCCTAGTTACTCAAAAAAAAAAAGAGTCCAAGCCGAGCTGACCTCTGCTAAATCTCCTGGCACTAGGCATTATCTCCGTGATTAGCTCGTGCATGGGATGCGCCGCTGCCGTCCTATGCCTTTTCCGCATCCTTAATCTTCTTGCCTCGGGTCTTCCTTCTTAAGATCTACTAATTTCCTAATACAACCAGTAATGATTTGCCATTCAAACCTATATAAATAAAGCCAACCATTTGATAATACATGATTATTTTTTGTTCATTATATCTTAAATTTTCATATGAAAATGTTTTGTAGCATGGCATTTCATGTCATATTTCCGAGTATCATACTTCGTCTTCATGGCGCGTATTTGGAATTATTGACCAATATTACCTATACCTGCACACGCTCCAGCTGCACACAAAATTTTTGTGCCTAGGCAAAGTTAAATGTGTATCATAATTAAATATAAAATTATTGGATAGTATGTGAGGCACAAAATATTTTATGGCTTCATCACTGTTTGGCCCTCCCTATGCCTAAATCTTGGCTCCGCCTCTAATCCGGCCCATATAGACTTCATCATCAAGCCAAGCAAATCTCCACGGTGCAAGTCAAATCGAGCCATCCGCATGGACTGCCTCATGCAGATTCGTCTCAACCAAGTGCATCTACAAGCGAAACTACTTCATAAACGACATTTGCTTGCACGATCCTGAGCCGATGCCAAATCTAACAACTTTCTATACATTGGCGTCTTGAATGAAGGGTGTGTGATGGAGTGTCGTGCTGAAATCGTCAGTGAATGTCGTCTGTGTAGCAGTTCTCATCTACAATCGTCCCTGGCTACGGCACGTCACCGGCGCATGCGGGTGTAGTGCACTCAACTCTGGCGGCTCTGCTGTTTTACAGCAGATTTGACCGATGCCTTGTCCACCGACGCCGCGTGGCCCCTTGGTCGCTCGCGTTTCCGCGCGCAGATGCTGGAATGCTTGTGCGGCTTCGCAGGCATATGGGATTGCGGCCACCTGTCGTCGTTTGCGCATCTTCAATCTTGTGAACGATCGGACTGATCATCTGAGCGTCCACGATCCACTTCATACTTGCCGTGTGATTGGTCTGATCAGCTGTTGCACGCACCATTGTAGCATTATGTGAAAATCGTCCTCGAGTTTAGGGCGCTCGTCCACCGATCGAGCAACGGACAGTCGCTGCGTCGCCCCGTCGGGTCGCAGCACCGTCGATATGTGGTTCTTCTTGCGGCTGCATCGACTCTCGTGTCGTCGCTGCGTCGCCCCTTTGGGCCGTAGTGCCGCGATACGCGGTCCCAGATGCCATTCCGAGGCCGTCCGCTCCAGGCCGTCCCGAGGATCCACCAACCCTCGTGCCGCTGCTGCGTCGTCTCGTCGGGCCGTAGCGAGCATGGCACGTGGTCCACACCGCCGTCCTAAGTTGTTCCGCAGTTGCACCGACGCGGGTTCAGTTGCTGCGCCGCCCCTTTAGGCCGTCGCGTCGCGGCCCGTGGTCCCCGCCGCCGCCCCGAGGTCTTCCTGTCATCGCCCTGACCCGCCTGCTGCCGTTGCGTCGCCCCTTCGGACCGTAGCGCCGCGGCCCACGGTCCACTTCGCCGTCCCCGCGCGTTGACTTCCCGTGGTATGCGCCGCGCTCTCCCTTGGCGCGGGAATGCCACCATCCGCGCCGGTCTTCGTCACGCTGTTAGGATTCTTCGCCTACTTCGAGCATCGCCGCCGCGCTCCTAACCTAGCCGCCGCCTAACCTAGCCGCCGCCGCCGCTACCTCCGTAGCCGCCGCAGCCGCCCGTCCACCCCTTCGTCTTCGTCCAGCACCAGCCTGTCGCCAGCGTCGCCGTCATCTACCCCGACCGCTTCATCTACTCCGACAACCGCAGGCGACATTGGCGCCGCGCCGATTGGCGCCGCAACCATCGTCGAGTCCTTCTCTGCTGGCCTCTCCGACTTTTTCGACATGGCGTACAGCTCGTGCAAGTCCCAGTCTACGCATGCCTGGTGCTGGCAACACCGTCGCGTGCCTTCGTCCACGACATGTCCCCGGGCCTGGCAAGCCTGGTGCGGCGCTTCGTCAACTTCGTCTTCGTCCGTCTAGGCATGCCCGTGAAGGAAATATGCCCTAGAGGCAATAATAAAGTTGTTATTTATATTTCCTTATATCATGATAAATGTTTATTATTCACACTAGAATTGTATTAACCGGAAACTTAGTACATGTGTGAATACATAGACAAACAGAGTGTCCCTAGTATGCCTCTACTTGACTAGCTCGTTAATCAAAGATGGTTAAGTTTCCTAACCATGGACATGTGTTGTCATTTGATGAACGGGATCACATCATTAGAGAATGATGTGATGGACAAGACCCATCCGTTAGCTTAGAATAATGATTGTTCAGTTTTATTGCTACTGCTTTCTTCATGACTTATACATGTTCCCCTGACTATGAGATTATGCAACTCCCAAATACCGGAGGAACACCTTGTGTGCTATCAAATATCACAATATAACTGGGTGATTATAAAGATGCTCTACAGGTGTCTCCAATGGTGTTTGTTGAGTTGGCATAGATCGAGATTAGGATTTGTCACTCAGTATATCGTAGAGGTATCTCTGGGCCCTCTTGGTAATGCACATCACTAAAAGCCTTGCAAGCAATGTGACTAATGAGTTAGTTGCGAGATGATGCATTAAGGAACGAGTAAAGAGACTTGCCGGTAACTAGATTGAACTAGGTATTGAGATACCGACGATCGAATCTCGGGCAAGTAACATACCGATGTTGGGGAACGCAGTAATTTCAAAAAAAATCTTACGCACACGCAAGATCATGGTGATGCATAGCAACGAGAGAGGAGAGTATCGTCCACGTACCCCTGTAGACCGTAAGCGGAAGCGTTATGAGAACGCGGTTGATGTAGTCATACGTCTTCACGATCCGACCGATCCAAGTACCGAATGTACAACAACTCCGATTTCAGCACACGTACAACTCGATGACGTCGCACGAACTCCGATGCAGCAGAGCTTCACAGGAGAGTTCCGTCAGGACGACGGCGTGATGACGGTGATGATGTTGGTACCGACGCAGGGCTTTGCCTAAGCACCGCTACGATATAATCGAGGTGGATTATGGTGGAGGGGGGCACCACACACAGCTTGGAACAATCAACTTGTGTGTTCTAGGGTGCCCCTGCCCCCGTATATAAAGGAGCAAGGGGGAGGCCGGCCAGCCCTTGCAGGGCGCGCCAGGAGGAGGAGTCCTCCTCCTAGTAGGAGTAGGACTCCCCTTTCCTACTCCTACTAGGAGGGGGAAAGGAAGGAGGAGAGGGAGAAGGAAAGGGGGCGCCGCCCGCCCTTCCCTAGTCCAATTCGGACTAGAGGTGGAGGGGGCGTACGGGCTACCCTGGCCGGCCCTCTCTCTCTTCACTAAGGCCCATGGTGCCCATTACTTCTCCCGGGGGGGGGGGGGTGAGGGGGGGGGTCCGGTAACCCTCTAGCACTCCGGTTTTCTCCGAAATCACCCGGAACACTTCCGGTATCCGAATATAGTCGTCCAATATATCAATCTTTATGTCTCGACCATTTCGAGACTCCTCGTCATGTCCGTGATCACATCCGGGACTCTGAACTACCTTCGGTACATCAAATCACATAAACTCATAATACCGATCGTCACCGAACGTTAAGCGTGCGGACCCTACGGGTTCGAGAACTATGTAGACATGACCGAGACACGTCTCCGGTCAATAACCAATAGCGGAACCTGGATTCTTATATTGGCTCCTACATATTCTACGAAGATCTTTATCGGTCAAACCGCATAACAACAGACGTTGTTCCCTTTGTCATCGGTATGTTACTTGCCCGAGATTTGATCGTCGGTATCTCAATACCTAGCTCAATCTTGTTATCGGCAAGTCTCTTTATTCGTTCTGTAATGCATCATCCCCCAACTAACTCATTAGTTTCATTGCTTGCATGGCTTATAGTGATGTGCATTACCGAGACGGCCCAAAGATACCTCTCCGACAATCGGAGTGACAAATACTAATCTCGATCTATGCCAACTCAACAAGTACCATCGGAGACACCTGTAGAGCACCTTTATAATCACCCAATTACATTGTGACGTTTCGTAGCACATAAAGTGTTCCTCCGGTAATAGGGAGTTGCATAATCTCATAGTCATTGGAACATGTATAAGTCATGAAGAAAGCAATAGCAGTAAACTAAAACGATCAAGTGCTAAGCTAACGGAATGGGTCAAGTCAATCACATCATTCTCCTAATGATGGGATCCCGTTTATCAAATGACAACTCACGTATATGGTTAGGAAACATAACCATCTTTGACCAACGAGCTAGTCAAGTAGAGGCATACTAGTGACACTCTGCTTGTCTATGTATTCACACATGTATTATGTTTCCGGTTAATACAATTCTAGCATGAATAATAAACATTTATCATGAAATAAGGAAATAAACAATAACTTTATTATTTCCTCTAAGGAATATTTCCATTAGTCTCCCACTTGCACTAGAGTCAATAATCTAGAATACACAGTAATGATTCTATCACCCATGGAGCCTTGGTGCTGATCATGTTTTGCTCTTGAGAGAGGCTTAGTCAACGGGTCTGCAACATTCAGATCCGTATGTATCCTGCAAATCTCTATGTCTCCCACCTGGACTTGATCCCGGATCGAATTGAAGCGTTTCTTGATGTGCTTGGTTCTCTTGTAAAATCTGGATTCCTTTGCCAAGGCAATTGCACCAGTATTGTCACAAAAGATTTTCATTGGACCCGATGCACTAGGTATGACACATAGATCGGATATGAAGTCCTTCATCCGTACTCCTTCATTTGCTGCTTCCGAAGCAACTATGTACTCCGCTTCACACGTAGATCCCGCCATGACGCTTTGTTTAGAACTGCTCCAACTAACATCTCCATCGTTTAATATAAATATGTATCTAGTTTGCGATTTAGAATCATCCGGATTAGTGTCAAAGCTTGCATCGATGTAACCATTTACGACGAGATCTTTGTCACCTCCATAAACGAGAAACATATCCTTAGTCCTTTTCAGGTATTTCAGGATGTTCTTGACCGCTATCCAGTGATCCACTCCTGGATTACTTTGGTACCTCCCTGCTAAACTAATAGCAAGGCACACATCAGGTCTGGTACACAGCATTGCATACATGATAGAGCCTATGGTTGAAGCATAGGGAACACTTTTCATTTTCTCTCTATCTTCTACAGTGGTCGGGCATTGAGTCTTACTCAACTTTAGACCTTGTAACACAGGCAAGAACCCTTTCTTTGCTTGATCCATTTTGAACTTCTTCAAAACTTTATCAAGGTATGTGCTTTGTGAAAGTCCAATTAAGCGTCTTGATCTATCTCTAGATCTTGATGCCCAATATATAAGCAGCTTCTCCGAGGTCTTTCATTGAAAAACTCTTATTCAAGTATCCTTTTATGCTATCCAGAAATTCTATATCATTTCCAATCAACAATATGCCATCCACATATAATATTAGAAATGCTACAGAGCTCCCACTCACTTTCTTGTAAATACAGGCTTCTCCAAAAGTCTATATAAAACCATATGCTTTGATCACACTATCAAAACATTTATTCCAACTCCGAGAGGCTTGCACCAGTCCATAAATGGATCGCTGGAGCTTGCACACTTTGTTAGCACCCTTTGGATCGACAAAACCTTCTGGTTGCATCATATACAACCCTTCTTCCAGAAATCCATTCAGGAATGCAGTTTTGACATCCATTTGCCAAATTTCACAATCATAAAATGCGGCAATTGCTAACATGATTCGGACAGACTTAAACATCGCTATGGGCGAGAAAGTCTCATCGTAGCCAACCCCTTGAACTTGTCCAAAACCTTTCGCAACAAGTCGAGCTTTGTAGACAGTAACATTACCGTCGGCGTTAGTCTTCTTCTTGAAGATCCATTTATTCTCGATGGCTTGCCGATCATCGGGAAGTCAACCAAAGTCCGCACTTTGTTCTCATACATGGATCCCATCTCAGATTTCCTGGGCTCAAGCCATTTTGCAGAATTTCGGCTCACCATCACTTTTTCATAGTTCGTAGGTTCATCATGGTCAAGTAACATGACTTCCAGAACAGGATCACCGTACCACTCTGGTGCGGATCTTACTCCGGTTGACCTACGAGGTCCGGTAGTAACTTGATCTAAAGTTTCATTATCATCATCATTAGCTTCCTCACTAATTGGTGTAGGTGTCACAGGAACTGGTTTCTGTGATGAACTACTTTCCAATAAGGGAGCAGGTATTGTTACCTCATCAAGTTCTACTTTCCTCCCACTCACTTCTTTCGAGAGAAACTCCTTCTCTAGAAAGGATGCATTCTTAGCAACAAATGTCTTTCCTTCGGATCTATGATAGAAGGCGTACTCAATAGTTTCTTTTGGGTATCCTATGAAGACACATTTCTCCGATTTGGGTTCGAGCTTATCAGGTTGCAGCTTTTTCACATAAGCATCGCAGCCCCAAACTTTAAGAAACGACAACTTTGGTTTCTTGCCAAACCACAATTCATAAGGCGTCGTCTCAACGGATTTCGATGGTGACCTATTTAACGTGAATGCAGCCGTCTCTAAAGTATAACCCCAAAACAATAGCGGTAAATCGGTAAGAGACATCATAGATTGCACCATATCTAGTAAAGTACGATTACGACATTCGGACACACCATTACGCTGTGGTGTTCCGGTGGCGTGAGTTGCGAAACTATTCCACATTGTTTCAAATGTAGACCAAACTCGTAACTCAAATATTCTCCTCCACGATCAGATCGCAGAAACTTTATTTTCTTGTTACGATGATTTTCTACTTCACTCTAAAATTCTTTGAACTTTTCAAATGTTTTAGACTTATGTTTCATTAAGTAGATATACCCATATCTACCCAAATCATTTGCGAAGGTGAGAAAATAACGATACCCACCGTGAGCCACAATATTCATTGGACCACATACATCAGTATGTATGATTTCCAACAAATCTGTTGCTCGCTCCATAGTTCCAGAGAACGACATTTTAGTCATCTTTCCCATGAGGCATGGTTCGCAAGTACCAAGTGATTCATAATCAAGTGATTCCAAAAGTCCGCCAGAATGGAGTTTTTTCATGCGCTTTACACCAATATGACCTAAACGGCAGTGTCACAAATAAGTTGCACTATCATTATCAACTCTGCATCTTTTGGCCTCAACATTACGAATATGTGTATTACTACTATCGAGATTCAACACAAATAGACCACTCTTCAAGGGTGCATGACCATAAAAGATATTACTCATATAAATAGAACAACCATTATTCTCATATTTAAATGAATAATCGTCTCGCATCAAACAAGATCCAGATATAATGTTCATGCTTAACGCTGGCATCAAATAACAATTATTTACGTCTAAAACTAATCCCGAAGGTAGATGTAGAGGTAGCGTGCCGACGGTGATCACATCGACTTTGGAACCATTTCCCACACGCATCGTCACCTCGTCCTTAGCTACTCTTTGCTTAATCCGTAGTCCCTGTTTCGAGTTGCAAATATTAGCAATAGAACCACTATCAAATACCCAGGTGCTACTGCGAGCTCTAGTAAGGTACACATCAATAACATGTATATCACATATACCTTTGTTCACCTTGCCATCCTTCTTATCCGCCAAATACTTGGTGCAGTTCTGCTTCCAGTGTCTAGTCTGCTTGCAGTAGAAGCACTCAGTCCCAGGCTTAGGTCCAGACTTGGGTTTCTTCTCTTGAGCAGCAACTTGTTTGTTGTTCTTCTTGAAGTTCCCCTTCTTCTTCCCTTTGCCATTTTCTTGAAACTGGTGGTCTTGTTGACCAACACTTGATGCTCCTTCTTGATTTCTACCTCCACAGCCTTTAGCATTACGAAGAGCTCGGGAATTGTCTTATCCATCCCTTGCATATTATAGTTCATCACAAAGCTCTTGTAGCTTGGTGGTAGTGATTGAAGAATTCTGTCAATGACACTATCATCCGGAAGATTAACTCCTAGTTGAATCAAGTGATTGTTATACCCCAGACATTTTGAGTATATGTTCACTTACAGAAGTATTCTCCTCCATCTTGCAGCTGTAGAACTTATTGGAGACTTCATATCTCTCAATCCGGGCATTTGCTTGAAATATTAACTTCAACTCCTGGAACATCTCATATGCTCCATGACGTTCAAAACGTCGTTGAAGCCCCAGTTCTAAGCCGTAAAGCATGGCACACTGAACTATCGAGTAATCATCAGCTTTGCTTTGCCAGATGTTCTTAACGTCGTCAGTTGCATCTGTAGCAGGCCTGGCACCTAGCGATGCTTCGAGGACGTAATTCTTCTGTGCAGCAATGAGGATAATCCTCAAGTTACGGACCCAGTCCGTGTAATTGCTACCATCATCTTTCAATTTTTCTTTCTCAAGGAACGCATTAAAATTCAACGGAACAATAGCACGGGCCATCTATCTACAATCAACATAGACACGCAAAATACTATCAGGTACTAAGTTCATGATAAATTTAAGTTCAATTAATCATATTACTTAAGAACTCCCACTTAGATAGACATCCCTCTAATCATCTAAGTGATGACGTGATCCAAATAAACTAAACCATGTTTGATCATCACGTGAGATGGAGTAGTTTTCAATGGTGAACATCACTATGTTGATCATATCTACTATACGATTCACGCTCGACCTTTCGGTATCAGTGTTCCGAGGCCATATCTTCATATGCTAGGCTCGTCAAGTTTAACCCGAGTATTCCGCGTGTGCAACTGTTTTGCACCCGTTGTATTTGAACGTAGAGCCTATCACACCCGATCATCACGTGGTGTCTCGGCACGAAGAACTTTTGCAACGGTGCATACTCAGGGAGAACTCTTCTTGATAATTTAGTGAGAGATCATCTTATAATGCTACCGTCAATCAAAGCAAGATAAGATGCATAAAAGGATAAACATCACATGCAATCAATATAAGTGATATGATATGGCCATCATCATCTTGTGCTTTGTGATCTCCATCTCTGAAGCACCGTTATGATCACCATCGTCACCGGCGTGACACCTTGATCTCCATCGTAGCATCGTTGTCGTCTCGCCAATTATTGCTTCTACTACTATCGCTCCTGCTTAGTGATAAAGTAATGCAATTACAGGGCGATTGCATTGCATACAATAAAGCGACAACCATATGGCTCCTGCCAGTTGCTGATAACTCAGTTACATAACATGATCATCTCATACAATAAAATATAGCATCATGCCTTAACCATATCACATCACAACATGCCCTGCAAAAACAAGTTAGACGTCCTCTACTTTGTTGTTGCAAGTTTTACGTGGCTGCTTGATACGTCTCCAATGTATCTATAATTTATGAAGTATTCATGCTATTATATTATCCATCTAGGATGTTTTATATGCATTTATATGCTATTTTATATGATTTTTGGGACTAACCTACTAACCTAGAGCCCAGTGCCAGTTTATGTTTTTTCCTTGTTTTTGAGTTTTCCAGAAAAAGAATACCAAACGGAGTCCAATTGACGTGCCAATTTTTGATGATTTTTTCTGGACCAAAAGAAGCCACCGGAGTAAAAGAGTTGGGCCAGGAGAGTCTCCGGCTGCCCACGAGGGTGGGGGCGCGCCCACCCCCTGGGTGTGGGCCCCTGCCTTGTGGACAACCCGGAGACCCCCCTGACGTGAGACCTACGCCAAAAAATCCTATAAATACTGAAACCTCCAGAAAACAGAATAGATCGGGAGTTCCGCCGCCGCAAGCCTCTGTGGCCACCAAAAACCAATCGGGGCCCTGTTCGGGCACCCTGCCGGAGGGGGGATCCCTCACCGGTGGCCATCTTCATCATCTCGGTGCCCTCCATGACGAGGAGGGAGTAGTTCACCCTCGGGGCTGAGGGTATGTACCAGTAGCTATGTGTTTGATCTCTCTCTCTCTCTCTCTCTCTCTCTCGTGTTCTTGAGGTGGTACGATCTTGATGTATCGCGAGCTTTGCTATTGTAGTTGGATCTTATGATGTTTCCCCCCCTCTACTCTCTTGTAATGGATTGAGTTTTCCCTTTAAAGTTATCTTATCGGATTGAGTCTTTAATGAATTGAGAACACTTGATGTATGTCTTGCGTGGGATACCCTGGTGACAATGGGGTATTCTATTGATCCACTTGATGTATGTTTTGGTGATCAACTTGCGGGTTCCGCCCATGAACCTATGCATAGGGGTTGGCACACGTTTTCCTCCTGCCTCTCCAGTAGAAACTTTGGGGCACTCTTTGAGGTTCTATGTGTTAGTTGAATAGATGAATTTGAGATTGTGTGATGCATATCGTATAATCATACCCACGGATGCTTGAGGTGACATTGGAGTATATAGGTGACATTAGGGTTTTGGTTGATGTGTGTCTTAAGGTGTTATTTTACTACGAACTCTAGGGCTGTTTGTGACACTTATAGGAATAGCCCAATGGATTGATCGGAAAGAATAACTTTGAGGTGGTTTCATACCCTACCATAATCTCTTCGTTTGTTCTCCGCTATTAGTGACTTTGGAGTGACTCTTTGTTGCATGTTGAGGGATGGTTATATGATCCAATTATGTTATTATTGTTGAGAGAACTTGCACTAGTGAAAGTATGAACCCTAGGCCTTGTTTCCTAGCATTGGAATACCGTTTACGCTCACTTTTAGTACTTGCTACCTTGCTGTTTATATATTTTCAGATTACAAAAACCTATATCTACCATCCATATTGCACTTGTATCACCATCTCTTCGCCGAACTAATACACCTATACAATTTACCATTGTATTGGGTGTGTTGGGGACATAAGAGACTCTTTGTTATTTGGTTGCAGGTTGCTTGAGAGATACCATCTTCATCCTACGCCCCCCATGGATTGATATACCTTTGGTCATCCTCTCGAGGGAAATTTGCTACTGTACACCTACAAACCTCTACACTTGGAGGCCCAACAACGTCTACAAGAAGAAGGTTGTGTAGTAGACATCAAGCTCTTTTCTGGCGTCGTTGCTGGGGAGGCTAGGTAAGCGGCACTCACACCCCATCAACTAAGCTCTTTTCTGGCGTCGTTACCAGGGAGGTGAGTGCTTGAAGGTATATCTTTAGATCTTGCAATCGAATCTTTTAGTTTCTTGTTTTATCACCAGTTTAGGTTATAAAAGAAAACTACAAAAAAATGGAATTGAGGGTGCCTCATATGCTTCATCTTTTTAATGTCTTCCGTGAAAATAAGGATTCCGATAATTGTGCTCAATTGCTAGAGGAAAAATGCATTAAAATGTTTGGCACTAAATCTTTGAATGATGAGCATGATTGCAATGTTGTTAGTATGAATTCTTTGAATACCCATGATGCTGATGATATGCAAAGTCATAAGCTTGGGGATGCTATGTTTGATGAAGATGATATGTTTTGTCCCCCAAGTTTTGATGAGCAAATTTAGTATGATGAAAGCATGCCTCCTATTTATGATGATTATTGTGATGACATGTATGCTCTAAGGAATAAGGATAACCATGAAACTTGCCATCATGATTTTAATTTTCAATTGGATTATGCTTCACATGATAGTTATTTTGTTGAGTTTGCTCCCACTATTCCGAAAGAGAAGAAATTTGCTTATGTGGAGAGTAATAAAATTTCTATTCTTGTAGATCATGAAAAGAGTGCTTTATGTGCTAGTTATATTGTTGAATTCAATCATGATGCTACTGAAAATGATTATGAGTGAGGAATATATGCTTGTAGGAATTGCAAGAATATCAAGTTTCCTCTCTATGTGCTTGAAGTTCTTAAGTTATGTTTGTTTTGCCTTCCTATGCTAGTTGATTATTGTTCCCATAGTTGTTTGCTCACAACATCCTTATGCATAGGAAGTGGGTTAGACTTAAATGTGCTAGTCATATTCTTCATGATGCCCTCTTTATGTTTCAATTCTTATTTTTATGTGAGTATCATTGAAATCATCATGCCTAGCTAGGGGCGTTAAACGTTAGCGCTTGTTGGGAGGCAACCAAATTTTATTTTAGTTTCTTGCTTTTTGGTTCTGTTTAGTAATAAATAATCCATCTAGCTTATGTTTAGATGTGGTTTTGTGTTTTAATTAGTGTTTATGCCAAGTAGAACCTTTGGGAAGACTTGGGTGAAGTCTTTATGATCATGCTGTAAAAAACAGAAACTTTAGCGCTCACGAGATTAGCTTCAACTTTTTACTGGAGAGTGCTATTCAGTTGATTCTTTTTGAAGATGATTACTAGACAAATTCCTCAGGTCCACCAATTTATTTTAGAATTTTTGGAGTTCCAGAAGTATAAGTTTGATACAGATTACTTCAGACTGTTCTGTTTTTAACGGAATCTGTTTTCATTGTGTTGCTTGCTTATTTTGATGAATTTATGGCTAGTAAAATAGTTTATAAATCATAGAGAAGTTGGAATAAAGTAGTTTTAACACCAATATAAATAAATAATAAGTTCATTATAGTACCTTGAAGTGGTGTTTTGTTTTCTTTCGCTAGCGGAGCTTACGAGTTTTCTGTTGAGTTTTGTGTTGTGAAGTTTTCAAGTTTTGGGTAAAGATTCGATGGACTATGGAATAAGGAGTGGCAAGAGCCTAAGCTTGGGGATTCCCAAGGCACCCAAAGGTAATATTCAAGGACAACCAAGAGCCTAAGCTTGGGGATGCCCCGGTAGGTATCCCACCTTTCTTCTTCAACAATTATCGGTTAGTATAGGTTGAGCCTAAGTTTTTGCTTCTTCACATGATGAGTGCTATCCTTGAAATGTATTTTTATTTTCTTTTGCTTGCTGTATGAATAAAATACCAAGATCTGAAATTTTTAAATGTTAAAGAGTCTTCACATAGTTGCATAATTATTCAACTACTTATTGATCTTCACTTATATCTTTTTGGAGTAGTTTGTCATTTACTCGTGTGCTTCACTTATATCCTATGAGTAAATGGTTGAATGATTTGGATGTCCTAAATCTGAAATTATATATGTTTCATGTGTTTATCCCATGGGGAGTAATGACTTCACATATAAGAAGTAGAGGTGGTAAATTTATTGAAGGTTTGCAAACATTGTATTGGTCACTTGAACAATTCATGAAAGAATATTGAAGAAAGAGAGATTTCACATATAAATATACTATCTTGGACATCTTCTATGATTGTGAGCCCCATTAATTATTTTCAAACCTGAGCAAAGTAGTTGAAGTTGGACAAGGAATACAACATAATGAGTTATGCTTGGGTATATTTGTATAGAAGTTATATTGTTATGGATCCTCTAACATGTGGTGCTTACTATTTAGAATCCTTTGCTAGCCAAAATATCTGTACTAAGCGGGAATACTGCTTATGCATCCAAATTCCTTGAACCAAGTTTCTTCCATGAGTGTCCACCATATCTACCTATATGCGGTATTTACCTACCGTTCCAACTAAATTTGCATGTGCCAAACTCTAAACCTTCAAATAATAATCTGTTTTGTATGCCCAAATCGCTCATGTAGCGACTAGGGTTAGCAGTATCTCCCATGCTAGGTGGGTTATTCTCACGATGAGTGGACTCCGCTCATTATTCACGAGAAAATGGCTGGTAACTGGGATGCCCAGTCCTATGATCAAAAGATCAAAAACGAATTCACAAATAATTTAAACAAAACTCCCCTAGGGTTTTTGAAAGTTGGACGGCACCCGTTGTTTTGGACAAGCCGTGGAGTGTGATTGTTGGTAGAGGGGGAGTAAAATCTTTACCTTTCTGCGTGGGAACTGCCTATAGTGTATCTAGTATGGAAGATATTGGGAACTATTGGTCGTTATGTTGACAATGAAAGCATACCTCTCAAAATTATTTTCATCTCTGTTTTTTCTTCGAGCTCTGGCACCTCTGCAATTCCCTACTTCCCTCTACGAAGGGCCTATCTTTTACTTTTATGCAAGAGTCAGTAGTATTCCTTCTCATTCCAACCCACTCTTTAGTTGGCAAGCATCATGTGATGGAAAGATCTAAGCATATATGGCCATTCAAATATATTTGAGCATGAATTATTATTTTTGAAATTATCCTTGAGGTAAAAGGTTGGGAGGCGAAACATTAAGCCCCTATCTTTCTCTGTGTTCGATGAATACTATTTGTTCTAAAAATATGCTTTGGGTGGTAGCAATCATGGAAGACTAAATGATAGTTGAGTATGTGAAGTTTGGTGAATGAAAGCTCTGACAGACTCTTCCTGAAAATAAGATGAATTGCACTTGTTTGATGACTGAGAACATAGTTTGTTCATTTTCAAGAAAGTTTATGGTCTATGCTTTAACATGTGAATAGCTTGTGACTTGATGATGAGAAGCTTTATGATATGAGCTAATGTTATGGCATATAATGATGCTAGAAAAGGTGATTGAAATTATCATTGATCAAACTTGTGCACCTGCTAGCATTCACACTTCATAAATTATTCATTTTATCATTTACCTACTCGAGGACGAGCAGGAATTAAGCTTGGGATGCTGATACGTCCAACGTATCTATAATTTATGAAGTATTCATGCTATTATATTATCCATCTAGGATGTTTTATATGCATTTATATGCTATTTTATATTATTATTGGGACTAACCTATTAACCAAGAGCCCACTGCCAGTTTCTGTTTTTCCATGTTTTTGAGTTTTACAGAAAAGGAATACCAAATGGAGTCCAATTGACGTGCCAATTTTTGATGATTTTTTCTGGACCAAAAGAAGCCCCCGGAGTAAAAGAGTTGGGCCAGGAGAGTCCCGGGATGCCCACGAGGGTGGGGGGCGCGCCCATTGTCATGGGAACGATTCCAACAATAATAAGGTATAGGGTAACGGAGCATGATCTATCGAGATGCATATGGGTGACACAGTGGTTTTAGCGAGTTCGGGCCTCTCACGGTGGAGATAACAGCCCTATTTCTCGTGCTCCAGAGAGGCTTTGTTTTATCTGAGTATTTATCTGGAGATTACAATGTGAGAGAGAGGAACAAATTCCCATGCCTGAGCTAAGTCCTGAGACTAGAGAGAGGTAGAAGAAAGAACTTCCCCCAAGTCTAGTGGTGGTGGGCGGCTTATATAGAGTGTGCCACCCCTCACCTCCTATGTTACAAAGTGGGGCATGAATGCCATAATGCCAGCTCACTACCAAGCCTTCACTATGAGAATGATGCGTTGACTGCTTTGCTGCCTGCTGGTCTTCGTATGCCCGAGTGAGTCGCACGGTCGAGTGGTGAACTGTTATCCGAGTGGATGTATGCTGCTTGGTCGAGTGGATAGTATGCTGCTTATGCGAGTGGATAGTATGCATGTATGAAATTTATCTAGACCCACATGTTGTGTGGACCCCATGCTTTATGATATTTCGACCCTTCGTGGGCCCACCTGTTATGTGTATCCCCAACATTAGCCCCCGAATCGATTGCGATTTTGCGGAACGAGTTTGTGGAAGACACAATTTGGTCCGAGTGATTACGGAAATACTCGGTACTTGTCATCATGCTTTCAGACAACCAATGTTTTAACTCAATCTCAATGGATTCCGGCACTGCGCTTCCCGACTGATCTGGGGTAAATGCCCGCGAGGAGCAACTTGGTGACATTTGTTCATCTCTCGAAAGAGGTTAAATCGTGATCAAAGTATGGGTGTGTCATTAAATCCGGGCAACAGGATTGACGCATGGACTATTCTCTCGAAGAGATGCCATTCTTTATCCCAGGGGAACGTCAATATGAGTCGGTTCTGGATCAAAACGTGTGAGTTTCACGCTTTGAGTCCTAGAAGAAGGCTCAAAACAGGTCCACGGAGGAGCGTTGAACTCACCTTATTGGATTTTTTTTGTAGTTTGACGGGATTCTTTAAAACTTGTTCGTTTGTTGTTCATCACTCGGACTGGTCAGGCCATACCGAATGGAGATTACTCCAGTGGGGGCACGCTGAGTGCACCCACTGGGTGTAGTCCCCGAGACCGTTGTCGACTGCGGGCAGTTTGCGAGGGTCTGAAAAAACTAAAAATCTTCTTAGCTGGTACCGATCGAACTTGTTCCTCTCCGACTCAGAGGTCGAGTAGTACTTGAGGATATGGTATTGGTCTAGACCGAGCAAAAATGTTTCTTCCTGAGTTCTCTTCCAGTGGGGGCACGCTGAGTGCACCCACTGGGTGTAGTCCCCGAGCCTCTATCAGACTAGATGAGTCGGGCAGAGGATTTAAGTCAGATTGAGTGAATCGGATGCATCTACAAATGGTTGACATGGTAAATAAGCTCAGCATGGAGCTGAGTCACTCGGACTGATCTTCGTGCACTCAGCATGGAATAAATTCAGCCTGGAACTCGGTCAAGCAGGTGAATCTTCGTGCTCTCGGCACGGTGAATGAACTCGGCTTTGAAACTGCCGACTGTAGAAAAAAGCTGGACACTCCAGGGAGTGATTGTTCTAGTATTACTTCTTATATTGACCGTTAGATTTTGCGTGAAAGGGGTATTTGTCCGAGTGGACGTGCTTCCCGACTGATTGGGGTATGAAGACTGCAAGGAAAAATTTGGTGGCACTTGTATGTATGGTCAGAAAGATATTCCTGATGTGATCAATGGGTCGATCGAATGGGCGTAACCCCTGAGGACAGCATGGCCAACGGCTGTGCGTAGCCCCCGAGTGATGTTTTAAAGATGTAAGCTTGCTACAGAGTGTGATATGAGGTTTGACCATATGAGTAACTTAGTTGTTCCCGTGCTGGGGGTGTAGAGGTAAAGACATGTCCAAATGATGGTGACGCACAAGGTGGCCGAGGGGCGATGATGTGTACAACCGAGTGATGACGCGCGGGGCGGTCGAGGGGCGATGATGTGTACAACCGAGTGATGACGCGTGGGGCGGTCGAGACATGTTGTGCGAGGTGGTCGAATGATGAAGACGTGCACAACTGAGTGGCAACGCGCCGGGCGGCCGAGTGGTGAAGATGTGCACAACCGAGTGGCGACGCGCGGCGCAGCCGAGTTAGGATGCGCGAGGTGGCCGAGTGAAGAACTACGTATCCAGCCAAGTGGTGACGCGCGGAGCGGCCATCTGGTGAAGGTTGATACGTCTCCAACGTATCTATAATTTTTGATTGCTCCATGCTGTATTGTCTACTGTTTTGGACATTATCGGGCTTTATTATCCACTTTTATATTATTTTTGGGACTAATCTATTAACCGGAGGCCCATCCCAGAATTGCTGTTTTTTTGCCTATTTTAGGGTTTCGAAGAAAAGGAATATCAAACGGAGTCCAAACGGAATAAAACCTTCGGGAACATGATTTTTGAAACGAACAAGACCCAGGAGACTTGGACCCTACGTCAAGCAACCAATAGGGAGGCCACGAGGTAGGGAGGCGCGCCTACCCCCCCCCCAGGTGCGCCCTCCACCCTCGTGGGCCCCCTGTTGCTCCACCGACGTACTCCTTCCTCCTATATGTACCTACGTACCCCAAAACGATCAGATACAGAGCCAAAAACCTAATTCCACCACCGCAACCTTCTGTATCCACGAGATCCCATCTTGGGGCCTGTTCCGGAGCTTCGCCGGAGGGGGCATCCATCACGGAGGGCTTCTACATCAACATCATAGCCTCTCCGATGAAGTGTGAGTAGTTTACCTCAGACCTTCGGGTCCATAGTTATTAGCTAGAGGGCTTCTTCTCTCTTTTTGGATCTCAATACAATGTTCTCCCCCTCTCTTGTGGAGATCTATTCGATGTAATCATCTTTTTGCGGTGTGTTTGTTGAGACTGATGAATTGTGGGTTTCTGATCAAGATTATCTATGAACAATATTTGAATCTTCTCTGAATTCTTTTATGTATGATTGGTTATCTTTGTAAGTCTCTTCGAATTATCAGTTTGGTTTGGCCTACTAGATTGATCTTTCTTGCAATGGGAGAAGTGCTTAGCTTTGGGTTCAATCTTCTGGTGTCCTTTTCGAGTGACAGTAGGGGTAGCAAGACACACATTGTATTGTTACCATCGAGGATAACAAGATGGGTTTTTTATCATATTGCATGAATTTATACCTCTACATCATGTCATTTTGCTTAAGGCGTTACTCTGTTTCCATGAACTTAATACTCTAGATGCATGCTGGATAGCGGTCGATCAGTGGAGTAATAGTAGTAGATGTAGGCTGGAGTCGGTCTACTTGTCTCGAACGTGATGCCTATATACATGATCATACCTAGATATTCTCATAACTATGCTCAATTCTGTCAATTGCTCAACAGTAATTCGTTCACCCACCGTAAAATACTTATGCTCTTGAGAGAAGCCACTAGTGAAACCTATGGCCCCCAGGTCTATCTTCATCATATTAATCTTCCAATACTTAGTTATTTCCTTTGCTTTTTTACTTTGCTTTTATTTTGCTTTGCATCTTTACCACAAAAATATCATCATATCATATCTATCAGATCTCACTCTCGTAAGTGACCGTGAAGGGATTGACAACCCCTTATCGCGTTGGTTGCGAGGAGTTATTTGTTTTGTGCAGGTACGAGGGACTCGCACGCAGCCTCCTACTGGATTGATACCTTGGTTCTCAAAAACTGAGGGAAATACTTACGCTACTTTGCTGCATCATCCTTTCCTCTTCAAGGAAATCCAATGCAGTGCTCAAGAGGTAGCAAGAAGATTTCTGGCGCCATTGCCGGGGAGGTTTGCGCAAGTCAAGATTTGACTCCCGACAATGAGCCATTTCTGGCGCCGTTGCCGGGGAGTCTACGCAAAATTCAACATACCAAGTACCCATCACAACCCTTATCTCCCGCATTACATTATTTGCCATTTGCCTCTCATTTTCCTCTCCCCCACTTCATCATTGCCATTTTATTCGCCCTCTCTCTCTCTATCCTCCCTCTCTTTCTCTATTTGCCTATTTTTGCCCGCTTGCTTTTTGTTTGCTTGTGTGTTGGATTGCTTGGTTGTCATTATGGCTAGTCCTCTATCCTCTCCGTTATCTCCCGAGAATGAAGTTCCAAATTTTAAACAAAGAGAGGGATAAAATCTAAAAGACGCTTGGTATAGAATTTGCAATGCTCAAAATAAATCTACCAGGAAGCAATCTACTTCCGTTCTTCTTTGCAATGCTCAAAATACATGTTCCTATAACTATGAGATTATGCAACTCCCGTTTACCGGAGGAACACTTTGGGTACTACCAAACGTCACAACGTAACTGGGTGATTATAAAGGAGTACTACAGGTGTCTCCAAAGGTAGATGTTGGGTTGGCGTATTTCGAGAATAGGATTTGTCACTCCGATTGTCGGAGAGGTATCTCTGGACCCTCTCGGTAATACACATCACATAAGCCTTGCAAGCACAATAACTAAGATGTTAGTTATGAGATGATGTATTACGGAACGAGTAAAGAAACTTGCCGGTAACGAGATTGAACTAGGTATTGGATACCGACGATCGAATCTCGGGCAAGTAACATACCGATGACAAAGGGAACAACGTATGTTGTTATGCGGTCTGACCGATAAAGATCTTCGTAGAATATGTAGGAGCCAATATGGGCATCCAGGTCCCGCTATTGGTTATTGACCGGAGACGTGTCTCGGTCATGTCTACATTGTTCTCGAACCGTAGGGTCCGCACGCTTAACGTTACGATGACAGTTATTATGAGTTTATGCATTTTGATGTACCGAAGGTTGTTCGGAGTCCCGGATGTGATCACGGACATGACGAGGAGTCTCGAAATGGTCGAGACGTAAAGATTGATATATTGGAAGCCTATGTTTGGACATCGGAAGTGTTCCGGGTGAAATCGGGATTTTACCGGATTACCGGGAGGGTTACCGGAACCCCCCGGGAGCCAAATGGGCCAACATGGGCCTTAGTGGAAAGGTGAGAGGGCAGCCCACATAGGGCTGCGCCTCCCCCCTCTCCCTAGTCCTATTAGGACTAGGAGAGGGGCCGGCCACCTCTCTCTCTCTCTCCCGTTTAAGGATTCCTAGTTGGACTAGGATTGGAGGGGGGAGTCCTACTCCCGGTAGGAGTAGGACTCCTCCTGCGCCTCCCTCTCTTTGGCCGGCCAGCCCCCCTCCCTCCATCCTTTATATACGGGGGCAGGGGACACCCCAAGACACACAAGTTGATCCTTGAGATCGTTCCTTAGCCGTGTGCGGTGCCCCCTGCCACCAAATTCCACCCCGATCATACCGTTGTAGTGCTTAGGCGAAGCCCTGCGTCGGTAGTACATCAAGATCGTCACCACGCCGTCGTGCTGACGGAACTCTTCCTCGATGCTTTGCTGGATCGGAGCCTGAGGATCGTCATCGAGCTGAACGTGTGCTAAGAACTCGGAGGTGCCGGAGTAACGGTGCTTGGATCGGTCGGATCGGGAAGAAGACGTACGACTACTTCCTCTACGTTGTGTGATCGCTTCCGCAGTCGGTCTGCGTTGGTACGTAGACAACACTCTCCCCCTCGTTGCTTTGCATCACCATGATCTTGTGTGTGCGTAGGAAATTTTTTGAAATTACTACGTTCCCCAATAGTGGCATCCGAGCCTAGGTTTTATGGTTTGATGTTATTTGCACGAGTAGAACACAAGTGAGTTGTGGGCGATACAAGTCATACTGCCTACCAGCATGTCATACTTTGGTTCGGCGGTATTGTTGGACGAGACGAACCGGACCAACCTTACGCATACTCTTACGCGAGACCGGTTCCCTCGACGTGCTTTGCACATAGATGGCTTGCGGAAGACTGTCTCTCCAACTTTAGTTGAACCAAGTGTGGCTACGCCCGGTCCTTGAGAAGGTTAAAACGGAGTCTATTTGACGAACTATCGTTGTGGTTTTGATGCGTAGGTGAGATGAGTTCTTACTTAAAGCCCGAAGCAGCCACGTAAAACTTGCAACAACAAAGTAGAGGACGTCTAACTTGTTTTTGCAGGGCATGTTGTGATGTGATATGGTCAAAGCATGATGCTGATTTTATTGTATGAGATGATCATGTTTTGTAACCGAGTTATCGGCAACTGGCAGGAGCCATATGGTTGTCGTTTTATTGTATGCAATGCAATCGCGATGTAATGCTTTACTTTATTACTAAGCGGTAGTGATAGTCGTGGAAGCATAAGATTAGCGAGACGACAACGATGCTACGATGGAGATCAAGGTGTCGCGCCGGTGACGATGGTGATCATGACGGTGCTTCAGAGATGGAGATCACAAAGCACAAGATGATGATGGCCATATCATATCACTTATATTGATTGCATGTGATGTTTATCCTTTTATGCATCTTATCTTGCTTTGATTGACGGTAGCATTATAAGATGATCTCTCACTAAATTATCAAGAAGAGTTCTCCCTGAGTATGCACCGTTGCAAAAGTTCTTCGTGCTGAGACACCACGTGATGATCGGGTGTGATAGGCTCTACGTTCAAATACAACGGGTGCAAAACAGTTGCACACGCGGAATACTCAGGTTATACTTGACGAGCCAAGCATATACAGATATGGCCTCGGAACACGGAGACCGAAAGGTCGAGCGTGAATCATATAGTAGATATGATCAACATAACGATGTTCACCATTGAAAACTACTCCATCTCACGTGATGATCGGTTATGGTTTAGTTGATTTGGATCACGTAATCACTTAGAGGATTAGAGGGATGTCTATCTAAGTGGGAGTTCTTAAGTAATATGATTAAATTGAACTTAAATTTATCATGAACTTAGTCCTGGTAGTATTTTGCAAATTATGTTATAGATCAATAGCTCGCGTTGTTGCTTCCCTGTGTTTATTTTGATATGTTCCTAGAGAAAATTGTGTTGAAAGATGTTAGTAGTAAAGATGCGGATTGGATCCGTGATCAGAGGTTTATCCTCATTGCTGCACAGAAGAATTATGTCCTTGATGCACCGCTAGGTGAAAGACCTATTGCAGGAGCAGATGCAGACGTTATGAACGTTTGGCTAGCTCAATATGATGACTACTTGATAGTTTACTGCACCATGCTTGATGGCTTAGAATCGGGACTTCAAAGACGTTTTGAACGTCATGGACCATATGAGATGTTCCAGGAGTTGAAGTTAATATTTCAAGCAAATACCCGAGTTGAGAGATATGAAGTCTCCAACAAGTTCTATAGCTAAAAGATGGAGGAGAATCGCTCAACTAGTGAGCATGTGCTCAGATTGTCTGGGTACTACAATCGCTTGAATCAAGTGGGAGTTAATCTTCCAGATAAGATAGTGATTGACAGAATTCTCTAGTCACCATCACCAAGTTAGTAGAACTTCGTGATGAACTATAATATGCAAGGGATAACAGAAACAACTCCCAAGCTCTTCGTGATGCTGAAATCAACGAAGGTAGAAATCAAGAAAAACATCAAGTGTTGACGGTTGACAAGACCACTAGTTTCAAGAAAAGGGCAAAGGGAAGAAGGGGAACTTCAAGAAGAACGGCAAGCAAGTTGCTGCTCAAGTGAAGAAGCCCAAGTCTGATCCTAAGCCTGAGACTAAGTGCTTCTACTTCAAAGGGACTGGTCACTGGAAGCGGAACTACCCCAAGTGATTGGCGGATAAGAAGGATGGCAAAGTGAACATAAGTATATTTGATATATATGTTATTGATGTGTACTTTACTAGTGTTTATAGCAACCCCTTAGTATTTGATGCTAGTTCAGTTGCTAAGAGTAGTAACTCGAAACGGGAGTTGCAGAATAAACAGAGACTAGTTAAGGGTGAAGTGACGATGTGTGTTGGAAGTGGTTCCAAGATTGATATGATCATCATCGCACACTCCCTATACTTTCAGGATTAGTGTTGAACCTAAATAAGTGTTATTTGGTTTTTGCATTGAGCATGAATATGATTTGATCATGTTTATTGCAATACGATCATTCATTAAAGTAAGAGAATAAATTGTTGTTCTGTTTACATGAATAAAACCTTATATGGTTACACACCCAATGAAAATAGTTCATTGGATCTCGATCTTAGTGATACACATATTCATAATATTAAAACCAAAAAGATGCGAAGTTAATAATGATAGTGCAACTTATTTGTGGCACTGCCGTTTAGGTCATATTGGTGTAAAGCGCATGAAGAAACTCCATGCTGATGGGATTTTGGAATCACTTGATTATGAATCAGTTGATGCTTGCGAACCATGCCTCATGGGCAAGATGACTAAGACTCTGTTCTTCGGAACAATGGAGCGAGCAAAAGATTTGTTGGAAATCATACATACTGATGTATGTGGTCCGATGAATATTGAGGCTCATGACAAGTATCATTATTTTCTGATCTTCATAGATGATTTGAGCAGATATGAGTATATCTACTTAATGAAACATAAGTATGAAACATTTGAAAAGTTCAAAGAATTTTAGAGTGAAGTGAAAAATCATCGTGACAAGAAAATAAAGTTTCTACAATCTGATCGCGGAGACAAATATTTGAGTTATGAGTTTGGTCTTCAGTTAAAACAATGTGAAATAGTTTCACTACTCACGCCACCTGGAACACCACATCATAATGGTGTGTCCGAACGTCATAACCGTACTTTATTGGATATAGTGCAATCTATGATGTCTCTTACCGATTTACCACTATTGTTTTTGGGGTCATGCATTAGAGACAGCTGCATTCACGTTAAAAAGGGGCACCATCTATATCCGTCGAGACGACGCCTTATGAACTATGGTTTGGCAAGAAACCAAAGTTGTCGTTTCTTAAAGTTTGGGGTTGCGATGCTTATATGAAAAAGTTTCATCCTGATAAGCTCAAAACTCAAATCGAAGAAGAGCATCTTCATAGGATATCCAAGGAAACCGTTGGATACACCTTCTATCACTGATCCGAAGGCAAGACTTTTTGTTGCTAAATTCGGAAACTTTCTGGAGAAGGAGTTTCTCTCGAAAGAAGTGAGTGGGAGGAAAGTAGAACTTGACGAGGTAACTGTACCTGCTCCCTTATTGGAAAGTAGTACATCACAGAAAAATGTTTCTGTGACACCTACACCAGTTAGTGAGGAAGCTAATGATGATGATCATGAAACTTCAGAACAAGACACTACTGAACCTCGTAGATCAACCAGAGTAAAGATCCGCGCCAGAGTGGTACGGTAATCCTGTTCTGGAAGTCATGCTACTAGATCATGATGATCCTACGAACTATGAAGAAGCGATGGTGAGCCCAGATTCCGCAAAGTGGCTTGAAGCCATGAAATCTGAGATATGATCCATGTATGAGAACAAAGTATGGACTTTGGTTGACTTGCCCGATGATCGGCAAGCCATAAAAAATAAATGGATCTTCAAGAGTAAGACGGACGTTGATAGTAGTGTTACTATCTACAAAGCTAGAATTGTCGCAAAAGGTTTTCGACAAGTTCAAAGTGTTGACTACGATGAGAGTTTCTCACTCGTATCTATGCTTAAGTCTGTCCGAATCATGTTAGCAATTGCCGCATTTTATGAAATATGGCAAATGGATAAACAAAACTGCATTCCTTAATGGATTTATTAAAGAAGAGTTGTATGTGATGCAACAAGAAGGTTTTGTCAATCCTAAAGGTGCTAACAAAATATGCAAGCTCCAGCGATTCATCTATGGACTGGTACAAGCATCTCAGAGTTGGAATACATGCTTTGATAAGTTGATCAAAGCATATAGTTTTATACAGACTTGCGGTGAAGCCTGTATTTACGAGAAAGTGAGTGGGAGCACTACAGCATTTCTGATAAGTATATGTGAATGACATATTGTTGATCGGAAATAATGTAGAATTATTCTGTAAAGCATAAAAGGAGTGTTTGAAAGGAGTTTTTCAAAGAAAGACTTCGGTGAAGCTGCTTACATATTGAGCTTCAAGATCTATAGAGATAGATCAAGACACTTGATAAGTTCTTTCAATGAGTACATACCTTGACAAAGATTTTGAAGTAGTTCAAAATGGAGCAGTCAAAGAAGGAGTTCTTGCCTTTATTATAAGGTGTGAAGTTGAGTAAGACTCAAAGCCCGACCACGGCAGAAGATAGAAAGAGAATGAAAGTCATTCCCTATGCCTTGGCCATAGGTTCTATAAAGTATGTCATGCTGTATACCAGATCTATTGTATACCCTGCACTGATTTGGCAAGGGAGTACAATAGTGATCTAGGAGTAGATCACTGGACAGCGGTCAGAATTATCCTTAGTGAAATAAGGATATGTTTCTCGATTATGGACGTGATAAAAAGGTTCGTCGTAAAGGGTTACGCCGATGCAAGTTTTGACACTAATCTAGATGACTCTAAGTCTCGGTCTAGATACATATTGAAAGTGGGAGCAATTAGCTAGAGTAGCTCCGTGCAGAGCATTATAGACAAAGAATTTTGCAAAATACTTACGGATCTGAATGTGACAGACCCGTTGACTAAAATTATCTCACAAGCAAAACATGATCACACCTTAGTACTCTTTGGGTGTTAATCACATAGAGATGTGAACTAGATTATTGACTCTAGTAAACCCTTTGAGTGCTGGTCACATGACGATGTGAACTATGGGTGTTAATCACATGGTGATGTGAACTATTGCTGCTAAATCACATGGCGATGTGAACTAGATTATTGACTCTAGTGCAAGTGGGAGACTGAAGGAAATATGCCCTAGAGGCAATAATAAAGTTATTATTTATTTCCTTATATCATGATAAATGTTTATTATTCATGCTAGAATTGTATTAACCGGAAACATAATACATGTGTGAATACATAGACAAACAGAGTGTCACTAGTATGCCTCTACTTGACTAGCTCGTTAATCAAAGATGGTTATGTTTCCTAACCATGGACAAAAGAGTTGTTATTTGATTAACGAGGTCACATCATTAGTTGAATGATCTGATTGACATGACCCATTCCATTAGCTTAGCACCCGATCATTTAGTATGTTGCTGTTGCTATTCTTCATGACTTATACATGTTCCTATGACTATGAGATTATGCAACTCCCGTTTACCGGAGGAACACTTTGGGTGCTACCAAACGTCACAACGTAACTGGGTGATTATAAAGGAGTACTACAGGTGTCTCCAAAGGTAGATGTTGGGTTGGCGTATTTCGAGAATAGGATTTGTCACTCCGATTGTCGGAGAGGTATCTCTGGACCCTCTCGGTAATACACATCACATAAGCCTTGCAAGCACAATAACTAAGATGTTAGTTATGAGATGATGTATTACGGAACGAGTAAAGAAACTTGCCAGTAACGAGATTGAACTAGGTATTGGATACCGACGATCGAATCTCGGGCAAGTAACATACCGATGACAAAGGGAACAACGTATGTTGTTATGCGGTCTGACCGATAAAGATCTTCGTAGAATATGTAGGAGCCAATATGGGCATCCAGGTCCCGCTATTGGTTATTGACCGGAGACGTGTCTCGGTCATGTCTACATTGTTCTCGAACCGTAGGGTCCGCACGCTTAACGTTACGATGACAGTTATTATGAGTTTATGCATTTTGATGTACCGAAGGTTGTTCGGAGTCCCGGATGTGATCACGGACATGACGAGGAGTCTCGAAATGGTCGAGACGTAAAGATTTATATATTGGAAGCCTATGTTTGGACATCGGAAGTGTTCCGGGTGAAATCGGGATTTTACCGGATTACCGGGAGGGTTACCGGAACCCCCCGGGAGCTAAATGGGCCAACATGGGCCTTAGTGGAAAGGTGAGAGGGCAGCCCACATAGGGCTGCGCCTCCCCCCTCTCCCTAGTCCTATTAGGACTAGGAGAGGGGCCGGCCACCTCTCTCTCTCTCCCGTTTAAGGATTCCTAGTTGGACTAGGATTGGAGGGGGGAGTCCTACTCCCGGTAGGAGTAGGACTCCTCCTGCGCCTCCCTCTCTTTGGCCGGCCAGCCCCCCTCCCTCCATCCTTTATATACGGGGGCAGGGGACACCCCAAGACACACAAGTTGATCCTTGAGATCGTTCCTTAGCCGTGTGCGGTGCCCCCTGCCACCAAATTCCACCTCGATCATACTGTTGTAGTGCTTAGGCGAAGCCCTGTGTCGGTAGTACATCAAGATCGTCACCACGCCGTCGTGCTGACGGAACTCTTCCTCGACGCTTTGCTGGATCGGAGCCCGAGGATCGTCATCGAGCTGAACGTGTGCTAAGAACTCAGAGGTGCCGGAGTAACGGTGCTTGGATCGGTCGGATCGGGAAGAAGACGTACGACTACTTCCTCTACGTTGTGTGATCGCTTCCGCAGTCGGTCTGCGTTGGTACGTAGACAACACTCTCCCCCTCGTTGCTATGCATCACCATGATCTTGTGTGTGCGTAGGAAATTTTTTTGAAATTACTACGTTCCCCAACAGTTACTCCTTGGCACAGATATATCCTTGATACCATTACCGGAGGGAACTTCTTGGGTAGCCATAATTTTGATTCTTATAATGCTATGATAGATTTGCTTGGCTCACCACCTCTTTTGCTTAATGGAACTATGTTAACTTTGGAGCATGTAATGCAAAACATGAAATTATTGAAAATAAAGTTGCTACCGTTGAGTTAATTGAAAATTTCGATAAAAAGATCCACAACCAAATTACCCAATATGGATCTAAAGTAGGAGTAACTTTGAAAAATATTAAAGAGAAGGAACTTATAGTTAATGAAAGAATAAATCATGATTCCACTAGAATCAATAAACTTGAGGGTATCATTACCAACTTGGGAACCGCTTTTTCTTCCGTAAAGAATACTCCAAGGCCTCCGACTAAAATTTCCAAGCTTATGTATGTTCCTAAAAATAAAGGTGAATCCTCTAGCAAAGAAACTGCAAATCTCAAATCTATAAGTGTTCATCCTAGTCTTTTTGCTATTATCAAGGAACCATTTGTTGCTAATGATTTTTTCGGTCTTGTGCCTAAAAGTTTGATAATCAATAAAAAGAAAGAAATTCCTAAAGATGGTAGATGCCTCATTGAAGAATTGCCTACCAAAGATGGCAATACCTAGATCTATCCTTGCTTTTTATGCCTAGCTAGGGGCGTTAAACGATAGCGCTTGTTGGGAGGCAACCCAATTTTATTTTTATTCCTTGCTTTCTGCTCCTGTTTAGTAATAAATAATTTACCTAGCCTCTGTTTGGCTTGTGTTTTTTTGTGTTTAATTAGTGTTTGTGTCAAGTAGAACCGTTGGGAAGACTTGGGGAAAGTCTTGTTATCTCGCTGTAAAAAACAGAAACTTTAGCGCTCACGAGAACTGCTGCCATTTTTATTTGGAAAGCGCTATTTAGTTAATTATTTTTTAAGATGATTAATAGATAAATTACTCACGTCCAGAAATTTATTTTAGAATTTTTGGGGTTCCATATCTTGCGCTAGCTACGGATTACTACAGACTGTTCTGTTTTTGACAGATTCTGTTTTTCGTGTGTTGTTTGCTTATTTTGATGAATCTATGGCTAGTAAAATAGTTTATAAACCATAGAGAAGTTGGAATACAGTAGGTTTAACTCCAATGTAAATAAAGAATGAGTTCATTACAGTACCTTGAAGTGGTCTTTTGTTTTCTTTCGCTAACGGAGCTCACGAGATTTTCTTCTTAAGTTTTGTGTTGTGAAGTTTTCAAGTTTTGGATAAAGATTTGATGGATTATGGAACAAGGAGTTGCAAGAGCCTAAGCTTGGGGATGCCCATGGCACCCCCAAGATAATCTAAGGACACCTAAAAGCCAAAGCTTGGGGATGCCCCGGAAGGCATCCCCTCTTTCGTCTACTTCTATCGGTAACTTTACTTGGAGCTATATTTTTATTCACCACATTATATGTGTTTTGCTTGGAGTGTCTTGTATGATTTGAGTCTTTATTTGTTAGTTTACCACAATCATATTTTCTGTACACACCTTTTGAGAGAGACACACATGATTCGGAAATTATTAGAATACTTTATGTACTTCGCTTATATCATTTGAGTTATATAGTTTTGCTCTAGTACTTCACTTATATTTTTAGAGCACGGTGGTGGAATTGTTTTATAGAAACTATTGATCTCTCATGCTTCACTTAGATTATTTTGAGAGTCTTAAATAACATGGTAATTTTCTTAAATAATCCTAATATGCTTGGTATTCAAGAATAGTAAAAACTTTCTTATGAGTGTGTTGAATGCTATGAGAAGTTTGATGCTTGATAATTGTTTTGAGATATGAAGATGGTGATATTAAAGTTGTGCTAGTTGAGTAGTTGTGAATTTGAGAAATACTTGTGTTAAAGTTTGTGATTCCCGTAGCATGCACGTATGGTGAACCGTTATGTGATGAAGTCTGAGCATGATTTATTTTTTGATTGTCTTCCTTATGAGTGGAGGTCGGGGATGAGCGATGGTCTTTTACTACCAATCTATCCCCCTAGGACCATGCGCGTAATACTTTGCTTTGATAACTTGTAGATTTTTGCAATAAGTATATGAGTTCATGACTAATGTTGAGTCCATGGATTATACGCACTTTTCTTCCTTCCACCATTGCTAGCCTCTCTAATAACGCACACCTTTCGCTGATATCATACACCCACCATATACCTTCCTCAAAACAGCCACCATACCTACCTATTATGGCATTTCCATAGCCATTCCGAGATATATTGCCATGCAACTTTCCATCGTTCCGTTTATTATGACACACTCCATCATTATCATATTGCTTAGCATGATCATGTAGTTGACATCGTATTTGTGGCAAAGCCACCATTCATAATTCTTTCATACATGTCACTCTTGATTCATTGCATATCCCGGTACACCGTCGGAGGCATTCATATAGAGTCATATTTTGTTCTAAGTATCGAGTTGTAATTGTTGAGTTGTAAGAAAATAAAAGTGTGATGATCATCATTATTAGAGCATTGTCCCAGTGAGGAAAGGATGATGGAGACTATGATTCCCCCACAAGTCGGGATGAGACTCCGAACGAAAAATTAAAAAAGGGGAAAAAGAGGCCATAAAAAGGAGAGAAAAGGCCCAAATAAAAAAATGAGAGAAAAATAGAGAAGGGACAATGTTACTATCCTTGACCACACTTGTGCTTCAAAGTAGCACCATGATATTCATGATAGAGAGTCTCTCATTTCGTCACTTTCATATACTAGTGAGAATTTTTCATTATAGAACTTGGCTTGTATATTCCAATGATGGGCTTCCTCAAAATGCCCTAGGTCTTCATGAGCAAGCAAGTTGGATGCACACCCACTTAGTTTCTTTTGTTGAGCTTTCATATACTTATAGCTCTAGTGCATCCGTTGCATGGCAATCCCTACTCACTCACATTGATCTCTATTGATGGGCATCTCCATAGCCCGTTGATACGCATAGTTCATGTGAGACTATCATCTCCCTTTTTGTCTTCTCCACAACCACCCTTCTATGCCACATATAGTGCTATATCCATGTCTCACGCTCATGTATTGCGTGAAGATTGAAAAAGTTTGAGAATGTCAAAAGTATGAAACAATTGCTTGGCTTGTCATCGGGGTTGTGCATGATTTAAATACTTTGTGTGGTGAAGATAGAGCATAGCCAGACTATATGATTTTGTAGGATAACTTTCTTTGGCCATGTTATTTTGAGAAGACATGATTGCTTTGTTAGTATGCTTGAAGTATTATTATTTTTATGTTAATATTAAACTTTTATCTTGAATCTTTCGGATCTGAATATTCATACCACAATTAAGGAGAATTACAATATAATTATGCCAAGTAGCACTTCACATCAAACATTATCTTTTTTATCATTTACCTACTCGAGGACGAGCAGGAATTAAGCTTGGGGATGCTTGGTACGTCTCCAACGTATCTATAATTTTTGATTGCTCCATGCTATATTATCTACTGTTTTGGACATTATTGGGCTTTATTATCCACTTTTATATTATTTTTGGGACTAACCTATTAACCGGAGGCCCAACCCAGAATTGCTGTTTTTTTGCCTATTTTAGGGTTTCGAAGAAAAGGAATATCAAATGGAGTCCAAACGGAATAAAACCTTCGGGAACGTGATTTTTGGAATGAACAAGACCCAGGAGACTTGGACCCTACGTCAAGCAACCAACAGGGAGGCCACGAGGTAGGGGGCGTGCCTACCCCCCAGGCGTGCCCTCCACCCTCGTGGGCCCCCTGTTGCTCCATCGATGTACTCCTTCCTCCTATATATAACTACGTACCCCCAAACGATCAGATATGGAGCCAAAAACCTAATTCCACCACCGCAACCTTCTGTATCCACGAGATCCCATCTTGGGGCCTGTTCCAGAGCTCCGCCGAAGGGGGCATCCATCATGGAGGGCTTCTACATCAACACCATAGCCTCTCCGATGAAGTGTGAGTAGTTTACTTCAGACCTTTGGGTCCATAGTTATTAGCTAGATGGCTTCGTCTCTCTTTTTGTATCTCAATACAATGTTCTCCCCCTCTCTTGTGGAGATCTATTCGATGTAATCTTCTTTTTGCGGTGTGTTTGTTGAGACCGATGAATTGTGGGTTTATGATCAAGATTATCTATGAACAATATTTGAATCTTCTCTGAATTCTTTTATGTATGATTGGTTATCTTTGCAAGTCTCTTCGAATTATCAATTTGGTTTGGCCTACTAGATTGATCTTTCTTGCAATGGGAGAAGTGCTTAGCTTTGGGTTCAATCTTGCGGTGTCCTTTTCCAGTGACAGTAGGGGCAGCAAGGCACGTATTCTATTGTTGCCATCGAGGATAACAAGATGGGGTTTTTATCATATTGCATGAATTTATCCCTCTACACCATGTCATCTTGCTTAAGGCGTTACTCTGTTTCTATGAACATAATACTCTAGATGCATGCTGGATAGCGGTCGATGAGTGGAGTAATAGTAGTAGATGCAGGCAGGAGTCGGTCTACTTGTCTCGGACGTGATGCCTATATACATGATCATACCTAGATATTCTCATAACTATGCTCAATTCTGTCAATTGCTCAACAGTAGTTCATTCACCCACCGTAAAATACTTATGCTCTTGAGAGAAGCCACTAGTGAAACCTATGGACCCCGGGTCTATCTTCATCATATTAATCTTCCAATACTTAGTTGTTTACTTTGCTTTTATTTTACTTTGCATCTTTATCACAAAAATACCAAAAATATTATCTTACCATATCTATCAGATCTCACTCTCGTAAGTGACCGTGAAGGGATTGATAACCCCTTATCGCGTTGGTTGCGAGGAGTTATTTGTTTTGTGCAGGTATGATGGACTCGCATGCAGCCTCCTACTGGATTGATACCTTAGTTCTCAAAAACTGAGGGAAATACTTACACTACTTTGCTGCATCATCCTTTCCTCTTCAAGGAAATCCAACACAGTGCTCAAGAGGTAGCAAAGGCATGCACAACCGAGAGGCGACGCGCGGAGCGGCCATGTGGTGAAGATGTGCACAACCGAGTGGCGACATGCGGGACGGCCTAGTGAGGATGCGCGAGGTGGCCGAGTTAAAGACTACGTGTCCAGCCAAGGGGTGACGCGCGAGGCGGCCATGTGGTGAAGGCATGCACAACCGAGAGGCGACGCGCGGAGCGGCCAAGCGGTGAAGACGTGCACAACTGAGTGGCGACGTGCGGGACGGCCGAGTGAGGATGCGCGAGGTGGCCGAGTGAAGGACTACGTGTCCAGCCATGGGGTGACACGCAGGGCGGCCGTGTGGTGAAGACGTTGAAAGGATCGATATGGTTGACTAGAGGGGGGGGGGTGAATAGGCAACTAACAATTTTTAGCTTTTCTTTAGCAATTTAAACTTTGCATCAAAGTAGGTTGTCTAGATATGCAACTAGATGAGCAACCTATATGATGCAACACGAATAGGAACACAAGCAAGCAAGATATATGAATCAAATAAGCTACACAAGTAAAGGCACGAGATAACCAAGAGTGGAGACGGTGGAGACGAGGATGTGTTGCCGAAGTTCCTTCCCTTTGAGAGGAAGTACGTCTCCGTTGGAGCGGTGTGGAGGCACAATGCTCCCCAAGAAGCCACTAGGGCCACCGTAATCTCCTCACGCTCTCACACAATGCGAGATGTCGTGATTCCACTATTGGTGCCCTTGGAGGCAGCGACCGAACCTTTACAAACGAGGTTGGGGCAATCTCCACAACTCAATTGGAGGCTCCCAACGACACCACGAAGCTTCACCACAATGGACTATGGCTTCGCGGTGACCTCAACCGTCTAGGATGCTCAAACACCCAAGAGTAACAAGATCCGCAAGGGATTAGTGGGGGAATCAAATATCTCTTGGTGGAAGTGTAGATCGGGGCCTTCTCAACCACTCCCGAGCAAATCAACAAGTTTGGTTGGCTAGGGAGTGAGATCGGGCGAAAATGGAGCTTGGAGCAATAATGGAGCTTTAATGGTGGAAGAGGTAAGTCAACGGGGAAGAAGGAGACCCTTTATATAGTGTGTGGAAAAGATCCAACCGTTACCCACCAACCAGCCCGCGGCCAGCGGTACTACCGCGCCTGGCCAGCGGTACTACCGCAAGGCCGTGTGGTACTACTGCTTGCAACCAAGCGGTACTACCATACCGTCCCACGGTACTGCCGCGACCCCAGCCAGGGAAACAGACGCAAGCTGGGGGCGGTACTTCCGCACACGCGGTACTACCGCACGCCCAATGCGGTACTACCGCAAGGCAAAAGTCCCATCCAGGGGGAAGGGGAACTTCCGTGCCTACTTCCGCAAAAGAACGGAAGTAGCAAAAACTCGACACAGTAGTACAGCCGAGGGGCGGTACTACTGCCTGACCGCATAGCGCGGTACTACCGCAAGGCAAAAGCGGTAATACCCCGGCAGGTGCGGATGTAAAAAATTACATCCGCTCCTACTACCGCAAAGGGGCGGCACTAGCCTGGTGGGCAGCGGTAGTGCGGCTCCAGGGGAGCGGTACTACCGCGCCACCGCGCGGTACTACCGCGGATGCCCACGGTACTACCGTTGATCCAGGAGCAGTACTACCGCAACCACATCAGCAGCCAGTCAAAGGAGGCAGGAAAAACGGAGGAAGCTCCAAGGAAGTAGGGGATAAAAGGAGACGTGTACGTGATGATTCCACCCAAACCTTTCCAACGCGGACCCCCTCTTAATAGTAAGGCTTTCCTACGACTCAAATCCACCAAAAAGAAACGTAGAAAAGACGCCGTCTTCGTCAGTCTTCGAGGGGCACCCAATCGTCTTGTGCCTAGCAGAGAAGAGTCTGGAAAGCTCATGGCACACGATTAGTCCGCAAATGCGTTGTCATCAATCACCAAAACACTTAGGGATAAATATGACCTTACAATCTCCCCCTTTTTGGTGGATTGATGACAAAACGGGATTTGCACAAGGAAAAATACTATTGAGTAAAAGCAAACCCCTCCTCTCTATAATATAGACGGGCTCCCCCTAAATGTGTGCCACCTAGATGAGCACGAATACTAGGAACTGAGCTCCCCCTATATTATAGAGACAAGGCAAATTTATCACTAGACAAGATAGTACAAACATAAGATAACTAAGATAGATAGAGTGCATATGTCTTACACCATATGGAGGAAAGGTCTCGGAAGCACAAACCGAACTAAAGCAAACGAGGCAAACGAGGTCCAAACGACAAAGCAAACAAACAAACACACCAAGCACGACACAACGGAAATCCCTACACTCTCTCCCCCTTTGGCATCAAGACGCCAAAAAGGCAGAGAGGACACCTACAGACACGGGGTGGCTCAGGCAGAGAAGTCGTCCCACTGCTCCTCGTGCTCCTCGTCAGACTCAGCGGCGGGGATAGTCTCCTCCATGTCATCCTCTAAACTGGTCCACTTGTAGCCCTACTTAGACATCCAGTCAGCCTCAGGTGTGATGACGTCCTCAGACCCGCCAGACACGTCCTCTCCAAAGAGCCTCATCACCTTCTTGTCACGGCGGCGACTCTCCTTGTCAGCCACGTGAGCCCTGTACTGTCCCTTCGCCTGCATGCAGAAGAGAGTCTTCATCTTGTCCTTCAGCTTCTTGGCCCATGATGGCTCAGAGGAAGAAGTGGTGGACCTAGCAGCACGGTCCTCAGCAGTAGTCTCAGCAGCAGCAGCCTCCCCCTCACCAGCAGCCCTCCTAGCAGAAGATGCCTCAGCACGAGTAGTGGTGTTGGCCCAGTTGGGCTTGACGCGGAGGCTGATGGACTCATGGCGAATCCAGTCTGGAGCAAGGAACTCATTACCTGGATACGTCTTCTCCCAAGTGGTGGAGAGCAGCAGAAACAGGTACGGTCCATAGATAGGAACCTTGCGAGTGAACACCGCAAACCGAAGCTCACACCACATGATGTGAGAGACATCAAGTGGCTGAGTCTGAGAAGTACGTGCCTCTGCATACAAGAGCAACATGTCCACCAGATAAGCATGAACCTTGTCCTTGTCGCCAATGCGTGGGAACAGAGTGTTGCGGAAGATGCGATGCATGATATCCAGAAAGGAGTTCAACACCCAAGATGAATTCCCATTGGGGAGTACCTTCTCAACAAGGAAGGGCTGAAGCTGGTTCTTGTTGGCAGACTCAGAGTTGGCATGGGGGCGGACGCCAACGGGGGTGTGAAGCCCGTCATCAGGAATGTGCAACAGATCCATGAACTCTTTCCATGTAGCAGACAGCTGACGGCCATTGGTCATCCAAGTCATCCTCCGCTCTTCCCCGGGATGAAAGTACACTGAGGCAAACAACTGACAGATAAGCTCATGGTCATAGTCAAGGTGAAAGGAGATCACCGGCTCAATAGCAAACTGCTCCACCAAGTCCAGAGCCTCTCCAAACTAGTCACGAAACTTGTCTTTCCGCAGGTGATGCATGTCTATCCACTTGACATCCACGTAGGTATTCTGCTTGTTCTTGATCACATCCAGATAGATGAGAACCTGTTGCTTGGTCCAGAACATCTCGGTGCCTCTGAGGGTAACCTAAGGATTCACATAGGGATTGATCTTCCGGCGCTCGACATACTTAGTGGTTGAAATCTCGTCCATGGCCTTAGTCGGTTCCTTTTGCTTGCTGGCAACGGACTTGACATTGCGCTTGGGGGCATTGGGGCCATTGGAGCCCTCTGGGGCTTCATGTTGGGGGTTGCGCAGACGCTTGGAGCCAGTGTCACGACTGGGATTGGAACGGCAAGAGCCACCACCTGAGACACAGAACGCAAAAACACCCACAACAGCCAAGAGAGATTAATGCAAAGACCACAACAAAGCAAGTGAAACAAGTAGAAAGCACACATGATACATGCCTAGAGAGAGATTTGATCCCTACAGTAGTACTGCCAAGAGCTGCGGAGCTAAGAGAGTAGTACGGCTCTTAGACGCGGTAGTACCGTGCAAGATCACGGTACTACCGGATGTAGGAGCGGTAGTACGACCTTAGCACCGCGGCCGGCGCGGTAGTACCGCGTCTGCGGAGCGGTAGTGCCGCACGGTACGGTAGTACCGCACGTGACGGGCGGTAGTACCGCGAGAGCAGTAGTACCGCACATCAGGCACGGTAGTACCGCACCGCGTCAGATCTGAACTGGTTCAAATCTGAGAAAGCCCGTGAAACCACGGCAGTACTACGGTAGGACAAAGCTACCACAAGACAGCATATCAAGTATGATTCCTACGCATCACGACTCTCCTACATCCTACTCTTGCATAGATTTTGCCTAAAATCTCAAGAACAACAAGCTTCTCCCCAAAAGCCTAGAAGCAAGAGAACAACCAAGAAAAAGAGGGATTTGGGGAAAAACCTTGGTCCATGGCAAGAGGAAGTGGTGGGGAACGATCCCACCGGTCGGAATCCGAGGAGAGTGGCCGGAGACGGAGATCCGGCGAGGGCTCCGGCGCCGTTCTTGAGAGGGAGAGACGTTGAGAGACAGAGACAATGAATGGGTATGGGGAGTTGGAACTCCCCTGCCCGAGTCATAACCCCCACGCGCCCTTGACGGCGCGGTAGTACCGGACCCAGACACGGTAGTACCGCACAGTGCGGTACTTCCGAAGTACCGCACCAGAGCGGTAGTACCGTGCTGTGGCGCGGTAGTACCGTGCCTCCCAAAGCGGTAGTACCGCGCCCATACGCGGTAGTACCGTGGGCTCAAGAAGATGCATGTTTCGAGCTCGAAAAACTGGATCTTTGCACAAACCACTCCGAGCCAACACAACACCACAAGACCACGCAACACACAAAACCAGAAAGGCACACGACAAACGAACCAACCACGAGACACCACCTCTCCAGAAGAGAGGGCGGTGGCCGTAGCCACCTATGTTTGAGTCAATTGGTATGGCACCGCGAAGAATTATCCTTGGGTCCATGACCAAAACTCGTCTTTGAAGCACAAGTACCATCAAATATGGCTAATGTGAAAGACTTGATTGATTTATGCATAATGGGGGGAGGGAGAGTTCATTGAGAGAACATCACTCCCCTTATGTCCATGCCTACATCTAAATAGGACAACACGTTGAGTATGGTGGGGTGTGCAAGGGTTCAAGCAACATTGCTCGAATCGATGATATTTAGCTCATGCCTTAACTCGCGAAATCTTGCTTCATCCAAGGGCTTCGTGAAGATATCTGCAAGGTTATCATGAGTGTTGACGTAGTTGAGCTCGATCTCTCCTCGCCTAATGTGATCCCAGATGAAGTGATACCGGATCTCAATATGCTTCGTCTTGAAGTGTTGCACCGGGTTGAGAGAGATCTTGATGGCACTTTCATTGTCACACCAAAGAGGCACTTTGTCACAAGTGACACCATAATCCTTTAAAGTTTGCCTCATCCATAAGAGTTGTGCACAACAACTACTGGCCGCAACATACTCCGCTTCGGTGGATGAGAGAGACACACAACTTTGCTTTTTGGAAGACCAACTTACCAAAGAGCAACCAAGGAATTGGCACCCTCCGGAAGTGGACTTCCTATCCACTTTGTCTCCCGCCCAATCGGAATCCGAGTACCCTACAAGCTTGAAGTTTGATCCTCTTGGGTACCATAAGCCAAAGTTTGTGGTATGAGCCAAATATCGAAAGGTTAGTTTGACCGCCACATAGTGACTTTCCTTAGGTGCGGCTTGAAACCGTGCACAAATTCCCACACTCAACATGATGTCCGATCTAGATGCACAAAGGTAAAGCAAGGATCCAATCATGGAACAATATACCTTTTGATCCACCACTTTACCATTGGGATCTAAGTCAAGTTGGCACTTGGTGGGCATTGGAGTGGAAGCCGGCTTGACGTCACTTAGCTTGAATCTCTTGAGAATGTCTTGAGTGTATTTGGATTGATTGATGAAGGTTCCTTCTCTTCTTTGCTTCACTTCGAACCCTAGAAAGAACTTCAACTCTCCCATGGAGGACATCTCGAACTTTGAGGTCATGAGAGCGGCAAATTCCTCATTGAAAGCTTTGTTAGGAGAACCAAAGACAATACCATCAACATATAATTGGCACACAAACAACTCCCCTTTGACCTTCTTAGTAAAAAGAGTGGGGTCGATTAGCCCAACTTCAAAACCACGCTCTTGTAACAACTCGGTAAGGTGGTCATACCACGCACGTGGGGCTTGTTTAAGGCCATAGAGTGCCTTATCGAGTTGATACACATGATCGGGAAAGCAGGGATCCTCGAACCTGGGGGGTTGCTTGACGTACACCAATTCATTAATGGGACCATTAAGAAAAGCACTCTTCACATCCATTTTTTGTAACTTAAAGTTATGATGAGAAGCATATGCAATCAACATGCGAATGGATTCAAGACGAGCAACGGGAGCAAAGGTTTCACCGTAGTCGATACCCTCGACTTGGGAGTAGCCTTGTGCTACCAAACGAGCCTTGTTGAGAATGATAATCCCATGGGCATCTTGCTTGTTCTTGAATATCCACTTGGTTCCAATGACATTGTGGTTCCCCGTTGGCCTTGGCACCAATCTCCACACTTTGTTGCACTCGAAGTTGTTGAGTTCTTCGTGCATGGCATTGAGCCAATCCGGATCTTCTAGCGCCTCATAGACCTTGTGGGGTTCCACACAAGAGACAAACGCGTGATGCTCACAGTAATTTGCTAATTGTCTACGAGTGCTTACCCCCTTTCTTAAGCTTCCAAGCACATTCGTCATGAGATGATCCTTGGTGGAGAGCTTGGAAGCAACCTTGTCGGCACGACGCTCTAATTCCTCCTCGGTGGTGAGTTGAGGAGTGGTTACTTGATCATCTTGAGCGCCGTCATGAACTTGTTCTTGATCTTGAACTTGCTCGGGGAAGAGAACTTGACCTTGGGCATCACTTGGTGTGTCCACACCGTCTTGAGTATGATCTAGCCCTTGGTCTTGTTCATGAGGTTGAGGGCCTTCACTTTGTTCTTCGGAAGCGTGTGGGCCTTGGGTTGGTGATGGCTCCACTTGAGTGGAGCATTGTCCTTCTCCTTCGACCACAAGGGGTTCCTCAATGGGTAGGATGAAACCAACACCCATTCTTCTTATGGCTTGAGGAGGAATTTCATCACCTACATCACAAGTGCCACTTTGCTCCACTTGGGAGCCGTTATTCTCATCAAACTCCACGTTACACGTCTCCTCAATAAGTCCCGTGGATTTATTGAGGACACGGTAAGCATGCGAGTTTGTAGCATAACCAACAAATATGCCCTCATAAGCTCTAGCCTCAAATTTAGACAACCAAACACCTTTCTTGAGAATGAAACACTTACACCCGAATACCCGGAAGTACTTGAGGTTGGGCTTGTTACCGGTGAGTATCTCATATGGAGTATTGTTCAAGCCCTTGCGGAGGTAGAGCCGATTGGAGGCATGACACGCGGTGTTGATGGCTTCGGCCCAAAAGTTGTACGGAGACTTGAACTCCACCATCATGGTCCTTGCCACATCCATCAACGTCCGGTTCTTCCTCTCCGCAACACTGTTTTGTTGAGGGGTGTATGGTGCGGAATATTTATGCTTGATTCCCTCATCACTAAGAAATTCATCCAAGGTGTAGTTCTTGAACTCGGTGCCGTTGTCACTTCTTATTGTCAAGATCTTTGCATTGTGTTGACGTTGTGCTTCATTTGCAAAGTCAATGACGGTTTGTTGGGTCTCGCTCTTCCTCTTGAAGAAATACACCCACGTGTACCTTGAGTAGTCATCCACAATCACCAAGCAATACTTCCTACCTCCAAGACTATCGAAGGATGGAGGCCCAAAGAGATCCATGTGAAGGAGCTCCAAAGGCCTCTCTGAATAAATGATAGTCGTGGGAGGGCGAGCCTTCTCATGTAGCTTTCCTTCGATACAGGCACTGCAAGCATGATCTTTAGCAAAACTAACATTCGTTAGTCCACGGACATGGTCCCCCTTGAGGAGACTTTGCAAAGATCTCATGTTGAGATGGGCTAAACGGCGATGCCAAAGCCATCCCACATCAACTTTAGCCATTAGGCATGTCGCGGTCTTAGTGGGTCGCTCCGAAAAGTTGATCACATATAGACCGTTCTCGACATGCCCAACAAAGGCTACTTTAAGAGTCTTGCTCCACAAGAGGGCCACGGTATCGATATCAAAGAAAGTGGCAAAGCCCATGATTGCAAGTTGACAAACGGAAAGTAAATTGTATGCAAGGGACTCAACAAGCATGACCTTCTTGATCGTGAGATCATGAGAGATGTGTTGGAAATATGCCCTAGAGGCAATAATAAATTAGTTATTAATATATTTCCTTGTTCATGATAATTGTTTATTGTCCATGCTATAATTGTATTGATAGGAAACTCAGATACATGTGTGGATACATAGACAACACCATGTCCCTAGTAAGCCTCTAGTTGACTAGCTCGTTGATCAATAGATGGTTACGGTTTCCTGACCATGGACATTGGATGTCGTTGATAACGGGATCACATCATTAGGAGAATGATGTGATGGACAAGACCCAATCCTAAGCCTAGCACAAGATCATGTAGTTCGTATGCTAAAGCTTTTCTAATGTCAAGTATCGTTTCCTTAGACCATGAGATTGTGCAACTCCCGGATACCATAGGAATACTTTGGGTATGCCAAACGTCACAACGTAACTGGGTGGCTATAAAGGTACACTACAGGTATCTCCGAAAGTGTCTGTTGGGTTGGCACGAATCGAGACTAGGATTTGTCACTCCGTGTAAACGGAGAGGTATCTCTAGGCCCACTCGGTAGGACATCATCATAATGTGCACAATGTGATCAAGGAGTTGATCACGGGATGATGTGTTACGGAATGAGTAAAGAGACTTGCCGGTAACGAGATTGAACAAGGTATCGGGATACCGACGATCGAATCTCGGGCAAGTATCATACCGATAGACAAAGGGAATTGTATACGGGATTGATTAAGTCCTTGACATCGTGGTTCATCCGATGAGATCATCGTGGAACATGTGGGAGCCAACATGGGTATCCAGATCCTGCTGTTGGTTATTGACCGCAGAGCGTCTCGGTCATGTCTGCATGGTTCCCGAACCCATAGGGTCTACACACTTAAGGTTCGATGACGCTAGGGTTATAAAGGAAGTTTGTATGTGGTTACCGAATGTTGTTCGGAGTCCCGGATGAGATCCCGGACGTCATGAGGAGTTCCGGAATGGTCCGGAGGTAAAGATTTATATATGGGAAGTCCTGTTTTGGTCACCGGAAAAGTTTCGGGTTTTATCGGTAACGTACCGGGACCACCGGGAGGGTCCCGGGGGTCCACCAAGTGGGGCCACCAGCCCCGGAGGCCTGCATGGGCCAAGAGTGGTGAGGGACCAGCCCCTGAGTGGGCTGGTGCGCCTCCCACAAGGCCCAAGGCGCAGCTAGGAGGAGAAGGGGGAAACCCTAGGCACAGATGGGCCTAAGGCCCACCCTAGGGCGCGCCCCCCTCTCCCCCTCTTGGCCACCCCCCCTTTTCCCATCTAGGGCTGTCGCCCCCCCCCCTTAGGGGTGGGAACCCTAGAGGGGGTGCACCCTCCTCCCCTCCTCCTATAAATAGTGGGGGTTTTGGGCTGCCCAAAACACGCGATTTGATCTCTCCCTGGCACAGCCCTACCTCTCTCCTCCTCGTCTCTTGCGGTGCTTGGCGAAGCCCTGCTGGAGTACCACGCTCCTCCACCACCACCACGCCATTGTGCTGCTGCTAGATGGAGTCTTCCTCAACCTCTCCCTCTCTCCTTGCTCGATCAAGGCATGGGAGACGTCACTGGGCTGTACGTGTGTTGAACGCGGAGGTGCCGTCCGTTCGGCACTAGGATCTCCGGTGATTTGGATCACGACGAGTATGACTCCTTCAACCCCGTTCTCTTGAATGCTTCCGCTTAGCGATCTACAAGGTTATGTAGATGCACTCTCCTTCCCCTCGTTGCTAGTTTCTCCATAGATAGATCTTGGTGACACGTAGGAAAATTTTGAATTTCTGCTACGTTCCCCAACAGTGGCATCATGAGCTAGGTCTATTGCGTAGATTCTATGCACGAGTAGAACACAAAGTAGTTGTGGGCATTGATTTTGTTCAATATGCTTATCGTTACTAGTCCAATCTTGATTCGGCGGCATTGTGGGATGAAGCGGCCCGGACCGACCTTACACGTACTCTTACGTGAGACTGGTTCCACCGACTGACATGCACTAGTTGCATAAGGTGGCTAGCGGGTGTCTGTCTCTCCCACTTTAGTCAGATCGGATTCGATGAAAAGGGTCCTTATGAAGGGTAAATAGCAATTGGCATATCACGTTGTGGTTTTTGCGTAGGTAAGAAACGTTCTTGCTAGAAACCCATAGCAGCCATGTAAAACATGCAAACAACAATTAGAGGACGTCTAACTTGTTTTTGCAGGATATGCTATGTGATGTGATATGGCCAAGAAGAATGTGATGAATGATATGTGATGTATGAGATTGATCATGTTCTTGTAATAGGAATCACGACTTGCATGTCGATGAGTATGACAACCGGCAGGAGCCATAGGAGTTGTCTTAATTTATTTATGACTTGCGTGTCAACATAAACGTCATGTAATTACTTTACTTTATTGCTAACCGTTAGCTGTAGTAGTAGAAGTAATAGTTGGCGAGACAACTTCATGAAGACACGATGATGGAGATCATGGTGTCATGCCGGTGACAAGATGATCATGGAGCCCCGAAGATGGAGATCAAAAGTAGCAATATGATATTGGCCATATCATGTCACTATTTGATTGCATGAGATGTTTATCATGTTTATACATCTTATTTGCTTAGAACGACGGTAGTAAATAAGATGATCCCTCATTAAAATTTCAAGAAAGTGTTCCCCCTAACTGTGCACCGTTGCGAAAGTTCGTCGTTTTGAAGCACCACGTGATGATCGGGTGTGATAGATTCTTACGTTCACATACAACGGGTGTAAGCCAGATTTACACACGCAAAACACTTAGGTTGACTTGACGAGCCTAGCATGTATAGACATTTCCTCGAAAGACAAGAGACCGAAAGGTCGAGCATGAGTCGTATAGAAGATACGATCAACATGAAGATGTTCACCGATGTTGACTAGTCCGTCTCACGTGATGATCGGACACGGCCTAGTTGACTCGGATCATGTAATCACTTAGATGACTAGAGGGATGTCTATCTGAGTGGGAGTTCATAAGATGAACTTGTTTATCCTGAACATAGTCAAAAGGATTTTGCAAATTATGTCGTAGCTCGCGCTTTAGTTCTACTGTTTAGATATGTTCCTAGAGAAAAATTAGTTAAAAGTTGATAGTAGCAATGATGCGGACTAGGTCCGTAAACTGAGGATTGTCCTCATTACTTCATAGAAGGCTTGTGTCCTTAATGCACTGCTCAGTGTGCTGAACCTCGAACGTTGTCTGTGGATGTTGCGAACATCTGGCATACACATTTTGATAACTACGTGATAGTTCAGTTAAACGGATTAGAGTTGAGGCACCGAAGACGTTTTGAAACGTCGCGAAACATATGAGATGTTTCGAGGGCTGAAATTGGGATTTCAGGCTCGTGCCCACATCAAGAGGTATAAGACTTCTGACGATTTTCTTAGCCTGCAAACTAAGGGAGAAAAGCTCAATTGTTGAGCTTATGCTTAGATTGTCTGGGTACAACAATCATTTGAATCGAGTGGGAGTTGATCTTCCAGATGAGATAGTGATGTTTCTCCGAAGTCATTACCACCAAGCTGCTAGAGCTTCGTGATGAACTATGATATATCAGGGACATATATGATGATCCTTGAGATATTCGCGATGTTTGACACCACAAAAGTAGAAATCAAGAAGGAGCATCAATTGTTGATGGTTGGTGAAACCACTAGTTTCAAGAAGGGCAAGGGAAAAAAGGGATACTTCATGAAACGGCAAACCAGCTGCTGCTCTAGTGAAGAAACCCAAAGTTGAACCCAAGCCCGAGACTAAATGCTTCTGTAATAAGGGGAACAGTCATTGAAGCAGAACCACCCTAGATATTTGGTAGATGAGAAGGCTGGTAAGGTCGATAGAAGTATATTGGATATACATTGTGTTAATGTGTACTTTACTAGTACTCCTAGTAGCACCATGGTATTAGATACGGGTTCGGTTGCTAAATGTTAGTAAACTCGAAATAAAAGGCTGCGGAGTAAACGGAGACTAGCTAAAGGTGAGCTGGCAATATGTGTTGGAAGTTTTTCCAAGCTTGATGTAATCGCACGCTCCCTCTACCATCAAGATTGGTGTTTGCGTTGAGTATAGACATGATTGGATTATGTCTATCGCAATACGGTTATTCATTTAAGGAGAATAATGGTTACTCTGTTTATTTGAATAATACCTTCAATGGTCTTGCACCTAAAATGGATGGTTTATTGAATCTCGATCGTAGTGATACACATGTTCATGCCAAAAGATATAAGATAGTAATGATAGTACCACCTAATTGTGGCACTGCTACGTAAGTCATATCGGTATAAAACGCATGAAGAAGCTCCATGTTGATGGATCTTTGGGCTCACTCATTTTTGAAAAGTTTGAGACATGCGAACCATGTCTATTGGTGTATATGAAACTCCATGCAAATGGACCATTTGGACTCACTTGGTTTTGAATCACTTGAGGCATGCAAATCATACCACATGGGCAAGATGACTGAAAGCCTCGTTTTTCAGTAAAATGGAACTAGAAAGCAACTTGTTGGAAGTAATACATTTTGATGTGTGCAGTCCAATGAGTGCTGATGCGTGTAGTGGGTATCGTTATGTTCTTACTTCACAGATGATTTGAGTAGATGTTGAGTATATTTACTTGATGAATCACGAGTCTGAATTATTGAAAGATTCAAGTAATTTCAGGGTGAAGTTGAAAGATCGTCGTGACAAGAGGATAAAAGATCTATGATATGATCATAGAGATAAATATCTGAATTACGAGTTTGGCACAGAATTAAGACATTGTGGAAATTGTTTCACAACTAATACAGCCTGGAACACCATAGTGTGATGGTGTGTCCGTACATCATAACTGCACCCTATTGGATATGATGCATACCATGATGTCTCTTATCGAATTACCATGATAGTTTATGGGTTAGGCATTAGAGACAACCACATTCACTTTAAAAAGGGCACCACGTAATTCCGATGAGATGACACCGTATGAACTATGGTTTAGAGAAACCTAAGTTGTCATTTCTTAAAAGTTTGGGGCTGCGATGCTTATGTGAAAAAGTTTCAGGCTGATAAGCTCGAACCCAAAGCAGATAAATGCATCTTCATAGGAAACCCAAAACAGTTGCGTATACCTCCTGTCTCAGATCCGAAAGCAATAATGGATTGTTTCTAGAATCGGGTCTTCAAAGCTCGAGGAAAAGTTTCTCTCGAAAGAATGAAGTGGGAGGATGGTGGAGACTTGATGAGGTTATTGAACCGTCTCTTCAACTAGTGTGTGGCAGGGCACAGGGAGTTGTTCCTGTGGCACCTACACCAATTGAAGTGGAAGCTTATGATAGTGATCATGAAACTTCAGATCAAGTCACTACCAAACCTCGTGGGATGACAAGGATGCGTACTACTTCAGAGTGGTACGTAATCCTGTCTTGGAAGTCATGTTGCTAGACAACAATGAACCTACGAGCTATGGAGAAGCGATGGTGGGCCTGGATTCCAAAATGGCTTGAAGCCATATAATCCGAGAGAGGATCCGTATATGAAAACAAAGTGTAGACTTTGGAAGAACTACTTGATGGTCGTAAGGCTGTTAGGTACATATGGGTTTTAAAAGGAAGACGGACAATGATGGTAATCACCATTAAGAAAGCTCGACTTGTCGTTAAGATGTTTTCCGACAAGTTCAAGGAGTTGACTACGATGAGACTTTCTCACTTGTAGCGATGCTAAGAGTCTGTTGGAATTATATTAGCGATTATTGCATTATTTATGAAATCTTGCAGATAGGATGTCAAAACATTGTTTCCTCGATGATTTTTTTTGAGGAAAGGTTGTATGTGATACAACCAGAAGGTTTTGTCAATCCTGAAAGATGCTAACAAGTATGCAAAGCTCCTTCTAAGGACTGGAGTAACCATCTCGGAGTTGGAATGTATGCTTTGATGAGATGATCAAAGTTTTGGGTGTATACAAAGTTTATGAGAAACTTGTATTTCCAAAGAAGTGAGTGGGAGCACTATAGAATTTCTGATGAGTATATGTTGTTAACATATTGTTGATCGGAAATGATGTAGAATTTCTGGAAAGCATGCAGAGTTATTTGAAAAGTGTTTTTCAATGGAAAGCCTGGATTAGGCTACTTGAACATTGAGCATCAAGATCTATAAGGATAGATCAAAACGCTTAATGGTACTTTCAAATGAGCACATACCTTGACATGATCTTGAAGGTGTTCAAGATGGATCAGTCAAAGAAGGAGTTCTTGCCTGAGTTGTAAGGTATGAAGTTAAGACTTAAAGCTCGACCACGGCAGAAGAGAGAGAAAGGATGAAGGTCATCCCCTATGCTTAAGACATAGGCTCTACAGTATGCTATGCTGTGTACCGCACCTGAAATGTGCCTTGCCATGATTCAGTCAAGGGGTACAAGAGTGATCCAAGAATGGATCACAGGACAGCGGTCAAAGTTATCCTTAGTAACTGGTGGACTAAGGAATTTTCTCGATTATGGAGGTGGTAAAAGAGTTCGTCGTAAAGGGTTATGCCGATGCAAACTTTGACACTAATCCAGATTATTCTGAGTAGTAAACTGGATTCGTATAGTAGAACAGTTGTTTGGAATAGCTCCAAATAGAACGTGGTAGCTGCATCTAGGAGATGACATAGAGATTTGTAAAGCACACACGGATCTGAAAGATTGAGACCCGTTGACTATAACATCTCTCACAAGCATAACATGATCAAACCCAGAACTCATCGAGTGTTAATCACATGGTAATGTGAACTAGATTATTGAATCTAGTAAACTCTTTGGGTGTTAGTCACATGGGGATGTGACCTTGAGTGTTTATCACATATCGATGTGGACTGGATTATTGACTCTAGTGCAAGTGGGAGACTGTTGGAAATATGCCCTATAGGCAATAATAAATTAGTTATTATTATATTTCCTTGTTCATGATAATCGTTTATTGTCCATGCTATAATTGTATTGATAGGAAACTCAGATACATGTGTGGATACATAGACAACACCATGTCCCTAGTAAGCCTCTAGTTGACTAGCTCGTTGATCAATAGATGGTTACGGTTTCCTGACCATGGACATTGGATGTCGTTGATAACGGGATCACATCATTAGGAGAATGATGTGATGGACAAGACCCAATCCTAAGCCTAGCACAAGATCATGTAGTTCGTATGCTAAATCTTTTCTAATGTCAAGTATCGTTTCCTTAGACCATGAGATTGTGCAACTCCCGGATACCGTAGGAATACTTTGGGTATGCCAAACGTCACAACGTAACTGGGTGGCTATAAAGGTACACTACAGGTATCTCCGAAAGTGTCTGTTGGGTTGGCACGAATCGAGACTGGGATTTGTCACTCCGTGTAAACGGAGAGGTATCTCTGGGCCCACTCGGTAGGACATCATCATAATGTGCACAATGTGATCAAGGAGTTGATCATGGGATGATGTGTTACGGAACGAGTAAAGAGACTTGCCGGTAACGAGATTGAACAAGGTATCGGGATACCGACGATCGAATCTCGGGCAAGTATCGTACCGATAGACAAAGGGAATTGTATACGGGATTGATTAAGTCCTTGACATCGTGGTTCATCCGATGAGATCATCGTGGAACATGTGGGAGCCAACATGGGTATCCAGATCCCGCTGTTGGTTATTGACCGGAGAGCGTCTCGGTCATGTCTGCATGGTTCCCGAACCCGTAGGGTCTACACACTTAAGGTTCGATGACGCTAGGGTTATAAAGGAAGTTTGTATGTGGTTAACGAATGTTGTTCGGAGTCCCAGATGAGATCCCGGACATCACGAGGAGTTCCGGAATGGTCCGGAGGTAAAGATTTATATATGGGAAGTCCTGTTTTGGTCACCGGAAAAGTTTCGGGTTTTATCGGTAACGTACCGGGACCACCGGGAGGGTCCCAGGGGTCCACCAAGTGGGGCCACCAGCCCCGTAGGCTTGCATGGGCCAAGAGTGGTGAGGGACCAGCCCCTGAGTGGGCTGGTGCGCCTCCCACAAGGCCCAAGGCGCAGCTAGGAGGAGAAGGGGGAAACCCTAGGCACAGATGGGCCTAAGGCCCACCCTAGGGCGTGCCCCCCTCTCCCCCTCTTGGCCGCCCCCCTTTTCCCATCTAGGGCTGCCGCCCCCCTTAGGGGTGGGAACCCTAGAGGGGGCGCACCCTCCTCCCCTCCTCCTATAAATAGTGGGGGTTTTGGGCTGCCCAAAACACGCAATTTGATCTCTCCCTGGCGTAGCCCTACCTTTGTCCTCCTCGTCTCTTGCGGTGCTTGGCGAAGCCCTGCTGGAGTACCACGCTCCTCCACCACTACCACGCCGTTGTGCTTCTGCTGGATGGATTCTTCCTCAACCTCTCCCTCTCACCTTGCTGGATCAAGGCATGGGAGATGTCACCGGGCTGTACGTGTGTTGAACGCGGAGGTGCCGTCCGTTCGGCACTAGGATCTCCGGTGATTTGGATCACGACGAGTACGACTCCTTCAACCCCGTTCTCTTGAACACTTCCGCTCAGCGATCTACAAGGGTATGTAGATGCACTCTCCTTCCCCTCGTTGCTGGTTTCTCCATAGATAGATCTTGGTGACACGTAGGAAAATTTTGAATTTCTGCTACGTTCCCCAACAAGATGACCACCTTGCCAAGTCCCAATACCTTAGAAGATGAGGCGTCACCCCACTCGACATTGGTGGGCATAGATGGAACCTTGTGCACGTCCACCACCAAGTCCTTGCTTCCGGTCATATGATTTGTAGCTCCGCTATCGAGCAACCATGATCCACCACCGGAAGGAAACACCTACAAGAGATCAATGTTTGGTTTTAGGTACCCATTTTGTAATGGGTCCTTTGATGTTAGTAACAAGGGTCTTAGGAACCCAAATAGACCATTCAATGTACTCATGAAGAGAACCAACAAATTTGGCATAAACATGCCCATCACTAGCACGGCATAACACATAAGAAGGATTAAAATCGCCGGCTTTGTTGGGACAGGTGACATTGCCCTTCTTGACTTTGTTCTTCTTCTTCTCCTCAGGGACACTCTCTCCCGCCCTCACAAAGGTTTGCATGAGGGGAGGAGGTTGTTTGGTCTTGTCATTCTTCTTCTTGTTCTTGGAGTCGGGGACGTACCCAACCCCTTCCTTGGCCACACCTCCCTTTTGGTTGATCAAGAGATCGTTGAGGTTCTTCTTGCCTTGTATGCAAGTCGCAAGACCTCTCTCAAGTTGCTCCTTCAACTTAGCATTTTCCTCAACAAGATGTATATGCTCACAACACGGGATAGTAGCATTTGTTTTATCAATTAAAACCATATGAGGAAAAGTTGCTTTCTCCTTGGTTAGCTTCACTTGGAGTTGATCATGAGACTCCTTGAGACTAGCGTGAATACCCTTCAAGGCCTTGTGGGCCTTGTCAAGTATATCAAACTCCTCTTTGAGTCTAGCAAGATCAACCCCGAGTTTGGCCTTCTCGGAATTTAGCACACGAGAAACAACGAGGGCATGATCATAATCTTTCTCTAACTTAGCATGATCAATGTTGTGTGACTCCTCAAGAGCCAAACGAAGACCATGCTCTTCCTCAAGAGCATTGGAAAGATCTGAAATCTTGTCGGCATAGTCACGACTATGCCCTTCCATCTTAGAGATGGTGTCTTCGTGAGCCTCGATCATGTCATTGGCCTCACCAAGTTTTTCCAAGAGAGCAACAAAGTGCTTCTTGGATTTTCCCTTGAGTTTGCCCATAAAGGCCTCAAACTCGTTAGCCTCCACATTAGCTCCCTCAAATTCATTAATGCTATCCGTTGGGGAAGGATGATTAATGATGGTAGTTTTGATGTTGCAGGTTACCTTGTTGGTGGCTTTAGCCATGAGGCACTTGGCGGTGATGCTCTTGTTGGGTGAGTCGAAGAGAGACACCCGTGACGTTGTTGCAATGGCAACGGAGGCCATGGCAACTAACTCATCATCTTCATCATCATCATCATCCTCATTGTACTCTTCTTGCACAACCAAGGCCTTGGGAGGAGTCTTCTTGGTGAAGTTGTTCTTGTTGGGGAACGACTTGGCCTTGTCCTTTCGGATGAGTTTGCCACCATTGTCTTCCCTCTTCTCATACGGGCATTCCGCAACGAAATGACTCACGTTGCCGCAATTGTAGCAAGTCCTTACACGTTGCTTGCCCCTTGTGCCACTCGAGTTGTTTTTGCTAAAGTTGGGCCTCGAGTTTTTCTTGCTCCAAAATTGCCTTGAAGCAAGTGCCATGTGTTCATGATATGCATACTTCGTATCTTCGGGGTTGCTCTCCTCTTCTTCCTCTTCTTCTTCTTCCACGGTGAGCTTGGCCTTCAAAGCAAGGTTAGGCTTCTTTGCCCGTTGAGAACGGAGCACCGCATTGTCGGCGGTCTTGTCCAAAATGTTCATGGCCACAAACTCATCCAACACTTCGCTTGAGGTTAAAGTGTGGAAGTCCGGTCTTTGGCGAATGACGGAGGACATGGCCTTGTGGTAGGGCATCATTGCCTTGAGGAATTTGCGCTTGATCCAATTGTCATCCGTGTCCTTGCTCCCGTGATCTCGTAGTGAGACCGCGAGTTTAGTTACTCTCCGATAAAGCTCACGAGGTTCTTCATCTTCCTTCATTGCAAACTCATCGGCCTCATCTTGTACCACTTCATAGTTGGAGCGTTGAATGCTTGCGCTTCCCCGGTAGAGAGACACGACACAATGCCATGCATCTTTGGCCAAGGCGAAGGGACGAAGATGAGGTAGGTCTTCGAGTGGAATTGCATCTTGAATGATGAAGAGAGCATTCTCATTGAATTGATTGTCCGCGGCTTCTCGAGGAGTGAAGTTGCTTGGAACATGTGGATAGAAACCTTCTTCAATGATTCTCCAAAGGTTAGTGTTCACAGGATTTAAATGACGTTTAAAGCGGTAAACCCAAGAATCAAAATCCTCATTTTTCACAATCTTAGGGGGAGGACCGGCATGATTCAAATGAGTGGAAGGAACCGGTCCACCATAAACAAGTGGTGGTTCCACATGGGCAAAGATGCCGGTGCCATTCTTGCCACTAGAAGAAGGAGCCTTTTCACTACTAGCTTCCCCCTTGTCGGGGAAAGCATCCGACACCTTGATGGCGGGATCACCCACTTTCAATAGTGCGGTGGATAGTTTAAGCCCCTCAAGAAATTTAGTAAGAATGCTTTCAACTTCGGTCGTCATGGAGGTTTTCAATGTCTCCAAGGCCACATTGAACTCCTCACGAGAGACCGAAGTTCCCCCATCGCCCGTAGACGAGATAGGATTCACACCGGAGTGTTCCTCCACACCGTCTATGGTATCAACCATACTCTTTGAACGGTAAAGTCCTTAAAAAAAGAGACGAGGCTCTGATACCAATTGAAAGGATCGATATGGTTGACTAGAGGGGGGGTGAATAGGCAACTAACAATTTTTAGCTTTTCTTTAGCAATTTAAACTTTGCATCAAAGTAGGTTGTCTAGATATGCAACTAGATGAGCAACCTATATGATGCAACACGAATAGGAACACAAGCAAGCAAGATATATGAATCAAATAAGCTACACAAGTAAAGGCACGAGATAACCAAGAGTGGAGACGGTTGAGACGAGGATGTGTTGCCAAAGTTCCTTACCTTTGAGAGGAAGTACGTCTCCGTTGGAGCGGTGTGGAGGCACAATGCTCCCCAAGAAGCCACTAGGGCCACTGTAATCTCCTCACGCCCTCACACAATGCGAGATGCCGTGATTCCACTATTGGTGCCCTTGGAGGCGGCGACCAAACCTTTACAAACAAGGTTGGGGCAATCTGCGCAACTCAACTGGAGGCTCCCAACAACACCACGAAGCTTCACCACAATGGACTATGGCTTCGCGGTGACCTCAACCGTCTAGGATGCTCAAACACCCAAGAGTAACAAGATCCGCAAGGGATTAGTGGGGGGAATCAAATATCTCTTGGTGGAAGTGTAGATCGGGGCCTTCTCAACCACTCCCGAGCAAATCAACAAGTTTGGTTGGCTAGGGAGTGAGATCGGGCGAAAATGGAGCTTGGAGCAATAATGGAGCTTTAATGGTGGAAGAGATAAGTCAACGGGGAAGAAGGAGACCCTTTATATAGTGTGTGGAAAAGATCCAACCGTTACCCACCAACCAGCCCGCGGCCAGCGGTACTACCGCGCCTGGCCAGCGGTACTACCGCAAGGCCGCGCGGTACTACTGCTTGCAACCAAGCGGTACTACCGCACGGCAGTGCGGTACTACCGTATCGTCCCACGGTACTGCCGCGACCCCAGCCAGGGAAACAGACGCAAGCTGGGGGCGGTACTTCCGCACGCGCGGTACTACCACACCCCCAATGCGGTACTACCGTAAGGCAAAAGTCCCGTCCAGGGGAAGGGGAACTTCCATGCCTACTTCCGCAAAAGAACGGAAGTAGCAAAAACTCGACACAGTAGTTAACCGAGGGGCGGTACTACTGCCTGACCGCATAGCGCAGTACTACCGCACGGCGAAAGCGGTACTACCGCGGCAGGTGCAGATGTAAAAAATTACATCCGCTCCTACTACCGCAAAGGGGCGGCACTAACCTGGTAGGCAGCGGTAGTGCGGCTCCAGGGGAGCGGTACTACCGTGAGCACCAGCGGTACTACCGCGCCACCGCACGGTACTACCGTGGATGCCCACGGTACTACCATTGATCCAGGAGCAGTACTACCGCAACCACATCAGCAGCCAGTCAAAGGAGGCAGGAAAAATGGAGGAAGCTCCAAGGAAGAAGGAGGGGATAAAAGGAGACATGTACGTGATGATTCCACCCAAACCTTTCCAACGCGGACCCCCTCTTAATAGTACGGCTTTCCTACGACTCAAATCCATCAAAAAGAAATGTAGAAAAGACGCCGTCTTCGTCAGTCTTCGAGGGGCACCCAATCGTCTTGTGCCTAGCAGAGAAGAGTCTGGAAAACTCATGGCACACGATTAGTCCGCAAATGCGTTGTCATCAATCACCAAAACACTTAGGGATAAATATGACCTTACAGACGTGCACAACCGAGTGGCGACGCGCGGGGCGGCCGAGTGAGGATGCACGAGGTGGCCGAGTGAAGAACTGCGTGTCCAGCCAAGTGATGACGCGTGGAGCGGCCGTGTAGTGAAGGCATGCACAACCGAGAGGCGATGCGCGGAGCGGCCAAGTGGTGAAGACGTGCACAACCGAGTGGCGACGTGCGGGACGGCCAAGTGAGGATGCGCGATATGGCCGAGTGAAGGACTACGTGTCCAGCCAAGTGGTGATGTGTGCGATGGCCGAATGAAGAACTAGATGTCCAGCCAAGTGGTGACATGCGGAGCGGCTGTGTGGTGAAGGCATGCACAACCGAGAGGCGACGCGCGGAGCGGTCAAGTGGTGAAGACGCGCACAACCGAGTGGCGACGTGCGGGACGACCCAGTGAGGATGCGCGAGGTGGCCGAGTGAAGGACTACATGTCCAGCCAAGTATTGATGCGCGGGATGGCCGAATGACGACGCGTGGCATGGGCAAGTGACGATGCGTGGGGCAGCCGAGTGATAGATTGCGTGTCCAGCTAAGTGGCTGAAATTGTCTTCGAAGGAGTTAGCCAGATGCTTTCGAAGCTAATGTAGTGACGAGTTCGGTGTAGCGTGGTTGCGACGCAACAAGACCGGGTGACAACTGAGTCTGGGTAGAAATGAAGATGGCGCGCAGAGCGCCTGGGTGATTATAAAACTTGTCAAAGTGGCGGGTCGAATGCACTTATTGAAGTGAAGGATCTGACTAGTGATGAAGTACTCGACCACTTAGGAGAGTGTCATTCCAAATGAGATGCAGCCCCCGAGTGCGGCGTAGCCCCCGAGCGTACTACATGCTTCGACAATGGACACATTGGAATACGAGAAATATAGTTTTGAATGGATGATTTGCAATTCATCGAGTCGAACTCGGGTAAAGATGAGGAGAAGCTTCCGAGTGATGCTTGAAAGAGGCAAACTCGCAAAAAAGTGAAGTGTGAAGTTTAATTATAAAAGGGACTTATTTGTCTCATGTCTGACGAGGTCTATATCATTTATACGATGAAGAGGATTCCACAAAGAGGTTGGCCGGATGTGTTTGAAGTCAACAGAGCGGCAAGGTTGGTGTCATGGTGCGCTAGGACCGATACTGTGACCGAGTCTGAGTAGCGATGGAATTGGCGCATAGGGTCGTCGAGTGATCGCGTAACTTGTGTAAAAATGGCATAAGCCAATGAAATAATTTCTTGAGGAAATTTGATGTGTGCTGAAATGATTTGTGTGAATAACACCCATAAACACCCGCTGAGAGTGCAAGGGGCTTGCTGGTTAACCAGCAAGAGTCTGAAAGAGCGAATGATCCGTTCGAACTTGTCGAAGCGACGGATCTGACTGAACTCATTGGAATACTGGCTCAAATAAAACGGAAGTGTAGTGTTTCTACTGAGTTGCTGCACCGGAGGGCCGATGCAAACTCGAAATGAAGAACGACACATGGTGTTCGTGAATGATGTATGCGAAAAAATGGAAGTTGGACTCAGGAGTCACATAACCAGTACTAAGCAAGTATGTGAAAATAAGCGGACGAGCGTAGAGGTACACTCGGTGGCGTGGCCTCCGAGTGAACGTGATGTGTGAATTATGGGATACTCTGGAAGACAGAAATAACCGAATGTAAAATGACTTAGCTGTCTAAAGGGGGGCGAGTGGCCGAGTGGTGGTGAGGCGACCAACCGAGTGGCGACGCGCGGGGCGGCCGAGTGGTGATGAGGTGACCAACCGAGTGGCGACGCGTGTGGCGGCCAAGTGGTGATGAGGTGACCAACCGAGAGGCGATGCGCGGGGCAGACGAATGGTGATGAGGTGACCAACGGATGGCGACGCGCGGGGCGGCCGAGTGGTGATGAGGTGACCAACCGATGGCGACGCGCGGGGCGGTCAAGGGGTGATGAGGTGACCAACCGAGTGGCGACGTGCGGGGCGGCCGAGTGGTAATGAGGTGACCAACTGAGAGGCGACGCGCGGGGCGGCCGAGTGATGATGAGGTGACCAACCGATGGCGACGCGCGGGGCGGCCGAATGGTGATGAGGTGACCAACCGAGTGGCGACGCGTGGGGCGGCCGAGTGGTGATGAGGTGACCAACCGAGAGGCGACGCGCGGGACGGCCGAGTGGTGATGAGGTGACCAACCAAGTGACGACGCGTGGGGCGGCCGAGTGGTTATAAGATGACCAACCGAGAGGCGACGCGCGGAGCGGCCGAATGATGATGAGATGACCAACCGATGACGACGCGCGGGACGGTCGAGTGAAGTAGACACGTCCCGCAAAATGGTGACAGGTGGGGCCCCTGAGTGAAGTATGACAGAGGCATCCAACTGAATGAGAACACATACATGATCAAGTGCCTGCATGTTAGTTGTTTGGACGTGTCGCATGACGGCTGAGTCGTGCAGTCACCAAGTGATGATGCACGGGGCGTAGTCAGTCGTCTGAATGCAAAAGTTATTCGAGCAACCTGCACGTTAGTTGTTCAGAGTGCAAAAACCATCTTTAGGTTAGTCGGCGAGTGAACGTCGTCCGAGTGGACTGTCAGTGTGGAGTCAGCTGGGCAGGCCGACGCGGAGTGTTGGAGACGCTGGTGAGGTTTAGCGTCGACGTGCCCACGAGCGCACGAGCATTGCTCCCCTCGCTGGAGGTGGGCAGTTCTATCCGGCTTGCAAGCGGACACGATCCAGCGGTGTTGACTAGACCAATGGATTGAAGTAATTACTCACGTCCAGGATCTGCATGCAAAAGGAGATAGCACTAATTAAGCAAGAATTTAAGCCCGACTGCATGCAATGGACGTTTCCTTCTTCTACGCGTCATTTATCTCCCTGCATGCCGTTTTCTTTCAAATCGTGGGAGGTCCATCCGTTTAAGTCGAGCGATCTGGACCAGGCGATGGGTGACCTGCAATCAATTGCGGACGTCAGAATTTGTACGCAGGATTTGCATGAAAGAGGCATTAATCAGCGCTAATTAAGCAAAAGTAAAAGCAGTTAATATATGTAATGCATGTAAATGGAAGTTTCCCTTTCCCACGGTCATTCACTGCATGCAGTTCGTTGGGTTTGCCGGACTTGATTTCGCGGCCCCGGAAGGCATCGAACTCGCCGGGCACGGGACCGTCGCAGGCTCCGGAGAGCAGCTCCGAAACCGTCGACGTCACGGCCGTCGAGGGCATGCCTGGTGTGGAGTAGCACGTCGACGAACACGACGACACCGGCGGGCACGATGTACTGACTATGGCGTTCCGGGCCGGGTTGCGACTGCCGGAGTTGCGCGTGTGTGGGGCACTGCCTCCATCATTATATGCACATCGTCGGATCTGCGTTTCCATCGCAGGGGCCGCCGCAATGCAGCTGTCCAGAGGAAGAGGACGGCATCGAGGCAGGAGACGACGACGGTCGGACGGTGTCGGTGCCAATGCATATGCATGGAAGCGCGACATCGGTGTCGTGGATGGAGTCATAGATGGCAATGCGTGGACGGCGTCGCTTCATCGCCTGGGAGCAGAACCAACGATCAGAACGGAGCGAGGTGTCCCTTTCGCTACTGCTTCTCCTTATGATTGATCACGCATGGGTGATGTCTGATTCTACAGGAGGAAAAGATCAGCCCATTGTTAGATAATTAATTTAAAGAAAGACTAGATCGAATGGATACTTCCTTGATCCTTCGCTTTGTATGAATGGCCCAATGGGCAGAACTCCAGCAGCCAATCTCTCTGGCGATGGTCGTTGATCCGTTGCTCAAGATTGAAGAAAAAACCATTTGCACCATGGCTCGATAGACGCCATGCCCCACGGTGGGCGCCAACTGTCGTGGGAACGATTCCAACAATAATAAGGTATAGGGTAATGGAGCATGATCTACCGAGATGCATATGGGTGACACGGTGGTTTTAGCGAGTTTGGGCCTCTCACGGTGGAGATAACAACCCTACGTCTCGTGCTCCGAAGAGGATTTGTTTTATCTGAGTATGTATCCGGAGATTACAATGAGAGAGAGAGAGAGAGGAACAGATCCCCATGCCTGAGCTAAGTCCTGAGACTAGAGAGAGAAAGGTAGAAGAAAGAACTCCCCCCCCAAGTCTAGTGGTGGGGGTGGCTTATATAGAGTGCGCCACCCCCTCACCTTCTATGTTACAAAGTGGGGCATTAATGCCATAATGCCAGCTCACTACCAAGCCTTCACTATGAGAATGATGCTTTGACTGCTTTGCTGCCTGCTGGTCTTCGTATGCCCGAGTGAGTCGTATAGTCGAGTGGTGAACTGTTATCCGAGTGGATGTATGCTGCTTGGTCGAGTGGATAGTATGCTGCTTGTCCGAGTGGATAGTATGCATGTATGAAATTTATCTGGACCCACATGTTGTGTGGACCCCATGCTTTATGATATTTCGACCCTTCGTGGGCCTACCTGTTATGTGTATCCCCAACCCCCACCCCCCTAGGCGTGGGCCCCTACCTCATGGACAACCCGGAGACCCCTGACGTGAGACCTACGCCAGAAAATCCTATAAATACTGAAACCTCCAGAAAATAGAATAGATCGAGAGTTCCACCTACGCAAGCCTCTGTAGCCACCAAAAACCAATCGGGACCCTGTTCCGGCACCCTGCCGGAGGGGGGACCCCTCACCGGTAGCCATCTTCATCATCCCGGTGCTCTCCATGACGAGGAGGGAGTAGTTCACCCTCGAGGCTGAGGGTATGTACGAGTAGCTATGTGTTTGATCTCTCTCTCTCTCTCGTGTTCTTGAGGTGGTACCATCTTGATGTATCGCGAGCTTTGCTATTGTAGTTGGATCTTATGATGTTTCTCCCCCTCTACTCTCTTGTAATGGATTGAGTTTTCCCTTTAAAGTTATCTTATCGGATTGAGTCTTTAATGATTTGAGAACACTTGATGTATGTCTTGCGTGGGATACCCGTGGTGACAATGGGGTATTCTATCGATCCACCCGATGTATGTTTTGGTGATCAACTTACGAGTTCCGCCCATGAACCTATGCATATATAGGGGTTGGCACACGTTTTCGTCTTGACTCTTCGGTAGAAACTTTGGGGCACTCTTTGGGGTTCTATGTGTTGGTTGAATAGATGAATTTGAGATTGTGTGATGCATATCGTATAATCATACCCATGGATACTTGAGGTGACATTGGAGTATCTAGGTGACATTAGGGTTTTGTTTGATGTGTGTCTTAAGGTGTTATTTTACTACGAACTCTAGGGCTGTTTGTGACACTTATAGGAATAGGCCAATGGATTGATCGGAAAGAATAACTTTGAGGTGGTTTCGTACCCTACCATAATCTTTCGTTTGTTCTCCACTATTAGTGACTTTGGAGTGACTCTTTGTTGCATGTTGATGGATAGTTATATGATCCAATTATGTTATTATTGTTGAGAGAACTTGCACTAGTGAAAGTATGAACCCTATGCCTTGTTTCCTAGCATTGCAATACCGTTTACGCTCACTTTTACTACTTGCTACCTTGCTGTTTTTATATTTTCAGATTACAAGAACCTATATCTACCATCCATATTGCACTTGTATCACCATCACTTCGCCGAACTAGTGCACCTATACAATTTACCATTGTATTGGGTGTGTTGGGGACACAAGAGACTCTTTGTTATTTGGTTGCAGGGCTGCTTGAGAGAGACCATCTTCATCCTATGCCTCCCATGAATTGATAAACCTTAGGTCATCCACTTGAGGGAAATTTGCTACTGTCCTACAAACCTGTGCACTTGGAGGCCCAACAACGTATACAAGAAGAAGGTTGTGTAGTAGACATCACTGCTACGGGCTGAGAAAGAACCGTTCTTACCTACGCATCAAAACAACAACGATAGTTCGTCAAGTTAGTGTTGTGTTAACCTTCTCAAGGGCCGGGCGTAGCCACAGTCGGTTCAACTAAAGTTGGAGAAACTGACACCCGTCAGCCACCTATGTGCAAAGGACGTCGGTAGAACCAGTCTCGCTTAAGCGTACGCGTAATGTCGGTCCGGGCCGCTTCATCCAACAATACCGCCGAACCAAATTATGACATGCTGGTAAGAAGTATGACTTGTATCGCCCACAACTCACTTGTGTTCTACTCGTGCATATAACATCTACGCATAAAACCAGGCTTTGCTACCACTGTTGGGGAATGTAGTAATTTCAAAAAATTCCTATGCACACGCAGGATCATGGTGATGCATAGCAACGAGAGGGGAGAGTGTTGTCCACGTACCCTCGTAGACCGAAAGCGGAAGCGTTAGCACAATGCGGTTGATGTAGTCTTACGTCTTCACGATCCAACCGATCCAAGTACTGAACGTACGGCACCTCCGAGTTCAGCACAAGTTCAGCTTGATGATATCCCGCGAACTCCGATCCAGCAAAGCTTCACAGGAGAGTTCCGTCAGCACGACAACGTGATGACGGTGATGATGTTGCTACCGACGCAGGGCTTCGCCTAAGCACCGCTACGATATGACAGAGGTGGAATATGGTGGAGGGGGCACCACACACGGCTGGAATAGATCAATAGATCAACTTATGTGTCTAGAGGTGCCCCCTGCCCCCATATATAAAGGAGCAAGGGGGGAGGCGGCAGGCCAGGAGGAGGGCGCACCAAGTGGGGAGTCCTACTCCCACCGGGAGTAGGACTCCTCCTTTTCCTTGTTGGAGTAGGAGGGGGAAGGAACGGAGAGAGGAGGAGAAGGAAAAAGGGGGGTGCCGCCCCCCTCCTTGTCCAATTCGGACTAGAGGGCGAGGGGGCGCGCGGCTGCCCTGGTCGTTCCTCCTCTTCTCCCACTAAGGCCCATGAGGCCCAATTAACTCCCCGGGGGGTTCCGGTAACCCCCCGGTACTCCGGTTTTCTCGAAAACCACTCGGAACACTTCCGGTGTCCGAATATAGCCGTCCAACATATCGATCTTTGTGTCTCGACCATTTCAAGACTCCTCGTCATGTCCGTGATCATATCCGGGACTCCGCCACCTTCGGTACATCAAAACACAAAAACTCATAATATCGATCGTCACCAAACTTTAAGCGTGCGGACCCTACGGTTCGAGAACTATGTAGACATGACCGAGACACGTCTCTGGTCAATAACCAATAGCGGAACCTGGATGCTCATATTGGCTCCTACATATTCTACGAAAATCTTTATCGGTCAAACCGCATAACAAAATATGTTGTTCCCTTTGTCATCGGTATGTTACTTGCCCAAGATTCGATCGTCGGTATCTCAATACCTAGTTCAATCTCGTTACCGGCAAGTCTCTTTACTCGTTTCGTAATGCATCATCCCGCAACTAACTCATTAGTCACATTGCTTGCAAGGCTTATAGTGATGTGCATTACCGAGAGGGCCCAGAGATACCTTTCCGACAATCGGAGTGACAAATCCTAATCTCGAAATAAGCCAACTCAACAAGTACCTTTGGAGACACCTGTAGAGCACCTTTATAATCACCCCGTTATGTTGTGACGTTTGGTGGCACACAAAGTGTTCCTCCGGTAAACGGGAGTTGCATAATCTCATAGTCATAGGAACATGCATAAGTCATGAAGAAAGCAATAGCAACATACTAAACGATCAAGTGCTAAGCCAACGGAATGGGTCAAGTCAACCACATCATTCTCCTAATGATGTGATCCCGTTAATCAAATGACAACTCATGTCCATGGCTAGGAAACTCAACCATCTTCGATTAACGAGCTAGTCAAGTAGAGGCATACTAGTGACACTATGTTTGTCTATGTATTCACACATGTATTATGTTTCCGGTTAATACAATTCTAGGATGAATAATAAATATTTATCATGGTATGAGGAAATAAACAGTAACTTTATTATTGCCTCTAGGGCATATTTCCTTCATCCCCTCCTCCCTCGCCGTCGCCAAAGGGCGCGGCCGGGCGAAGCCCGGTCATCGTCGTCGTCGGCGGGGCCTTTTCGTCCCCCGCGTGTGGGGGTTGGCGCGGGTCTGATCTCGCGGGCGGGGCGCAACACTCGATGTCAGGCATGGCGGCGCGGCGACGCCCTGGAGCAGGCCGGCGATGGTGGCGTGGCGTCGGACGGCGGATGGCATGACGGAGGTGCGGGCTGGTGTGGCGTCAGCGGCGATGTTTCCGGCAACGCCTCGGCGTCGCGTCCGGCGCCGCGGGTTGTGGTTGACGGGGTCGCGGGCGGCCTCTCGCCATGGTCTCTGGTGGGGGGCGGCGCGGCAGCGGAGGTGGTGGGATGCTCCCTCCTAGTCGGGCCCTCACAGCTGGGTGGCGGCGCTCGGCTCAGGCGGGTCCCCCTGGTGGCGTCTCTGTGCAGCGGCGGCGACAGCTCAACCACCCTCCCTCTCCGGCGTCTGGCGGCGAACGATGACTCCCGGCGCCCTAGGCATTCTACGCGGGGTTGGAACTCAGTTTCGGGGGAGGGGGCTGGAGCCGGCAAGGCGTCAGTCATGGCCATGGGCCACTTCTCCACCTTCCCCTTCCCCCGGTCGATGTATGGCTACGGCCCGTCCTAAGGCAGGCTGGCCGCCGACGACTCTGGAGGTAGTCTGGGTTGCAGATCTGACCAAAGCTGTGGCCTTTGGTTGCTACAGGGTGGTGTGATGGCGGGGCGGCGGACTTGGCGGTGGGAGTCGTGCATTGGTCATGAGCGGGCTGCGCGGCTCGTATGCGGGCAGGCAACCATGGACGCTTGGGTGGCATGGCTGCGGGTGTTGACGCACCGGGGCGGCGGAAGAGTTGAAGCACCAGGGTACATCACCTACCCAGTATATGTACTAGTCAACGGTGACGGCGCTCGTGGACATCGGGTCCTCCTTGCCGGCTCCATCGTGGTGCTTCTACCCCTTCCATCTTACTCCGGGTGAAAACTCGATCCTCGGATCAGACGATGGCGACGTTCGTGGTCGTGCCCTTCATGGAGGCATGTCCATTACACATCCTCCCGGACGATCGCTCCTCGTGGTGGTGTTCTCCGTCAGCTCTAAGCGGATTCGGTTTGCTCATCTTTTAGGTGCTTTATAGTCGTTGTGGTTGTGTGTCGGTGCCCGGCATTCATGTATCTTGCCTTGGGTGTGTGGTATGCGTTTGTATCGGATGCTTTGTTGTTGTGATTGGTGCTTTATAATATAAAGCGGGGGGAAACTAATTTTCGTAAATGAGCCAATAAATTTTAATAACTTTTAATATCAAATGAGCCAATAAATTTTAATAATTGTATTTCCATTAGAAATTGTTAATTTTTTAGTATCATTGGTTAGATTTTAATTATAATAACACGATGATAACATTTAGGTATCATATGACTAATAAAATAATCGTATTTCTGTTAGAAATAATCAGTTTGTTTTTAGTATCATTTGCTTAGACTTTAAACATAATAGCACGATAATAATATTTTAATATCATATGAGTAAAAAAATATCTTCCTATTTTAATAAGAAAATCATACCATCCGATAATAATCGTTTATTTACAAATAATAATATGAAAAATATTCACAACAGTAGTAACATCATTCACAGCAGTACATCAATATAAAAAATATTCACAAAATTACACAACGTCATTTATACCTCGGCTTCAATATGGATGTCGTTCGGATAAAATTAAGCGTCACAATAGTTCAAGAAAAAAATCCATCAGCATGAACATATCGACGGAGTCAACCTATTATCACATGAACATAAATATTGGCCACGGAAATTTTTTCTGCTATCAAAAGCATCAAAATAGTCTTGCATGTATGCGTTCATCACCTCAACAGGGACATCGAAGATCGAAACACCATTTCTTCAACTATGTCATCTCCTCCTTGTTTACTACTCAGATGCTACTTTTTACCTAATTACATATGTCATTAAGGATATTATCATCTAATCTTAATATATGATATATAGATTATTGTGAGATAACAAAATTGTGACGACCAGATAATTAAGCTACAGTAACCCTCTGCAAATGATGTCACGTCACCTCGGTTACTGTTGATAAACTCGCGTTGATTCGAAACCGGGTCAAATTCAAATTCCGAAAAAAACAAGTCAAATTATTATTTCTTCAACTTCAAAAAATGTTCAATGGGCTGAAAATATTCCCTAACTATTTGTCATGTTGGAACCAACCTCCTTTGAATATTTAAAAGTGGACCTAACCTATTTAAAACTAAACCATGAGTATTTATTTGAACCATTTCAACTTAAAAGAAATAGTTAAACTATTCGAAATAATTTGGAACTTTGTGTGCTGCTTCAAAACCTTGCCTAGTATTTATGTGCTAAGTGGCACTTTTAACTATACTCATTTAGTACCTCAACAAAAATACTAAACTATAAAGAAAAGCAAAACAGAAAAATAAATATAGGAAAGAGGAAAAAGGCCTAACTACTCTAAATGCATCTAGTGCCCCTTAGTGATTTTGGTGTATTGAAAACTTATGGTTAAGGGACTGATGCATTTGTGAGTGTACACAGGTCTATAAGTCTATGAGGAGTTTGATATTTACAGAGAAAGCCGACCCCTAAAAATGAAGTTCTTCGATTGAAGACTTTGGATTTCTGAAGACTTTTTGAAGACTTTGAAAGTGAAGAAATTGGTGTGACCACAAAGACTTGGTATTCATTCGAGGAATATGAAGCGTGAAGACTTTTGTTTTCGTAGTTTATTTTTCTCTTTCTTGAGTCATAGGAAACATCGTACTGTTAAAGGGGTCGAGGAAATACTAAGGAAAAGTTTCCAAGTGATGCTCAACTCAAAATCCTATGCCTACCAATCCCTTCGAGTGAAGCCATTGGAAATCTCTTGCAGTTCAGTCAATTTCTTCAGTGACAGAGACGAAGCTCTTCTGGTCTCTGAGGAATTTGTTCCAACTGAGGAGTTAGGAACTCGCCAGTGTGGATTGCCTACGAGTGAGGAACATGATAGCCCTGAGGAATTTGATAGTCAAATTTCCGACCGTTGCTGTGCTACGCGCCAGCTGTCCCAAAATATCTTCCCACCTAACGGTCATATCATTTAAGGGCATTTATGTCTTAACCCATCGGGCTGCTCCCTAGGCTATAAATAGCCGCCCCCTACAACCACTAGCTGGTTGGCTGCTCCGAGAGAAAACTGACACTTGTCATTTGAGAGCATCCCATCCTCCGAGGACTTTGAGAGAAAATCATCAAGTGAGGAAAACCCAAACCCAAACACCTACAAACCCAAAGTGATTGAGCATCACTGAAGAGATTGATCATGCGTGGATCCGACACTTGTTACCTTTGAAGATTGCATCTTCCCAGACGGTTAGGCGTCACGGTCTAGAGCATCCAAGAGGAAATTATGGATCGCCGAGTGACCGAGTTTGTGAAGGTTTGGAAGTCACCTGAAGACTAACCACGAGTGATTGGGCGAGGTCTGTGTGACCTTAGCTCAAGGGGAATACGACGAGGACTAAGTGTCCTGAGCTACGTGTTCAGGACTGGGTGTCCGAGACTGTGTGTCCTCAGGTTTGAATACCTAGCCGCCCTAACCAGATGTACAACTGTCACAGTAGTTGGAACTGGTCTACCAAATCATTGTCTTCACCAAGCCTACTCATTCTATTTCCTCAACCCTTCCATTTCCTCATTGCCGTGTTGTGTGCTTGTTCATATCTGTTTGAAGACCTTGACTGAAGACTTTCTCAATTTCCTCACTTCAATTTCTTCAGTCTGTTTGTCTTCATCCTATTTTATCCCGTGTTTACGCTTTCTGTACTCTGTGCTTATTTTCATTTCATCATGAAGATCATGCTTATGTTCTGTTATGTTTACATATGAGTACCTTTTCCGCTGCAAGTAGTTCTTCTCTTAGGAATTTCCTCACCCTAAAATTCCTCAGTGAAGAATTCTTAAAAATCGCCTATTCACCCCCCTCTAGTCGACTTAACGCACTTTCAATTGGTATCAGAGGAAGGTACTCCGTTGTTCTGTGTGATTTTGGTTTAACCGCCTAGAGTTTTAGTTAGGTCGACCACAGGAATGAAGACTGTGACATGCCACGTCTTTGACGGTCATGATTATCCCAAGTGGAAGGCCATGATGAAGAAGCACCTCATGGCGATGAACAGCGAACTCTAGACTGTCACTGAGATAGGTCTTACCGACCTAAGAAAGATGGCGGAGGCTGATGATATTCACAAGTGCACGCTACTCAATCTCACGGCAAAGGACATCATCTGCTCCGGCTTGTCACAAAATCAGTTCAGGAACGTTATGCATCTCTGCCATGCGAAGCTCATCTGGGACCGACTCTGTGAGGTCTATGAAGGCCATCGATCTCACCATGAACCCTGGTCTGAGTACTTCATGGAATCGTGCAAAGCTATGATTTTCAATCCAGAATCATCATCCTCTGCACCATGCCTTATGGCAAAAGGTGCCAAGGTAACCGAATGCTACTTATCAGAGTCCAGTGATGATGAATTTGGACCCAGTTATGTCAAACTTGCTTCCCTTGCCACTAAACAACAAAGAGCTTTGCAAAAAGTTCAAAACATGCTAGATGAGAGCGACGATATGTTGGGTGAAGAAATGGATCGTTCTAAAGCTTTGGCTGAAAGTCTTCAGGGACTTCAGTCCAAGTTTGATAACCTTCGGAGTCATCATAACACTCTCTTATCTGATCATGAGAAGCTTTTTTATGAATTTCTTCAAAGAAAGCAAGATCTTGAGTAGTTAAGAGTGAGTTATGAAGATTTTCAGAAGGAGCATGATTCATTACTTGCTCAACAAATCAACGCTACTCAGGAAGAATTTATTCCTCCATGTTTGAAGTGCATTGAACGTGAATCTGCTAATTCTTCACCTGAATGCTCAAATGCTTCCATTACTGCAAATTCTTCAACTGTCTCTGCTATCTCTAATTCCTCACCTAAGGACATTGCTAGTATCACTGATGATGCAGGGCTGAAGAAATTGTATATGAAAGGCATGTACAAAATCCTCAAAGGGCATCAGGCTCTTTGTGATGTGCTTAAAAAGAAGATCCTCAACAGGAACCCCAGGAAAGAGGGTATTGCCTTTGAGAGGAAACTCAATGCTGATGGGACCTACTGGAAACCTGAGCAGTATCCCAAAACCCCATGGGTTGGTGCGAAGGGACCTTCAGTGGATCCATCTACTTTGTCTGGCTTTACATGTGAATCTTCATATTCTTCTGATGAGTCATTTGAATCCAACTATAAACTGTTCAAAAATTAGAATGGTGAAGTATTTGCTAGATATGTTGGCACTAACTGCAGGAATGGTTCTCCTATGAAGAAAATCTGGTTCTCAAAAGGTGTCTTGAAAATATTCAGGTGAATTTCATCATGACACCACCTGTGAAGAATAGGAACCCTAGATCAAATTCTTCATATGGACCAAATTCTTCATATGGATCCAAGTCCTCATACGGACCAAATTCTTCATGTGGATCAAATTCCTCAAAAGGATCAAAGTCTTCATATGAACATCATCGTGCTAACCCTTCTGTCTCGCAGAAAAGGTCTAAGGATTATGGATATGTGCATTATTCGTCAAATCATTATGTTCGTAAATCCTCGAAGAATTTCTCTGCTTACTCTTATGCTTACCCTAACCCTTCTTATGTGAAACGAAGTGGATTGGCATATATGCCACCTTTCCCTTATGGAGCTTGTAGAATGATGAACTCTTTGCCACCCCTTCAGGGTCAGGTCTCTTATGCAGGGTCAGGTCTCCAGACGAACTTAAACGTCTGATGAATTTGATGGAGACCTGAATATGCTTGAAAGGACGCAAGCTAATCATGAAGAAATGAATTCTCATTTCTCACGTCCTCATACTGCTTTGTCTGTTCTATTGCTTGATGAAATTGATCTGATGAAATTGATATCATATTCTTCACTGATGAAGTATATGAGTTCGTAAGCTGCACTAATTCATTTGCAGGATGATCAATCCAAAGCCACTTAGTGGGTCCTCGATAGTGGATGTACAAATCACATGACTGGTGACAAGAATCTATTGATGGATGCTCCCTTATCTCCATCGCACCTGAAGCATATCACCTACGCTGACAAAGGCAAAAGCAAGGTATTGGGTCTAGGTAAGGTTGCAATCTCAAAGGATCGACACATGGACAAAGTCATGCTTGTCGAGTCCTTAGGGTTCAACCTCATGTCTGTCTCAATGCTTTGTGATCTTGATATGGTTGTTGTCTTTGGCAAGTATCTTGTGTTGTGATCATGGAAGCTGATAATTCTAAAGTCTTCGAAGGCTTTAGGAGAGGAGATCTGTATATTGTTGATTTCTCTACAGGACCACAACCTGCTGCATGTCTACTTGCAAAAGCTTCAGAAGGCTGGCTATGGCATCGACGACTTGGTCATGCTGGGATGAGGAACTTGCACACGCTCACGAAGAAGAAGCATGTCATTAGCATCGAGGGTGTCAAATTCCTCAAGGACCATTTGTGTGGAGCTTGTGAAGCCGGAAAGATGACCAAGGCCAAGCATCCCTCAAAGACCATCATGACTACCACTTGTCCATTTGAATTGCTTCACATGGATTTGTTTGTCCCTACTCACTATGCTACATTTACTAATGTTGCATCTTTATATGGCTTTGTCATTATTGATGATTATTCTCGATATACATGGGTGCATATCACCACTTACAAAACTGAAGTCCAGGAAGTCTTCAAACGATTTTCCTTGAGGGCTTCAACCAACTTTGGTGTGAAGATCAAGCACATCAGAAGTTGCAATGGAATTGAGTTCAAGAACACTGGTCTTGATTACTATCTTGATGAACTTGGTATCACTCATGAGTTATCTGCTCCAGACACTCCTCAGCAAAATGGCATCGTGGAGCGCAAGAACAAGACTCTTGTTGAGATGGCTCGCACTATGCTTGATGAGCACAAGACGCCTACTCGCTTCTGGCCTGAGGCAATTGATACTGCTTGCCATATCATCAACAGGGTATATCTTCACAAATTCTTCAAGAAGACTGCATATGAACTCCTCACTGACAAGAAACCCAATGTGAGTTATTTCAAAGTCTTCGGTGTTAAATGCTGGATTAGAGATCCTCGTCATAGTTCTAAATTTGCATCGAAAGCACATGAAGGTTTTATGCTTGGTTATGGTAAGGACTTGCACACCTACAGAGTCTTCAACACCTATCACCACAAGGTTGTTGAAACTGTAGATGTGCGGTTCGATGAAACTAATGGCTCGCAAAGAGAGCACCTACCTCCTGTGACAGATGAAATACCTCGTGAGGAATCTATTAAGTTCAAAGCTACTGAGGATGTCATTCCTGCCGAAGAATCTGCTGAAGAAGTTGTTCCAGAACGTGAAGAACGACATGCTGATGCACCTGAAGAAAAATGGTGCTAAGGAAAATGCCGATCAAATTCCTCAACGACAACCAGCTCATCCTCGCATTGCAAATGAAATGCAGATTGAGAAAATCATCAGCTACATCAACATTCCAGGTCCTCTCACACACTCAAAAGCTTCACATTTATCTAACTTTTGTGGGCACTTTGCTTTCATCTCTATCACAGAGCCCACGAAGGTAGATGAAGCATTTCTGGAGCCTGAGTGGATTCAAGCTATGCAAGAGGAATTACATCAATTTTAGCTCAACAATGTTTGGGAATTGGTCAAACGTCCAGATCCTCGCAAGCACAATATCATTGGAACAAAGTGGATCTACCGCAACAAGCAAGATAAAAATGGCCTTGTGGTGAGGAATAAGGCACGACTTGTAGCTCAAGGCTACACACAGGTTAAAGGAATTGATTTCGATGAAACTTTTGCACATGTTGCTAGACTTGAGGCTATTCGCATATTAGTTGCTTATGCTAACCATCATGATATCATCTTACATCAAATGGATGTGAAAAGTGCATTCCTCAATGGTAAGCTTGAGGAAGAACTATATGTTGCTCAACCCCCAGGTTTTGAAGATCCAAAGCATCTTGACGAGGTCTTCAGACTCAATAAGGCCCTCTATGGCCTCAAGTAGGCCCCTCGGGCGTGGTATGATACTTTGAAGGAATTCCTCTTGAAGAAAGGCTTCAAACCCGGTTCACTTGACCCAACTCTTTTCACTAACTCTTATGATGGTGAATTGTTTGTGTGCCAAATATATGTTGATGATATCATTTCGACTGTACTGACCAACGTTACAGTGATGAATTTGCTATATGATGAGTGAAGAATATCAAATGTCTATGATGGGAGAATTGAAATTCTTCTTAGGTCTTCAGATTCGTCAATAGCGCAATGGCATATTCATATCTCAAGAGAAATACCTCAAGGATGTACTGAGGAAATTCGGCATGCATGATTGCAAAGGAGTCAAAATCCCTATGCCCACAAATGGCCATCTATGCACTGATGAAAATGGTATTGACTTCGATCAAAAGGTATCGTGCCATGATTGGTTCTTTATTGTATTTATGTGCATCTAGGCCCGATATTATGCTTAGTGTTTGCATGTGTGCCCGATTTCAAACTACACTGAAGGAATCATACCATAAGGCTGCGAAGCATATTCTTCGATATCTAGCTCACACACCAACACTTGGATTATGGTATCCCAAGGGCTCGGCTTTTGATCTCATTGGGTATTCAGATTCTGACTATGTTGGTGATCGTGTGGACCGCAAGTCAATATCAGGCACATGCCATTTCCTCAGACGATCCTTGGTCTGTTGGTCCTCGAAGAAACAAAGCTGTGTATCACTGTCTACTGCTGAAGCTGAGTACATTGTTGTTGGTTCTTCCTGTGCTCAATTGCTGTGGATGAAGCAAACCCTCAAGGACTACAACATCAACATCAAGAATGTGCCTCTCTACTGTGACAATGAGAGTGCCATCAAGATTGCTCATAACCCAGTTTAGCACTCGAAGACAAAGCACATTCAAATTCGTCATCATTTTCTTCGTGATCATGTGTTGAAGGGCGATATCACTATTGAGCATGTAAAGACTGAAGAACAACTAGCTGATATCTTCACAAAGCCCTTGGATAAGAAGATATTTAGCAAGTTGAGGTGTGAGCTAAATATCTTAGAATCTTCGAATGTCCTTTGAAAAGGACACACATCCTAACACTTATGCAAAAATGATGACTTAGATGTGCAACCCATGAAGTAACGTCTTTCTTCAATCAATGAAGACTAACCTTCTAAGTGTGAAGAAATTAACAAAGAATTTGATTCTCAGAACCCTACGACTATTGTACGTGGTGTCTGAAATCATCATTCTTATACGGTGGGTCACGCCACCACCAAAAGTTGAAAATTTTCAACTTGAGTTTTTGAAATTCCTCAGTTGTTCATTTTCTTCTTCTTTGCAATGTCTTCACTCTCTCCGTTGTTGTTCTTCATTGGCAATATATATATATATATGTGTGTGTGTGTGTGTGTGTGGGGGTTTATGTCCTCTAGAGCATTCACTAATTGCTAATTCTTCAAGTTGCTTGTTCTGCTAAGTGAATGTGATCGGACCCATCCCCCTCTATCTAAACTCAACTCAGTATATTCTCAAATTCTTCATGTGCGTTCTATTTGAAACTCGTTGAAAATTTTCACTGTGTCCTTGTTAGCTGAAGAATTTGCGAAGGAAACTGTGAACTTATCTTATCTGAATTTTCGGCTTTTGCCGCTCAAACCGTTCCACCTTTCGAGATATATTATTCTATTCGCACACGATCGCACACGATCGTCACCTCTCTGTACGTGGGTGACACATGTCACGCGAATGAGAAGGGTCAAGAGCACGTTCATCCAATTTCCTCGAGCGAGCAGTTTTTCACTTCGGCTATAAATAACCCCCTCCCTTCCTCACTTCCTTTTTACTCCGCTCGACCTCACTCCCTCGCTCGAGCTCTCAAACCCTAGAGCCACCGCTACTTCCATCGTCGCTGGTGAGGAAGAGCTTCACTACCGCGACCTCGTCGCCGTCGTACTCGCGCTGGCTGCGGATTTATTCACTCCGCAGCCACCATAGCTGTCTTCCTCAGCCAAGTTAGGGCATGGAAGATCCGAACTGACGAGCTTCTAAATCTACTCTTCACAGTTCGTCGTGTTCTTCGTCAAGGGTAATTAAAAGTTACTTTTACTACCCTTGTTGATTCTGATATTTTCTTCAAATCTTCAAAAGGTGTTTATTCCTCAAATCTTCACACACTAAACACCTCACATATCATCTGTTATTGATCTGTTTCTCTAAGAAACATTTCTCTTCAAGATTCCTTAATTGTGTGGATTTTCAAATCTGTACAACTCTAGAACCTAAGTCAAAGAACGCTTAGTGAAATTTCTGAAGACTCATCCGGTCAAATTCCTCAAACTTGTTCTTTTTGCAAAAACTTCTGAGAACGCATATGACCTCTCTAAATTCTTCGCACCCATACTTTGTTCACAGGTACAATGTCTGCTGCTGAATCTCTAGGTTCTCATCAACTTAACTCATTTGTAGCGTTCCTCGAAGAAAAACTGCATACCTCTTCAGAGAATTCAACTTTTCAATATCCTCGGCTGAAGAAAATGGCTGACGGAAAGAAACCTTAGAAGGGAGGAAAGAAACTGGAAGTCAACACAGCTTTTGAGATCCCTGATGGCATTTACTAGGATTATTGCACTCCTGATGAGGCCACACATGGAAAGGAGGAAAAAAATCAGCGCAAGATGCGCATACAAAGGATAGAGAGGAGATGGGCACAAGAATGGAGAGAATACAGATATGTCACTCCAAAATATATGAAGAAATTTGCTCTTCACCCTCCTTGGCCGAGACCTCCATTGGCACCTGGCCAAGAAGTTGATCCCACTAGCCTCAAGCGCGGTGTGGACTATCCTGATGAATGGGCAAAGCGTCAAGCTAAGTTGGCCAGAGTAGTAAAAGAGGCAGTGAGAAAATTCAATGAAGACTCTGTTCCTGCCACTGCTGAGGCCTCTGCTAGCAAGCCGAAGAAGGCCATGCCTAAGAAGCCTGCACACAAGCCCAGTGCCCCTTCTTCTTTAATGCCCTCACGGCCAAGCTCCACTGCAATGCCCTCACGGCCAACTTCTGCTAAGCTCTCACGGCCATTTCCTCAAGTCGCCCCAGTTCCTCAAGTTGCAAAATCCTCAGCTCCTCCGTCAAAGTCCTCAGTACCTGCGCATCTCGCCTCATGCCAAAGGACAACAGGCATCTCTATTGCCTCAGGAGCCTCTGCAAGTTCATCAGCTCCTCTACATTCTTCAACTGGCCTCACTTTGCTGAAGACCAAGGCCACTGCTGGACGAGGCACTAGACCAAGTCCTCGAAAGAAGCAAGTTGCATTTTAGGTCCCGTCCTCTGGGGACAAAGCTGATGATGAAGAACTTGAAGAAATCATCAAAGATAGACAGCACAGGGCCGCTAGATCCAAAGGCAGTAACGTGCCATTGATACTGGATCCAAAGTTGATCCTCGACTTCATCGACTTGTGGCACAAGGACCCCAACACACCTCTGCCTAAGATGAACCTCACTCTTGGTCAAAGTCATGTGTTGACTGCCTTCATTGATGAACAAAAATGGAAGTTTGAGAAGGCCAGGCAGCTGAAGAAGGCGCAATACAAGAAAGAGCGTTACCTGAAGAAAAATGTTGTCAATATGACATCTAATGAACTTCTCTCTATTCAAACTGAGATCAAAGGACTCAGTGATGAATTCAACATCTACCGCACAGACTAGCTTGGAGCCAAGGTCAGATTTCTGAAGTTAGCTGAAAACTTCACTACCAATGTTGCAGCTCCCAGGCAACAAGAAATTCCTCAGGCTGAAGCATCTGCTCAGCCTACTAAAGAAAATGCCAGCACCGCTGATGACAATCAGGCTGCTGAAGAAAATGCTACTACCAGGGTTGATGACTGCACTCCAGCCGCTGATGAAACTGTCAGGGCAACCACTAGTGTTGCGCCTGAAGAAACTGTTAGGACAGTTGAAGCTACAACCGTTGTGCCTGGAGAAATTGATCATGCCAGGGCAACTGCATCAGTTGTGCCTGAAGAAACGGAACCAACTTCCTCTGCTCCTCCTGCACCTACACCAAGTCCAATTCTTCCTTCTGCATCAAAAGCGAAGAAGACCAAGGTTGCGGAGTGTCCAGCTGTAAAGAAACGAAAAGCATCAACTTCATCAGAATCTTCGGCTCCGAAGAAGATGAAGAAATTGACCAACTCGTTTGAAAATCCAATTGATGTTGTTCCAGTCTCAAGCATGCCATGAAAGGAACTCATTCCTTTTGATGAAGAATACATGATCCCAAGCGGATCCGATGAAGATATTCCTTCTACTGCTTCTTCAGAGTAGTTGGATGAAGGAATTGAAGTGGATGCAATCCCTCCAACCCCAGTTGTCTCATCGCACATGCCTCAGTTTACTACTGAAGACGTCGGCGTTGAAGAAATGAATGGAGAAGATGAGGATGTGGACATTGGGTGCACAACGCCAGTGCTGAATGATAACTTTTGGGGAAGTCACCACCCCAATTCTCCTTTGTTCACTCCTCTGCAACAAATTCCTCAGTCCCCAGTGGCTAATGAAGTTCAAATGGGATCTGAAAAACCACACCCCACTCCGTCTATTCATGAGGAGATTCTAGCCACTAGTGCTGATGAAATTGTAGCTGAAGAATTGAAGATCCAGGCTGCCACTGAAGAAGAACCTGAAATTTCTCAACCTACGGATCCTGAGATTGCGATTCCTGAGGTTGTGATGCAACTGACTGACACTCCTCATCCCAAGCCAAAGGATCCTTTCTCAAAGAAGCAAAAATTCAAGGCTGCTGACTTCTTCCACGAGCATGTATTCTTCATGGACTACAACCCCTATGACTCTGCTCGTCTTAGAAGGAAGCGCTTCTGGACTGCCAGCCAAGCAAACTTCTATTCTTCGCTGCTTTTCAACAAAGACAAAGTCTTCGACCACGAGCTTAATTCCTCACATGGACATGGAATCACTGCCTTGCTTCGCGCCAGTCCTCAGTGTTCTTCATGACGCTGGAATGCTCTACTTTTGCACTGACAATGTTGATTGGAATGAAGAGCTAATTCTTCAGTTCTATGCCATGCTGCACATCACAAGAGAAGCTGAAGATATGAACTCTTGGGTATTGGACTGGATGACAGAGAATACACACTTTAAAGCACCAGCCTCTGAATTGCTTCATGCCCTGCTTGTCAGTCCTCCCCTTGAAGGCACTCATTGCATATACCATGAACCTGAACTTACCGCTCACTACATGCAAGTGTTGATGAAGCCGCTGAAGCCCGGTCAAGCCCCAAGGACCAAGTTCCTCGTGAAGGAATTGGTGTTTGTGCCTAGAACTGTCTATCACATTCTAACGAGAGACATTGAGTCCAATAAAAGGCCACGATTCGAATGACGAAGAAGTTGTTGGCAACATGAAGAATCTGCTATTCAATATTATACATGGCATTCCTATCAACTACCATGAATTCTTCATGAGGACTCTGGCAAATGTTGCACTCTCTCCATTTGAGTTGAAGCCTTATGCTCCTTGGATTATGAGATTCCTCAAAACAAGGTCTTCACTCAACTACAAGGCTGATTTTCAGAATCACGTCAGTTACCTGCCCCCAATAGAAGTCCTCAAGTGGACATTTTCCTCATCTGATGAAAAGGGCAAGGCTACTGCAATCATTGATGAAGGCATTCGTCCATTGGATGGTCTGTTCCGCGAAGTTGCATCCTACTCCACCAATGATGACTCTGCCACTCATGACTCCGTCGCAAATGCTTCAAAGCAAAATCCTCAAGGCACAGCTCCAAGGGTGATGACTGATCGTGAGCTTCTCCTCAGTCTTCACCAGAAGGTCGATCACAACCACAAATGGGTTAAGCGTCAGTTTGGTTCTATTCTCCACAACATGACTGCTACACACAATGCAGTGAAGAAAAACCAGTACTACCTCCATGAAGTTTTCGGTCGCACCTGGGCTATTTTGTCACATCTGTATGGTGAAGATGATCTGAAGCAGATGGGTTTCAAGCAGGACTTTGACTAGTCTCAGCCACCAGCGAAAAAATTCAAGAAAAGCAAAGTTCCTTCCTTGATAGCCAGCTCATATTCTTCATGACGCGCGATTGATGAACATGAAGACTTGGACGACACTGCGGCAGGCCCTACCTCAACAACTGACCCCAACAATGCCGGCGCTCCTTCATCGACTCTGTGATGATATTCCTCAGGGGCTTTAGTCCTCATTTTTCGTTCCTTTTGGTCATTCGATGACAAAGGGGGACAAAATTTGAGTTAGTCTTCAAACATGTCTACTAATATGGGTGTTTTTTTCTAAGTTACAACTCTCGTTCTTTTGAAGACTTTGCTGGATCGAGTTGTAAACTTAAAACCCGATGGTGGTCTGATACTTTTGTTGTGTTCTTCTGCATGCTTATTCTCATATATGTTAATGCACGCATGCTGAATTACATCAGTCACCATATTTCATCATGCATTTCAAATTCTTCATATTATATGTTAAATGCATGTATGAATTACAAGATATAGAGGGAGATCTCCATGATTCTACTCTTCAAGTGTGCATTGCTTCAAAAGCAAATTCCTCATTATGCACATCTTCAGGGGGAGTTCTTCTATATGTTGCAATCAAATTCCTCAATATCAGTATTTACTCTTCACATGTTTATCCCCGTTGAAAACTTAACCTATATTGTCATCAATCACCAAAAAGGGGGAGATTGTAAGTGCATCTAGTGCCCCTTAGTGATTTTGGTGTATTGAAGACTTATAGGTTAAGGGACTGATGCGTTTGTGAGTGTACACAGGTCCATAAGTCTATGAGGAGATTGATATTTACAAAGAAAGTCAACCCCTAAATATGAAGTTCTTCGACTGAAGACTTTGGATTTTTGAAGACTTTCTGAAGACTTTGAAAGTGAAGAAATTGGTGTGACCATGAAGACATGGTATTCGTTTGCGGAACATGAAGCGTGTAGACTTTTATTTTCGTAGTTTCTTTTTCTCTTTCTTGAGTCATAGGAAAGACCGTACGGTTAAAGGGGGTCGAGGAAATACTAAGGAAAAGTTTCCAAGTGACGCTCAACTCAAAATCCTATGCCTACCAATCCCTTCGAGTGAAGCCATTGGAAATCTCATGCAGTTCAGTCAATTTCTTCAGTGACAGAGACGAAGCTCTTCTGGTCTCTAAGGAATTTGTTCTAACTGAGGAGTTAGGAATTCGCCAGTGCAGATTGCCTACAAGTGAGGAACATGATAGCCCTGAGGAATTTGATAGTCAAATTTCCGACCGTTGTTGTGCTACGTGACAGCTGTCCCAAAATATCTTCCCACCTAACGGTCATATCATTTAAGGGCATTTATGTCTTATCATGTCGGGCTGCTCCCTAGGCTATAAATAGCCGCCCCCTACAACCACTAGCTGGTTGGCTGCTCCCAGAGAAACTGACACTTGTCATTTGAGAGCATCCCATCCTTCAAGGACTTTGAGCGAAAATCATCAAGTGAGGAAAAGCCAAACCCAAACACCTACAAACCCAAAGTGATTGAGCATCACTGAAGAGATTGATCCTGCGTGGATCCGACGCTTGTTACCTTTGAAGACTGTGCATCTTCCAGACGGTTAGGCGTCATGGTCTAGAGTATCCAAGAGGAAATTGTGGATCACCGAATGACCGAGTTTGTGAAGGTTTGGAAGTCACCTGAAGACTTACCATGAGTGATTGGGCGAGGTCTGTGTGACCTTAGCTCAAGGAGAATACGGTGAGGACTAATTGTCCTGAGCTGTGTGTTCAGGACTGGGTGTCCGGGACTGTGTGTCCTCAGGTTTGAATACGAGAAAATTCCTTATTTGACATTGTCTTAAAATCTGGTTCCTTATTTGACATTGGAATTTTTTTTCTTTTCTATCTGACACTAGTCCTAAGTTTTATTCCCTATACGACACTTCCGTCCATTTTGAGGCTAAATGACATCTAAAAAGACGATTTTGCCCCTCATGCGGTATGTGTGTGCGCGCGTGTGTGCTGTTGCGTGTGTGGGTGCACGCGCACATGTGTGCTGCTGCATGTGTGTGTGCATGTGTGCCGTTGCGTCTGTGTTTGCTACTGCGTGTGTACGTGTGTGTGTGTGTGTGCTGTTGCGTGCCTATGTGCTGCTGCTGCGTGTGTGCTGTTGCTGCGTGTGTGTGTGTATGTGTGTGTGCTGCGTGCGCGTGTGTTGCTGCGTGTGTGCGCGCGTGCATGTGTGTTGCTGCGTGTGTGTGTGTGTGCATGTGCGCGTGCGTGTTGTTGCGTGTGTGCGCGTGCGTGTGTGTTGGTGCATGTGTATGTGTTGCTGCGTGTGTGCTTTTGCCCTCGCACTGGTGCTATGTGTGTGCGTTATTGCCCCCCACACACATACCACATGAGGGGCAAAAGAGTCTTTTCAGGTGTCATTTAGACTCAAAATGAACGGAAGTGTCATATAGGAAATAAAATTTAAAACTTGTGTCAAATAGGGAAGAATTTTTTTTCAGTATCAAATAAGGAAGCAGATTTTAAAATAGTGTCAAATAAGGAATTCTCTCTTTGAATACCTAGCCGCCCTAACCAGAGTACAACTGTCACAACAGTTAGAACTGGTCTACCAAATCGTTGTCTTCACCAAGCCTACTGGTTCTATTTCCTCAACCCTTCCATTTCCTCATTACCGTGTTGTGTGCTTGTTCATATCTGTTTGAAGACCTTGACTGAAGACTTTCTCAATTTCCTCTGTTCAATTTCTTTGGTTTGTTTGTCTTCATCCTATTTTATTCTGTGTTTACGCTTTCTGTACTCTGTGCTTATTTTTATTTCATCATGAAGACCATGCTTATGTTCTGTTATGTTTACATCTGAGTACCTTTTCCGCTGCAAGTAGTTCTTCTTTTAGGAATTTTCTCACCCTGAAATTCCTCGATGAATTTTTTTTAAAATCGCCTATTCACCACCACCCCCACCCCACCCCCTCTAGTCGACTTAACGCACTTTCAATTACTACTATGCACTTTGGCCCCATTGCTACACAAGCAGGCCCAGCCCACCCCGATGTCTCCTTCAACCTCCTGTACACCAGGAGCGTGCTGGACGCCGTGCACCCGTCCGTGCCCGTGGATCACCACGCGGCGCGCATCCAGCTTCTTCCCGATGTCTACAAGAGCCTCACGAAGCCGTAGGCGAACCCTAGCTGCTCTCACCCTTCTTCCTCCCGCCGCTTCCTTCTCTCCCGCGCACACCCGAAGAGCCGTCACCATGGCCGAACTCACCCGCGTGCTCTCCGTCGTCCCGGCGCCCTACGAGCTTGTCCATGAGCTCCTCCACCGAACGCTACGCCCCTACGCCAACGAACACGAGCCGGGCTCCACCACATCCCCGGGATCGACACGTCTTCCTCGTCTACCGCGACCGCTGCCCCGCACCCGATCTACCTCATCATAGCTCCTCCTTCACGCCCGACGCGCCATCTACCTCCCCCTATGAGCGCCACTCCCATTCCCCTACGTTCCATCATCGTTTCGTCGTGGTCGAAGATCGTCGTGCCCGTGCCCGCAGCTCAGCTCAACACGGCCAAGCCGTGCCCCAGCCTCGTTCTCCGCTATGCCCGGTAGCGCCCGTCCCTGCTCGTGTCCGCTGCTGCCGCTCTGTTGCTCGCCTACTACTGCTTGATGCTGCTGCCGTTGCACTGTTGCTGCCTCTACTGCCGTAGCTGCACTGTCGATGCTGCCCTGCATCTGCTCTGCTGCTGCTGCGCTACGCTGCTACCTAGCGCCGCCACCTCCTACTGCCACCCGCGACTGACCGCGACCGCCTTCGCCTGACCCGCGTCGTCCCTACCCGTCGCGCGCGCAACCCCCGACTGCCGCCCTTGCTCATGCTCACCCCGCACCGGCCTTCGCCTACCCCCGTACGCCTCGCCCATCGCCGCGCGCGCTCTCCCCCGAGGTCCTCGCTCCCCCCGGCGGTCCACCGCCGTAGCTCGCCCGCCCGCCCTTGGCCTCGTCGCCGCTGTAGCCTGGGGGCCACGCCGTGCTCCCCCTGCGCGTTTGTCGTCGGCGGCCACGAGCACCTATGTGAGCCCAGCGCCCCACCCCCCTCTCTGTTTTGGCCTTGTGCCACAGCCAAGTAGGGCCCGACCCTTTACTTAGTATTAAAAAAAAGAAAAGAGAAAAGTATGAAAATTACATAAATATTATTATTATTATCTTAATTAATTAATTGGTTAACTTAATTAACCTGCTTAACAACCTAATTAATAGTCAATGACACAGGGCCCCACCCTGTTGACCAATCAAAGTTTGACTGGTCAACTGGCCCCCGGCCCACATGTCAGCCTATGTGTACACTTCTGTGTACACAGGGCTGGGTACACCTACAATTTAGTATTTACTTTGAATTAGAATTAATTTAGAAAATGAATTAAACTTTAAAAATTGATATAAAATAATCTGTAACTCGGATGAAGATACTTTGTACATGAAAGTTGCTCAGAACGACGAGATGAATCTGAATACGCAGTCTGTTTGCCAACCACACGTCCCTAGCATAGCGAACATGCAACTTTCCCCCTCCGGTCCGTCTGTCCGAAAACGTCAAACACTGGGAATACTTTCCCGGATGCCCCTCCCCCTTCGCCGGTAGCAGCTAGTACTGCTTTAGGTCATCTCTAGCACCGCGTATTGTCATGTTATGCTTTGTGATGCTTTGATTGCTCTATTATTTATTGTGTTCCCCCTTCATTACTTCTTTCCGGTAGACCCTGAGACCAATGTCGGTACCCCTGTGATTGACTACATCAACGACAAACAGTTCTTGCCAGAGCAACCAGGCAAGCCCCCCCCCCCCCCTTTATCACCTAATATCGCCTATTCCGTCTCTCTACTGCTTGCATTAGAGTAGTGTAGCATGTTACTGCTTCCGGTTAATCTCATTCTGCTGCATAGCCTGTCATTGTTGCTACAATTGTTGATACCTTTACCTGCAATCCTACATGCTTAGTATAGGTTGCTAGTTCTTCATCAGTGGCCCTACATTCTTTTCCGTCTGCCATGCTATACTACGGGCCGTGATCACTCGGGAGGTGATCACGGGTATATACATACATGCATACATACATACTATACAAGTGGTGACTAAAGTCGGGTCGGCTCATAGAGTACCCGCAAGTTATTCCGATGTGGGGGCTGAAGGGGCAGGTGGTTGATACGTCTCCAACGTATCTATAATTTTTGATTGCTCCATGCTATATTATCTACTGTTTTGGGCAATATTGGGATTTATTATCCACTTATATATTACTTTCGGGACTAACCTATTAACCGGAGGCCCAACCCAGATTTGCTGTTTTTTTTGCCTATTTCGGTGTTTCGAAGAAAAGGAATATCAAACGGAGTCGAAGCGGAACGAAATCAACTGGAGAAGTTATTTTTGGAAGGAAACACACCTAATGGACTTGGACCCCACGTAAGAAGATACGGGAGCTGCCCACGAGGGTGGGGGCGCGCCCATCCTCCTAGGGCGCGCCCCCTACCTCGTGGGGCCCCCGTGGCTCCACCGACGTACTCCTTTCACCCATATATACCCACGTATCCTAAAACTTCCGGAACAGAGATTAGATCGGGAGTTCCACCGCCAGAAGCCTCCGTAGCCACCAAAAACCAATCTAGACCCATTCCGGCACCCTACCGGAGGGGGCAATCCTTCCCCGGTGGCCATCTTCATCATCCTGGCGCTCTCCATGACAAGGAGGGAGTAGTTCTCCCTCGGGGCTGAGGGTATGTACCAGTAGCTATGTGTTTGATCTCTCTCTCTCGTGTTCTTGATTTGGCACGATCTTGATGTATGGCGAGCTTTGCTATTATAGTTGGATCCTATGTTTCTCCTCCCCCTCTTCTCTCTTGTAATGAATTGAGTTTCCCTTTGAAGTTATCTTATCGGATCGAGTCTTTAAAGATTTGAGAACACTTGATGTATGTCTTGGTGATCAACTTGCGGGTTTCGTGACATTGGGAACCTATGCATAGGGATTGGTACCCGTTTTCGTCGTGATTCTCCGGTAGAAACTTTGGGCACTCTTTGAGGTCCTTTGTGTTGGTTGAATAAATGAATCTGAGATTGTGTGATGCATATCGTATAATCATACCCACGGATACTTGAGATGACATTGGAGTATCTAGGTGACATTAGGGTTTTGGTTGATTTGTGTCTTAAGGTGTTATTCTAGTACGAACTCTAGGGCTGTTTGTGACACCTATAGGAATAGCCCAACGGATTGATTGGAAAGAATAACTTTGAGGTGGTTTCGTACCCTATCATAATCTCTTCATTCGTTCTCCGCTATTAGTGACTTTGGAGTGACTCTTTATTGCATGTTGAGGGATAGCTATGTGATCCAATTATGTTAGTATTGTTGAGGGAATTTACACTAGCGAAAGTATGAACCCTAGGCCTTGTTTCACCACATTGCAATACCGTTTACGCTCACTTTTATCACTTGCTACCTTGCTGTTTTTATTATATCAGATTACAAATACCTTTATCTACTATCCATATTGCACTTGTATCACCATCTCTTCGCCGAACTAGTGCACATATACAATTTACCATTGTATTGGGTGTGTTGGGGACACAAGAGACTCTTTGTTATTTGGTTGCAGGGTTGCTTGAGAGAGACCATCTTCATCCTACGCCTCCTACGGATTGATAAACCTTAGGTCATCCACTTGAGGGAAATTTGCCACTGTCCTACAAACCTCTGCACTTGGAGGCCCAACAACGTCTACAAGAAGAAGGTTGTGTAGTAGACATGAGTGGTTCCATCCACGTAGTGGTGGGCCTGGGTTCCCGACGGCCCCCGACTATTACTTTGTGGCGGAGCGACAGGGCAGGTGGAGACCACCTAGGTGAGAGGTGGGCCTGGTCCTGGTCGGCGTCTGCGGTTACTTCAAAATAACATGCTTAACGAGATATTGGTATTTGATCTGAGTTTGGCCACTGGCCTATACGCACTAACCAACTACACCGAAAGAGTTATGGGCACTCGACGTCGTGGTATCAGCCGAAGCCTTCTTGACGTCAGCGACCGAGCGGCGCGCGTCGGATTGGACTGGAACGCCTGCTCTTGTATTAGGGAGGCTAGGTCTGCTTACCGGTCGCGTACACAACATGCAGGTGTGCAATGGGCGATGGGCCCAGACCCCTGCGTGCATAGGATTTAGATAGGTGTGCTGACATCTCTGTTGTGCCTAGATAGGGCTACGACATGTTGATCTTCCGTGGTCGGGCATGACCCAAGAAAGTGTGTCCGGCCAGAGGAATCGAGCGTGTTGGGTAATGTGGTGCACCCCTGCAAGGAAGTTTATCTATTCGAATAGCTGTGTCCCTCGGTAAAAGGACGACCCAGAGTTGTACCTTGACCTTATGACAACTAGAACCAGATACTTAATAAAATACACCCTTCCAAGTGCCAGATACAACCCGGTGATTGCTCTCTCACAGAGCGACGAGGGGAGGATCGCCGGGTAGGATTATGTTATGCGGTGATACTTGGTTAACTTACTAGGTACTCTCTTCTATATGCTTCAAGATGGTGCCTGCCAGAAGCGTAGTCTTCAATAAGACTAGCTTTCCCCCTCTCATTCTGGCATTCTGAAGTTTAGTCCACAGATACTACCCATTTCATTGATACCAATGCACATGTAGTGTAGATCCTTGATTGCGAGTACTTTGGATGAGTACTCACGGTTGCTTTGCTATTTCTTCCCCCCCCCCTTTCCCGGTTATTGCGATCATATGATGGAGTCCAGGAGCCAGAGGCCCCGATGATGTTTCTACGTGGAGTTCGGCTTCAAGGAGTAGTTCGGAGGTCCCAGGCAAGAGGCCTTGGCTTTTCGATCGTTGCTACTTTTGTGCTAGCCTTTTTAAGGCAAACTTGTTTAACTTATGCCTGTACTCAGATATTGTTGCTTCCGCTGACTCGTTTGTATTCAAGCTGATGTATTCGAGCCCTCGAGGCCCCTGGCTTGTAATATAAAGCTTGTATTATTTTAATTTGTGTCTAGAGTTGTGTTGTGATATCTTCCCGTGAGTCCCTGATCTTGATCGTACACATTCGCGTGTATGATTAGTGTACGGTCAAGTTGGGGGCGTCACAAAAATAGACCTACGGTTTCCTAACTATACAACTTATTAATAAACATACCAAATAAAAAAACATCACATTTAATCATGCAATGACCAATTACAACACAAACTTTTTCTTAATTAGCATATTAAGAACTTCTTGCATGTGAAACTAAATTTATGCATTTTAAAGGCCTAATGTTGATCTACAATATTGTCAAATATTTGTTGTTCAAAGTTTGGCTCGAACCCAAGCTAAACGTTCAACCGAAGTTCTAATTACGACTTAATGAAAAGAAGTAACAACATCGTGCATGTCAAAAAAATACTAGTAATGGACACAACTAACATTGATTTACAACATCTTCAACTTACTCTTCTATTTTTTTTACTATAAATGCAATATATCTCATCTGAAAACTTTTCCAACCTAGTCAGCAGTAAACATCGCATAGCTAATGACGAGCTAAAAAACTAAATAAGTGCATGCACAAGAAACTACATGTATTGTAAAGCTCATACCTTGATCTTCAACTTCTTAGTTCGCTTCGCACGATAAATCCTACTCGAGAAGCTCCAAATGACTCCACGAAGGGGTCAAATAATACCTAAAACAATAGACAATACATACTTAGAAACTAATCAAACAAAACAAAAACATCATGCATGCGAACGAAACCAACAAAAATGGATAAATCTTACCTTGGTCTATCTTTTCTTCAACCAAAACATCTTCTGAATTGGCCTTCAAATCACTCAATATCGTGGTCAAAGTAACATCATGCAAGGCCCACCAATGCGCCTCGTTCCATCGCGGCTCAGTCGTGGATTGCAAATCCTGTTACTCGGCAACTAGCCGCCTCCCTCCGTGGCGACATGTGCCACGTGTCGGCTGGCGGGCCTGCCGCCACGGAGCAGCCGGTCCTTTCTGTCAATTCATCTCAGAGGTGGTCTTTTCTGTCAATTCGATTCGGCAGGTGGTCCTTTTGGATAAAAAGTTGTTGGACGCGTCTAGGGAGCAGCCGGCTTCTCCCTAGCGTTTCGTGGCGGCCATCCAAATATAGTAACTTTTTGTCCCCCTGTCCAGGATAGGAAAGCATTGGTCCCCCCTCCCGATTCCCGCATCCAACCGTCGAGCAGGTAAACTCACCTGGTCCTCCCCTTCCCCCGGTCCCTCCCCCACCCCTGGGTGTCTCCTTTTCTCCTCACCTAACCCCCAGCCCCATCTTCTTCTCTCCCAAGCCAAAAAGGACAGCACGCCCCTTCCCCTAGCCACTTCCAGATCCACAAAACCTTGATAACCCTCCAATGGCGGCTCCATTAGGGTTTCTTCTGTTGGCAAATCAAGGGAGCTCGTTCCAGATTGCCTAGCAAAAGGCGAAAAAAGCACAAGAAAAAGGTCAGATTTAGATCACTTCCAGATCCCTCCTCTTTCCCCATGATTTGTACAAGGTTGCAGTTATGCAACAAAATTGTGTAAAAGATGTGATGTTAAGCATGTTTAGTCCGATGTTTAGGCAAGTTCAGCCCCTAAAGTGATAGTTCTTGCCAATTTTCACATTCTATTTGCAAATTCTGTTGCACATGAACACATTGTAAGCTATAAGCAAGTGCTGATAGTATTGTTGGGACAAAATATCATGCCTTAAGCAAAAAAATCTGACTGAGCAAAAACAGTGCTTATAAGAGGATGAAAACAGTGCTATCATGATCATTATCTATTTACAAATGTGTTCCAATTCTGTTTAATTGCTTATGAAAATGTTCTTGGCAAATTAGACATCCTGTTTGAGCAAAAACAATGCTTTCATGAGGTAACTAAGTATAGGGGATGTACACAACTTTGGAAACTTATGACATGGCAAAACATGAACCCCTTGTGACTTATAAGACGATGAACACTAACCTCACTATGCAAAAAAGGCAAAAAAAACGAGTCTTTTTCCTAGCAGATCCGATGCATGTGGACCCAAAAAAATATGGCTGATTGGAGCAACTTGCATTATAAGATTAAGCAAAAGCATAATGATGTCCAGGCAACTCCTGATGAAGCTAAAAAAAACATTCCTCTTGTTCATTTGTTTCCATTATTCTTTGGTTCAACAGTGAAAAAACATGAGAAGAATAAACGTAAAATTGCAGCTAAAAACAAGAGAGACTGTTGCGTAGTACAATTTACCTTTGTTATGGCATATCCTTCACCATGATCCAAAAAGGGTGGAAAGTTGCCAAGATACAGTTGCAAATTTATTAGTATTTCATCCTGCAAAAGAAAGAAAAAACAAAGAAAACATAGGTACTGAACATATAGTCTGAATATAAAGGGCGATCATGCCCACAACTGCTAACTTAAGTTTTTTCTAACACAAAACATGCTCTACTCTCTGTGATTTTGAAGTGAATTCCATTCTGAAGACACTTCGAAAGTAACACTTCTATGGCAGGAGGCTCGCTTCACCAAAATAATGTTGCCTGCGTTTAAGAAAAACAAATACGAAAATATATTATGGTACACAAAAAACAAGCCTATGTTATATGTACAAAATGTTCCATTAGTACAAAAAAACGTGGATTTCATGAAAAATATATTGCCTGACATATATAGTTTGGTTTTCCTGGTTATATGGTTTGTATTGCCTGATAATGTACTTTGAATTGCCTGGTTATGTTCAATTGTGAATCCTATCTTGTAAATCTGGTGTGCTTGGGTTGTTGTATTATTTGCTTGCCTGTGTTTAGTGTGGTACTAGCTTGCGTCAACAACGTAACTTGCTTTAATTTTTCTGGTTGGAAAAATGCACAGGTTGAAGATGATTGACCTGTTTTGTGGTGTGCTTGGGTGGTTGTGCTATTGGCTTGCCTGTATTTACTGTGCTGCTTGCTTGCATTATTCTGCTGACTTGCTTTACTTTTCCCATGTTGAAAAAATAAACAGATTGATAATGATTGATCTGAATGAGGAACCAGATGAAAATAATGGTTATCCTTTCTACTGTACACAACATGCTGCTAGAAATGCAGAATTTGTGGCGGAATCACCTAATCCCCCTATCATACAAAAATTCAATGGTGCTGCTATAGAAACAATGGAGACAGATGGGCAGTCAAGTCGTGGGGGACGGGCTCCGGGCAATACACAAGTACCTGTAGCACTAGCAGCTGAGAGTGATGCTCATACCCTTGATGGCACATGTGCTACAGGTGATACTGGTGGGACTGTTGGTAATGGTTTGGGTGTTGAAAATGATGATGAAGCTTGGTCACAGCCCAAGGAGCCTTATGTGGGCATGAGGTTCGACACTTTGGAAGATGCCAAGGAGCATTACAATGCATATTCCTTGCAGATGGGTTTTTCAATCAAAATGAATACTTCAAGGAAGGATATGAAAACCGGGGAGTTGATAAAACAACAGTTTGTTTGCAACAAGTTTTGAAAGCCTGATGTCGATGATGGAGGGGCAGAAAAGATTCCCGTGCTAGATGTCATCGTTGAGCAAGCAAAAGAAGATAATGAAGATGATGCTATTGTCTTTCTTGATGATGATAGTAAAGGCAAAAAGAGGAGCAAGAAACGAAAAAGAGGTAAAATTGTGCAAACTGGTTGCAAAGCTAAGATGATTGTGAAGGTAATAGATGGCAGATGGGAGGTGATCTACTTTGTTGGTGAGAACAACCATCCGTTGGTTGACAAGCCATGTTTGACTAAGTATTTGCGATCACACCAAGGGATACCGCCAGAAGAAAGGGCCTTCCTTACTCATCTTCATAACTGCAATTTAACTATAGGTTTTAAACCACACCTCACTCCCCCCTCTACCTTCTAACTTTAAGAACATGGACATGCCTGCTGGTTGTGAGTTTCTTGGCCCATCAACAACTACATGATTTTTGCTTGAAACATGTGACTTAGTTGCTTGATAATGACATTAAATTGCTTACAACAATACAAAAAAGAGATAATGCCTGATTTGTTTCTGGATGCTGGACTTGCCTAATATTTACCTGTTTGTTGCTCAATGCAAATCCCTACTTGCCTACTTTTTTCATGTGTAAAACAAATTTGGTGTTGACTCTAGACTTGCCTATGATTAGTGTCTTTGTAGCTAAAATGTACGATAGTACTTGTTTCTGGATGAGGTCAACTTGCCTATGATTGAAATTTGTATTGCTCACTAATGCATAGTTACAACCCCACACCCCCTTGGTTTGTTTTGTGTATTTTGCTCATGTGTTGCCTGAGGCGTATTGTTGCAGTTGCTTGTATAGCTTCATGAATTGCCTGAGATTTGCATTTGAGTTGCCTTGCTGAAAACATAAAAGAAACTATTTTTGGCACTGTTTTGTGTAGAAAAAGGATTGAACACCATTGTGACTTCATGTCAACAGGTCGTATGATGCACATCATGTCAGATTTCTATGGGTCAGAACTCATTGTACCTTATGGCACTAAGCACATTACAAACCTCAAGACGCTCTTGAACAAGGATGATACAAAAGAAGGGGATATGATAGAGACAGTCGCTTACTTTAAAGATCAGTAGAGAGAGGATCCAGATTTTTTTACAAGATAAAATACGATGAAGAAGACAGGGTTGAGAATATTTTCTGGGTCAATGGTGCAGCAAGGAAGGCGTTCATGGAATCTTACCATGATTGTATCTCCTTTGACACAACGTATATGACTAACATGTACAACATGCCCTTTGCACCATTCATTGGGATTAACAGGCATGGGTAGTCATTCATGTTGGGATGTGGCTTTGTTAGGCAAGAGTTGGCGTCAAGCTTTGATTGGCTATTCCAGACCTTCCTTGAGGCAATGCATAATGTAGCACCCACCAACATCATAACCGACCAAGACATTGCAATGGCACAGTCAATTAAAAAGATCTTTCCTACAAGTGTGCACCGCTGTTGTCGCTGGCATATTATAAAAAAAGCACAAGAAAATCTTGGAGCATTGCTAGGGTGAAACCCTGGCTTGTCCAAAGATTTCAACAACAGTGTTGACTTCAGCTTGACGCCAGAAGAATTTGAGGCAGGGTGGTGCGAGCTGATGATGAAGCATGAGGCTATGACTGACTCCCACTTTGAGAATCTATACAAGTATAGATGGGTGCCCTGCTACTTCAAGCACCAATTCTTCCCTTTCTTGCAGTCAACTCAATGTAGCGAGGGGTTCAAGGCTGTCCTTAAGCGATATGTGAACCCACACAAGTCCATTTTGAACTTTGTGAAGCAATATAAGAAAATCCAAACACACATACTAGTCCGGGAGGGTTCAAAAGACTACAGGACAGGACATTTACAGACTGAAATGTCGCCATCTTACCCAATAGAGAAACAGCCGTACGGATCGTATACTAGGGACTTGTACAAGAAGCTTCGTGATGAGTTTTAGTTGACTACAAGGTACAATGTGCGACCGCATAGTGAAAACTTGTGTGAGTTTTACCCAAATCAAGAGTGGGTTGCCGAATATGGTTCTAGGGGCTATTTTGTCATGGCGGAAGCTAGTGATGGAGACTACATATGTGACTGCTGCAAGATTGAGAGGGACGGCATGCTTCGCTGCCATATCTTCAAAGTTTTCAACCAACTTGGTGTTGATGAAATCCCAACGCAGTACATACTTAGAAGATGGACACCTATGGCAATTCCCAACGCACCCCCTGTTGTCAAAGAGCAACCTGAAGAGATGCCACCACAGTCGAAGAAGGAACTCAGTCATGCAAATTTGATGATGGATTTTGGTAGTCTTGCCCGGGTTGCTAGTGCATCAGATGATGCGACGGATATTGTAAAGAAACATATGCGTGGTGCGCGTCATGAAATCAAAAATCTCAACATGTCAAAGAAGAAGAAACCGGCATCACCAACAAGTGGGCCCTCTGGTGGTCCTCCACCATCAGCTGATGGTTCTGCACCACCACCGAGTAACTCTCAGGCAACTGGTAGCCCTGCGGTGCATCCTGAAGGGCCTGCACAAACCCCTTCTGGACCTAGGCAGCAACGACCTACTTCTGCGCCACCACCGAGTAACACTCAGGCAACTAGTGGCCCTGCGGTGCGTCCTGACGAACCTGCACAAACCTCTTCTGGACCTAGGCAACAGCGACCTACTTCTGCACCGCGGAGAAAAAACACACCAACACTAGCTGGTAAGTCTATGAGTGAAGATGGACACCAACAAACAACATTGAGGGATGCAACGATGCCCAGGGGGGCTGTACCACTACCCAGGGGCCCTCCCGCACAAAGCGGGTAGCCTGTATAGCAACTGTCAGGATATGTGCCACTGAACAGTGGAGCAGCACCGCACCTTTCTAGGGGCTCAACAATGACAAGTCATGTGCAAGCACTAAGAGGAGCTGCGCCACAGCTTTTGATGGATACGACACTAACAAGAGGGCCTGTTCGACCTCCTATGGGTCCTAGACCAACAATCTGGCCTGCACCACAAACTATGGGGGCTATACAACCAACGCGGGGGCCTTATGCAGCAAACACAACCTATGTGACTAGTCCTGGGCTGGCACCATCGCCTGCATCATCAGCAACAGTGGATGGCGGGTATGGACAGCATCCAGGTTCTTCAACTACACAAGAAGAAAGTGGCAATGCAATTTGATCTCCTATTGTGCAAGCTCCTGGTGGACATGCACACCAGCCACTCAGTATTGCATCTCTACATGCAGCTATTGCGACCGCGCATGGTACTACGATGGTTGAACCATAGTTTGGAAGACCTACTACCACATTTGGCCCTGCAATTCCTAGAGACCCTCCAAAATCAACTACAAAAGGGAGAGCAAAGTCAAAAAGAATTCAATCAGCACTTGAGTCGCATCCGAAGAGAAAGAACAAGTGAAGCTATTGTGGTTCTGTTAACCACATTGGTGCAAGCTGCCCAACCAGATTGGTGTAATGGTCACACAGTGACCAGATGGCTGAAAGATGTGTTGAATGACATTGACAAGTTAAACTATTGGTGGGTCTGTATGTTTGAACATCCTAAACTATTATTTCTTGTTTATGGTTTCTTGTGGGTGACTTGCCTCACACTGGAGTTTGAATTGCCCGGTTATGAGTTTTGAGTTGCCTGTTGTGTGCTTTGAATTGCCCGCAGACACCCTTGCGCTCCCCATAATGGTCGAAAACTTACATACATAAGATTCTGCAATCCTTAAAATGCAACAATTCCCTGGTTATGTAATGATCATACTATTTATCTTTTATGGGTTCTTCTGATTAACTTGCCTCACATTAAAGCTTAAAATTGCCTGTTTATGCGATTGAGTTTCCTGGTCCAAGTTCTTATACAGGCAACTCCCCCCGACAGTCCAAAGTTCACAAAAGCAAGAAAAAAACACATGCATTTACATGGATGTAGTGCGCGTGAGGGGATAAAAAACTGACCTATGCTAACTTGAGTATGGTTTTCCATGGAGCCTTGTTGTTACCGTTGTCAACCCACGTGTTAGTCAATTGTTTCCTGATGCTTGGAATATCCTCAGCTGTGAAATTTGGACCAACCCTTGCCTCCCAACCGTTTGCTAGCGTAAGAGCAAAAGCACCACAATCGAACCTAAACAAAATTGAAAAAAGAACTTTTCTAGTTATCTAGCTTACTCTATGTAGTACTGTGTCACTTCTAAAAAAACTGAACAAAAGCATAGCTTTATGTGAAAAAAGTGGATGCTTACTCAGTTTTTTGTTTTGGAACGTCGATGTTGGTAAGCCCAAAGTCATCCAGCGAGATGCGGAACTGGCGTAATGCTCTTCCCATAGAGCCCAGAAACTTGCAACCAGTTTCCTTATGCAAACATCTAGAGCCTTGTTCTGGAGCATCCTCCAAGAATCAAGAGCCTCAAAACGTCGGTCCCTTATGTTCACGTTAAAAATCCAGTAATGATTGCCTGTAACTGGTTTTGTCTTGTCAATGTTCTCTAAAACTGGGAACATAATTTGTTAGAAAAAACAAATAGGGTTAGTAAAAAAATAAATAAAACGATACTAGAAGCTGGATGTAAGCAACTTTTTATGTGTGCTCTCACAAATTAAGACATGGACTGAAGAAGAAAGATGCACAGGGAAGTTATGTACTTATGTGAGTAATTTGCCAAAAACATAAGATGCATAGCTAAGTTATGTACTTATGTAGCAACCTGCCAAAAATGTACAGGCAAGTTATGAAATTATGTAAGCAACTTGCCACAGAAAGCAATTCATGAGTGTGGTCAACTTACCCCCCCCCCCTAAGAATATTTACATTTGTGTGAGCAAAGGTTTTAGCAGAATAAGTGATATATAATAAATGCATTGATAAAAAGTAAAGAAACCATTAACTTACCATGTTTTTACGGTCCAAGCGATTCGACTTCTTGAACCGGGAAATGAGCTCCTTGTTGTTCAATTCCATGTTTTGCATCTGAACTTGGTGGAAAAAGAATACGGACATGACCATGACCTATTATGAAAAAAAGAAAAAGAAAGAATCGCAAAATTACACTATTAACTACTTCGCATTTTCTTACCGAGAACCTGAGGGGCATCACAACCTTCTTTGAGTCTGGTGGCAAGTTCATCATTATAGACTCTATACCAACTTCCATTACATGGCTCAAGACAAAACCTTCATTCTTCATTGAGTTTGCAAGCTCCCTAACTGTGACAAAGTATTTTCCATATTCAATTACCCTTGGGCTGCATGAAAAAAAGAGACATTCAGCTCACAAATCCTTCCATAATTTGCCTACCGCCATTCAACTCAGGGACACAAATGAGGGGCATGGTCATATGAAGGAGAAACTATTTCAAAATATGCATTTCACACTAATACAAGTTGCCTGATTCTATAAATGGATTGCTTGTAAAAATAGTTTGAACTGCCTGGATAACATGATAGACCTTGCCTGGGAAAAAGTGCATTGTGCAAAGGCTGACAAAATAAATGCAATGATATATTGTCATACCTGGTATCCAGATCTGGTGATTCTTCTTCATTAATTCTCCCATGCAAAATAACTGATGCATATAATCTATTTGCTTCAGGTTTGGACATGTAGACTTTCTTCTCATTATAGTCAATGAATGGTGACCTCTTGCAAGTAGGTGGCTTGATAATCCTTCTCTCGAATTGATGTGGATGCATCTCTCCTGAGCTACTACTACTGCTATAAACATTGTTGCCTGATCCCGCTTCTCCTTGGTTGGAACTTTTTTCAGGTGTTTGGTATGCATTTCCTTCTGCTTGCGCACAAGGTTCATTTATGCCTTCAAGGTCCAACAGATAATCGTCATCGATTATTTCGATGATTGGCTGGGTATGTACTGGAAGTTCCTTGAACTCATGCTCTACAAATGTGCTTGACCCAACATGTTGATGTGCTCCATTGTCTGCAGATCCAGTGGGTAAATCATCTATGCCTAGATCGAAACTTGGTGCTGGGCAGTACTCTCTGCAAAAATCATTTGATCTTTCAGTGTCCCTTTGCTCAGAATGTTGTTTATCTTTATTCGTTGAGGTGTGATTTGTGGAGTTGGATTGGGGGTTCTTGCTGTTTGGATCAACACACCTTGCAAACAGCTCACTCACATCTAGAACATTGATTTCTAGTGCATTGGTTGTCTTCCCACTAACACACATGAATTCATGGTACCGCTCCTCCACATCAGAGAAATGGGATGTGTTCCCCTGGCCAGTTTCTTCTATCACTTCTGGAACACTTGTGGCCTCAGGTTGGGCAAGTATAGTTGAGCAGATAGGCAATTTCCCTAGGGCTCTTAGCAACTTTTGTTTCGGAGGGATGTTCTCTTTCTCATTTTTGTGTCCTGCATAATTTAATGTTGCATCCTCAGGTGATGCCTTGAAGTCTAGCACATTGGCCCTCAGGATACCATTGGCTGACTGCATCACATTTCCTCAAGACGGGAAAGGCACTTGACCATTTAAGTCACCTAGTGGTTGTGTTCCGCTATGGTTTCCTGTGCTTACTAGCATTGTGGGTCCCTTTTTGAGTTGAACTGGCCTTACTTTTATGGGGTCAAGTGTTCCCTCTGCAAAACTTCTTCTTCATCATCTTCATTGTCCTCGTCCTCGTTCCCCTCAGTTCTGTCTTCCCTCCCCATGTCAACACTTGCCCCCTCGTGGTGATCCACTGTTTGTCCTGCTCCCTGGCTACTTGATTTCCCTTGAACTCCACTTGATCCATCATGATCATCATCACTGTCTGAACTGCCATCGCTATCGCTTTCATCACTACCTTTATCCCTGCCATCTCCTCACTTTCACTATCGGCTGCCTCGTTGTCGTCGCTGTCAGTAATAAACGACTCCTCCTCACTTGGTAAGCTGTCTCTGCCGGCTGGTACTCGCTTGCCCCTTCTATTAGACTGTCGCCTGCTTGTCTCCGCAGTAGTAGGATCTGCCTCCTTTTCCACCCATTCATCATCATCTATCTTCCCAATCCCAGTCAAAAGCTTCACCACTTCATGTGAAATTAAGGAACACATTTCATGCACCAAACCTGTGAGCTTCTTTTGCTTCTGTAAAACATAAAAGTGGGTGGTAGAGAACATGATAAGTACAAAATCTTCTGTTGAAGAGTCTGAAAAATGGTTGAATGTACAAATGGCGATGAAAAGGGAAACAACAATGAGAGGGAAAAACAAGTGCTAGATAACTTACTTTTTTGTCATATGACTCGGGCAATCTTATGGCAACAAATTTGGTGATGTGGTCCATACTTCCAAACAAGCTCCGGGAAAACTCCGTCTTGAGCTTGTGGTTTATAGCCTAAGAAGATAAAAAAAAAACTATGAGTGACAACAATTCTGGCACTCCCATACAAAAAAGAACTGAGAAAATGAAGAAAAATAGTACTACTAATTGTCTAAAATTCCTGCAACCATTATGCCACTTCCATGTTGCCTACTATTAGTGGATACTATAATCACCAAAAATGAAGAACTGGTATGCAAGTTGCTAGTTTTCAGAACATAAGTGGCTTGTGTTGTTGTATAAACCTGCTACTTTTCAACATGTAAATTGCACACACACAAAAAAGAGCTAAAAATGTACTATAGCAGCTACCATTAAATACAACAACCCAACAATCCTTCCTGTAAACATTATCCAACTGTGTGCATGGCAAACGAAAAAGGTTCAAAGAAGACTTATAACTACTTGGACCTACTTGACATATATGTGAAGCACTTGCCCAAAAAGTTACATTACCTTGCTTGGTCTTTCAAAGTGAATTGCCTACTCTAAAATGGTAGTGTTGCCTAAAACCAATATGACAGTAATATATATATCCTAAAACAAAAAAAATTGACTTACCCGCAATTTGCCATATTCTCCTGGAGCCTTCCTGTCCTTCTTGATAACTTTGGAAATTAAATCTGAATTCCAAACTGAAACTCTTGGTACCAAGTTCGGGATTGGCTCATCAACATCCAGAGAGTCTAGGTACAACAGTTGCGTAAAGACAAGGAAAAAGAACACAAAGTTTAAGTTAGCTAATGATTGCAAAAAAACAAAACAACTTGAAGCACTTACAACAAGGTGGAAAACACAACAACAAACGGCCTTCTTGTTGCCACGCCCCGAAGTGAACGCAAGCTTTAGTTGATCAACAACACACTAGCATATGTTGGTTTCCGTTATTCCATTGACATCCATGACCGCCGGGAAGCTTTTTGGGAAATACTTAAACTAGTTGAAGGCGCAAGGAAGCATGAAAAAACAAGAGCAAGCCAAGCGCAAACAAAGTCATCATGATAAGATCCTCCCATGTCTATGATCATCTTGCACCATTCTATGAGAGTTGGGGAGTTCTTGGATGTAATGTTGTAAATACTGTAAATTGCCTTTGTGATTTCAGGCCAATTCTCAAAGCACACCTTCCTACCCCTATTTGGCAAACCCCGTATCCTACGGACACTTGCAGCATCTACAGGAATCTTCCCCCTTTCTGGAATGACTATCTGCGAAATCTCAGGGTCATAATTCTTCATTATCCACTGGCTAAGATCTAAGGGCATGCTACTCGCTGCAAGGTCCAGAATGCCACCAAATTCTTTTCCAATGATGACACCCTTTTGGTCAGGAACCAAGTCCTTGTTCAACTTGAAGAGCCTTGCAGAGGATGCCCTGTTCCTATGACCCTATTGCACATGAGGAAAAAACAGAAAAAAGGAATTAGCAAAGGAAAAAATGTTCATCACAACATAGGCAACTTAGGCAGCATTGCTGGGCAACTGCTTAGTGAAACTGAGGCAACTATGCAAATACCTCAGTTCCTCCCGTCTTCTGGCGTTTTGGTTTTGGAGGTTGGTCGACGTCTGCACCTTCGACATTTGTATTCCCAGCATCTACAGCTTGGCTCTCGTTACTATTCTCGTTACTAATAATATCATCAGGACGCTTCCCCCGTGCAATAACTGCTTTAGTCCTTTGATGCTTGTACCCAGTTATTGGTGCACTGCTCCGTGGCTGGAAGATGGAAACCACATAAATCAATATAAAAAATGGAAAACAAACTCTGTTATGTACTGGAGGAACATAAAACTTCCTGAGCATGTGCACACCTGTGTTTGATGCTTTTCATTCCCATGAGATGAAAGGTCATCATGAATTGATCCAGCAGGTCCATCCTGTTTTGACTTATGACTTGTCCCAGCCATCTATTTTCTGTTTCATATTTAAAGGACAAACAGTGAGATTCATCATAAAAAAATAGAAAAAATGATTTTGAAAGAACTCTATATCATCCAACAAATTCATTTGACTAAATTCTTACTAAACTAAGCAAACAACAATTTACAAAAATTGGACAATGTAAAGGGTTGTAAACTATCTGATTTTCACTATGTTACAACTGTCCTACAATTGGCCCTATTACCATCCCTCTACATGTCCTATAAAATCTGAAACAAATCAAGGCACCTAAAACAAAATCGTTGAATGACTTCTCATGAAGTGCTTAAAACTGTCCTACAATTAGCCCTATTACCCTCCCTCTACTGGATTACTTCCTACCTCACGCAGACACAAAACATCACATGTACGTTTTCCGTTGCTAAATCATTATTGTCCTGCAGTAAATCAAAGAACACAGGCTAAAAACATGCATAGGCAACACATGAACCATATCAGGCAAATCACTCACAAAACAGGGGCAACATCGACATGGAAGAAACATAATTGTCCTCAAAACCACTGGCTAAAACACATGCATAGGTAACACATGAACCATATCAGGCAAATCACTCACGAAACAGGGGCAACATCGACATGGAAGATGAAGGAAATATGCCCTAGAGGCAATAATAAAGTTATTATTTATTTCCTTATATCATGATAAATGTTTATTATTCATGCTAGAATTGTATTAACCGGAAACATGATACATGTGTGAATACATAGACAAACAGAGTGTCACTAGTATGCCTCCACTTGACTAGCTCGTTGATCAAAGATGGTTATGTTTCCTAACCATAGACATGAGTTGTCATTTGATAAACGGGATCACATCATTAGGAGAACGATGTGATTGACTTGACTCATTCCGTTAGCTTAGCACTTGATTGTTTAGTATGTTGCTATTGCTTTCTTCATGACTTATACATGTTCCTATGACTATGAGATTAGGCAACTCCCGAATACCGGGAACACTTTGTGTGCTACCAAACGTCACAACGTCACTAGGTGATTATAAAGGTGCTCTACAGGTGTCTCCAAAGGTACTTGTTGAGTTGGCATATATCGAGATTAGGATTTGTCACTCCGATTGTCGGAGAGGTATCTCTGGGCCCACTCAGTAATGCACATCACTATAAGCCTTGCAAGCATTGCAACTAATGAGTTAGTTGCAGGATGATGTATTACGGAACGAGTAAAGAGACTGGCCGGTAACAAGATTGAACTAGGTATTGAGATACCGACGATCGAATCTCGGGCAAGTAACATACCGATGACAAAGGGAACAACGTATGTTGTTATGCGGTTTGACCAATAAAGATCTTCGTAGAATATGTGGGAGCCAATATGAGCATCCAGGTTCTGCTATTAGTTATTGACCGGAGACGTGTCTCGGTCATGTCTACATAGTTCTCGAACCCGTAGGGTCCGCACGCTTAAAGTTCGGTGACGATCGGTATTATGAGTTTTTGTGTTTTGATGTACCGAAGGTAGTTCGGAGTCCCGGATATGATCACAAACATGACGACGAGTCTCGAAATGTTCGAGATGTAAAGATCGATATATTGGACGACCATATTCGGACACCGGAAGTGTTCCGGGTGGTTTTGGAGAAAACCGGAGTGCCGGAGGGTTACCGGAACCCCTCCCCCCCCGGGAGAAATAGTGGGCCTTATGGGCCTTAGTGGAGAGAGAGAGGGCTGGCCTAGGGAAGGCCGCGCGCCCCTCCCCCTCTGGTCCGAATTGGACTAGGAGAGGGGGGGTGGCGCCCCCCTTTCCTTCTCCATCTCCCCCTTCCTTTCCCCCTCCTAGTAGGAGTAGGAAAGAGGGGAATCCTACTCCTACTAGGAGGAGGACTCCTCCTCCTGGCGCGCCCCATAGGGCCGGCCGGCCTCCCCCCTTGCTCCTTTATATACAGGGGCAGGGGGGCACCTCTAGACACACAAGTTGATCTGTTGATCTCTCCTAGCCGTGTGCGGTGCCCCCCTCCACCATAATCCATCTCGATCATATCATAGCGGTGCTTAGGCGAAGCCCTATGTCGGTACCACCATCATCACCGTCATCACGCCATCATGCTAACGAAAGTCTCTAGCGAAGCTTTTCTGGATCGAAGCTCGCGGGACGTCATCGAGTTGAACGTGTGCTGAACTCGGAGGTGTCGTGCGTTCGGTACTTGGATCGGTCAGATCGTGAAGACGTACGACTACATCAACCACGTTGTGCTAACGCTTCCGCTTTTGGTCTATGAGGGTACGTGGACACACTCACCCCTCTTGTTGCTATGCATCACCATGATCCTGTGTGTGCGTATGATTTTTTTTCGAAATTACTACGTTCCCCAACAGTGGCATCCGAGCCTGGTTTTATGCGTAGATGTTATATGCACGAGTAGAACACAAGTGAGTTGTGGGCGATACAAGTCATACTGCTTACCAGCATGTCACGCTTTGGTTCGGCGGTATTGTTGGATGAAGCGGCTCGGACCGACATTACGTGTACGCTTACGCGAGACTGGTTTTATCGCCGTGCTTTGCACACAGGTGAATAGTGGGTGTCAGTTTCTCCAACTTTAGTTGAATCAAGTGTGGCTATGTCTGGTCCTTGAAAAGGTTAAAACAACACTAATTTGACAAACTATCATTGTGGTTTTGATGCGTAGGTAAGAACGATTCTTGCTCAGCCCGTAGCAGCCACGTAAAACTTGCAACAACAAAGTAGAGGACGTCTAACTTGTTTTTGCAGGGCATGTTGTGATGTGATATGGTTAAGACATGATGCTATATTTTATTGTATGATATGATCATGTTTTGTAACCGAGTTATCGGCAACTGGCAGGAGCCATATGGTTGTCGCTTTATTGTATGCAATGCAATCGCCCTGTAATTGCTTTACTTAACACTAAGCGGTAGCGATAGTCGTAGAAGCAATAGTTGGCGAGACAACAACGATGCTACGATGGAGATCAAGGTGTCGCGCCGATGACGATGGTTATCATGACGGTGCTTTGGAGATGGAGATCACAAGCACAATATGATGATGGCCATATCATATCACTTATATTGATTGCATGTGATGTTTATCTTTTATGCATCCTATTTTGCTTAGATCGATGGTAGCATTATAAGATGATCTCTCACTAAATTTCAAGGTACAAGTGTTCTCCCTGAGTATGCACCGTTGCGAAAGTTCGTCGTGCCGACACACCACGTGATGATCGGGTGTGATAAGCTCTACGTTCACATACAACAGGTGCAAGCCAATTTTGCACATGCAGAATACTCGGGTTAAACTTGACGAGCCTAGCATATGCAGATATGGCCTCGGAACACTGGAGACCGAAAGGTCGAGCGTGAATCATATAGTAGATATGATCAACATAGTGATGTTCACCATTGAAAACTACTCCATCTCACGTGATGATCGGACATGGTTTAGTTGATATGGATCACGTGATCACTTAGATGATTAGAGGGATGTCTATCTAAGTGGGACTTCTTTAATAATTTGATTAACTAAACTTTAACTTATCATGAACTTAGTACCTGATAGTATTTTGCATGTCTATGTTGTTGTAGATAGATGGCCCGTGTTGTTGTTTCGTTGAATTTTAATGCGTTCCTTGAGAAAGCAAAGCTGAAAGATGATGGTAGCAATTACACGGACTGGGTCCGTAACTTGAGGATTATCCTCATTGCTGCACAGAAGAATCACATCCTGGAAGCACCGCTCCGTGCCAAACCTGCTGTAGGAGCAACACCAGATGTTATGAACATCTGGCAGAGCAAAGCTGATGACTACTCGATAGTTCAGTGTGCCATGCTTTACAGCTTAGAACCAGGACTTCAATGATGTTTTGAACGTCATGGAGCATATGAGATGTTCCAGGAGTTGAAGTTAATATTTCAAGAAAATGCCCGGATTGAGAGATATGAAGTCTCCAATAAGTTCTACAACTGCAAGATGGAGGAGAATAGTTATGTCACTGAGCATATACTCAGAATGTCTGGGTATAACAATCACTTAATTCAACTGCGAGTTAATCTTCCAGATGATAGTGTTATTGACAGAATTCTTCAATCACTGCCACCAAGCTACAAGAGCTTCATGATGAACTATAACATGCAAGGGATGGATAAGACGATTCCCGAGCTCTTCGCAATGCTGAAGGTTGCGGAGGTAGAAATCAAGAAGGAGTATCAAGTGTTGATGGTCAACAAGACCACCAGTTTCAAGAAAAAGGGCAAAGGGAAGAAGAAGGGGAACTTCAAGAAGAACGACAAACAAGTTGTTGTTCAGGAGAAGAAACCCAAGTCTGGACCCAAGCCTGAGACTGAGTGCTTCTACTGCAAGCAAACTGGTCACTAGAAGCGGAACTGCCCCAAGTATTTGGCGGATAAGAAGGATGGCAAGGTGAACAAAGGTATATGTGATATACAAGTTATTGATGTGTACCTTACTAATTCTCGCAGTAGTGCCTGGGTATTTGATACCGGTTCTGTTGCTAATATTTGCAACTCGAAACAGGGACTACGGATTAAGCGAAGATTGGCAAAGGACGAGGTGACGATGCGCGTTGGAAATGGTTCCAAAGTCGATGTGATCACGGTCGACACGCTACCTCTACATCTACCTTTGGGATTAGTATTAGACCTGAATAATTGTTATTTGGTGCCAGCGTTAAGCATGAACATTATATCTGGATCTTGTTTGATGCGTGACGGTTATTCATTTAAATCATAGAATAATGGTTATTCTATTTATATGAGTAATATCTTTTATGGTCATGCACCCTTGAAGAGTGGTCTATTCTTTTTGAATCTCAATACTGGAGATACACATATTCATAGTATTGAAGCTAAAAGATGCAGAGTTGATAAGGATAGTGCAACTTATTTGTGGCACTACCATTTAGGTCATATTGGTGTAAAGCGCATGAAGAAACTCCATTCTAATGGACTTTTGGAATCACTTGGTACTTGTGAACCATGCCTCATGGGCAAGATGACTAAAACGCCGTTCTCTGGAAGAATGGAGCGAGCAATAGATTTGTTGGAGATCATACATACTGATGTATGTGGTCCGATGAATGTTGAGGCTCGAGGCGGATATCGTTATTTTCTCACCTTCACGGATGATTTGAGCAGATATGGGTATGTCTACTTGATGAAACATAAGTCTGAAACATTTGAAAAGTTCAAAGAATTTCAGAGTGAAGTGGAAAATCATCGTAACAAGAAAATAAAGTTTCTACGATCTGATCGTGGAGGAGAATATTTGAGTTACGAGTTTAGTCGTCATTTGAAACAATGCGGAATAGTTTCGCAACACACGCCACCTGGAACACCACAGCGTAACGGTGTGTCCGAACGTTGTAATCGTACTTTACTAGATATGGTGCGATCTATGATGTCTCTTACAGATTTACCGCTATCGTTTTGGGGTTATGCTTTAGAGACGGCTGCATTCACATTAAATAGGGCACCATCTAAATCCGTTGATACGACTCCTTATGAACTGTGGTTTTGCAAGAAACCAAAGTTGTCATTTCTTAAAGTTTGGGGTTGTGATGCTTATGTAAAAAAGCTTCAACCTGATAAGCTCGAACCCAAATCGGAGAAATGTGTCTTCATAGGATACCCAAAAGAGACAGTTGGGTACACCTTCTATCACAGATTTGAAGGCAAGACTTTTGTTGCTAAGAATGGATCCTTTCTAGAGAAGGAGTTTCTCTCGAAAGAAGTGAGTGGGAGGAAAGTAGAACTTGATGAGGTAACTGTACCTGCTCCCTTATTGGAAAGTAGTTCATCACAGAAACCGGTTCCTGTGACATCTACACCAATTAGTGAGGAAGCTAATGACGATGCTCATGAAACTTCAGATCAAGTTACTACCGAACCTCGTAGGTCAACCAGAGTAAGATCTGCACCAGAGTGGTACGATAATCCTGTTCTGGAGGTCATGTTACTAGACCATGACGAATCTACGAACTATGAGGAAGCGATGATGAGCCCAGATTCCGCAAAATGGCTTGAGGCCATGAAATCCGAGATGGGATCCATGTATGAGAACAAAGTGTGGACTTTGGTTGACTTGCCCGATGATCGGCAAGCCATCGAGAATAAATGGATCTTCAAGAAGAAGACAGACGCTGATGGTAATGTTACTGTCTACAAAGCTTGACTTGTCGCAAAAGGTTTTCGACAAGTTCAAGGAGTTGACTACGATGAGACTTTCTCACCCGTAGCGATGCTTAAGTCCGTCTGAATCATGTTAGCTATTGCTGCATTTTATGATTATGAAATTTGCTAAATGGATGTAAAGACTGCATTCCTGAATGGATTTCTGGAACAAGAGTTGTATATGATGCAACCCGAAGGTATTATCGATCCAAAGGGTGCTAACAAAGTGTGCAAGCTCCAGCGATCCATTTATGGACTGGTGCAAGTGAGGAAGTCCTAGATTAGGGGGTCTCTGGACAGCTGGACTATATCCTTTGGCCGGACTGTTGGACTATGAAGATACAAGATTGAAGACTTCGTCCCATGTCCGGATGGGACTCTCCTTAGCGTGGAAGGAAAGCTTGGCAATATGGATATGTAGATCTCCTCCCTTATAACCGACTCTGTGTAATCCTAGCCCCCTCCAGTGTCTATATAAACCGGAGGGTTTAGTCCGTAGGACAACAACAATCATACCATAGGCTAGCTTCTAGGGTTTAGCCTCTACAATCTCGTGGTAGATCAACTCTTGTAATACTCATATCATCAAGATCAATCAAGCAGGACGTAGGGTATTACCTCCATCAAGAGGGCCCGAACCTGGGTAAACATCTTGTCCCCCGCCTCCTGTTACCATCCGCCTTAGACGCACAGTTCAGGACCCCCTACCCGAGATCCACCGGTTTTGACACCAACATTGGTGCTTTCATTGAGAGTTCCACTATGTCGTCATCATAAGGAGGGATGGCTCGTCTCTTTGTCAAGGACAACATCACCTCTGGGGGTGCCCTGGTTGTAGGCCAAACTCTCTGACTAGGCGGCTTCGTCATGACTGCCCGCTCAGTCGCTGCGCCGACGATGACTTCTCGGGTCATCGAAAATAGCCTCCACATGGGCTCGAAATTCACCGAGCAGATGGATCCAATGGAGCTCTCCTCTTTGAACGAGCTCTTGGATCGCATCGCCGCTCTGGGAGTCGCTACGGACTACGATCGGATTGGGCATAAACCCGACCAAAGGGAGATTAACTCTCCGCCGGTCACCCATCAGATAGCGGTGGTGGAGGAGCAATGCGGTGATTCTTCCTCTATCCTGAGGATGAACTATGTATGGATTCCCGAGATCTCCGAGCCGGATACCCGTCCATGGGAGGACATCGCCCTAACCCTGAACCTAGAATCAGGCTGCATGCCAAACCTGCGGGGCAACATCCCGGAACCTGAACTTCCAAGATCGGAAACTCCCCCGCCCCTGGGTCTCAGACTGGGTCAAGGTCTAGACTTAAATCCACCCACCCACCCAGATATAAATGATCTTTCCCACATTAGGCAAGAGCCCCAAGAGACAGTACATTACTATTGGGCCAGATTCCTCCTTGTAATGAACAAGGTCAAGGACTGTCGCGAGGAAGACGCAATTTCGTTCTTTTGCAACAATTGCACGGACAAGGGAATCCTCAACGCCATAAGTCGCTGTGACATAGCACACTTTGCTGACTTGGCGGCCATAGTATGGAAGTACTGCGCGATGGAAAGCGCTTGGAAAACCCAAACAAAATTTTGGGATAATCCGGCTCTGACAAAACCCCCAGTCCGAATTAAAAGGGTGCACTCTCATAAGTCGCCTGACTCAATTACAAAGAAGCAAAAGCCCACTACAGGGCGTGGAACCGTATTGGAGGGATGGCTTAACGGGCCCTGCAAAATTCATAGTACAGCGGATACCATACCAACACACAACCTTAGAGCATGTTGGGTACTCCGGCAGGTGGCCAACCTCATTCAAAACACCGCAGATCACCATCCCGTGGATAACAATACAGTATTGACAGTCTTCGAGACCTTCGCCTCAAATAATAGGCGTAAGCGAGCACTCCGCAGCCTTGCCGAAGTCTGCCACATGGCAGCAATAAATCCATGGAGCGACACGGCTATCACCTTCAATGCCAATGGGGAACCTAAATTCCGAACAGCCTGAGCACCAGCCGCCTTGGTCCTTGGTCCAATTGTGGACGGCTTTCGGCTTACTAAAGTGCTCATGGATGACGGCGGCGGATTAAACCTCATTTATGAGGAGACTCTTCAAAAAATGGAAATAGACAGAAACCGTATTGAGCAAAGCAGCACGACCTTCCGACGAATCATCCCCAGTCGAGAGGCACATTGCGCTGGGAAAATCATACTAGATGTGGTATTTGGCACTCTAGAGAATTACAGGTCCGAAGAAATTACATTCCAAGTGGCCCCGTTCAGTACCGGATACCACGCCCTTCTAGGGCGGGAGGTATTCACGATCTTCCAAGCCATACCCCATTACGGGTACATGAAGCTCAAAATGCCCGGGCCCAATGGAATCATCACTCTAGCTAGTGATCCGGACATAGCACTCCGCGCCGAGAACAAAACAGTCGCACTTGCCCTCGAGGCATTATCCGAAGCCCTTGCGGCGGAGGAATTAACTGCGCTGGGCTCCACAATGGACAGGGACAACGTGATGCTCGACAAAAGATCCAAGTCCACCTCTTTTAAACCAGCGGATGAAATAGTCAAATTCCAAGTCCATCCAATGGACCCCACAAAAACAGCATCCATTGGGGCACAGTTAAACCCTACTGTAGACGCCGCACTACGGGAGTTCCTATGCGAGAATTGGGACATATTCGCCTGGCATCCTTCAGACACGCCAGGAATCCCTCATAGGCTGGCCGAGCATAGCCTTAACATTCTAAAGGGATTCAAGTCGGTCAAGCAGACTCTTCGGCGTTTCTCCGAACCTAAGCGACAAGCCATGGGAGAGGAGCTAGCCAAGTTACTGGAGGCCGAATTCATCAGAGAAATAAAACATCCGGACTGGCTAGCAAACCTGGTAATGGTACCAAAGAAGGACAAATCCTGGTGCAAAGGATCCCTTCAAGGACCTTAATAAGGCTTGCCCAAAGGATCCCTTCCCCCTCCCTCGCATCGATCAAATTATCGATGTCATTGCAGGACATGACTCATTGTGCTTCCTCGATGCATACTCCAGATACCACCAAATTAAGATGGCGGAGTCCGATCAAGCCGCAACGGCATTTATCACTCCATACGGCCCCTTCCGTTTTAACACAATGCCCTTCAGGCTCAAAAACACCGGCGCAACGTATCAGCGCATGATTCAAACATGTCTGGAAAAGCAGATCGGCAAAACAGTGGAGGCATACATAGACGATGTGGTCGTTAAAACCAGACACGTCGACTCCTTAATAGATGACTTGAGGCTCACGTTCGAAAATCTCCGAACATACGACATTAAGCTCAATCCGTAAAAATGCGTTTTCGGCGTACCCGCCGGAAAGCTCCTGGGCTTCATCGTCTCCAGTAGAGGAATTGAAGAAAATCCAGCTAAAATCCGAGCTCTGTCGCAGTTGGCAATCCCAACTGACCTCAAGCAAATCCAGAAGTTAACTGGATGTGTAGCGGCCTTAAGCTACTTTATCTCCCGATTAGGTGAAAAGGCACTCCCCCTTTATCGCCTTCTTCGGCGCACCGAACACTTCGAGTGGACGGATGCAACCACGGCCGGATTGGAAGAAATAAAAGCCATCCTGGCCACCAACCTAATCTTGTCCGCGCCAAATGTCGGCGAACCAATGCTGTTATATATAGCGGCAACTCACCAAGTTGTAAGCGCAGTGCTCGTCGTCGAACAAGAGACGGACAGACATAAATTCCCACTTCAAAAGCCGGTATATTATGTATCCACTGTCCTCGCTCCATGCAAATCACAGTGCCCACATTATCCAAAGATAGCATACGTGGTATTCATGGCATCCCGGAAATTACGACACTACTTTCAAGAGTGTTCAATTACGGTGGCCTCAGAAGTACCAATCAACGACATAATAAACAACCGCGATGCCATGGGCCAGATTGCCAAATGGGCTATCGAGCTCCTCCCGTTCGACATAACATATAGACCATGGCGAGCCATTAAGTCGCAAGTACTGGCCGATTTCGTCGCCGAGTGGACAGAAGCCGAACTCCCTAAAGAGTATAGCGCGTACTCCAATTGGATCATGCACTTTGACGGCTCTAAAATGTTGGCTGGTCTGGGGGATGGCATCGTCCTGACGTCCCCCACCGGAGATACAGTCCAATACGTACTCCAAATACTATACACAGACTCCAACAACGCATCCGAATACGAGGCCCTATTACACGGTCTCCGGATGGCAGTTTCCATGGGCATTCAGCGCCTGGAGGTGCGTGGGGACTCGAACCTCACAGTATCTCAAATAAATGGAGACTTCGATGCCAAGGATCCGAAAATGGTGGCATATCGCAACGCCGTCCTCAAAATGTCAGCTCGGTTCGAGGGGCTTGAATTCCACCATGTGGCTCGGGAAAATAATCAGGCGGCGGATATCCTCGCCCGTATCGGCGCTAAGCGCGATCCTGTCCCACCTAACATCTTCTTGGAAAGGCTGTTTAAGCCATCCGTGGTATGGAAGGGGACACCGGTAACAATATTCCAGACCCGGCCACAACACCAGATACCAAACACTCTGACACAATCGGAGGCTCTGCCATCGAAATAACACCTTCAGCCCACGTGATAATGGTCGTCATTGCCCCGTGGGCAGAACCATTCCTGGCCTACCTAACCAGGCAGGAACTACCCAAGGACCAAAATGAGGCACGCTGCATAGTGCAGCGATCTAAAGCCTACAAGGTCCACATGGGAGAGCTTTATAAGAAAAGCACTACTGGAGTCCTTCAAAGGTGCATCTCCGAAGAGGAAGGGCGGAAGCTTTTGGCAGAAATCCATGCTAGACTCGGCGGCCACCACGCCGCAGCCCGGGCCCTTGTAAGCAAGGCCTTCCGTATAGGTTTCTATTGGCCGACGGCCCGAGCAGATGCATAGTATCTAGTCCAACGTTGCGTCGGTTGCTAGCTTTTTGCAATCCGAAGCCATATGCCGCCTACCACTCTCCAAACAATCCCCATTACTTGGCCCTTTGTGGTCTGGGGGCTTGATATGGTCGGACCCTTAAAGGGGGAACCCATAAGAAAAAATACTTACTGGTCATGGTGGATAAATTCACCAAATGGATAGAAGCCAAACCCGTTAAAATGGCTGAATCCGGACCGGTGATAGACTTCATATCTGGGGTTGTACACCGTTATGGCATCCCCCACAGCATCATCACTAACAACAGCACGAACTTTACAGCCGATGAGGTAAAACTTTGGTGCAGCAACATGGGCATCAACCTCGATTATGCTTCTGTCTATCACCCGCAAACTAACAGTCAAGTCGAGCGAGAAAATGGTCTTATCATGAGCGGTATCAAACCCAGATTAGTGCGGTCCTTAAAGGAATCAAACACGCACTAGGTAGAGGAGCTTGACTCCGTACTATGGGGGTTGCGGACCACGCCGAATCGCACTACCGGATACACACCATTCTTTATGGTGTACGGCACAGAGGCGGTTCTGCCTTGCGACATAATTCATGACTCACCTCGAGTGCGCATGTACGAAGAAAGAGAGGCTGAGCTCGATTGGCAGGACAGTTTGGACGCCCTGGAGGAGGAGCGCGATGTGGCAAAAGCTTGTTCCGCATTCTATCAGCAACAGGCTCGAAAGTATCAAAGTAGAGAAGTACGGGCCAAAACCTATAATGTTGGCGAACTAGTTCTACGCCTGCCGGAGAAGAAAAAGAACAAGCTCAAGCCCAAATGGGAAGGTCCCTTCATTATTGACCATGTTCTGACCAGTGGAGCGTACCGTCTGCGGGATGCATCGGACAATCGACTCGAGCCAAACCCATGGAACGCAGCCAGACTCCGAAGATTCTACGCCTAGTGCCGGACTCTATGTTCGTCTCCTTACCCCCGTCAATTTTTTACATATCCGTTATCTGTCTTTTCTCTCTTTCTCTCTTCTTTTTTTTCTCCTCAAGGCCTTAAAAGGCTAACTTGTGTCTTGACTACACAATCTTGACGCACTAACCGCGCTCATTATACCTGGGGGCTTCTTATACAGAAGCTTAATATAATTATTTTTCTGGGCCTTATGCCCCACACATGTGTCATTCTTCCACATGTACCTTTTTTGCCATTATATGCATCGATATGACTTAAGTTTTGGCCAAGCTGGGTTGCCTGGCTCTTGTATTTATGCCCTATGTTCCCGTTAATTCGGCTAGGGCATAAGGGGAGCACCTCTGTGATTGTTACTGTTGAGTCAGCCGGATGTGTACCTCAGACTGGGTGAAGCCGGAAGCTAGCGTTCTTAAGGGAATATTCGGTCGGTGAACAAAAGATGACTTTTTTTATACATGCCCCCAGATGTTTATAGCCTGCGTCTCTTCTCGTAGTTCGGACATGCACATTAGGGCATGCGTACCCATTGGAAGGAACCCTTAACGGAACTATTCTCCCTGGAAGATGTTTCCTACTATCCATGTAATATAACATAGCTAGTTGGGTACTTGTCTATTCAAGCACTTATGACCCCTACGCCTGGTTTCCACGCATACCCCGATTTTTACATAACCGAGCGGGTATTCGGATACACTCCGGACTATCGGGTCTAGAGGTCGAAGCAAAAAGGTCCGCCATGACAAATGATTTACAATCCGGCTAGGGACATTATATATGTCACTTAAAGTACACAGTCACTAAGACTGACTAAATTCTTCTTCTATACCATCCAATAGGCTGTCTAGCCTACAATCCTGTTGGGAATACTTTGTGGCTAATTCTACTTGATCATACACCAAACTGACGGGGATCACTTTCCCATCAGGCCCCACAGGTCCGACCTCGGCCATGTGGTTTGGGTCAGCTTTGGTATATCACGTCTTCATCATGGCCCAGGCTTCCCTTGCACCTTGTCGGCAGGCTGATATCTTCCATCATCGGAAGCGCCGCCGCGCTCCCTTGAGCTTCTCTATAAGCTCCCCCATGCCTCCTGGCGGGGAGGCAGATGGCCACAAGGCTTGGGCAATACCCTGCATCACCTGCCGAACTTGTTCGTGTAGTTGTGAGAGCTCTGGTAGAAGACCACCCGCAGACCTGGGCATCTCCTCCGCGGGACGACCCATCAGCATACCTGCAGACATAACTCTGTTAGTCGGCTTCTTCGCCTAACTCTTTCAAAAGTTTGTTCACGCACTTACTGAAAATGTCGCGTTGAAGCCGCTTATTCTCCTTCACGCAGTCCGCAAGTTGGGCTCAGACATCTTTCAGTTCCACGCCCAGCTGGATATTGGCGTCCTGGAGATTATTTTTATCCTTCCTGACCCGCGTAAGCACGCGCTCACCAGCATTTACTGTCAATTAGCACGTTGCACACTATCCGGCACGGCCTCCGGATTCACTCTGGAGTCATCCACAACATCTATTGTTAGATTTGCATGCATGCCGCATACTATCTGGTATTGCAATGGAAACAAGTGTTACCAGAGGGTGCCTTCTCGGACTCCTTCAACGCGGCAACCGCGGCCCGTAGCTGGGCTTTGCACTCTTCCAGCTCTTGAGACAATTGGGTATTATTCTCTATAAGAACCTGCACAAATAATGATTCTTAAATCAGTTGTGTCAACTGTTTCAAGTCTCAGGGGCTACTGATATATATATTCGTCAGATTTTCTTACCCGTATATCCTTTACATACTAGTCCGTGGCTCTGGCAAGACCGTTTTGAGCAGCACGGATGTACGCGTCTCCTGAGTTGAAGGCATCGAACGCCTCTTGGGAGAAACAAGCGTCACGAAGTACGGCCCGGCGACGCCTGTGATTCATGGCGCTCTCCACTTCGGAATTTGTAGCGGATAGTTTATCTGCATCCTCTGTAGGAGGAGCATCCGGCGTTCGCCCCGTGTTATCTTCCGCCTCTATGTTCGGCCCTGCAGCCCGACTGGTGGAGGCGTGATCGGCAACCTCTCCGGATATAGTCCGGCATGCGTTTTTCCTACTGGGAAACATGGACGTCATTATATTTTAAGAAAGACGACAACCATGGAGCGAGGTCCTGTATCATACCTCTGCGCCGGTGTCTCAGTCCTGACCGCCTTCCTTTTTGGCCTACCCGGCTTCGGTGTCCCTTGTTGGCGAGTCACTGCGGGTTCGGCATGGCGTCCCGAGGGCCTTCCTTGTAAAACACCATATGTGTACGGTAGGTGAAGTGCATAAAAGGGGATCCTTCTCAAAAGTTGGGGCTCTGGTTTTTCTTACATGCGATGCAGGGAGTAGCCCAGGATAGTCGGCTATGATGGCCACCATGGTATCATCACAGCTCAATTGATAGAATGACATGTCGATCAGCTCCACAAATATGTCCGAATCCTCTTCGAGTCCGGTATTGAGGGCCCGGTCAGGGTCCTCCGGTTGTGGAGATGGGTTGTTGACCTCCCCTACAGCTTTTCGCAATTCCTGCCATGAAACGGCAAGGTGAGTATTTATGACGAAGAATGCGGGAAGGTTGGGAGTAAAAAGTAACAGCTCACCCAGCTTGGAGGGTTGTACATGGAGAATCCATCCCGTGGCTTAATACGGATGAACTCCTCTTCCTCTCCCTTGAACAAATCGGACAAATTTTTTGCTAGAGCAGCAACTGAGTCTGGTCCCTTACGCCCGTAGCGGGTGGCATCATCTTCCCCGTTAAAGCGCCACATTGGTGCCCTCGATATTGAAGTGGCTGCACCCCCGCATTATACATATTGACATAACCTCGATTATTGTTAGTCCTGATTGAGCCAGCACTTTTATCCAGCCCATCAGGTAAAGGACTTCTCCGTTATCTTCCTCCTGAGGGCTCCGTGGGCGCCAGCTTCGGCGTTTCTTCAAAGGGGCATTGTCGAACTCAGGAAGGCCCATCCGAATAGGATCTGGAAGGGGGACGTCCTCCATGTAAAACCACTCCGAAGGCCAGCCTTCGGACGTCTTCTTCGGGGTATCGGACAGGTATCCGGTCCCGGCGATGCGCCATATTTCGGCTTCGCCCACTTGATATATTGACCCCTCGTGTGTACGGGGCACAAGGCAGAATAGCCTCTTCCACAGCTTGAAATGAGCTTCGCAGCCCAGAAACAGCTCGCAAAGGGCAACATAACCAGCGATGTGCAATATGGAAGCGGGGGTGAAATTATGCAACTGGAGGCCATAAAACACCAGGAGCCCGCGGAGGAACGGATGGATTGGAAATCCAAGTCCCCTTAGTAAATAAGGGACAATGCATCTCTCCCCCTTGGAGGGATTGGGGAAGCTCTCCGCTTGCTCCCCACCATTATAGGTGGCGAGCCCGGCTCGAACGGGGACCATATACGCTGGAGGGAGAAATCCCTGGGTCTGTAACTCTACTAATTGGCTGTGCGGGATGGAACACTTCTCCCAATCACCGGTCTTAGGGCTACGAGAGCGGGAGGAGGAGCTGCGATGGTCGGCCATGTTGGAATGGATTTTTCCGGGCGCGCTCCAATGGATACTCGCCGTGGGAGGATGGTGTGGTCTGGGTCTGAGAATCCCGACTCCTTAATAGACAGTTTACTCACATGGCTAGGATGGTGAATGTAAAAATGCCCTGGCTCCTCACATTCGCTTGACACATGGAAGATAGCCCTTATTGGGCGTGGAAGCCAAGAAGTGCAACATTTATTGGGAGCCGGACACTACTCGGCAGATATTCAAAATTTGGAGAAGAACCCTCCTTGCAATGCCGAAGACAATCTGCGGACCGGACTCATCCTCATTGAAGCCTGGTTCGGGGGCTACTGAGGGACTCCTGGATTAGGGGGTCTCCAAAAAGCCGGACTATATCCTTTGGCCGGACTGTTGGACTATGAAGATACAAGATTGAAGACTTCGTCCCGCGTCCGGATGGGACTCTCCTTGGCGTGGAAGGCAAGCTTGGCAATACGGATATGTAGATCTCCTCCCTTGTAACCGACTCTGTATAACCCTAGCCCCCTCCGGTGTCTATATAAACCGGAGGGTTTAGTCCGTAGGACAACAACAATCATACCATAGGCTAGCTTCTAGGGTTTAGCCTCTACAATCTCGTGGTAGATCAACTCTTGTAATACTCATATCATCAAGATCAATCAAGCAGGACGTAGGGTATTACCTCCATCAAGAGGGCCCGAACCTGGGTAAACATCATGTCCCCCGCCTCCTATTACCATCCGCCTTAGACGCACAGTTCGGGACCCCCCACCCGAGATCCGCCGGTTTTGACACCGAAAGCAAGCCTCTCGGAGTTGGAATAAATGTTTTGATAGTGTAATCAAAGCAAATGGTTTTATACAGACTTTTGGAGAAGCCTGTATTTCCAAGAAAGTGAGTGGGAGCTATGTAGCATTTCTAATATTATATGTGGATGACATATTGTTGATTGGAAATGATAATATAATTTCTGGATAGCATAAAAGGATACTTGAATAAGAGTTTTTCAATGAAAGACCTCGGTGAAGCTGCTTACATATTGGGCATCAAGATCTATAGAGATAGATCAAGACACTTAGTTGGACTTTCACAAAGCACATACCTTGACAAAGTTTTGAAAAAGTTCAAAATGGATCAGGCAAAGAAAGGGTTCATGCCTATGTTACAAGGTGTGAAGTTGAGTAAGACTCAATGCCCGACCACTGCAGAAGATAGAGAGAAAATGAAAGATGTTCCCTATGCTTCAGCCTTAGGCTCTATCATGTATGCAATGTTGTGTACCAGACCTGATGTGTGCCTTGCTATTAGTTTAGCAGGGAGGTACCAAAGTAATCCAGGAGTGGATCACTGGACAGCGGTCAAGAACATCCTGAAATACCTGAAAAGGACTAAAGGATATGTTTCTCGTTTATGGAGGTGACAAAGAGCTCGTCGTAAATGGTTACGTCGATGCAAGCTTTGACACTGATCCGGACGATTCTAAATCGCATACCGGATACGTGTTTATATTGAACGGTGGAGCTGTTAGTTGGAGCAGTTCTAAACAAAGCGTCGTGGCGGGATCTACGTGTGAAGCAGAATACATGGCTGCTTCAGAAGCAGCAAATGAAGGAGTCTAGATGAAGGAGTTCATATCCGATCTAGGTGTCATACCTAGTGCATCGAGTCCAATGAAAATCTTTTGTGACAATACTGGTGCAATTGCCTTGGCAAAGGAATCCAGATTTCACAAGAGAACTAAGCACATCAAGAGACGCTTCAATTCCATCCACGATCAAGTCCAAGGTGGGGACATAGAGATTTGCAAGATACATACGGATCTTAATGTTGCAGACCCGTTGACTAAGCCTCTCTCACGAGCAAAACATGATCAGCACCAAGACTCCGTGGGTGTTAGAATCGTTACTGTGTAATCTAAATTATTGACTCTAGTGCAAGTGGGAGACTGAAGGAAATGTGCCCTTGCCCTAGAGGCAATAATAAAGTTATTATTTATTTCCTTATATCATGATAAATGTTTATTATTCATGCTAGAATTGTATTAACCGGAAACATGATACATGTGTGAATACATAGACAAACATAGTGTCAATAGTATGCCTCTACTTGACTAGCTCGTTGATCAAAGATGGTTATGTTTCCTAACCATAGACATGAGTTGTCATTTGATAAATGGGATCACATCATTAGGAGAATGATGTGATTGACTTGACCCATTCCGTTAGCTTAGCACTTAATCGTTTAGTATGTTGTAATGCTTTCTTCATGACTTATACATGTTCCTATGACTATGAGATTATGCAACTCCTGAATACCGTAGGAACACTTTGTGTACTACCAAACGTCACAACGTAACTGGGTGATTATAAAGGTGCTCTACAGGTGTCTCCAAATGTACTTGTTGAGTTGGCATATATCGAGATTAGGATTTGTCACTCCGATTGTCGGAGAGGTATCTCTGGGCCCACTCAGTAATGCACATCACTATAAGCCTTGCAAGCATTGCAACTAATGAGTTAGTTGTGGGATGATGTATTAAGGAACGAGTGAAGAGACTTGCCGGTAACGAGATTGAACTAGGTATTGAGATACCGACGATCGAATCTCGGGCAAGTAACATACCGATGACAAAGGGAACAATGTATGTTGTTATGCGGTTTGACCGATAAAGATCTTCGTAGAATATGTGGGAGCCAATATGAGCATCCAGGTTCCGCTATTGGTTATTGACCAGAGATGTGTCTTGGTTATGTCTACATGGTTCTCGAACCCATAGGGTCCGCACGCTTAAAGTTTGGTGACAATCGGTATTATGAGTTTTTGTGTTTTGATGTACCTAAGGTAGTTCGGAGTCCCAGATATGATCACGGACATGACGAGGAGTCTCGAAATGGTCGAGATGTAAAGATCGATATATTGGATGACTATATTCGGACACGGGAAGTGTTCCGGGTGGTTTCAGAGAAAACCGGAATGCCGGAGGGTTACCGGAACCCCCCCTCCCCCCCCCCCCGGGGAGAAATAGTAGGCCTTATGGGCCTTAGTGGAGAGACACAGGGCTGTCCTAGGGCAGTCCGTGCACCCCTCCCCCTCTGGTGCGAACTGGACTAGGAGAGGGGGGCGGCGCCCCCCTTTCCTTCTCCCTCTCCCCCTTCCTTTCCTCCTCCTAGTAGGAGTAGGAAAGAGGGGAGTCCTACTCCTACTAGGAGTTGGACTCCTCCTCCTGGCGCGCCCCATAGGGCTGGCCGGCCTCCCCCTTGCTCCTTTATATACGGGGGCAGGGGCACCTCTAGACACACAAGTTGATCTGTTGATCTCTCCCAGCCGTGTGCGGTGCCCCCCTCCATAATAATCCACCTCGATCATATCGTAGTGGTGCTTAGGCGAAGCCCTGCGTCGGTAGCATCACCATCACCGGCATCACGCTGTCGTGCTGACGAAACTCTCTAGCGAAGCTTTGCTGGATTGGAGCTCGCGGTACATCATTGAGTTGAACATGTGCTAAACTCGGAGGTGTCGTGCGTTCGGTACTTGGATCGGTCGGATCGTGAAGACGTACGACTACATCAACCGCGTTGTGCTAACGCTTTCGCTTTCGGTCTACGACGGTACGTGGACACACTCTCCCCTCTCATTGCTATGCATCACCATGATCCTGTGTGTGCGTAGGAAAATTTTCGAAATTACTACGTTCCCCAACAGAAGAAACTTTATTCTCCTACACTAAATCAAAAACACTGTCAAAAACACATGCATAGGCAACACATAACCATGTTAGGCAAGTCAATCAGCAATCAGGAGCAACCTACCTCAGCATCTACAGCACCAAAAAAACATCGCCTAATCTACAGCCTTCATGAGCATCCTAACCCCAACACACACCTCAAAATCTACAGCACCAAGGCTTGCCTTTGAATCCTAGTTCACCAGTAGCCTAAGAACACCAAATGCCCCGTGTCGTCATCCGTCCCAAAATTAATGAGTGCTTCATCCATGCCCAATGAGGGGTTCAACACTGTCCTTAAGCGATATGTGAACCCACACAAGTCCATTTTGAACTTTGTGAAGCAATATCAGAAAATCCAAACACACATACTAGTCCGGGAGGGTTAAAAAGACTACAGGATAGGACATTTACAGACTGAAATGTATCTTACCCAATAGAGAAGCAGGCATACAGATCGTATACTAGGGACTTGTAGGAGAAGTTTCGTGATGAGTTTCAGTTGACTACAAGGTACAATGTGCGATCGCATGGTGAAAACTTGTATGAGGTTTACCCAAATCAAGAGTGGGTTGCCAAATATGGTTCTAGGGGCTATTTTGTCACAGTGGAAGCTAGTGCTGGAGACTACAGATGTGTCTGCTGCAAGATTGAGAGGGACAGTATGCTTTGCAGCCATATCTTGAAAGTTTTCAACCAACTTGGTGTTGATGAAATCCCAACGCAGTACATACTTAGAAGATGGACACCTATGGCAATTCCCAACACACCCCCTATTGTCGAAGAGCAACCTGATGAGATGCCACCACAGTCAAAGAAGGAACTCAGGCATGCAAATTTGATGATGGATTTTGGTAGTCTTGCCCGGGTTGCTAGTGCGTCAGATGCTGGAGCGGATATTGTAAAGAAACATATGCCTGGTGCGCGTCATGAAATCAAAAATCTCAACATGCCAAAGAAGAACAAACCGGCAGCACCAACAAGTGGGCCCTCTGGTGGTCCTCCACCATCAGCTGATGGTTCTGCACCACCATCGAGTAACTCTCAGGCAACTGGTGGCCCTGCGGTGCGTCCTGAAGGGCCTGCACAAGCCCCTTCTGGACCTAGGCAGCAGCGACCTACTTCTGCGCCACCACGGAGTAACACTCAGGCAACTAGTGGCCCTGCGGTGCGTCCTGACGAACCTGCACAAACCTCTTCTGGACCTAGGCAGCAGTGACCTACTTCTGCACCGTGGAGAAAAGACGCACCAACACTAGTTGGTAAGTCTATGAGTGAAGATGGACACCAACAAACAGCGTTGAGGGCTGCAGCGATGCCCAGGGGGGCTGTACCACTACCCAGGGGCCCTCCCACACGAAGCTGGTGGCCTGTACAGCAACTGTCAGGATATGTGCCACTGAACAATGGAGCAGCACCACACCTTTCTAGGGGCTCAACAATGACAAGGCGTGTGCAAGCACTAAGAGGAGTTGCGCCACAGCTTTTGATGGACATGACACTAGCAAGAGGGCTTGCGCGACCTCCTATGGGTCCTAGACCAGCAATCTGGCCTGCACCACAAACTACGGGGGCTATACAACCACGGCGGGGGCCTTACGCAACAACCACAACCTATGTGACTAGTCCTGGGCTGGCACCATCGCCTGCATCATCAGCAACAGTGGATGGCGGGTATGGACAGCATCCAGGTTCTTCAACTACACAAGAAGAAAGAGGCAATGCAACCTCATCTCCTATTGTGCAAGCTCCTGGTGGACATGCACACCAGCCACTCAGTATTGCATCTCTACATGCAGCTGTTGCGGCCGCGCAAGGTACTATGATGGTTGAAGCACAGTTTGGAAGACCTACTACTACACTTGGCCCTGCAATTCCTAGAGACCCTCCAAAATCAACTACAAAAGGGAGGGAAAAGTCAAAAAGAATTCAATCATCACTTGAGCTGCATCCGAAGAGAAAGAATAAGTGCAGCTATTGTGGTTCTGTTAACCACAATGGTGCAAGCTGCCAGACCAGATTGGTGTAATGGTCACACAGTGACCAGATGGCTGAAAGATGTGTTGAATGGCATTGACAAATTAAACTATTGGTGGGTCTGTATGTTTGAACATCCTAAACTATTATTTCTGGTTTATGGTTTCTTGTGGGTGACTTGCCTCACACTGGAGTTTGAATTGCGTGGTTACGAGTTTTGAGTTGCCTGTTGTGTGCTTTGAATTGCCCGCAGACATCCTTGCGCTCCCCATAATGGTCAAAAACTTACATACATAAGATTCTGCAATGCTTAAAATGGAACAATTTCCTAGTTATGTAATGATCATACTATTTATCATTTATGGGTTCTTCTGATTAACTTGCCTCACATTAAAGTTTAAAATTGTCTGTTTATGCAATTGAGTTGCCTGGTCCAAGTTCTTATACAAGCAACTCCCCTCGGCAGTCCAAAGTTCACAAAAGCAAGAAAAAAACACATGCATTTACATGGATGTAGTGCGCGTGAGGGGAGAAAAAACTGACATGTGCTAACTTGAGTATGGTTTTCCATGGAGCCTTGTTGTTACCATTGTCAACCCACGTGTTAGTCAATTGTTTCCTGATGCTTGGAATTGTTGGGGAACGTAGTAATTTTGAAAATTTTCCTACGCACACGCAAGATCATGGTGATGCATAGCAACGAGGGGGAGAGTATTGTCTACGTACCAATGCAGACCGACTGCGGAAGCGATCTCACAACGTAGAGGAAGTAGTCGTACGTCTTCTTCCCGATCCGACCGATCCAAGCACCGTTACTCCGGCACCTCCGAGTTCTTAGCACACGTTCAGCTCGATGACGATCCTCGGGCTCCGATCCAGCAAAGCGTCGAGGAAGAGTTCCGTCAGCACAACGGCGTGGTGACGATCTTGATGTACTACCGACGCAGGGCTTCGCCTAAGCACTGCAACGGTATGATCAAGGTGGAATTTGGTGGCAGGGGGCACCGCACACGGCTAAGGAACGATCTCAAGGATCAACTTGTGTGTCTTGGGGTGTCCCCTGCCCCCGTATATAAAGGATGGAGGAGGAGGAGCTGGCCGGCCAAGGTGGGAGGCGCAGGAGGAGTCCTACTCCTACCGGGAGTAGGACTCCCCCCTCCAATCCTAGTCCAACTAGGTTTCCTCAAGAGGGAAGTGAAAGAGAGAGGTGGCCGGCCCCTCTCCTAGTCCTAATAGGACTAGGGAGAGGGGGGGAGGCGCAGCCCTATGTGGGCTGCCCTCTCACCTTTCCACTAAGGCCCATGTTGGCCCATTTGGCTCCCGGGGGGTTTCCGGTAACCCTCCCGGTAATCCGGTAAAATCCCGATTTCACCCGGAACACTTCCGGTGTCCAAACATAGGCTTCCAATATATCAATCTTTACGTCTCGACCATTTCGAGACTCCTCGTCATGTCCGTGATCACATCCGGGACTCCGAACAACCTTCGGTACATCAAAATGCATAAACTCATAATAACTGTCATCGTAACGTTAAGCGTGCGGACCCTACGGTTCGAGAACAATGTAGACATGACCGAGACACGTCTCCGGTCAATAACCAATAGCGGGACCTGGATGCCCATATTGGCTCCTACATATTCTACGAAGATCTTTATCGGTCAGACCGCATAACAACATACATTGTTCCCTTTGTCATCGGTATGTTACTTGCCCGAGATTCGATCGTCGGTATCCAATACCTAGTTCAATCTCGTTACTGGCAAGTCTCTTTACTCGTTCCGTAATACATCATCTCATAACTAACATCTTAGTTATTATGCTTGCAAGGCTTATGTGATGTGTATTACCGAGAGGGCCCAGAGATACCTCTCCGACAATCGGAGTGACAAACCCTAATCTCGAAATACGCCAACCCAACATCTACCATTGGAGACACCTGTAGTACTCCTTTATAATCACCCAGTTATGTTGTGACGTTTGGTAGTACCCAAAGTGTTCCTCCGATAAACGGGAGTTGCATAATCTCATAGTTATAGGAACATGTATAAGTCATGAAGAAAGCAATAGCAACATACTAAACGATCGGGTGCTAAGCTAATGGAATGGGTCATGTCAATCAGATCATTCAACTAATGATGTGACCTCGTTAATCAAATAACAACTCTTTGTTCATGGTTAGGAAACATAACCATCTTTGATTAACGAGCTAGTCAAGTAGAGGCATACTAGTGACACTCTGTTTGTCTATGTATTCACACATGTATTATGTTTCCGGTTAATACAATTCTAGCATGAATAATAAACATTTATCATGATATAAGGAAATAAATAATAACTTTATTATTGCCTCTAGGGCATATTTCCTTCAGTCTCCCACTTGCACTAGAGTCAATAATCTAGTTCACATCGCCATGTGATTTAGCAGCATTATTTCACATCACCATGTGATTAACACCCATAGTTCACATCGTCATGTGACCAACACTCAAAGGGTTTACTAGAGTCAGTAATCTAGTTCACATATCTATGTGATTAACACCCAAAGAGTACTAAGGTGTGATCATGTTTTGCTTGTGAGATAATTTTAGTCAACGGGTCTGTCACATTCAGATCCGTAAGTATTTTGCAAAATTCTATGTCTATAATGCTCTACACGGAGCTACTCTAGCTAATTGCTCCCACTTTCAATATGTATCCAGATTGAGACTTTTAGATTCATCTGGATCAGTGTCAAAAACTTGCATCGACGTAACCCTTTACGACGAACCTTTTTGTCACGTCCATAATCGAGAAACATATCCTTATTTCACTAAGGATAATTCTGACCGCTGTCCAGTGATCTACTCCTAGATCACTATTGTACTCCCTTGCCAAATCAATGTAGGGTATACAATAGATCTGGAATACAGCATGACATACTTTATAGAACCTATGGCCAAGGCATAGGGAATGACTTTCATTCTCTTTCTATCTTCTGCCGTGGTCGGGCTTTGAGTCTTACTCAACTTCACACCTTGTAATACAGGCAAGAACTCTTTCTTTGACTGCTCCATTTTGAACTACTTCAAAATCTTGTCAAGGTATGTACTCATTGAAAAAACTTATCAAGCGTCTTGATCTATCTCTATAGATCTTGGAGCTCAATATGTAAGCAGCTTCACCGAGGTCTTTCTTTGAAAAACTCCTTTCAAACACTCCTTTATGCTTTACAGAATAATTCTACATTATTTCTGATCAACAATATGTCATTCACATATACTTATCAGAAATGCTGTAGTGCTCCCACTCACTTTCTTGTAAATACAGGTTTCATCGCAAGTCTGTATAAAACTATATGCTTTGATCAACTTACCAAAGCGTATATTCCAACTCCGAGATGCTTGCACCAGTCCATAGATGGATCGCTGGAGCTTGCATATTTTGTTAGCATCTTTCGGATTGAAAAAACCTTCTCGTTGCATCATATACAACTCTTCTTTAATAAATCCATTAAGGAATGCAGTTTTGTTTATCCGTTTGCCAGATTTCATAAAATGCGGCAATTACTAACATGATTCAGACAGACTCAAGCATAGATACGAGTGAGAAGCTCTCATCGTAGTCAACACTTTGAACTTGTCGAAAACCTTTTGCGACAATTCTAGCTTTGTAGATAGTAACACTACTACCATCGTCCGTCTTCCTCTTGAATATCCATTTATTCTCAATTGCTTGCCGATCATCGGGCAAGTTAACCAAAGTCCATACTTTGTTCTCATACATGGATCCCATCTCAGATTTCATGGCCTCAAGCCACTTTGCGGAATCTGGGCTCACCATCGCTTCTTCATAGTTCGTAGGTTCATCATGATCTAGTAGCATGACTTCCAGAACAGGATTACCGTACCACTTTGGCGCAGATCTTACTCTGGTTGATCTACGAGGCTCGGTAGTGTCTTGTTCTGAAGTTTCATGATCATCATCATTAGCTTCCTCACTAACTGGTGTAGGTGTCACAGAAACAGTTTTCTGTGATGTACTACTTTCCAATAAGGGAGCAGGTACAGTTACCTCGTCAAGTTCTACTTTCCTCCCACTCACTTCTTTCGAGAGAAACTCCTTCTCCAGAAAGTTTCCGAATTTTAGCAACAAAAGTCTTGCCTTCGGATCTGTGATAGAAGGTGTATCCAATAGTTTCCTTTGGATATCCTATGAAGACGCACTTCTCCGATTTGAGTTTGAGCTTATCAGGATGAAACTTTTTCATATAAGCATCGCAACCCCAAACTTTAAGAAACGACAGCTTAGGTTTCTTGCCAAACCATAGTTCACACGGTGTCGTCTCAACGGATTTAGATGGTGCCCTATTTAACGTGAATGCAGCTGTCTCTAATGCATAACCCCAAAACAATAGTGGTAAATCGGTAAGAAACATCATAGATTGCACTATATCCAATAAAGTACGGTTATGACGTTCAGACACACCATTATGCTGTGGTGTTCCAGGTGGCGTGAGTAGTGAAACTATTTCACATTGTTTTAACTGAAGACCAAACTCGTAACTCAAATACTCTTTTCCACGATCAGATCGTAGAAACTTTATTTTCTTGTTACGATGATTTTCCACTTCACTCTAAAATTATATGAACTTTTCAAATATATCAGACTTCTATTTCATTAAGTAGATATACCCATATCTGCTCAAATCATCTATGAAGGTCAGAAAATGATGATACCCGCTGCAAGCCTTGAATATTCATCGGACCACATACATCATTATGTATGATTTCCAACAAATCTGTTGCTTGCTCCATTGTTCCGGAGAACGGCGTTTTAGTCATCTTGCCCAAAAGGCATGGTTCGCAAGCATCAAGTGATTCATAATCAAGTGATTCCAAAATCCCATCAGCATGGAGTTTCTTCATGTGCTTTACACCAATATGACCTAAACGGTAGTGCCACAAATAAGTTGCACTATCATTATTAACTTCGCATCTTTTGGTTTCAATATTATGAATATGTGTATCACTAAGATCGAGATCCAATGAACTATTTTCATTGGGTGTGTAACCATATAAGGTTTTATTCATGTAAACAGAACAACAATTTATTCTCTTACTTAAATGAGTAACCGTATTGCAATAAACATGATCAAATCATATTCATCCTCAACGCAAAAACCAAATAACACTTATTTAGGTTCAACACTAATCCCGAAATTATAGGGAGTGTGCGATGATGATCATATCAATCTTGGAACCACTTCCAACACACATCGTCACTTCACCCTTAACTAGTCTCTGTTTATTCTGCAACTCCCGTTTCGAGTTACTAATCTTAGCAACTGAACTAGTATCAAATACTGAGGGTTTGCTATAAACACTAGTAAAGTACACATCAATAACATGTATATCAAATATACTTATGTTCACTTTGCCATCCTTCTTATCCGCCAATCACTTGGGGTAGTTCCGCTTCCAGTGACCAGTCCCTTTGCAGTAGAAGCACTCAGTCTCAGGCTTAGGTCCAGACTTGGGCTTCTTTACTTGAGCAGCAACTTGCTTGCTGTTCTTTTTGAAGTTCCCCTTCTTCCCTCTGCCCTTTTCTTGAAACTAGTGGTCTTGTCTACCATCAACACTTGATGTTTTTCTTGATTTCTACCTTCATCGATTTCATCATCATGAAAAACTCGGGAGTCGTTTTTGTCATCCCCTGCATACTATAGTTCATCACGAAGTTCTTCTAACTTGGTCATGGTGACTAGAGAATTCTGTCAATCACTATCTTATCTGGAAGATTAACTCCCACTTGATTCAAGCGATTGTAGTACCCAGACAATCTGAGCACATGCTCACTAGTTGAGCGATTCTCCTCCATCTTTTAGCTATAGAACTTGTTGGAGACTTCATATCTCTCAACTCGGGTATTTTCTTGAAATATTAACTTCAACTCCTGGAACATCTCATATGGTCCATGACATTCAAAACATCTTTGAAGTCCCGATTCTAAGCCGTTAAGCATGGTGCACTAAACTATCAAGTAGTCATCATATTGAGCTAGCCAAACGTTCATAATGTCTGCATCTGCTCCTGCAATAGGTCTGTCACCTAGCGGTGCATCAAGGACACAATTTTTCTGTGCAGCAATGAGGATAAACCTCAGATCACGGATCCAATCCGCATCATTGCTACTAACATCTTTCAACACAATTTTCTCTAGGAACATATCAAAATAAACACAGGGAAGCAACAATGCGAGCTATTGATCTACAACATGATTTGCAAAATACTACCAGGACTAAGTTCATGATAAATTTAAGTTCAATTTAATCATATTACTTAAGAACTCCCACTTAGATAGACATCCCTCTAATCCTCTAAGTGATTACGTGATCCAAATCAACTAAACCATAACCGATCATCACGTGAGATGGAGTAGTTTTCAATGGTGAACATCGTTATGTTGATCATATCTACTATATGATTCACGCTCGACCTTTCGGTCTCCATGTTCCGAGGCCATATCTGCATATGCTAGGCTCGTCAAGTATAACCCGAGTATTCTGCGTGTGCAAAACTGGCTTGCACCCGTTGTAGATGGACGTAGAGCTTATCACACCCGATCATCACGTGGTGTCTGGGCACGACGAACTTTGGCAACGGTGCATACTCAGGGAGAACACTTCTTGATAATTTAGTGAGAGATCATCTTATAATGCTACTGTCAATCAAAGCAAGATAAGATGCATAAAAGGATAAACATCACATGCAATCAATATAAGTGATATGATATGGCCATCATCTTCTTGTGCTTGTGATCTCCATCTCCGAAGCACCGTCATGATCACCATCGTCACCGGCGCGACACCTTGATCTCCATCGTAGCATCGTTGTCGTCTCGCCAATCTTATGCTTCCACGACTATCACTACCGCTTAGTAATAAAGTAAAGCATTACATCGCGATTGCATTGCATACAATAAAGCAACAACCATATGGCTCCTGCCAGTTGCCGATAACTCGGTTACAAAACATGATCATCTCATACAATAAAATCAGCATCATGCCTTGACCATATCACATCACAACATGCCCTGCAAAAACAAGTTAGACGTCCTCTACTTTGTTGTTGCAAGTTTTACGTGGCTGCTACGGGCTTAAGTAAGAACTCATCTCACCTACGCATCAAAACCACAACGATAGTTCGTCAAATAGACTCCGTTTTAACCTTCTCAAGGACCGGGCGTAGTCACACTTGGTTCAACTAAAGTTGGAGAGATAGTCTTCCGCAAGCCATCTATGTGCAAAGCACGTCGAGGGAACCGGTCTCGCGTAAGAGTACGCGTAAGGTTGGTCCGGATCGTCTCGTCCAACAATACCGCCGAACCAAAGTATGACATGCTGGTAGGCAGTATGACTTGTATCGCCCACAACTCACTTGTGTTCTACTCGTGCAAATAACATCAAACCATAAAACCTAGGCTCGGATGCCACTGTTGGGGAACGTAGTAATTTCGAAAAATTTCCTACGCACACGCAAGATCATGGTGATGTATAGCAACGAGGGGGAGAGTATTGTCTACGTACCAACGAAGACCGACTGCGGAAGCGATCTCACAACATAGAGGAAGTAGTCGTACGTATTCTTCCCGATCCGACCGATCCAAGCACCGTTACTCCGGCACCTCCGAGTTCTTAGCACACGTTCAGCTCGATGACGATCCTCGGGCTCCGATCCAGCAAAGCGTCGAGGAAGAGTTCCGTCAGCACAACGGCGTGGTGACGATCTTGATGTACTACCGACGCAGGGCTTCGCCTAAGCACTGCAACGGTATGATCGAGGTGGAATTTGGTGGCAGGGGGCACCGCACACGGCTAAGGAACGATCTCAAGGATCAACTTGTGTGTCTTGGGGTGTCCCCTGCCCCCGTATATAAAGGATGGAGGAGGAGGAGCTGGCCGGCCAAGGTGGGAGGCGCAGGAGGAGTCCTACTCCTACCGGGAGTAGGACTCCCCCCTCCAATCCTAGTCCAACTAGGTTTCCTCAAGAGGGAAGTGAAAGAGAGAGGTGGCCGGCCCCTCTCCTAGTCCTAATAGGACTAGGGAGAGGGGGGAGGCGCAGCCCTATGTGGGCTGCCCTCTCACCTTTCCACTAAGGCCCATGTTGGCCCATTTGGCTCCCAGGGGGTTCCGGTAACCCTCCCGGTAATCCGGTAAAATCCCGATTTCACCCGGAACACTTCCGGTGTCCAAACATAGGCTTCCAATATATCAATATTTACGTCTCGACCATTTCGAGACTCCTCGTCATGTCCATGATCACATCCGGGACTCCGAACAACCTTCGGTACATCAAAATGCATAAACTCATAATAACTGTCATCGTAACGTTAAGCGTGCGGACCCTACGGTTCGAGAACAATGTAGACATGACCGAGACACGTCTCCGGTCAATAACCAATAGCGGGACCTGGATGCCCATATTGGCTCCTACATATTCTACAAAGATCTTTATCGGTCAGACCGCATAACAACATACATTGTTCCCTTTGTCATCGGTATGTTACTTGCCCGAGATTCGATCGTCGGTATCCAATACCTAGTTCAATCTCGTTACTGGCAAGTCTCTTTACTCGTTCCGTAATACATCATCTCATAACTAACATCTTAGTTATTATGCTTGCAAGGCTTATGTGATGTGTATTACCGAGAGGGCCCAGAGATACCTCTCCGACAATCGGAGTGACAAACCCTAATCTCGAAATACGCCAACCCAACATCTACCATTGGAGACACCTGTAGTACTCCTTTATAATCACCCAGTTACGTTGTGACGTTTGGTAGTACCCAAAGTGTTCCTCCGGTAAACGGGAGTTGCATAATCTCATAGTTATAGGAACATGTATAAGTCATGAAGAAAGCAATAGCAACATACTAAACGATCGGGTGCTAAGCTAATGGAATGGGTCATGTCAATCAGATCATTCAACTAATGATGTGACCTCGTTAATCAAATAACAACTCTTTGTTCATGGTTAGGAAACATAACCATCTTTGATTAACGAGCTAGTCAAGTAGAGGCATACTAGTGACACTCTGTTTGTCAATGTATTCACACATGTATTATGTTTCCGGTTAATACAATTATAGCATGAATAATAAACATTTATCATGATATAAGGAAATAAATAATAACTTTATTATTGCCTCTAGGGCATATTTCCTTCAGGAATATCCTCAGCTATGAAATTTGGAACAGCCCTTGCCTCCCAACCGTTTGCTAGCGTAAGAGCAAAAACACCACAGTCAAACCTAAACAAAAATTGAAAAAAGAACTTTTCTAGTTAGCTAGCTTACTCTGTGTAGTACTGTGTCACTTGTAAAAAACTAAACAAAAGCATAGTTTTATGTGAAGAAAGTGGATGCTTACTCAGTTTTTTGTTTTGGAACATTGATGTTGGTAAGCCCAAAGTCATCCAGCGAGACGCGGGAACTAGCGTAATGCTCTTCCCATAGAGCCCAGAAACTTGCAACCATTTCCTTGCACAAACATCTAGAGCCTTCTTCTGGAGCATCCTCCAAGAATCAAGAGCCTCAAAACGTCAGTCCCTTATGTTCACGTTAAAAATCCAGTAATGATTGCCTGTAACTGGTTTTGTCTTGTCAATGTTCTCTAAAACTGGGAATATAATCTGTTAGAAAAAACAAATGGGGTTAGTAAAAAATAAATAAAACGATACTAGATGCTGGATGTAAGCAACTTTTCTGTGTGCTCTCACAAATTAAGACATGGACTGAAGAAGAAAGATGCACAAGCAAGTTATGTACTTATGTGAGTAATTTTCCAAAAACAGAAAATGCATAGGCAAGTTATGTACTTATGTAAGAAACCTACCAAAAATGCACAGGCAAGTTATGAAATTATGTAAGCAACTTGCCACAGAAATTAATTCATGAGTGTGGTCAACTTGGCCCCCCTAAGAATATTTACATTTCTGTGAGCAAAGGTTTTAGCAGAAAAAGTGATATATAAAAAATGCATTGGTAAAAAGTAAAGAAACCATTAACTTACCATGTCTTTACGGTCCAAGCGATTCGACTTCTTGAACCAGGAAATGAGCTCCTTGCAGTTCAAATCCATGTTTTGCATCTAAACCTGGTGGAAAAAGAATACGGACATGACCATGACCTGTTATGAAAAAAAAGAATCACAAAACTACACTATTAACTGCTTCACGTTTTCTTATCGAGAACCTGAGGGGCATCACAAGCTTCTTTGAGTCTGGTGGCAAGTTCATCATTATAGACTCTATACCAACTTCCATTACATGGATCAAGACAAAACCTTCATTCTTCATTGAGTTTGCAAGCTCCCTGACTTTGAAAAAACATTTGCCATATTCAATTACCCTTGGGCTGCATGAAAAAAAGAGACATTCAGCTCACAAATCCTTCCATAATTTGCCTACCACCATTCAACTCGGGGAAACAAATGGGGGGCATGGTCATATGAAGGAGAAACTATTTCAAAATAAGCATTTCGCACTAAGCCAAGTTGCCTAATTCTATAAATGGATTGCTTGTAAAAACAGTTTGAATTGCCTGGATAACATGATAGACCTTGCCTGGGAAAAAGTGCATTGTGCAAAGGCTGACAAAAGAAATGCAATGATATATTGTCATACCTGGTATCCAGATCTGGTGATTCTTCTTCATTAATTCTCCCATGCAAAATAACTGATGCATACAATCTATTTGCTTCAGGTTTGGACATGTAGACTTTCTTCTCATTATAGTCAATGAATGGTGACCTCTTGCAATGAGGTGGCTTGATAATCCTTCTCTCGAATTGATGTGGATGCATCTCTCCTGAGCTACTACTACTTTTGTAAACCTTGCTGCCTAATCCTGCTTCTCCTTGGTTGGAACTTTTTTCAAGTGTTTGGTACGCATTTCCTTCTGCTCGTGCACACGGTTCATCTATGCCTTCAAGGTCCAACAGATAATCGCCATCGATTATTTCGATGATTGGCTGGGTATGTACTGGAAGTTCCTTGAACTCATGCTCTGCAAATGTGCTTGACCCAACATGTTGATGTGCTCCATTGTCTACAGATCCTGTGGGCAAATCATCTATGCCAAGATCGAAACTTGGTGCTGGCAGTACTCTCTATAAAAATCATTTGATCTTTCAGTGTCCCTTTGCTCAAAATGTTGTTTATCTTTATTCACTAAGGTGTGATTTGTGGAGTTGGATTGGGGATTCTTGTTGTTTGGATGAACACACCTTGCAAACAGCTCACTCACATCTAGAACATTGATTTCTAGTGCATTGGTTGTCTTCCCACTAACATGCATGAATTCATGGTACCGCTCCTCCACATCAGAGAGATGGGAAGTGTTCCCCTGGCTAGTTGCTTCTATTACTTCCGGAACACTTGTGGCCTTAGGTTGGACAAGTACAGTTGAGCAGACAGGCAATTTCCCTAGGGCTCTTAGCAACTTTTGTTCCAGAGGGATGTTCTCCTTCTCCTTTTTGTGTCTTGCATAATTTAATGTTGCGGCCTCAGGTGATGCCTTGAAGCCTTGCACCTTGGCCCTCTGGATACCATTGGCCGACTGCATCACATTTCCTCGAGACGGGAAAGACACTTGACCATTTAAGTCACCTAGTGGTTGTGTTCCGTTGTGGTTTCCTGTGCTTACTACCACTGTGGGTCCCTTTTTGAGTTGAACTGGTCTTACTTTTATGGGGTCAAGCGTTCCCTCTGCAAAACCTCTTCATCATCTTCATTGTCCTCGTCCTCGTTCCCCTCAGTTCCGTCTTCCCTCCCCATGTCAACACTTGTCCCCTCGTGGTGATCCACTGTTTGTCGTGCTCCCTGGCTACTTGATTTCCCTTGAACTCCACTTGATCCATCATGACCATCCTCGTTGTGTGAACTGCCATCGCTATCGCTTTCATCACTACCTTTATCACTGCCATCTCGCTCACTTTCACTATCGGTTGCCTCGCTGTCGTCGCTGTCGGAATTAAACGACTCCTCCTCACTTGGTAAGCTGTCTCTGCCGGCTGGTACTCGCTTGCCCCTTCTATTAGATTGGCGCATGCTTGTCTCCGCAGTAGTAGGATCTACCTCCTTTGCCCCCCATTCATCATCATCTATCTTCGCAATCCCAGTCAAAAGCTTCCCCACTGCACGTGAAATCATGGAACACATTTTGTGCACCAAACCTGTGAGCTTCTTTTGCTTCTGTAATACATAAAAGTGGGTGGTAGAGAACATGATAAGTACAAAATCTTCTGTTGAAGCGTCTGAAAAATGGTTGAATGTACAAATGGCGATAAAAAGGGAAACAACAATGAGAGGGAAAAACAAGTGCTGGATAACTTACTGTTTTGTCATATGTCTCGGGCAATCTTATGGCAACAAATTTGGTGATGTGGTCCATACTGCCAAACAAGCTATCATCCGCACACCGCAAAAACTCCGTCTTGAGCTGGTGGTTTATAGCCAAAGAAGATTAAAAAAACTATGAGTGACAACAATTCTGGCGCTCCCATACAAAAAAGAACTGAGAAAATGAAGAAAAATAGTACTACTAATTGTCTGAAAATTCCTGCAACCATTATGCCACTTCCCTGTTGCCTACTATTAGTGGATACTGTAATCAGCAAAAATGAAGAACTGGTATGCAAGTTGCTAGTTTTCAGAACATAAGTTGCTTGTGTTTTTGTATAAACTTGCTACTTTTCAACATGTAAATTGCACACACAAAAAAAGAGCTAAAAATGTACTACAACAGCTACCATTAGATACAAAAACCCAACAATCCTTCCTATAAACATTATCCAACAGTGTGCATGGCAAACGAAAAAGGTTCGAAGAAGACTTATAACTACTTGGACCTACTTGAAATATATGTGAAGCACTTGCCTAAAAAGTTACATTACCTTGCTTGGTCTTTCAAAGTGAATTGCCTACTCTAAAATGGTAGTGTTGCCTAAAAACAATATGACAATAATATATATCCTAAAATAGAAAAATTGAGTTACCCGCCATTTGCCATATTCTCCCGAAGCCTTCCCGTCCTTCTTGATAACTTTGGAAACTAAATCTGAATTCTAAACTGAAACCTTTGGTACCAAGTTCGGGATTGGCTCATTAACATCCAGAGAGTCTAGGTACAACAACTGCGTAAAGACAAGGAAAAGGAACACAAAGTTTAAGTTAGCTAATGATTGCAAAAAAATAAAAAAAAGGTAAACAATAGATGCTTAAAAAAACAAAACAACTTGAAGCACTTACAACAAGGTGGAAAACACAACAACAAACGGCCTTCTTGTTGCCACGCCCCGAAGTGAACGCAAGCTTTAGTTGATCAACAACAAACTGGCATATGTTGGTTTCCGTTATTCCATTGACATCCATGACCGCCAGGAAGCTTTTTAGGGAAATACTTAAACTCGTTGAAGGCGCAAGGAAGCACGAAAAAACAAGAGCTGTCCAAGCGCGAACAAAGTCATCATCATAAGATCCTCCCATGTCTATGATCATATTGCACCATTCTATGAGAGTTGGGGAGTTCTTGGATGTAATGTTGTAAATACTGTAAATTGCCTTTGTGATTTCAGGCCGATTCTCAAAGCACACTTTCCTACCCCTATTTGGCAAACCCCATATCCTACGAACACTTGCGGCATCTAAAGGAATCTTCCCCCTTTCTGGAATGACTATCTGCGAAATCTCAGGGTCATAATGCTTCATTATCCACTGGCTAAGATCTCCGGGCATGCTACTCGCAGCAAGGTCCAGAATGCCACCAAATTCTTTTCCAATGATGACACCCTTTTGGTTAGGAACCAAGTCCTTGTTTAACTTGAAGAGCCTTGCAGGGGATGCCCTATTCCTACGACCCTATTGCACATGAGGAAAAAACAGAAAAAAGGAATTAGCAAAGGAAAAAATGTTCATCACAACATAGGCAACTTAGGCAGCATTGTTGGGCAACTGCTTAGTGAAACTGAGGCAACTATGCAAATACCTCAGTTCCTCCCGTCTTCTGGCGTTTTGCTTTTGGAGGTTGGTCGACATCTGCACCTTCGACATTTGTATTCTCAGCATCTGCAGCTTGGCTCTCGTTACTATTCTCGTTACTAATTATATCATCAGGACGCTTCCCCCGTGCAATAACTACTTTAGTCCTCTGATGCTTGTACCCAGTTATTGGTGCACTGCTCCGTCACTGGAAGATGGAAACCACATAAATCAATAAAAAAATGGAAAACAAACTCTGTTATGTACAGGAAGAACATAAAACTTCCTGAGCATGTGCACACCTGTGTTTGATGCTCTTCATTTGCATGAGATGCAAGGTCATCATGACTTGATCCAGCAGGTCCATCCTATTTTGACTTATGACTTGTCCCAACCATCTATTTTCTGTTGTATATTTAAAGGACAAACAGTGAGATTCATCATAAAAACAGAAAAATGATTCTGAAAGAACTCTATATCATCCAACAAATTCGTTTGACTAAATTCTTACTAAACTAAGCAAACAGCAATTTACAAAAAGTGGACAATGAAAAGGGTTGTAAACTATCTGATTTTCACTATGTTACAGCTGTCCTACAATTGGCCCTATTACCCTCCCTCTACATGTCCTATAAAATCTGAAACAAATCAAGCCACCTAAAACAAAACCGCTGAATGACTTCTCATGAAGTGCTTAAAACTGTCCTACAATTAGCCCTATTACCCTCCCTCTACTGGATTACTTCCTACCTCATGCACACACAAAACATCACATGTACGTTTTCCTTTGCTAAATCATTACTGTCCTGCAGTAAATCAAAGAACACTGGCTAAACACATGCATAGGCAACACATGAACCATAGCAGGCAAATCACTCACAAAACAGGGGCAACATCAACATGGAAGAAGCATTACTGTCCTCAAAACCACTGGCTAAAACACATGCATAGGCAACACATGAACCATATCAGGCAAATCACTCACGAAACTGGGGCAACATCGACATGGAAGAAACATTACTCTCCTACACTAAATCAAAAACACTGTCAAAAACACATGCGTAGGCAACACATAACCATGTCAGGCAAGTCAATCACCAATCAGGAGCAACCTACCTCAGCATCTACAGCACCAAAAAACATCGCCTAATCTACAACCTTCATGAGCATCCTAACCCCAACACACAAGTCAAAATCTACAGCACCAAGGCTTGCCTTTGAATCCTAGTTCACCAGAAGCCTAAGAACACCAAATGCCCCATGTCGTCGTCCGTCCTAAAATTAACGAGTGCTTCATCCACTCTACCATCTTCTAGTCGATTTCATCAAACGTGGAGGAGCGCATCGACCCACCATGATTCGACACCTCTGCAACAACCGCACGGCGGCCGCACGTGTGTCGTTTCTCCTCTGCCGCGGCAGAGCGCGTCGATTTGGACAACCTAAACGCGGAGGAGCGAAAGAGATCGATGGGCTTACCAGGGATTTGTTGGCCGCGATTTTGCCCCTCTACGCCAACCAAACAGCGATCGCGCGCGCCGTTCCTCCTCTGTCGCGTCTCCGGTACTGCTGCTCCTTCCGCCGCGGCCTGCCGCTACCACACAACAAGGTGATTCTGCAGCGCGAACAACATGGTGAAGGCGCGCGCGTCGTCCCTTCTCGGTCGTGTCTCCGGCGCTGCACCGCCTTCCTTCACGCCGCGCATGCTATCCCTCCCTCACTCCAGCGGAAGATGGCCGCCGAATCGCCGCCACGCCACCGACTGCTCTGGATTTGGGGGATTGGAAGTGGAAGGAAAGGGGATCCGCTCCGCTGCGCTCGGCAGCAGTTTCGAAATGGGAGGAACGGAAGTGGGGAGGCGAGACGCGACCGCTCTGAGCACCCAATGGGTCTTGACCATGACGCCACGACCAGGGGACACCTGGCACACGCATCGATAAGTGGCGGTTTCCACCTGAAACGCGCGCGGCCGCGAGATGGGGATCGGACGGCGCGCGAGCGCGTGTGCTCTGTAAGACAAGGGAGCACACGACCACTTTTTAGGTTTTGGGAAAGTTGTTATACGCAAGCTGTCTTTGGAAGCAACTGCTACACAACCCATCTGTCTGGTTCTGTCTTTCAAGATCTGTCTGGTTCTGCCTTTCAAAATTTGTCAAGACATGTATCACTGATGCGGACTGCAGTTCTACCACTTCCCTTTCATCTTTCTTATGATTTCGAGGTACATAGCATACGTAAGGTTGGCGGATGGGAGAGGATCCTATTGTCGGCCTGATGCATGCATGCTTCTGATTAGATGCAAGTTTAGCGAGATATTACATGGTAGTGAAGCCTACTATTCAGGGTATATATGTGAGAAAAGTATACTTCTCGTCCCTCAATTCTTCACAGAGTTTAGATTTAGTCCCTCAACTACGAAACCGGATAATTTGCACAACAAACTTTTAATACCGGACAAATTTCGTCCCTTGTATTAGCAGACCAGGTTTCACTGCTGACTTGGCATGGATTTTGACTGGTTTGAGTGGTCCACGCCAACATGGCAAAGGAGCCAGCAAATCGCTCCTCACGTTGGCAAATTAGCTTGCGCTGGCAGCGGTGCTCTGGAATCTGGACGAGGCGGGTGCTAGCGGGGAGAGGTTGCGCCATGCCTTGGAGCAAGCTGGGGTGTCTGCGCGTCTGGGAAAGCAAGCACGGGCACGCGGGGTGGCCGAAGCTTCGCCGGCGACGACGGGCGGCGGGAATCGAGCTAGATGGCACGGGGAGGCTTAGATAGATCGGAGAAACAACTAGGGGCTCACCTATAGCACGTATGCGTACTCAGACGTGACGCATAAGCACCTGAGCGATGGTTGCGTCGGCGGCACGGTAGCGGAGCACGGGCTCGTAGCGGGGTGAGCTCGTGGATGAGGGGCTTCTTGGGGAGGACACGTGAGGCTTAGGTAGGACCACGGGGAGCTTAGGAACCCGACAAGAAGAACCGGAGCTTGCAGGAGGGGGAGATCACAGCGCGACGACAGTCACGGAAGTCGAGGAAGACGATTTGGGCATAAGCAATTTAGGGCCTCCGGCGTTGCTTCCTTTGGTGTGGTTTACTACAACGGTGAGGTGGAGCGCCTGCACATGGCAAGTCGTGGAGAAGGCCTATGCCGCTGCGGGCAACCTGTGCTGCTCCCGACAAGCTGCAGCACGATTCCCTCCTGGTGGAGCAGCAACAGGGAAACCCAGCCGGCACATAGAGACATGTGTGTTGTAGAATCCCCTTAAGTGCTAGCTCGGCGTCATCACCACTGGCATCCTGGCATGCCACCACAGCACTTGTGCAGCCGGTGCACTATAAGTGCTCGTTGAAATGCCCATTAGAGAGAGAGGGAAGAAGAGATAGGATCAGTATGACAGAGAAATACGGCCACTTGGACTATGACCGGTCAAAAACATGCCAAGTCAGCTCAGAAACCGCTTTAGTTGTGTCGAGAGAAAAAAATTGTCCGGTATTGAAAGTTTGAGGTGCAAATTGCCTGGTTTCCTAGTTGAGGGACTAAATCCAGACTCCGTCAAGAGTTGACGCACGAAAAGTATACTTTTCTCTATATATTTCCCCCAAGTCACCCACAGGTCAAATCTCATCAATATCACCCGATACTACCACGATAGACAAAGACGGCAACGGGCAGTGTGCCTGTATCAGACAGCAACTCTGAGACAAAGCGAGGTCTCAATCGAGCTACATGACTAGTTATGACATCTCAAGGGAGTTTGGTAATTCTCACGGAGCAGATGTGTAATGTTGCGCAAGGGCGCAACTTGCAGAAACGTTGGAGCACGCCGATTGTGCCCAGGTATAGAGTCCACTCGGGTTGGCGACATGGATGGATAGGGAGACCTCGCTTTCGAAGCTTCGAGTGCACGGCTCGCACCCATCTTCCATTGCGCCCGTTTGCCATGGCAGCTCGAACGTCTCGGCCCATGTCTCATCTAGCTCCTTCATCAAGTTGAGGGGGCTTACACTAAAATATATATATATATATACATACATACATATATATCAAGTTGAGGGGGTTGAGAGGAACAGCCGAACAGTCGAAGGCGATCACAATCTATTGAAAGCACAAGTGCTCCCTGGGTGACTTTGGTAATTAGTGTCAACATATCTCTTGTTGGACTAATGCTTCTACCTAGTATGTTTCAGATAAGTTCAACAATGGAGTGGCATGGACTAGAGGATGTGGAACCTCTTCAAGATGCTAAGGACAAAGGATTGGCTCAAGCTCAAAGCTCAGGACCCTACATTTTCTATTTTAGTGATCCAAGATCACATTGAGTCCATAGGAAAGCCAATACTATTAAGAGGGGATGAGGTGTTACTTAATGGATTGCTTGCTCAAAGTGCTTAGTGATATGCTCCAAAGCCCTCAACCACTTTCTCACATCCACATATGTCCCAAACCAAAAGTCAAACTCGGCGCCGCCGAAATTTTCTATCCGGCGCCACCGAGTTCTCTTGACATAGCCACTACCAGTAACCCTAGTCTTTTTGGTCTCACCAATAGGGATCTCGGTATCACCGAGATGGGATTGCAAACTATCTGTTGCCTATTGCAATAATTTCGGTCCCACCGAGATTGAAATGCAAACACTCTGGTGCCCTTTCGTAATGTTTTGATCCAACCGAGATGAGCGAATCGGTCCCACCGAGTTTGCCTGACCAACTCTCTGTTTGTCTATTACCAAAATCGGTCTCACCAAGTTTGTATAATCGGTCTCACCAAGATTATGTTATGCCCTAACCCTAACGAAACCGGTCTCACCGAGTTGACGTGTCGGTCCCACCGAAAATCCTAACGGTCACATTATGAACTAAATCGGTCTGACCGAGTTTCATGATTCGGTCCCATCGAGTTTGGTAAATTGTGTGTAATGGTTAGATTTTGTGTGGAGGCTATATATACCCCTCCACCCACTCTTCATTCGTGGAGAGAGCCATCAGAACATGCCTACACTTCCAACATATATTTTCTGAGAGAGAACCACCTACAGTTGTGTTGAGGTCAAGATATTCCATTCCAACCACATAAATCTTGATCTCTAGCCTTCCCCAAGTTGCTTTCCACTCAAATCATCTTTCCACCAAATCCAATCCTATAAGAGATAATTGAGTGTTGGGGAGACTATCATTCGAAGCACAAGAGCAAGGAGTTCATCATCAACACACCATTTGTTACCTCTTGGAGAGTGGTGTCTCCTAGATTGGTTAGGTGTCGCTTGGGAGCCTCCGTCAAGATTGTGGAGTTGAACCAAGGAGTTTGTAAGGGCAAGGAGATCACCTACTTCGTGAAGATCTACCCTAGTGAGGCAAGTCCTTCGTGGGCGACGGCCATGGTGGGATAGACAAGGTTGCTTCTTCGTGGACCCTTCGTGGGTGGAGCCCTCCGTGGACTCGCGCAACCGTTACCCTTCGTGGGTTGAAGTCTCCATCAATGTGGATGTACGATAGCACAACCTATCAGAACCACGGATAAAAAATCTCCGTGTCTCCAAATTGCGTTTGCACACTCCAATCCCATCCCTTTATATTCTTGCAACTTGCATGCTTTACTTTCCGCTGCTCATATACTCTTGTCATGCTTGCTTGATATGTATTGTGAATATTTAAACTTGTGCTAAAACTCCACATCAACTTAAGGAAATTAAAAACTGCAACTTTTCTTCTTAGAGTCTATTCACCCCCCCCCCCTCTAGACACTTCTTCTCGATCTTTTCAATTGGTATGAGAGCTTTGGTCTCCATTGCTTTGGTTTAATCACCATTGGAGGATGGATGAGTCTATGTTGGGGAGTCTTAGACGTAGAGTGCCTATTCTTGATGGAGAGTTCTTTCATGAGTGGAAAAATGAGACGCTTGAGATTTTTAATGAATATCATTTGAACAAGTACATTACTAGCCCTTGTGCACCTCATGTTGATCCTTTGCATCCTACCCTTGATGAGTCTATCGACATAATCCGCAACCTTAGAATTGTTAATCTTATCACTAGAGGCTTGCCTAGAAACTTGATTGGATGTTTGCCTACTCTTGATTGTTCCTACACTATATGGAGATTTCTTGAGGAAAGATTTCCAAACTATTCCTTGCAAAACTTAGATGAAATTCTTCATGAGTCTATTGCCTTGAGTAAGATGAATTCTAGTGATCCTAAGTTTGGTGATTGTCTATTTGAGCTTACCAATCTCATGCGTGCCAAAGGAGATGTTGGAATCATTAGCAATATCATATCCGAAGCTATTAGAATTCATAAAGATGACTATTGTGATGATCATTTATCTAATGAATTACCCTCTCTAGGAATTGATCAAATACAAGACGATGTTGAACATGGATACTATGATGAGGATGATAATAGTGACTATGATCTTGACGATGCGATGAGACACTTTGGTCTTATGGTTAATTTTCGCGGCCACATGGCTGGAGGAAAGGAATGGGTCCTTGATAGTGGATGTACTGATCATATGACCGGAGACAAAGATATGTTTCATGAGCTTGCATAAAACGACGGCCCTCAAAAGTATGTCACTTTTGGTGATAACTCAAAGGGTAAGGTGGTTGGCCTCGGTAAGGTGGACATCTCACATGATAACTCCATACAAAACGACATGCTCGTTGAATCTCTTGGGTACAATTTACTTTCAATATCTAGACTTGCTGATTTCGTTTTCAATGTCCTATTTACTGAAATAGATTGCCAAGTGTTTTAAAGGGACAATCATAAAATGGTCTTTACTGGTATACGTAGAGGTGATCTTTACATTGTTGATTTCACTAAAAAGGCTCAACCTAGAACTTGCTTAATTGCTAAATCTTCTAAAGGTTGGTTGTGGCATAGAAGGCTAGGTCATGTGGGCATGCGAAATCTTGATAAACTTATTAAAGGTGATCATATCCTTGGAGTAAAATATGTTATATTTGACAAGGATAGACTTTGTAGTGCTTGTCAAGCAGGAAAACAAGTTGGAGGGAGTCACCCCGTGAAGAACATCATGACCATGAGAAGACCACTCGAGCTACTTCATATGGATCTCTTTGGTCCCAATGCCTACAAGAGTCTCGGTGGTAACTCATTTGGTCTAGTCATAGTCGATGATTTTTCAAGATTTACGTGGGTGTTCTTTCTTGATGACAAATCGCAGGTCCAAAATATCTTCAAAAACTTCGCTAGAAAGGCCCAAAATCAATTTGAAGTGAAGATCAAGAAGGTTCGGAGCGACAACGGAACGGAGTTGAAGAACGCAAATGTGGATACATTTCTTGACGGAGAGGGGATTTCACACGAGTTCTCAGCCACGTACACACCTCAACAAAATGGAGTTTTTGAGAGGAAGAACCAGACTCTATTGAGATGGCAAGAACGATGCTTGATGAGTACAAGACTCCAAAACACTTTTGGGTGGAAGCGGTTGAGACAGCTTGTCATGCAACAAAGCGCTTGTATCTTCACAAGCTACTCGGCAAGACGACATATGAGCTCCTCACCGGTAACAAACCCCAAGTTGGATACTTTCGAGTATTCGGCTCAAAGTGCTAAACTCTTGATAAGCATCATCGTTCTAAATTTGCTCCTAAATCTCATGAAGGTTTCCTACTTGGTTATGGCTCAAACTCTCACACTTACCGTGTCTACAACAATTTCACCCGAAAGGTTGAAGAGATGGTAGATGTGAAGTTTGATGAATCTAACGGCTCGCAAGCAGAGCAATTGCCAATTGATGTAGGAGACAAAGACCCTTCGGAAGCAATCCAAGACTTGTATATTGGCAAGGTTCGTCCAACGAAGGTGAAGGAGAATACCTCGTTTGTCCAAGTGGAAGCTTCTACCTCACGACAAGGTGAACCAAGAGTTGATACGGAGGCATCCACAAGTGGGACACACCAAGACGAAGAAAACGAGGAAGTACACCAAGATAAACATCAACAACCTCCTTCTCCACCATGACAAGAGAACGACAACGTCAACAATGAAGAAGGCCAAGATGAAGAAGATGTTCCACCCCGATCAAAGCAAAAGCTCCCACGAGTTCTAGCAAGAGTCGCCAAAGACCATCCCGTCGAGCAAATCTATAATGATATCCAAACCGGGAGAATCACTTGCTCTAAAACTCGTCTGGCTAATTTTTGTGAACATTATTCATTCATCTCTAGCATTGAACCTATGAAGGTTGAAGAAGCACTGCAAGATCCGGATTGGATAAACGCCATGCATGAAGAGCTACACAACTTTGAGACAAATCAAGTGTGGACATTGGTCGAGAAGCCCGACAACAACCACAACATCATTGGTACCAAATGGGTGTTTCACAACAAGCAAGATGAAGATGGACAAGTAGTTCGCAACAAAGCATGTCTCGTCGCCCAAGGCTACACTCAAGTCGAAGGTATGGACTGTGGTGAGACATATGCCCCCGTTGCTAGACTTGAGTCCATTCGCATCTTACTTGCTTATGCTAATCATCATGATATCACCTTGTACCAAATTGACATTAAAAGTGCTTTTCTAAATGGTGAAATTGAGGAGGAAGGTTATGTTAAGCAACCTCCCGGCTTTGTCAATCCTAAGAAACCTAATCATGTTTACAAACTTCACAAAGCTCTTTATGGTCTTAAACAAGCTCCTAGAGCATGGTATAAACGTTTGACCAAGTTCCTTATTGAAAAAGGCTTTGAAATTGGAAAAATAGATTCTACTCTTTTTACTAAAAGGGTTAATGGAGAACTATTTGTGTGCCAAATTTATGTTGATGATATTATATTTGGCTCGACTAACCCTCATTTTAGTGAGAAGTTTGGAAAGCTAATTTCGGAGAAGTTTGAGATGTCTATGATGATTGAACTCAAATTCTTTCTCGGTTTGCAAATCAAGCAAACTAAGGAAGGTACCTTTGTCTCTCAAACAAAGTACACCAAGGACTTATTCAAGAAGCTCAATATGCAAGAATGCAAAGGTATGACTACACCCATGCCTACTAGTGGACATCTTTATTTGACCAAGGATGGTGAATCGGTCGATCAAAAGGTTTACCGCTCCATGATTGGTTCATTGTTATATCTTTGTGACTCTCGTCCCGATATTATGCTAAGTGTGTGCATGTGTGCACGATATCAAGCGGCCCCTAAAGAATGCCATCTTAAGGCTGTGAAAAGGATAGTGAGATACTTAATGCACACACCAAATTTTGGCATTTGGTATCCTAAGAGGTCGTCTTTTGATCTTGTTGGCTATTCCGACTCAGACTATGCCGGAGACAAGGTTGATAGAAAGTCCACTTCGGGTACTTGTCAATTTCTTGGTAGATCTCTTATGTCTTGGTCCTCCAAGAAACAAAACTTGGTATCCTTATCCACCGCCAAAGCGGAATACATTGCCGCTGGTTCATGTTGTGCTCAACTACTTTGGATGACCCAAACTCTTAAGGATTATGGGATATGTGTGAAACATGTTCCATTGCTTTGTGACAATGGAAGTGTTATTAAGATTGCTCACAATCCCGTGCAACATTCTCAAACTAAGCATATTGAAGTTCGTCATCATTTCATTCGAGATCATGTTGCTAAAGGAGACATTAATCTTAAGCATGTTCGTACCGATAAGCAATTGGCGGATATATTCACCAAACCGCTTGATGCGAAAGTCTTTTGTCGTTTGAGAGGTGAATTGAACATCATTGATGCTTCAAACTTGGAGTAGGAACTCCATTTGGATACATGCAAGGCATGAGCCATTGACTAATCCTTGATATTTCTTTCATGATGCTATTTATATGTCTTGGATATATTTGCACCCTTGCATGCTATCTAACCCTTGTAGGTACTTGGATGAATCTAAATCTATGAGATTGCAACCCATTCACATCTTGAGCAATTTCTACACCACCAAGTCCCTACATAATGGTGGTTGAAGTCAAGGAAGCACGAAACCCTTCAAACATATCCTTTGACAAATTCTATATTAAATTTTATGATTGTCATCTTGGATATAGAAGTGCTCTTCCTTGCAAGACTAACCCATGTAGGTAGATGAACTCAAATTCCAAGTGGTGCTCCCAATTTTTGATAAGCTACATCAATCTCGAGCAACTCACACAAGTTCAACTACATGATCAAGATTAACACCACCACCCAAGGTATGTTATTCCATCTTAGAGAAGCTTTGTTCCAAGTCATGGGTCAAAGCAACTCAACAAGATGTGAATACATCAAGATGCTTAAACGAAAAATGGTAACCCCATTTTGAGCTTAAACGATGAGTATGACCTATGATCAAGTGACCTCACTTGACTCCTAAGTTAATATACTCTAACATAGGTGATTTTATCGCCGACCAATTCTAGATGAAGTTCTCTTGTGTTTCTCCGTGCTCTTTCATTTGTCTCATGCATATTTGTTTCCTCTTTCATAAAAAAACTTCATCTAGATTTTCTTTTCGTTTTTGTTCTGCATTCCCTGCATCCAATGCATTGCAGACCTTTTAGTTAATTCCTTGCAAATCCTCGTGAGATCTTATTTGCCTAGTGAGCTGAGGTGACGAGTGTTTTCACTGTGATGAACTCGGTCACACCGGTTTGTTTTCTTCGGTCCAACCGAATTCTTTCGGTGCCACCGAAGCACACAACTCGATGCTACCGATTTCACTACAGAAAAGACAGCTTGCCACTTGTTCTTGTATTCTTTTTACTCCAGCTCCACTCAATGATTCTTGTCCTCTACTAGCATCACATTCGACTTGCTACTCTGCTCTGTGACTCAAGGACCAAACCCATTTGAAACAAAAATCCAGAAGAACCCTTCTTGGAAATTGATGCCAAAGGGGGAGAGAGAGATCACATCAAAGCTTAATCATTTTTATAAAGGGAGAGAATGCTCAGGGGAAGAGTGTAGAAACCCTAGATGCTTGGCGTTCAAGAGGAGAGAAGTCACATGTCTTTAAGAGGGGAAAGAAATGTTCATATTTGACTGTTTGCATTAGCTCTGTTTCTTGTCTTTGCTCTGATTTTCTGTTCCCTATCTTCTCCCAGTATCCCATGCTAGAATCAGGGGGAGCAAGACATCTAAGGGAAGGAAATTCTTGAATTCATTGCACATCTTTACCTTTAGGGACATGTCTATATCCAATAGAGTACTCAGTACTCACTCTCTACATGTCATCCCAGTCTTGGCACTATTGTGGTTTCTTTTGTTTGCTCTGGCTAGTAGGTGTATCTATGTTATCTAACCTTGTTTACTCATGTTCATTCCTTCCTAAGCCAACTCAAGACCACAAGGTAAGTATATGCATCACAGTCATGTGTATGAGGATTTCTTGCTGTTGTACATACTGTTTGCAAGAGTGACTCATGAGCATGAAGGTACATTTCCTATATTCACATCATTTGCTCTGATGCATATAGCCAAGATACATGTAACTCATTGCTTGCTCTGCCATGATTATGCACTCATATGCTCTTATGTTCCATATTCACATGATTGCATACATGTAGGGGGAGCCTATGCATGTTACATGTCTTTCCAAAGCTTTACTTGTTATTCTCTATATCCTTATCTAAAGCTTTGATGTATGTTGTCATCAATTACCAAAAAGGGGGAGATTGAAAGCACAAGTGCTCCCTGGGTGATTTTGGTAATTAATGTCAACATATCTCTTGTTGGACTAATGCTTCTACCTAGTATGTTTCAGATAAGTTCAACAATGGAGTGGCATGGACTAGAGGATGTGGAACCTCTTCAAGATGTTGAGGACAAAGGATTGGCTCAAGCTCAAAGCTCAGGACTCTACATTTTCTATTTTAGTGATCCAAGATCACATTGAGTCCATAGGAAAGTCAATACTATTAAGAGGGGATGAGGTGTTGATTAATGGATTGCTTGCTCAAAGTGCTTAGTGATATGCTCCAAAGCCCTCAGCCACTTTCTCACATCCACATATATCCCAAACCAAAAGTCAAACTCGGTGCCACTGAAATTTTCTATCCGGCGCCACCGAGTTCTCTTGACATAGCCACTACGAGTAACCCTAGTCTTTTCGGTCTCACCGATAGGGATCTCAGTATCACCGAGATGGGATTGCAAACTATCTGTTGCCTATTGCAATAATTTCGGTCTCACCGAAATATGCAATCGGTCCCACCGAGATTGCAATGCAAACACTCTGGTTCCCTTTCGTAATGTTTTGGTCCAACCGAGATGAGCGAATCGGTCCCACCGAGTTTGCCTGACCAACTCTTTGTTTGTCTATTACCAAAATCGGTCTCACCGAGTTTGTGTAATCGGTCTCACCAAGATTACGTTATGCCCTAACCCTAACGAAATCGGTCTCACCGAGTTGACGTGTCGGTCCCATCAAAAATCCTAACGGTCACATTATGAACTAAATCGGTCTGGCCGAGTATCACGATTCGGTCCCATCGAGTGTGGTAATTATGTGTAACGGTTAGATTTTGTGTGGAGGCTATATATACTCCTCCACCCACTCTTCATTCATGGAGAGAGCCATCAGAACATGCCTACACTTCCAACATATATTTTCTGAGAGAGGACCACCTACACTTGTGTTGAGGTCAAGATATTCCATTCCAACCACATAAATCTTGATCTCTAGCCTTCCCCAAGTTGCTTTCCACTCAAATCATCTTTTCACAAAATCCAATCCTATGAGAGAGAGTTGAGTGTTGGGTAGACTATCATTTGAAGCACAAGAGCAAGAAGTTCATCATCAACACACCATTTGTTACCTCTTGGAGAGTGGTGTCTCCTAGATTGGTTAGGTGTCACTTGGTAGCCTCCGTCAAGTTTGTGGAGTTGAATCAAGGAGTTTGTAAGGGCAAGGAGATCACCTACTTCGTGAAGATCTACCCTAGTGAGGCAAGTCCTTCGTGGGCGATGGCCATGGTGGGATGGACAAGGTTGCTTCTTCGTGGAACCTTCGTGAGTGGAGCCCTCCATGGACTTGCACAACCGTTACCCTTTGTGGGTTGAAGTCTCCATCAACGTGGATGTACGATAACACCACCTATCAGAACCACGGATAGAAAATCTCCGTGTCTCCAAATTGCGTTTGCACACTCTAATCCCATCCATTTATATTCTTGCAACTTGCATGCTTTACTTTCCGCTGCTCATATACTCTTGTCATGCTTGCTTGATATGTATTGTGAATGTTTAAACTTGTGCTAAAACTCCACATCAACTTAAGGAAATTAAAAACTGCAACTTTTTTTCTTAGAGTCTATTCACCCCCCCCCCCCTCATAGACACCTCTTCTCGATCCTTTCATCTGTCGATCTCGGTTATGCACTCCAGCCAATGCAAGCCGAACAGGTCATCAGTGAGTTTTTTTTGTTGAGAAAACACTGAACTGGTACCAATATGCGCCAAGTAGTGTGCAACCTTTTTTTAGGGGTGCCAAATAGTGTGCAACTCGTACTGGGCGCAAATTCTATTTAGCCCTCGTGGCGCCGGTTCTTGTTTTTCCGGCTTTTTCCTTCATTTTTTCATTTTTTTCTCATTTTTTTATTTTTGTGATTTTCATTTTCATTTATTTCTATGATTTCTTTTTCAGATCCGAGGAAATTTTGAAATTCTTACACCTTGTTCAACTTCATGAACATTTTTCAAATGTGCGAATTTTCTAAATTCATGAACTTCATTTTATTGTGTGAACTTTTTCAAATCCCAGAATTTTTTCAATGTCGTGAGCTTAAATCTGCTAACATTTTCAAATCTACGGATGTTTTTCAAATGAGCATTCTTTATAATTTGTGTTTTTTCAAATGAGGAAACTTTTTTATAAAATTCATGAACATTTTCAATGTCGCAAACAATTTTTTATTTTTGTGATTTAGAAAATTATATGAACCTTTTCCATGGCTAGAGATCGTGGTCAGCGGTCATGGTCAGTGGTCATCGTCATAGTCCACCACCAACCCTATTTGGCGCCTTAAGCGCCAAATAAAAGGTTACTTACAACTGAAGCACCCCCTCCCCTATAAGACTCCATCTTGTTTAGTTTTTTTAGAAGCCCATCTGGTTTCGAGAAGCTTCCAGAAGCTGCCAAACCGTTTTTATGTGTTTTGATTTTCATGTTTTCTCATTGCTGCTCGTTTTCTTGCTTTTACTTCCTTTTCCTTTACTTCTTTTACTTTTTTCATTTTCTTTTTCTAAATGTGTGATTTTTCAAATTCTTGGACTATTTTCTTTAATTCGTGAACTTTCCCAAATTCATGAACATTTTTTTCAAATTTATGAACTTTTCATCAAACTCATGAAATTTTTACAAATTCAAAAACCTTTTCAACTTCTTCAAATCTGTAAACTCTCAAATCCGCGAGGCTACATCATCAAGTTGAGGGGTGGAGAAGAACAGCTGATCAGGCAAAGGCAAATCACGATCGGTCGATCTCGGCTATGCACTCGAGCCTATGCAAGTCGAATAGGTTATCACTGAACTATTTTTTTCCTTTGTTTTTAGAAAACGCTGAACTAGCACCAATATGTGCCAAATAGTATGCAACTGATATAAGGCGCATATCCTATTTAGCGCTCATGTGTCCTTTGTGTTTGGCCGGCCCCTATAACCTTCTATGGTTTCGGTTTTAGGAAGCTACTAGATGTTTCCCGTTTGCCTTTTTTAACTTTTTCAGCAAGGGTTTTTCTACCTTTTCTGTTTTACATTTTTTCCTCATATTTTTTATTTTTTTAGCAATCGCTCAAATGCGTGGGCATTTTAAAATTTGTAAATATTTTAGAATTCATGAACACTTTTTAAATATGTGATTCAAAAAATCATGAATTTTATTTTAATGCGTGAACTTTTTGAAAATCCTGATTTTTTTTCAAATTCATAAAATTGTATAAATCCGTCGACCTTTTCAAGGCTGTGAATATTTTTGAACATGCGAATTTTTTGAAATGCATGAGTATTTCCCCAAATGTACGAACTTTTTTCAATGCCTGAACTTTCATGGACAGTTTTCAAACACGTGAACAATTTTCCAACTTGCAACAATTTTTTTTAATTTTATGACTTTTTAATTTATTTGAACCTTTTCCACCGTAAGAGTTCGTGCTCAATGACCAATGTACACGTGCCTAGGAAGCCGAGTTACATATTGTAATGGGCTGGCCCATCTAGCACGACGTGACAGAGAACACAAGGAAGGGAAGGGAATTAAAATTGCACACAAGGATTCCTGAGATGCATGCATAATTAAAGGAGTTGCGCCAATTTAAGGAATGAAGATGAAATGATATACGGTGAGGCTAATTAAATCAAGAATCTTAAGACTCCGATGCAATTAAAGGAGGCGCGCTAATTAATCTGATGAACATGCAACAATATATGCTGGGCTATTTTTTTTACCAGAAACTATAGAACAATAGTTCTACTGTATTGTATTAATAATAATTAAAATTACAGAGGTCCAGCACATATAAAGTCAACCGGCACCCTCTCTAGGGAAATTAAAATACATCAATTACAAGTGTACTCCAACCCAATTTTGATCTTGTCTGCTATATCTGGTTTTTGCACTGAGTTGCACTGTCCAAAGGCCCTCTTTCATATAGTGGTTCTATCCTTGACGATGTGGAGGTGCTGCCCTAAAAATATTGTCATTCTTGACTGACTAGGAAGCCCAGCATGCCATGATGATGATGTCTACAGCAATGCCTTTGGGCAATTCAACACATGCAGACTGAATCTCATCAAATGTTGAAATTCCTCTCTTCTTGAAAGGGGTAATATGATACCAGCAATGGAAAATGAAGTTACAGTTCCAGAAGAGGTGGATTGATGTTTCCTTAGTCCCTTCAGCACAGAGTGCACAATCGTAACTGTCAAGATACATGGTTTTGCGGTGTAGCAAATTCCTGGTATTAACTCTATCATGTAGCAGCAGCGAGAAAAAAAGACTTTGTGCCTTAGTCTGCATGAAGTGCTCCATATATGTGAAAAGATTTGATGTGCCTTGTTGTTGTCTATCAACATATTATACATGAGCTTAGGATGGAAATTGTTGTTGGTCCAGGGACAGGTCCAACTATGTGGGTTCTGCTGAATCTGTCTTTCATACATATAAGCTTGAAGTGCATTGAATTGCTAGTAGGCTTGTAGGGACAAGGGCCCGTGAAACAGATTTTCCATCTATTTTGAGTAATTGTGACCTGATGCAATGTGATGTATTTGGAGATGGAAAATGAAAAGAGCGCTGGGTACTTAGAGTGGAGTGGTTGATCCCACCAAGAGTCGGTCCAAAATAAGGCAGTGTCTCCTCTATCAGCCTTGTATCTAGCAAACTATTTGAAGGTGGGGAGGAGTTTTAGCAGGCATTTCCACCAAAATGATCCCATCATTTTATCCCCTGGCAAAGCAGTCGAATAGTATGGTTCCCAAATGATGTTTACCCAAGGTATATCGTCCTTGTTATAAAAAATACGCAACAATTTCACAAGGAGAGCCTGGTTGTGAGTACTAATGTCTAGTACCCCTAAACCCCCTTGATCTTTAGATTTGCAAACTCTGTCCCAAGCAATCAGTGCTTGACCTCTGTCCCAAGCAAGCATATGTTGGGCTAATTAAATGGATAACTGAGTGCATGCATAATTAGAGGAGGAACATACACGTTGTATGATGGGGTTAAGCTATAAATAAAAGGGGATTATGAATATTAACCAAAAAAAGGCTTTCGCCCAGTTTTATATAAAGCAAGCCCCTGAATACAACAAAGTACTAGAACAAGTCCAACACAACACACACATCAAACAACAACAACAACAACAACAACAATAACACACATACATACTACTGGGGCACCAAACGATAACACATAGTTAAGACACGGGATCCCTCCTCCCCCCGGTTGCCAAAGCGGCAAGCAGAGGGGAGACGGATACACAGGCTCCTCGATGAATCCTGAAGGGGGGTGACTAGCCTAACCGCTGAGGGGAAGGGGAGAAAATGCTTGGAGAAAAAGTCACGTCTATCTCAAATGAAATACATGCGTATTTATTAAATGGGTGGACAATTTTTGAGTTAAAATAAAATTTTGAAAATGTGTGATTTTTTTATAAATGGATGTATACATTTTAAAAAATGCATGACTGCTTTTTAAATACCTATTTTACAACCATGCGAATACTTATTTAGTTACATGATTTATAAAAACACATTCAATTTTAAAAACATACATGAATACTTTTTAAAAATATTTGATTTTTAATAAAATTAGATGAATAGTATTACCATATTGTAACCCAAAATGCACTCGTTTTTAAAGACATAAAACAAAAAATACCAAAACCAAAACTAAATAAAAAAAAGAAACCAAACTATTGTGGGCCCGGCGGGCATGGCCGGCGACTCTCCCACCCAGTTTATAAAAACACCCTAGATCGGCGGTTGCCTTCTTTCCGGGAAAATCCTATGCGCCGCTCATTGCGTCAAAATGTCGACAGAACGCACAGGCAATACCCCGCATTGCTAGCAATGGGCCGGCCCATTAAACCAGAGCTAGACATCCGGTTTTGGGAAGCCTCTAGAAGGTTCCCTGAACCATTTTTTCTTGTTTTTACCGTTTTTCCTGTTACTTCTTGGGTTTTTTCGTTTTTCTTTTCTCTGTTTTTCTGTTTTGTTTTCTTCTTCTTTTTCTGGTTTCTGTTTTTTTCCTTTTTTGTTTCTTTCGAAAATTGTTCAGAAAGTCCAAAATTTGTTCGTGTTTCTAAAAAAGTTCCAAATTTCAAAAAATGTTTGTGTTTAAAAAAATTGTTCAAAATTCAAAAAATGTTTGCTTTTTCCAAAAATTGTTCCGGCATTACAAAATTATTCTGAATGTTTTTGTTCAAAAAATTTCACATTTTTTAGAAAACGTTTCTGTTTTAAAAATTGTTCATGTTTTCATTTTTTCAGAAGTTTCAAGAAATGTTCCAGTTTTAAAAATTGTTCATGTTTTCATTTTTCAGAAGTTTAAAAAAATGTTCCAGTTTTAAAAATTGTTCACAAGGTTTAAAAAAATCGTGTTTGGAAATTTTGTTCAGGAATTTGAAAATATGTTCACCTTTCCAAATTTTGTTCTGAAATTTGTAAAAATTTTCTGGTTGCAAAAAAACTGTTCAAGATTTTCAAAAAATGTTCTTGTTTTTCGAAAATTTTATAGCTTTTTAAAAGTTGTTCACAAATTTGGTAAGTTTTTGCTTTTCACACAACATTCCGTTTTTTTTTAATATTGCTTCCGAAATTCTTAAACTAATTCGGATCTGCGTAGCTTGTTTGTTCTTTAAGTTTGATGCTAGCCATTTCATCAGCTACTACAGCTAGCCCAGTTGGCAAGAAGTCATGGTGTGTAGCCAAGCATCGCGTGTTCGAATGCCTGTCAACGCAAATTATTTTTTTAGCTACAGGGCGCGTTCGATTTCTGTTGCTGTCGCTGTCTTCATGGGCCGGCCCAGTCGAAGTCTCCCCTGTGCGAAACGGCGACGATTTGACGCAAAGAGCGTCACATAGGAGGTCTCGTCGACAACTTGCCGCAACGAGCGGCAAGTAGGATTTTCCGTCTCTTCTTTCCGCACGCAGGGAAATGTGGTGAGAGAGACGACCCATCCCACCACCCCAGGGTTTTCTCGGCCTTCTCCTCCTCTGGGCTTCTTCGGAGGTGAAAGAGTCGCGACCCATCCCCACCGGATCCCGCACGTGGAAGGAGAACGTACGGTCTAGGGTTCTTTCGGCCTTCTCCTCCTCTGGGCCGAGCCGAGCTCTGCTTCTTCGGCGGTGAGAGAGAGGCGACCCATCCCAAAACCCAGTTCTCTGCATACTTTTGCGGGGTTTTGCGCGCATTATTTTCGAATGCGATTTGGTTCGTGCGACTGGATTGCGTCGGAGGAGCGGATAAATTGGGGATTTGGGATTTTGTCTGTGGATTCACGTTGAAAGCAGGCTCTGCTGTTAGGGTAAACGTTTCCCCCCCTTTTTCTGTAGGTTCGTCAGTTCTGTCCAACCTGTTGCGGGGTTTTGTGCGCGGATTTCTCAATGTGTTCTGTTTCCTGCGGTTGGATCGTGTGTGTGTGTGTGTGGGGGGGGGGGGGGGGGGGGGGGGGGGAGGGGGGCATGAAATTAGGGGGATTTTCCTGGTAGATTCACGGTGAAAGCAGGCTGTGCTGTTAGGGTAATCATTTTGTGGGTGAAGCCTGTGCCCGATTTGGTGCTTGTTTCCGGTGAAACAGCTGCTATCGAGCCCGTATTTTTTTTTTCATCCTGTAATTAATTACCACTTTTTCGGAGTGATTTTTTCGTCCAGTTAGATCGTGTAGTAGTAGTTCATGCTGAAGGTGAGGTATGCATTTCCTGTGGTTTAGTGGGCCATCCCTCTCTATTTAGTGGTGGGTTTCCTTTTTAGCAGAGAAATGTTGATGTGGGCGAGTTGTACGATCCGTATGCGTCGACGGGGTTGCTTTTGATTAGGGCTTCATCCACATGTCTCAATCTCGTGGATGTTGGGAATGGTGGAAATGGTTTATATCACATTGTCAATCGTTTGAAATTTGCCCCTTGTTTCTTAATCTTGTATGTCAGCAGGAACTTCATTTTAGAATTGCTTTATTTGTATCATGCCATAAATTCGATATATGTTTATCTTACAAGGAATTTACTGTCCTGGAAAACTTGGTCACTACAATGTAATTTACATTGCATATGTATACAAAAGAAACTAGTAATGTGAGGCCACAAAGGCCTATCTCTTCCAAATGCAGCTTCTGTGTCCTGAATGTTTTATCTTCGCAAATACCGTAGACCATTTGCAAAAACTGAAGACCATATCCCTTTGTATAATTCTGAACACCATTTTCATGTTGAAAAACAATACAAGCTTATAAATAATATTTGAAGCTGACTGAGTTTTGATGTCGAAGAAAATCCAGATCTCTTGATGCTGAAAACATGTTAATTTCTTGTGTCTGTAAGTGTCTAATTGATGCCTTGATGCATCGTTGATAGATTGCATTTTTGGAGTTTACTTTATTTTGTCTGTCAAACTGTGTGTTTACCATTGTTTGATTGAACTATAACTGACATGATTCTTTTGTTGTCAGGATATGGACGGTGGTAACAAAACCGATGGCAGTGATATGAGCAGTGGTAACAAAACCGCTTCTGATGTTGAGATGAGTCAAGCAGATGAATCTGTGAGAGCTTGTGGCAACGGTACGACCGAGGCATTAGCACCAACTGCATCAAGTGGCAACACCAATGAGAAGCCCACGGCATTGGGCCATTTCACCCTTGAGACTGTTTCTGAAGAATGCACAGAACTCCGTTGCAACCGTTGCTGGAAAACTTTTGCATACATCTCTGGCTCAAAAGTCAGAAGTGCTAGTCATCTGAAGAGGCATTTGTACTCATGTCATGGAAAAAAAAGCCTAGGACGACCTTCAATAGGCGGGAGAGACAGAGACAGTCGTAGCAGTAGTTTCCAAATTGAGGTGCCTGATGGTCATAAGAAGGATGAAGAAACCAAAGTCAAAATTCAGTATACAAGGCCTATTCCGTTTCCTCTTAAATGTCCGGTATGTCAGCATTTCGTTCAGCAACACCTAAGATAAATCATGTTTTTTCTTTTGCTTGGCGTTTCATGATGTCTTTTTTCCATGAACAGGGATATGCAATCATAGACATGAAGGGCAGCCCGCACAGTGTCTGGCAGCGTTGGCGCAGAGCTATACTCACTTTTCGTCTGTGGTGTTTCAATACCAGTGACCAGAGGTATCAGTTTGGGCATCCTCACAAGCTGAGCTGCGTGCTTCCTAAGTCAGGCCATTTCCTATTCTATTTCTGTAACGGCTCAACAAATTGGCTTTGCGCCGTTATTGATGGTCCTTCGGCTTACCTCGATGGTTACATCACAAGGAGTACTGGAAAGCACTATGAACTCAGGGTCAGGGAAAATCAAGCGAAGAAACAGAAAGGACAGAAGGGTCCACGAGAACCATGTCTTATTGAGAAAGCAAAGGAGCTACCTTGGCCTGGAACTTATTCCGTTGGTGCATCTTGCAGGCTGGGCTATCATGGTTTGTTTTGGTCAGTCAAGACTATGCATCAGTTCGTTGAAACAGGCTTAGATAATGGTTTCGTGGAGCATGCCGGCCAAACCATTATAGTGCATACTTCCGAGGCAGGTAGGTCTGATAGTCTAATGGAGGACATCGATGACTGTTTCTGTTCGGACGGTGTACATCTCTTAGGCCCGGAAAGACTTGAGAAAGCCCAGAACTGGTCAAACGACTCTTGAGATGCACAGCTGGAAATGGAAGATATAACACCTTGCAAACATGACAGAGCCAATGGACCCAAACGAAAATTTGTTTCTGATGAAAATGAGGCACAGACACCTGAAATGGTGAAGGCAGTTGAATCTATTGAGACATTCAGACTTTTCCACCGTCCGAAACATGTGCATGGCAAATTTTTGCTGGATAGTATGCCCATAAAACTCTCCAGTAGTGGCCCAGTTAATTATCAACGGAAACCTGACTTGGACCTTAGTTCTGCGAGATTTCTGACCGAGAGATTCAAATACAAGAGCCCCGTTTCGAGAGAGGACTTGGACAGCAAGAACAAGACAATCAAAACTAAGTTTCAGCCTGCTAGTGTCAAGCCACCAGCTGTGGAACTGGAGCGTCTAAAAGAAAATGAAGGTGTTGAACATTTGAACTTGTACTTTGGTCAATTTTGTTTACCTAGATCCTTGACCGAGATTCTATTTTCTGACAGATTCATCTAATGAGGCTAAGGAAAGTGTTACACAGGAAACGGGTGTATCTTTTGAGGTCAAGTTTTACTTTTAGCATCTCTGTTTTGTTTCTATTTAGGGTGTTCTATTCTATCTATCTTATAGGCTTGTTGTTCTTTAACTTTCAGATACATGGTGCTGACACTTCTGTTTCGTCCTCACCAACTGCGAGTGTCAAACTTACAAGGCCAGTAGACAGGTTACCCCCCCTCCCCGCGTGCCTGAGAGGTGCTGTTTGCATGGAAAGGTTTATCGATAATAATCTGGTTTTGTTTTGCTTGTGCAGTTACTCAGATATTATGAGGGGTGCAGGGATAGATGCTGCACCTCATGATTTGAATCTGCTAGGCCATAACTCTGACATGACGGTTGATCGAAGGCCTCAGCCAATGAAACATAAACAGTTCTTCAATGTCAGTAATCAGCTTCCATTAGACTCTTGACATCTCAAGCTTGTAAATTCTCTATTCTTAGTAGGTTCCCACAAGTAGGAAATCACTACAACTAGTTCTCATGTCACATAAGAAGAGTATGTGATTAGTCAAACTTTGAACTCTCATCACTGTCATATGGAATGTATAAAAAATTCAATATTTGTCAATAAAACAGCTTCATACCAATATATGATTCTGGGAAAGGATGCTCAGAGTATACGATGTGCTATTGTTTTGGGTACTCTATTTATGCCTGACTTCAAGGTTGCTCTTTATTTCCAGAGACATTATTCTGGTCTTCGCAACCTGCACGGCGTTACATGCTACATGAATTCGACATTACAATGTCTACGTGCTATTCCGGAGCTTAAGGAAGCAATCAAAAGGTCCCCCCCCCCCCCCCCCCCCTCTTACTGTCCTGTACTAATTCGCGTGAATATTTGTTGTCTCATCCTCATTTATTCATGCAGTTACCCTGATAATGCGGAGGGTGCTTCTGTTGATGGTGCACACCATAATTTGACCCTTGCAGCCCGGGACATTTTTCTGATGCTTGATCAAAGTGATGGACCAGTAAAAACTGAACAATTCTTTGAGGTTAGAGATCAGCTTTCCTGAGTCCTATTAGAGATATTGGTTGGGGCATTCTGAATTCTATAAAAAAATTCCTGTGTAATATTTGTAGATGCTATTGGCAGCTCATCCTCAGTTTTCTGAACGGCATGAAGGTGCATACATGCAGCAGGTTTGTTCTGATTGCATATGTTATATGCACTAAATTTATATGCTAAATGGTAAACCATGTTACTTGCAGGACGCACAAGAGTTCTGGTCACTGTTTCTTGAAACATTGTCAGCAACTCTTCCATCAAAAGGAAGGTAATTTGTGCAGTTTTGAGTAATAAACATCAATTTTGTATTCATTCATAGCACTGCATGTACTCCCTCCGTTCCAAATTACTTGTCGCAGAAATGGATGTATCTAGAACTAAAATACATCTAGATACATCCATATCCGCGACAAGTAATTCGGAACGGAGGGAGTATTTAGGTAGGTAAAAAAACACTTGTGGAACAGAAATACATTTTCCCTTTTGAGCAGCACCTTATCATTTTTACTTGTGGTGTGTAATATGTACTATATTGAATATTATTTTACCTTTTTTGTAGTGAGCCTACCACTGACTGGATGAAGAAAATGTTTCAGATTGATTGTGTGACCAGGTTCTCTCTCTCACACACACAGTTGTTTTTGTATCATATGCCTGATATGTTCTTTTTTCTTAGGCTGTTGGTATTGTTTCTCTTATGCTATGGACCTATGCGACTATGCTAGTTTTGTAAATAAAAGAAAGCTATGATTTCTTCTGCATATTTGGAGCTTCGAAGAATATAGAGCATCAGACTTGGTCCATCCTAAATCTTGATGATACGACATTTCCACAAGTTGACTTTTATACCAAGTGTCAGTTGGGTGTTTATTCTCTACCTCTTATATCAGCAAAGGATGCTCTTTTTTATATTGTAATAATGCAGCTAGATTATTCATTTGTATAGAAGTTAATTGTTCATAACGAAGATAATAATGTTCTAAGTTCATTGCATCTACTTGTAGTTGCACCATACAGAAATTAAGCATCGATTTGTGGTCACTACTATATTGCAGAACAAATTGTGTAGAAAGTGGTGAAATTGGCTCCGAGCCAGATTCAAGTTGTTATATCCTGACGTGTACTTTAGCAAATGATATACAAAATATCCAACAAGGACTGAAGCGTGTAAGTGGCATTCCGTTTATAATTGAACACCTTTTAGTTTTGACATCGGGAAGTTCATTATTGATGCTCATACTCCTAGGATAGTTATTTTTTATGCGGATCTTGATTCTTCATGTTTTCAACAGGGTATGTGTACTGAAGTCACGAAGCATTCACCATCATTGCAACGGGATGCTATTCATATAAATGAGGCATACATAAATCAGTTACCAAGGCAAGATAATGAAATATTTCCATGGGTAATTACATGCTTTCTTTGTTTACAAATAACATTCCAGATTCCCCCCTTTCAGATATCTAACAGTACGACTACCGAGGTTAGATTGGCAAAACACAGCACAGAGCCCCATCAAGATATTCCAGGTATGCTAACTTTGTTATTTCACTCTTACATCTCTTATAAGCAACTTATGCCTTCCTGGAGTGTTTTTCTTTACTATTTTGCTCCTTCCAGAAAGTCAAATTTCCAGCTGAATTGGATATGCACGACTTATGCTCTATTGAGCTAAAGCAAAAGATTCAAGCTTCTATACAGGTAACTTATGTTCAAATCTTGATTTTCCAGCTCTGTCGTGCAAGGTAGCATTCTCTTTTAATGTTCAGGACATTCAATTTGCATATGAAGACTCTGATAAATGCACAATTAGGAACTTTGGTTTAGAAGCACATCAATCTTTTGTCAGAGGTCTTACTTATTAAGAACTGACAAGAAATAATGATATTAATGTTTTGTCACAGAGGCTAGTTAAACATGCTCATTTGCTTTGGTTCTACAATGTCTTGATGGAATGTGTGCATGTTATTTCAGGCTCTGGAACATTCCAGCATGGATGTTGATCATGGTTAGTAATTTGTATTATGTTCCTATTTAGCAGAAATCTTCTTTCTAGCTTCCAGCAATTAACAACATTGTGCTCTGATGTTCTCACCCCCTACAACAAGATATCAAACTTGCTGCTAATGCTGCCTGACAAACTCAAAATAAGCTGCACCGTTGTTTGTTATATGCAGTTGATTCTTCAAAAGCTGAGAAAGCATTAACTGCGATATACGATTTAATGGCTGTCCTGACACATCAGGGCCGGAGCGCACTTTCTGGGCACTATGTTGCCTGGGTCAAGCACCAAAGTGGTCAGGCCAGATTAATCTTAAATCTAAATATGTTAGAAATTTAGAATTAAATGTTTTCTGGTCAGTATATATATAATGATTATTCTATGTTGCCATTCAGGACGCTGGATACAGTTCAATGATCATGTTACATCGCTACATGACGAAAGTGAGGTTCTGAGCCTATGTGGTGGCAGTGGTGAGTGTGGCTAAAATGTTTTCTGGTCAGTATAGATATACTGATTATTACTAAACTGCGGTTAAGATTATTTGATGTTTGTAAGTTATCTAAACTGCGTGTTGATGTAACTTCATTAAACTGGCCGACTTATCTAAAACTGCATCTGTTTCTCTTATCAGATCACGACAAGCACACGGCCTATATCTGTGTTTACAAAGCTCGCTTAGTTTGAATCATGGTTGATACAAAGCTCGCCATAATTTGCAAGGTGCCACAGATTACTTTGGTTTTGAACTGAGAAATGATCACAGTGTAATTGAGCTAGCTTCTGATGGTTAGCCTGCTGGACATGGCTTGTTAATTGCAGTTGTTGTTAGGGGTGCATGTGCCTATGCTGTAGCTTTAAACATGGCTTGTTAATTGCAATTGTTGTTTGGGGTGCGTGTGGCTATGCTTAACTTTAAACATGGCTTGTTAATTGCAATTGTTGTTAGAGGTGTGTGTGGCTATGCTGTAGCTTTAAACATGGCTTGTTAATTGCAATTGTTGTTTGGGGTGCGTGTGGCTATGCTGTAGCTTTAAACATGGCTTGTTAATTGCAATTGTTGTTAGAGGTGCGTGTGGCTATGCTGTAGCTTTAAACATGAGTTGTTAATTGCAATTGTTGTTTGGGGTGCGTGTGCCTATGCTGTAGCTTTACTATGGGAATGTCATGTCATTGGTGGATGGAATTGCAAGCTGTTGGTTAATGGAAATTTGTGAAAGAAAGGATTTTAGTATTTGTCTTGTTTCAAGTTGATGAATGCAGTTCTTTAGATTGATATGCGTATTCCATTGCTTTATTTATGCTTTGAGAATGGGGTTATCGGGACTGTTGTCATATGTAACATTTGCATTTGGGTTTCAAACTCTAGAACTCGAGGGAGAGATGGAGGCAGCAGGTTCAGTGGCTGAATCTGATACCGGCAGCATAATTTACTATGGAAGCCAGACTCTGTGAGGATTTCTCAACAAGTTGTCACCATTACAATCATGTTAAGCTACATTGAGGATTTCAGGTGCACTCCATCTGGCGTGTCATGCTCATTACTAGTGCTACTTGTATGAATTAGCTAGTTATGTATGTCTGTTTTTCATTTCACTGCTTTATGTATGTCATCTTCTCTGCGATCTAACATTGTATGCTGTTGTCAAGGTAATTCAAATACGATGCCTAGTTTGGGCTTGAAATTTTGAGTACACTCAGGTGTTGTGATGGATGAACACTGCAAAACTGAGAACGAAATGGCATTCTTAATCTGAAGTGATGTGTAATACACTCATCATGCTTATGCTTAAGCAAAGAGGAACACTGGTCTGTTTTTGAGTGTGCTGAATGAACCCTTGCGCATTCTGAATTTTTCAAAGGTATGGACCGACTGCATTGTTTCTGGTTTTTTCTTCATTGGTTTTCTCTCCGTCTCGACGCCATCATCCGACAGTAGCTTGGACTCTATCCTGCTCGTGGTTCCGTAGCGCTGGACCATCCGTCCTCCTCGGCCGCCAGGCGGGGGGGCGACGGCGTCGAGGACTGCAACCTCGTCGTGAGGAATGGCGTCCTCCCCTGTGCATCGCGCCCATAGTGAGCTGCGCGTCCAAGTTGAGGTTGAGCCGGGGAGACACAGAATTTCTGTTTTGAGTGTCTGTGTCTGTTTTGAGGTTGGGCGGGGCGGCCTCCTAGACCGTGCCCTGCAATTTTCCTCCCTCGTCGCCATGCCCATGTGTTCTTACCCGAGGCCGAGGTGGCTCGAACACGTGCGGCAGATGCCATATCGTCGCGCGGTCCATATATATCTTGTGTGCCACCACACGGGCCATCACGAATTCACCATGTCCGACGGCGTAGGCCGCCGCGGCCGAGCTCCTCCGCAAGGTGTTCCTCGTCGGGAACATCTCTAGTGGCAACCTCGACACACCTGGGCAGGGCTGGGCGCCCCTCCGCGTCGCGGCACACCTATCCATCCGGGGTCCGTGCTCGCGAACGACGCACGGAGAAGCAGATTGCCATACACGGCGGCGGCGGCGTTGCTCTGCTTCTCCGGGAAGTCCACCAGGTCGCCGTGCTTCTTCGCTGGCGAGGTATGAAGTCACCAGAACGCAAGGAAGCAACTGCGGGGGAGCCGCTGCTGAACCACGCCGCGAGCGCCGTGCCGCCGTCTGGGCCGATTGATGCGCTAAGTGAGATCCTCTAACACCCCCGAACAGGACATAGGAGTCCAGGCTGCCATCGGATATATAGCTAGCTGATGGACGGACGGACCTACACGTGCCTGGCCCTATGCTGAAGACGCCGGCAGCCCCTAGGTCGACGACGCCCAACTTGTGCTCCCTCCCTGTGCGCTCATTTCGTCGTTGCTCCTCTTCCCCAGGCCGTCCACCAGCGGCAGCGCGCGGACGAGGAGAGCAAGGGACGGCAGCGCATCCTTCTCCTCTCCACCTATAGCTAGCTAAACATCACCCATCTCCCCTCCACCGTGCCTCACCTAGGTAAACATGGCCACCCGATACAATTTTTGTAGCACTACTAGTACCAAATTATGTACAGTAGTAATGTCAACTTGATTATTTGGTATGTTGCCAATATGATGGGTCGGTTGCCTTGAATTTGGGAAGAAGTGACACAATTATTAGTTTTGCACTTCTGCTGAACACCAAAACAATGCTTTTGTTTTTTCTTCTTTTATGGTCCACCTACGTATTGCAAGACACTCTAACAAGCTCACACGAACCAACAAAGCGAGATTTGAATTGTTTGTAGCTCTTGGGGCCTCATTATGAATATATTGTGCCATGAAGCTAACTTTATTTTTTCTATTCTCTGGGCAGCTTGGCAATCATGTGAGACATTTAGTTTCTGAGGATGGAAAAGGCAACACAGCTGGTCAAAATGCCAGGTGCGGCATCAAGCTAGTGAACTTTGTGGCTCCATCTGGACATATTTCATTACATAGACTAATAGGGGGCAGCAAAACATTTTTAAACCAAGTCAGGCAAGCAGGGGTTGAACGTCTGCTATCAAGGTAATTCTGTTCCTTTCAAGATTTGTATTTTTTTTCTGTTATATCCAAATTGTTATGGCCTTCCGTGGACGAAAGTGAAGATTCCTCTAAACTTTCCCTAAAGTTAGATGTCATAGACTGTCTGCTTATTTGATTACCATGTATCCTTGGTTGTGCCAGAACCATGTATCCTTAGTTGTCTTCGAGGAGATTGAAAAATTGTAAATTTTTCAATGGGATGGATGAGCCAAAACCATAGGTTTCAGCTCTAGCCTACCCCAACTTCTTGTTGTTGTAGCCAAAACCATAGGTTCCGTTCCATATTACTTGTCGCTGATTTAGTACAAAGTACTCCCTCCGTCCCAAAATTCTTGTCTTAGATTTATCTACATACGGATGTATCTAGTCACAGTTTAGTGTTAGATACATCCATATCTAGACAAATTTAAGACAAGAATTTTGGGACGGAGGGAGTAATATGGAACGGAGGGAGTTGTACTAAATCAGCGACGAGTGATATGGAACGGAGGGAGTACTTGTTTATCTATAGGGTACTCCCTCGGCCCTATAATATAAGATATTATATTGGTTGGAATAACATCTTATATTATGGGGCGGATGGAGTAAGAAAGATGGGATAATAAAGTTTGACAAAAACTGAAACTCTTTTAAAAGGGGAGCCCGACTACATTGATTTAAGCGAGTATGGAAACAGTGTCAGCAATTTGGGGGGACTGGTGGCCAGTGCAGAAGAGACAAGACCAGGCTAGCATTGTTTTTGGTCTTTTTGTAGTAGTTGACAATCTGTCTGACCAATAGTAGATCAGTAAAAACAATATTAGTTAATTTAAGACTGCTTCTATCTTTCCTGCAATATAGTTCAGGTCGATTGTTCTAATTTTTTTTTTCTGTAGTAGTTAATTTGATGATCTAATTTACAAGAAAAATCAAGCATTCATCTGTTTGTAGGTTGCAGGTTCCGAGTGTGCTCGTTGTCCGTTTGTCTGAGGTGGGGCAACAAAGATAATCATCAGTCTGTATCGTAACCAGGAGAACATCCCTTTCCTAATTTTAGTGCTGAGCATCATCTTTACACTGTTTTTCTCATCATTTTTGTGCCATTTACTTGCACTCCTATCATAATATATTTGTTATTATTGAATGCTACAATGATTAATATGTCCAAATGCACAGTTTTACATTCTCTGAAGTATGTTGCAGAACAATGCGACAAGGCACAAAATTCTTCTAAAAAGGATCAGAAGATGAAGTGCTTCTGCTGCATCAATACGTCAAAGGACTTAGCATGAAGAAAAGGAGTAACCAGGCGTCTTCTACACCAAGTCATGGAGTATTCAGATACAGTAAAGTAACATGGAGTTCCTCAAGATGCTATCAAGTGCATGTTGTTCACATTCTCTCTACGAGATGATGCTCGTGCTTGGTATCGATCCTTGCCATCAAGGTCATACAGTTGGAATGAGATATCAAAAGCTTTCTTGGATAAATATTTCCCATTACATAAACAGTCCGCGATTCGAAATGGGATCTTCAACTTCGTTCAGCGTGAAGGCGTGAGCTTGTATGATGCTTGGGAGAGATAGAAGGCTTTATTCAGGAAATGTCCTAATCATGGGTTAGAGAAATGGTTAGACCTACATATATATTCTATAGAGGATTGACTTTGGACACTCAATCCAATGTAGATATGGCAGCTGGTGGATATATTACAAACAAGACACTTGATGATGCTTTTCTGCTAATTGAGAACATGGCTTTCCACCAACTTCAGTGACACAATCAGAAGCCCAAATCAGATTCATTGGTTTGCTTGCAGCAAATTACTTCACCTCAGCAACCAATTCTTACACAAAAGCCTGAACCACTTTCTCACTGTGGCAAGATTGAGCTTGCATGGATTGTCTTTGACGATGATGATACCCTTCTAGTTGACACAAATACTACAGATCATAGGGACACTAGTGATGGAGATTTAATTTTTCGTTTTCATGATCCTTTCATGGATGATCCAGAGCTGCAGTCAGTTTCTTTTGATGTTGAGGAGTCACCTTTAGTAGATACATGTGCTGCTAGAACCAGATATGGAGAAGTTTGCCTTCGATGATGTTAGCCACATTGATTCCTCAACACTTGAGCCTGAGATGGGGATCTTCATTGTGATTATAGTGAGGCTGCTTCAGATGTCAAGGAGCTAAGATCTACTATTTCATTTGTTGAAACAAACCCTGTGGAAGTTTCCACTACAATGCATTCCATGGCATCTTCAATTGAGGTAGTCCTAAAACTTCTCCCTAACTATCTCAGGTATGATCTCAGCTTTCTCCACAAGGTATCTCATATCATTGATACTGCCTGTGCACCATTTGATTTATTAAGGATATCTGTTTATGATATGCTTATATGATAGGGTACTCTATTGATGCCTTAGAGGGCATTGTCCCTATCACTTGTATTGGCTTGTTTGTCGAGTGTTCTTGCAGGTTTACGCTTGTGCACCATTCACTTTGAGCTGACCGAGTTCGAGATGATGTTCCTTGGGACCCTGGTGGATTCAGAGCATTGTGATGAGGAGAAGCAATGGACACACACGAGGAAGAGATAAGCTGGAGTCTGCATAAGGATAGAAAAGCAAAAGGAGAAGAGCTGCAGTTTGCAGAAAGTTAGAGAGTGATCAAGCGCATGCTACATTAGGAAAGCCTGGTGAGCTGTTTCATGACCCTTACTGAACATGATTAATACATCCTCAAATCAATCTTGTGAAATTGTTATTTGCTTGATTCAATTCTTAATGTTGTCATGCTGAATTTTACTTCCACATTTTGTGCTTGATGTGAATAAGCGAACCAAGATTACCGAATGCCTTGTAAACTTATGATCTACACAATGCCTGCTTTGCTGAAAGTAGTAAAAGCTAATTGTTCAAGTGCTCAAATCCTTAGTACACTGGTAAACCGCATCATTTTCTGCTTTCACTCCGATACACCTAGATCATTAAGTTCAAATGCTGAGTTTGTGCCAATTGTGTTCCCATTCGGAGCCATCACTTAACAACTTTAGATTAGCATACTATGTTCCCTGGATCGGCAGTATGTGAACCAAATGTGGTCTAGTGAAGATTCTTGTATCCTTGTATTATTTCTTTGCTTGATAAGTGGTACTGAATCATCCTATCTAATCTTGCAAACAGTAGTATGCCATGGTCCTGGGATCGGTGACATGTGAAATCTGGTATCATTGGGTATTTACTTTCCTTGCTAAATAAATGAATAAATTTAAGCCAGTAACTAGTTTGACCTAGAGGATATCATGATCTCAGGATTGGTGGTATGTTCTTATGGGAGACTAGTTATCAAAATATAAATAAATGGTTAAGCCACTAAATAGTTAAACCTGATGTATATCATGATCTCGGGATCGGTGTTATGCTCTCATGGTGAAATTGGTTGGTTGGTGCAAATTGTTGCTGTTAAATAAGTGGTTCAACCACAATGTTTTATTCTTTCTAATAAGTGACTGTGTCACATGATATTCAATTTTATTTCATGTATTTGGTAGGATCAGGCTCTCTTTAGGACCTTTCCGCACAATCAAACATTTGAACTTGTTGATCTTCTTTTATCAGTGTAAATTTTAAAATGATCGAGTTTACTATTGCTCTGTAGCACTTCTAACCAACGGTTTTCACTAGCAAAGTCCAAAGCAAGCAATGTTCGGAGACATACTTTACTTAGTTCACGGTTCACTATCTAGCCTTTGTCAGTGTGTCTTTACTTGAGGACAGGTAAAAGTTCAAGTGTTGGGGTATGATGAGCATCATCTGCATCAATACGTCAAAGGGCTTGAGCGTGAAGAAAAGAAGTAACCAGGGTGTCCAAACTAAAGATGGAGGGATCATCTTTGACAAAAAGAAGAAAAGAGAAGGGGCAAAATGGAATATGTGAAGATCAGATCCAGAGGGGTAAAACCCCTATTGACCCTTTTTGGACCTGGCCCTTCTCCTCTTCTTCCACACAAACTCCTCCAACTCCGTCCGCCGCCGCGGCCAGTCAGACGTGGTGGCACGCCACCACCACATCACCATCAGGAGCTCCTCGCTGCTCCATACATGAGCCCCTTGCTGCACCTCGTCTTCACCTCCTTACGCCACCGATCTGAAGCTCTTCTTCCCAATCTTGCTGCTGCTCCTCTTCACCTAGGGAATGACCACCTTACTTCTACTCTTCTGCGACCTCTGTTGGTGCTGTGCCTCTCCTTGCACCCATGCTGCTCCTCCTCTTCACCATCAGCACGATGACGACGACGCCAGCTGCCTCTTCTACACCATTTTGTGTTGTTGATGCCGTTCTCTCTCTAAATTTTCTGTGAACTTGAGATGTGTAAGACGTGTAATGTTCAGATTTGATAAAGTGTTTGCAACATGCTATTTGTTTAGTTTCGCACTTGTAAAATATAGTGCGTGTTTTGTGTGAACTGACTAGTTGATGCTTTGTTACTTTGGGAAGTAATTCATCTATCAGATTTTGTTTATGTGAATTAGTGTTCTGCTAACCTATAGGTGTATTCACCCTTATGTATTCGTTCCTGTGATCTGGAGCTTTAGCAAATATGGTTGCAGCCTCAACGATCTCGCTCCTGGTGAAGCTAAGACTAGTCAATTCACTAATAGCCTTCTCCTTTGATTTCTCGTACAAGAAAAGCCAACAACAAAACTTCAGATTTTGCACTGCTACTGTTAGAGTCAAACATAAGAGGCAGGCTATATGCCACTGGCTCTTTGCTATGAGAATTTTTCTAATTTTAACTACATAACAAATCTCCTAAAAAATACCTATTGCCCAAACAACTGCAGGAAAATTTTTGTCTGAAAACTTGGACTTGCAAGAGAAACATCCACAGTTCCACACAGACCAATGCTGATACCGTTTGCAGAATTTTCTTGAGTTCGCTATTAGTGAATTGACTAGGACTTTGCTACTTTTGCACAAGGCAGTCAGGCAATTTGACAATTTTCCAGTGCTCACCAAATATTGAAATATACTCCCTCCGTTTCAAAATAGATGACTCAACTTTGTATTAAGTAAGTACAAAGTTGAGTCATCTATTTTGGAACGGAGGGAGTATGTTCTTATGGCAAGTATGTTCACCGTAGAGAAAAACAGGATCATATTAATTGACTTGTTAATTGACTCTTTGCAGCCTCTCTCTCCAACCCAAATTTCAAAACAAAATGGTTCATGGTAACAGGTAAGCCCCGAAAGAAAACACTATCACTCATCTACTTGATCGGGAACAAATCAAGAACAAATGAAGAACACACCGGACGGATATGGACTAGTAACCCTAACTTCACAAGATCTATAGGAGGAGTTTCATGGAGGGGGAAGAGATTGCGTGGAAACCCGAAGATTGGCCTTGTTGCTCCTTGGCAGCGACTTCAACGGGCCATCCTTGTCGGGATAGGCTCCCAACCGAAAAGCAGGTCATGCCTGACAGGCAGGACGAGGGTGGACGAGGAGGAAGGCTCGTTGATGGTAGCGCAACCCTTACCGGTGGAGGTGAGCAGCATCCATTGATAGCTGCCTGAACACGTTTACGGAGGGACGCGATTCCGAGGCAAGTCACCAAACGCAGGTAACGTTTTCTGGTGATGGACAAAAATAACCGAAACAAACACCTCCCAAGCTATTACTCCCTCCGTCCTATAATGTAAGACGTTTTTTGACACTACACTGGTGTCAAAAAAACGTCTTACATTGTTGTGATATTGTAAACTACGATGAAACAAGGACAAGTGCATTCCATCAAAGTCCCATACAGTGTTTTTTGGCTGCGATAAAACATATCACAACAATAATTGCCCAACTACAGAGTTTCCGAATGTGTAAACTGGCAAAGTTGTGTATTCTCAAAAATCGGTATACAAATAGTTACATTCATATTGATTGAATATGCAAAAAATGTCACAAGAGAATTAAAATATAAGTGAAAAGTCCACAAAAATTACATATCCAGACAAAATTTATGTGACGTAAGAATATTGTGCAGTGACGTTAAAACAAAGAGGGTGAAGAATACAAATAGCACGACAGATGAGGTGTCAACATTTTTAGAGAAATGCAACTCGAAACACTACCAAGCAAGAAGACAATATGCATGCATACACGCATTTCAAAGTATCTGCTGCAATTAAACATTCATAGACAACATTAATTAAAGCGTCAAACTTCTAGGAGGCTTACAAATGGATATTTGAATACTCCCTCCCATCCCATAATATAATTCGCTGTCTATGAATGTAATAGCATCTTATATTATGGGACGGAAGTAGTAGTAATAATCAACGTATATTAAGTTACATAGGAAGTATAGAAGATAAAAAACACCGATATTACAGATCAGGTTTCAGTCATCCATGGTAAATTTCTTAGGAGCAAAAAGCACCGTCACCTCAAACTGCCCGTAATTTAAAACTGAGTCATCAGGTAACCTGACAGCTCCAACAGCTCCTTCCTGGAAAGTCCACCAAAACAATGATTCCTCCATTTTTAAGCAAATATCCAATTTCCCCTCAGCCTTCACCGCGACAACATACTGGAACAGTTTTCCATTCCCAGAGAACTTATCATCAAACAGCACAATCTCACCATCAAAGCCACTAGTGAATGCAGTGAATCTCACATGATGAGGGCGTCAATCTTTGCAGAGACTTGTATTACAGCCTCAACACTCTCATCAAGCAAGAGATAGTCGATGACCAAGCTGCCAAGGTCACTACTAACCTCTCCATCTAGCATTTCATCTAACTGGTACATCCCCTCAAACTCAGCATACAAAGAAAGCAACTGCTTGTCAGATGACCCATCTCCTTCCTCCTTTACCCAAAGATCAACTTCTAGTAATGCTCTGTCCCTGACTAAATACATTCCTCGACGAGGACTGCAAAGAGGCAAGGTTAAGGAATCCTGTAATTAAAAAATATTAGTAAGCATTAGAACTCAACAAGATATATAAACCCAGTTTGGGATACATCAGTATATATCAACAAAATTAACTCGGCAAGACATGCATGATCATATTTGGACTAAAATCTAGTTATGTTTGAAAGTACAAGCCAGACACTGTTTGGCATTTCTTTTACATGCATGCATTTTCAATCTTTCTCCACTCACTCATATATACCGCCACCCCCTCTTCAACATACACTTGGAAAATGCTTCTGTGCACCAAAGATGCAGGTGCAAACCACATCAGCACCGGACTTGCGGTTTGAGATAGGTAAACAGTGGGAGCTTACAATGAATTTATCACAAGTCCGTATTCTATTGTTTTCTCCAACATACACATTGGGTTCCGGACGATCTATGCAGCGCGTCCTGTCAGAGTGGACCAGGACCACGCAGAGGCCACGGGAGCAAACCTCAAAGACACAACAGCCGTGAGAACATAGTCTTCACACGACGATGGGTGGATCAGGCCATACTCACCTGGACTGGTGGAGCAGCGGCTCCTATGGCCAAGCTCACTGTATGGGGAGAGGTGAGAGAGAAGGGGATGGGCAAGAGAGGAAGGCTGATTAACCTGTACTATGACATGGTGGGCCTATATGAGAATGTACTTAATTAGTATTTGTGATTCCTAAAAGAATGGGCACCTATCCTGTGACAGACATGGATGGCTCAGATTCAATGGGCAACTGTGCCCGGGTGCAAAAAAAAAAAAACTCCATTCACCTGTATTACTATCTCTATAATTCCTAATTCCTAAAACAGGAAGACTGGGGATATCATAATCATCTCCCCCTAGCCAATATAGTCTGATCTAGAACCTTCTAAGCACCCTATGCATAGTTGGTAAAAAAAAAATATGCCTTGTAAATCAGAAGATGACTAGTTTCATGTGCTATTGATGTTACAAGTTACAACTAGATCAGAATTCCAGGACTCCATAACATGTTAATGCCTGTGCGTAGAGAAATATGTGTTGCTTTGCAGGGAGTCAAAACACAACTTGTGTAATAAAGAAATAGAGTAAACATTTTATAATTATGTTAGGATAATCAAACATGACTACTTTTCCATGCTTTTGGCAGCACAATCATATAAAGTTTGCGGGATCTGATGGGCATGGAACTGATAGCGTGTTGACGTCGGAGAACATACTGAAAGGGGTGACAGCACAGCATAGTGCAATTATTGGTACAGGTAGTCAAGATTCAGTGGCCCTTTTTGTCGACCATAATGAAAGGGATAACAAAAAGAACAAATCACAGAATTACCGCAAATGTATAATTATACCATTTACACAGAAAATGGAGAACTAAATGCATACGCAATTTCCTTTTAGTGGATCCAACCAGGTAATGAAGAATCAGTACGACAAAAATCTCACATGCACTGTTTGCATCCAGTATTGTTTTTAGCAACTGAAAAGTTACATGGAAACAGAACAAGCCTAGCTCGATCAATTACCTGGTCAACCATAAAAGCATCATCTCTGCAGGGACGGTTAAACACAAGATTCCGTAGTGGCTCCAAGGCATCCCGAACAGCAACAATTCCATAGACGCTAACGGGGTAGGAATAGGATTCGGAGATTGATAAATGCATCGCGAAGATCTGTAGCATCAGTCTTGGATCACGTAACCCAAGAGTTGATCTAGCTGCAAAATATAGTGATAGCAAAAGTTGTTATAACAAACATAGGTAGATCACAGTCGCAGATTAATCGCTGGGTTAGCTAGGAATGAATGAGATTGACAAGCTTAGCAGTGGAAGTATCATGGGTTTTATATTCACGGTGGTGGCAAAAGCCCCTCATGACACATATACCTGTTGCCTCAGGGAGTATTTTGAGAGGATAAGAAGGAAATGTGGCATTCTCATCTTCACTTGCTTCAATCTCCTCACACTTCTTCTGGTACGCGATGTTCCGTCTGGTGTAAATCCAACTCCATATGTCGTCTACTTTTGTTGCTGCTGCCACCGGAAATTTCTTCCCTGAGAAAACAAATCAGTGTAGGATCGACTGACCAGTTAACTGTTTTTCGTTATCTGGACACATGACGAAAGTGGTATCTAATCTGCAAAAATTATATACCTGGGCAGTTTGTCTCCTCGTCGTCGGCATCCAGTGCCAGCGGATCGTAATCCATCAAGTCGGACAAGTTGAGGCCATCAACAGGATCACGCACGGGAATGTCGTCCCAGTTAAGGAACTCGGACTCAGACTCTGATTCTGCGCGGTTACCCAAAAGTTTGATCGATAGGAAGCCTAGCTAAATCGGCGCAAAAGATTATTACTCCCTCCGTTTCTATATACAAGTCCATATTCCAAGACGGACTACATACAAAGCAAAATGAGTGAATCTATACTCTAAAATATGTCTATATCCATTGTATGTACTCCCTCTGTAAAGAAATATAAGAGTGTTTAGATCACTAAAATAATAATCTAAACGCTCTTATATTTGTTTACGGAGGGAGTAGTTCTTATCGTAACCTCTAAAAAGACTTGTACTCCCTCTGTTCCCAAATACTTGTCTTTCTAGACATTTCAAATGACTAATGCATACGGATGTATATAGACATATTTTAGAGTGTAGATTCACTCATTTTGCTTCGTATGTAGTCACTTGTTAAAATGCCTAGAAAGACAAGTATTTAAGAACGGAGGGAGTAGTATTTAGGAACAGGGGAAGTAAAAAAACAAAGAGAAGCTAGGCGGTAATACTCACCGCTCTCGAGGAACCCTCTCTCTTTCTTCTCCGCCAACACCACTGCCTCCTCCTCCTCCTCCTCGAACGCATCAAGGAGACGATGGTGGGTAGAACCGAATAAGTCTGGGGCGATTTCGAATCTAAACACATCGATGGGGGCCTCCTCGCGAGTCTCGTGTCGAGAACCCAGGCGCTCCTTCGCCGACAACATCGCGATGCTAGGGTTTCGTCGGCTTCGGCGTCGGCGGAGACGCGGAAAAAGCTCTTGGGGGGCCGAAGGATTCGGTTTGGTTTTTTTTATCTTTTTTTTAGAATTTGGGGATTGGGATTCGGTGAAACGGTAAGTTTGCTGGGTCGGTGATCCAAAATATCCGTGCCCGACTCGATGGTTCTCCTTCTCTCCCAGCCGCTGCATGTATGCATTTAGTTTGCATGCCGATGCATTAATGTTTCTCACGTTTCTTTTTTGTGCATTAATTTTTGGTTTTCAAAATTATAAAAGACATATCTTCTAAACCGCATGTCGAAATTCAGATCCATTTTCACTGTTGAAACCCTCGTGACGTGCTCTTTAAAAGTAGATCCCGTATGGGGATGTTTCGATGAACTAGTCTTCCTACCAACTAAACATCAATATGTATGCAACTAGACTACATGCTGTGCCAACTGAGTATATGTGTGTGTCAATAGTCCTTCTGCTAACTAAACATCAATATGTGTGCAACTAGACTACATTCCCGCGCCAACTGAGCATATGTCTGTGCCAATAGTCCTACCAACTAAACATCAATGTGTGTGCAACTAGACTACATTGCCGCACCAACTAAACATATATGTGTAACTAGTCCTGTCAAATAAATATCAATGTGTGTGCAACTAGACTATATTGCCGTGTCAATTACGCATATGTGTGTGTAACTAGTGTTCTGCCAACTAAATATCAATATGTATGCAACTAGACTAAATTAGAAGCCAACTGAGCATATGCGTGCGCAACTAGTCCTTCTGGCAGCTAAACATCAATGTGTGTGTAACTAGACTATATTATAAGCCAACTAAACATCAATGTGTGTACAACTAGAATAAATTATAAGCCAACTGATTTTAAAAAAAGTTGCACTATGTAATACTAAAGTTGCACAATGCAGTACTTTAGTTGCATCATATAGCACCAAAATTGGCATAAAAAAATTTCATCGAAACATATCCATGCAAAATCTAGTTTTAAAGATCTCGTCGCGATGAATCCAACGGTGAAAACGGAACTGAATTCCGACCTGTAGTTTAAAAGATATGGCTTTAAAAGAATTTGAAATCCCGAAATAAAAGTATGTGGACCTGTTTTCTCTAACTGATGAGACTAGTGTGAATATATTTAATGCTAGCATTCACATGCACTATGAGACAAAAAAATATACATACATGTATGTGACAGACGCGACCACTCAAGAATACCAAATAGTGCGTGACCACTTTTTACATTTTGGAAAAAAAGTAAGCGTGTACGTGCAACTCGAGAGCGAACATGCCAGGAGGAAATGTAGCGCTCGAGAAGAAAAATGCTCTAAGCAGGATTCGAACCTGAGACCAGACGCTTCAAAGATATACAGCTAGGCAGTTCAGCTAGAGAGATTCCTGGTTTTAACGCAGCACAACATATTAAGAATAAAACCGAATGCATATTCGAACGTCTTTTAAATTTTGTATGCAAAACGTTATTTTTTGAGAAAAAGACGTGAAGGTTGTATGAAACAGCGAACACTTCTAGAAATTCTGAATAGAATTTGAAAAACTCATAAATTCAAAAAATGCAAACAGTTTTTGAAAACGGGAACATTTTTGTAAAATCTCCCAAAAATATAAACCGTGAAAGTTTTCTTTGAAAACCCGAACATTTTTCAAATTTTAAAATAATTTTTGGATACTCGAACAATTTTAAAAATTGGGAACATTTTTCGAAACTCCCGAACAAAACTTGAACGCATGAAATTTTTTTAAAACTTGCGTACATTTTTTGAAACTTCCGAACAAAAATTGAAACATGAACATTTTTTGGAATTTGCGAACAATTCTCTAAACATAAACATTTATGGAAACTCCCAACAAAATTTGAAAACATGAACATTTTTTGAAATTGGTGAATTTTTTTTTGAAATTGGAAGATTGTTTGAAGCTCCCAAACATAATTTGAAAACATGAACATTTTTTGAACTTACAGACATTTTTTGCAAAGCGAACATTTTATATAAGATGGGAACATTTTTGAGAAAATGAAGAACATTTTTTGAATTTGTAAACAAAAATTAATAACAAGAACATTTTTGAACTTCGGAACATTCTTAGAATTTTGGAAAAGAATTTGAAATTATTGAGAACAAAAAGAAATAAATAGAGAAGAAAAAAGGAATTGAAAAATGAAATAAAGAAAAAGAAAAACAAATAAAGAAAAAGAAAAAGAAGAAAAGAAACAGAAAAAGCAGTGAAAACCCGGTTCAAGAATCTTCTAGAATGTTCCCAAAACCGTTAGGGAACCCACCAGAAGGTCCCAAAACCGGAAGCTGTAGCGCGTGCACTATTTCGTAATTGGGCTGTCCTGTCTTGATCGCTAGTTCGGTTACCTCTGTGCGAAGCCTCGATAATTTGACGTAGCAAGCGTCTGTTAGGAAATTCCCATGCCAGCGCGCCCCCCTCTCGGTTGTGGCTGAGTAGGCGGTGGAATTGCGTTGGCCGGTTGTGGCTTGGTCGGGGGTTTTGCTTGATTGCCCGTTAATCAATTAAGCAATTGTGTGGTTTTTAGAGCGTCTATAACCGGATCTCTCAAATCCACTTCATACGTCTAGGTGGGCCGACCGGTCATTGCGCGGTCATGATTTTTTGACTCGGACCGTCATCTTGCTACAGGAGGTAGTGGTAGTATCCCTCCAGCAGAACCAGGAGGTAGTGGTAGTATCCCTCCAGCCCCTGGTGGGTGGTTGAGTGGAAGTAGAAGAGCAGCAGCTCTGCAGTGAAGGCCGTTGCCAGCACCAGACACAACGCGCCCTCCGTTAGGGGCAGGTACCTGCGTGCGGTGATCGCCAGTGAAAGCCCAAGTTAGCTCACCGGGGTGCTTACAGATTGGAATTACTGCGATTCCATTCGCATTTGGACAGAAACAATGTTCAGTTAAGTTCCTTGCAGTCAATATTCCAAAATGGTTTGCGAGAAAAACAAAATGGTGACATGATTTCGGTGATGACTGATGTGTACTTTTACAATGAGATATACATATTTTGTGATAACAATGGCTGAATGGACAAGATCAAAAATAACAGCAATATGATTGCAGGGCAAAAAGGTTATACACAGAAACTCCACTGGGACCAAGTAGAACCCTCAAGTATCATGGAATGTGAAACCAAGTGACGTTGCATATCTGCTCACAAAATGGCAGAGATGGCCTCTGGCCCCCATCTCCCTCTCCTAAGAAATTAGAAGTATAGAAACGAAACTTCCGCGTTATTTCTTCTTTCTGTAAGCAATAAGTTCATCTGAATACCTCTTGCTTTGGTGGACGGGTATATTCACCCAATCACCCTTCCTTTTATGAAAATATGATATGCATGCTTATGCGTATTTTAAAGAGAGAGAAAAATACCTCTTGCTACAGACGATCGACTGAAAAGAGAATGGAATGAATAAAATTCTGAGGAAAAATGGATGAATCTTCGATCATGTCATCTATGGTGGTATAGTGCAAAGAGATGATAGATGGATGGACACTGACCTCGTCTTTTCAGAGAGGACAGCGAGGGCACCGAAGAGGAAGAACATGAGCAGCATGCCGCCATGCTCGAGGTCGTTGAGGTGTGCCGGGTTGACTCCGCCGCCGGGTGCAAATATGTGGAGATGAGTAGAGTAAAGCACCTCCACGCACATATCCAGGAAGGCGCCTCCGGCGATCACGTAGAGCTCGAGGTGCCGCAGCGCCCCGCTGCTGCCGCCGCCCACGGGGTTCCAGACGAGGAGGCGGAACCCGGCCGGGTCGAAGGCGAAGCGCGCCACGGCCGCCCACACGTTCCAGGCGCCCACGGCCAGGAACAGCGTTCCCGGCAGAAGGTGCCCCTTGAACGACCCCATCAGCGCCGCTGTTCGCCTGCCCTGCTTCGGATCTGCGCGCGGCTCGCCGCCGGCGTTGACTTCTATCCCCGGCGCCCTTTAGCCCACGTCGTCGCTCGTGGTACTAGCACGCTTCCTGAAAGAACGGATCAGCGACCATCGGTTAGCGTCGTCCGCTGGCAACATGCACGCGTCTCGCTGACGAAAGTAAAACCAAAACCAAATCTCGACGAGGCCGACGAACGAGAAGACGACCGACGAAGCCTCGAGATGAGGAACGAGGTGCGCGACTACACGTAGTGCGGGCAAGGAACGGAATCAAAATCTCGCGGAGGAGAAGCCTAAAATCACCAAAGGGCTAAGTTCACCGATTTGACCTTGTAATAGAACTTAGTTTAGCGACTGATTTTCGAACCGGGTCAGTCGATTTTTAAGAGTTCGCCGGAGGAAAGGAAGGGACTCGTCGGAGGGGTGCCTCATTATTTATCTTAGGGTTTAGGATGCAGACGGTGATGGACGACGTGGTGGGGGCGGTGGCGCATTTCGCCGGAGAAAAAACCCAATCGCGGGCGGGGCTAGAGGGATGGCGGGGGCGGTGGGGGTGGGGGGGGGGGGGGGGAGGGGTCGGGGAGGGCAGGGCGGCGGTAGCCGGCGGTTCGGCTGGCTGCACATTTGGCGGTCTCGGAAGAAGAAGAGGTGAGGAAGAAAAAGGTCCAGGCGTCACATGATCTTCATGCAACGGTCCACAACGATTGACTGGCCCTAATTGAAAAATCCAATCGACTAATGTGTAGCCGCACCCAATTGAACTTTAGACCTCTTCCAGATTTTTTTTATCATGTCATTTTGAGCTTGGAAAGAGCGATTACCAGGGAGAGTCAAATGCACGACGTAGATGTATGTGAAGCTGGGAAGGCTTATAATATGATAGCAAAAAGGTTAGTAATAATCAATTCAGAGATGCAAAGTTGAATAAATGCTCAACGACGGTACGGTGCTGATCCTAGGCTAGACCGTGCTAGAGAAGCGAGCCTAGAACACTAACAAAATCACGGCGCTGCACGTAAACAAGGGAAAAGCACACCCTGGAACTCTTTTTTTCGCCCTTTTTTTTTGCGCACCTCTTATTTTTTGCGCTCCTCTTTTTTTTGCGAAAAATCACTATAATGACGAGTGTCTCAAAACTCTTCCCTCGTCAAACTAACAGGATAGGCACGATTTTTTTTAACTTTTTTCGGAAATCAGGGCAGCGATGACGAAAAAGTGCGACAAAAAATCACTATGATGGCACGTAGCTTAAAAGACTCAGAAAAGTCTAAAAATAGGATAGGGAAAAAATATTTTTGCCTATGAAAATTTTGGCCTAAAAATTGCTTGGGGGTCTCTAGACTTTTTTTCGAAACCTACTCAGGCAAGGAAACACGAATCGAAAATTAGACAGATCTCGAAAACAAACCTAATATGAAAGGAACTCGGATTGGTGGTGGATATATGGTGGTAGGATATGGCAGCGGTGGTGGTATATGGATATGGATTGGTGGACGGATAAGCGGTGGTGGTAGATGGAAGGGGCGATGATGATGATGCGGCGGCGGCGTGACAACTTATGACCAGAATTCGAAACTCTAAAAGACGAGACTCTAAGACCAACAACTAGACACAGTGATGCAACCGTAGATTCAACAAAACAAAATACTGAAAAGACTATGCAAAGGCTCAGACTGGTTCGGATATGATGAATTAACCCTAATTTTTTTGGCTTTTTCGTAAACTGTAAGTATGAAGAACAGACCTGGTCTAAACTACGAAAAAACTGTAAAATCTCACCGAGCAACCCAGAAATATGATACCACTTGATAAAGGCAAAGGTGTCACGTCTTTCGATGAGATGGTGGCTATCGTTTTGGAGGAAATCGACTTTGACAATCCGACTACGGACATGCGAGGAAGTCGCGCCTTAGCAATCGCTAAACGAACTCTGAGAGGTTATTGACCACGCCGGAGCACGATCAACCTGACCACGAAGGTCTATTTCCTGCAGGCAAACAAAGAACAAGTAAGAAACTAAGATTGCAATCTGGATATTGCGAATATAAGAGAAAAGCTTTATTGATCAAAGGTGGGGTCTTATGACGCCTTTGTGTGGTCGTTGAACACAAACGAAGTACGCGAAGTTGCAGCTATGTCGAACTTTAATCTAAACAAAACCCAAAGTCTAAACGATGCCCTAAGGGCTGTATATATGGAGGAGAGAGGGGGGAATTTCGTGGCCCTTGGAGGAGGGGTCCGAAACCAACCCTAACTCTTGTTTTCCCACACATACGAACTCTAAAAACAGCCTATAATCAAGTATTTCGAAATTACATGGGCCTGGCCCAAAAATAAGGTGACACGGCACCTAGGATAGCCTCTGGACGAAATTTATGAAGTGGCATCTTGTATATTTCGTCCAAGACTTCATGCACTCATTATGGTGGCTTCAAAGTCCTGGAATCATCACTTGTAACTCCGTTCTTGTTCCCCTTGCACACTCCATCATCTCCATGTTTGAACTTGCTCCAAGGTTTATCTTTCTTGTCCAAGCTAGGCCCTTCATTTGTAAGCAAAATAAATGTATCCAATTTAGGCAGCATCATATTCTCATGAACATTAGAACCATTACCAAGAAACGGAAGTATCTGGTAATTTAATTGACGTGCACGAGCTCTAGTAATTGGTCCAGTATGTATAGCAGCAGGGGCTGTGGGTGTAACAATGGTGTTGATGTCCTCATCAAACGCCCAGCCCCGTGGTGTTTCTCACATTTGGTGTTTCTGGCCTGGCTCACCACCTACATGTGTCGCCGTTGACTAATTACGTGGCAGGGCCAAAACGCAAAACACGTATACATTGCTGGAAGTATGTTTCTGGCCTGAATAGGTAAGTGGCTGCAGGGCAATCGATGGGGCTCCTACCCACCATTTATCCTCCTCCCCTTACTTCCTCCTCACTCACCATCCGAGCTACCGCCCTCTTCTCTTATCTATCGTCCACTCAATGCTCGTAGGAGTTGTGTATTTGTATGGCATTGTTCATAGGGATATCTAACCCTTGTTTTGAAGATTTCTCCCCAAATCCATTCTTGAATTGGTAAACTTGTGACTAATATGATGTTTTTTATGATGTGTAGTAGTGAGTAAAATAGTGGTGATTTGTGATGTGGATGAACAAGGTTTAGGGTTTGGGTCACAATTAGTATTAGAAATTGTTCCAACTTATTTTCTATGCCATATAGTAAAATTGTCATTCATACTTGCAAATACTTACGTTGTCATTGTTTTTTATATGATGAGAATCGTGAATGTACATTATGTTGACAAGGCATCATTTTTTGAATGCCGAGATTGTTGACAAAGATGAAGAAGTGTTGACATTTCTTACGGTTCCTAGTTATGAGGAGGTTGCGAAAGAAATATTGATTGCGCTAAATTGAATGGATCTGAGTGATCAAGTTGAATTATTAGCAAGATATGATGTTGGTAGGGACATAAGTCTAGTGAAGAAGATGCATATCAAGTTGAATTTTATAATGGGGTACATTGGCGGTGCCACACACCGGGGGTGGCCTCCCCAGGGGAGCTTGACAACCGACCTGACATGGGGCCCATGGAGCCCAGTAAGGAGATGCCAAGTGGTCCACACGCACCCCCGAGACCATCTTGGCCTCCAAGTCCACCTTGGCAGGGGCACATATTGCATCTCTCTCTTGTAAAACCCTAGCTTTCAGCATGTATATAGGGGTGTGTTTGGTAGCATGTATGGATCTAGCCTAGTTGTTCTCCTCTCATACATGTTGAGTGTAGACATGTTGAGTACATGCATTTGCTGTTGTTTGGCAGCGGTGTATGCGCTGAGTCATGTTGAGCTGATACTTTGTTTGACAGTCTGCATGTGTTTAGACTTTAGACATATTGAACAATTCCGAATTCCGAATAAATTTTTTGAATGGTGAACAAAATTGAAAAAAAGTCAACAAAAAATTAAACAAATTTTGAAATTCTTAACTTTTATTGAAAATTTAAACAAAATTTGAAATTCTAAACATTTTTGGAAATTTAAATAAATTTAAAATACCGAACATTTTTTGAAAATTTAAAAATATTTTAAAATTTTGAATTTTTTGAAAATGTTAATGTGTTTTTGAAAATGTTAATAAAAATTCAAAAAAAATAAACCAATTTGAAATTCTGAACATTTTTGAAATTTAAACAAAATAAATTTTGAAAATTTATACGAAATTTGAAATTCTAAACATTTTTGGAAATTTTAAACAAATTTTGAAAACTTAAACGATTTTGAAATTGTGAATATTTTCGAAAATTTGAAGATTTTGAAATTCTGAACTTTTTTGAAAAATTTAAAAATTTGAATTCTGAATGTGTTTTGAAAATTTAAACAAAATTTGAAATTATGAACATTTTTTGAAAATTTAAACATATCTGGAGATGCCCGCAAGTTGTTCGATGGTTTGCTCGCAAGGAACAAATGGACTCCGCCGACAAGTTCCTTTTTCATAATTTCCTTTTGCGACTCAGATGATTCTTCATCCGATGATGAGGAGATGGTGGCTGTTGTGTTGGTTGTCCATGACCACCTTAGTAGGTAGCGACCGTTGTTCCGGGGCTCGATCCCGGGCCACACTCCGATGTTGAATCACAACTAAGAGAGCTGCCATTTACTTCTTTGTAAGGAATACTTTGAGACACCCAACCCGCTCTTCAAACATCACCAATACCGGCGATGTTTCCATATGGCTATGCATGTTTTCAACCGTATTCGGGAGGGGGTGGTCGGGTATGATAAGTATTTCGAGTGCAAGGAGGATGTCATTGGAAAGATTGGCTTCTCCTCTTATCACAAATGCACTGTAGCAATCCGGATGCTTGCATATGGAGTTCCCGGTGATCTCATTGATGAGTACGTCCATATGATCAAGTCTACGTGCCTAGAGTCCATGTACAAGTTCTGCAAGGCTGTGATTATAGTGTTTTGCCCTGAGTACTTGGGAGAGCCAAATGCTGAAGATACAACCCGCTTGTTAGTGATGAATGCCAGCAGGGGCTTCCCTGGGATGCTTGGTAGTAAAGACTGTATGCACTGGAAGTGGAACAATATAGGGGCCATGTCAAAGCTTGCACCGTCATACTCAAGGCCGCGGCTTCACAAAATCTATGGATTTGGCACTCTTTCTTCGGCATGGCCGGATCTCATAATGATATAAACGTCTTGCAATGCTCTTCAGTGTTTCCAAGGCTTGCCAAAGGCAACTGCCCGTTGACGAATGTTAACGTCAACGGCCACAACTACAACAAATGATACTACCTAGCTGACAATATCTATTCTCAGTGGACTACTATTGTGAAGACAATCTTGAACCCTGTAGGAGAGAAGAGGAGGAGATTTGCACAAGAGCAAGAGAGTGCTAGGAAGGATGTGAGCGTGCCTTTGGTGTTCTGCAATCTCAATGGAGCATCGTTCGATATCCCGCTAGAACTTGGAGCATGAAGAAGTTGTGGGAGGTGATGACTGTTTGTATGATCATGCATGATATGATCGTAGAGGATGAGCTCCCGGAATGTATCTACAACCAAGGGTTTCAGTTTCAGGGTGACAATGTTGTGCCTGAGCATGGAGGAGCAGCAACTTTTGCATAGTTCATCCAATTTCATCATCAAACGCGTGATTTGGGAACTCACGTTCAACTGCAAAATGATTTGGTTGAGTATATACGAGCTCACGTTGGCAACCAATAGATATATCTTTTTTAATTGTATTTGAGACAATTTAATTTTTATTTGGCTTGTAAACTATGATAGATTTATTTGGTTTGTGAACATGCTATATTTATTTGCTTGTGAAACTATGTAAAATGTTTGTATTTTGTTTGAATTATGTTTGAAAAACCACAACAAGTTGGGCGCGAAGGCTAAAATAGGTGTGTGCATTGGGCGCACTGCCGACCTAAACGAAAAAGAGGATGGACGACGAGCGGGCGGGCGACCGACCCAAACGGACAAAAATGATGCGTTTGGTTGCTCGCATCGTTTTCTACCCATTTGCATACTTGTCCTAGTTGGGCCTAGTTGAGCATATGCAGGCAAAAAACCAGCATCTACATGTTGATTGGTTGCCTGCATATCCTCTCCCTGCATGGTAGTGACGCCTCTGCGCACCACGTTTGGTTTCTCGCATGATATGTGGTAAGATGAGTGCATGTTCTTTGGTTACATACGAGCATAGAGTTGTGCTCACCTTGTATCCTACTTGGTGAGCTTATGAATACTACTACACCTTACACACGATCACACCGAGCACACCAATGCCACAAACATTGCTATGACGATGCACTGGACGAAGATGATGAAGTTCTTCAGCCCTAACGGACGATCCACCTTGCCAACCTCAACCTTGCTGCATGAATGCTCTCACACATACTTGGAGTAAGCATCTTCTGCCACCTGCCTAGTCTTAAACCCTCTGCGGCTGTTGTCGCTGTACCCTGAAACTTGTTTGTTGCAAGCTTCCCATGAACTATAAACCCCAGAAACCCTACCTTCGAGCATCACATACCACTTGCCCTAGCAGTGCAAGTGAGCAACAAGTTGAAGCAACAAGCATTGAAACACACAAACAACAAGCAATGATGAACTCTATGAGCAAGCAATGGAGCAGAAGAGCATTAGTAAACATGCATGATCATAGCAAGGTCAACCTATCACTAATTTGGTGTCATCCTACCACTACATCCAAAAGAGGGTGTAATCCTACCACCGCGAGGATCACCGTGAGGGGTTAGTATATACCACCTCACCAAAATATACAGATTATAAGATTGTTTTCAAGCCCTAACTACACAAAATATACGTTGTCATCGTCGTCCTTGCCGCGATCGCCGTCGGGGGTCATGCATGCCATCGCCACCAGCAGAAGCAACACTAGTAGTAGTGCTTGCCCAGCCAAGTCCTCAACCAGAGCACCCTGTGGGAAGCTCCCATGGCAACAAATACAACACTCTGGTCTTTGTTATCTAATAGGTGGCTGAGAGCCACCATGAGAGCCTCTGGGATGAAGCCAATCTGCCCCATGACGGCGCTGTAGGGCTCAGGGTGGGCGTTCGCACTCTCGCTCTCCTTGATGGCGGTGGCCACCTCCTTCATTGTCTCAACTATGCTGCTGAAGACGCTCAGCTCCTCCTCCATGAAGCCTCCCAGCTTCCTATTCCTATCAAGCACAAGAACGTGCTCACCATCCTTCTCAGGAGCATCAACATTGATGGTGTCTGACTCCTGGGTGTCTGGATACTCGGCCATCGACGAGCCCAGCGGCTGACCAGAGCCCATGGCATGCTTGCCGGTTGCCAGCCCGATGAAGAAGATGTTGGGGAACGTAGTAATTTCAAAAAAATTCCTATGCACACGCAAGATCATGGTGATGCATAGCAACAAGAGGGGAGAGTGTTGTCTACATACCCTCGTAGACCGAAAGCGGAAGCGTTAGCACAACGCGGTTGATGTAGTCGTACGTCTTCACGCCCCGACCGATCAAGCACCGAAACTACGACGCCTCCGAGTTCTAGCACACGTTCAGCTCGATGACGATCCCCGGACTCCGATCCAGCAGAATGTCGGGGAAGAGTTCCGTCAACACGACGGCGTGGTGACGATCTTGATGTTCTACCGTCGCAGGGCTTCGCCTAAGCACCGCTACAATATTATCGAGGATTATGGTGGAGGAGGGCACCGCACACGGCTAATAGATCTCAAGGATCAATTGTTGTGTCTCGAGGTGCCCCCTGCACCCGCATATAAAGGAGCAAGGGGGAGGGGCGGCCGACCAGGAGGAGGCGCGCCAGGGAGGAGTCCTACTCCTACCGGGAGTAGGACTCCCTCCTTTCCTTGTCCAACTAGGAGAGGGGGGAGGAAGGGAGAGAGGAGAGAAAGGAAAGGGGGGGCGCCGCCCCTCCCTCCTTGTCCAATTCGGATTAGAGGGGGGAGGGGGCGCGCAGCCTGCCCTGGCCGCCCCTCCTCTGCTCCACTTTGGGCCCATGAGGCCCATTAACCCCCCCGGGGGGGGGGGGTCCGGTAACCCCTGGTACTCCGTTTTATATCCGATAACTCCCGGAACCATTCATGTGTCCGAATATAGTCGTCCAATATATAAATCTTTATGTCTCGACTATTTCGAGACTCCTCGTTATGTCTGTGATCACATCCGGGACTCCGAAAAACCTTCGGTACATCAAAATATATAAACTCATAATGAAACTGTCATCGTAACATTAAGCGTGCGGACCCTACGGGTTCGAGAACAATGTAGACATGACCGAGACACGTCTCCGGTCAATAACCAATAGCGGAACCTGGATGCTCATATTGGCTCCTACATATTCTACGAAGATCTTTTATCGGTCAAACCGCATAACAACATACGTTGTTCCCTTTGTCATCGGTATGTTACTTGCCCGAGATTTGATCGTCGGTATCTCAATACCTAGTTCAATCTTGTTACCGGCAAGTCTCTTTACTCGTTCCTTAATACATCATCCCGCAACTAACTTATTAGTTGCAATGCTTGCAAGGCTTATGTGATGAGCATTACCGAGAGGGCCCAGAGATACCTCTCCGACAATCGGAGTGACAAATCCTAATCTCGAAATACGCCAACCCAACAAGTACCTTCGGAGACACCTGTAGAGCACCTTTATAATCACCCAGTTATGTTGTGACGTTTGGTAGCACACAGAGTGTTCCTCCGATAAACGGGAGTTGCATAATCTCATAGTCATAGGAACATGTATAAGTCATGAAGAAAGCAATAGCAACAAATTAAACGATCAAGTGCTAAGCTAACAAAATGGGTCAAGTCAATCACATCATTCTCCTAATGATGTGATCCCGTTAATCAAATGACAACTCATGTCTATGGTTAGGAAACATAGCCGTCTTGGATCAACGAGCTAGTCAAGTAGAGGCATACTAGTGACACTCTGTTTGTCTATGTATTCACACATGTATTATGTTTCCGGTTAATACAATTCTAGCATGAATAATAAACATTTATCATGATATAAGGAAATAAATAATAACTTTATTATTGCCTCTAGGGCATATTTCCTTCAGTCTCCCACTTGCACTAGAGTCAATAATCTAGATTACACAGTAATGATTCTAACACCCATGGAGCCTTGGTGCTGATCATGTTTTGCTCGTGGAAGAGGCTTAGTCAGCGGGTCTGCAACATTCAGATCCATATGTATCTTGCAAATTTCTATGTATCCCACTTGGACTAAATCCCGAATGGAATTGAAGCGTCTCCTGATGTGCTTGGTTCTCTTGTGAAATCTGGATTCCTTTGCCAAGGCAATTGCACCAGTATTGTCACAAAAGATTTTCATTGGACCCGGTGCACTAGGTATGACACCTAGATCAGATATGAACTCCTTCATCCAGACTCCTTCATTTGCTGCTTCCGAAGCAGCTATGTACTCTGCTTCACATGTAGATCCCGCCACGACGCTTTGTTTAGAACTGCACCAACTGACAGCTCCACCGTTCAGTAAAATACATATCCGGTTTGCGATTTAGAATCATCCGGATCAGTGTCAAAGCTCGCATCAACGTAACCATTTACGATGAGCTCTTTGTCACCTCCATATACGATAAACATATCCTTAGCCCTTTTCAGGTATTTCAGGATGTTCTTGACCGTTGTCCAGTGATCCACTCCTGGATTACTTTGGTACCTCCCTGCTTGACTTATAGCAAGGCACACATCAGGTCTGGTACACAACATTGTATACATGATAGAGCCTATGGCTGAAGGATAGGGAACATCTTTCATTTTCTCTCTATCTTCTGCGGTGGTCGGACATTGAGTCTTACTCAACTTCACACCTTGTAACACAGGCAAGAACCCTTTCTTTGCTTGATCCATTTTGAACTTCTTCAAAACCTTGTCAAGGTATGTGCTTTGTGAAAGTCCAATTAAGTGTCTTGATCTATCTCTATAGATCTTAATGCCCAATATGTAAGCAACTTCATTGAGGTCTTTCATTGAAAAACTCTTATTCAAATATCCCTTTATGCTATCCAGAAATTCTATATCATTTCCAATCAATAATATGTCATCCACATATAATATCAGAAATGCTACAGAGCTCCCACTCACTTTCTTGTAAATACAGGCTTCTCCAAAAGTCTGTACAAAACCAAATGCTTTGATCACACTATCAAAGCATTTATTCCAACTCCGAGAGGCTTGCACCAGTCCATAAATGGATCGCTGGAGCTTGCACACTTTGTTAGCTCCCTTTGGATCGACAAAACCTTCTGGTTGCATCATATACAACTCTTCTTCCAGAAATCCATTCAGGAATGCAGTTTTCACATCCATTTGCCAAATTTCATAACCATAAAATGCGGCAATTGCTAACATGATTCGGACAGACTTAAGCATCGCTACGGGTGAGAAGGTCTCATCGTAGTCAATCCCTTGAACTTGTCGAAAACCTTTTGCAACAAGTCGAGCTTTATAGACAGTAACATTACCGTCAGCGTCAGTCTTCTTCTTGAAGATCCATTTATTCTCAATTGCTTGCCGATCAACGGGCAAGTCAACCAAAGTCCACACTTTGTTCTCATACATGGATCCCATCTCAGATTTTATGGCTTCTAGCCATTTTGCGGAATCTGGGCTCACCATCGCTTCTTCATAGTTCGTAGGTTCATCATAATCTAGTAGCATGACTTCCAGAACAGTATTACCGTACCGCTCTGGTGCAGATCTTACTCTGGTTGATCTACGAGGTTCGGTAGTAACTTGATCTGAAGTTTCATGATCATTATCATTAGCTTCCTCACTAATTGGTGTAGATGTCACAGAAACCGGTTTCTGTGATGTACTACTTTCCAATAAGGGAGCAGGTATAGTTACCTCATCAAGTTCTACTTTTCTCCCACTCACTTCTTTCGAGAGAAATTCCTTCTCTAGAAAAACTCCGAATTTAGCAACAAAAGTCTTGCCTTAGGATCTGTGATAGAAGGTGTACCCAACAGTCTCCTTTGGGTATCCTATGAAGACACATTTCTCCGATTTGGGTTCGAGCTTATCAGGTTGAAGCTTTTTCACATAAGCATCGCAGCCCCAAACTTTCAGAAACAACAACTTTGGTTTCTTGCCAAACCACAGTTCATAAGGAGTCGTCTCACCGGATTTCGACGGTGTCCTATTTAACGTGAATGCAGCCATCTCTAAAGCATAACCCCAAAACGATAACGGTAAATCAGTAAGAGACATCATAGATCGCACCATATCTAATAAAGTACGATTACGATGTTCGGACACACCATTACGCTGTGGTGTTCCGGGTGGTGTGAGTTGCGAAACTATTCCGCATTTTTTCGAATGTAGACCAAACTCGTAACTCAAATATTCTCCTCCACGATGAGATCGTAGAAACTTTATTTTTCTTGTTACGATGATTTTCAACTTCACTCTGAAATTCTTTGAACTTTTCAAATGTTTCAGACTTATGTTTCATTAAGTAGATATACCCATATCTGCTTAAATCATCTGTGAAGGTGAGAAAATAACGATATCCGCCACGAGCCTCAACATTCATTGGACCACATACATCTGTATGTATGATTTCCAACAAATCTGTTGCTCTCTCCATAGTACTGGAGAACGGCGTTTTAGTCATCTTACCCATGAGGCACGGTTCGCAAGTACCAAGTGATTCATAATCAAGTGGTTCCAAAAGTCCATCAGTATGGAGTTTCTTCATGCGCTTTACACCGATATGACCTAAACGGCAGTGCCACAAATAAGTTGCACTATCATTATCAACTCTGCATCTTTTGGCTTCAACATTATGAATATGTGTATCACTACTATCGAGATTCATCAAAAATAGACCACTCTTCAAGGGTGCATGACCATAAAAGATATTACTCATATAAATAGAACAACCATTATTCTCTGATTTAAATGAATAATCGTCTCGCATCAAACAAGATCAAGATATAATGTCCATGCTCAACGCTGGCACCAAATAACAATTATTTAGGTCTAATACTAATCCCGAAGGTAGATGTAGAGGTAGCGTGCCGACCATGATCACATCGACTTTGGAACCATTTCCCATGCGCATCGTCACCTCGTCCTTAGCCAATCTTCGCTTAATCCGTAGCCCCTGTTTTGAGTTGCAAATGTTAGCAACAGAACTAGTATCAAATACCCAGGTGCTACTGCGAGCATTAGTAAGGTACACATCAATAACATGTATATCACATACTCCCTCCGTCCGCGAATAAGTGTACATCTAGCTTTTGTTCTAAGTCAAAGATTTAAAATTTTGACCAACTTTATAGAAAAGAGTAGTAGCATATATGACATCAAATTGATATATTATGAAAGTACATTTCAAAACGAATCTAGCGATACTAATTTAGTGTCATAAATGCTGCTACATTTCCCTATAAAATTGGTCAAAGTTTTAAAACTTTGACTTACGACAAAACCTAGATGTACACTTATTCATGGACGGAGGGAGTATACCTTTGTTCACTTTGCCATCCTTCTTATCCACCAAATACTTGGGGCAGTTCCGCTTCCAGTGACCAGTCTGCTTGCAGTAGAAGCACTCAGTCTCAGGCTTAGGTCCAGACTTGGGTTTCTTCTCCTGAGCAGCAACTTGTTTGTTGTTCTTCTTGAAGTTCCATTTCTTCTTCCCTTTGCCCTTTTTCTTGAAACTGGTGGTCTTATTGACCATCAACACTTGATGCCCCTTCTTGATTTCTACCTCCGCGGCTTTTAGCATTGCGAAGAGCTCAGGAATAGTCTTAGTCATCCCTTGCATATTATAGTTCATCACGATGCTTTTGTAGATTGGTGGCAGTGATTGAAGAACTCTGTCAATGACACTATCAACAGGAAGATTAACCCCTAGTTGAGTCAAGTGATTATGATACCCAGACATTTTGAGTATATGTTCACTGACAGAACTATTCTCCTCCATCTTGCAGCTATAGAACTTATTGGAGACTTCATATCTCTCAATCCGGGCATTTGCTTGAAATATTAACTTCAACTCCTGGAACATCTCATATGCTCCATGACGTTCAAAACGTCGTTGAAGACCCGGTTCTAAGCCGTAAAGCATGGCACACTGAACTATCGAGTAGTCATCAGCTTTGCTTTGCCAGACGTTCATAACATCTGGTGTTGCTCCTGCAGCAGGCTTGGCACTTAGCGGTGCTTCCAGGACGTAATTCTTCTGTGCTGCAATGAGGATAATCCTCAAGTTACGGACCCAGTCCATGTAATTGCTACCATCATCTTTCAACTTTGCTTTCTCAAGGAACGCATTAAAATTCAACGGAACAATAGCACGAGCCATTTATCTACAATCAAACATAGACAAGCAAGATACTATCAGGTACTAAGTTCATGATAAATTTAAGTTCATTTAATCATATTACTTAAGATCTCCCACTTAGAAAGATATCCCTCTAATCCTCTAAGTGATCACGTGATCCAAATCAACTAAACCATGTCTGATCATCACGTGAGATGGAGTAGTATCAATGGTGAACATCAATATGTTGATCATATCTATGATTCACGCTCGACCTTTCGGTCTCCGTGTTCCGAGGCCATATCTATTATATGCTAGGCTCGTCAAGTTAAACCTGAGTATTCCGCGTGTGCAACTGTTTTGCACCCATTGTATTTGAATGTAGAGCCTATCATACCCGATCATCACATGGTGTCTCGGCACGAAGAACTTTCGCAATGGTGCATACTCAGGGAGAACACTTATACTTTGATAATTTAGTGAGGAATCATCTTATAATGCTACCGTCAATCAAAGCAAGATAAGATGCATAAAAGATAAACATCACATGCAATCAATATAAGTGATATGATATGGCCATCATCATCTTGTGCTTGTGATCTCCATCTTCAAAGCACCGTCATGATTGTTGGGGAACATAGTAATTTCAAAAAAATTCCTACGCACACGCAAGATCATGGTGATGCATAGCAACGAGAGGGGTGAGTGTGATCTACGTACCCTTGTAGACCAATAGCGGAAGCGTTATGACAACACGGTTGATGTAGTCGTACGTCTTCACGGCCCGATCGATCAAGCACTGAAACTACGGCACCTCCGAGTTCTAGCACACGTTCAGCTCGATGACGATCCCCGGACTCCGATCCAGCAAAGTGTCGGGGAAGAGTTCCGTCAGCACGACGGCGTGGTGACGATCTTGATGTTCAACTGTCGCAGGGCTTCGCCTAAGCACCACTACAATATTATCGAGGAGTATGGTGGAAGGGGGCACCGCACATGGCTAAGAAAACGATCACGAGGATCAACTTGTGTGTCTAGGGGTGCCCCTGCCCCCGTATATAAAGGAGCAAGGGGAGGAGGTCGGCCGGCCCTAGGGCGCGCCAAGGAGGAGGAGTCCTCCTCCTAGTAGGAGTAGGACTCCCCTCTTTCCTACTCCTACTAGGAGGGGGAAAGGAAGGGGAAGAGGGAGAAGGAAAAGGGGGCGCCGCCCCCCCTCTCCTAGTCCAATTCGGACCAGAGGGGGAGGGGGCACGCGGCCCACCCTAGCCGCCCCTCTCTCTCTCCACTAGGGCCCATAAGGCCCATTACTTCTCTCGGGGGGGGGGGGGGGGTTCCGGTAACCCTCCGGCACTCCGGTTTTCTCCGAAATCACCCGGAACACTTCCGGTGTCCGAATATAGCCGTCCAATATATCAATCTTTATGTCTCGACCATTTCGAGACTCCTCGTCATGTCCGTGATCACATCCGGGACTCTGAACTAACTTCGGTACATCAAAACTCATAAACTCATAATATAACTATCATCGAAACCTTAAGCGTGCGGACCCTACGGGTTCGAGAACAATGTAGACATGACCGAGACATGTCTCCGGTCAATAACCAATAGCGGAACCTGGATGCTCATATTGGCTCCCACATATTCTATGAAGATCTTTATCGGTCAGACCGCATAACAACATACGTTGTTCCCTTTGTCATCGGTATGTTACTTGCCCGAGATTCGATCGTCGGTATCTCAATACCTAGTTCAATCTCGTTACCGGCAAGTCTCTTTACTCATTTCGTAATACATCATTTCGCAACTAACTCATTAGTTGCAATGCTTGCAAGGCTTATGTGATGTGCATTACCGAGAGGGCCCAGAGATACCTCTCCGACAATCGGAGTGACAAATCCTAATATCGGAATACGCCAATCCAACATCTACCTTTGGAGACACCTGTAGAGCTCCTTTATAATCACCCAGTTACGTTGTGATGTTTGGTAGCACACAAAGTGTTCCTCCGGAAAACGGGAGTTGCATAATCTCATAGTCATAGGAACATGTATAAGTCATGAAGAAAGCAATAGCAATATACTAAATGATCGGGTGCTAAGCTAATGGAATGAGTCATGTCAATCAAATCATTCTTCTAATGATGTGATCCCGTTAATCAAATAACAACTCTTTTGTTCATGGTTAGGAAACATAACCATCTTCGATTAACGAGCTAGTCAAGTAGAGGCATACTAGTGACACTCTGTTTGTCTATGTATTCAAACATGTATTATGTTTCCGGTTAATACAATTCTAGCATGAATAATAAACATTTATCATGATATAAGGAAATAAATAATAACTTTATTATGGCCTCTAGGGCATATTTCCTTCAGTCTCCCACTTGCACTAGAGTCAATAATCTAGTTCACATCGCCATGTGATTCAACACTAATAGTTCACATCACCATGTGATTAACACCCATAGTTCACATTGTCATGTGACATATACCCAAAGGGTTTACTAGAGTCGGTAATCTAGTTCACATCGTTTATGTGATTAACACCCAAAGAGTACTAAGGTGTGATCATGTTTTGCTTGTGAGATAATTTTAGTCAACGGGTCTGTCACATAGAGATCCGTAATTATTTTGCGAATTCTATGTCTACAATGCTCTGCACGGAGCTACTCTAGCTAATTGCTCACACTTTCAATATTTATCTAGATCGAGACTTAGAGTCATCCAGATCTGTGTCAAAACTTGCATCAACGTAACTTTTTACGATGAACCTTTTTGTCACCTCCATAATTGAGAAATATTTCCTTATTCCACTAAGGATAATTCTGACCGATGTCCAGTGATCTAATCTTAGATCACTATTGTACTCCCTTGCTTAACACAGTGTAGGGTATACAATAGATCTGGTACATAGAATGGCATACTTTATAGAACCTATGGCTGAGGCATAGGGAATGACTTTCATTCTCTTTCTATCTTCTGCCGTGGTCGGGCTTTGAGTCTTACTCAATTTCACACCTTGTAACACAGCCAAGAACTCTTTCTTTGACTGTTCCAATTTTGAACTACTTCAAAATATTGTCAAGGGATGTACTCATTGAAAAAAAAACTTATCAAGCGTCTTGATCTATCTCTATAGATCTTGATGCTTAACATGTAAGCAGCTTCACCGAGGTCTTTCTTTGAAAAACTTCTTTCAAAACACTCCTTTATGCTTTGCAGAATAATTCTACATTATTTCCGATCAACAATATGTCATTCACATATACTTATCAGAAATGCTGTAGTGCTCCCACTCATTTTCTTGTAAATACAGGCTTCACCGCAAGTCTGTATAAAACTATATGCTTTGATCATCTCATCAAAGCGCATATTCCAACTCCGAGATGCTTGCACTAGTCCATAGATGGATCGCTGGAGCTTGCACATTTTGTTAGCACCTTTAGGATTGACAAAACCTTTTGGTTGTATCATATACAACTTCTTCTTTAATAAATCCATTAAGGAATGCAGTTTTGTTTATCCATTTGCCGGATTTCATAAAATGCGGCAATTGCTAACATGATTCGGACAGACTTAAGCATAGATACGAGTGAGAAACTCTCAACGTAGTCAACACCTTGAACTTGTCAAAAACCTTTTTGCGACAATTCTAGCTTTGTAGATAGTAACACTACTATCAGCGTTCGTCTTCCTCTTGAAGATCCATTTAATCTCAATGGCTCACCGATCATTGGGCAAGTCAATCAAAGTCCATACTTTGTTCTCATACATGGATCTCATCTCAGATTTCATGGGCTCAAGCCATTTCGCAGAATCTGGGCTCATCATCGCTTCCTCATAGTTCATAGGCTCGTCATGGTCAAGTAACATGACCTACAGAACTGGATTACCATACGACTCTGGTGCGGATCTCACTCTGGTTTTACCTACGAGGTTCGGTAGTAACTTGATCTGAAGTTACATGATCATCATCATTAGCTTCCTCACTAATCGGTCTAGTAGTCACAGGAACAGATTTCTGTGATGAACTACTTTCCAATAAGGGAGCAGGTACAGTTACCTCATCAAGCTCTACTTTCCTCCCACTCACTTCTTTCGAGAGAAACTCCTTCTCTAGAAAGGATCCATTCTCAGCAATGAATAACTTGCCTTCGGATCTGTGATAGAAGGTGTACCCAACAGTCTCCTTTGGGTATCCTATGAAGACATATTTCTCCGATTTGGGTTTGAGCTTATCAGGATGAAACTTTTTCATATAAGCATCACAACCCCAAACTTTAAGAAACGACAACTTTGGTTTCTTGCCAAACCACAGTTCAGATTGTGTCGTCTCAACGGACTTAGATGGTGAATCAGATGCTGCCCTTTTAAACGTGAATGCAGCTGTCTTTAATGCATAACCCCAAAACGATGTTGGTAAATCTGTAAGAAACATCCTAGATTGCACACGGTTATGACGTTCGTACACACCATTATGCTGTGGTGTTCCAGGTGGCACGAATTTGTGAAACTATTTCACATAGTTTTAATTGAAGACCAAACTCGTAACTCAAATATTTGTCTCTGCGATCAGATCATAGAAACCATATTTTTCTTTTTACGATGATTTTCCACTTCACTCTGAAATTCTTTGAACTTTTCAAATGTTTCAGACTTATGTTTCATCAAGTAGATATACCCATATCTGCTCAAATCATATGTGAAGGTCAGAAAATAATGATACCCGCCACGAGCTTCAACACTCATCAGATCGCATACATCAGTATGTATTATTTCCAATAAGTCAGTTGCTCGCTCCATTGTTCCGGAGAACGGAGTCTTTAGTCATCTTGCCCATAAGGCATGGTTCGCAAGCATCAAGTGATTCATAATCAAGTGATTCCAAAATCCCATCAGCATGGAGTTTCTTCATGCGCTTTACACCAATATGACCTAAACGGTAGTGCCACAAATAAGTTGCACTATCATTATTAACTTCGCATCTTGTAGTTTCAATATTATGAATATGTGTATCACTACGATCGATATCCAATGAACTATTTTCATTGGGTGTGTAACCATATAAGGTTTTATTCATGTAAACAGAACAACAATTTATTCTCTTACTTAAATGAATAACCGTATTACAATAAACATGATCAAATCATATTCATGCTCAATGCAAACACCAAATAACACTTATTTAGGTTCAACATTAATCCCGAAAGTATAGGGAGTGTGCTATGATGATCATATCAATCTTGGAACCACTTCCAACACACATCGTCACTCCACCCTTAACTAGTCTCTGTTTATTCTGCAACTCCCGTTTCGAGTTACTAATCTTAGCAACTGAACTAGTATCAAATACTGAGGGGTTGCTATAAACACTAGTAAAGTACACATCAATAACATGTATATCAAATATACTTATGTTCACTTTGCCATCCTTATTATCCGCCAATCACTTGGGGTAGTTCCGCTTCCAGTGACCAGTCCCTTTGCAGTAGAAGCACTAAGTCTTAGGCTTAGGACCAGACTTGGGCTTCTTCACTTGAGCATCAACTTGCTTGTTGTTCTTCTTGAAGTTCCCCTTCTTCCCTCTGCCCTTTTCTTGAAACTAGTGGTCTTGTCTACCATCAACACTTGATGTTTTTCTCGATTTCTACCTTCGTCAATTTCAGCATTACGAAGAGCTTGGGAATCGTTTCCGTTATCCCTTGCATATCATAGTTCATCACGAAGTTCTACTAACTTGGTGATGGTAACTAGAGAATTCTGTCAATCACTATTTTATCTGGAAGATTAACTCCCACTGCATTCAAGCAATTGTAGTACCCAGACAATCTGAGCACATGCTCACTAGTTGAGCGATTCTCCTCCATATTTTAGCTATAGAACTTGTTGGAGACTTCATATCTCTCAACTCGGGTATTTGCTTGAAATATTAATTTCAACTCCTGGAACATCTCATATGGTCCATGATGTTCAAAACGTCTTTGAAATCCCGATTCTAAGCTATTAAGCATGGTGCACTAAACTATCAAGTAGTCATCATATTGAGCTAGCCAAACGTTCATAACGTCTGCATCTGCTCCTGCAATAGGTTTGTCACCTAGCGGTGTATCAAGGAAATAATTCTTCTGTGCAGCAATGAGGATAAACCTCAGATCACGGATCCAATCCGCATCATTGCTACTAACATTTTTCAACACAATTTTCTCTAGGAACATATCAAAATAAACATATGAAAGCAACGACGCGAGCTATTGATCTACAACATAGATATGCTAATACTACCAGGACTAAGTTCATGATAAATTAAAGTTCAATTAATCATATTACTTAAGAACTCCCACTTAGATAGACATCCCTCTAATCCTCTAAGTGATCACGTGATCCAAATCAACTAAACCATGTCCGATCATCACGTGAGATGGAGTAGTTTCATTGGTGAACATCACTATGTTGATCATATCTACTATATGATTCACGCTCGACCTTTTGGTCTCCGTGTTCCGAGACCATATCTGTATATGCTTGGCTCGGCAAGTATAACCTGAGTATTCCGCGTGTGCAACTGTTTTGCACCCGTTGTATTTGAACGTAGAGCCTATCACACCCGATCATCACGTGGTGTCTCAGCACGAAGAACTTTCGCAACGGTGCATACTCAGGGAGAACACTTCTTGATAATTAGTGAGAGATCATCTTAAAATGCTACCGTCAAACTAAGCAAAATAAGATGTATAAAAAGATAAACATCATATGCAATCAAAATATGTGACATGATATGGCCATCATCATCTTGCGCCTTTGATCTCCATCTCCAAAGTACTGTGATGATCTCTATCGTCACCGGCATGACACCATGATCTCCATCATCTTGATCTATATCAATGTGTCGTCACATGGTTGTCTCACCAACAATTGCTCTTGCAACTATTGCTGTCGCATAGCGATAAAGTAAAGCAATTATTTGGCGCTTGCATCTTATGCAATAGAGAGATAACCATAAGGATTTTGCCAGTTGCCGATAACTTCAACAAAACATGATCATCTCATACAACAACTTATATCTCATCACGTCTTGACCATATCACATCACAACATGCCCTGCAAAAACAAGTTAGACGTCCTCTACTTTGTTGTTGCAAGTTTTACGTGGCTGCTACGGGCTTAAGCAAGAACCAATCTTACCTACGCATCAAAAACCACAACGATAGTTTGTCAAGTTGGTGTTGTTTTAACCTTCGCAAGGACCGGGCGTAGCCACACTCGGTTCAACTAAAGTTGGAGAAACTGACACCCGCCAGCCACCTGTGTGCAAAGCACGTCGGTAGAACCAGTCTCGTGTAAGCGTACACGTAATGTCGGTCCGGGCTGCTTCATCCAACAATACCGCCGAACCAAAGTATGACATGCTGGTAAGCAGTATGACTTATATCGCCCACAACTCACTTGTGTTCTACTCGTGCACAACATCAACACATAAAACCTAGGCTCTGATGCCACTGTTGGGGAACGTAGTAATTTCGAAAAAATTCCTACACACACACAAGATCATGGTGATGCATAGCAACGAGAGGGGTGAGTGTGATCTACGTACCCTTGTAGACCGACATCGGAAGCGTTATGACAACGCGGTTGATGTAGTCGTACGTCTTCACGGCCCGATCGATCAAGCACCGAAACTACGGCACCTCCGAGTTCTAGCACACGTTCAGCTCGATGACGATCCCCGGACTCTGATCCAGCAAAGTGTCGGGGAAGAGTTCCATCAGCATGATGGCCTGGTGACGATCTTGATGTTCAACTGTCGCAGGGCTTTGCCTAAGCACCACTACAATATTATCGAGGAGTATGGTGGAAGGAGGCACCGCACACGGCTAAGAAAACGATCACGGGGATCAACTTGTGTGTCTAGGGGTGCCCCCTGCCCCTGTATATAAAGGAGCAAGGGGAGGAGGCCGGCCGGCCCTAGGACGCGCCAAGGAGGAGGAGTCCTCCTCCTAGTAGGAGTAGGACTCCCCTCTTTCCCACTCCTACTAGGAGGGGGAAAGGAAGGGGGAGAGGGAGAAGGAAAGGGGGGCGCCGCCCCCCCTCTCCTAGTCCAATTCGGACCAGAGGGGGAGGGGGCGCGCAGCCCACCCTGGCCGCCCCTCTCTCTCTCTCCACTAGGGCCCAGAAGGCCCATTACTTCTCCCGGGGGGGTTCCGGTAACCCTCTGGCACTCCGGTTTTCTCCGAAATCACCCGGAACACTTCCAGTGTCCGAATATAGCCGTCCAATATATCAATCTTTATGTCTCGACCATTTCGAGACTCCTCGTCATGTCCGTGATCACATCCAGGACTCCGAACTAACTTCGGTACATCAAAACTCATAAACTCATAATATAACTATCATCGAAACCTTAAGCGTGCGGACCCTACGGGTTCGAGAACAATGTAGACATGACCGAGACATGTCTCCGGTCAATAACCAATAGCGGAACCTGGATGCTCATATTGGCTCCCACATATTCTACGAAGATCTTTATCGGTCAGACCGCATAACAACATACGTTGTTCCCTTTGTCATCGGTATGTTACTTGCCCGAGATTCGATCGTCGGTATCTCAATACCTAGTTCAATCTCGTTATCGGCAAGTCTCTTTACTCGTTTCACAATACATCATCTCGCAACTAACTCATTAGTTGCAATGCTTGCAAGGCTTATGTGATGAGCATTACCGAGAGGGCCCAGAGATACCTCTCCGACAATCGGAGTGACAAATCCTAATCTCGAAATACGCCAACCCAACAAGTACCTTCGGAGACACTTGTAGAGCACCTTTATAATCACCCAGTTACGTTATGACGTTTGGTAGCACACAAAGTGTTCCTCCGGTAAACGGGAGTTGCATAATCTCATAGTCATAGGAACATGTATAAGTCATGAAGAAAGCAATAGCAACAAACTAAACGATCAAGTGCTAAGCTAACGAAATGGGTCAAGTCAATCACATCATTCTCCTAATGATGTGATCCCGTTAATCAAATGATAACTCATGTCTATGGTTAGGAAACATAACCATCTTCGATCAACGAGCTAGTCAAGTAGAGGCATACTAGTGACACTATGTTTGTCTATGTATTCACACATGTATTATGTTTCCGGTTAATACAATTCTAGCATGAATAATAAACATTTATCATGATATAAGGAAATAAATAATAACTTTATTATTGCCTCTAGGGCATATTTCCTTCAGAAGATCCGCTACATATGGTGGTAGTTCTTGATAGGTGTGTTGAGGAACTCTGCATCCTTGGGGTGAGCCTAAGAAGAAACAAGGCAGAGTGGTTAGTTAAATATGGCAATGGTTCATAGGCTTAAACTGTTGGTTTGTTAGAATGACATGGTTTGTGAGCTAATCGTGATGTGGCCTTGGTAGTGCTCTGAACTTGCACGCGGTGATCGACCCCGCTCTCCACTTCCTCATGTGGTTGTACACCCTGGGTCGAGGTGACCTTCTGTCCATAGAAGTCGAACATATGCTTTGCAACAAGGTTCAAATGCACCTCCAAACCCTTGTCAGTCCTCACCCCACTAGCTATGACTCACACATCTTGTTAAGCACAAAAGTGGAGAGAAATGACTTCCATTTCATACTGTTCCCCTGCTATCCTTCTTCACCTTTGCGGCTGCCTTTTGAGTAATAGCATTGGGCTGAGCCAGCACAAATGGAGGGACCGTAGGCGGCACTTCGAAAACGTCTGAATCAGAAGGCATCTGATCCATAGGAGTGAAGGAAATATGCCCTAGAGGCAATAATAAAGTTATTATTTATTTCCTTATATCATGATAAATGTTTATTATTCATGCTAGAATTGTACTAACCGGAAATATAATACATGTGTGAATACATAGAAAAACAGATTGTCACTAGTATGCCTCTACTTGACTAGCTCGTTGATCAAATATGGTTATGTTTCCTAACCATAGACATGAGTTGTCATTTGATTAATGGGGTCACATCATTAGGAGAATGATGTGATTGACATGACCCATTCCATTAGCTTAGCACACGATCGTTTAGTATTCTGCTATTGCTTTCTTCATGACTTATACATGTTCCTATGACTATGAGATTATGCAACTCCCGTTTACCGGAGGAACACTTTGTGTCCTACCAAACGTCACAACGTAACTGGGTGATTATAAAGGTGCTCTACAAGTGTCTCCACAGGTACTTGTTGAGTTGGCGTATTTCGAGATTAGGATTTGTCACTCCGATTGTCGGAGAGGTATCTCTGGGCCCTCTCGGTAATGCACATCACTTAAGCCTTGCAAGCATTGCAACTAATGAGTTAGTTGCGGGATGATGTATTACGGAACGAGTAAAGAGACTTGCCGGTAACGAGATTGAACTAGGTATTGAGATACCGACGATCGAACCTCGGGCAAGTAACATACCGATGACAAAGGGAACAATGTATGTTGTTGTGCGGTTTGACCGATAAAGATCTTCATAGAATATGTGGGAGCCAATATGAGTATCCAGGTTCCGTTATTGGTTATTGGCCGGAGACATGTCTCGGTCATGTCTACATAGTTCTCGAACCCGTAGGGTCCGCACACTTAACGTTACGATGACGGTTATATTATGAGTTTATATGTTTTCATGTACTGAAGGTTGTTCGGAGTCCCGGATGTGATCAAGGACATGATGAGGAGTGTCGAAATGGTTGAGACATGAAGATTGATATATTGGAAGCCTATGTTTGGTTGTCGGAAGTGTTCCGGGTAAAATCGGGATTTTACCGGAGTACCGGGAGGTTACCGGAACCCCCCGGGAGCTTAATGGGCCTATATGGGCCTTAGTGGAAATAGAGGGAAGCAAGGGGAGGATGGGGCGCGCGCCCCCCAAGGCCCAAACCGAATTGGTTTAGGGCAAAGGGGGCCGACCCCCTCTTTCCTTCTCTTCTCTCTTTCCTTCTCCCGAATCCCATTCCAACTAGGAAAGGGGGAAGTCCTACTCCCGGTGGGAGTAGGACTCCTCCTGGCACGCCCTCTCCCTGGCCGGCCGCACCTCCCTTGCTCCTTTATATACGGGGGCAGGGGGCACCCCATAGAGATAACAATTGATATGTTTGATCTTTTAGCCGTGTGCGGTGCCCCCCTCCACCATAGTCCACCTCGATAATAATGTAGCGGTGCTTAGGCGAAGCTCTGCGTCGGTAGAACATCAACATTGTCACCACGCCGTCGTGCTGACGAAACTCTCCCTCAACACTCGGCTGGATCGGAGTTCGAGGGACGTCATCGGGCTGAACGTGTGCTGAACTCGGAGGTGCCGTACGGTCGGTACTTGATCGGTCGGATCATGAAGACGTATGACTACATCAACCGCGTTGTGCTAACACTTCCGCTTTCGGTCTATGAGGGTACGTGGAGAACACTCTCCCCTCTCGTTGCTATGCATCACCATGATTTTGCGTGTGCGTAGGAAATTTTTAAAATTACTACGTTCCCCAATAGTGGCATCTGAGCCTGGTTTTATGCATAGATGTCATATGCACGAGTAGAACACAAGTGAGTTGTGGGCGATATAAGCCATACTGCTTACAACATGTCATACTTTGGTTCGGCAGTATTGTTGGATGAAGCGGCCCGGACCGACATTACGCGTACGCTTACGCGAGACTGGTTCTACCGACGTGCTTTGCACACAGGTGGCTGGTGGGTGTCAGTTTCTCCAACTTTAGTTGAACCGAGTGTGGCTACGCCCGGTCCTTGCGAAGGTTAAAACAGCACCAACTTGACAAACTATCGTTGTGGTTTTGATGCGTAGGTAAGAACAGTTCTTGCTAAGCCCGTAGCAGCCACGTAAAACTTGCAACAACAAAGTAGAGGACATCTAACTTGTTTTTGCAGGGCATGTTGTGATGTGATATGGTCAAGACATGATGCTAAATTTTATTGCATGAGATGATCATGTTTTGTAACCGAGTTATTGGCAACTGGCAGGAGCCATATGGTTGTCGCTTTATTGTATGCAATGCAATCGCCCTGTAATGCTTTATTTTATCACTAAGCGGTAGCGATAGTCGTGGAAGCATAAGATTGGCGAGACGACAACGATGCTACGATGGAGATCAAGGTGTCGCGCCGGTGACGATGGTGATCATGACGGTGCTTCAGAGATGGAGATCACAAGCACAAGATGATGATGGCCATATCATATCACTTATATTGATTGCATGTGATGTTTATCTTTTATGCATCTTATCTTGCTTTGATTGACGGTAGCATTATAAGATGATCTCTCACTAAATTTCAAGATAAAAGTGTTCTCCCTGAGTATGCACTGTTGCCAAAGTTCGTCGTGCCCAGACACCACGTGATGATCGAGTGTGATAAGCTCTACGTCCATCTACAACGGGTGCAAGCTAGTTTTGCACATGTAGAATACTCAGGTTAAACTTGACGAGCCTAGCATATGCAGATATGGCCTCGGAACACTGAGACCGAAAGGTCGAGCGTGAATCATATAGTAGATATGATCAACATAGTGATGTTCACCATTGAAAACTACTCCATTTCACGTGATGATCGGTTATGGTTTAGTTGATTTGGATCACGTGATCACTTAGAAGATTAGAGGGATGTCTTTCTAAGTGGGAGTTCTTAAGTATTAATTGAACTTAATTTATCATGAACTTAGTACCTAATAGTATCTTGCTTGTCTATGTTTGATTGTAGATAGATGGCCTGTGCTGTTGTTCCGTTGAATTTTAATGCATTCCTTGAGAAAGCAAAGTTGAAAGATGATGGTAGCAATTACACGGACTGGGTCCGTAACTTGAGGATTATCCTCATTGCTGCTCAGAAGAATTACGTCCTGGAAGTACCTCTGAGTGCCAGGCCTGCTGCTGATGCAACTGCAGACGTTAAGAACGCCTGACAGAGCAAAGCTGATGACTACTCGATAGTTCAGTGTGCCATGCTTTACGGCTTAGAACCGGGACTTCAACGACGTTTTGAACGTCATGGAGCATATGAGATGTTCCAGTAGTTGAAGTTAATATTTCAAGCAAATGCCCGGATTGAGAGATATGAAGTCTCCAATAAGTCCTACAGCTGCAAGATGGAGGAGAATAGTTCTGCCAGTGAGCATATACTCAGAATATCTGGGTACCATAATCACTTGACTTAGCTGGGAGTTAATCTTCCGGTTGATAGTGTCATTGGCAGAGTTCTTCAATCACTGCCACCAAGCTACAAAAGCTTCGTGATGAACTATAATATGCAAGGGATGAATAAGACAATTCCCAAAGCTCTTCGCAATGCTAAAAGCTGCGGAGGTAGAAATCAAGAAGGAGCATCAAGTGTTGATGGTCAATAAGACCACCAATTTCAAGAAAAGGGGTAAAGGGAAGAAGAAGGGGAACTTCAAGAAGAACAACAAGCAAGTTGCTGCTCAGGAGAAGAAACCCAAGTCTGGACCTAAGACTGAGACTGAGTGCTTCTATTGCAAGCAGACTGGTCAATGGAAGCGGAACTTCCCCAAGTATTTGGCGGATAAGAAGGATGGCAAGGTGAACAAAGGTATATGTGATATACATGTTATTGATGTGTACCTTACTAGAGCTCACAGTAGCACCTGGGTATTTGATACTGGTTCTGTTGCTAATATTTGCAGCTCGAAACAAGGACTACGGATTAAGCAAACACTGGCAAAGGACGAGGTTACGATGCGCGTGGGAAATGGTTCCAAAGTCGATGTGATGGCAGTCGGCACGCTACCTCTACATCTACCTTCGGGATTAGTATTAGACCTAAATAATTGTTATTTGGTGCCAGCGTTGAGCATGAACATTATATCTGGATCTTGTTTGATGCGAGACGGTTATTCATTTAAATAAGAGAATAATGGTTGTTCTATTTATATGAGTAATATCTTTTATGGTCATGCACCCTTGAAGAGTGGTCTATTTTTGATGAATATCGATAGTAGTGATACACATATTCATAATGTTGAAGCCAAAATATGCAGAGTTGATAATGATAGTGCAACTTATATGTGGCACTGCCGTTTAGGTCATATCAGTATAAAGCGCATGAAGAAACTCCATACTGATGGACTTTTGGAACCACTTGATTATGAATCACTTGGTACTTGTGAACCGTGCCTCATGGGCAAGATGACTAAAACGCCGTTCTCTGTTACTATGGAGGGAGCAACATATTTGTTGGAAATCATACATACAGATGTATGTGGTCCGATGAATGTTGAGGCTCGTGGCGGATATCGTTATTTTCTCACCTTCACAGATGATTTAAGCAGATATGGGTATATCTACTTAATGAAGCATAAGTCTGAAACATTTGAAAAGTTCAACGAATTTCAGAGTGAAGTTGAAAATCATCGTAACAAGAAAATAAAGTTTCTATGATCTGGTCGTGGAGGAGAATATTTGAGTTACGAGTTTGGTCTACATTTGAAACAATGCGGAATAGTTTCGCAACTTACGCCACCCGGAACACCACAGCGTGATGGTGTATCCGAACGTCGTAATCTTACTTTACTAGATATGGTGCGATCTATGATGTCTCTTACAGATTTACCGTTATCGTTTTAGGGTTATGCTTTAGAGACGGCCGCATTCACGTTAAATAGGGCACCATCGAAATCCGTTGAGACGACGCCTTATGAACTATGGTTTGGCAAGAAACCAAAGTTGTCGTTTCTGAAAGTTTGGGGCTGCGATGCTTATGTGAAAAAGCTTCAACCTGATAAGCTCGACCCAAATCGGAGAAATGTGTCTTCATAGGATACCCAAAGGAGACTGTTGGGCATACCTTCTATCACAGATCCGAAGGCAAGACATTCGTTGCTAAGAATGGATCCTTTCTAGAGAAGGAGTTTCTCTCGAAAGAAGTGAGTGGGAGGAAAGTGTAACTTGATGAGGTAACTATACCTGCTCCACTATTGGAAAGTAGTTCATCACAGAAACTGGTTTCTGTGACGCCTACACCAATTAGTGAGGAAGTTAATGATGATGATCATGGAACTTCAGATCAAGTTACTACTGAACCTGGTAGATCAACTAGAGTAAGATCCACACCAGAGTGGTACGGTAATCCTGTTCTGGAAGTCATGCTACTAGATCATGATGAACCTACGAACTATGAAGAAGTGATGGTGAGCCCAGATTCCGCAAAATGGCTTGAGGCCATGAAATCTGAGATGGGATCCATGTATGAGAACAAAGTATGGACTTTGGTTGACTTGCCCGATGATCGGCAAGCAATTGAGAATAAATGGATCTTCAAGAAGAAGACTGATGCTGACGGTAATGTTACTATCTATAAAGCTCGACTTGTTGCAAAAGGTTTTCGACAAGTTCAAGGGATTGACTACGATGAGACCTTCTCACCCGTAGCAATGCTTAAGTCTATCCAAATCATGTTAGCAATTGCTGCATTTTATGATTATGAAATTTGGCAAATGGATGTAAAAACTGCATTCCTGAATGGATTTCTGGAAGAAGAGTTGTATATGATGCAACCAGAAGGTTTTGTCGATCCAAAGGGAGCTAACAAAGTGTGCAAGCTCCAGCGATCCATTTATGGACTGGTGCAAGCCTCTCGGAGTTGGAATAAACGCTTTAATAGTGTGATCAAAGCATTTGGTTTTATACAAACTTTTGGAGAAGCCTGTATTTACAAGAAAGTGAGTGGGAGCTCTGTAGCATTTCTGATATTATATGTGGATGACATATTGCTAATTGGAAATGATATAGAATTTCTGGATAGCATAAAGGGATACTTGAATAAGAGTTTTTCAATGAAAGACATCGGTGAAGCTGCTTACATATTGGGCATCAAGATCTATAGAGATAGATCAAGATGCTTAATTGGACTTTCACAAAGCACATACCTTGACACAGTTTTGAAGAAGTTCAAAATGGATCAAGCAAAGAAAGGGTTCTTGCCTGTGTTATAAGGTGTGAAGTTGAGTAAGACTCAATGCCCGACCACTGCAGAAGATAGAGAGAAAATGAAAGATGTTCCCTATGCTTCAGCCATAGGCTCTATCATGTATGCAATGCTGTGTACCAGACCTGATGTGTGCCTTGCTATAAGTCTAGCAGGGTGGTACCAAAGTAATCCAGGAGTGGATCACTGGACAACGGTCAAGAACATCCTGAAATACCTGAAAAGGACAAAGGATATGTGAGGGAGTCCTGGATTAGGGGGTGTCCGTGTCAAAACCGGCGGATCTCGGGTAGGGGGTCCCGAACTGTGCGTCTAGGCCGGATGGTAACAGGAGACAGGGAACACGATGTTTTACCCAGGTTCGGGCCCTCTTGATGGAGGTAAAACCCTACGTCCTGCTTGATTAATATTGATGATATGGGTAGTACAAGAGTAGATCTACAACGAGATCAAGGAGGCTAAACCCTAGAAGCTAGCCTATGGTATGATTGTTGTGTATGTTGTATCCCTATCGACTAGCCTGGCCTCGGTTTATATAATGCACCGGAGGCCTAGGATAACAAGAGTCCTAGCCGAATACGCCGGTGGGGAGAAGTCCTTGTCTTGATCTCCAAGTCTTGTGGAATCTTCCTTGTATGCGGCAGCCGTCCGAACTGGCCTATGAGTATACGGCCACGGGGGTCCTCAGCCCAATCTAATAGATCGGGAGACGACGTGGTGAGTACCCCCTAGTCCAGGACACCGTCAGTAGCCCCCTGAACCGGTCTTCAAGTTAGGGACGCTCCTCAATTCTTCCGAACTATTCTTCATCTTCGGTTGCCGGTCTTGAAAACTGGTTCAACAAATCTTCTTTATCTTCGATCTTGAGGATCGCAGAAATGCATTCGACGAGTTTACACGTCGGGTATCCGAGGAGCCCCTTTAAGTTTCCGGCCTTTATCAATGCCTTGTTTATTTTTATGCCACACCTCGGGTTTGAAGTTGTTCCCGGGAGACAAGGTCCTCTTGCGTCCGAGCTCCAACGCCGGACTGCATTCGAGGTATCTTTTGCAGCCGAGCACCAACGCCGGACCGCTTCCCAGCTCTAGCGCCGGAATGTTTCCGAGCTCCAACACCGGACTATGTATCCGAGCTCCAACGCCGGACTGTATATCCGAGCTCCAACGCCGAAATATATCCGAGCTCCAACGCCGGACTGTGTCCAGGCTCCAATGCCGGACTATATCCGAGGTGTCATATCACCTTGGTTCAAAAAAGTTGAAGGAGTTTAGCCGAGCTTAATGCCGGAAATGCCCTCCATGGAGCCAGCCACTAGCGCCCGAGCTTTATGCCGGACTGCTTTCGAGGTGGTGCACCACCCCGACTATGGGCCGATTTTTTGTCAATATTTTTTATTGGTGCAATTTATTCTCTGCCGAGATATATAGCCAGTAGCCCTCAAGGTGTGTATCGGTCTAAAACCCGAGATGCACATGAAGGATGACGTAAGACCGCTGATCCCAGTAGCCGCTGAGACTCAGGTTGATTTGCAAAATCGGCCTAAGGATCAAGTCCTAGCTCGGCAGAATACTTCGGGACACTAAAAGCGGCGTGCTTAGTCCTCGAGACTCAGGTTGGGTGCGGCCGACCAACCCGAGGATCAAAATCTCCTCGGAAACTATATTGCACATAAAATTTTCTGCATTGGACAAGCAATGCAGTAGCCCCCGAGACACTGGTTGGGTGACAACACCAGATCAGGGGATCGATGTGCCCCTTTAATATTTGTAAATAATAAGCCCAAAGCCCAGTAGCCCCCGAGCCTTAATGCGGGCACGGGTGGCCGAATTAAGGATCAATATCCATAGTAAAATCACAAATTATGTGTAATGATTCTATGTATCCAAGTACTTTACGTCATTAATGCTCGGATCCGCATTGTACAAAACTTTGTTGACCGACCATCGGCTTCCACCTCCTTGGCCAGTAGCCGAGGAGTGTTTGTACTACTTTATAAAGCCTTTATGAGGGCAAAGATTTACGACAAACAAGGCAATTTGGCCACATGGTTTTATAAACAAAGGTACGCAGAGAGATATGTTATATTACTGTTTAACAGAAGAAATGTATTCCAAAGAAAATAGTCCCGCTATCGGTTCCTTTCTTTAGGTTGTCATGCTAAGCATGATCATGAAACCTCAGCTCGAATGTAAGAGCAAAATATCGAGGATTTAGTTTGGGAGGCCAGTTAATAGCCCCCAGTAGTGTTCGGCGACAGTCGAGGTCAAGCCGTAAACACTTCGGCCAATGTTATGAATGGCCCGTCATAGTCATCAGATCGCTGACCAGTTTACGCTTATTGTGACAGTCAGTTTTCGGCTTTCTCCACTAAGGTGCTTAACCATGTGAGCTGGAAGCACAATCGCAGTGGTTCTCCCTTTGCACGCCTAGCCAAACAAAATGGAACGTAGGAAGCAAGTGCAGGAGCCGGGCAACCCAACTATTGACCGAAGACACAATTCAAAACCGATGCATATATAGCAATATCTAAGAATGTTTTTGCCGAATCCCTAAAGGTGTCCGGCGTTGCATTGCGAGACTAATGCTGGAAAAGCACAAATAGTTTAGAAGTGCCAAAAAGCTTGGAAAACCAAGAAACGTCAGTAAAAACATGACTTCCGAACAAGATCAAGTGTTCGGTGCCAATCTGAAAATTGTTCTTAGAAAAAGGAAGTGCTTCTGTCATCCTTTAACATGACACATCCTATCTCAAGACTTCGAGCGGGTCAGCCTACGGCTTCAACCTCCTATCCCGAGGGCGGAGTACTTCTCATTAGGCCAGTTTAGCAAACTAAACTCTAGCGGCTTTGAGAGAGAAATTAGGCTCCCCGGCTAGTGACCGCACACTCGCGTCGAAAAAAGGAGTGATAAATAATAATAATAGAACTTTGCAACGACTGAGAAGAAGAACACTTATTATAAAACGGCTCAAATAAACATAAGAGCCCCCAAGTGACTTGGGTAGAAGAATGATTGCATGTACCGAAGTACTTATATCATAATTCATCAAACAAATTGTGTCTTCGGAGAAGAAGGTCAAGAAAACCGGCGGATTTCGGGTAGGGGGTCCCGAACTGTGCGTCATTGGTGCTTTCATTGAGAGTTCCTCTGTGTCGCCGCCGTTAGGTCCGATGGCTCCTTTGATCATCAACAACGATGCGGTCCAGGGTGAGACTTTTCTCCCCGGACAGATCTTCGTCTTCGGCGGCTTCGCTCTATGGGCCAATTCTCTTGGCCACTTGGAGTAGATCGAAAGCTACGCCCCTGGCCATCTAGTCAGGTTTGGAAGCTTAAACTACACGACTGACATCCGCGGAGACTTGATCTTCGACGGGTTCGAGCCACGGCCAAGCGCGCCGCACTATCTCGAGGGGCATGATCTAGCTCTGCCTCCGGGTAGTGTCCTGGAGGCCGCACACGCATCGGTTCCGACCTCTAACTCGGAACCTATTGCGCCAATTGAGGACGAGTGACTGGACACCACCTCGGGGGCTGCGATCTTAAAGGCGATCGAGCCAAACGCTAGCCCCGCACTCTGCATGATCCGTGACTCCGAAGATCCGGACTCCTCCCCGGACTCCGAACCCCCCGCGCCCCTGCCAATCGAATCTGATTGGGCGCCGATAATGGAGTTCACCGCCGCAGACATCTTTCAGCACTCGCCTTTTTGCGTCATCCTAAATTCTCTTAAGTCTCTCTCTTTATCAGGAGAGCCCTGGCCGGATTACGGTCAGCGAGGATGGGATACGGACGATGAAGAAATTCAAAACCCACCCACTTTGTAGCCACTGTCGACGATTTAACCGACATGCTTGACTTCGGCTCCGAAGACATCGACGGTATGGACGACGATGTAGGAGACGAACAGGAACCAGCACTCGTAGGGCGCTGGAAGGCCACCTCGTCATATGACATATATATGGTGGATACTCCAAAAGATGGAGATGGAGATGGCGATGGAACAGTGGGGGAGGACACCCCCAAGAAACAGCCAAAGCGCCGGCGTCAGTGGCGCCGCTCTAAATCCCGCCAAAGCAAAAACGGTGATTCCGGCACGGGAGATAATACTACCCCGGACAGCGCCGAAGAACACCCACCTCAGCAAGAGTCGGCACATGAAGATGGAGAAGCCAGCCCTCATGAGAGAGCGGCAGACCAAGAGGTTGAGGATGATAACTATATGCCTCCCTCCGAAGACGAGGCAAGCCTCGATGACGACGAATTCGTCATACCATCAGACCCCGCCGAACAAGAGCGTTTTAGACGCAGGCTTTTAGCCACGGCAAGCGGCCTCAAGAAAAAGCAGCAGCAACTTAGAGCTGCCCAAGATTTGCTAGCTGATAGATGGACTGAAGTCCTTGCGGTCGAAGAGTATGAACTCGAACACCCCTCCAAGAGTTACCCAAAGCGCAGGCCGCTACCCCGATCAGAGGAGGAAGCACCTACATCACCAGCGCATGACATGGCAGACCGGCCACCTCGCGGCCGCGACAGAGAGGTCTCTCGACCCTCCATTGAGAGTTCCTCTATGTCGTCGCCGTCAGGCTCGATGGCTCCAACGATCATCAATAGCGATGCAGTCCAGGGTGAGACCTTCCTTCCCGGACAGATCTTCATCTTCGGCAGCTTCGCACTGCGGGCCAATTCACTTGGCCATCTGGAGCAGATCGAAAGCTACGCCCCTGGCCGTCAGGTCAGATTTGGAAGTTTAAACTACAAGGCTGACATCCGCGGGGACTTGATCTTCGACGGATTAAAGCCACTGCCGAGCGCGCCGCACTGTCCCGACGAGCATAATCTAGCTCTGCCGCTGGACAGTGCCCTGGAGGCCGCACGTGCATCGGCTTCGACCCTTAATCCGGAGCCAACTGCACCGATCGAGGATGGGCGGTTGGATGCCGCCTCGGGGGCTGCGATCCCAATGGCGATTGAGCCGAACACCAGCCCCGCACTCCGCGAGACTCGTGACTCCAAGGAGCCGGACTCCTCTCCGGACTCCGAACCCTCCGCGCCCCTGCCGATCGAATCTGATTGGGCGCCGATCATGGAGTTTACTGTCGCGGACATCTTTCAGCACTCGCCATTCGGCGATATTATGAAATCACTAAAGTCTCTCTCTTTATCAGGAGAGCCCTGGCCGGACTGCGGTCAGCAAGGATGGGATACGGACGATGAAGAAATTCAAAGCCCGCCCACCACCCACTTTGTTGCCACTGTCGACGATTTAACCGACATGCTCGACTTCGACTTTGAAGACATCGACGGTATGGATGCCGATGAAGGAGACGATGAAGAACCAGCGCCTATTGGGCCCTGGAACGCCACCTCGTCACATGACGTATACATGGTGGACGCACCAAAAGATGACGACGAGGAGCGGAAGGACGCACCGAAGGCTTGTTCCCTCGAAAAGCAGTCAAAGTGGCGACGCAAGCGCCGCCCCAAATCCCGCCTCGACAGAAATAGCGATCACACAGACCCAACGCTGGAGCAGGGCGTATCGCTGCCGGACAATGGCAATCCGGATAATCAAACCAAACAAACAAATCCTATCAAGGATAATGGTCCGGACGACGTAACGCCAGACAGGCACCCAGAGCAGCAGACTGCCCGTAAAAGGCTTGTTGCCACTGCGAGGAGTCTGAAAAAGCAGAAGCAAAGGCTCAAGGCTGCGCAAGACACACTCCACAACAGATGGAGCAAAATACTCAACACAATAGTGAGGTATGGCGACAATCGCCCCTCCAAGAGCTACCCAAAGCGGAAGCTGCTACCCGAATTCGATGAGGAGGCCTCAGACCCCCCACAACCAAATATCAAAGCAGCCACCTGGTCGGATAGACGACCCCTCTACCAACACAGAGCGGCATACAACACCGCTCACAATACAATACGCGACCCATGCGAGGGCTCGCACCCAAAGGATGGCGCAACAAGATCCATTTATGGACCACGCAAGCACGCCCCAGCGTATAATGCAACACAACAAACATCCGAACAACGTGGTACACCCAGCTACAGGGGTGCTGCACACCCCCTATGTTTCACCGATGAGGTGCTGGACCATGAATTTCCAGAGGGATTCAAGCCCGTAAACATAGAGGCATACGACGGAACAACAGACCCTGGGGTCTGGATTCAGGACTGCATCCTTCACATCCATATGGCTCGAGGAGATGATCTCCACGCCATCAAGTACTTACCCCTCAAGCTCAAAGGGCTAGCTCGTCACTGGCTCAAAGGCCTCCCCGAAAGCTCCATTGGAAGTTGGGAAGAGCTCGAAGACACCTTTCGGGCAAATTTCAAGGGACTTATGTCCGACCTCCGGATGCGGACGATTTGAGTCATATAACTCAACAGCCTGGAGAGTCAGCCCGAAAGCTTTGGAATAGGTTTCTTACTAAAAAGAACCAGATTGTCGACTATCCGAACGCCGAAGCCTTGGAAGCTTTTAAGCATAGCGCCCGTGACGAATGGCTCGCCCGACACCTCGGCCAAAATAAGCCGAGAACGATGGCTGCATTAACAAACCTCATGACCCGCTTTTGCGCGGGTGAGGACAGCTGGCTAGCCAGATGCAGCACCAGTGACCCCGGTACATCTGAAGTTAGAGATGGAAACGGGAAATCACGGCGCAACAACAATAACAAACGCCGGATTAAAGAAGACAACACGAAGGGCACGGCAGTAAATGCCGGATTCAAAAGCTCTCGGCCAGGTCAAAAGCTGCCCCCTAAAGGCACCAGGGATGAACTGTCCAGCCTCAACAAAATTCCGGACCAAGTATGCCAGATCCATAGTACCCCTGGTAAACCCGCTAATCATACCCACAGAGAATGTTGGGTCTTCAAGCAGTCCGGCAAGCTCAACGCCGTACATAAGGGGGAAGATACACCATGTGAAGACGAGGACGAGCCCCCCAAGCAAGACACGGGGGAACAAAAGAAATTTCCACCAGAAGTCAAAACAGTAAACGTGTTACACGTGATCAAGGGAAAAAACAACGTGGCACTCCCAGGAAAATATACCCAAGTGCCTGTCACCGTGAAGTCCTGCCATTGGTCGTCTCAACCGATCAGTTTCGACCATCGCGATTACTCAGCAAGTATCCGACACGCGGGATGGGCTGCCCTGGTATTAGACCTAGTAATTAGCTGATATCACTTCACACGAGTCTTGATGGACGGCGGCAGTAGCCTAAACCTAATATATCAGGATACAATCCGTGGGATGGGGTCCGCATAACACAAATTCGCCATAGCAATACTACCTTTAAAGGAGTAACGCCAGCCCCAGGGGCTCGTTGTATGGGCTCCCTCTTACTACAAGTTATATTCGGCTCCCCCGATAACTTCCGTCGCGAGCATTTAACTTTCCACATCGCTCCGTTTCAAAGTGGCTATCAAGCACTGCTCAGACGCGAAGCTTTCGCTCGCTTTAATGCAATACCACACTACGCCTCCCTCACACTCAAGATGCCCGGTCAACGTGGCATCATTACAGTGCACGGAAATATCAAGCGCTCTCTCCGCGCCGAAGAGAGTGAGGCTGCCTTGACAGCCGCACACTAAAGGCGCCCGGACCAGTGAAAGCATCCAAATAGGTCGTCAAGACCTCAGACACAACTAATCAAGTTCGGCGCCGCTATTTATACTGAATAAGTGGTCACACCCCTATTTGTCAATACAAGGGGCTCAATGCGCGCAGACAAGTGGCAATTTCTTATCATCTTCAATTATACATAGTTTTCTTAAAAAAACTATCTTTTTGCACGACAACTTTTTCACTTAACTTCCTATTTTTTACAGACGATCATCGTGCTACACCCGTCCAGGATACGGCACAACAGAGACACAGGCGCAGACGTGCAATAGGGACCCGCTCCAAGGATTCTTTTTAGATTAAGACCCTGTGTAAACCTTTTTTACTGTCTCTTGTTGATACATATCCACCGTTGAAGGATGCTAACGTCTTGGCATGTGGCCACGCCAGAACAATGCACGTACCTGGACACAAGGGGCTTCTTACAAAGGTCATTATTTAGGCCCGGTTTATACCACAAAGACCGAATACCTTAGGGAGTGTTCGGCGTCGCGAGTTTGGCCCTATATGCATCAGCTCCGAATCATTGTCTTTGGTCAAATGTTGGGTTTGCCCGGCTCCTGTGTTTTGGTGCCTTACGTTCCGCTTTACCGGCTAAGGTAGCACTAGGAGAACTACTGCAATTGTGCCCTGGTTCATCTAGACGAGCACCTCAGTAGAGAAAGCCGAAAACTGACTATCATGATATAGCGTGAGACTGGTCAACCACTCAATGACCTGTGGGAATGTTAGAATTCCTCCACCTTAACGAAGGGACGTTTTCCGGCCAGGCATGTATGCACCCCAGAATCGGGAGAGTGCGGAGCCACCAGGGGCTATCTAGTAGCCCCACTGTCAAACTCCTATGGCTAAGTTAAAGTGCTAAAGCATTATAGTCCGGTTGGCTCGCTCGCTCCGCTATCACCTCCTTAATAGGACCAAGACGTTGGGTTAAGTGTGAACGCGTGTTTTTGCGAGCACCTCCGCATTATATGTGTGGGGGTTGAAGCCGACGACTGCAATCTTTCAGGTTATACACATGTATACATAAACGGCCGCCCAGGAGGCATCATATTACGTTCAGGCAAAAGTATAAAAATAGCGTTATAAAAATTTATAAAAGCATTTCTCTTATAATGAGATTACATATCACTCAAACATAATATTTTTTGAGCACTGGGTCTCTATCAAATGGGCACCCTCAAGAACTTCTTCAAAGTAGTGCTCAGCAGCCTTTCGACCTATGGCCGAATCCCGCGCTGCAACATTGGTAGCATCCATCTCTGCCCAGTATGCCTTAACATGGGCAAAGGCCATCCGTGCACCCTCTATGCACGCCGACCTCCTCATCGCATTAATGCGCGGCACCACGTCAAGAAACTGCTGCACCAAGCTGAAATAGCTGTTCGGTTTTTGACCTTTCCGGCCATAGCTGATCCACAACAGACCTCATGGAGAGTCCAGACAACCTATTTAGTTCGGCCCATTCGGCTAATTGGTCAGTCAATGAAAGTGGCCGCTCGGGAGAATGGAATTGTCTCCAAAACAGCTGGTCTACTTCACGGTCCGTCTGACCCTGGAAGTACTTGGCCGCATCGGCAGCGCTTGCCGCCAAATCCATATACACATCCTTCGAGCTCCACAGCCGATCCAGAGGGGCATACCGTGGATCTTCGAACTTCCTCCGCAACATAAAAGATTTCCCAGCTACAATTTCCCCGGCTTCCCGCAACTCCTTCTTTGCCCTCATAGCAGAGCGGAGGTCTTTTCTCGTTGCAGCGACCTTCTCAAGGTCCGATTCTTTGCCTGGTTTTCCTTTTCAAGAACCCAGCAACGGTCGGCAGTGGCTTTTAATTCTATGGCCATCTTGGCCATCTTGTCTCGGCTCTCGCCATGTGCGGCCTTCTCGGCTTGCAACTCTTCGGCCTCCTTCAAAGCAGCCACATTATCCAACCTCGCTTGTTCCTTGGCTCGGGCAAGTTCTGCCCGCAAGGCTTCAACAGTGGCAGCTCCATCTACAATCACAACATATTAAAGATACTGGCATCATGCTGCTCTTCCTATGTGACGTTTACCAGATAATGACACTTACCCTGTGCCTCGTCAAGCCTTTTGTTAACAAGCTCGATATCAGCGTTTGCCGCATCCAACTGCCGTTCTAAATGGGCAAACTCGCTAGTCCGGCTAGCCACCGGAGCTTCCATCACCTGCACATAGAGGCAGTATGGTTATTACTTGGGAATATGATCCTCCGTTCGTCGTCGTTTCCGACGACAACCAGAGTCTCAGGGGCTACTATCTACATAGGGCACACCTAGCATGTGCAGGACTGTCATACATTCTTTTACGTACCTCAAAGCCTGTCAGTAGACTCATAGAAGCTTCATGCAATCCGCTTTCGGCGGACGAGATTCTCTCCATCACCGTATTCATCAGCACACGGTGTTCGTCTGAGATGGCCGCTCGCCCCACTAACTGTTGGGGAACGTAGTAATTTCAAAAACATTCCTACACACACACGCAAGATAATGGTGATGCATAGCAACGAGGGGGAGAGTCTGATCTACGTACCCTTGTAGATCGCAAGCGGAAGCGTTATATCAACGCGGTTGATGTAGTCGAACGCCTTCATGATCCGACCGATCCAAGTACCGAAAGCACGGCACCTCCGAGTTCTGCACACGTACGGCTCGGTGACGTCCTCGCCTTCTTGATCCAGCAAGAGGGGCGAAGTAGTAGATGAGTTCCGGCAGCACGACGGCGTGTTGACGGTGTTGGTGAAGAACAATATCCGCAGGGCTTCGCCTAAGCACTATGAAAACTATGACGGAGGATAAACTAGAGGGAACAGGGTTGCCGGCACACGGCTTGGTGTTTCTTGATGTGTCCTTGGTGCTAGCCCTGCCCCTCTATTTATATGTTGAGCCCTGGGGTCTAAACTTGGAGTAAAAGCCTCCACAAAGTCGGTTTCACCCGAAAGGCAAGAGTCCTTCTCGGACTCCAGGGCCAGACGCCAGGGTTCCCGGCGTCTGGACCCAGACGCCAGGGACCCTGGCGTCTGGCCCCTGGACTCCGCAAAACTTCCTTTTGCGCTTTCCAAAAACCGTGTGGGCTTTCCCCTTTGGCCCAAATAAAGTGTTCTCGTACCCAAACATTTCGGGAAACATCCGGAACCCCTTCCGGTGATTTCCGGAACCCTTCCGGTGATCAAACACTATTATCCCATATATCAAACTTTGTCTCCGGACCATTCCGGAGTTCCTCGTCATATCCGTGATCTCATCCCGGACTCCGAACAACATTCGGTCACCAACATTCATAACTCACATAGTACTATATCGTCAATGAACGTTAAGCGTGCGGACCCTACGGGTTCGAGAACTATGTAGACATGACTGAGACACCTCTCTGGTCAATAACCAATAGCGGGACCTGGATGCCCATATTGGCTCCTACATATTCTACGAAGATCTTTATCGGTCAGACCGCATAACAACATACGTTGTTCCCTTTGTCATCGGTATGTTACTTGCCCGAGATTCGATCATCGGTATCCAATACCTAGTTCAATCTCGTTACCGGCAAGTCTCTTTACTCGTTCCGTAATACATCATCTTGCAACTAACTCATTAGTTGTAATGCTTGCAAGGCTTATGTGATGTGCATTACCGAGAGGGCCCAGAGATACCTCTCCGACAATCGGAGTGACAAATCCTAATCTCGAAATACGCCAACCCAACATCTACCTTTGGAGACACCTGTAATGCTCCTTTATAATCACCTAGTTACGTTGTGACGTTTGGTAGCACCCAAAGTGTTCCTTCGGCAAATGGGAGTTGCATAATCTCATAGTCATAGGAACATGTATAAGTCATGAAGAAAGCAATAGCAACATACTAAATGATCGGGTGCTAAGCTAATGGAATGGGTCATGTCAATCAGATCATTCAACCAATGATGTGACCTCGTTAATCAAATAACAACACCTTGTTCATGGTTAGGAAACATAAACATCTTTGATTAACGAGCTAGTCAAGTAGAGGCATACTAGTGACACTAAGTTTGTCTATGTATTCACACATGTATTATGTTTCCGGTTAATACAATTCTAGCATGAATAATAAACATTTATCATGATATAAGGAAATAAATAATAACTTTATTATTGCCTCTAGGGCATATTTCCCTCACTAACTCCCTCAGAACATCCGATCGCACACTAGACGGTGCCGGACTCTTTTGTCTGCTCTCTTCGGGAGCTGGACACTGGGAGCTTTGGGGGTCAATGGGATTATCTTCTGGCCTCACCAGACTCGGAGAGGCCCTCCGTGATGACACTTCAGGGTCGCCCGCCTCCGGAGCGGAGGAGTCTGGAGGAGGCGTTTCGCTCTCCATCATTTCTGGAAGAAGATCCCCCGAAGACGAGCTCATTTGAGAGGGGCTAAGGCCCGAACTGCAAAATATATGCGGTGGTTATTTTCTCAGAAGAAAAAGATGGCATATCTGTACTATCCAAGTATTTCGGGTCACTTACGACTCGCAGGAGAATTGATCCCCCCGCGGACTTTGTGCGGCAATAGCGCCCCCCAAGGTAGGACCCTCTGTGGGAGACGTCTTCTCCCGTTTGGAAGCTTCAACTTCCGAATCCCCGGGCGTAGTCCTTTTCCTCTTCTGGCCGTCTTCCTTCATGGAGACGCTCGCTCCCTTGGCTAGAATGGGCAGCGTTGGGGCCCGCGTCCGCCCGCATCATCCTCCATAGTATATTCCTTCAAGGGCTCCGGGCAAGGTGCAGTCTGGAGCATCTTTTCCAATACCGGATTTTCCAAACCCTCAGGGAGGGGGGCCGAACACCGAATCAACTTCGCCTTTGTTAGCCAGTCCTGGTGAAAAAGCGAACTCTCAGAAATAACTTCGTAACAAAGGAGAGATAGTATGTTCAGCCGGAAGATGCCTTACCTGTTCGGCGGCGCGGTTACTACTTAGGCCCACGTCCTCGGTGATTTCCGGACACTCCACCTGAGGTCCGAAGAATTACTTGTACATCTCCTCGTGCGTCAGGCCAAGAAAATTTTGAATGACACGCGGTCCCTCGGGATTGAACTCCCATAGGCGAAGAGGCCGGCGTTTGCAAGGCTGGACTTGATGAACCAGCATAACTTGTATTACCGCAACCAAACTAAAATCTCCATTGAAGAGATCTCGAATGCGGCTTTGCAGTATAGGCACGTCCTTGGCTGGACCCCAGCTGGGACCTCTGCTGATCCATGACATCAGTTGTGGAGGAGGGCCCGAGCGGAAAACAGGGGCGGCCGCCCACTTGGCACTTCTAGGAGCCGTGATGTAGAACCACTCCTATTGCCACAATTCAGACACCTCTGGGATGGAACCTTTAGGCCATGGAGCTCCCGTCATCTTGCGTATTGAGGCACCTCCACACGCTGCATGTTGCCCCTCGATCATCTTCGGCTTCACTTCAAAGGTCTTGAGCCATAGGCCAAAGTGAGGGGTAACCCGGAGGAAGGCCTCGCACACGACAATAAATGTCGTGATATGAAGAAAGGAGTCCGGAGCTAGATCATGGAAGTCTAGCCCGTAATAAAACATCAAACCCCTAACGAAAGGATCCAGAGCAAGGCCTAGACCTCGGAGGAAGTGGGAGACGAACACGGCGTTCTCGTTGGGTTCAGCGGTGGGGAGGGCCTGCCCTCGGGGAGGCAGCCGATGCAAAATCTCGGCGGTCAGATATCTGGCCTCCCTCAACTTTTTGATGTCTTCTTCCGTGATGGAGGAAGGCACCCATCGGCCTTGAAGGCTAGATCCGAACATGACTGAAGGTTCGGAGCACCTGACCTGAACTTTGGGCGCTTGAGCTTGAGGTGGGGGAAGGATTCGATTGAGCACGGGAGAGAAAAATAAAAGCCTTGTCCCTTTATAAAGAGGGTGAATATCAAGCGTCCTCTCCGTGTCCATTTGGACTTGCCTATAATCTAGGAGTCCTAGAAGCGGTTGGGTTACCCACGCCCGTATTGATGAGAATCCCGGAATAAGGGGACACGATCTCTGCTTTAACAATACGTGCCAGGGAAACCACCTCGCATGACGCGCTGAGGTGGTATAATGAAACGACTCGGATAAAGGCTTGGCCGTGGTGTGATGCACTACGGAATACGTCAGCAGATTAGATTTGTGTAAATATTATTCTCTCTATGGCAATGTGTGGAAACTTATTTTGCAGAGCCGTACACTATCTTTGTGTTCAAAATCTTCTATGAAGTACTTGGAGGAGGAACCCGCCTTGCAATGCCGAAGACAATCTGCGCGCCGGACTCGTCGTCATTGAAGCCTAGTTCAGGGGCTACTGAGGGAGTCCTGGATTAGGGGGTGTCCGGATGGCCGGACTATACCTTCAGCCGGACTCCTGGACTATGAAGATACAAAATTGAAGACTTCGTCCCGTGTCTGGAAAGGACTTTCCTTGGCGTGGAAGGCAAGCTTGGCGATACGGATATGCAGATCTCCTACCATTGTAACCGACTTTGTGTAACCCTAAACCTCTCCGGTGTCTATATAAACCGGAGGGTTTTAGCCCGTAGGACAACATATACAACAACAATCATACCCTAGGCTAGCTTCTAGGGTTTAGCCTCTTTGATCTCGTAGTAGACCTACTCTTGTACTACCCGCATCATCAATATTAATCAAGCAGGACATAGGGTTTTACCTCCATCGAGAGGGCCCGAACCTGGGTAAAACTTCGTGTCCATTGCCTCCTGTTACCATCCGGCCTAGACGCATAGTTCGGGACCCCCTACCCGAGATCCGCCGGTTTTGACACCGACAATATGTTTCTCGTTTATGGAGGTGATAGAGAGCTCATCATAAACGGTTACGTTGATGCAAGCTTTGACACTGATCCAGACGATTCTAAATCGCAAACCGGATACGTGTTTACATTAAACGGTGGAGCTGTCAGTTGGTCCAGTTCTAAACAAAGCGTTGTGGCAGGATCTACATGTGAAGCGGAGTACATAGCTGCTTCGAAAGCAGCAAATGAAGGAGTGTGGATGAAGGAGTTCATATCCGATCTAGGTGCCATACCTAGTTCATCAGGTCCAATGAAAATCTTTTGTGATAATACTGGTGCAATTGCCTTGCCGAAGGAATCCAGATTTCACAAGAGAACCAAACACATCAAGAGACGCTTCAATTCCATCCAGGATTTAGTCCAGGTGGGAGACATAGAAATTTGCAAGATACATACGGATCTGAATGTTGCAGACCCGTTGACTAAGCATCTTCCACGAGCAAAACATGATCAGCACCAAGGCTCCATGGGTGTTAGAATCATTACTGTGTAATCTAGATTATTGACTCTAGTGCAAGTGGGAGACTGAAGGAAATATGCCCTAGAGGCAATAATAAAGTTATTATTTATTTCTTTATATCATGAGAAATGTTTATAACTCATGCTAGAATTGTACTAACCGGAAACATAATACATGTGTGAATACATAGACAAACAGATTGTCATTAGTATGCCTCTACTTGACTAGCTTGTTGATCAAAGATGGTTATGTTTCCTAACCGTAGACATGAGTTGTCATTTGATTAACGGGGTCACATCATTAGGAGAATGATGTGATTGAAATGACCCATTCTGTTAGCTTAGCACATGATCGTTTAGTATTCTGCTACTGCTTTCTTCATGACTTATACATGTTCCTATGACTATGAGATTATGCAACTCCCATTTACCGGAGGAACACTTTGTGTGCTACCAAACGTCACAACGTAACTGGGTGATTATAAAGGTGCTCTACAAGTGTCTCCAAAGGTGCTTGTTGGGATGGCGTATTTCGAGATTAGGATTTGTCACTCCGATTGTCGGAGAGGTATCTCTGGGCCCTCTCGGTAATGCACATCACTTAAGCCTTGTAAGCATTGCAACTAATGAGTTAGTTGCGGGATGATGTATTACGGAACAAGTAAAGAGACTTGCCGGTAACGAGATTGAACTAGGTATTGAGATACCGACGATCGAATCTCGGGCAAGTAACATACCGATGACAAAGGGAACAACATATGTTGTTGTGCGGTTTGACCGATAAAGATCTTCGTAGAATATGTGGGAGCCAATATGAGCATCCAGGTTCCGCTATTGGTTATTTACCGGAGACATGTCTCGGTCATGTCTACATAGTTCTCGAACCCGTAGGGCCCGCACGCTTAACGTTACGATGATGGTTATATTATGAGTTTATATGTTTTGATGTACCGAAGGTTGTTCGGAGTCCCGGATGTGATCAAGGACATGACGAGGAGTCTCGAAATGGTCGAGACATGAAGATTGATATATTGGAAGCCTATGTTTGGATGTCGGAAGTGTTCCGGGTAAAATCGGGATTTTACCGGAGTACCAGGAGGTTACCGGAACCCCCCGAGAGCTTAATGGGCCTATATGGGCCTTAGTGGAAATAGAGGGAAGCAAGGGGAGGGTGGGGCGCCCACCCAAGGCCCAAACCGAATTAGTTTAGGGCAAAGGGGGCCGACCCCCTCTTTGCTTCTTCTCCTCTCTCTTTCCTTCTCCCGAATCCTATTCCAACTAGAGGGGGGGTGAATAGGCGATTTTTATGAAATTCTTCACTGAGGAATTTGCCGGTGAGGAAATTCCTTAGCGAAGAACTACTAGCAGTGGAATAAGTACTCAACAGTAAACATAACAGAATACCAACATAGTCATCATGATGAAATGAAGATAGGCACAGAGTACAGGAAACGTAAGCACAAGATAACACATGATGAAGACAAACAGACTGAAGAAATTGAACTGAGGAAATTGAGAAAGTCTTCAAACAAAGTCTTCAAACACAGATATGAACAAACACACAACTCAATTGTGAGGAAATGAAAGAGTTGAGGAAATGGAACCAGTAAGCTTGGTGAAGACAATGATTTGGTAGACCAGTTCCAAGTGCTGTATCAGTTATACGTCTGGTTGGAGCGGCTGAGTATTTAAACTCGAGGACACATAGTCACGGACACCCAGTCCTGAACACGCAGCTCAGGACACCCAGTCCTCACCGTATTCTCCTTGAACTATGTCGGTGTACTAAAGTAGGGGTACCTTAGTATCCCGAACTTGTGCACGGGCAGTCGCAGCGTCCCGCGGCAAGGCTTGCCGGGTGACCGCCAAGATCCTCCATGGTTCCATTGGAGCCATTCAAGAACAAAGTATCCAAGGCCCCGGCAAGAGGAGCTTGCCGGGAAGGAGACAAGACCCCGGCAAGAGGAGCTTGCCAGGAAGGCCAACCGAGGCATCTCAAGGAACTTGCCGCAACGCACCACACGTCCCGGCAAGGCCCGGTGAGCGACAAGCTCCCGGACGCGACAAGACAATGACCGCGGCAAGCTTCCACTCTGTACCTGCGCTCCAGCACATCCACCAACGTGTCGCTCTGGGACCCTTCTAGAGCGTACGTGGCGGAAAGCTGTGCAGCCAGAGGTACACGGTGGCAAGCAGCGCTGACAGGATCGCCATCATGGCAAGCAGTGGCATCCCTGGCGGTCCCTTTCTGCACCGTCTAGGCGACGCAGACAGGCATTTAATGCCTTTGTCCCTTGCCATCAGGGTTAGGTATGATAACACTGTTGTAGGCGGCGGTGCCAACCGCAGTGCCTTTTCCATTTTTGCCCTTCTCTACGTTGCCACCTGTCGGTGACCCCTTGAGCGTATAAAAGGAGGCCCATGCGCAACGTAGAAAGGGTCAGACAATCATTCTCACGCTCGGTCTGGCTAGCTGCTGGTGTGTACTGTAGCAATCAGTGCTCCCGAGCAAGAAACCAATACAATCACAAAGTAGGAGTAGGGTTTTACGCATCCGTGCGGCCCGAACCTGGGTAAACTGATCGTGTTGCTCATGCGCATCGCCTCGATCTGCTCTTTGTGCTTTCTCCGCCCCCTGCCGAACTGAAAAGGGGCTCGGTCTGCCGATCCCCATAGGTGTCCGTGGGATCAGCACCCCTGACATCTTTGGCGCGCCAGGTAGGGGTGCGTCGAGGTTGTGCGAACCTGATCCGGCGTTCGCACGGGCTAAATCTTCACCGTCTTCATCGACATGCCGCCGAAGAAGAAGGCTTTGGAGGCGGCTGCTCCGTCCGCGCCAAACCCACCATCGCCGGAGCGAACGGCTGGTGGGGTAGACGCCGGCGGAAGAACGGGCGGCGACGAGGGAGCTCACGGTGGTGCCAGGTCCAAGGACAAGGCTGTGCTGCACATCGGCAGCGCAGTCGGCTCCCACAACGACCGGGCGCACTCGAAGACCTCGGCGTCCGTACACGCACCGCGCCCATCTCAGGAGGCGCGGGACCAGCAGCGTTATGGTACTCATGGTACCATACGTTTGCTGGGCCAAGATCAAGCCAGTGGATCCCGGAGTGCTCAAGACCAGCATGCACGCCAACATGCTGGCGCGAGCGTGGCACGGTCGCTTGGACGAGATACTGCTCCTTCTAACGTAGTTAGAAGTCCGAGCATATCCCGTTCCTCGCACCGTTCGCCGCCGCCGCCCGCCACTCCGGCAGAAGCTTTGGCGCGAGCTCAACTGCTCCTAGACTACCCTCCAGCGGCAGACAAGATCGACGACTGGAGGGCCACCATTCAGAGCCTCATCGGCTTCGCCAACGGCGACAATACACGGCAGCCGAGTACTTCGTTGCCGCGGCAAGTCAGCCAGGCGCAAGCCGGTGGCGACAAGACCGGCGGGGGTGCACCCACTGTGCACTCTCCGCCCCGAAGACCAAGATCGCCGACTCGCCGGATCCACCTCGACAGCGACTCCACCACGTCGTCAGATCCACGAGCTCGCCGCGATCAGTGCCAAGTTCTACACGAACGACAACAAGAAGACGCTCGTACGTGCATCGAGCGCCGAAGAGAAGCGCGGCGTCAATCAGACCTGCGCGCTGGGCCCTCTATCGACATGCATGCACCAGGGGAACCAGGCGACTTGCCGTACGCGGTAGGTTGCCTTGCGTTTACCCATGAGCTGCGGCAAGTCTAGTGGCCCAGCCAGAAGCATTTCAAGCCAGACGTACTAGAGAAGTACGACGGCAAGTCGCACCCGTCGGAGTTCCTCAGCATCTACACCATCGCGGTGCAAGCTGCCGGGGGGCGAGACGACAAGGTCCTTGCCAACTACTTCCCGCTGGTGCTCAAGCCCGAAGTTAGGTCCTGGCTCATGCACTTGTCAGACAACTCGATATCCTCTTGGGCGGACCTTTGCCATCAGTTTGTCGGCGCCTTTACAGGCGGCCGCAAACCTCATGGCCAGGAAAGTGATCTTCACCTGCTCGCCCAGAAGGAAGGAGAGCCCCTGCGCAAGTACATTCAGAGATTCAGCCGTGTACAGCGCAACATCCCAGACATCCACCATGCCGCGGTCTTCAGCGTGTTCCATCAGAACGTGCGTAACCACAAGATGCGGGAGGAGATGGCGATGTGCAGGATTAGAGACGTCAGTGAGCTATATGCCCTGGCCGACAAGTGTGCACGTGCTGAGGAAGGGAGGAAACTCCCCGGAGACAATACTAGAGCAGGAGGATCTGACAGCGAGGATGCTGCCCCGGTAAAGAAAAACCGGCGGCACAATAACAGGAAGAAGAAAGGCAAAGAGGTGCTAGTCATTGAGCAGTCCGGCAACGACGGTGGCGCCAAGCAAGCCAAAGTTGGTAGCTCCGGCAAGGAGGTTGCCGCATGCACCAACTGCCAGGCTGTGGCAGTTGCCGACAAGCAGGACAGCACCGACAAGCAGTATTGCAAGATCCACCGCACCAAGGGCCATGACCTCCAGAGCTGCAAGAAAGTCGAGTAGCTTGTCCAGCAACAAAAGGCTGAGTATGAGCGGCGCGACAAGGAGAGAGCCCAAGGAGGTGCTGGAGAAGCCGGTAAGAAGCGCGCTGGCCGGGGAGGACGCCGCGGCAAGGCCAAGCAGCGGCAAGGAGACAGACCTCCCCGCAGCCGTGACAAGGATGAAGACGACAACGGCGACGAAGACATGGATGATGTCGAGAATAGTGAGCAGGAGTTTCAGAAAGCCACGGAAGTCTTGTGCGTTGACGGCGGTGCTTCTCTGCATACTTCCCACCGCCAGCTCAAGCAGTGGGCGCGGGAAGTTAATGCAGCAGAACCACCTGTCGAATCGTGCAAGCTTCTGAAATGGTCCAGCACGCCTATCATCTTTGACATTGAGGACCACCCTGATCGCACAACTGCGGTCGAGTGTTTGCCATTGTTGGTTTCACCAATTATCCGCAACCTCAAGGTCACTAAGATGCTAGTTGACGGCGGGGCCGGCTTGAACCTGATCTCCTCTGCTGTGCTCCAGAAACTCCAGATCCCTGACAGCGAGCTCGAAGAGACCGGCACATTTCAAGGAATTAACCCGGGAAGGAGCAAGCCGAAAGGGAAGGTCACGTTGCCGGTAACATTTGGCAGCGAGATGAACTTCAGAACTGAGAGGGTCACTTTTGACGTTGCCGATTTTCCATTGCCTTACAATGGGATACTTGGCCGTCCAGCGCTCGCCAAGTTCATGGCAGCCTCTCACTATGCATACAACATGCTCAGGATGCCAGGCCCAATAAGCGTCATCTCTGTCCCTAGCGACAAGAAGGATGCTCTTATCTGTGCCGACAAGATCTACCGGGAAGCAGCTGCCGCAACAGATCACAAGTCACTTGCCGCTGAAGCTCCCGGGGGGAAGAAGAAGACCAAGTCCGGCAAGAGCTCTGATGCCCACTCCGGCAAGCGCACCTCTTCGGAGTGCTGCGCTACCATCAAGGACGCACCATCGAGCTCCACCGGCAAGTGTAAGAAGGCAATGGCAGCTCCGCCAGAGACCAAGAAAGTGTCCGCCAAGGAGGACGGCACTGGTGGTATCTTCACCATCAGTGCCACGCTTGACCCTAAATAGGAAAGCGCGCTCATTGCTTTCCTACGGGCGAACGTCGACGTGTTTGCGTGGCAACCGTCTGACATCCCCGGTGTTCCCAGGAAAGTAATTGAGGACCATCTTGCCGTTTGTCCTCATGCGCGGCCCGTCAAACAGAAGGTCAGGAAGCAAGCAGTGGAGCGCCAAGAATTTATAGCAGAAGAAATCAAGAAGTTGGAAGCAGCAGGCCTTGTTAGAGGAGTGCTCCATCCCACGTGGTTGGCCAATCCTGTAGTTGTGCGCAAGGCAAACGGGAAATGGAGGCTTTGTATTGACTTTACTGATGTTAATAAAGCTTGTCCCAAAGACCCATTTCCCTTGCCGTGCATTGACCAGATTGTTGACTCCACAGCCGGATGTGATTTGCTTTCATTTCTTGACGCATATTCAGGATATCATCAGATCTTCATGGTAGAAGAGGATGAGGAGAAAACCGCATTCATTACTCCATGTGGCACATACTGTTTCATACGGATGCCTTTCGGATTAAAGAATGCTGGTTCAACATTTTCAAGAGTAGTCCATGTCGCTCTGAAACCGCAAATACACAGAAATGTAGAAGCTTACATGGATGACATAGTGGTCAAGAGCAAGGACAGGGCAACTCTGATTCCAGATTTAGAAGAAACTTTTGCAAATCTGCGCAAGATCAACCTCAAGCTCAACCCCGAGAAGTGTGTGTTTGGAGTCCCCTCCGGCAAGCTTCTCGGGTTCTTTGTGTCTCAGCGGGGAATTGAAGCCAATCCCGACAAGATCAAGGCCATTGAGCAGATCGAAGCACCAAAGCGCGTCAAGGATGTATGAAAACTTGCCGGTTGCGTGGCTGCTCTCAGCAGGTTTATCTCTCAGTCTGCTGAGTGCGCCTTGCCATTTTTCAAAATTTTGAAAAAGGCAGGTCCAATGAAATGGACTCCGGAAGTGGAGGCTGCGCTGCAGGACTTGAAGAGATACCTGTCCTCCACTCCAACACTTGTCGCACCTAAGCCACAAGAGAAGTTGCTGCTGTATATAGCGGCAACCAATCAAGTGGTTAGTGCTGCGTTAGTGGCGGAGAGGGAGGCAGATGACGAGCCAGCAACCGCGGCAAGCGCATCCAGCGACAAGCAGGGGGCTTCCCCGACAAGCTCTGGTCCCGACAAGGATGGATCTGCGCAGGTGCGCGAAGAGATGCAGAAGAAAATGGTGCAGTGCGCAGTTTACTTTGTCAGTTCCCTTCTGCAGGGGGCTAGGTCAAGGTACTCTGGTGTGCAGAAATTGCTTTTCGGCCTTCTCATGGCCTCGAGAAAGCTGCGCCATTACTTCCAAGCACATGAGATCACAGTTGTCACTCGCTTTCCGCTGAAGAGGATACTGCAGAATCCAGAAGCGACAGGCAGGATTGTTGAGTGGGCACTGGAACTGTCAAGATTTGGTCTTAAGTTTGAGAGTACATCAACTATCCAAAGCAGAGCATTGGCAGAATTCATAGCAGAGTGGACGCCAACACCAAATGAAGAAATTCCAGAGACGAGCATCCCCGTCAAGGAAACAAGTAAAGAGTGGCTCATGTACTTTGACGGTGCCTTCTCGCTGCAAGGCGCCGGTGCTGGCGTGCTGCTTGTCGCACCCACCGGAGAGCACCTCAAGTACGTAGTCCAGATGCACTTTCCCAAGGAGCAAGCGACAAACAATACTGCAGAGTATGAAGGCTTGCTTGCCGGTCTCAGGATAGCAGCAGACCTTGGGATCAAGAAGCTCATTGTCAGGGGCGACTCACAGCTTGTCGTCCGCCAAGTGAACAAGAATTATCAAAGTCCATTGATGGAAGCCTACGTTGATGAAGTGAGAAAGCTAGAAGAGCACTTTGACGGCCTGCAAATGGAGCATGTTATAAGAGCTCAGAACGATATTGCCGATGGCCTGTCGAAGTGCGCCGCACTTAATTTACCTGTGGAACTAGGGATTTTTGTGCTCAAGCTAACTCAGCCGTCCGTAACACCATCAACTGGACAGACCAAGAAGAGGAAGTTGGTTTCTGGTGACTATTTTCCGGCAGAGCTTCCCGGAGCCGCCGCCAAGAAGGTCCCCAAGATGAACACCAAGAGTGCTGAGGAGCAGTATGCTCCGGCAAGCCCTACGGTTTGTTCCGTTGAAGCAGACGCTCCCGACAAGTTTCGCTCCGGCAAGCTTGCCGGGGAACGTCAAGCTCCGGCAGAGCCGCAGGTTCTTGCCGTAGAAGCGGGTGTTCCCACAGCCGCAGATATGCCTTTAGTCCTTGTTGTCGAGCCACAAGCTCCAGCATGGGCGCAGCAGATTGTTCGTTTCCTTCAGACAGGAGAACTTCTCGAAGAGCAAGAAGAAGCGGAGAGAGTAGCCCGGCAGTCTAGTATGTACCAGTTTGTTGATAACACACTGTGCAGAAGAAGACTCAACGGTGTGAAATTGAAATGTATTCCCCGGGAAGATGGACAAAAGCTGTTGGCAGAGATACATGGAGGCATATGTGGTCACCACATTGGCGCAAGAGCACTTGTCGGCAAAGCATTCCGGCAAGGCTTCTTCTGGCCGACAGCCCTCCAGGATGCGACTGCACAAGTAACCAAGTGTGAAGCGTGCCAGTTCCATTCGAAGCAGATACACCAGCCAGCTCAAGCTCTCCAGACGATCCCTTTATCCTGGCCATTTTCGGTCTGGGGGCTCGATATCCTCGGCCCCTTTCCCTGAGCTGTCGGGGGCTTTGAGTACTTGTACGTTGCAATCGACAAGTTCACAAAGTGGCCGGAAGTGGAACCAGTGAGGAAGGTGACAGCACAGTCAGCAGTCAAGTTCTTCAGGTCGATTGTTTGCCATTTCGGGATCCCTAACAGGATAATTACCGACAACGGTACGCAATTTACGAGCCGCACCTTCATGCAGTACGTCCAAGATCTTGGCGCCAAGGTCTGCTTCGCTTCTGTTGCTCACCCGAGAAGCAACGGTCAAGCGGAGAGGGCAAATGCTGAAGTGCTGCGCGGGCTCAAGACCAGAACTTTCGACAGGCTGCACAAGTGCGGAAGAAACTGGATCGAGGAGCTGCCGGTGGTTCTTTGGTCGATCAGGACGACACCAAATCGAGCCACTGGCCAGACACCTTTCGCTCTAGTCTATGGAGCAGAGGCAGTTCTCCCCACGGAACTCGTATACGGGTTGCCTCGAGTGCTCGCTTGCGATGAGCTTGAGCAAGAGCAGCTGCGGCAAGATGACGTGCTGCTCCTTGAGGAAGACCGTCTTCAGGCTGCCGTGCGAGCTGCTCGCTACCAGCAAGCTTTGCGCCACTACCATAGCCGCAAAGTTAACGCCAGAAGTCTCGAGGAAGGCGACCTTGTTCTTCGGCGCGTTCAGTCTGCCAAGAATTCCAACAAGTTGACACCGAAGTGGGAAGGCCCTTACCGGGTGAAACGAGTCACTAGGCCTGGCGCTGTCCGCCTGGAGACCGAAGATGGCATCCCAGTGAGCAACTCCTGGAATATTGAGCATCTTCGCAAGTTTTACCCGTAGGGCGCGGTTGCCGGAACCCGTTCCGGCAACCACCTTTTGTACAAGTCTTGCTGCTGTTGCATATAATCCTTTGTACAAAGCCGGGCGCAGACCCCGTGCATAAATATCATGTGCTCAGCACACCTTGTCGATTTCATGCTTTTTATTATTTGCATATGTTATCTGACATCTTGTGCAACACTTACCCCCGGTAAGCAACAACGAGCCATAAGGCTCCATATTTTTATTTCGTCCTCTTTCTTCTTCGCAAGGAAAAGAAGGTTCCCTCGCGCACAAGTTTGCCGGGGGGAAGGGAGAAGATAATGATATGGACCAGGCGTCGTTCAAGAAGGTTTCGCCTTGCCGGGAAGCAAGTAACAGAAAAGATAAGTTGCCAAAGTTTGAGCAATCAGATTCCCTTAAAAATTTTAAGTTATTTTCCTTGAACGACCATGCTTTGTATGGAAAACCTGTGCGCGGAGGAACCAACTCATAGCTAGTTGCGCCCTTACTGTTGTTTCGAGTCCGCTCAACAACTTAAGTGAGCTGCGACAAGGTTTCTTGTCGGCTGCGGCACCGCCAGTAGACTGCTGACGTTCCGCACTCAGCGCTCGCGGCAAAGGTGCCTGCGCCGGCAAGTTCCCTAAAAGTGTAGGGTAAAAACATACAAAGGAAGGAATCAAGTAAAGGAAATAACATTGCAATCATTGCACAGGATAAAGTTATATTACAGAATAGCTTGTCGCGGCTCTAATAAGTTGTTCTCATGACATGACCAGAAGCGACAAGAAGAGAAGAAAAGGGACAAACTAATCTACGTGGTCGCCCTCGACCCTCTTGATCCCGCTCACCCTGTCCACGATGGGTGCGACAAGGGTCTTGAGCGCCTCCAGATCAGCATTCGGCGGCAAGGACCGGAGGACGTTGGTGAGGTTGAGGCCCGGGTTGCGGAATGCCACCTTCATCAGCACCTTCTGAAGAGCTCTCGCGCAGATCTTGCACGACTCGTCGGCAAGCTGCTTCAGGATCCCTTCCCGGAGTCGCCGGAGTGCCGCCGTCACGCCCTTGAAGAATGAAGTGAGCTTGGCGCTGGGTTGGAGGTTCCCGTCAGAGGAATACCCGAGATCCCCCATTCCCAGCTGCGCCAGCTCCTTGTCGATGTCGGCGGCAACATCCACGAGCCCCTCCGTCCAGTGCTCCACATTCTCCCGGAATGTGCTCTAGGCGGCGGCAGTGCTCGCCAGCAGCGCCTTGCCGGCCTTGACCTCTTCCTTCAAGGCCGTCTCCTGCTCCTTGGCGCTGTCCAGTGTCTTGGTCAAGGTGATCAACTTCGACTCAAGATCCGCAGTGGAGTCCTTAGCGGCGTCAAGCTCCTTGCCCTTCTCGGCGAGGCGGGTCTGCAGCTCCGAGTAGCTGACGGCGTCCTTCTCGCGCTCAAGCTTGAGCGCGGCAAGCTCGTCGCCGCTCGCCTTGAGGTCGGCCTCCAGCTGCACTACCTTCATTTCCAGCTCCTTCTTGGCGGACTCGGCGGCTGCAGCAGCGTCTTCTGCTTGTTTAAGGGCTCCGCCAACCGTTCGCTCGCGCGTAGCAAGCTCTTCATCGTGGCTGTCGAGGTTGACCTTCCGCTGCACGAGCTCGCCTTCCTGCACCGCCAACTTCTCAGCGGCAAGTCGCTGTTGCTCTTCGGCTATGGCCTTCTCGAGGAGGAAGGCCCTCTGCTCCTCGGCAAGCTGCTCCTGCTCCGCCGCCAAGGACCGGAGAGCTTCTTGATTTTGGCCCCGGAGCTCCTCCGCGCGCTTCTCAATGTCGACTCCTGCCTTGGCGACAAGCGCTTCACGGGAATCCAATTTGGCTTGCCGGGCGCGGTAGAGTGACACCAGTTTCCGCAGCAGCCGCTCCTCCTCAGGCTCGCCGCTGCTGCCGCTTGGCGCGTCGACAAGCGCCAGCCCGACGGAGGCAAGCACTTCTCCGTCGAAATTTTCTCCCTCGACCGGCGCCCTGGAGCTTGACGCCCAGGGGAGGTTGATGAAGATATCGTCGCCGGCCTTCAAGTCGACGCCAGGCTGGGGCTCTTCGGAGCCTGGCACGGCGGCAGCGGCGGAGGGGTCAGCGGTCGGTGCAGCGCCTGGCGCTCCTGCGGCCTCCGGGTCGTCAGTACGATCGCCAGACTCCCCGCCTGCTTCTGCAGCGGCAGCCCTGGCGGCCTCTTCGCCGGCGGGCTCGTCAGCGCCGGCTGCTTCCTCGGCGGCAATGGCGTCGTCGGTGGCTGCTTCGGTCTCCATCAGCTCAGCAGCAGATGGATCTGACAGCTGGAAAAGGGGAGAAGATTCAAGCAAATATCCAAGAAAAAAAAGAAGAAGATCAAAAGCAAAAGAACCCAAGGGAAGTCTTGGAGCAAGGAGAGTACCTGTGCCAGGTTCTGCAGTTGTGGTCTCCGTCGCCGGGGGGCCACTGGTGCTGTCCCTTGCCGGAGACCCCTCCCTTGCTGGGGGCTCCTCCCTTGCCGGAGGGCTCTCCCTTGCCGGGGATCTCTCCCTTGCCGGAGGACTCTCCCTTGGCGTTTCGGGGGCGGCCTCCGGGCTCTCCTGATGGGGCTGCTCTGCTCCTGCACAAGTCAACAAACAGATATCAGCAAAGCAAGGATCTTCGTGCGGGCCCGACAGTGGAAAGCAAGCAAGATACTTACGCTGGGGGCTGCTCTGGAGATCAGCCGCCGGATCCGGCAAGTTTGTCTCAGGCGCGTCCCCTGCTGACGCGGTGGGTTCGTCCTCGATGACAATCACCGGTGCCTTGGCTCTCTTTGCCGCTCTCTGGGCCAGAGTCCTAAACAGGAACAGATCAAAGGGAAGCAAGTGAGATACAAGATAAAACAACAAGGATTGAAGAAATGCAAGAACAATATGAGAAACTTACTCTTCTTCTTCTTCCTCGTCGGAGCTGAACGCGGAGAAGTCGAAGTCCGGCTCGCGTCCGGCGTGGGAAGGTGGAGGAGTAGGCTCCCTTGGCCGCTTGGCGGGAGCAGAAGCAGTGGTCCGGGAAGACCCTGCTCCAGTTGCCGCCGCAACGTGGGGCGCTCCCGCGGCAATAGTGCTTGCCGTGGTGGAGCGTGTCGCGCGGCGCGGCGACTGTCGGCTCGCCTGCCGCCTCGCCACGTCCCCGACCTTGCGGAGACGCCTTCTTGGTGGAGATGGAGGCTCTGCTTGCGGCGTGCTGTCTGAAGATGAGGAGGAAGAGGAGTCGATCTCCAACGAGCCGCTCGTCTCTTCGGCGGGCTCGCTCGGCTCGGCGTCACGCCCGGCAAGATCTTTCTTGCTGATAGGCTCCTCTTGCGGGGCAAGCTCTTTCTTGCCGGCAATCTCTTCTCGCTCGACACGGTTTGCCGCCTCTGCTGCCTCTGCTTCCTCCAAGGTGAAACCGAACTCGCCTGCCGCTGCGGCTGCCGCTGCCTCTTCTAGCTTGGTGGCAATGCGCTTCAACTCCGCCCCGGTGGTGTCGCGAGTGAGGCCATCCTTCTCATCGGGGCGGATCGACACTTCCACCAAGTTGTCGAAGAACTGCTGCACGACGTCGTCTTCAGGCTCTTGCCAAGTTGGCACGATTCCATGCGAGTCGCACAGCGGCATCATTGCCCTGATGCGGTCGAGCGCAGAGTTGTTGCACAACGGGACGATGCCCTGCGGCAACCTAAAGACTTCTGGGTGGTCAGGATCATACTTGAAGAGCTCCTGCAGCATTGCGTTGAGCTCCAAGACAGTAAAGTTGTAGTTGAGGCCCGGGCGCAGCCTCATGATATCTGCCGCGTTCTTGAACTCCCAGGCGGGCCTCCCCCATTCCTGCAGGGGGCGATGCGGCGGCGAAGGAAGTCTGCGCCAACGGCGCCTACAGTGAGTCCGGCAAGCCTGAGGCGTTGGATCCTGGTGACGGCAATCCTCAGCCTGCTGTCTTCCGGGGCCACGTCGCTCCAGTTGCTGCCGCGTGCTGCTGCTACTTGGCACCGGGCGGTAAATGGCTGCGAGTCCTCCTCAACAATCCAACACCAATCTGCTCTCCACTCCTCCCACTTGCCGCAGAACTCGCCCTCCAGATATGAATCCTCTTGCCGGCCCTAGAGATCCAGGCGATTCCGCCGGATAGAGGCTCTCCTCTCTCTACTCAGGGCATGAAGAAATGGCAGAAGAGGGCTACGTTTGGGTGGACTCCGACAAAGTTTTCGCAAAGGTGTGCGAAAACTGCCATGGTCAGAACGGCGTTGGGGGTGAAGTCAAGGAGGCAGAAACCATAGGTATTCATGATGTCACAGAAAAACTCCGAGAAGGGTGGGCAGAGCCCGCAGTAGAAGAACACAGCAAAGAAGGGATATCCTTGCGGAGCCATTTTGTGAGCAGTGGCTGGGAGTACCTTGGTGCTCGGGTGTGCTCGCGTCTTCGTCGACTAGAAGAGGTAGTAGTACTCCCTCAACTCCTTAGCGCCAAGCTTTGGGGGGAAAATGGCCCGCTCCTTCCGCAGCGCCGTGAGCCGCTGCGCCTCGGTCGACTTCACGGCCTTCCCCTTGTCAGCTTTCGGAGCCATGGCGGAGGCGGTGGAAGAGGTCGACGGCGTTGGTGGTGCTGGTGGCAACGGGGGGGTAGGGCGCTGCTCTCTTGCTGCTTTGAGAAGACGGAGGCGGGGCGGAGGCTTTTGAGATTGGAGAGGAAAGGGGGCGAGTGGGCGCACTACCACTGCTTCCCCTTGCTTATAAAGGGGGAGGTGGCGGACGTTCCGCCTTTCCTAATAAAGAAACCGCCCACGATCTCTCCCACGACGCCGCGTTCGACGCGTGCCGTGCGGGGAGGGCGCGGTGGATGCGGAGTGAGACACGGCGTAACCTAGGCCGCGCGTGCCCGTGCCCTGTTTTGGGCCTGGCCCAACAGCGCTCGGCACCGTGTATGGCCCGGGCCCGGGGGCTCCTGTCAGTGTACCAAAGTAGGGGTACCTTAGTATCCCGAACTTGTGCACGGGCAGTCGTAGCGTCCCGCGGCAAGGCTTGCCGGGTGACCGCCAAGATCCTCCATGGTTCCTTTGGAGCCATTCAAGAACAAAGTATCCAAGGCCCCGGCAAGAGGAGCTTGCCAGGAAGGAGACAAGACCCCGGCAAGAGGAGCTTGCCGGGAAGGCCAACAAAGGCATCTCAAGGAACTTACCGCAACGCACCACGATTCCCGGCAAGGCCCGGTGAGCGACAAGCTCCCGGACGCGACAAGACAACGACCGCGGCAAGACACTTGCCGCGGCAAGCTTCCACTCTGTACCTGCGCTCCAGCACATCCACCAACGTGTTGCTCTGGGACCCTTCCAGAGCGTACGTGGCGGAAAGCTGTGCAGCCAGAGGTACACGGTGGCAAGCGGCGCTGACAGGATCGCCATCGTGCCAAGCAGTGGCGTCCCTGGCGGTCCCTTTCTGCACCGTCTAGGCGACGCAGACAGGCATTTAATGCCTTTGTCCCCTGCCGTCAGGGTTAGGTATGATAACACTGTTGTAGGCGGCGGTGCCAGCCGCAGTGCATTTTCCATTTTTGCCCTTCTCTACGTTGCCACCAGTCGGTGACCCCTTGAGCATATAAAAGGAGGCCCATGCGCAACGTAGAAAGGGTCAGACAATCATTCTCATGCTCGGTCTGGCTAGCTGCTGGTGTGTACTGTAGCAATCAGCGCTCCCGAGCAAGAAACCAATACAATCACAAAGCAGGAGTAGGGTTTTACGCATCCGTGCAGCCCGAACCTGGGTAAACTGATCGTGTTGCTCGTGCGCATCACCTCGATCTGCTCTTTGTGCTTTCTCCGCCCCCTGCCGAACCGAAAAGGGGCTCGGTCCGCCGATCCCCATAGGTGTCCGTGGGATCAGCACCCCCGACAAACTAAGGTCACACAGACCTCGTCCAATCACTCGTGGTAGGTCTTGAGGCGACTTCCAAACCTTCACAAACTCGGTCACTCGGCTATCCACAATTCCTCTTGGATGCTCTAGACCATGACGCCTAACCGTCTGGAAGAAGCACAGTCTTCAAAGGTAACAAGCATTGGATCCACGCAGGATCAATCTCTTCAGTGATGCTCAATCACTTAGGGTTTGTAGGTGTTTGGGTTTTGGGTTTTTCCTTACTTGATGGTTTTCGCTCAAAGTCCTCGGAGGATGGGTTGCTCTCAAATGACAAGTGTCAGTTTCTCTCGGAGCAGCCAACCAGCTAGTGGTTGTAGGGGGCGGCTATTTATAGCCTAGGGAGCTGCCCGACATGATAAGACATAAATGCCCTTCAATGATATGACCGTTAGGTGGATAGATATTTTGGGACAGCTGGCGCATAACACAGCAATTTTCGGAATTTTGAGTAGCAAAATCCTCAGGGCTATCATGTTCCTCACTGTGTAGGAAATCCGCAATGGCAAATTCCTAACTCCTCAGTCAGGACAAATTCCTCAGAGACCAGAAGAACTTCGTCTATGTCATTGAAGAAATTGACTGAACTGTATGAGATTTCCAATGGCTTCACTCGAAGGGATTGGTAGGTGTATGATTTTGAGTTGAGCATCACATGGAAATTTTTCCTTAGTATTTCCTCGACCCCCTTTAACAGTATGGTGTTTCCTATGACTCAATAAAGAGAAAATGAAACTACAAAAACAAAAGTCTTCACGCTTCATGTTCCTCGAACGAATACCAAGTCTTCAAGGTCAGACCAATTTCTTCACTTTCAAAGTCTTCAGAAAGTCTTCAGTGATTCAAAGTCTTCAGTCGAAGAACTTCATTTTTAGGGATCGACTTTATCTGTAAATATCAAACTCCTCATAGGCTTATAGACCTGTGTACACTCACAAACGCATTAGTCCCTTAACCTATAAGTCTTCAATACACCAAAATCACTAAGGGGCACTAGATGCACTTACAATCTCCCCCTTTTTGGTGATTGATGACAATATAGGTTAAGTTTTCAACGGGGATAAACATACGAAGTGTAACTACTGATATTGAGGAATTTGATTGCAAGATATAGAAGAACTCCCCCTAAAGATGTGCATAGTGAGGAATTTGCTTTTGAAGCAATGCACACTTGAAGAGTTGAATCATGGAGATCTCCCCCTATATCTTGTAATTCATACACGCATTTGACATATAACAAAGAAGAATTTGAAATGCATGATGAAATATGGTGACTGATGTAATTCAGCATGCGTGCAATAATATTAACGAGGAATAAGCATGCAGAAAAACATATCAAAAGTATCAGAGCACCATCGGGTTTAAGTTTACAACTCGATCCAATAAAGTCTCAGAAGAACGAGAGTTGTAACTTAACAAAAAACGCCCATATAGAAAGACCCGCTTGAAGACTAACTCAAAATTCTCCCCCTTTGTCATCAAATGACCAAAAGGATCAAATATGAGGACTAACGCCCCTGAAGAATATCAAGTTGATGAAGGAGCCCCAGCGTTGTTGGGGTCGTTTGTCGTAGTAGGGCCTGCCACAGTGTCGTCCAAGTCTTCATTATCATCAGTGTCGCGCGATGAAGAATATGAGCTGGCCACCAGAGAAGGAACCTTGACCTTCTTGAATTTCTTCGGTGGAGGTGCAGACCAGTCAAAATCTTCATTGAGACCCATTTTCTTCAGATCTTCTTCACCATACAAATGTGACAGGATTGCCCAGGTGCGACCGAAGACTTGATGGAGGTAGTGTCGGCGTTCTGGGAACGGGGGTCCCCAGACTTGCCTGCCTGCGGCCTGCGGCGTGGCTCGAGTGGGGGCCCAGCGCGGCCCATCTTCATCAACATGAGGCTCAAGACCCTCGCGAGGGGCCAAGCCTCGCGAGGCAGACGACACGGCGCATCCTCAGGCACAGTCTCGTCAGGCTGGCTCGCGAGGAGGCGGAGAGTTCAAGGCGGGGTACCTCGCGAGGTGCCTATGACGCAAGCCATGACGACACGGGGCACCAGGCGGGTGCCAGCGCGCGCAGCGTCCCTCTTTCCTCTTTGGTGCAAAGGGGGCAAGCGTATCAGCGGAGTACCGAGGCATTAGGCAAAGGTTGCCACTTCGGTGCAACGAGACCAAGGCCAGGAGGACTGCGAGGCGGAGGTCACCACGGAGCCCAGCGCGGCGTCATCACCAGAGCCTTTGGCAGGCGAAGACTGCTTTTGTTAGGATAGATGTACTCATTGTCCCCCTTCAAATTAGCCCGCCATTGTTGGATCCCTTCCCGCTCAATATTTGGGGAGAGGACCAGGGCCTCTATAAATAGGACTAGCCACCCACATAGCAAGGGGTTCGATTCCTGGTCGTTCGGTCCGGGATCTGAGAGAGAGAGAGAGTGACTGAACTCTTCATAGCAGTTCATCACCACAGCCAAGAACAGACCCTCGCGAGGCTGTTCTTCCTTGTATTGTTCATCCTCACCAGTCCCAGGAGGCAATCCATCCACCACACACTGGAGTAGGGTATTACACCACATCGGTGGCCCGAACCAGTATAAATCTTGTGTCTTTCGTGCAGCTCTTTTAGTAGTTTAGATCCCGTCGAGACGGAGAGGTTGAAGGTGAGATTTCTGCGCGCACCCCAGTGTTCGAGCCTTAAGGGTCTGCCGGAACCCGAAATCCGACATTTGGCGCGCCAGGTAGGGGTGCGCCGGAATTCGTCTTTCACCGCTCTGTGCCCCGTCGCGTCTTCATCGCCATGCCCGGTGACCAGGAGGTCAACCCCGACCCGTGGGCTGCATGGCCCAAACATGTGGAACCGCTCGCCTCGGGCGACCCCGTGCCCCAGGCAGCTCGCGGTCCGCAGGGCGCTGCAGGCCGCGGGCGACGCGGACAGACTTCGGCAACTCTTACGCCGCGGCAAGCTCGGTCGGCGGCAAGGGCCTCCAATCACGCTGCGACAACGACACCATACACCCGCCGGGAGTAGGCGAATTCGAGGGTCGCGCTCACGGTGGCCCGAGAGCTGCTGCGATGCAGGTTGCTGGAGGGCGGCCACGACGTGCTGCTAGAGCGAGTGGTGGAGCTCCTGGGCTTCGCCGCCTCGGGGGCTCACCCCTTCTCCACCCAGCTCCCATCTCAAGCCCAGAGCGACCCGCACGGGGGCTCCGCGCGCGCCCGCGGGCTTCAAGGCTACTCCGATGCCAGCGAAGCTGTCAGCACCGGACCGGTGGCGGCGCTGCCCCCGCCCCCGGCCCGCAAAGGAGAAGGACTCGACGCGACCCGCGGCCCCGGAGGGCGGCCGCATTGCCACCCAGTGGCAGGCATGACAGGTGGGGCCGCATGGCATGCGGGGCGCCACGGCATGGCGTACGAGATGACGGTGACGGAAGAGTACGTGCCCTGCATGATGGACCAAGGACACCCTAACGAGGACGGGCAGGGCTCACTCCTCGGCCCCAGCTGGGGGGACGAGGTGATGGAGGCTGAGCCCTTCCCAGCGCCCCAGGACGAGCCCGCTGGCCATGCTGGAGGCAGTGATCACCGGGCGCCGCTAACTCTTCAGGGGCAGGTATATGCTAACCGTGGATCGCAGGAGGTGCAGGTCACCGCAGCGAGCGACCACCCCGCTCCTACAGCCCCTCACCCCTCGGGAGGAGGGTGCAGGGGGCTGCGGAGGAGGGGCCAGGATCTGACATCACCACCGCGGCGTTCGGAGCAAGGCGTTCTCAGGAAGTAGGCCCTCTGCTGGGGAGGTGCCTCAGGGCCTGCCCCTGGCAGAGGACCCGTGGTCATCAGGGGAACCACTGGCGACCGCTCTACCCCATCGGGCGGCGTCCTGGGTTCCGGTCGTTGCTGATGGCACTAGAGTGTGGGGCAAGGCGGGGCCCTCGTCTGGCGATATGAAGCAAGGCCAGTACCTGTGAAGAAGGCCCAGTGCCTGTGAAGCTCGCCGCCCCGTGACACTGTCACGTAATAATGAGTGGGGCTGTACACGCCCCGGACTCTCAGGGGTGCCGGCCTCAGGCCCTGGGGCTCTCTCCCACGCCCAGTGGACAGCACTTAGCTCCGCGCTGGTGAGAAGACGTCGAAGACTAGATTAGGTGCCGGACGCGGCTTTTTGTCTGCCTTTTGTTGCCTTTCCCTTTGGCTGTTGCTTTCCCCCGCTGGATTTAAGTTGGATTCGAATTTGAGATTTGCGTGTGTTTGGGGAAGGGGTGCTTATTCTCGCTCGAGCCGTTTCTCGCGTTCTGGTTACCGCTCCGTCACAGCTGCCTCCCCTCGCAAGTCCCTCGCGAGTCGGGCCAGGCCTGGCTCGTGCGCAGCCCAGACTGTCGCTGTTACTCCCCCTCGAGAGGATTTTCGGGGGCCTACGGAGGTTGTCCAGTTTAAAAAGGCCCAGAGCCTGTGAAGCAAGGTGAGTGCCTGTGAAGCTCTCGCGCTCGAGGAAAAGGCCTAGAGCCTGTGAAGCAAGGCGAGTGCCTGTGAAGCTCACGCGCTCGAGGAAAAGGCCCGGAGCCTGTGAAGCAAGGCGAGTGCCTGTGAAGCTCACGCGCTCGAGGAAAAGGCCCAGAGCCTGTGAAGCAAGGCGAGTGCCTGTGAAGCTCTCGCGCTCGAGGAAAAGGCCCAGAGCCTGTGAAGCAAGGCGAGTGCCTGTGAAGCTCTCGCGCTCGAGGAAAAGGCCCAGAGCTTGCGAAGCAAGGCGAGTGCCTGTGAAGCTCACGCGCTCATGGAAAAGGCCCAGAGCCTGTGAAGCAAGGCGAGTGCCTGTGAAGCTCTCGCGCTCGAGGAAAAGGCCCAGAGCCTGTGAAGCAAGGCGATTGCCTGTGAAGCTCACGCGCTCGAGGAAAAGGCCCGGAGCCTGTGAAGCAAGGCGAGTGCCTGTGAAGCTCTCGCGCTCGAGGGAAAGGCCCGGAGCCTATGAAGCGAGGCGAGCGCTTGTGGAGTCATCGCGTTCGGAAGGAGGCCCAGGGCCCGTGGAGAAGGCCAACGCATGAGGAGTTTCTCATCAGCGACAACCTCACATCCTGAGGACCCAGCTAGAAAGCGCCCAAGGCGTCACGCCCTCCTGCAGGGCGCCTCTGAACCGGCGTGGGACAAAGGTAAACCAGCCCACCATCGGGCGCAAGCGCAATTTGGTTACTACTGATATGATAGACACAGGTTTTTACATGAGGGGCTTCCCCTCCCAAAATGCTCTCACACACCACCAGGTCGAAAGCCTGAGTACTATTCATGCAGAGTGAAAAAGACAGGAGCGATACGCTCTCAGTCGGACCAATCCCCTAATGCGTCCCCGGAAGCACCTCCTGAGCCCTCGCCGGAGTCGCTGCCGGCGGCGTTAGGGCCACTCGCCGCGCCATCCTCGTCAGCACCCACGACCATGTCGTTGTCGTCCGAAGCGAAGGCCCTGACGAGGGCGTCCATGTTATCCTCCACCCAGCGTGACAGGTCGTCCCGGACGGCCTGGGGGACTAGGGCGATGACAGCGTCGAAGTCGAAGCGGGGATTCATGTTCTGAAGATGGCTGAAGACACGGGAGAAGGCGAGCTTGAGAAAGGCGCGGCTCCTGTCCTCCACCAACCTGTCGGCCCTAACCGACCGCGCCTCCAGCTTCGCCACCACGGCGGTGAAGAACTGCAGGTTACCGGCGTAGTTGATCGTGTGTGGCTCACCGACGGACGCCTCGCGGATGTTGCCCAAGGCCGAGTTGGCCCTCTCCCTGAGCATGGTGAACATTGGGCCATGCGCGTGCTCCAGGAGCCGCCGCTGGCATATTTCGTCGGCGTTCTGGCGCTCGACGGCCTCGGCCTCTTCCATCCGTTGGCGAAGGCGGAGCACCTCGGCTTGAGAGGCAGCCAGCTCTTTCTGCGCTGCCTCAAGGGCGGCCCGGGAGACGTCGGCCAGCCGCATCGCCTTGTCCCGTTGGGTCCTCAGGGCTGCGGTTCTGCCTTCGGCCTCGACCCGGATCATCCCCAGCTTCCCCTCAAACTCACGCTCGAGGCCTTGGCGCGCCATCGCCACCCGACGACAAACCTCCTCCAGGACGCGCGCTTCCCGCGCAGCGACGCTGTCCTCCACCCGCGCCACTAGACGCTCCCTCGTCTCCAGCCTCTCGTACTCATGGGAGCGTTCGGCGGCCTCCAGCACCAACGCTTCCTCGCGCTTCTGAAGCTCAGCTGGGTCTCCGGAGGCCACCTCCATCGACGCGAGGGCTGCCTCGCGCAGCTCCGCTTGCTCCTCCAACGAGTGGCATCGGGCCAGAAGCTCGTGAGCTCGCTCCTCCGCCGCCTCTCACCATCCGTCAGCTCTCCGGGCCTCCTCGATGGCCTGGGAGCGGGCCACTCGGGAGGCCTCCAGCGACGCCTTCGCTTCTTCATCATCAAGGTCGCGTTGGCGGCGCGCAAGGGCGACGGTGGCCTCCAGCTCGCGCCTCCCTGCAGCCAGATGCAGGCACTCGGCCTCCAGGTGAGCATCTTCAGCGACAAGCTCTTCCCCAAGCAGGTCCACCGCGTCGGCCGCTCGTCGAACGAACCCTTGGCGGTGGGAGGGCACTCCCGAGCGCGCTCGAGCACATCTTCCACGTCATCATCCGCCCCAAGCAGGGGCCGGGGGCTGCGGGTCATCGTTCCCCCTCCGGGCAGGGGGCTGGGGGCTGGCGACCTCGCAACGGCCGGACGCGCCACATCAGAAGCTCGACCAAGGGCCAGCCCGCCTCCAGATGAGGGGCGGAGGTGGCGCCTCAACCAGTCGCAGCCCAAGGCCAGACGGGAGGTACCCGACAGACTGTCTATCCCCTGAGAAGGCCCGCGAAGGAGAAGCGCGGGGAATGAAGGGCCGCGGCGCACCTCGGGATGATCTGCCCCATCAGACGCCCTCACCACGAGGGCAGAGCTGCTCAGAGCACTTGAGGATGGCGGAGGAGGCGAAGCCGAGGGAGGCGGTTCCTCGGCGACTCCCGCGATCTTAGTTGGAAGGGGCCTGCGGAGCGAGAATCAGCGAAAGCAACAAGAGGATCGGGAGTCAGAGAGGAAAAAGACTTACTCGTCAGTGGCAAAGTACTTCCTGCGCTTCAGCGCACGACAAGGGGAGTCAACACCCAGAGCCTCCCTCTTCCTCCGGAGGGCCTCGAAGTCCACGCGGAAGCGGCCCAAGAGAAGAGCGCAAGGATCAACCTGCCGCGAGGACGAGGCACCAGGACGGCCCGTGTCGGGAGCGCCCGTCTGGCGCGTGCCACCAATCACCTCGTCAGAAGCCGGGACTAGGGCCTCCAAGGCCCTAGCCCCAGGCGCTGGGAGCGGCTGCCTACCACCTTCAGCCGCAACAGTACGGGCCTCAGGAGCTGTCTCCTCACGAGCAGCCTCGGGCGCCGCACCCCCCCCCCTCAGGAGTTGTCTCCTCACGAGCAGCCTCGGGCGCCGCACCCTCCTCCGGAGCCGTCCCCTCATGAGCGGTGCACAACGCTGCCCCCTCCTCCGGAGCCTCCACGGCCTCAGGCGCCTCCTATCTCCCTTCTCCGCCGCTTGAGGAGGAGTCGCCTTGGCTGGTTGGGAGGGGAGCCACCACTACAGGGTTCTCGCGAGGCCCTTGGAGACCGACGGGGCGCAGCCCCCACTCGTCGAAGTCAGGCATCTGGTTCACAAAGTCAGCCTTGCTCTGACAGAGATATAGCAAGGCCCCGCCTTGCTGGATGTTGCCAGGATTGGGGTCCCCGGCCAAAGTCAGGAGCGTCGACTTCAGCGCCGTGGGAGCCAGGTCTTCTTCCTGGAGCCTCATGTCGTCCTCGCGCCCCCGGAAGGCCCACATTCGGCGAGAGTGCCGCTGCAGGGGAGCGACACGGCACAACAGAAACTCCTTCACCACCTTGGGCGCTGTCACGCCGAGTTTCCTCAGGAGCGCGAAGCGGGGCCAGAGGAAGACAAGCCGAGGGCTCTTCAGCGTCTCCTGGCCCCAACCCGAATTGGGGACGACAGGCGAGGTCGGCTCCGATAGCAGGGGGCTAGGCACCCCTGCGTCCACATACAACCATCGCTCGCGGAACCCGGCCGCGGGCTGGGGGAGTTGGAAGTCAATTCTAGACGCCTCAGACACAGGCTCGGCGGCGAAGCTCGCGCATGCCCAGCGCTGGGAAGGATCGACAAGACACAGCGAGAAGAAGTGGCGTAGCAGGGCGACCGAAGGAGGGATGCCCACCATGGCTTCACACACAAAGGCAAAGACCGAAAGGAGGGTGATGGACTCAGGGCTTAGATGCATTAAGTGGATCTGATAATGCGAAAGCACGGCATTGAAGAAATCAGAGAAAGGGGGAACCAGACCCGCCCACAAGGCATCGGTAAAACATGGGACCTCAGTGGCTATCCTGTCAATGGAGAAGTGGGACGCGGGCCAGGCAGTCGTCCTCCCGCACTCATTGAAGACGGTGGCCAGGGCCAAGCTGTCCCTGCCCAGGCACTCTTGGTTGAGCATAGTCGACCGGCCGACGAGGGGGGCCACCGCTGGCGGCGCACAAGACGAAGGCATGGATTTCTCTGCTCTCTCCTTCCCCGTCGGAGCCATGGCGATGGGAAGGAGGGGGGATTCGAGATTGGATTGAAGGCAGGGGGAGGCGCTCGAAAGAAGGAAGAACAGAGGACACCCGAGCAACAGGAAAGGGGACGGCTGTGTACAACTACCAGTCCGCCTAGCAGGGCGCACAATAAGGAAGCGTGGGGGAACGGTGTCGCCCACGTCCAATCAACCGCCACGCGGCATCCAAGGCCGCAGGCTGTTAGGGCCCGCGGTGCTTCGCCCTTGCCCTTTCGCCTCTCGGCACGGCCAAGTCCATGCACACCTTGGGCCCGGGGGCTACTGTCGGCGTTCTGGGAACGGAGGTCCCCAGACTTGCCTGCCTGCGGCCTGCGGCGTGGCTCGAGTGGGGGCCTAGCGCGGCCCATCTTCATCAACACGAGGCTCAAGACCCTCGCGAGGGGGCAAGCCTCGCGAGGCGGACGACACGGCGCATCCTCAGGCACAACCTCGTCAGGCTGGCTCGCGAGGAGGCGGAGAGTTCAAGGTGGGGTACCTCGCGAGGTGCCTATGACGCAAGCCATGACGACACGGGGCACCAGGCGGGTGCCAGCGCGCGCAGCGTCCCTCTTTCCTCTTTGGTGCAAAGGGGGCAAGCGTATCAGCGGAGTACCGAGGCATCAGGCAAAGGTTGCCACTTCGGTGCAACGAGACCAAGGCCAGGAGGACTGCGAGGCGGAGGTCACCATGGAGCCCAGCGCGGCGTCATCACCAGAGCCTTTGGCAGGCGAAGACTGCTTTTGTCAGGATAGATGTACTCGTTGTCCCCCTTCAAATTAGCCCGCCATTGTTGGATCCCTTCCCGCTCAATATTTGGGGAGAGGACCAGGGCCTCTATAAATAGGACTAGCCACCCACATAGCAAGGGGTTCGATTCCTGGTCGTTCGGTCCAGGATCTGTGAGAGAGAGAGAGAGAGGGTGACTGAACTCTTCATAGCAGTTCATCACCACAGCCAAGAACAGACCCTCGCGAGGCTGTTCTTCCTTGTATTGTTCATCCTCACCAGCCCCAGGAGGCAATCCATCCACCACACACTAGAGTAGGGTATTACACCACATCGGTGGCCCGAACCAGTATAAATCTTGTGTCTTTCGTGCAGCTCTTTTAGTAGTTTAGATCCCATCAAGATGGAGAGGTTGAAGGTGAGATTTCCGCGCACACCCCAGTGTTCGAACCTTAAGGGTCTGCCGGAACCCGAAATCCGACAGGTAGTAATGGTTTTTCTTCACTGCATTGTGTGTGGCAGTCATGTTGTGAAGAAGTGAACCAAACTGACGCTTAACCCATTTGTGATTTCGATCCACCTTCTGGTGAAGACAAAGCAAAAGTTCATTGTCAGACATCACGCACGGAGCAGTGGCTTGAGGAGTGGACTTGGGTGCATTGGCAGAGTCATGTGTGGCAGAGTCATCATTGGTGGAATAAGATGCAGCTTTGCGAAACTGACCATCCAATGGATGCATGCCTTCATCTATTACAGCTGGTGCCTTGCCCTTTCCATCAACTGAGGAATATGTCTGCTTGAGGACTTCAATTGGGGGCAAGTAGCTGAAGTGTTTCTGGAAATCAGCTTTGTAATTGAGTGAAGACCTTGTCCTGAGGAATCTCATAATCCAAGGTGCATAAGGCTTCAGCTCAAACGGAGACAGTGCAACATTTGCCATACTCCTCATGAAGAAATCGTGATAATTGACAGGAATGCCATGAACGATGTTGAATACCAGATTCTTCATGATGCCAACAATTTCCTCATCAGATGAGTCGTGGCCTTTGATAGGACTGATTGTCCTCGTAAGAATACGATAGACAGTTCGGGGCACGTACAACAATTCCTTCACGAGGAATTTGGTTCTTGGTGCTTGACCTGGCTTCAAAGGTTTCATCAGCACCTACATGTAATGATGTGTGAGCTCAGGTTCACTATAGATGTAGCGAGCTTCTTCAAGGGGAGGACTGAGTGGTAGAGCACGAAGCCATTCAGATGCTGGTGCAGTGTAGTGAGTGTTTTCAGACATCCAGTCCAGCACCCATGAATTCACATCTTCAGCATCTCCGGTGATGTGCAGCGTTGCATAGAATTGAAGAATCGGTTCTTCATTCCAATCGCAGATGTCAGAGCAAAAGTTTAGCAGTCCAGCGTCGTGAAGAACACTGAGGACTGGTGCGAAGCACGGCAGAGATTCCATATCCACGTGAGGAATATGCTCATGGTAAAAGATTTTCTCCTTGTTGAACACTACTGAGGAATAGAAATTGGCTTGACTAGCAGTCCAGAAACGCCTCTTCCTAATGCGAGCAGAGTTATATGGGTTGTAATCTTTGAAGAATACGTGCTCGCCAAAGAAATCATCAGCCTTGAACTTTTTCTTGCGTGAGAATGGATCCTTTGGCTTCGGCAGAGGAGTGTCAATGAGTTGCATCACGACCTCAGGAATCTCAATTGCAGGTTCTTCAGGCTAAGGAATTTCTGGTTCCTCCTTAGTGGCAGTCTGCGTCATTGGTTGTTCAGCAGCAGCAGTTTCTTCAGTGCTAGTGGCTGGAATTTCCTCATGGACACATGCAGTGGGATGAGTTTCTTTAGAGCCCATTTGAACAGTTGGTGCAGGCGACTGAGGTATTTGCTGCAGCGGTGTGAACATTGGAGAGTTTGGATGCTGACTTTCCCAGAATTCATCACTGATTACGGGTGTGGAGCAGCCAAAGTCCACATCTTCATCTTCCATTTCTTCAACGCCAGCCTCTTCAGCTGTGAACTGAGGCATAGGCGAGGAGATGATAGGTGTTGAAGGGATCGCATCCACTTCAATTTCTTCATCCAACGGTTCAGACGAAGCAGCAGAAGGAGTTTCTTCATCAGATCCGCTGGGGATCACATATTCTTCATCAAAAGGAACCAGGTCCTTTGATGGCCTGGTTGAGATGGGAATAGCATCAATCGGATTTGCAAATGAACTTGTCATAGGCTTCATTTTCTTCGCAGCTGAAGAATCTGAAGCAACTATGCTTTCCTTTTCTTCACTGCAGCACGCTCTGCAGCCTTGGTCTTCTTCACATCTAATGCAGATGGAAGGATTGGAGTTGAAGTTGGTGCAGGAGCAGCTAAGGAATCTGGTTGATTTTCTTCAGGAACAACTGATGAGTTGCCCTGAGTTCTTCATTTTCTTCAGGCGCACCACTAGTGGGTGCCCTGGCAATTTCTTCAGTGGCTGGAATGCAGTCATCAGCCCTGGAACTCACATTTTCTTCAGCAGCCTGATTGTCATCAGTGGTGCTAGCATTTTCTTCAGTAGGCTGAGCAGATGCTTCAGCCTGAGGAATTTCCTGTTGCGTTGGGGCTGCAACATTGGAAGTGAAGTTATCCGCAAGTTTCACAAAACGAACCTTGGCTCCAAGCCAATCAGCGCGATATGCGTCAAAGTCATCACTGAGTTCCTTGATTTCAGTCTAAATAGTGACAGCTTCTTTAGTTGTCATAGAGATAACGTTTTTCTTCAGATAGCGCTCTTTCTTGTACTGCGCTTTCTTGATCTGTCTGGCCTTCTCAAATTTCCATTTTTCTTCTTGAATGAAGTGGGTCAGCATGTGACTTTGGCTAGGAGTCAGCTTGAAGTCACGCATGGGAGCGTTGGGGTCCTTCTGCCAAACATCAATGTAGTCGAGGGTCAACTTGGGATCCAAAAGCAGTGGCACCCCTGTTCCTTTGGCTCTAGCGGCCCTGACTTGCCTGTCTCTGATGATTTCTGCAAGTTCATCATCATCAGCTTCGTCTTCTTCAGACGGCACTTGGAAAGCGACTTGTTTCTTTTGAGGACTTGGGCGAGGACCTCGTCCAGCAGTGGCCTTTGTCTTCAGTAGTGAGGGGCCAGCTGAGGAACTTGGTGCAACTGAGGAACTAGCTAAGACACCTGAGGCAATGGAGATGCTTGCAGTCCTTTGGCACGAGGCGAGATGCACAGGTGCTGAGGATTTAGTCGGAACAGCTGAGGGCTTTCACGGAGGAGCTGAGGACTTTGGAGGAACAGGAGCAGCATGAGGAATTGGCCGTGAGGGCTTTGAGGATTCTGGTCGTGAGGGCATTGCTGAGGAACTTGTCCTTGAGGGCATTGTTGGTGAAGCACTTGTCTTGCGCGCAGACTTCTTTGACGTAGCCTTCTTTGGCTTGACAGCAGAGGCAGCAGCAACAGCAGAGTCTTCATTGAATTTCCTCACTGCTTCTTTGGCTTGCTTAACCAACTTGGCTTGGCGCTTGGCTCATTCATCAGGATAGTCCTCACCGCGCTTGAGGCTGGTGGGATCAGCGATTTGGCCAGGTGCCAATGGAGCTCTTGGGCATGGAGGATTGAGTGCAAATTTCTTCATATACTTTGGAGTTACATACCTGTACTCCCTCCACTCTCTTGCTCATCTCCTTTCTATTTTCTGAATGCGCACCTTGCGCTCATTCTTGGTTTCCTCAGTAGGTGTGTAGTACCTAGCATATATTTCATCGGGGATCTCAAACACTGTATTGACCTCAGGCCTCTTTCCTCCCTTCTGTGGCTTCTTACCGTCAACCATTTTCTTTAGTTGAGGAATTTGGACAATTGAATTCTCTAAAGAAGTATGCAACTTTTCTTCAAGGAACACTGCAAATGAGTTAAGTTGATGAGAATCTAGTGATTCAGCAGTTGACATGTGTACCTATGAACAGAGTATAATTGCGAGGAATTTGGAGAGGTCATATGCGTTCTCAGAGGGTTTTTCAAAAAGAACAAGTTTGAGGAATTTGACCAGATGAGTCTTGAAGAATTTCACTAAGAGTTCTTTGTCTTAGGTTCCAGAGTTGTATAGATCGAAGATCCACACAGTTGAGGAATCTTGAAGAAAAATGATGCTTAGATAAACGAACCAAGAACAGATGACTTGTGAGGTGTTTAGTGTGTGAAGCTATGAAGAAAAACACCTTTGAAGATTTTGAAGATAATCATTTGAATCAATGAGGGCAGTAAAAGTAACTTTTAATTACCCTGGACGAAGAACACGACGAACTGGAGTGAGGAGATGTGAAGTTCGTCTGTGCAGATCTTCCACGCCCTAACTTGGCGGAGGAAGACGGCTACGATGGCGGCGGAGTGAAGATTTCCGCGGTCGGCGTGAGTACGTCGGCGACGAGGTCGAGGCAGTGAAGCTCTTCCTCACCGGCGGCGATGAAGTAGCGGCGGCGCTAGGGTTTGAGAAGCTCGAGCTGGAGAGAGAGATCGAGCGGAGTAAAAGAAGTGAGGAAGGGGCGGAGGGGTATTTATAGCCACGGTGAAAAACTGCACGCCTGAAGAAATTGGACGAACGTGCCCCTGACCCTTCTCATTTGCTTGACATGTGTCATCCACGTACTGAGAGGTGGAGATCGTGTGCGATCGTGGGTGAGTGGATAAGTATAACGTGGGATGTGGAACGGTTTGAGCGGCAAAGTCGAAAATTTTGATAAGATAGGTTTTAAAGTTCCGTTCGCATTTTCTTCAGCTGACAAGGACACAGTAAAGATTTTGAACGAGTTTCAAATAGAACGCACATGAAGAATTTATGAATAGATTGGGTTGAGTATAGCATAGAGGGGAAAGGGTCCGATCACATTCACTTAGCAGAAAAACCAACTTGAAGAATTAGCAATAAGTGAATGATGTAGAGGACATAAACTTATATATATAGCCATATATATAGCCATATATATAATATATATATAGCCAATGAAGAAAAACGACGGAAGCAGTGAAGAAAATGCAAAGTTGAAGAATATGAATAATTGAGGAATTTCAACTTTTGGTGGTGGCGTGACCCACCGTATAAGAATGATGATTTCAAACACCGCGTACAATTATCGTAGGGTTCTGAGAATCAAATTTTTCACTAATTTCTTCACACTAAGAGTGTTGTTCTTCATTGAATTGAAGAAAAACGTTTCTTCATGTGTTGCACATCTTAAGTCATCAATTTTGCATAAGTGTTAGGATGAGTGTCCTTTTGAAAGAACATTCGAAGATTCTAGGATATTTAGCTCACACTGCAACTTGCTAAATCTCTTCTCATCCAAGGGCTTTGCGAAGATATCGGCTAGCTGTTCTTCAGTCTTCACATGCTCAATAGAAATGTCGCCCTTCAACACATGATCACGAAGAAAATGATGACGAATCTGAATGTGCTTTGTCTTCGAGTGCTGAACTGGGTTGTGAGCAATATTGATGACACTCTCATTGTCACAGAAGAGAGGCACATTCTTCATGTTGACATCGTAGTCCTTGAGAGTTTGCTTCATCCATAGCAATTGGGCACAGCAAGAACCAGCGGGAATATACTCAACTTCAGCAGTAGATAGTGATACGCAGTTCTGTTTCTTTGAGGACCAACAGACCAAAGATCGTCCGAGGAAATGACATGTACTAGATGTTGACTTGCGGTCCACACGATCACCAACATAGTCGGAGTCAAAATATCCAATGAGATCAAAAGCCGAGCCCTTGGGGTACCATAATCCAAGTGTTGGTGTGTGAGCTAGATATCGAAGAATATATTTCACAGCCTTATGGTGTGATTCCTTCGGTGTAGCTTGAAATCGAGCACACATGCAAACACTAAGCATTATATCTAGCCTAGATGCACATAAGTACAATAAAGAACCAATCATGGAGCGGTATACCTTATGATCAAAGTCAATACCATTTTCATCAATGCACAGATGGCCATTTGTGGGCATAGGAATTTTGACGCCTTTGCAATCTTGCATGCCGAATTTCCTCAGTACATCCTTGAGGTATTTCTCCTAAGATATGAATATGGCATTGCGTTATTGATGAATTTGAAGACCTAAGAAGAATTTCAACTCTCCCATCATAGACATTTGGTATTCTTCACTCATCATATAGGCAAATTCATCACTATAACATTGGTCAGTATAGCCAAAGATAATATCATCAACATATATTTGACACACAAACAATTCACCATCATAAGATTTAGTGAAAACAGTAGGGTCGAGTGAACCGGGTTTGAAGCCTTTCGTCATGAGGAATTCCTTCAAAGTATCATACCACGCCCGTGGGGCCTGCTTGAGGCCATAGAGGGCCTTGTTGAGTCTGAAGACTTTGTCAGGATTCTTTGGATCTTCAAAACCTGGGGGTTGAGCAACATATACTTCTTCCTCAAGCTTACCATTGAGGAATGCACTTTTCACATCCATTTGATATAAAGTGATATCATGATGGTTAGCATAAGCAAGTAATATGCGAATAGCCTCAAGTCTAGCAACAGGTGCAAAAGTTTCATCAAAATCAATTTCTTCAACCTATGTGTAGCCTTGAGCTACAAGCCGTGCCTTATTCCTCACCACAAGGCCATTTTCATCTTGCTTGTTGCAGTAGATCCACTTTGTGCCGATGATATTGTGCTTGCGAGGATCTGGACGTTTGACCAATTCCCAGACATTGTTGAGCTCGAACTGATGTAATTCTTCTTGGCATGAATCCACTCAGGCTCCAGAAATGCTTCATCTACCTTAGTGGGCTCTGTAATAGAGACAAAAGCATAGTGCCCACAAAAGTTAGACAAATGTGAAGCTTTTGAGCGTGTGAGAGGACCTGGCGCTTTGATGTCATTGATGATATTTTCAACTTGCACTTCTTTTGCAATGCAAGGATGAGCTAGTTGCCGTTGAAGAATTTGATCAGCGTTTTCTTCAGCACCATTTTCTTCAGGTGCATTAGCTCGACGTTCTTCATGTTCTGGAATGAATTCTTCAGCAGATTCTTCAGTGGGAATGACATCCTCAGTAGCCTTGAACTTGATAGTTTCCTCAGGTGCTGGTTCATCTATCACAGTAGGTAGGTGCTCTCTTTGCGAGCCATTAGTTTCATCGAACCGCACATCTACAGTTTCAACAACCTTGTGAAGAACGTTGTTGAAGACTCTGTAGGTGTGCGAGTCCTTTCCGTAACCAAGCATAAAACCTTCATGTGCTTTCGGTGCAAATTTTGAGTTGTGATGAGGATCTCTAATCCAACATTTAGCACCGAAGACTTTGAAATAACTTACATTGGGTTTCTTATCAGTGAGGAGTCCATAGGCAATCTTCTTGAAGAATTTGTGAAGATATACTCTGTTGATGATGTGGCACGCAGTATCAATTGCCTCAGTCCAGAACCGACGAGGCATTTTGTATTCATCAAGCATAGTGTGAGCCATCTTAGTAAGAGTCATGTTCTTACGCTCCACGATGTCGTTCTGCTGAGGAGTATAGGGAGCATATAACTCATGAGTAATACCAAGTTCATCAAGATAGTCATCGAGACCAGAATTCTTGAACTCAGTGCCATTGTCACTTCTGATGTGCTTGATCTTCACACCAAAGTTGGTTCAAGCCCTCGAGGAAAATCGTTTGAAGACTTCCGGCAATTCATGTTTGTAAGTAACAAGGTGTACCCATGTGTAACGAGAATAGTCATCAATAATAACAAAGCCATATTGAGATGCTTCATTTGAAATAGCAGAATAATGATTAGGACCAAAGAGATCCATGTGAAGCAATTCAAATGGGCGAGTGGTGGTCATGATAGTCTTCGCTGGATGCTTGGCCTTCGTCATCTTCCCAGCTTCACAGGCTCCGCATAGGTGATCCTTGAGGAATTTGACATTCTCGATGCCAATGACATGCTTCTTCTTCGCAAGCGTGTGCAAATTCCTCATGCCTGCATGTAAGTGCATCTAGTGCCACCCCTAGTTGGTTTTGGAGTATTGACGACAAACCTAGTTGAGGGACTAATGTGTTTGTGAGAATTGCAGGATAACACGGGTAGAAGTCCCTCATTGATTCGGTTTTCCTACCAGAGATGACCCCTAAAAATGTATGAAGACATTGATGTCAAAGGTGGTATGTGAAGATATTCACATTGAAGACTATGACAAGAGAAGACATCGCATGAAGCCTATGGAGCTCGAAGACTTAGATCTTTCGTAGTTCTTTTTCTTCTTTGTTGAGTCATAGGAACCACCGTACTGTTAAGTGGGGTCCAAGAGAACCAGTCAGAATGACTGAAGTGATGCTTAACCAAAACCTATGTCTTCGAGTGAAGACTATGAGAGCGAATCTTGTCCAGAGTCGGACAAGTCAGCTTTGCTTGTAGCCCAAGTAAAGTTGCCGTGTGTGTTTGAAATCTGACTGTTGGAACACGTGTCAGTTCCTTAGTGACCCAGGGTCCTTTTGGACAAATCAGGTCGGGTTGCCTAGTGGCTATAAATAGCCCAACCCCTACAACCATAAATGGTTGGCTGCTCAGAGTTAGAGTACGGCTTTTGTCGTTTGAGAGCAACCCACCTCGAAGCCTTTGAGAGATAATTCCTTGCGAGGATAAAGCCCTAACCACCCAGAGCCAAAGAGTGTTAGGCATCACTTAAGTCTTCCTGTCTGCGTGATCTGAAGACTTATTACACTTGAGGACTGTGAATCCTCCAGCCGGTTAGGCGTCGGGTTCTGAGCATCCAAGAGCCATTGTGGATCGCCGGTGAACGAAGTCTGTGAAGGTTTGGGAGTCTACCTTGAAGACTTACTAGAGTGATTGGGCAAGGTCTGTGTGACCTTAGCTCATGGGGAATACGGTGAGGACTGGGTGTCCTGAGCTGCGTGTTCAGGACTGGGTGTCCGGGACTGTGTGTCCTCAGGTCTAAATACCTAGCCGCCCTAACCAGACATACAGTTGTCACAGCAACTGGAACTGGTCTAACAAATCATTGTCTTCAACGAGTTACTGGTTTCATCCTTCCCTTCCCTTTACTTACTGTTGGCCCTTGTGAAGTCATTGTATGATTGCATTATCTTTTGTCTTCATAGAGTGACTGCTTGATCTGATTGGCTTCATAATATCTTCCTACCTGATCCTTACTACCTAGCTGCTATTAGTCATTGTGCTTTCACTTTATTAAATACTTGACTATGGCTTGCCTAGTGTAGTCTACCTTCCGCTGCATGGTAATAGGTTTATTTCTATCGTTTGTCTTCGAAACTTCCATGTTTTGAAGACTTTCATAAAAATTGCCTATTCACCCCCCTCTAGTCGATATAACGCACTTTCAATTGGTATCAGAGCAAGGTACTCCCTTGTTCTGTGTGATTCGGTTTAACCACCTGGAGTTTTAGCTATGTCGACTACAGGGATAATTAAAGTCTCCGCTGCGTGCCCCGTCTTCAATGGAACTGAACATCCCTACTGGAAGAATAAGATGCCCATGCATCTTGAAGCCATTGACGTCGACCTATGGTATGTCGTCAAGAACGGCGTTCCCAAGGCTGGAGAAGGTGTCACTGCTGCTGACGTCAAGAAGTTCTTTCAGCTGGACTCTATTGCCAAGAATATCATTTGTGGTCATCTGACCAAAGGACAGTATGGCCGTGTGAGTGCTTTGGAAACATCTAAGCTAGTCTGGGACTGGCTCTCCAAGGTCAACGAAGGCGTCTCAACCCAGAGAGATCAGAGAATCAGTGTCCTTCGCAACCTCTTCAACCGCTTCAAGAGAAATGATAATGAGAATGTCCAGCTCACGTTTGATCGACTCACTGACATCACAAATGAGCTTCAAGCCCTCGGTGCTACTGAGATCACCAAGCATGAAGTCGTCAAGACACTCCTAAGATCACTTGATAGTTCGTTTGACACCCTAGCCCTGATGATTCAAGAACGTCCTGATTTCAAGACACTCGATCCGTCTGACATACTTGAGAGGCTCAACACACATGAGTTTCAGCTTTCTGAGAAAAGAGATATCTACGGTCCCAACTATGGGCGAACTCATGCCTTGAAGGCAAAAGCTGTCTCCACATCTGAAGAAGAATCCGACAGCAGTATTGATGATCCTGAAGACATTGGAAATGAGCTTGCTATGCTTGTGAAGAAGTTCCAAAAATTCACCAAGAAGAAAGGCTTCAGAAAGTCTTCACGATCAAGCTCAAGGAATGATGAAGCTTCTGCTTATGACTACAAGAAAAGATCATGCCACAAGTGCAAGAAACCTGGCCACTACATCTCTGAGTGTTCGAAGTGGGACAATGAGAACAACAAGAAGAAGAAGAGCAAGGAGTATGACTCTGACGACAAGAAAAAGAAGAAATACTCAAAGTCTTCTTCCAAGTCTTCATCACACAAGAAGAACTCATCTGGCAAGGCACGTGCGTTTGTTGGCAAGGAAATGGATTCAGAGGAGGAGTCTGCTTCTGAGGAGGCGGAGGTGGAGTCTGAGGAGGAGTCCGATTCTGGCGTTGCGAGTCTGGCTACAGCATACGTTGCCAAGTCCATCTTCAACACTGAAGACAACGACTTTGTCGGATTTCGGGTTCCGGCAGACCCTTAAGGTTCGAACACTAGGGTGCGCGTGGAGATTACGCCTTCTACCTCCCCGCCTTGCAAAGATCTAAACTACTCAAAGAACTGCACAAGGGGCACAAGATTTATACTGGTTCGGGCCACCGTTGTGGTGTAATACCCTACTCCAGTGTGTGGTTGGTGGATTGCCTCCTGGGGCTGATGATGATGAACAATACAAGGAAGAACTGCCTCGCGAGGGTCTGTTCTTGGCTGGGGCGATGAACTGCTAGGAGGAGTTCAGTCACCCTTCTCTCTCTCTCACTCTCTCTGCTTCCTACTGTTCGAACTAACAGAACCCCGCCGAACCGACCCCTTTGCTATGCGGGTGGCTGGTCCTATTTATAGAGGCCCTGGTCCTCTTCCCAAATATCGAGCGCGAAGAGAGCCAACAATGGCGGGCTAATTTGAAGGGGGACAGCAAGTATCAACTATCCTGACAAAAGCAGTCTTCGCCTGCGCAAAGCTCTGGCGATGATGCCGTCTTGGGCTCCACGGTGACCTCCGTCTCGTAGTCCTCCTGGTCTTGGTCTCATTGCACCGAAACGGCAACCTTTGCCCGATGCCTTGGTACTCCGCGGCTGCACTTGCCCCCTTTGCACCAAAGAGGAAAGAAGGACGCTATGCGCGCTGGCACCCGCCTGGCGCCCTGAGTCGTCATGGCTTGCGTCACGGGCACCTCGCGAGGTACCCCGCCTTGATCTCTCCGCCTCCTCACGAGCCAGCCTGACGAGGCCGTGCCTGAGGAAGCTCTGTGTCGTCCGCCTCGCGAGGCTTGGCCCCTCGCGAGGGTCTTGAGTCTTGTGTTTATGAAGATGGGCCCTGCTGGGCCTCCTTTGAGCCACGTCGCAGGCCGCAGGCACGCAAGTCTGGGGACCCCCGTTCCCAGAATGCCGACAGTAGCCCCCGGGCCCAAGGCGCGCCCGGACTTGGCCGTGCCGAGAGGCGAAAGGGCAAGGGCGAAGCGCCGCGGGCCCTAACAGCCTGCGACCTTGGGCACCGCGTGGTGGTTGATGGGACGTGGGCGTCTCCACTTCCCCATGACGCCTCGGTGATCGCGCGAGTTGGACAAGTCCCTGCATGCAGATCGTGTCATGATTACATGTGATCGTGGAGGCTGGCGGTTGGCCTTCGCCGGCTATAAGTATGGGACCGCGCGTGCCCTTCCAGTCCATTCCTCCTTGCTCCTCCTTCTTCTTCATGGCCCCGTCTAAACTTCTAGCAACCTTATTGCTTGAAGTTATTGGTCTACAGTTTCATTCTAAGTCTATTGATTATTGAATCATCATTCAAACATTGATCGTGCTACCTAGTCCAGATTCCTGGGTGCACCCTTCTATCATTGTTCAGTTGTGTATGTTTCCCTCGAGCATACCTCATTATATTGTTTGATCTGACAAATGTTAACTCTTTGTTCACATGATTGTGAAAATCCATCTTTTGGAAATCTCGATGAATTGCCGTTTAGTTCATCAGCCACCCCTCATCCTCTCCTTGGTTTAATGATGAACTCTTGCTTCGGAACTCGCTTCCATAGATCATTTCCCGAGAATCTTACATTGTCATCTCTTCAGTTGGTGTTGCACCTTCTCTTCTCAAGCATCCTGACGCCAATCGAATCTGAATCTCGGTCAGATATGATGGTTGGAACATTTTTCCAAGAGTTATAGAACTGGTCTTTTATGACCCGATAAGGTGATGGCATGCCCAGCACACCTAGTCGGATGACCTGCTGTTATAGTTTCCATTTTAGTAAGGTTATCCATTCTTCCATGAGGAAATTGTAAGACTTATTCTATAAGTTGTTCTTGATGGATCCTTTGTGTATCCATAGCCTGATCTTTACCTGATGACCATGTCAAGGCTATCTCGAAGCATGTCTGTGGTACTTCGATTTTCAATAAGAGCATTGAAAGCGCAATGCTAAGTTTTCTTTAACCATTATCCAAACACCGTTGTATGGGTAATGTCATGAAATTTCTCTCCCCTTACTTAAAGGGTTTTCTACATGATATCCTGCCACGGATATCATGCTCTGCTTGTCCTTGGGAAGGATATACCCCTGAAATATGTGTTTAAAACACATTTTCCTTTCCATTGTTTTGTTAATCTGATAAACACCTTTTCCTTTCCATTGTTTTGTCTAACCTTTCTGGTGATCATTATGATCTAAGCAGTATTAATTCCCTGCTTATGTTAACACCTCAGTGTACAATTCTGTCAGTAAGACCCTGTTGCTTTTGTTGATGACATTCCGGTAACCACCGATGGACGAGAACCTTGCCTATTGGTCCGCCTCGTTCAACGAGCAGGAAAATGGTTCTCTTCGTCCCCCGCCCTTTGTACCGACACTGTTGCCGACATAACCGATAGGTTATGGTCTGACCTGCATGGTTATCATAACCGTGCAACATGACACCACTCTTTCTATCTTTAACCCACATGGTGGGCCCATAACCCACAGTTCCACAGGATCAAAACCTGACTCTCCGGTACCCCCCTGTTTCCAAAGTTATTCCCCATGGGAGGCCTCATAAGTAATTCACGAGCCACCTTCTGAGTAATCATCCATTATGGTATCAAATACGATACTTATTCTCGTTACTCTGAACCCCTCTCACACTCAGTTTCAGGCAATGAACGATTGCCTATATGCTCGAAACATCTTATTGCACCGTCTTGCTAACTCACGAAGTTTTCTCAAGTTTGAATTCGAGAGTTACTTCCCATCACCTTCCCTGATTTTATCTACCAGATAAGCAACCTTGTAGAGGACCGTCCTTCCCGAGTCTTCCCCATATCCTTTGCCGTAAGTACGATGAAGATCCCGAAGAAAGGATGTGTGCCACATCATGATGACCTAAAGCAGAGAAATGAAGACATCAATGTACTGGACCGGTCTCTTTGAGAAGAGCAAGCCAGAATGATAAGACCCGCTAGATTCGTTACCAAACCTTCCCCATTTTCACTACCTCTTAAATCTCGGGACGAGATTTCTTGTAGTGGAGGAGAATTGTGACGCCCGGATAATCAAGCTACAGTAACCTCTGCTAATGATGCCATGTCACCTCCGTTACTGTTGATAATCGCGTTAGTTCAGAAGCCGATTCAAATTCAAAATTTAATTAAAGGCAAACAACAAAAGTTTTCAAACTTAAAAACTAAAATGTTCAATAAATAGTAGATAAATCAGAGGCTAGGATAGAATTGTAAACAACATTATTGAAATGTGATAAGTCATTTAAAAAAATCTCAAACAGTGGCTGAATACATTATTTAATAACCTTTTAATTAATCTAAATCTAATATGAAATAGTATTTCACCCAAACTAGTTTTCGGTGCTAGGATCTAATGCACTGCAAATTATGAGCTAGCTCCCATATTCTATAAAAATCAATTAGGTGCTAAACATTTTTGAAAAACAGTAAAAGACAATAAATAAAATAAAAGGAATCAAAAAAACAAACCTAACAACACAAACGAGAAAAAGAAAGACCCCCAACTGGGCCACGGCCCAGCAGGCCATCGGGCCCCCATGCCGGCCCAGTCGCCCCCTAGCATAACCCCCTCCCCACTCCCCAAACCCTAGCCACTACCGCACACAGACCCCACTCCCCCTCTCGGTCCACTCCCCTCCCCTCGATTCCCCACGCCTCTCCCCCTCTCCCCCGATGGGATCTGGATCGGGGCAGTTGCCCCGGCCCCGTCGAACGCCGCCTCGCCGGCCCCTGCCCTCGTCCTCCCGCCCTGTCCCCGCTCCCTCGACAGCTCCCCTGTCGCGCCGACCGCGCCCTCGACGCCCTACGCCGCCTGGAACGCCGGTTCGCCGCCCGCCTCCTCATCTCCTCCCCGCCACCCGACGTGCTCGACGCCGGCGCTGCATCGCCACGCGCCGTTGTCGGACCCCGCCGGAATGCCTCCTCGACTCCACCGCTCCCCACCGTCGCGTTCGCCCTGCATCCGGCCTCCCCTGCAACGCGGGTGAGGGACCCCAGCGACCTCCTCCCTCTGTGTTGTGCTCACCGTTGCTCGCGCCTCGACCATGCCCAACGTGTGCACCCGTGCACTGCCGCCTTCCTCTGCGCGCGCTCACTACAATCCTCGGCCGCGCCCCGCCCGCGCCTGACTCTGGCTGCGGCCGGCCCTGCTCCCCATCCCCGCGCGGCTGCCTTCGCCGGCGTCCGCCACCTCCCTGCACCGCGGCCCCCTTTTCGGCCGGCCTCGCCCACGACGGCACTCTCCCTGGCCGACGCTCTCCTCCGTCCTGGCCGGTGCCCGGGGCTAACCGGGCTGCGCCAGCTCCACGCGCCCGACCCGCTCGGGCTCTGCCCCGCATCCGGCGCCCGTTATGCCCCCTGGGCCTATGACAAACGGGCCCCGTGCCCAGAACGATTATAAAAAAAAAAGAAAATAAAAATAAAGATAATATAAATATTAATTAATTAATTAATTAACTTAATTAATCCTGTTTAATTAAAATAATTATTTAACTAACCTAACTAACTTGTTAGTTAAACTAATTAAATTGGTTGATTAGTTAGCAGAGTATGACCAGTGGGACCCACCGTCAGATGGACCCAGTCAACACCTCTGTTGACTGCTGACGTCATGCTGACGTCAGCATACACTATTCTGGATAATGTTGAATTAAATTAATTAAATAAATTCTAAAAATGATTTAAAACTTTAGATGATCATATAAAATAAACCGTAGCTCAGATGAAAACACTTTCTACATGAAAGTTGCTCAGAACGACGAGACGAACCCGGATACGCAGCCCGTTCGTCCGGCACGCATTCCTAGCATAGTGAACACGCAACTTTCCCCCTCTGGTTCATCTGCCCAAAAACCCGAAACACCGGGAATACTTTCCTGAATGTTTCCCCCCCTTCGTCGGTATCACCTATCCCTATGTTGGGTCACCCCTAACACAACGTATTGCCGCGTCTTACTTTGTGTTACATTTGATTGCTTTGTTATTTATTGTGTTCCCCCTCCATTACTTCTTTCCGGTAGACTTCGAGGCCGCTGCCGATGTCCGTGTGTTTGACTACATTAAAGATGACCCCCTCCTTGCCAGAGCAACCAGGCAAGCCCCCCCCCCTTGATCACCAGATATCACCTACTCTCTTCTATACTGCTTGCATTAGAGTAGTGTAGCATGATACTGCTTTCCGTTATTCCTATCCTGATGCATAGCCTGTCCTTGTTATTACTGTTGTTGCCTTTACCTGCAATCCTACATGCCTAGTATAGGATGCTAGTGTTCCATCAGTGGCCCTACACTCTTGTCCGTCTGCCATGCTATACTACTGGGCCGTGATCACTTCGGGAGGTGATCACGGGCATATACTATATACTTTACACTTTTACATTACCTGTGGTACTGTTCGGAGATGGGGGCTGAAGGGGCAGGTGGTTCCACCTAGGTTCCCGACGGCCGCTGACTGTACTTTGTGGCGGAACGACAGGGCGGGTTCCGACCACCTAGGAGAGAGGTGGGCCTGGCCCTGGTCAGCGTTCGCGGATACTTAACACGCTTAAGGAGATCTGGGTATTTGATCTGAGTCTGGCCATTTGGTCTATACGCACTAACCATCTACGCGGGAGTAGTTATGGGTATCCCGGCGTCGTGGTATCAGCCGAAGCCTTCGTGACATCAGCGACTGAGTGGTGCGCGCCGGATTGGACTGGAAAGCCACTAGGCTAGGTCTGCTTCCGGCCGCGTACGCAACGTGCAGGTGTGCAAAGGGCGATGGGCCCAGACCCCTGCGCCATAGGATTTAGACCGGCGTGCTGACCTCTCTGTTGTGCCTAGGTAGGGCTGCGACGTGTTGATCTTCCGAGGCCGGGCATGACCCAGAAAAGTGTGTCCGGCCAAATGGGATCGAGCGTGTTGGGGTATGTGGTGCACCCCTGCAGGGAAGTTTATCTATTCGAATAGCCGTGTCCCTCGGTAAAAGGACGACCCGGAGTTGTACCTTGACCTTATGACAACTAGAACCAGATACTTAATAAAACACACCCTTCCAAGTGCCAGATACAACCGGTGATCGCTCTCTCACAGGGCGACGAGGGGAGGATCATCGGTTAGGATATTGCTATGCGATGCTACTTGGAGGACTTCAGTCTACTCTCTTCTACATGCTGCAAGACGGAGGCTGCCAGAAGCGTAGTCTTCGAAAGGACTAGCTATCCCCCTCTTATTCCGGCTTTCTGCAGTTCAGTCCACATAAATTAGCCTTATTCCACTTGATACCAATGCATACATATGTAGTATAGCTCCTTGCTTGCGAGTACTTTGGATGAGTACTCACGGTTGCTTTCTCCTTCTTTTCCCCCTATCCCTTCTACCTGGTTGTCGCAACCAGATGTCGGAGCCCAGGAGCCAGACGCCTCCTTCGACGACGACTACTACTACTCGGGAGGTGCCTACTACTACGTGCTGCCCGCTGACGACGACCAGGAGTAGTTTAGGAGGATCCCAGGCAGGAGGCCTGCGCCTCTTTTGATCTGTATCCCAGTATGTGCTAGCCTTCTTAAGGAAAACTTGTTTAACTTATGTCGGTACTCAGATATTGTTGCTTCCGCTGACTCGTCTATAATCGAGCTCTTTTATTCGAGCCTTCGAGGCCCCTGGCTTGTAATATGATGCTTGTATGACTTATTTTATTTGTAGAGTTGTGTTGTGATATCTTCCCGTGAGTCCCTGATCTTGATCGTACACATATGCGTGTATGATTAGTGTACGGTCAAAACGGGGGCGTCACAAGTTGGTATCAGAGCCGACTGCCTGTAGGAATCCCCCTTCCACACTCCTTGGCCGAAGTCGAGTTTAGACATTACAAAACTTTTACTAACATGGCTGTGCGGCTTACGGGCCCACGTCGCCATTTGGGTGGTATTAGGATCTTTTACTCCTCGATCATTACTCTGGGGCTCTGATCTCTCTTCTATTCGGGTTAAAATGAATTTACTAACTCTGACTCTAGGATCTCGTAAATACTTTCTCCCGGAGAGCCCCTTCATTCCAGATGATGGCCTGCTTCACTAGAAGATTCCGAAGATACTCTTTGCTATTCCTCTCGAGACTTTGTGCCCATCACTTTTGCTATTCCCGACCACCGATAAATCCTTATGGATAACTACTTACACTTGCCATTCATACGATCATCCCCCATTGATCTTGTTATTACAAGATACCGCGGAGTCTTCTCTATTGTTCCCAGGATACTTTGTGCCTACTGCCTAGCAGTTCCTTGCCACATGAATACCCCTTCAATTAAATCCTCGCACTTGTCGAGTATCCACTCATCCCCAGTTGTTCATGTGTTTCACAATGGTCTTCGAAATACTATTCGATCCTCCAAAAATCCTTAGTAGCTTATTGCTCTGCAATACTTGCCTGCTTGCATTATGGATGCTTTCCATATGTCTGGCGATATTCGTTAGTATCCTTATGCATCGTATTTTGATCCTATTGATTCAACTTGAGTGCGAATGCACGCAATCATCAGTTGATCCTTTTAAATTATCTTTCCGGCTCAGACGTTATTTTAAAACATGAGCTGGATCTCGACCAATCAAATTGCTGTCGATTGTACCCTTAAGGCTATTCAACTTATCCATCCCTAATCAGAGCATTGCTTCTGATCCCTTGTCTTGGAATTGATAATTCCTTTGCATTTGAGCCTTGAATTAGTCAGTTGTTTCTAAAGTCTGATCTCCTTGCATTGTTTCTCCCTCTGGTTGAGTACCGATGCCCACACCAGATCCCTTGAGGACCACCAGATCATTTGCTGGATTTTATCCGACAGCGTCCTTCATATTCAATAAGTCTGTGAGCCTTTCCTCGGATACATAATACCTTTGGTAAATTGTATCCTCTGCTTTCTCAAACAGGCTCTACTATCGAGCTGGTGTTATTTATTCTTGAAACTTGTGGTATATGTTTCTAAGAAGCCCCTATGGGTTGAACATATGCCTTCTCTAAACTGTGTGAACTCGAAAGCTCTCACGAGTCATACACCTCTGGTATTTTGCCAGATAAAATTTCAAACACTACAACTTCTTCGAAAGTGAGAAGTGAATGAAAGGTTATGCATTGGAGAAGTGGGAGTCGACCTTGAACTTTGTGTTCATGCCCATGGACACAATGTAGATCTTATCATTAAAGCTTCTCTCAAATTAATTATTCCTTGGTATAAGTTCATCTTATATCTCGGATCTGGCCTTTTGCAATCAAGGTTCCGACCATGTTCTCTTTTAAATACCATTTCGCGTGCAAGTTTAAGCGCTTGACTTCTGTAGAGCAATACCCCAGTCCAACCTCTACTTTGATCCGTCGTCGAGTATTACCCCCTCTGGTATCTTGAGTTTATCACGGAACTGCATAACTTCTTATGAGTTCTTCTTCAAGTATTATTTGACTTTCGCTGCGTCGTCATTTGACTTGATGTCATCGCCAACCGATTACATCTTCATGAAATTTCTCGACAAATGTGTCGTGGTCATCATCATCATCCTGAGCTCTTCCAAGATATATATCGAATTCTTAATGAGAAATACCATCATCGCCCCTCAATAGTTTGTGTTATCACCGACCACTTTATTGCCTTCCGTTCAACACAAACTTATTCATGTTTTGTGTTATACCTTGAGATCCTTGCTATCCAGCATTTGTTCTTCTTTACCTTGGAATGTTACCACCTTTTATGTCAAGAATGTCGTGGTAATTTTACCACCTCTTGAGAATTCTTGATATAGTAATATCTCTCGCCTTTTGCGTTCATTTCTTGGTCTCCGTGTTGTTTCTAACCGGAATACCGATAAATGGTCTGTGCTGTGTAAATTCTAAACTTCTAGCAACCTTATTGCTTGAAGTTATTGGTCTACAGTTTCATTCTAAGTCTATTGATTATTGAATCATCATTCAAACATTGATCGTGCTACCTAGTCCAGATTCCTGGGTGCACCCTTCTATCATTGTTCAGTTGTGTATGTTTCCCTCGAGCATACCTCATTATATTGTTTGATCTGACAAATGTTAACTCTTTGTTCACATGATTGTGAAAATCCATCTTTTGGAAATCTCGATGAATTGCCGTCTAGTTCATCAGCCACCCCTCATCCTCTCCTTGGTTTAATGATGAACTCTTGCTTCGGAACTCACTTCCATAGATCATTTCCCGAGAATCTTACATTGTCATCTCGTCAGTTGGTGTTGCACCTTTTCTTCTCAAGCATCTTAACGCCAATCGAATCTGAATCTCGGTCAGATATGATGGTTGGAACATTTTTCCAAGAGTTATAGAACTGGTCTTTTATGACCCGGTAAGGTGATGGCATGCCCAGCAAACCTAGCCGGATGACCTGCTGTTATAGTTTCCATTTTAGTAAGGTTATCCATTCTTCCATGAGGAAATTGTAAGACTTATTCTATAAGTTGTTCCTGATGGATCCTTTGTGTATCCATAGCCTGATCTTTACCTAATGACCATGTCAAGGCTATCTCGAAGCATGTCTATGGTACTTCGATTTTCAATAAGAGCATTGAAAGCGCAATGCTAAGTTTTCTTTAACCATTATCCAAACACCGTTGTATGGGTAATGTCATGAAATTTCTCTCCCCTTACTTAAAGGGTTTTCTACATGATATCCTGCCACGGATATCATGCTCTGCTTGTCCTTGGGAAGGATATACCCCTGAAATATGTGTTTAAAACACATTTTCCTTTCCATTGTTTTGTTAATCTGATAAACACCTTTTCCTTTCCATTGTTTTGTCTAACCTTTCTGGTGATCATTATGATCTAAGCAGTATTAATTCCCTGCTTATGTTAACACCTCAGTGTACAATTCTGTCAGTAAGACCCTGTTGCTTTTGTTGATGACATTCCGGTAACCATCGATGGAAGAGAACCTTGCCTATTGGTCCGCCTCGTTCAACGAGCAGGAAAATGGTTCTCTTTGTCCCCCGCCCTTTGTACCGACACTGTTGCCGACATAACCGACAGGTTATGGTCTGACCTGCATGGTTATCATAACCGTGCAACATGACACCACTCTTTCTATCTTTAACCCACATGGTGGGCCCATAACCCACAGTTCCACAGGATCAAAACCTGACTCTCCGGTACCCCCCTGTTTCCAAAGTTATTCCCCATGCGAGGCCTCATAAGTAATTGACGAGCCACCTTCTGAGTAATCATCCATTATGGTATCAAATACGATACTTATTCTCGTTACTCTGAACCCCTCTCACACTCAGTTTCAGGCAATGAACGATTGCCTATATGCTCGAAACATCTTATTGCACCGTCTTGCTAACTCACGAAGTTTTCTCAAGTTTGAATTCGAGAGTTACTTCCCGTCACCTTCCCTGATTTTATCTACCAGATAAGCAACCTTGTAGAGGACCGTCCTTCCCGAGTCTTCCCCATATCCTTTGCCGTAAGTACGATGAAGATCCCGAAGAAAGGATGTGTGCCACATCATGATGACCTGAAGCAGAGAAATGAAGACATCAATGTACTGGACCGGTCTCTTTGAGAAGAGCAAGCCAGAATGAGAAGACCCGCTAGATTCGTTACCAAACCTTCCCCCCTTTCACTACCTCTTAAATCTCGGGACGAGATTTCTTGTAGTGGAGGAGAATTGTGACGCCCGGATAATCAAGCTACAGTAACCTCTGCTAATGATGCCACGTCACCTCCATTACTGTTGATAATCGCGTTAGTTCAGAAGCCGATTCAAATTCAAAATTTAATTAAAGGCAAACAACAAAAGTTTTCAAACTTAAAAACTAAAATGTTCAATAAATAGTAGATAAATCAGAGGCTAGGATAGAATTGTAAACAACATTATTGAAATGTGATAAGTCATTTAAAAAAATCTCAAACAGTGGCTGAATACATTATTTAATAACCTTTTAATTAATCTAAATCTAATATGAAATAGTATTTCACCCAAACTAGTTTTCGGTGCTAGGATCTAATGCACTGCAAATTATGAGCTAGCTCCCATATTTTATAAAAATCAATTAGGTGCTAAACATTTTTGAAAAACAGTAAAAGACAATAAATAAAATAAAAGGAATCAAAAAAACAAACCTAACAACACAAACGAGAAAAAGAAAGACCCCCAACTGGGCCACGGCCCAGCAGGCCATCGGGCCCCCAGGCCGGCCCAGTCGCCCCCCAGCATAACCCCCTCCCCACTCCCCAAACCCTAGCCACTACCGCACACAGACCCCACTCCCCCTCTCGGTCCACTCCCCTCCCCTCGATTCCCCACGCCTCTCCCCCTCTCCCCCGATGGGATCTGGATCGGGGCAGTTGCCCCGGCCCCGTCGAACGCCGCCTCGCCGGCCCCTGCCCTCGTCCTCCCGCCCTGTCCCCGCTCCCTCGACAGCTCCCCTGTCACGCCGACCGCGCCCTCGACGCCCTACGCCGCCTGGAACGCCGCTTCGCCGCCCGCCTCCTCATCTCCTCCCCGCCACCCGACGTGCTCGACGCCGGCGCTGCATCGCCATGCGCCGTTGTCGGACCCCGCCGGAATGCCTCCTCGACTCCACCGCTCCCCACCGTCGCGTTCACCCTGCATCGGGCCTCCCCTGCAACGCGGGTGAGGGACCCCAGCGACCTCCTCCCTCTGTGTTGTGCTCACCGTTGCTCGCGCCTCGACCATGCCCAACGTGTGCACCCGTGCACTGCCGCCTTCCTCTGCGCGCGCTCACTACGGTCCTCGGCCGCGCCCCGCCCGCGCCTGACTCTGGCTGCGGCCGGCCCTGCTCCCCATCCCCGCGTGGCTGCCTTCGCCAGCATCCGCCACCTCCCTGCACCGCGGCCCCCTTTTCGGCCGGCCTCGCCCACGACGGCAGTCTGCCTGGCCGACGCTCTCCTCCGTCCTGGCCGGTGCCCGGGGCTAACCGGGCTGCGCCAGCTCCACGCGCCCGACCCGCTCGGGCTCTGCCCCGCACCCGGCGCCCGTTATGCCCCCTGGGCCTATGACAAACGGGCCCCGTGCCCAGAACGATTATAAAAAAAGAAGAAAATAAAAATAAAGATAATATAAATATTAATTAATTAATTAATTAACTTAATTAATCCTGTTTAATTAACATAATTATTTAACTAACCTAAGTAACCTGTTAGTTAAACTAATTAAATTGGATGATTAGTTAGCAGAGTATGACCAGTGGGACCCACCGTCAGATGGACCCAGTCAACACCTCTGTTGACTGCTGATGTCATGCTGACGTCAGCATGCACTATTCTGGATAATGTTGAATTAAATTAATTAAATAAATTCTAAAAATGATTTAAAACTTTAGAAGATCATATAAAATAAACCGTAGCTCAGATGAAAACACTTTCTACATGAAAGTTGCTCAGAACAACGAGACGAACCCGGATATGCAGCCCGTTCGTCCGGCACGCATTCCTAGCATAGTGAACACGCAACTTTCCCCCTCCGGTTCATCTGCCCCAAAACCCGAAACACCAGGAATACTTTCCTGAATGTTTCCCCCCCCCTTCGTCGGTATCACCTATCCCTACGTTGGGTCACCCCTAACACAACGTATTGCCGCGTCTTACTTTGTGTTACATTTGATTGCTTTGTTATTTATTGTGTTCCCCCTCCATTACTTCTTTCCGGTAGACTTCGAGGCCGCTGCCAATGTCCGTGTGTTCGACTACATTAAAGATGACCCCTCCTTGCCAGAGCAACCAGGCAAGCCCCCCCCCCCCTTGATCACCAGATATCGCCTACTCTCTTCTATACTACTTGCATTAGAGTAGTGTAGCATGATACTGCTTTCCGTTATTCCTATCCTGATGCATAGCCTGTCCTTGTTATTACTGTTGTTGCCTTTACCTGCAATCCTACATGCCTAGTATAGGATGCTAGTGTTCCATCAGTGGCCCTACACTCTTGTCCGTCTGCCATGCTATACTACTGGGCCGTGATCACTTCGGGAGGTGATCACGAGCATATACTATATACTTTACACTGTTACATTATGTGTGGTACTGTTCGGAGATGGGGGCTGAAGGGGCAGGTGGTTCCACCCAGGTAGTGGTGGGCCTAGGTTCCCGATGGCCCCCGACTGTACTATGTGGCGGAGCGACAGGGCAGGTTCCGACCACCTAGGAGAGAGGTGGGCCTGGCCCTGGTCGGTGTTCGCGGATACTTAACACGCTTAAGGAGATCTGGGTATTTGATCTGAGTCTGGCCATTTGGTCTATACGCACTAACCATCTACGCGGGAGTAGTTATGGGTATCCCGGCGTCGTGGTATCAGCCGAAGCCTTCGTGACGTCAGCGACTGAGTGGCGCACGCCGGATTGGACTGGAAAGCCACTAGGCTAGGTCTGCTTCCGGCCGCGTACGCAACGTGCAGGTGTGCAAAGGGCGATGGGCCCAGACCCCTGTGCCATAGGATTTAGACCGGCGTGCTGACCTCTCTGTTGTGCCTAGGTAGGGCTGCGACGTGTTGATCTTCCGAGGCCGGGCATGACCCAGAAAAGTGTGTCCGGCCAAATGGGATCGAGCGTGTTGGGGTATGTGGTGCACCCCTGCAGGGAAGTTTATCTATTCGAATAGCCGTGTCCCTCGGTAAAAGGACGACCCGGAGTTGTACCTTGACCTTATGACAACTAGAACCAGATACTTAATAAAACACACCCTTCCAAGTGCCAGATACAACCGGTGATCGCTCTCTCACAGGGCGACGAGGGGAGGATCATCGGTTAGGATATTGCTATGCGATGCTACTTGGAGGACTTCAGTCTACTCTCTTCTACATGCTGCAAGACGGAGGCTGCCAGAAGCGTAGTCTTTGAAAGGACTAGCTATCCCCCTCTTATTCCGGCTTTCTGCAGTTCAGTCCACATAAATTAGCCTTATTCCACTTGATACCAATGCATACATATGTAGTATAGCTCCTTGCTTGCGAGTACTTTGGATGAGTACTCACGGTTGCTTTCTCCTTCTTTTCCCCCTATCCCTTCTACCTGGTTGTCGCAACCAGATGTCGGAGCCCAGGAGCCAGACGCCTCCTTCGACGACGACTACTACTACTCGGGAGGTGCCTACTACTACGTGCTGCCCGCTGACGACGACCAGGAGTAGTTTAGGAGGATCCCAGGCAGGAGGCCTGCGCCTCTTTTGATCTGTATCCCAGTTTGTGCTAGCCTTCTTAAGGCAAACTTGTTTAACTTATGTCGGTACTCAGATATTGTTGCTTCCGCTGACTCGTCTATAATCGAGCTCTTGTATTCGAGCCTTCGAGGCCCCTGGCTTGTAATATGATGCTTGTATGACTTATTTTATTTGTAGAGTTGTGTTGTGATATCTTCCCGTGAGTCCCTGATCTTGATCGTACACATATGCGTGTATGATTAGTGTATAGTCAAAACGGGGGCGTCACAAGTTGGTATCAGAGCCGACTGCCTGTAGGAATCCCCCTTCCACACTCCTTGGCCGAAGTCGAGTTTAGACATTACAAAACTTTTACTAACATGGCTGTGCGGCTTACGGGCCCACGTCGCCATTTGGGTGGTATTAGGATCTTTTACTCCTCGATCATTACTCTGGGGCTCTGATCTCTCTTCTATTCGGGTTAAAATGAATTTACTAACTCTGACTCTAGGATCTCGTAAATACTTTCTCCCGGAGAGCCCCTTCATTCCAGATGATGGCCTGCTTCACTAGAAGATTCCGAAGATACTCTTTGCTATTCCTCTCGAGACTTTGTGCCCATCACTTTTGCTATTCCCGACCACCGACAAATCCTTATGGATAACTACTTACACTTGCCATTCATACGATCATCCCCCATTGATCTTGTTATTACAAGATACCCCGGAGTCTTCTCTATTGTTCCAAGGATACTTTGTGCCTACTGCCTAGCAGTTCCTTGCCACATGAATACCCCTTCAATTAAATCCTCGCACTTGTCGAGTATCCACTCATCCCCAGTTGTTCATGTGTTTCACAATGGTCTTCGAAATACTATTCGATCCTCCAAAAATCCTTAGTAGCTTATTGCTCTGCAATACTTGCCTGCTTGCATTATGGATGCTTTCCATATGTCTGGCGATATTCGTTAGTATCCTTATGCATCGTCTTTTGATCCTATTGATTCAACTTCAGTGCGAATGCACGCAATCATCAGTTGATCCTTTTAAATTATCTTTCCGGCTCAGACGTTATTTTAAAACATGAGCTGGATCTCGACCAATCAAATTGCTGTCGATTGTACCCTTAAGGCTATTCAACTTATCCATCCCTGATCAGAGCTTTGCTTCTGATCCCTTGTCTTGGAATTGATAATTCCTTTGCATTTGAGCCTTGAATTAGTCAGTTGTTTCTAAAGTCTGATCTCCTTGCATTGTTTCTCCCTCTGGTTGAGTACCGATGCCCACACCAGATCCCTTGAGGACCACCAGATCATTTGCTGGATTTTATCCGACAGCGTCCTTCATATTCAATAAGTCTGTGAGCCTTTCCTCGAATACATAATACCTTTGGTAAATTGTATCCTCTGCTTTCTCAAACATGCTCTACTATCGAGCTGGTGTTATTTATTCTTGAAACTTGTGGTATATGTTTCTAAGAAGCCCCTATGGGTTGAACATATGCCTTCTCTAAACTGTGTGAACTCGAAAGCTCTCATGAGTCATACACCTCTGGTATTTTGCCAGATAAAATTTCAAACACTACAACTTCTTCGAAAGTGAGAAATGAATGAAAGGTTATGCATTGGAGAAGTGGGAGTCGACCTTGAACTTTGTGTTCATGCCCATGGACACGATGTAGATCTTATCATTAAAGCTTCTCTCAAATTAATTATTCCTTGGTATAAGTTCATCTTATATCTCGGATCTGGCCTTTTGCAATCAAGGTTCCGACCATGTTCTCTTTTAAATACCATTTCGCATGCAAGTTTAAGCGCTTGACTTCTGTAGAGCAATACCCCAGTCCAACCTCTACTTTGATCCGTCGTCGAGTATTACCCCCTCTGGTATCTTGAGTTTATCATGGAACTGCATAACTTCTTATGAGTTCTTCTTCAAGTATTATTTGACTTTCGCTGCGTCGTCATTTGACTTGATGTCATCGCCAACCGATTACATCTTCATGAAATTTCTCGACAAATGTGTCGTGGTCATCATCATCATCCTGAGCTCTTCCAAGATATATATCGAATTCTTGATGAGAAATACCATCATCGCCCCTCAATAGTTTGTGTTATCACCGACCACTTTATTGCCTTCCGTTCAACACAAACTTATTCATGTTTTGTGTTATACCTTGAGATCCTTGCTATCCAGCATTTGTTCTTCTTTACCTTGGAATGTTACCACCTTTTATGTCAAGAATGTCGTGGTAATTTTACCACCTCTTGAGAATTCTTGATATAGTAATATCTCTCGCCTTTTGCGTTCATTTCTTGGTCTCCGTGTTGTTTCTAACCGGAATACCGATAAATGGTCTGTGATGTGTAAATTCTAAACTTCTAGCAACCTTATTGCTTGAAGTTATTGGTCTACAGTTTCATTCTAAGTCTATTGATTATTGAATCATCATTCAAACATTGATCGTGCTACCTAGTCCAGATTCCTGGGTGCACCCTTCTATCATTGTTCAGTTGTGTATGTTTCCCTCGAGCATACCTCATTATATTGTTTGATCTGACAAATGTTAACTCTTTGTTCACATGATTGTGAAAATCCATCTTTTGGAAATCTCGATGAATTGCCGTTTAGTTCATCAGCCACCCCTCATCCTCTCCTTGGTTTAATGATGAACTCTTGCTACGGAACTCGCTTCCATAGATCATTTCCCGAGAATCTTACATTGTCATCTCGTCGGTTGGTGTTGCACCTTTTCTTCTCAAGCATCTTGACGCCAATCGAATCTGAATCTCGGTCAGATATGATGGTTGGAACATTTTTCCAAGAGTTATAGAACTGGTCTTTTATGACCCGGTAAGGTGATGGCATGCCCAGCACACCTAGCCGGATGACCTGCTGTTATAGTTTCCATTTTAGTAAGGTTATCCATTCTTCCATGAGGAAATTGTAAGACTTATTCTATAAGTTGTTCCTGATGGATCCTTTGTGTATCCATAGCCTGATCTTTACCTGATGACCATGTCAAGGCTATCTCGAAGCATGTCTGTGGTACTTCGATTTTCAATAAGAGCATTGAAAGCGCAATGCTAAGTTTTCTTTAACCATTATCCAAACACCGTTGTATGGGTAATGTCATGAAATTTCTCTCCCCTTACTTAAAGGGTTTTCTACATGATATCCTGCCACGGATATCATGCTCTGCTTGTCCTTGGGAAGGATATACCCCTGAAATATGTGTTTAAAACACATTTTCCATTCCATTGTTTTGTTAATCTGATAAACACCTTTTCCTTTCCATTGTTTTGTCTAACCTTTCTGGTGATCATTATGATCTAAGCAGTATTAATTCCCTGCTTATGTTAACACCTCAGTGTACAATTCTGTCAGTAAGACCCTGTTGCTTTTGTTGATGACATTCCGGTAACCACCGATGGACGAGAACCTTGCCTATTGGTCCGCCTCGTTCAACGAGCAGGAAAATGGTTCTCTTCGTCCCCCGCCCTTTGTACCGACACTGTTGCCGACATAACCGATAGGTTATGGTCTGACCTGCATGGTTATCATAACCGTGCAACATGACACCACTCTTTCTGTCTTTAACCCACATGGTGGGCCCATAACCCACAGTTCCACAGGATCAAAACCTGACTCTCCGGTACCCCCCTGTTTCCAAAGTTATTCCCCATGCAAGGCCTCATAAGTAATTCACGAGCCACCTTCTGAGTAATCATCCATTATGGTATCAAATACGATACTTATTCTCGTTACTCTGAAACCCTCTCACACTCAGTTTCAGGCAATGAACGATTGCCTATATGCTCGAAACATCTTATTGCACCGTCTTGCTAACTCACGAAGTTTTCTCAAGTTTGAATTCGAGAGTTACTTCCCGTCACCTTCCCTGATTTTATCTACCAGATAAGCAACCTTGTAGAGGACCGTCCTTCCCGAGTCTTCAACATATCCTTTGCCGTAAGTACGATGAAGATCCCGAAGAAAGGATGTGTGCCACATCATGATGACCTGAAGCAGAGAAATGAAGACATCAATGTACTGGACCGGTCTCTTTGAGAAGAGCAAGCCAGAATGAGAAGACCCGCTAGATTCGTTACCAAACCTTCCCCCCTTTCACTGCCTCTTAAATCTCGGGACGAGATTTCTTGTAGTGGAGGAGAATTGTGACGCCCGGATAATCAAGCTACAGTAACCTCTGCTAATGATGCCACGTCACCTCCGTTACTGTTGATAATCGCGTTAGTTCAGAAGCTGATTCAAATTCAAAATTTAATTAAAGGCAAACAACAAAAGTTTTCAAACTTAAAAACTAAAATGTTCAATAAATAGTAGATAAATCAGAGGCTAGGATAGAATTGTAAACAACATTATTGAAATGTGATAAGTCATTTAAAAAAATCTCAAACAGTGGCTGAATACATTATTTAATAACCTTTTAATTAATCTAAATCTAATATGAAATAGTATTTCACCCAAACTAGTTTTCGGTGCTAGGATCTAATGCACTGCAAATTATGAGCTAGCTCCCATATTTTATAAAAATCAATTAGGTGCTAAACATTTTTGAAAAACAGTAAAAGACAATAAATAAAATAAAAGGAATAAAAAAACAAACCTAACAACACAAATGAGAAAAAGAAAGACCCCCAACTGGGCCACGGCCCAGCAGGCCATCGGGCCCCCAGGCCGGCCCAGTCGCCCCCCAGCATAACCCCCTCCCCACTCCCCAAACCCTAGCCACTACCGCACACAGACCCCACTCCCCCTCTCGGTCCACTCCCCTCCCCTCGATTCCCCACGCCTCTCCCCCTCTCCCCCGATGGGATCTGGATCGGGGCAGTTGCCCCGGCCCCGTCGAACGCCGCCTCGCCGGCCCCTGCCCTCGTCCTCCCGCCCTGTCCCCGCTCCCTCGACAGCTCCCCTGTCGCGCCGACCGCGCCCTCGACGCCCTATGCCACTTGGAACGCCGCTTCGCCGCCCGCCTCCTCATCTCCTTCCTGCCACCCGACGTGCTCGACGTCGGCGCTGCATCGCCACGCGCCGTTGTCGGACCCCGCCGGAATGCCTCCTCGACTCCACCGCTCCCCACCGTCGCGTTCGCCCTGCATCGGGCCTCCCCTGCAACGCGGGTGAGGGACCCCAGCGACCTCCTCCCTCTGCGTTGTGCTCACCGTTGCTCGCGCCTCGACCATGCCCAACGTGTGCACCCGTGCACTGCCGCCTTCCTCTGCGCGCGCTCACTACGGTCCTCGGCCGCGCCCCGCCCGCGCCTGACTCTGGCTGCGGCCGGCCCTGCTCCCCATCCCCGCGCGGCTGCCTTCGCCGGCGTCCGCCACCTCCCTGCACCGCGGCCCCCTTTTCGGCCGGCCTCGCCCACGACGGCACTCTCCCTGGCCGACGCTCTCCTCCGTCCTGGCCGGTGCCCGGGGCTAACCGAGCTGCGCCGGCTCCACGCGCCCGACCCGCTCGGGCTCTGCCCCGCACCCGGCGCCCGTTATGCCCCCTGGGCCTATGACAAACGGGCCCCGTGCCCAGAACGATTATAAAAAAAAAGAAGAAAATAAAAAAAAGATAATATAAATATTAATTAATTAACTTAATTAATCTTGTTTAATTAACATAATTATTTAACTAACCTAACTAACCTGTTAGTTAAACTAATTAAATTGGTTGATTAGTTAGCAGAGTATGACCAGTGGGACCCACCGTCAGATGGACCCAGTCAACACCTTTGTTGAGTGCTGACGTCATGCTGATGTCAGCATGCACTATTCTGGATAATGTTGAATTAAATTAATTAAATAAATTCTAAAAATGATTTAAAACTTTAGAAGATCATATAAAATAAACCGTAGCTCAGATGAAAACACTTTCTACATGAAAGTTGCTCAGAACGATGAGACGAACCCGGATATGCAGCCCGTTCGTCCGGCACGCATTCCTAGCATAGTGAACACGTAACTTTCCCCCTCCGGTTCATCTACCCAAAAACCCGAAACACCGGGAATACTTTCCCGAATGTTTCCCCCCCTTCATCGGTATCACCTATCCCTATGTTAGGTCACCCCTAACACAACGTATTGCCACGTCTTACTTTGTGTTACATTTGATTGCTTTGTTATTTATTGTGTTCCCCCTACATTACTTCTTTCCGGTAGACTTCGAGGCCGCTGCCGATGTCCGTGTGTTCGATTACATTAAAGATGACCCCTCCTTGCCAGAGCAACCAGGCAAGCCCCCCCCCCCCTTGATCACCAGATATCGCCTACTCTCTTCTATACTGCTTGCATTAGAGTAGTGTAGCATGATACTGCTTTCCGTTATTCCTATCCTGATGCATAGCATGTCCTTGTTATTACTGTTGTTGCCTTTACCTGCAATCCTACATGCCTAGTATAGGATGCTAGTGTTCCATCAGTGGCCCTACACTCTTGTCCGTCTGCCATGCTATACTACTGGGCCGTGATCACTTCGGGAGGTGATCACGGGCATATACTATATACTTTACACTGTTACATTACGTGTGGTACTGTTCGGAGATGGGGGCTGAAGGGGCAGGTGGTTCCACCCAGGTAGTGGTGGGCCTAGGTTCCCGACGGCCCCCGACTGTACTTTGTGGCGGAGCGACAGGGCAGGTTCCGACCACCTAGGAGAGAGGTGGGCCTGGCCCTGGTCGGCGTTCGCGGATACTTAACACGCTTAAGGTGATCTGGGTATTTGATCTGAGTCTGGCCATTTGGTCTATACGCACTAACCATCTATGCGGGAGTAGTTATGGGTATCCCGGCGTCGTGGTATCAGCCGAAGCCTTCGTGACGTCAGCGACTGAGTGGCGCGCGCCGGATTGGACTGGAAAGCCACTAGGCTAGGTCTGCTTCCGGCCGCGTACGCAACGTGCAGGTGTGCAAAGGGCGATGGGCCCAGACCCCTGCGCCATAGGATTTAGACCGGCGTGCTGACCTCTCTATTGTGCCTAGGTAGGGCTGCGACGTGTTGATCTTCCGAGGCCGGGCATGACCCAGAAAAGTGTGTCCGGCCAAATGGGATCGAGCGTGTTGGGGTATGTGGTGCACCCCTGCAGGGAAGTTTATCTATTCGAATAGCCGTGTCCCTTGGTAAAAGGACGACCCGGAGTTGTACCTTGACCTTATGACAACTAGAACCGGATACTTAATAAAACACACCCTTCCAAGTGCCAGATACAACCGGTGATCACTCTCTCACAGGGCGATGAGGGGAGGATCATCGGTTAGGATATTGCTATGCGATGCTACTTGGAGGACTTCAGTCTACACTCTTCTACATGCTGCAAGACGGAGGCTACCAGAAGCGTAGTCTTCGAAAGGACTAGCTATCCCCCTCTTATTCCGGCTTTCTGCAGTTCAGTCCACATAAATTAGCCTTATTCCAGTTGATACCAATGCATACATATGTAGTATAGCTCCTTGCTTGCGAGTACTTTGGATGAGTACTCACGGTTGCTTTCTCCTTCTTTTCCCCCTATCCCTTCTACCTGGTTGTCGCAACCAGATGTCGGAGCCCAGGAGCCAGACGCCTCCTTCGACAATGACTACTACTACTCGGGAGGTGCCTACTACTACGTGCTGCCCGCTGACGACGACCAGGAGTAGTTTAGGAGGATCCCAGGCAGGAGGCCTGCGCCTATTTTGATCTGTATCCCAGTTTGTGCTAGCCTTCTTAAGGCAAACTTGTTTAACTTATGTCTGTACTCAGATATTGTTGCTTCCGCTGACTCGTCTATGATCGAGCTCTTGTATTCGAGCCTTCGAGGCCCCTGGCTTGTAATATGATGCTTGTATGACTTATTTTATTTGTAGAGTTGTGTTGTGATATCTTCCCGTGAGTCCCTGATCTTGATCGTACACATATGCGTGTATGATTAGTGTACGGTCAAAACGGGGGCGTCACAACATGAGGGTGTTTGGGGAAGATGGTCGCCGCGCGGGGTGCTGCCTCGAGGGTGACGACCGCGGCTGGGAACCCAGCTCCGGTGATGATGGAGGGAGCAGCGATCGCGCGGCTGGCGGCACTCGGAGTTCCTCAAGCTTCTCTGGTTCTTCTTCAGACGGCGACTCCTCCAGCGGCGGCCGTGATTAGCCCCTTCGCCGCTGCACCCTGGTGAGGCGCAAGAGGAGTCCGCCTGAGCTCCGGAGGCAGCTCGTGCCTTCCTCGCGGGCCGGTGTGAGGCGAGCCGCGCCAGATTTGTTCTTCCCTTTCCCTTTTTCCTATGTAACAAAGACAATAGTGCGGAGCCCCGCGGGGGCGTGTTTGGGTTATTGCTGTTAATCATCATTTGCTTTCGTTACCGTTCCTTCCGGCTATGTGCCTGAGCGTGGATAGTTCCTGACCCCGGCCGTGGGGGGGCGACCGACCCAGGCCCTTTGTTTGTGTCGCGATGCCCGTGGGCCACGGACTGGAGGGGTGCTCCTATAAGGGGCCCAGGTCGCGAACTCTTTGAATGACTAGGATAGGAACGCTCGCGAGGGCGCTCAGCTGCCCCCCTCGCGAGGCCTTGCGCAAGAGAAATCGAGGCAGGAGAGCGAAAATCCAAAGAACCGCAAGCCAAAGACGGCAACAACTTCAATAAAACTTCAAATGGGAAGGAACAAGCCAACTGCGGAAAGCAAATGAAAAGCTGCGTCCGGCACCTATTCTAGTCTTCGACGTCTTCTCACCAGCGCGGAGCTAAGTGCTGCCACTGGGCGTGGGAGGGAGCCCCAGGGCCTGAGGCCGGCGCTCCTGAGACTCCGGGGCGTGTACAGACCCAACTCATTATTACATGAGAGTGCAACGGGCGGCGAGCTTCACAGGCATTGGCCTTCTTCACAGGCTCCGGGCCTTTTCCAAAACGCAATAGCTTCACAGGCACTCACCTTGCTTCACAGGCTCCGGGCCTTTTCCAAAACGCGATAGCTTCACAGGCACTCGCCTTGCTTCACAGGCTCCGGGCCTCTTCCAAAACGCGATAGCTTCACATGCACTTGCCTTGCTTCACAGGCTCCGGGCCTTTTCCAAAACGTGATAGCTTCACAGACACTCGCCTTGCTTCACAGGCTCCGGGCCTTTTCCAAAACGCGATAGCTTCACAGGCTCCGGGCCTTTTCCAAAACGCGATAGCTTCACAGGCACTCGCCTTGCTTCACAGGCTCCGGGCCTTTTCCAAAACGCGATAGCTTCACAGGCACTCGCCTTGCTTCACAGGCTCTGGGCCTTTTCAGGGGTAGAATCTCCGGAGGTGCTGGAGGTTCCATGCATTCTGGACCGGCACTCCCTCCTGAGTCTCCAAGCGCGTGGAGCCAGGCCTGGAAACATGAACAACCTTGAACTAGCCCTCCCACATGGGAGAGAGCTTGTGCAGTCCCTCCCTGGAGTGGACCCACCTGAGCACGAGGTCTCCTACCTCAAGAGTCCTGGGGCGGATGTTGCGGCAGTGATATCGCCGCAGCGCTTGCTGATACCTCGCCGCCCGCAGCGCGGCCTCCCAGCGACGTTCCTCCCCCAACACGAGGTCCATCCCCCGCATGGCGTCCGGCTGCGCCTCGTCGAACGCCAGGACCCACGCGGAGCGACGTCTGACCTCGTGAGGGAGGACCGCTTCCGCTCCATAGACCAGGAAGAATGGGGTCTCTCCCGTCAGTTTGGTCACGGTGGTGCGGATGGACCACAACACGGACTGAAGCTCGTCGTACCATCCTCTGCCACAGTCCTCCAGCTTCTTCTTGAACGTCCTGGTCTTGAGGCCCCTCAGGACCTCCACGTTGGCTCGCTCGGCCTGGCCGTTGCTTCGGGGGTGCGCCACTGAGGCGTAGCATATCAACGTTCCAAGGTTAGCACAGTATGTTTTGAAGAGGTTACTAGTGAACTGTGAACCGTTGTCTGTGATGATGCGATTTGGCACCCCGAACCAGCTTACGATGCCCTTGATGAACTTGACCGCGGAGCCCGCAGGGATGGCGCGGACAGCCTCCACTTCAGCCCACTTTGTGAATTTGTCCACGGCAACGTAGAGGTACCGATAGCCCCCTGGCGCCCGAGGAAACGGGCCCAAGATGTCCAGCCCCCAGACTGCGAATGGCCACGAAAGGGGCATAGTCTACAAGCCTCCTGCTGGCTGATGGATCTTCTTGGCATGGAACTGGCAGGCTTCACAAGCTTTCACTAGCTCCATGGCGTCATTGAGCGCGGTGGGCCAATAAAACCCACTGCGGAACGCCTTGCCGACGAGGGTCCGCGATGACGAATGATGTCCGCAGTCTCCGCCATGTATATCTTCCAGTAGCTCCTTCCCTTGCTCCCTGGAGATGCAACGCAGGGATACATCGTTTGGTCGCTTCCAGTAGAGCTCTCCGTCTCTGATGCAGTATGCCGTGGCCTGGCGTGCCACTCGCTCCGCCTCCTCCTCCTTCTCCGGCAAGGTCCCTTGCGTCAAGTAGCTCTGGAGCTCCGTGATCCAACATCCCTCCTGAGGTTCCATCGTCAGGAGCAGGCGCGCTCCTGAGGCCGGGCCATAGGTCGGAGCTCCTGAGGCAGGTGGCTGGGGGAGCTCCTCCAAGGGCTGAGCCGTGTTTGACAATGACGGCAGAGCTGAGGGCTTGAAGAGCCGCTCCTCGAAAACGCCAGGCTCCTGGGGTAACCGTCTGGACGCGCATTTGGCGATATCATCGGCCTCCTGATTGGTGCCACGGGGCACATGCTGTAACTCCAACCCCCAGAATTGCTTCTCCATCCCGCGGACTTCCGCAAGGTAGGCTTCCATGTGCTCATCCTTCGGCTCGTACACCTTGTTGGAGAAGTTGACAAGGAGCTGCGAATCGCCCTTGATGGTGAGGCGTTTCACTCCCAGGGCGGCCGCGGCCTTCAAGCCAGCTATTAAACCTTCGTACTCCGCTATGTTGTTGGAGACCTTTTCGCCTTGCTGGAAACAGAGTTGCATGGCATAGTAGAGCTTGTCCTGTGTGGGTGATATAAGCACCGCCCCAGCTCCAGCGCCATGCCTGGAGAACACCCCGTCGAAGTACATGACCCAGCCTTCTGGTGCCTCGCTCCTCGGGGATAGGGACCGATCCTCATCGGCCTTGAGTCCTGGCGCCTCCATCCATTCTGCCACAAAATCTGCCAACGCTGCTCCCTTGATGACCCTGGTCATGCTGAATTCGAGCTGAAACGCTTGCAGCTCTATGTTCCACTCCGACCCTTCCAGCTGAATTAGGGCTCCTGAGCACTCTCTCCAGGGGGTATAACGAGACGCCCTTGATGGGGTGACCCTGAAAATAGTGCCGCAGCTTACATGAAGCCACCAGTAGCGCGAGGAGGAGTTTCTGAGGCATAGGGTACCGTGCCCTTGCATCCCGCAGCACTGTGCTGACGAAGTACACTGGGTGCTCAACGAGGCGGAGTGCGTCAGTGCTGGTGGCTCCTTCCGGAGACCGTGGCGCCTCTTGAGGCAATGAGGCCTCCTGAGACTAGCCATTTGGAAGAGGGGCTTCTCCCCCCTCTGGTGCATCCCTCTGCGGTGGCTGACCCTCCTCAGCTGCGGTGGTGGTCTCTGTAGGCCTTCCTTGTTCCTGTTCTGCCTTGTCCTGGGCTGCTACCGTGGTTTTGACTCGGCGCTCCTCTCTGACTGCCACCAAGGCTGCGCTGGCGGAGTAAGGTGTGGCGGCGAGGTAAAGCACCAAGGGCTCCTGAGGGCGTGGTGCCACCATGACCGGTGGGCTGGTCAAGTATCTCTTGAGATCCTGGAACGCCCTGTCGGCCTCTTCAGTCCACTCGAAGGGCCCCTTTTTCTTCATTAGCTGGAAGAAGGGTAGGGCTCGTTCTCCTAACTTGGAGATGAAGCACCCTAGCGCGGTCACGCGCCCCGTGAGCTTCTGCATCTCTCTGAGGGTCTTTGGCGGGCTCATGTCTTCCACCGCCTTAACCTTCTTTGGGTTAGCCTCGATGCCCCGGTGGGACACGAGGAAACCCAAGAGCTTGCCCGAGGGGACTCCGAACACACACTTCTCTGGGTTGAGCCGTAGGTTCACTGCGTTGAGGCTCGCGAAGGTTTCCTCCAGATCCTGTATCAAGGTCCCGGCCTCCCGAGCCTTTACCATGATGTCATCGACGTAAGCTGGAACGTTCTTCCCGAGTTGCGGACCCAAGGTGATGCGCATCAGCCGCTGGAAGGTCGCCCCTGCGTTACGCAGCCCGAATGGCATGCACATGTAGCAGTATACCCCACACGGGGTCAGGAAGGCCGTCTTCTCGACGTCTTCTACCGCCATCTTGATCTGGTGATACCCAGAGAAGGCATCCAGGAAGCATAACAGGTCGCATTCCGCAGTGGAATCGACGATCTGGTCGATGCGGGGGAGCGGGAACGGATCTTGCGGGCATGCTTTGTTGAGGTTGGTGAAGTCGACACACATACGCTCCTTCCCTCCCTTCTTTGGCAAACGACAGGGTTGGCCAACCAATCTAGGTATCGGACCTCGCGGATGACCCCAGCGGCCTCTAATTTGCGGGTCTCCTGGACGATGAAGGCCTGCTTTTCTATGGACTTCCGCCTGGCCTTCTGCTTCACAGGGCGCACGTTGGGGCACACGTTGAGGTGGTGCTCGATTACACTTCTGGGGATCCCTGCCAACTGGTCCGGCTCCCAAGCGAACACCTTCTTATTTGCGCGCATGAACTTGATCAGGGCCTCCTCCTGCTCAGGCTTGAAGTGGGCGCCTATGGTGAAAGTGGCGTTGGTGGACCCGTCCTCATCGACGGGTATCTGTTTGGTTTCCGCCTTGTCTTGGGTGAACAATTGCTTCTTCTTGGCAGGTGCAGCCCCCTTGACCTCGGGGGTCTCCAAGTCGGCGTGCTGTGCCGACGCCGCCGTCTTAAAGGCAAGCTTGAGCGCCCGCAGCGCGTCCCAGGTGTCCCCATGCACAGTGAGGATACCGTTGCTCCCGGGCATCTTCATGAGGTTGTACGCCGGGTGCGTCGTGACCATAAATTGGGCCAGCACTGGGTAGCCAAGGATGGCGTTGTAGGGGAGGCCGATGGGGGCAATGTCGAAGTCGACCAGCTCTGTGCGGAAGTTGTCGTAGGTGCCGAAGGTCACTGGGAGCCGGATCTGTCCCAAGGAACTGGACGACTTGCCCCCGACGCCTAAGAAGGGCCGGCTGGGTTGCAGCCGTTCCAGAGGTATGCGGAGGAGGTTGAAGGCCTCGACCGAGAGCACGCTGAGGCCCGCGCTGCCATCAACGAGGGTCCTGGTGACGGCCACCTGGCAGATGGTGGGGGTGCACAACATGGGGAGCGCACCCGAGCCGGCCGAGTTGGAGGGGTGGTCCTCCGAACTGAAGGTCAGGCCGGTCTCAGGCGCCGTCCATTCCGGGGGAGCCCCCTGCCGCGTGGAAGCGGCACTGACCCGGCGGATGAACGGCTTGACATGATGACTTGTGTGCGGCGCCTGCGAGCCGCCCAAGAGGGCCGCGACGACCGGGGGTGTTGGTGTAGCGTGATGGGACGGCGCAGGAGAGCCCCCTGCAGCGCGGACGAGCTCGGCGACGCGGTCGAGCCATTCTTCGTAGACGTCGTCGACGGGGCGGTAGCACAGGAGCTCATTTGCCGCGAGGAGCGCAGCTCGAGCCTCCAAGGGCGCGTGGAGCGCGCAGGACGAAGAACCAGCGGGTGCGAGCGATGGAGTGGCGGTGTGGCCGTCTTGCCACACGGATGGATGCTGAGACGATGCTTGCTGCTCGCCCCCCGCCGGGCCGGTGGCAGCGTTGACGGCGGGCGACGGGGAATGACAAGGATGTCCGCCGACGGGCGCCGTCTGGGCGACGTGAGAAGCGATGGCGGCCGGTGCTCGGCGCGGGCCCGACGAGCGTCTGACATGGACGCGACGGTCGGAGGAGAACAGGGCGGTGGACGATGAATTCCGGTGCACCCCTACCAGGCGCGCCAAATGTCGGATTTCGGGTTCCGGCAGACCCTTAAGGTTCGAACACTAGGGTGCGCGCGGAGATTACGCCTTCTACCTCCCCGCCTTGCAAAGATCTAAACTACTCAAAGAACTGCACAAGGGGCACAAGATTTATACTGGTTCGGGCCACCGTTGTGGTGTAATACCCTACTCCAGTGTGTGGTTGGTGGATTGCCTCCTAGAGCTGATGATGATGAACAATACAAGGAAGAACAACCTCGCGAGGGTCTGTTCTTGGCTGGGGCGATGAACTGCTAGGAGGAGTTCAGTCACCCTTCTCTCTCTCTCTCTCACTCTCTGCTTCCTACTGTTCGAACTAACAGAACCCCGCTGAACCGACCCCTTTGCTATGCGGGTGGCTGGTCCTATTTATAGAGGCCCTGGTCCTCTTCCCAAATATCGAGCGGGAAGGGAGCCAACAATGGCGGGCTAATTTGAAGGGGGACAGCAAGTATCAACTATCCTGACAAAAGCAGTCTTCGCCTGCGCAAAGCTCTGGCGATGACGCCGTCTTGGGCTCCACGGTGACCTCCGTCTCGTAGTCCTCCTGGTCTTGGTCTCGTTGCACCGAAACGGAAACCTGTGCCTGATGCCTCGGTACTCCGTGGCTGCGCTTGCCCCCTTTGCACCAAAGAGGAAAGAAGGACGCTGCGCACGCTGGCACCCGCCTGGCGCCCTGAGTCGTCATGGCTTGCGTCACCGGCACCTCGCGAGGTACCCCGCCTTGATCTCTCCGCCTCCTCACGAGCCAGCCTGACGAGGCCGTGCCTGAGAAAGCTCTGTGTCGTCCGCCTCGCGAGGCTTGGCCCTCACGAGGGTCTTGAGTCTTGTGTTGATGAAGATGGGCCGTGCTGGGCCTCCTTTGAGCCACGCCGCAGGCCGCAGGCAGGCAAGTCTGGGGACCCCCGTTCCCAGAACACCGACAGACTTCATCACCGACACCGATGCAAATGACAAGGACTACCTCGCTCCTACCTACTGTTTCATGGCACATGGTGCCAAGGTAAACACACGCACTACTCACTATCAAACATCTAGTGAAGATGACTCTGATTGTGATTCCAAACCCAGCTACAAAACACTTTCTAAAATTGCAACTGAACAACAGAAAGCTATGGAACATATTCAAAAACTGTTAGACAAAAGCGATGATCTGCTAGACGTTGAAATGACTCGATCTCAGTTCTTAATTGAAGACATAAAAAATCTTCATGTTAAGTATGAGGAACTTGAAAGTCGTCATGAAACGCTCTCAACAACTCATGAAAGGCTTTCCTATGATTATCTTCAAAGGAAGCAAGATCTTGAGAAATTGAGAGCGGCTCATGAAGATCTTCAAAAGGAAAACGAGTCACTTCGCGCCAAACAAATCAGTTCCGCTCAGGAAGGATTTGAACCACCATGTCTTAAATGCATTGAGCATGATAACGCTACCTCTGTTGCTGAATGTTCTACTGCTGTTACTGTTGCAATATCTTCAATTGTTGATGTGGGAACTAACCCTCTGCTGAGGATACCACTGCTATTGCTGATGAGAATGCTAGGTTGAAGACATTGCTTGAAACAGGGATGTACAAAAGTCTCCAAGGGCATCGGACACTATGTGATGTCCTCAAAAGGCAGATCCTGAACCGAAACCCGAGGAAAGAGGGTGTTGGGTTCGAAAGGAAAATGAATGCTGATGGCTCTTACTGGAAACCTGAGCAGTACCTCAAAACCACATGGGTTGCTGCAAAGGAACCTTCAGCGGATCCATCCACCCTATCCGGCTGCACTTGTGCTAATCCCATCGTTATTGATGAATCCTTTGATGCAAACTATAAACTATTTAAGAATCAGAATGGTGAAGTGTTTGCCAGGTATATTGGTACTAACTACAAGAATGGACTGCCTATGAAGAAGATCTGGGTGCCGAAAAGGTGTTTGGAGAATCTTCCTATGAATGTCATCATGACACCACAGGTGAAGAAGACAAACCTCAGACCACAGGCTTCATACGGTCCAAAGGCTTCATACACACAGAGGACTCACCTGAGTCGCACTAACGCAAATGTTTTGCAAGGAAGCCATACTCAGGCCTATGAATATGAGTGCGGTTCATCAAACCGCCATGTTCATAAGACCAAGAACTATTCTGCTTATTCTTATGAGTACTATTGTCCTCCTGCAAGACTTTTTGCTAGGGCTCCAAAGCCAAAGTTCTCAGATGTTGCACTTAGACTTATTGCTTCTAAGCCACCCTTGAAGATGTGGGTGGCTAAGAAAGCTTAACTCTCTTTTGCAGGGAAGGGTCTCCAGCAGAAAACCAAAATTGTCTGACGCTATTGCTGGGGACCTTAAACATCTTATAGGGCGCAAGATCAAATGCCCGAATGGTCTTATTATGTACTTTGTTCCTGAATCACTTGCTACTTGCCCTATCAGTCCAAATCTCGATCTAAGATTTCATAACCCACTGGTTCGTCAAATGTTTTTGCTTCACAATTCTCTTCGTGAAGCCTATCCCCCTAACTGCACTGTAGGGTACGACACCGGCAGCTTCAGAATGGATTATTGATAGTGGGTGTACCAATCACATGACTGGCAAGAGAAGCCTTCTTATGGACTCAACCTTACGTCCATCCGACAAGAGTCACATCACATTTGCTGACACTGGTAAAAGTAAGGTATTGGGTCTAGGTAGAGTTGCAATCTCAAAGGATCAACACATGGATAAAGTCATGCTTGTTGAATCCCTTGGTTTCAACTTAATGTATGTCTCAATGCTTTGCGATCTAAATATGATCGTGATGTTTGGAGAATATCGTTGCCTTGTTCTAATGGAATCTGACAAGTCTCTAGTGTTTGAAGGGTATAGGAAAGATGATTTGTACGTGGTAGATTTCTCAGCAGGACCACAGCTTGCCGTATGTCTTCTGGCAAAAGCTTCAGAATGCTGGCTCTAGCATCGGAGACTAGGGCATGCTGGCATGAGGAACCTCCACACCCTTGCAAAGAAGAAGCATGTCATAGGCATCGAGGGCGTCAAGTTTAAGAAAGATCACTTATGCGGTGCCTGTGAAGCAGGAAAGATGACGAGGGCCAAGCATCCCTCGAAGACAATGATGACAACAACTCGACCCTTCGAACTGCTCCACATGGAACTTTTTGGTCCCACTCATTACTCCACTCTTACTACTACTGCTTGTCTCTATGGCTTTGTCATTGTTGATGATTATTCTAGATATACTTGGGTGCACATAATCCTCTACAAGACTAAAGTGCAGGATGTCTTCAGACGCTTCGCCAATCAAGCAATGAACAACTATGGCGCCAAGATAAAGCACATCAGAAGTGACAATGGCACTAAATTCAAGAACACTCGCCTTGATACATATCTTGATACCTTGGGCATCACACATGAATTCTCAGCTCCGTACATGCCACAGCAGAATGGCATCGTCGAACGCAAGAACAGAACACTGATTGAGATGGACCGAACGATGCTTGATGAATACAAGACTCCAAGAAAATTCTGGCCTGAAGCCATTGATACTGCATGCCATACAATCAATCGTGTTTATCTTCACAAGCTTCTGAACAAGACATCTTATGATCTCCTCACTGGCAAGAAGCCAAACGTCAGTTACTTCAGAGTATTTGGCGCCAGGTGCTGGATCAAGGATCCACATCACACTTCAAAATTTGCACCAAAAGCACATGAGGGTTTTATGCTTGGATATGGAAAGGATTCGCACTCCTATAGAGTCTTCAATCTCTTTCATTATAAAGTGGTTGAAACAGTGGATGTGCGGTTCGATGAGACTAACGGCTCACAAAGAGAGCACCTGCCAAATGTGCTAGATGAAGTTCCATCCAGTGAATCAATCAAACTTATGGAAACTGGAGAAATTATACCCTCTGAAGCTCAACCTGAAGAGGAACTTATCATCTCCACACCTGATCAACCTGAAGACAATGCTCAGCCTGAAGACAATCCCTCTAACAATGATAATGATCAGCAAGAGCAAAATCTTCGCCCTGTACATCCTCGCGTTGCCAATGAAGTGCAGATTGAGAAAATAATTGATAGCATCAATGCACCCGGTCCGCTCACTCGTTCAAGGGCAACACAACTAGCAAATTTCTGTGGGCACTTCGCATTCGTCTCAATAACAGGACCCAAGAAAGTTGAAGAAGCCTTCATGGAACCTGAATGGATTCAAGCTATGCAAGAAGAGCTTCAACAGTTTGAGATGAATAATGTATGTGAACTGGTTAAGCGTCCTGATCCTCGGAAGCACAATATAATAGGCACCAAATGGATATACCGCAACAAGCAAGATGAGCATGGTCAAGTTGTCAGAAACAAAGCTCGTCTCGTTGCTCAAGGATATACTCAAGTGGAAGGGATTGACTTCGATGAAACATTTGCTCCCGTGGCTCGACTTGAAGCCATACGCATACTGCTGGCCTATGCAAATCATCATAACATACTTCTATATCAAATGGATGTGAAGAGCGCTTTTCTCAATGGCAAGATTGAAGAAGAAGTGTATGTTGCACAACCGCCTGGCTTTGAAGATCCAAAGCATCCTGACATGGTATACAAGCTCAACAAGGCACTGTATGGCCTCAAACAAGCCCCTCGGGCTTGGTATGACACACTCAAATACTTCCTGAAGAGCAAAGGCTTCACACCTGGTTCCCTCGACCCCACTCTCTTCACGAAGACATATGATGGTGAACTGTTTGTGTGCCAAATATATGTGGATGACATTATCTTCGGCTGCACCAATCAGAAATACAGTGAAGAGTTTGGATATATGATGCAAGAGCAATACCAGATGTCCATGATGGGAGAGCTGAAGTTCTTCCTTGGTCTTCAAATACGATAGCAATGCAACGGCATCTTTATATCTCAAGATAAGTATCTCAAAGATTGCCCGAAGAAGTTCGGTATGCAAGACTGCAAAGGTTTCACGACGCCAATGCCAGCCAAACATCATCTGGGTCCCGACGACAATGGTAAAGAGTTCGATCAAAAGGTATACCGCTCCATGATTGGTTCTTTACTTTATCTATGTGCATCTAGGCCAGATATTATGCTTAGTGTTTGCATGTGTGCTCGATTCCAAGCGGCACCAAAGGAATCGCATCACTTAGCTGTGAAGCGAATTCTTCGATATTTGGCTTACACCCCAACTCTAGGATTATGGTATCCAAAGGGCTCAGAGTTTGATCTAGTTGGATTCTCGGATGCTGATTATGCTGGTGACAAGGTTGATCGCAAGTCTACATCAGGCACATGTCATTTTCTGGGACGATCACTTGTATGTTGGTCTTCAAAGAAGCAGAACTGTGTATCTCTCTCCATTGCTGAATATGAATACATTGCTGTTGGATCTTGCTGCGCTCAGCTTCTGTGGATGAAGCAAACACTCAACGACTATGGCATTCATCTGAAGCAAGTGCCACTCTACTGTGACAACGAAAGCGCCATCAAGATTGCCAACAACCCAGTTCAGCACTCGAAGACAAAGCACATTGAGATTCGTCATCACTTTCTCAGGGATCATGTTGTGAAGGAAGATATTGATATCATACACATCAACACTGAAGAGCAATTGGCAGATATCTTCACCAAGCCCTTGGATAAGAAGAGATTTTGCAAGTTACGGTGTGAGCTAAATATCTTGGAGTCCTCAAATGTCCTGTGATCAGGCACACATCCTAACACTTAGGCATATTGATGACTTAGATGTGCAACACACGAAGTAAAGTATATCTTCAATCAATGAAGACATGTATTCTAAGTGTGAATACATTAATAAGGAATTTGACTTCAGAGCGCCACGATAATTGTGCGCCATGTCTGGGTCTAATACTTCCTATACGGTGGGTAACGCCACCATCAAATGTTCTGTTTGACATGTTTCACTCATGGCGTTACATTTGCTATGTCTTCGCATTTGGTTTGGCTTCAATCTCAACATGTCTTCATGATTATCTTCACTATGTTGATTATATATACTAATGTTCTGTCCTCTACAGCATTCACTTATAGCTATGTCTTCCTGTTGAATCTTTTGAACTAAGTGAATGTGATCGGACCCTAACCTCTGTATGCTTTCTATCTCAAACTCTATCTCTCCAAATCTTATGCATTCTTTTGAAACTGTCAAATGTCTTCTCTGCGTCCTTGTCAATAGAAGATACAGAGACAAACATTAAGTCCGCTTTCAATGCTAATTCCTTCACCTGAAACCCGGAAAGTGGGAACGACCACCCGACAATCCAGGCGTGCGTGGGACGTGGAACAACCTCCAATATGCTGCATGATGGCCACATGTTCCACAGATGTGAATCGCCAGGGGCACCTGTGTAATAACACTGAGCCGCCCCTATCCCTATAAATACACGCCACACCATAGTCATTATCTCTTCTTCCACTCTCGCACGAACCCTAGCGCCACCGCTAGCTCTCGACGACGCCAGCGACGAAGCGCTTAGCTGTCGCAACCTCTCTGACGCCGTCTTCACGCCGACCGCGGACATCGTCTTCTCCGCCGTCGCTGTAGGTGTCCTCCGTTGCCAAGTTAGGGCACGGACGATCGAACTGCTCGGCCTCCTCTTCCACTTCGTCTAGCAGTTCTACGTGTGGTAAATAAAACTTCCTTTTTACGGCCCCTTTGATCCTATAGATTCGTCACTTTCTACCACAAGTGGTTTTTGTTCACACATGTTGGATCCACTTCATACTACATCTCATAATATGCCTAGTATATTCACTTATGCTTCACAAAGTAGTTAGATTCCTCACTTGTACTGATCCGTGGATTCGTACAAATCTGGAACCAACTCCTTATCTATGAGTGAATGTCTTCACACGATGAGGTCAATGTCTTCTAAACTGATTTATCTTCAAAATCTTCTGAGAATGCATATGACCTCTTCCCCTTCCCTCGCACCTTAATGCTGTCACAGGTACATGTCCGTGGGAGAACACTTGGTTCTCATAGTCTGCATTCATTTCCAGAATTCTTACAGTATCATGTAAATTCTCCCGAAGCCAGTTCATGTTTGTCCAGCAAGCGAAAGCCTTTAAAGCCTTTGAATGTGTTGAAGCCATTCAGTTTGAAGTTCATGGCTGCAGAGAAATCAGCAAGGAAGGGTGGCAGACAGCGTCGTGGGGGAACATCAAGAGATTTGCCTGATGACCTCTCAGAGCTTTACAAGACAGATCCTGAAGAGGATTACAATCAGCGCAAGACCCGAATCCAATGGATTCGAAGATATTGGGCAGAACAATGGTTCAAATACCGGTTTGTGACCTAGGAATATGCTGAGAAAAATGCCATCAAGCGACCGTGGGGAGACATCCTATACAAGAATCTTCAACCCAGGTCCAGAGAAGAAGCCATTGAACAAGGCTTCTATCCCTGCATGGTCCATGGGCCATAGCCTGCAGATGCACACCCATCGTCACTACTATGGTGTCGTGACGACAATCTGTTCAAGCGCAACTTCCAGTTTTCCAAGAACTCAGTGAAGCAGAACAAGAAGTCTTTGGGATTAGACTTCAACCCTGGTCCCTCTGCTCCCTGTGCCGATGGAACTCGCGAAGCTGAACCCAATCTTCTTGGGCCCTTCTACAACTTGGAAGGTCTCATCACTCATATCGTGGTTCAAGGGACAGTCGTGAATGAGCCTGCACATGACGCTGAATCAGATGAAGCGCCTGTCATGGTTCTAAGTCTGACAGTGAGGTAGGGGGGTGTGTATGAAGAGGCTAGACCTTAGCTATTGGGAAGTTGTAAGCACGCGAGGTTTACGAGTTCAGGCCCTTCTCTGTGGAAGTAACAGCCCTACGTCTCGGTGCCCAGAGGCAGTCGATTGGATTATGCGTGAGTAAGATGACAAGGGTGCGAACCCTTGATACTGAGGAGGGGGGTGGCTTATATAGAATTTGCCAGCCCTCTCCTGCCCTCAGTAATGCAGGGTTTAAGGTACATTTAAGGTGGGCGTTACTGATAACGTCCCTAATAAAGTGTCATAATGATCATAAAGGCTACTTAATAACCGACCGTTTGCCCATGGAGTGACTTGAGGTCTTCTGGCAGTCGAGTGGTCGGCTCCTTGGTCGAGTGACAGCTCTTGGTCGAGTGTCTTCAATCCGTCGAGTGGGATATCTCCAAGTTGTCTGAAAGGTGACTTCCTCTAAGGATGTCCTACGGTAGGGCTCTTAGGACGGGTCCGTGTCCCTACCGTAGGTACATGACTACATCATTAGCCCCTGAACGGATCGAGGCTGGAGTGGAAAAAGAGGTTAGGGACCTTTTCATCCGACCCCTCGGTTATTATGGGTGCTTCGTTCTGGGTCGACTGTCACGGATGACGTCATTAACCTTTTCAGTCGTCTTGATCCGTTCCAGGTTTTTCGTCGAATGGATTTCTTCACCTGCGAGGCATCGAGCGCCGGCGTGCGCGGGATTTCCGCTTTGTCAAGTTGTTCTGTAGCTGGCGGAGATCGCGGGATTCGGATTTTTTGGGAAGCGCGCGGAACGGGGGCGGCCGCAGTAATCGGGAGCGACAGTGCGAAGGCCCCTCAATCCCCGCGCCGCCTTTTTTGCCACATACAGTGCGCGCGCCTGCCACGGGATTTGACTGGATAGCTCGGGCCTACCTGCCAGCCACTCGGGAGCGGCCCCTTATAAATAGTTGGCCCGGAGCCTCCCTTCAGTACGTGTGCTCATCTCTTCCTCTTCCTTCTCTGTTTCTCCGTCGTCTCCTCCGCTTCCTTCGCTCTCGCCCCGCCACCACAAAACCAGCCCGAGACCTCGCCGGCGACAATGGTGAAGGGCAAGACGACCGCTCTGGAGCGTGCAAAGAAGGCGGCGGCGGGGAAGGGAAAGAAGTCTGCGCGCGGGGGTTCTTCCTCTCGGACGGCCCTGTCCAAGGGGTGGATCCAGGGCGACTGGATGCCCTCGGTGCTTCGTCAGGAGGACCTCGACGACCTGGTCGAGGGAGGAGTCATCCCCCACAAGGCGGCGCGTCTTCCAGGGGGAGAAATCGAGCCCCAGCCACGCGACGGTGAGCGCGTCCTCCTGGCGACTCACATTGACCGTGGTTTCTCTCTGCCGCCCCACTCTTTTTTCCGCAATTTTCTGAACTTCTTCGGGGCGCAGCTCCATCACTTCACTCCGAACTCCATAGTCTACCTCGCTGCTTTTATTTCTATGTGTGAGGTGTTCCTGGGGTGCCGCCCACACTGGGGACTTTTCAAGCACATCTTCACCGTTCTCTCTCAGTCGGTGAAGAAGGCTAAGTCGAGTGACGAGAGGACACAGGTGATCCAGCTGTGCGGGGGTTTGGCGATCCAGACAAGGGGGAAAAGTTGTTTTCCCTCCATCACCTTTCCGGAGTCAGTTCGAGGGTGGCAGGCGACGTGGTTCTACTGCCAGGGTCAAGTGACTCCAGGGCAGTCGACTGGACTTCCACCCTTCACCCTCGACCGAGCCGAAAAGCCGGCTTCTCTGAAGGTGACACCCGAAGAAAAGGCCCAGGTCAAGACACTGGCGGGTCGAGTGGTCGAACTTGTCCGTGAGGGCATGACAGGGATGGACCTGCTCGAAGTCTTCCTCAAGAGGAGAATCCAACCACTCCAGGCTCGGGACCACCCAATGTGGCTGTACTCCGGCCTCGAGGACTCCACTCGGATCCACCCGGAGGAGGTCACCGACGAGATGTTGGAGGGGTGGCTGCCAAGCATTACAGGGAACAAAGACAACCCCCGAGGAGCTAGGAGGGTCATTCCACTCGACAGCTCATATGAGGTCGACCAGGTGTGCCTTTATGTTTCCGACTAAAATCTTGCTTTCTGCATTGGTCTTCTTTTGAGTGAGTTGACTGACTTTCCATTTTGTCTGCTGTCTTTCAGGCGACTACTGAGATGTATTCGATGCCCAACGGGGCATAGGGGTCGACCGAGGAAGGAGAAGGGAGCGGAGGTGAGAGCAGGGACGACCAGGGCGAGTGGGAGTCAGACGGCGAAGGAGAGGGAGGCGATGACATCTTCTCCAGCGAGGAGGAGGAGGAAGAGGCCGAACCTCCCCGCCCAGAAAGGCGATCCAAGCTCGTGCACGACCCGGCGCAGGGACGTGGTCAGGCGACTGCCTCCGTCGGGCCATCGTCGAAGCGCCCTCGGACCTCTTCTCCAACATCGACTGGGAAGGTTCCTAAGCAACCGCGCACGACGCAGTCCAAGCCGCCCAAGACTCTGCCGAAGATGAAGATAACTGTCCCTGTTATCTCCGGGTAACAAGCCTTGACTTCTTTCGTCGATTGGAGGACAGATCCTCAGTCGACTCGTTATGTTGAACTGGCTGATTCTTCGAAATTTGCAGTGCTGCTACCTCCGAGGTCTCAGCCAAGGACGACGACCAAGAGATGGGGGACGCTACAACCTCCAACCCTGGTACGATCATTGATGTTTTTGTTTTTGAGTTGGCTTGGTCGTTTCTTGCAATTCTGGTCGATTGAAAGTTCTTCCTGCAGCTCCTCCTCAAGTTATCGACCTCCCGGATGACGATGACAACGAGCCGCTGAGGATAGGGAGGACCAAGAGGCCGTCGACTGACAGGGCTCCCCAGCCTGCTCCGGCGCCTGAGGCCGCGGCTCGGGACGGCGGCGATGCCCCTCGGGCTTCTGTGTCCTTCGCCAATCCCCTGTCGAGTGCGCAGCCCTCGGCGTCGACTGCCAATCTGACTGCCAATCCCCTGTCGAGTGCGCAGCCCTCGGCGTCGACTCCCGATCCGACTTCACTCTTTGTCGCGTACTCTGTCCCTGAAGACAAAGTGGCCGCTGCGAAGGAGGCCATACACCAGGCAGGGGTCATGATGGAACAGGTGAAGAAGGCTCGGGAGGCCAGCCAGGCGGCTTACGATGCGAGTTCGGCGCTTCAGAGTAACGTCCAGGTCAGTTGACTTGATACTTGTTTGTTTGAAGAGTCTTTCTCTCTCTTTCTTTTTCTTTTTGAAGATCTTTGTATCCGTACTTGTACACCCACTGGGTGTGTTTTCTCTTTGGTCGAACCAGTGGGGGCACGCTGAGTGCACCCACTGGGTGTAGTCCCCGAGACTACGGTGGACTGCTGGCAGTCGACTGTAGTCTGTATATTGTGTTTGTGAATCTGTACTTCTTCACTCGGTTTGGTCTGCCAGGTCGAGTGGTCCGTGTCCTGTCGACTGTGGGCAGTCGTTTTTTTTCTTTTTTGGTCGAACCAGTGGGGGCACGCTGAGTGCACCCACTGGGTGTAGTCCCCGAGACTACAGTCGAATGTTTTTGATTCGCCTGTGGTCTTAAAAACGTCACCATTGTTCCTTAGTTACTCGGGAGCAACTTATCTCGAACGTCTGTCGGCTGGTTTTTTCCTTTTGCAGAGATCCTGCGAACTTGCCGCTCGTTATGCTGAATTGGAGAAACAGAAGATTCAACTGGACCTTGATCTAGAGCTGGCCAGGACGGAGTTGCAGAAGGTCAGGGAGGGTGCCGCAGGTAAAGCGACTTTGTCGACTGATCTTGTTTTCAGGCTTGGGCATTCCTTTGTTGTTTCCGATTCAATCAACGTTCCTTTGTAGGAGAATTGGAGAGAGCTTTGGCGAGGAAGGACCAGGACCTGGCTGTTGCCCGCAAGGCGGCTGACGACAAGATGGCTCTGGCCGAACAGAAGCTGGCTTCGGTCGACCAGTTGGAACAAGAGAACACTAGGCTGCAGACCGCTCTGACTGATGCCAACAAGCTGACTGCCGGTTGGAAGAAGAAGAACCTCCTCTTGGGCGAGGAGATGGAAGGCATCGCCCGTAGGAGGGACGACCTGGAGAGCTACCTGAGGAGCCTCGCCAAGAGGCTGTACATTAAACTTGAAGGTGCACGTCTAATTTTGACTGTTTTGTACTTTTTGTGTCGACTCAATCTTGTGATCGTTGGCTTATCTTTAGGTCTTGTGTGCAGAACTCTGTCAGAACTTCGAAGAGGAGACCGGGCGGATCGAAACGGGTCTGGACCCAATAAATTCTCCGGTGAAAGACGATACTGCCATGAACCTGCTCCGACTGGAGTCTCGAATCGACGGTGCCGTGGATTACTTGGCTCGACTGAAGGTTGCCGTGTCGCGGATCGACTCGACACTTTGGCCAGAATCCGTGCTCCAGAATGATCTCGAGTCTCTTATGGCTCGACTTGACAAAATCCCCGATCGAGTGCAGGAGTGGAAGAAGTCCTCTGCCCGGTGCGGCGCTGACGTGGCTCTATCCTTAGTCCGCATTCACTACAAGGAGGCGCGAGAAGAAAAGTTGGCCGCCATCCAAGTCGCCAATACCAAGAGGCACAGCTTCCAGGACTTCATGGAGACCTTCATCGCTGCAGCTACTCGCATTGCGGACGGAATCGACCTGGATGAGTTCGTCGCTCCTGCCAGCCCTCCTCTTGAGGAGTGAGAAAACTTTTTATGCCTTCCCTTAAATTAGCCTCGGAATGCCGAGTGGACTTGTAATCGTTTAAACTCTGCCAAGCTGAGGGCTTGAGTACTTTGATTCGGGCCCGGGGCCTTTTAAGCTTTATCCGAACTTAATTTTTGCTGAATGTCTCCGTGGTCTGGAACTGTCGTGAGAGGCTTGATGGCCGACCCCCACCCTGTCGTTGTACATTGTATTTGTAGCGGAGCTCTCGGGAAAAGGTGGCAGTCGACCCACCCACACCCTGTTGTTGTATATTGTATTTGTGGCGGAGCTCTCGGGAAAAGGTGGCAGTCGACCCACACCCCGTTGTTGTACATTGTATTTGTGGCGGAGCTCTTCAGGAGAAGGCGGGTTTCGAACTTAGGCGAGTATCTGACTGCAGCTAAGTCTCTTCGTGGAGAACTTAGGCGAGTGTTGAACTGTAGCTAAGCCCCCGAGTGGGAGGTTTGCTCTCCACTCGATAGGATTTTTCAAACTTAGGCGAGTGTGTGACCGCAGCTAAGTCTCTTCGTGGAGAACTTAGGCGAGTGCTGAACTGCAGCTAAGCCCCCGAGTGGGAGGATTGCTCTCCACTCGGTAGGATTTTTCAAACTTAGGCGAGTGTCTGACTGCAGCTAAGTCTCTTTCGTGGAGAACTTAGGCGAGTGCTGAACTGCAGCTAAGCCCCCGAGTGGGAGGATTGCTCTCCACTCGGTAGGATTTTTCAAACTTAGGCGAGTGTCTGACTGCAGCTAAGTCTCTTCGTGGAGAACTTAGGCGAGTGCTGAACTGCAGCTAAGCCCCCGAGTGGGAGGATTGCTCTCCACTCGGTAGGATTTTTCAAACTTCGGGGGGAGGATTGCTCTCCACTCGGTAGGATTTTTCAAACTTAGGCGAGTGTCTGACTGCAGCTAAGTCTCTTCGTGGAGAACTTAGGCGAGTGCTGAACTGCAGCTAAGCCCCCCGAGTGGGAGGATTGCTCTCCACTCGGTAGGATTTTTCAAACTTAGGCGAGTGTCTGACTGCAGCTAAGTCTCTTCGTGGAGAACTTAGGCGAGTGCTGAACTGCAGCTAAGCCCCCAAGTGGGAGGATTGCTCTCCGCTCGGTAGGATTTTTCAAACTTAGGCGAGTGTCTGACTGCAGCTAAGTCTCTTCATGGAGAACTTAGGCGAGTGCTGAACTGCAGCTAAGCCCCCGAGTGGGAGGATTGCTCTCCACTCGGTAGGATTTTTCAAACTTAGGCGAGTGTCTGACTGCAGCTAAGTCTCTTCGTGGAGAACTTAGGCGAGTGCTGAACTGCAGCTAAGCCCCCGAGTGGGAGGATTGCTCTCCGCTCGGTAGGATTTTTCAAACTTAGGTGAGTGTCTGACTGCAGCTAAGTCTCTTCGTGGAGAACTTAGGCGAGTGCTGAACTGCAGCTAAGCCCCCGAGTGGGAGGATTGCTCTCCACTCGGTAGGATTTTTCAAACTTAGGCAAATCGGATTTGCAGCTAAGTCACCCACTGGGGGATTTTGGATACATACAACAGTGACAACAATTATTGGAACACTCTTATTTCTGATAAAAATGAACCTTAGGAGTTTTTCTTATTACATCTAGTTTGAGAGCGGACTTAAGTGTAAAAGGGGCGGAGAAGCTCCGCGTTCCAAGCTCGAGGTTCGTCGATTTGTCGATCAACATTGTAAAGGTGATATGCTCCGTTGTGGAGGACTCTGGTGATGATGAAGGGGCCTTCCCAAGTGGGAGCGAGCTTGTGAGGTTTCTGTTGATCCACTCGGAGGACCAAATCTCCTTCTTGAAAGGCTCGACTCTTCACATTCCGGGCGTGGAATCGACGCAAGTCCTGCTAGTAAATGGTTGATCTGATCATTGCCATCTCCCTCTCTTCCTCCAACAGGTCGACTGCGTCTTGCCGGGCCTGCTCTGCTTCATCTTTGGTGTAAAGTTCAACTCGGGGCGCATTATGAAGGAGATCGCTTGGCAGGACAGCTTCGGCTCCATAAACCAGAAAGAACGGGGTCCTTCCAGTCGACCGGTTAGGGGTAGTCCTTAATCCCCACAACACTGACGGAAGCTCGTCGACCCAAGCGCCTGCCGCGTGCTTGAGATCACGCATCAGCCGAGGTTTTAGCCCTTTGAGGATCAGACCATTTGCCCTCTCAGCCTGTCCGTTCGAGTGGGGGTGAGCGACTGAGGCGTAGTCGACTCGTGTGCCTTGAGAAGCGCAAAATGCCCTGAATTCGTCCGAATCAAAGTTTGACCCATTATCAGTGATGATGCTATGTGGGACTCCATATCTGAATGTTGGGGAACGCAGTAATTTCAAAAAATTTCCTACGCACACGCAAGATCATGGTGATGCACAGCAACGAGAGGGGAGAGTGATGTCTACGTACCAACGCAGACCGACTGCGGAAGCGATCACACAACGTAGAGGAAGTAGTCGTACGTCTTCTTCCCGATCCGACCGATCCAAGCACCGTTACTCCGGCACCTCCGAGTTCTTAGCACACGTTCAGCTCGATGACATTCCTCGGGCTCCGATCCAGCAAAGCGTCGAGGAAGAGTTCCGTCAGCACGACGGCGTGGTGACGATCTTGATGTACTACCGACGCAGGGCTTCGCCTAAGCACTGTAACGGTATGATCGAGGTGGAATTTGGTGGCAGGGGGCACCGCACACGGCTAAGGAGCGATTAACTTGTGTGTCTTGGGGTGCCCCCTGCCCCCGTATATAAAGGCCAGGGGCAGGGGGTTCGGCCGGCCAGGTGGGAGGCGCAGGACTCCTTCCCCCCAATCCTATTCCAACTAGGATTCTTGGGGAAGAAGGAGAAAGAGGGGGCCGGCCCACCTCTCCTAGTCCTATTAGGACTTGGGAAAGGTGGGGGGCGCCGGCCAGGTGTGGGCTGCCTCTTCTCTCTTTTCCACTAAGGCCCAATAGGCCCATTTACCTCCCGGGGGGTTCCGGTAACCCTCCCGGTAATCCGGAAAAATCCCGATTTCACCCGGAACGCTTCCGGTGCCCAAACATAGGCTTCCAATATATCAATCTTTACGTCTCGACCTTTTCGAGACTCCTCGTCATGTCCGTGATCTCATCCGGGACTCCGAACAACCTTCGGTACATCAAAATGCATAAACTCATAATAACTGTCATCGTAACGTTAAGCGTGCGGACCCTACGGTTCGAGAACAATGTAGACATGACCGAGACACGTCTCCGGTCAATAACCAATAGCGGGACCTGGATGCCCATATTGGCTCCTACATATTCTACGAAGATCTTTATCGGTCAGACCGCATAACAACATACGTTGTTCCCTTTGTCATCGGTATGTTACTTGCCCGAGATTCGATCGTCGGTATCCAATACCTAGTTCAATCTCGTTACTGGCAAGTCTCTTTACTCGTTCCGTAATACATCATCTCATAACTAACATCTTAGTTATTATGCTTGCAAGGCTTATGTGATGTGTATTACCGAGAGGGCCCAGAGATACCTCTCCGACAATCAGAGTGACAAAACCTAATCTCGAAATACGCCAACCCAACATCTACCATTGGAGACACCTGTAGTACTCCTTTATAATCACCCAGTTACGTTGTGACGTTTGGTAGTACCCAAAGTGTTCCTCCGGTAAACGGGAGTTGCATAATCTCATAGTTATAGGAACATGTATAAGTCATGAATAAAGCAATAGCAACATACTAAACGATCGGGTGCTAAGCTAATGGAATGGGTCATGTCAATCAGATCATTCAACTAATGATGTGACCTCGTTAATCAAATAACAACTCTTTGTTCATGGTTAGGAAACATAACCATCTTTGATTTAACGAGCTAGTCTAGTAGAGGCATACTAGTGACACTCTGTTGGTCTATGTATTCACACATGTATTATGTTTCCGGTTAATACAATTCTAGCATGAATAATAAACATTTATCATGATATAAGGAAATAAATAATAACTTTATTATTGCCTCTAGGGCATATTTCCTTCACTGAATGTCAACCCTCTGATGAAACTGATAGCGGTGCCAGCGTCAAGGTTCTTTATGGGCTTAGCTTCGATCCATTTGGTAAACTTGTCGACTGCCACAAGCACATGAGTGAACCCACTCCTGCTCGTTCTCAAGGGGCCAACCATGTCCAATCCCCAGACGGCAAAGGGCCAGACGAGCGGAATGGTTTTCAGGGCTGACGCGGGCTTGTGTGACATGTTGGAGTAGTACTGGCAGCCTTCGCACTTGTCGACTATCTCTTTTGCCATCTCATTCGCCCTTGGCCAATAAAATCCAGCTCGGTATGCTTTAGCCACAATGGTCCGAGAGGACGCATGGTGACCGCAGGTTCCCGAGTGGATATCATTGAGGATTATTTGACCTTCTTCTGGCGTTATGCATTTCTGGCCGACTCCGGTCGCACTTTCTCTGTACAGCTGTCCCCTTATGACTGTGAAGGCCTTAGATCGGCGGACGATCTGTCGAGCCTCCTCCTCGTCCTCCGGGAGTTCTTTCCTTAGGATATATGCAATGTATGGTATCGTCCAGTCGGGGGTGACTGCCAAGACTTCCATGATTAGGTCGACTACTGCAGGCACTTCAACTTCAGTCGGGTCTGTGGCACTTTTCGGCTGCGGGGCTTCTTTTGTGAAAGGATCTTCTTGGACTGACGGCGAGTGAATGTGTTCCAAGAACACGTTGCTTGGAATGGCTTCTCTCTTGGAGCCTATCTTTGCCAAGTCGTCAGCCGCCTGGTTTTTCAGTGGGGGATGTGGTGGAGTTCCAACCCCTCAAACTTCTTCTCTAGCTTCCGTACTGCATTGCAGTACCCAGTCATTGCCGGACTCCTGACGTCCCATTCCTTCATCACTTGATTAACCACCAGATCTGAATCGCCATAGACCATGAGGCGACGGACGCCAAGCGAAATGGCCATGCGCAACCCATACAAAAGTGCTTCATACTCTGCTTCGTTATTGGACGAATCGAAGTGAATCTGGAGAACGTATCTGAGCTTATCTCCTCGGGGGGAGACCAGAACTACCCCCGCGCCCGAACCATTCAGCATCTTGGATCCATCGAAGAACATAGTCCAGTGTTCCGAGTGAACTTGAGTCGGAAGTTGCTGTTCAATCCACTCGGCGATAAAATCCGCGATCGCTTGAGACTTGATGGCTTTCTTTTCTTCAAACTTGATGTCTAAAGGAAGGAGTTCAATCGCCCACTTGGCCACTCGACCAGTTGCATCTCTGTTATGCAGGATCTCCGATAATGGGGCGTCGCTGACGACTGTAATGGAGTGGTCAGAGAAATAATGTGCAACTTTCTTCGTGGTCATGTAAATCCCATATACAAGCTTCTGGTAGTGGGGGTATCTTTGTTTTGAAGGGGTCAAAACTTCAGACACATAATAAACAGGGCGTTGAACTTTGAAGGCCTTCCCTTCCTCTTCTCTCTCGACCGTAAGTACTGTACTGACAACTTGTCCCGTGGCTGCAATATAAAGCAGCAGAGGCTCTTTGCTGATTGGAGCAGCTAGCACCGGCTGGGTGGAGAGCAGAGCTTTGAGCTCTGCAAACGCTGCATCAGCTTCTGGAGTCCATTCGAACTTGTCAGACTTTTTCATCAGTCGGTAAAGAGGCAACACTTTTTCACCGAGTCGAGAGATGAATCGACTTAAGGCGGCCAAGCAGCCTGTAAGTTTTTGGACATCATGCACACGTACAGGACGCTTCATCCGGAGTATGGTGCCAATTTTTTCAGGATTGGTGTCGATTCCCCGTTCGGAAACGAGAAAACCGAGTAGCTTGCCACCTGGAACTCCGAAAGTACATTTTGACGGATTGAGCTTGATATCGTACCTCCTGAGGTTGGCGAAGGTTTCAGCAAGGTCAGCCCGTAGGTCGGAACCTTTCCGGGACTTGACTACGATATCGTCCATGTATGCCTCCACATTCCGACTGATTTGAGTGAGTAAACACTTCTGGATCATTCTCATGAATGTGGCTCCGGCGTTCTTGAAGCCGAATGGCATGGTGACGTAACAGAAGCATCCGAATGGAGTGATGAAAGCTGTTTTGATTTCGTCGGGCCCATACAGACGGATCTGATGGTACCCGGAGTAGGCATCTAGAAAAGACAATCTCTCACATCCCGCAGTTGAGTCGACAATTTGGTCGATGCGAGGGAGAGGAAAATGATCTTTCGGGCAGGCCCGATTGATATGCTTGAAATCAATGCACATGCGGAGTGACTTGTCCTTCTTGGGGACCATGACAACATTGGTGAGCCACTCAGAGTGGTAGATCTCTCGAATGAACTCAGCTGCTAAGAGCCGAGCCACTTCTTCGCCGATAGCTTGTTTTTTCTGGACGGCGGACCGCCGCAGATGTTCCTTCACGGGTTTGAACTTTGAGTCGACTCGCAGGCGGTGCTCAGCCAGCCCCCTGGGAACTCCGGGCATGTCAGAGGGTTTCCATGCGAAGATGTCCCAGTTCTCACGGAGGGGCTGGATGAGCGCTTCTTCCTATTTGGAGTCGAGCGTCGTTGAGATGTGAGTCGGAGCTGCGTCGGGGTCGGTCGGGTGAATGTGGACCGTCTTCGTTTCGCCGGCCGACTGAAAAGCTGATTCGGAGGCAGGCTTCTTAGCCCGCACCAATTCACTCGGGTCGGCAGTCTTTTGGTACTCTTTCAGCTCGACTACTGCCATCTGAGCGTCGGTGATCTTTGATCCCTTCTGGAAACATTCTTCTGCTTTCTTCTGGTTGCCCGTAACAGTGATCACACCTTTGGGACCAGGCATCTTTAATTTAAGATATACGTAGCATGGTCGAGCCATGAAGCGTGCATAAGCCGGCCTGCCCAAGATGGCGTGATAAGCACTCTGGAAGTCCACAACTTCAAACGTTAACTTTTCCTTGCGGTAATTCTTTGAATCACCGAAAACCACATCAAGAGCAATCTGGCCGAGTGACTCGGCTTTCTTCCCAGGAATGACTCCGTGGAAGCTCATGTTACTGGTGCTGAGTCTGGACATCGGAATGCCCATTCCTTTCAAGGTTTCCGCGTACAGTATGTTCAGGCCACTGCCACCGTCCATCAGGACTTTGGTCAGTCGAGTGCCTTCGACAACTGGGTCGACCACCAAAGCTTGCCTCCCAGGGGTGGCAATGTGTGTTGGATGATCGGATTGGTCGAACGTGATGGCCGTCTGAGACCACTTTAGGTAACTAGGAGTCGCAGGGGCAACCATGTTCACCTCCCGGTTTATGACTTTCAGTCGACTTTTGCTTTCGACATCGGCAAAAATCATTAGGGTGGAATTGACCTGGGGGTATCCATCGTCGCTATCATCCCTGTCCTCAACCCTGTCCGGCTCTTTTTCTTTATCCTTGGGCTGCTTGCCCTGAAACTGCTGGATCAGGAGCCGGCATTGTCGAGTGGTATGTTTGGGGTAAATAAAATTACCCTCTTCATCTTTCTTGGTGTGGATGTGACATGGCAGATCCAAAACATCATTCCCATCCTGATCCTTGACTTTCTTGGGCTTCCAAGTGCCCTTGGGTTTCCCCTTGAAGTTTCCCTGGGCCACGGCCAGGGCCTCCCCGGGAGCGGCTGGCTCGGCCTTCTGCTTCTGCTTCCGACTGGAGTTTCCTCCGGTTTCTTGGGCGACTGACTTAAGTTTGCCGCTTCGGAGTCGGTCCTCGTCTTCTCCATTAGCGTACTTGGTGGCAATCTCCATCATCCGATTAAGGGACATCTCTCCGGTCCGGCCAAATTTCAGATTCAACTCCCTGTACTTGACGCCTTCCTTGAAAGCGCAGACTGCTTGATGGTCTGGCACGTTCTCGACCGAGTGGTGCAGTGTGATCCACCTCTGGATGTATTCCCTCAGTGTTTCATTCGGCTTCTGTACGCAAGACCGCAGCTCCGTAAGGCCTGCAGGGTGCTTGCATGTCCCTTCGAAGGTTGTAACAAACACTCGGGAGAGATCCTCCCAAGTGTAAATGCTGCTGGGCGCCAGCTGATTCAGCCACGCCCTAGCTGAGCCTTCCAACATGAGGGGTAAATGCTTCATGGCCACCTCGTCGTTGCCGCCGCCGATCTGCATAGCCACTCGGTAATCCTCGAGCCACGTGTCAGGCTTGGACTCGCCGGTGAACTTGCTGATTCCAGTCGCCAGCCGGAAGTTGGGTGGGATCACCGCGGCTCTGATGGCTCGACTGAAACACTCAGGCCCCGAGGCATGTGCCCTGCTGCCGGTGGGCGTATCTCTGTTGTGGCCCTCTCGATGAGCCCTGTTCCTGTCCACCAGACCTTGAACGAGGATGGATCTCGCGTCAAAGCCTGGGTCTCTGGGGTCGACTGGGATCCTCTGCCCAGTGTGATGGGGGCGCCTGTCGTCTCGATGCTGAGGTGCATATGATCCACTCCGCGGAGGAGGGGACGGCACCCGACGCCCATCATCACGATCGGGTCGGTGATCATATTGCTCGTTCCTCCTATACCGATCATGCCGGTCTCCACGCCCCTCACGCCTCGGGGGCGATCTCGGGCTGTGAGCCGACTGGACGGTCTCCGTTGCGACGGATCGACTGTGGATCCTGTCCCGCGACTGAGAGACGGCGGAATTCTGATTCCCCGCTGCTCGGAGCAATGCTCTGATCTGCAGCAATCCTCTTCCGGCCTCCGACTGGGAGGGCTGGATCGACTCTGCTATGCGGGCCGTGGCAGCCAGGTTCTGAACTGGAGTTCGGTACACCTGTGGTGGCGGGAAGAGCTGCCGTCGACTGGGTTCGGGTGCCTGCTGGCGACAACTGGACTCGGGAGCCTGCTGGCGTCGACTGGACTCGGGAGCCCGCTGACGCGCCCGCTTGTCGAGAGCCCGCTGTAGATTCTCCAGTCGAGTGCGCTCGGCTAGATTAGCCAAGCGCGCATCCTCCAAGGCCCGGGCCTCGGGGGTTTCTCCAACAATAGGCGTGTGGAGCGCGTCCATGTTCCGGCGACGAAGCTCCTCCCGTTGCAACAACGTAAGAGGCTCGGGGAGGTATTCATCGTGAGGGTGCGACGGATCGCCCCTGTCGGCACCACTATCAGCGCGATGGAATCCGGGGGGACTGCGTGTCCCCTCGACCTCCAGAACCTCCGCCAGGGGGTCGCTGCTGTCACACTCGGAAGCGGTCTCCGTGGAGCCAGTCGACAGATCGAATAGGCCGCAGAGGGATTCGTCAGGCTTGATTGCAGCGACTTACGGGGTCGCCGACTGGCGGGCCGCGGCGTGCTTCATCCACCGCTGGAGCCTCGACCGACCCGAGCGCTTGCGCTGGCGGGAGACAGGACGGGGAGATGGCACGGGAGTCGACCGATAGGGGGCCGATGGCTGCCTCAGGAGGACGCCACGGACGCACGCGCGGAAGTGCGTCGCACCGCGGACGGGGAGCGCGTCGACATCGAGCGGCGCCTCCTGGAGCCAGGCGGAGTCGTCGGCGATGAAAGTGAGTCCGCCGAGACGGATCTCGCAGCCCTCTGCCAAAGCTCCGCAGGAAAACATGATCAAGTGGATCGGAAAAATCGCAACTTCTCCAATTAGGCGCTAAGACTAATGCCCCACGGTGGGCGCCAACTGTCGTGGTTCTAAGTCTGACAGTGAGGTAGGGGTGTGTATGAAGAGGCTAGACCTTAGCTATTGGGAAGTTGTAAGCACGTGAGGTTTACGAGTTCAGGCCCTTCTCTGTGGAAGTAACAGCCCTACGTCTCGGTGCCCGGAGGCAGTCGATTGGATTATGCGTGAGTAAGATGACAAGGGTGCGAACCCTTGATACTGAGGAGGGGGTGGCTTATATAGAGTTCGCCAGCCCTCTCCTGCCCTCAGTAATGCAGGGTTTAAGGTACATTTAAGGTGGGCGTTACTGATAACGTCCCTAATAAAGTGTCATAATGATCATAAAGGCTACTTAATAACCGACCGTTTGCCCATGGAGTGACTTGAGGTCTTCTGGCAGTCGAGTGGTCGGCTCCTTGGTCGAGTGACAGCTCTTGGTTGAGTGTCTTCAATCCGTCGAGTGGGATATCTCCAAGTTGTCTAAAAGGTGACTTCCTCTAAGGATGTCCTACGGTAGGGCTCTTAGGACGGGTCCGTGTCCCTACCGTAGGTACATGACTACATCAGCGCCTGCAGCGCCGAAGCCAAAGAAGTTGAAGCAACCTAAAGCTTCAAAGCATGCCTCTGCACCAAAAATCTCACGGGCGAAGCCACTGGCTACTGCACCTCCTGAAGACAGTGTGCATTCTAAAGATTTGTCACGCATCTCCATGCCCCAGAAAGACAAGACACCTCTGCCACACACCGTTCAAGAACTGACAGCTGCTGCTATTCTGCGCAACGATGCCATTGATCTGTCCAGTGATGAAGATCTTGCAGATAACGCTCTTGAGCAACTGATCAAGAGCAAAGAAGAAGTAGAAATCTTCAATAATCTGCCTCTCTTTGACGTGGCAAACATCCACAACTTCATTGATGAGTGGTTTGACACGCCCAACCTCAGCTTCGAAGATCTGCAACTTCCAATTGGCCTCAGTGTCGCCTTCCATGGCGCCATTGCTTCAGAGCTAACTCTAGCTCAGCGCATTGTTGAACTGAAGCAGAAGATTGACTTTGAGAAAACTCAGTTCAAGAAGCATATGGCCACGCTCAGCGTGCAAGAGGTGAAGAACTTCAAGATTATGCTGCACGAGCTCAAAGAAGCCTTTCTCAAGAAACATGCAGAAGCTCGGGGTTCTCGTGAGCGCATGAAGAGCCTGGCTGACAAGTGTGTGCAAGGCTACAACGAGGCTGAGAAGCGCAAGGCCCTTGGGCGTCCAGGCATTGATCCCAGGATGGCTGCTAAGAGGAAGAAGAAGCCCACTATGGCCGAACCCAATGCACCAAGGCAGGAAGCAGATCCCATTGTCTTCCCAACTAGCATGACTGGCTCGAAGCCAAAGGCCAGGTCAACTGCTTCAGAACTGAAGAAGACGAGGACTGCTAAGGCTGAAGCCAGAAAGAGGAAACATTCTGAAGCCTCTGATGCTGCTCCCTCCAAGAAGAAGCGGAAGACCAAGAAGGAATGGGCTCACTGGTCTGCCCACTCCTGGCGATCTCTACAAACCTGGCTGTCAGCTTCACAGTGAAGCTATGGAGAGCATCTTTCAGAAGCCTGAACCAAACATGAGTCAGATGCTCGGTATGATGAAGCCCTTGCCACAAGATGCTGCATATCCTAAGGAGTTCTTTGTTGAATACCTTGAGTATCTACCAAGGACTATTTATCACATCATAAGGCGAACTCTCTGGCCCATCAAAGGACATTCCCCACATGCCAAGCTAGAAGGTGCAATGAAGACTTTGGTCTTCTATATTCTTCATGGCAAATGCTTCAATGCACAGGACTTCTTTATCCGCCAACTTGTTGCATCAGGCTCCGATCTTTTTGGCTTGAAGTTCTACGCTCCATGGATAATGCGACTGATTAAACTCCACTCCACTATCTCATATCAGCCGTCTGCTCGCAATCATCGGATCTTTCTGCCTGATGTGGATATGTCCGTTGAAGCCATTTATCCTGAGCCTGCCAAGGAGCCTCTTAGTCTTCAGAATGCAGAGCATCAAAGTTTCTCTCAGAACACTGAAGGAGTTGAAGCAGTCACTCGTGTTTATCCTCTGGCTGGAACTACACGTGCACCTCATCCTGCCCTTACTGAAGCCACCGAAAGCACAATTGCCCAACGACCCAAGAAGCGAACTCGTGTTCTCAATGACCGAGAGCTTCTAGTGGCTCTTCATCAGAAACAGGATAGGCATCACGACTGGCTGAAGCGCCAAATGCAAAGCCTCTTTGTGGATGTCAACCGCATTCGCAATCTTGCCACCAAGAATGCCTTTGTTGCCCATGAAACCTCTCGATGCACATGGAAAGGGCTGACGCTTATGTGCTCTGAAGATGATCTTCAAGAGGATGGCTTCTCTGAACGCTTCAAGTTTGACTCCACACCTCCCCGAAGGGCAGTGCTGCGACGAACTCCATCCCTTGAAGACTCTGAGTTCTCTTCCTCTGCGGCAACTGTGAATGCCAGGGTGATCGAGGACGAAGACGATGCTACTTCACCGCCCCTCCTTCAGCATGCTTCGACACTGGTCCAAGTTCTTCTGCACCGCCGAACACCACCGATGACCCTGCTGCTTCACCTACTCTTCATGGGAACGAGTAGATGCTCTATGTCTTCAAACCTTTTTGGTCCTTACTGACAAAAGGGGGAGAAGCATATGAGTTTGATAGTCTTCAAGTGGGTCCATATGGGCGGTTGCTTTATATTTTGCCTAGTGTTTACAACTCCCGTTTTGATACATTTGGTTCTTTGAGTTGTAACACTTAAACTCGATGGTCGTCTGCTACTTATTTGCTACCTTGTGATGCGGTGATAAATTCTGCATGTGCGACGATAAAATTCCGCACTTAGATCATTTTGCAGACGTCCATTTTCCATTATGCATGTCATTATCTTCACATACCTTCACATGCATAATGGATTGTCATCATAAGTTGAAGAGGATCTCCACAAGTACAACCTGCCATGTGCATTTGCATTCCAAAAGCAAATTACTTATATGCACATCTTCAGGGGGAGCCCTTACAACTTATGAAGACAATTCCTTATCCTTTACAATTTCACATATTATATTCCCCGTTGAAAGCTTTAACTAGTTTGTCATCAATCACCAAAAAGGGGGAGATTGTAAGTGCATCTAGTGCCACCCCTAGTTGGTTTTGGAGTATTAACGACAAACCTAGTTGAGGGACTAATGTGTTTGTGAGAATTGCAGGATAACACGGGTAGAAGTCCCTCATTGATTCGGTTTTCCTACCAGAGATGACCCCTAAAAATGTATGAAGACATTGATGTCAAAGGTGGTATGTGAAGATATTCACATTGAAGACTATGACAAGAGAAGACATCGCATGAAGCCTATGGAGCTTGAAGACTTAGATCTTTCGTAGTTCTTTTTCTTCTTTGTTGAGTCATAGGAACCACCGTACTGTTAAGTGGGGTCCAAGAGAACCAGTCAGAATGACTGAAGTGATGCTTAACCAAAACCTATGTCTTCGAGTGAAGACTATGAGAGCGAATCTTGTCCAGAATCGGACAAGTCAGCTTTGCTTGTAGCCCAAGTAAAGTTGCCGTGTGTGTTTGAAATCTGACCGTTGGAACACGTGTCAGTTCCTTAGTGACCCAGGGTCATTTTGGACAAATCAGGTCGGGTTGCCTAGTGGCTATAAATAGCCCAACCCCTACAACCATAAACGGTTGGCTGCTCAGAGTTAGAGTACGGCTTTTGTCGTTTGAGAGCAACCCACCTCGAAGCCTTTGAGAGAGAATTCCTTGTGAGGATAAAGCCCTAACCACCCAGAGCCAAAGAGTGTTAGGCATCACTTAAGTCTTCCTGTCTGCGTGATCTGAAGACTTATTACACTTGAGGACTATGAATCCTCCAGCCGATTAGGCGTCGCGTTCTGAGCATCCAAGAGCCATTGTGGATCGCTGGTGAACGAAGTCTGTGAAGGTTTGGGAATCTACCTTGAAGACTTACCAGAGTGATTGGGCAAGGTCTATGTGACCTTAGCTCAAGGGGAATATGGTGAGGACTGGGTGTCCTGAGCTGCGTGTTCAGGACTGGGTGTCCGGGACTGTGTGTCCTCAGGTTTAAATACCTAGCCGCCCTAACCAGACGTACAGTTGTCACAGCAACTGGAACTGGTCTAACAAATCATTGTCTTCAACGAGTTACTGGTTTCATCCTTCCCTTCCCTTTACTTACTGTTGGTCCTTGTGAAGTCGTTGTATGATTGCATTATCTTTTGTCTTCACTGAGTGACTGCTTGATCTGATTGGCTTCATAATATCTTCCTACCTGATCCTTACTACCTAACTGCTATTAGTCATTGTGCTTTCACTTTATTGAATACTTGACTATGGCTTGCCTAGTGTACTCTACCTTCCGCTGCATGGTAATAGGTTTATTTCTATCGTTTGTCTTCGAAACTTCCACGTTTTGAAGACTTTCATAAAAATCGCCTATTCACCCCCCCCCCCTCTAGTCGATATAACGCACTCTCACTGCATGACCAAGTCGTCGATGCCAGAGCTAGCCTTCTGAAGCTTTTGCAAGTAAGCACACAGCTGGTTGTGTTCCTGTAGAGAAATCAACAATATACAGGTCTCCTCTCCTAAAGCCTTCGAAGACTTTGGAATTGTCAGCTTCCATAACCACAACACAACGGTACTTGCCAAAGACAACAACCATATCAAGATCACAAAGCATTGAGACAGACATAAGGTTGTATCCTAGGGACTCAACAAGCATGACCTTGTCCATGTGTCGATCCTTTGTGATCGCAACCTTACCTAGACCCAATACCTGACTCTTGCCTTTGTCAGAAAAGATGATATGCTTTAGATGCGACGGAGATAATGGAGCATCCATCAATAGATTCTTGTCACCAGTCATGTGGTTTGTACATCCACTATCGAGGACCCACTCAATGGCTTTGGGTTGATCATCCTGCAGATGAATTAGTGCAGCTTACAAACTCATATACTTCATTAGTGAAGAATATGACATCAATTCATCAGATCAATTTCATCAAGCAAAAGAATAGATAAAGCAATATGAGGACGTGAGAAATGAAAGTTCATTTCTTCATGATTAGCCTGCGTCCTATCAGGCATACTTAGGTCTCCAGCAAATTCTTCAGACGATTACGTACGTCTGGAGACCTGACCCTGCAGAAGAGATTAGTTCTTTTTCTTCACCACCCACATCTGAAGGGATGGCAAAGAGTTCATTATTCTGCGAGCTCCATACGAGAAGGATGGTATAGAAGCCAGTCCATTTTGTTTCACATAAGAGGGGTTAGAATAAGCATAAGAGTAAGCAGAGAAATTCTTCGAGGACTTATGGACATAATAATTTGAAGAATAATGCACATATCCATAATCCTTAGTTCTTCGCTGCGAAACAGATGGGTTAGCACGATGATGTTCATTTGAGGACTTTGATCCTTTTGAGTAATATGATCCATGTGAGGAGTTTTGTCCGTATGAGGACTTGGATCCATATGAAGAATTTGGTCCATATGAAGCATTTGATCTGGGGTTCCTATTCTTCACAGGTGGCGTCATGATGACATTCACCTAAAGATTTTCAAGGCATCTTTTGGGAACCCAGATTTTCTTCGTAGGGGGACCGTTCCTGCAGTTAGTGCCAACATATCTAGCAAATACTTCACCATTCTGATTTTTGAATAGTTTGTAGTTGGAGTCAAATGACTCATCATCAGAATGAGGAGATTCACATGCATACCCAGATAGGTTAGATGGATCAACTGGAGGTCCCTTTGCAGCAACCCATGTAGTTTTGGGGTACTGCTCAGACTTCCAATATGTACCATCAGCATTGAGTTTCCTCTCAAAGGCAATACCCTCTTTCCTAGGGTTCCTGTTGAGGATCTGCTTTTTAAGCACATCACAAAGAGTCTGATGCCCTTTGAGGCTTCTGTACATGCCTGTCGTGTACAATTCCTTCAGCCCTACATCGTCAGTGATACTAGCAATGTCCTCAGATGAGGAATTAGTGATAGCAGAGGCATGTGAAGAATTTGAAACATTAGCAGCATTTGAACATTCAGGTGAAGAATTAGCAAATTCACGTTCAATGCATTTCAAACATGGAGGAACAAATTCTTCCTGAGAAGCACTGATTTGTTGAGCAAGTAATGAATCGCGCTCCTTCTGAAGATCTTCATAACTCACTCTTAACTTCTCAATGTCTTGATTTCTTTGAAGAAATTCATAAGAAAGCTTCTCATGATCCGATAAGAGAGTGTTATGATGACTTTGAAGATTTTCAAGCTTGGACTGAAGTCTCTAAAGATTTTCAGTCAAAGTTTCAGTGTGATCCATTTCTTCACCCAACATATCATCACTTTTGTCTAGCATGTTTTGAACCTTTTCTAAAGCCCTTTGTTGTTTTATAGCAATGTTAGCAAGTTTAGAATAGTTGGGCTTAAGGTTTTTATCAGATTCATCATCACTAGATTCATAGGAGGTATATTTGAGTACCTTGGCACCCTTTGCCATGAAGCAATAGGTGGGAGCGTAGTCATCATCGCTTTCATCAGCATTGTTGGTGAGGTCATTTTCTTCGGTGTTGAAGATAGACTTGCTGACGAATGCAGTAGCGAGAGCTAGGCTCGCCACTCCCGATTCAGACTCCTCAGATGTCTCCTCTTCCTCATTCTCTCCGGATTCAGCCTCAGAATCCATTTCCTTGCCAATGAATGCCCTAGCCTTCTTGGAGCTGCTCTTCTTGTGGTATGAAGACTTTGAGGATTTTGATGATGAAGATTTTGTGGATTTCTTTTTTTCTTCGCATCATCAGAACTGTAATCCTTGTATTTCTTCTTCATTGATTCCTTTTCCCACTGAGGACACTCTTGAATGAAATGTCCAGGTTTCTTGCATTTGTGACAGGGCCTCTTCTTGCAGTCACTGGATGAGGAATCATTGCTCCTTGAGGATCTTCCAAGGCGACCACGTCTTGAGAACTTTTGGAACTTCTTCACGAGCAGTGCTAGATCATGGGTTAGTTCTTCGGGATCACCAAGGCTGCTACCAGAGTCTTCATCTTCGGATTCAGATACTGCCTTGGCCTTCAGTGCACGTGATCTGCCATAGCTAGTACCATAGAGATCTCTCTTTTTAGCAAGTTGGAACTCATGAGTATTTAGCCTTTTGAGAATATCAGCGGGATCAAGTGACTTGTAATCAGCACGTTCTTGTATCATCAATGCCAGAGTGTCAAATGAGGAATCAAGCGATCTCAGCAATTTCTTCACCACCTCATGGTCGGTGATGTCAGTGGCACCAAGTGCTTGAAGCTCATTTGAGATGTCAGTGAGGCGATCGAAGATTTGTTGAACATTTGCATTGTCGAGTCTTTTGAAGCGGTTGAAGAGATTGCGAAGAACATCAACTCGAGAGTCATGCTGTGTTGAGACTCCTTCATTCACTTTGGACAACCTGTCCCAGATAAGCTTCGCTGTCTCCAAAGCACTCACTCTGCCATACTGTCCTTTACTCAGATGGCCACATATGATATTCTTCGCTTGAGAGTCGAGTTGCTTGAATCTCTTCATATCAGCAGCATTCAGAGAAGGTGTGACTGAGGGAATACCATTTTCCACAACATACCAGAGATCGTTATCAATTGCTTCAAGATGCATTCGCATCTTATTCTTCTAGTAGGGGTAGTCCGTCCCATCGAAGGTAGGACACCCAGCAGAGACCTTGATCATACCTGCGGTCGACATAACTAAAACTCCAGGCGGTTAAACCAAAATCACACAGAACAAGGGAGTACCTTGCTCTGATACCAATTGAAAGTGCGTTATATCAACTAGAGGGGGGTGAATAGGCAATTTTTATGAAATTCTTCACTGAGGAATTTGTCAGTGAGGAAATTCCTTAGCGAAGAACTACTAGCAGCGGAATAAGTACTCAATAGTAAACATAACAAGAATACAAGCATAGTCATCATGATGAAATGAAGACAGACACAGAGTACAGGAAACGTAAGCACAGGATAACACATGATGAAGACAAACAGACTGAAGAAATTGAACTGAGGAAATTGAGAAAGTCTTTAAACAAAGTCTTCAAACATAGATATGAACAAACACACAACTCAATTGTGAGGAAATGAAAAAGTTGAGGAAATGGAACCAGTAAGCTTGGTGAAGACAATGATTTGGTAGACCAGTTCCAACTGCTGCCTCAGTTGTACGTCTGGTTGGAGCGGCTGAGTATTTAAACTCGAGGACACATAGTCCCGGACACCCAGTCCTGAACACGCAGCTCAGGACACCCAGTTCTCGCCGTATTCTCCTTGAACTAAGGTCACACAGACCTCGTCCAATCACTCGTGGTAAGTCTTCAGGCGACTTCCAAACCTTCACAAACCCGGTCACTCGTCGATCCACAATTCCTCTTGGATGCTCTAGACCATGACGCCTAACCGTCTGGAAGAAGCACAGTCTTCAAAGGTAACAAGTGTCGGATCCACGCAGGATCAATCTCTTCAGTGATGCTCAATCACTTGGGGTTTGTAGGTGTTTGGGTTTTGGGTTTTTCCTCACTTGATGATTTTCGCTCAAAGTCCTCGGAGGATGGGTTGCTCTCAAATGACAAGTGTCAGTTTCTCTCGGAGCAGCCAACCAGCTTGTGGTTGTAGGGGGCGGCTATTTATAGCATAGGGAGCAACCCGACATGATAAGACATAAATGCCCTTCAATGATATGACCGTTAGGTGGATAGATATTTTGGGACAGCTGGCGCATAGCACAACAACGGTCGGAATTTTAAGTAGCAAAATCCTCAGGGCTATCATGTTCCTCACTGTGTAGGAAATCCGCACTGGCGAATTCCTAACTCCTCAGTCAGGACAAATTCCTCAAATACCAGAAGAACTTTGTCTCTGTCACTGAAGAAATTGACTAAACTGTATGAGATTTCCAATGGCTTCACTCGAAGGGATTGGTAGGTGTATGATTTTGAGTTGAGCATCACATGGAAATTTTTCCTTAGTATTTCCTCGACCCCCTTTAACAGTACGGTGTTTCCTATGACTCAAGAAAGAGAAATGAAACTATGAAAACAAAAGTCTTCACGCTTCATGTTCCTCGAACGAATACCAAGTCTTCAAGGTCACACCAATTTCTTCACTTTCGAAGTCTTTAGAAAGTCTTCAGTGATTCAAAGTCTTCAGTCGAAGAACTTCATTTTTAGGGGTCGACTTTCTCTGTAAATATCAAACTCCTCATAGGCTTATAGACCTGTGTACACTCACAAACGCATTAGTCCCTTAACCTATAAGTCTTCAATACACCAAAATCACTAAGGGGCACTAGATGCACTTACAACTAGGAAGGGGGGAAGTCCTACTCCCGGTGGGAGTAGGACTCCTCCTGGCGCGCCCTCTCCCTGGCCGGGCGCACCCCCCCTTGCTCCTTTATATACGGGGGCAGGGGGCACCCCATAGAGACAACAATTGATCTATTTGATCTTTTAGCCGTATGCGGTGCCCCCCTCCACCATAGTCCACCTCGATAATACTGTAGCGGTGCTTAGGCGAAGCTCTGCGTTGGTAGAACATCAACATCGTCACCACGCCGTCGTGCTGACGAAACTCTCCCTCAACACTCGGCTGGATCAGAGTTCGAGGGACGTCATCGGGCTGAACGTGTGCTGAACTCGGAGGTGCCGTACGTTCGGTACTTGATCGGTCGGATCATGAAGACGTACGACTACATCAACCGCGTTGTGCTAACGCTTCCGCTTTCAGTCTATGAGGGTACGTGGACAACACTCTCCCCTCTCATTGCTATGCATCACCATGATCTTGCGTGTGCGTAGGAAATTTTTGAAATTACTACGTTCTCCAACAAGGAGTGTGGGAGTCCTCGACGTATGATGGCGGGAACCGGCTCTCAAATAGCATGAGGGCCTGGCTAAACTCTTGCGTGATCATGTCCTACAAACGTAAGCGTCATCAACAACACAACACACTATATGGACAGTAGGAGCTAGCAGTACAACATGGACATATCAAACTAGCAATAACACATGCACACATGGATGATCTAGTTGAAGATAACACTACCAAATCCATCATAGCATACCACAGTTCAACACATCATAATAAAGCAGTAATCACGGACACATGTTGTTCAACACTTGCACAGTAGCATACCACACATCTAAGCATACTATCAATCCATCCATGACCACTAGCTACCAATGCTTGCTCACATGAAAACAACCCCTAGCATGCTCCAAATCCATCACAAGTAGCTACTACAACATCATAGTCAAACAGATTGGAAGATCTAACCCTATCACATCGACAAATCTAGTTAGAACTAGTAGATAGGAGATGGTGATTGAACTTAGAGACGCCATAGGAAGAGCCGCGGAGGAGGTGAGGAGTCGATCCGCCGCCGCAGTCAACCGGTCGCTGGAGTAGTTACGCCGCTTACCTCGTCGTCGAAGTGGATTCGCACCGGAGAGAGAGCTCGAGATGGGGGAAATGGTGGCGGGAGTTTTGCCGCGGTGGTCGCCCTGGATATATAGGGCGACCGGATCGGCGGGCGGTGACTCGAATTCATCCCGCCACATTTTCGAAGATGCGCCATCACTCCCGCCATCTCCCTGCCTGCAGCTGCGCGGCGTGACGTTCCCCTCCCATGTTGGGGAACGTTGCAGAAAACAAAAAAATTTCCTACGGTTTCACCAAGATCCATCTATGAGTTCATCTAGCAACGAGTGATCGGATGCATCTACATACCTTTGTAGATCGCGAGCGGAAGCGTTCAAAGAACGGGGATGAGGTAGTCGTACACGACGTGATCCAAATCACCGGAGATCCTAGCGCCGAACGGACGGCACCTCCGTGTTCAACACATGTATGGTTAGCGTGACGTCTCCTCCTTCTTGATCCAGCAAGGGGGAAGGAGAGGTTGAGGAAGATGGCTCCAGCAGCAGCACGACGGCGTGGTGGTGATGGAGCTGCAGTACTCCGGCAGGGCTTCGCCAAGCTCTATGGAGGAGGAGGAGGTGTTGGAGAGGGAGAGGGAGGCACCAAAGGCATGGTGTGAGAGGCCCTCCTTCCCTCACTATATATAGGGAGCCAAGGGGGGGGCGCCGGCCCTAGGAGATCCAATCTCCTAGGGGGGGCGGCGGCCAAGGGAGGAATCCCTCCTCCCCAAGGCACCTAGGGGTGCCTTCCCCCTTTGGGACTCTTCCCTTCTTGAACCCTAGGCGCATGGGCCTCTTGGGGCTGGTGCCCTTGGCCCATGTAGGCCAAGGCGCACCCCCTACAGCCCATGTGCCCCCCCGGGGCAGGTGGCCCCACCCGGTGGACCCCCGGGACCCTTCTGGCGGTCCCGGTACAATACCGGTGACCCCGAAACTTGTCCCGATGGCCGAAATAGCACTTCCTATATATAATTCTTTACCTCCGGACCATTCCGGAACTCCTCGTGATGTCCGGGATCTCATCCGGGACTCCGAACAACATTCGAGTTACTGCATATACATATTCCTACAACCCTAGCGTCACCGAACCTTAAGTGTGTAGACCCTACGGGTTCGGGAGACATGTAGACATGACCGAGACGACTCTCCGGTCAATAACCAACAGCGGGATCTAGATACCCATGTTGGCTCCCACATGCTCCTCGACGATCTCATCGGATGAACCATGATGTCGAGGATTCAAGCAACCCCGTATACAATTCCCTTTGTCAATCGGTATGTCACTTGCCCGAGATTCGATCGTCGGTATCCCAATACCTCGTTCAATCTCGTTACCGGCAAGTCACTTTACTCGTACCGTAATGCATGATCCCGTGACCAGACACTTGGTCACTTTGAGCTCATAATGATGATGCATTACCGAGTGGGCCCAGTGATACCTCTCCGTCATACGGAGTGACAAATCCCAGTCTTGATCCGTGTCAACCCAACAGACACTTTCGGAGATACCCGTAGTATAACTTTATGGTCACCCAGTTACGTTGTGATGTTTGGTACACCCAAAGCACTCGTACGGTATCCGGGAGTTACACGATCTCATGGTCTAAGGAAATGATACTTGACATTTAGAAAAACTCTAGCAAACGAACTATACGATCTTTATGCTATGTTTAGGATTGGGTCTTGTCCATCACATCATTCTCCTAATGATGTGATCTCGTTATCAATGACATCTAATGTCCATAGTCAGGAAACCATGACTATCTGTTGATCAACGAGCTAGTCAACTAGAGGCTTACTAGGGACATGTTGGAGTCTATTATTCACACATGTATTACGATTTCCGGATAACACAATTATAGCATGAATAAAGACAATTATCATGAACAAGGAAATATAATAATAATGCTTTTATTATTGCCTCTAGGGCATATTTCCAACAGTCTCCCACTTGCACTAGAGTCAATAATCTAGTTACATTGTGATGAATCGAACACCCATGGAATTCTGGTGTTGATCATGTTTTGCTCTAGGGAGAGGTTTAGTCAACGGATCTGCTACATTCAGATCCGTATGTACTTTACAAATATCTATGTGTCCATCTTGAACATTTTCATGAATGGAGTTGAAGCGACGCTTGATGTGCCTAGTCTTCTTGTGAAACCTGGGCTCCTTGGCAAGTGCAATAGCTCCAGTGTTGTCACAGAAGAGTTTGATTGGCCCCGACGCATTGGGTATGACTCCGAGGTCGGTGATGAACTCCTTCACCCAAATTGCTTCATGTGCTGCCTCCGAGGCTGCCATGTACTCCGCTTCACATGTAGATCCTGCCACGACGCTCTGCTTGCAACTGCACCGGCTTACTGCCCCACCATTCAAAATATACACGTACCGGTTTGTGACTTAGAGTCATCCAGATCTGTGTCGAAGCTAGCGCCGACGTAACCCTTTACGATGAGCTCTTCGTCACCTCCATAAACGAGAAACATTTCCTTAGTCCTTTTCAGGTACTTCAGGATATTCTTGACCGTTGTCCAGTGTTCCTTGCCCGGATTACTTTGGTACCTTCCTACCAAACTTACGGCAAGGTTTACATTAGGTCTGGTACACAGCATGGCATACATAATAGAACCTATGGCTGAGGCATAGGGGATGACACTCATCTCTTCTATTTCTTCTACCGTGGTCGAACATTGAGCTGAGCTCAATTTCACACCTTGTAACACAGGTAAGAACCCCTTCTTAGACTGATCCATATTGAACTTCTTCAATACCTTATCAAGGTATGTGCTTTGTGAAAGACCTATGAGGCATCTCGATCTATCCCTATAGATCTTGATGCCTAATATATAAGCAGCTTCTCCAAGGTCCTTCATTGAAAAACTCTTATTCAAGTAGGCCTTAATGTTGTCCAAGAGTTTGATATCATTTCCCATGAAAAGTATGTCATCTACATATAGTATGAGAAATGCTACAGAGCTCCCACTCACTTTCTTGTAAACGCAGGCTTCTCCATAAGTCTGCGTAAACCCAAACGCTTTGATCATCTCATCAAAGTGAATGTTCCAACTCCGAGATGCTTGCACCAGCCCATAAATCGAGCGTCGGAGCTTGCACACCTTGTCAGCATTCTTAGGATCGACAAAACCTTCCAGCTGCATCATATATAATTCTTCCTTAAGGAAACCATTAAGGAATGCCGTTTTGACGTCCATTTGCCATATCTCATAATCATAGTATGCGGCAATTGCTAACATGATTCGGACGGACTTCAGCTTTGCTACGGGTGAGAAAGTCTCATCATAGTCAACCCCTTGAACTTGTCGATAACCCTTAGCGACAAGCCGAGCTTTATGGATGGTCACATTACCATCCGCGTCTGTCTTCTTCTTAAAGATCCATTTATTTTCTATGGCTCGCCGATCATCGGGCAAGTCAGTCAAAGTCCATACTTTGTTTTCATACATGGATCCTATCTCGGATTTCATGGCTTCTAGCCATTTGTCGGAATCCGGGCCCGCCATCGCTTCTTCATAGTTCGAAGGTTCACCGTTGTCTAACAACATGATTTCCAAGACAAGGTTGCCGTACCACTCTGGTGCGGAACGTGTCCTTGTGGACCTACGAATTTCAGTAGGAGCTTGATCAGAAGTATCTTGATCATCATCAATAACTTCCTCTCTAGTCGGTACAGGCACCTCAGGAACATTTTCTTGAGTTGCGCCTTTTTCCGGTTCAAGAGGTAATACTTCATCAAGTTCTACTTTCCTCCCACTTAATTCTTTCGAGAGAAACTCCTTCTCTAGAAAGGATCCATTCTTGGCAACAAAGATCTTGCCTTCGGATCTGAGGTAGAAGGTATACCCAATAGTTTCTTTAGGGTATCCTATGAAGACGCATTTTTCCGACTTGGGTTCGAGCTTTTCAGGTTGAAGTTTCTTGACATAAGCATCGCATCCCCAAACTTTTAGAAACAACAGCTTAGGTTTCTTCCCAAACCATAATTCATACGGTGTCGTCTCAACGGATTTCGACGGAGCCCTATTTAAAGTGAATGCGGCAGTCTCTAAAGCATAGCCCCAAAAAGATAGCGGTAAATCTGTAAGAGACATCATAGATCGCACCATATCTAATAGAGTGCGATTACAATGTTCGGACACACCATTACGCTGAGGTGTTCCAGGCGGCGTGAGTTGTGAAACTATTTCACATTTTCTTAAGTGTGTGCCAAATTCGTGACTCAAGTATTCTCCTCCACGATCTGATCGCAAAAACTTGATTTTTCTGTCACGTTGATTCTCAACCTTACTCTGAAACTCCTTGAACTTTTCAAAGGTTTCAGACTTGTGTTTCATTAAGTAGACATACCCATATCTACTCAAGTCATCAGTGAGGGTGAGAACATAACGATAGCCACCGCGGGCCTCAACGCTCATTGGACCGCACACATCAGTATGTATGATTTCCAATAAGTTGGTTGCTCGCTCCATTGTTCCTGAGAACGGAGTCTTGGTCATTTTACCCATGAGGCATGGTTCGCACGTGTCAAATGATTCATAATCAAGAGACTCTAAAAGTCCATCTGCATGGAGCTTCTTCATGCGTTTGACACCTATGTGACCAAGGCGGCAGTGCCACAAGTATGTGGGACTATCATTATCAACCTTACATCTTTTGGTATTCACACTATGAACATGTGTAGCATTACGCTCGAGATTCATTAAGAATAAACCATTCACCATTGGAGCATGACCATAAAACATATCTCTCATATAAATAGAACAACCATTATTCTCGGATTTAAATGAGTAGCCATCTCGAATTAAACGAGATCCCGATACAATGTTCATGCTCAAAGCTGGCACTAAATAACAATTATTGAGGTTTAAAACTAATCCCGTAGGTAAATGTAGAGGTAGCGTGCCGACGGCGATCACATCGACCTTGGAACCATGCCCGACGTGCATCGCCACCTCGTCCTTTGCCAGTCTCCGTTTATTCCACAGCTCCTGCTTTGAGTTACAAATGTGAGCAACTGCACCGGTATCAAATACCCAGGAGCTACTACGAGTACTAGTAAGGTACACATCAATTACATGTATATCACATATACCTTTTGTTTTGCCGGCCTTCTTGTCTGCTAAGTATTTGGGGCAGTTCCGCTTCCAGTGACCACTTCCCTTGCAATAAAAGCACTCAGTTTCGGGCTTGGGTCCATTCTTTGGCTTCTTCCCGGCAGCTTGCTTGCGAGGCGCGGCAACTTCCTTGCCGTCCTTCTTGAAGTTCTTTTTACCCTTGCCCTTCTTGAACTTAGTGGTTTTATTGACCATCAACACTTGATGTTCCTTCTTGACTTCTACCTCTGCTGATTTCAGTATTGCAAATACCTCAGGAATGGTCTTTTCCATCCCCTGCATATTGAAGTTCATCACAAAGCTCTTGTAGCTTGGTGGAAGCGACTGGAGGATTCTGTCAATGATCGCGTCATCCGGGAGATTAACTCCCAGCTGAGTCAAGCGGTTATGTAACCCAGACATAGTGAGTATGTGCTCACTAACAGAACTATTTTCCTCCATCTTACAGCTGAAGAATTTGTCGGAGACTTCATATCTCTCGACCCGGGCATGAGCTTGGAAAACCATTTTCAGCTCTTCGAACATCTCATATGCTCCATGTCTCTCAAAACGCTTTTGGAGCCCCGACTCTAAGCTGTAAAGCATGCCACACTGAACGAGGGAGTAATCATCAGCACGTGTCTGCCAAGCATTCATAACGTCTTGGTTCTGTGGGACGGGAGCTTCACCTAGCGGTGCTTGTAGGACATAATCTTTCTTGGCAGCTATGAGATGATCCTCAGGTTCCGGACCCAGTCCGTATAGTTGCTGCCATCGTCTTTCAGCTTGGTTTTCTCTAGGAACACGTTGAAGTTGAGGACTACGTTGGCCATTTGATCTACAAGACATATTGCAAAGATTTTAGACTAAGTTCATGATAATTAAGTTCATCTAATCAAATTATTTAATGAACTCCCACTTAGATAGACATCCCTCTTCTAGTCATCTAAGTATAACATGATCCGAGTCAACTAGGCTGTGTCCGATCATCACGTGAGACGGACTAATCAACGTCGGTGAACATCTTCATGTTGATCGTATCTTCTATACGACTCATGCTCGACCTTTCGGTCTTCTGTGTTCCGAGGCCATGTCTGTACATGCTAGGCTCGTCAAGTCAACCTAAGTGTTTGCATGTGTAAATCTGTCTTACACCTGTTGTATGTGAACGTTAGAATCTATCACACCCGATCATCACGTGGTGCTTCGAAACAACAAACTGTCGCAACGGTGCACAGTTAGGGGGAACACTTTCTTGAAATTATTATGAGGGATCATCTTATTTACTACCGTCGTTCTAAGTAAACAAGATGCAAAACATGATAACCATCACATGCAATCAAATAATAATAGTGACATGATATGGCCAATATCACATAGCTCCTTTGATCTCCATCTTGGGGCTCCATGATCATCTTGTCACCGGCTTGACACCATGATCTCCATCATCATGATCTCCATCATCGTGTCTCCATGAAGTTGCTCACCAACTATTACTTCTACTACTATGGCTAACGCGTTTAGCAATAAAGTAAAGTAATTTACATGGCGTTTCTCAATGACACGCAGGTCATGCAAAAAATAAAGACAACTCCTATGGCTCCTGCCGGTTGTCATACTCATCGACATGCAAGTCGTGATTCCTATTGCAATAGCATGAACATCTCATACATCACATATAGATCATTCATCATTCATCACAACTTTGGCCATGTCACATCACGAAACACTTGCTGCAAAAACAAGTTAGACGTCCTCTAATTGTTGTTGCAAGTTTTACGTGGCTGCAATAGGGTTCTAGCAAGAACGTTTTCTTACCTACGTGAAAGCCACAACGTGATTTGTCAAATTCTATTTACCCTTCATAAGGACCCTTTTCATCGAATCCGCTCCAACTAAAGTGGGAGAGACAGACACCCGCCAGCCACCTTATGCAACTAGTGCATATCAATCGGTGGAACCGGTCTCACGTAAGCGTATGTGTAAGGTTGGTCCGGGCTGCTTCATCCCACAATACCGCTGAAGCAAGATAAGACTAGTAGCAGCAAGAAAGTTGACAACATCTATGCCCACAACAAATTGTGTTCTACTCGCGCAAGAAGAACTACGCATAGACCTAGCTCATGATGCCACTGTTGGGAAACGTTGCAGAAAACAAAAAATTTCCTACGGTTTCACCAAGATCCATCTATGAGTTCATATAGCAACGAGTGATCGGATGCATCTACATACCTTTGTAGATCGCGAGCGGAAGCGTTCAAAGAACGGGGATGAGGTAGTCGTACACGACGTGATCCAAATCACCGGAGATCCTAGCGCCGAACGGACGGCACCTCCGCGTTCAACATACGTACGGTTAGCGTGACGTCTCCTCCTTCTTGATCCAACAAGGGGGAAGGAGAGGTTGAGAAAGATGGCTCCAGCAGCAGCACGGCGGCGTGGTGGTGATGGAGCTGCAGTACTCCGGCAGGGCTTCGCCAAGCTCTATGGAGGAGGAGGAGGTGTTGGAGAGGGAGAGGGAGGCACCAAAGGCGTGGTGTGAGAGGCCCTCCTTCCCTCACTATATATAGGGAGCCAAGGGGGGGGGGGCGCCGGACCTAGGAGATCCAATCTCCTAGGGGGGGCGGCGGCCAAGGGAGGAATCCCTCCTCCCCAAGGCACCTAGGGTGCCTTCCCCCTTTGGGACTCTTCCCTTCTTGAACCCTAGGCGCATGGGCCTCTTGGGGCTGGTGCCCTTGGCCCATGTAGGCCAAGGCGCACCCCCTACAGCCCATGTGCCCCCCCGGGGCAGGTGGCCCCACCCGGTGGACCCCCGGGACCCTTCTGGTGGTCCTGGTACAATACCGGTGACCCCGAAACTTGTCCCGATGGCCGAAATAGCACTTCCTATATATAATTCTTTACCTCCGGACCATTCTGGAACTCCTCGTGACGTCCGGGATCTCATCCGTGACCCTAGCGTCACCGAACCTTAAGTGTGTAGACCCTACGGGTTCGGGAGACATGTAGACATGACCGAGACAACTCTCCGGTCAATAACCAACAGCGGGATCTGGATACCCATGTTGGCTCCCACATGCTCCTCGACGATCTCATCGGATGAACCACGATGTCGAGGATTCAAGCAACCCCGTATATAATTCCCTTTGTCAATCGATATGTCACTTGCCCGAGATTCGATCGTCGGTATCCCAATACCTCGTTCAATCTCGTTACCGGCAAGTCACTTTACTCGTACCGTAATGCATGATCCCGTGACCAGACACTTGGTCACTTTGAGCTCATAATGATGATGCATTACCGAGTGGGCCCAGTGATACCTCTCCGTCATACGGAGTGACAAATCCCAGTCTTGATCCGTGTCAACCCAACAGACAGTTTCGGAGATACCCGTAGTATACCTTTATGGTCACCCAGTTACGTTGTGATGTTTGGTACACCCAAAGCACTCGTACGGTATCCGGGAGTTACACGATCTCATGGTCTAAGGAAATGATACTTGACATTTAGAAAAACTCTAGCAAACGAACTATACGATCTTTATGCTATGTTTAGGATTGGGTCTTGTCCATCACATCATTCTCCTAATGATGTGATCTCGTTATCAATGACATCTAATGTCCATAGTCAGGAAACCATGACTATCTGTTGATCAACGAGCTAGTCAACTAGAGGCTTACTAGGGACATGTTGGAGTCTATTATTCACACATGTATTACGATTTCCGGATAACACAATTATAGCATGAATAAAGACAATTATCATGAACAAGGAAATATAATAATAATGTTTTTATTATTGCCTCTAGGGCATATTTCCAACATCCCGTGCATCGCTCGCTAGCAGGGCTGGCTGAGCATTGCTTTAAGTTTCGTCCGGACCAAAACTTGAACGCGACCCAAATAACCAAACAACACAAAATCATTCCGCTCGGACCTGTCTGGACCTAATGCGAGCAACCAAACGCGTTTAAAATGAACAAAACACAGAGCATTGGAGTTGCTTTTATGTATTGGAAGAAGCCTAAGCATGGAGCTCCCCCGCAAAAAAAAGAGCCTAAGCACGGAGCTGCCCTTCGTCAGCGGTGGAACCCGTGGCTCCGACGGACACATCTTCGATGCCTTAAAGGTGTGCCTTAAAGGCACCTGCTTTGAGTCACTCAAGCATCGTCCGGCTCCGACACAAGCCTCGAACACTCTTGCTATGGAGCGCGTCGGCTGCTAAGGCTGGTCACAATGGGCAAGAACATAGTCTAGTAACTTACACACTTCCCTAGACTATGTTACTACCTTCACAGTGGGTAGGAACATCTATATAGTGTCATGCAACAATGTATTTATTAGGTTATAGACTCATTGTTTCTTGGAGTGTGTGATGTTCCGGTAACTTAGCTAGTTACCACAAGCACCTCTCTCTTCATTAAATATGTGACACATAAGCAAAGTTGTATTGGAGTGTGTGATGTTACTCCTAAGGCCCCTTCCAATGCTCCACCCTGTACAGGTGCTAAGCCTTCCACATAAGCAAAAAATCTGATGTGGCAAGTTATTTAAAAAGAGAGATATGAGTATGGTGACCCCAGGAAGAACCAATGCTAACCGCGTGAACCTAGACAAAACATTTAAAGGAAAGGAGCCCACCAATACATGAAGAGCTTTAGTTGCTAAATCATTAAATGAAGCAAGCTTAGCAACCATAAGCTAAGCACCTATGCATTGGAAAGTATAGTTGTTAAGCTATTTAATGTGCTTAGCACCTCATCTAATCACCCATGCATTGGCAGCCGCCTAAGTTCCTCCCCGTTGTGACCAGCCTAATAAACGTGGCGGGATCCCACCTTGAGCGGTCCTGCAGGCTTTCCTGCCAGGTGCCAGCGAACCGCAGGTCGGCACGGCGCAGCGAGCGGCCTACACCTCAGAGCAACCCGCGTGTCACCGCAAACACATGTCCTTCGGATAGCCGACGCGCCGCGGTGGGGGCTCGGCGCCACTTGCCGCTTTTACCACGGCGCCGGGCGCATCGAGCCGAGCGGTATGGTGTCGACACGGTTTGAGACTCTGAGGCCGTCGACGTGGGCGCCCGAGGCCCGTTGCCCGCGCGCTCGCTCGCCACACAGCAGCGCCTGGGTCTGCTGAACCGTACGGGGAGTCGGGGAGAGAATATCCGGCGAGCAATTCCGGACCAGCGGCATCTTGCTTTACGCACCCCTGAAAATTCTCATCACAAGGAAAAGATGCCATGCAGGGACGTGCAAGGTCCGTGGCTGTTCCGGCCTAAGTTTTTTTTAGAAAAATGCCATCACGACCGTTTATATTTTATGTGAGAATAACCATCATGCCTAGGCTAGCCAGTGAGTCATCATTACAAACAAACACACAAGGGGCGTGATTCAACGCTCTATTTTTGGGTGTCTGTTTAAACACGATCTTCCACTTGATTTAGGTAATTGTATATGTAACACGGTAGCGTGGCTTATATTGGATCCTAAAAAAAAAGCGTGGCTTATATTGCGAACTACTAGTCTCGACTTTTGTAGCTTCACACCAACGCCTTTCCGGTCAAACTGGCCCAACTTTGCTTCACAGTATAGCCTTCTTGTTGCCTGCCCACAAGCTACAATGTGTTTTGTGTAATGATGAGGTGAAACGCACACACCCTTGTGAGTTTGAATCGATGTCCATCCAAGTTAACCACACGCCTGCTGCTACATGTTACTATCAGGAAAAGGAAGACTAGTCCTACTCCTACAAAACGAGAAAAAGGAAAGAAGCCGAGGAAAAAAGAAGCCATCGATCGATATTCGATGGTACTCGTACCGTGCCCTAGTTCCCAACTCGGACCCCGCCTCCCCCTCCCTCTTCCCCCCTCCACCGCTCGTTTATATTTGCCCCGTTCCCCACCCCGCACGCCCGAAGCCGCCTCCCCCCTCCCTCCCCCGCCGAGCCCAAGAGAGAATCGGAGACCACGGCCCGGCCAGCTCCTCCCCGACCCCGCGCCCTCCTCGCTACTACATGGCAGCTCCGCGTCTCCACGGCCAATCCGACTCCGAGACCCTCAAGAACAACCCCTGCTTCTGCTTCTGCTTCTCCTGCCCCTGTCCTCAGCCGCGCGCCGCGCATCTCGATTCCGCCGCCGCTGCTGCCCCCGCCCGCGCCCGCTCCTGATTGGGCCCTCGCGTGCGCCGCGTCCTGACTCCTGACCGACTGTCGCTGCGCGGGTTCTTGCGCGTGCCGGTGGTTTCTTGCTGCGTTTCTTCGTAGGACGCCGTCCGTTTCTTGATTCCGGTTTCTTGCTGCCGCGCGGCCTCGCCATGGGGAAGAGTAAGTCTCTATTTCGCCGGCTGGTTGTTGCTCTCTTTCCTGCTTGGGGTTCTGATTCTGATTGATTTTGGGGTGGCGCGTCTTCCTCAGGCAAGAAGAGCAAGGTCCGCGGCGCCGGAGGGGACGACCTTCTGGACAGCAGCGACGCCGACAGCGTGGGCTCGTCGTCCACCGCGCTCTCAGATCTCTCCATCTCGTACGCTACCGAGAACGTCAACTCGCACGAGTTTGTTCTCGACAAGTACATCGACGCCCTCTACGAGAAGAGGTGGGGTTCTGTAGCATTTCTTTATTTATGCAATCACCTGCAGCAGTATGTGCCCAACGTGTGCTATGCAAATACTCCCTCCGTTCCAAATTACTCGTCGAGGAAATGGATGTATCTGAACTAAAATACATCTAGATACATCCATACCTGCGACAAGTAATTCGGAACGGAGGGAGTAGATGTGTCGTTACTGGTGTAGTGTAATAGCATCACAATAGAGTAGAATGATGGTTTGGCAGCTAGTCCTAGTTGGCCGACAAATGTTGATTCTCTGGATAGATTAGGATGATGTTGTTAACATGACATTTGGTACAATGCTACGGAGCTTCATGTTGGACTAGACCCTCTCCTTTACCTGTTGGGTTTTACAAGAACTTAGTAGTTTGGACTGGGCCTCCAGTGTTTGGTTCAGTCTATATCTGATTGAATTTAGGCCATGATGATTGATTGAAAAAACTGCATTATCCTGTAGCTCATGTTTTTATTACTTGCTGGGTCATCGAGTAGTGTAGATTGTTGTTATATTATGAAGTTATGTCAAGTTCTACTCAGGAAGCCTTTCATAGGTAGCTCATTTGTGAAATTTGACTTCTGATAAGTAAAATGTAAATAGCGAGTATGCCTTTCATAGTCGGCAAATTTAACTATATGTTTTGATTAATCGGACATTCCACCCATTGCATCAGCCCCATCATGTAAAATGTTGAAGTAATCATGTTGGTTTTGTTTAGTGTACTCAATATAGTAGTATTATTTATATTTGAGCAGGGGGTCTACAAGAGAGGCAGCGTTGGCTTCGTTGGTTGATGCTTTCGAAAGTTTTATGCTTGGTGGTCTTGTTGAGAACAAGTAAGTTAGTACTCCCTCCGTTCCTAAATATAAGTCTTTTTAGACATTTCAAATGGACAACAACATACGGATGTATGTAGACATATTTTAGAGTATAGATTCACTAATTTTGCTCCGTATGTAGTCACTTGTTGTAATCTCTAGAAAGACTTATATTTAGGAACGGAGGGAGTACATTCTACTGACCAATCTTTATTATTGCATGTGAAGTCGGTAGTTACTTGAACTGTTAGTATAGACATACTAGACATTTGCATATTTCATATGCACAAAACACTTCACATCTCAAGCTCAAAATTTTATCGCTAACCCCTGTCCTTTTACATCATGGCTCACTCTTAACTAGAGATGTATTTTTGTCTGAATCCACTGTTTAATAATGTTACCAAATTTATTTTCTCTTCTGAAGATATGCCACTCTACTGAGTCTATTCAATACTTCGATCAAGAAGGGATCTACCAAGGAGGCTTGCCTGGCATCTCGCGCCATTGGTTTGTCTCCTATCCATTAATGTTCTTTTCCCCAGTTCCACCTCTTTGGAGTTTGCTTACACCGTTTTTGGCTGTTGTGTTCTTGATTTGCAGGGCTACTGTCTATTACACTTGGTGCTGGCAGTAGCTCACATGAAACAATGGTAGAATCACATCCACAGCTTTCTAAGGTCCTTCAAACCTGGTCGGATGCTTCAAAGATGATCTCTGTAAGTGAAAGTTTTTCTGTTCTTCTAAGCTTCCATCCAGATTTCATTTACATTTTCAGTGATGTGATCTATGTTTTTTTGGAATAGTGATGTGATCTATGTTGACATGTTGTAGGCTCTTGACTGCTTGGCCGTCGTCACATTTGTTGGTGCAACTGATCTGGCTGAAACAGAGGTATCTTTGAAAGCCATGTGGGATGTGATTCATCCAAAATCAGGTTCAAATGTATGTATAGGTGCCGTTGATTTCTTATCAGATTTTGCGAACCGGTTCTACAAAGAACTCTGTTTGATATTTTTGTGACTCCCGACTTACCTGCAGGTCGGTACTGTCCGGAAACCAAGGCCACCTGTGTTAGCAGCTGCTCTATCTGCATGGACTTTTCTGCTAACAACTATTGGTTCATGGCGGATAAACACTGATAGCTGGAAGGAGTCAGTAACTCTATCTCTCTCCCCTCTAAATTATATCATCCATTTCATTATTTACTTATTTTATGTTTTTACTATTTGCCAGGCCAATTGCGTTTCTCTCTACTCTTCTAGGAGCAGAGGATCGTGCTGTTCGGATGGCTGCTGGTGAAGCATTAGCTTTGTGCTTTGAGTTAAATCTACTTGATATCTCCCCTTCTGAAGATGCTGATGATGACACTGGAGTACCTGGTAGCTCTAAGGGCAAACTTTTCCTGGATATGCAAGCATTGAAAGCCAAGATAGCCGGTCTTGCCTCGAATCTCTCTGCGGAGGCAGGGGGCAAAGGTGCAGACAAGAAAAATCTTTCTGACCAAAGAGATCTGTTTCAACGGATTTTGGATTTTGTCAAGGTCTGTTTCATTTCCATTCTTATTTGATTTTCAGTTTTGGTCTCTCTTCCAAATTCTTAATAGCAAACTGTTTCCAGTATGGCGAGTGCCCTGAAGAATCGATGAAGATTGCTGGAAAACGTGATGTTTTAAGGGTTGCATCATGGTCTGAATTGATTCAGGTGCCTCCTTTCTTTCAGTGGTTCCTGAATTGTTGCATTTTCACACGTCTTAGCTAATTTTCCCTTGATCATCAGTTGAACTTCTTCAAGCGATTCCTTGGGAGAGGCTTCCTGAAGCATGTGCAGGTAACTTTTTTGGAGTGGTCTGTTTTCCACTGTGCTAATTTACTTGTGCATGTGGCAAATGCTAGATTTGTTTTCTATACAGGACAATGGACTTCTTCAAGATATCTTCAACATCAAGGCTGACAAGGCTGAAACGCTGTCATCGAATGACAAGGTAAAACTGAGACATTGAAGGCCTTAATTTGCAATGATGGTTGCTTTGAAGAGCTTTAATAAAGATAATTGATTTGGTCTATGGAGTTATTTATGAAATGTGAATGAATTATGCCTACCCCAGCAGTCTTAGACTTCTGACCTGTTATATGATTGATTCCATAAAATGCCAACAGCAAAGACACAAAACATCCTTAGCAAGGGATTAGGCTAGATTAAACAGTTAAGGTATGATTGATGGTCGATGTGTCTATATGCTTGTGGATTCCTAGTTAGAGTATGAATGAGACAGAGGAACTATTATCCTTGAATATCTTGTGTCAAACTTGCTCTGCTGAGGACAAGAAAGAGATTGCTCATCGTTATGATTCAAGCTGTACCGTTAGAGGCTTTGCTCATAGTTATGATTCAAGCTGTACCACTAGAGCCTGCTTAGCGCATCTGCGTCCCTGTGGTCGCTGATGCTGGAAGTGGGAGAAATTACCTAGCACCAACGCTAAGGGGTGTTATGTCTGGCGCTCAGATAGAAGAAAGGCTTACAGTTAAGCTTCACTTGCTTAGGAATGCACATATGCTTTTATGGTTTCAATCATCTCATGATCCTCATTCCCCAGAATGAGTAAAAGCAATCTCTGGTCTTCTGTGTTCTCTTCTTATATATATATATATATATATATAGTGTTACTATTCATCACCCAGGGTGCAGAATATGTTATTCTTCACCCAAGGTAATCTTACAATCATTTCATAATTAAATTACGTTTAGAATTCAAATAGTTACATTCCTATTGATTCACTACGTAAAATTTGACATAAAAAAATAAAAATAAATGTCATAAGACAAGAAAATTTGCAGTTTATGTGTATTTTAGACTATGTTTTTATGTTTGTAATTTTACATAACATAAAATATTTTTTACGGCAATTATATATTTTTTTACGGTTCCATTTTGCGTCGGAAATAAGACAAAACTTATGAAACATAAAATTACGATGCATTGATGGTAAAATAGAGGGGGGTGAAGAATAACTATTCCTCACCCAGGGTGACGAATAGTCAATCCCTATATATATATATATATATATATATATATATATATATATAGGGCCTAATGCGTTTTTCGAGTATGTGCTTTCAAACTAAAGACTCCTTTTCAGAACCGTCTAATGCTTTTTGCTTGGTTGTAAATGGACACAGTTTCTTTATTTTTGTATCTCTTGTCAACTGATAGATTCCCGAACTTGAGAAATTGCAAAAACACTTGCAGAAAATCTTTAGATCTGGAGAAGAGAAAGGAAGAGCTCTGAAGCTGAACAAGGATCGTCGTTTAGCACAGGTGAATAACTTGTTTCCTTTACTTCATACTCCATTCTACAAATCAGTGGGGCCATTCCTTGATCATTTACCCCTCCAGTCTACAAATCCTAAGTTGACAGATAAATGATGCTTTTCACATCGCTAAGTGAAACTTATAAACGTTGGCTGTCAAATCTTAAATATGCATGTTTGGGACTAGATAATCATGTGTATGTTTGGAACTCGAAAATCATATGTATAGCTCTGGGCATTTTCTTGACAAATTGTTTGCTGTCATTATCCTTGTTATTATGGGTGCATTGCTACCCGTCCCCACATCATTTCTACCAGTGCATTGACTAATCTTGGATATTTCTTGTTCATTTCAGGAGAGGAAGAACGCTGGCATGTTTGACGAGTAACAAGAAAGGAAACAAAACCTCATCGGACCGTCATTCTACTCCTTTTGAGCTGGAATTTATTTATATCTGTGTGAACAACTACAGGCAGAATGTCCTAGAGTTTGCTCTCCTTGACTGTTGTCTAATTATGATGGCTTGCTGTGTGAACTTGGCCGAAATGATTACTGTTGTTATTATAATGCCCCATGTGCGTTTACTTGTGAACTAAGTTCTCTTAGTTTAGTTCAACGAGTGTCCTGTTGTGTTAAAAAAGACACCCAAAGCGTGTTAAAAAACTAAACCATGGCGCCCACTTTGCCATTTGCGGCCTGAGCGTCCGGTGTATTCGATCTGGAAAGCCATCGCGGAACATCCATCTTTTTTGAGAGAGCGCTAGGAACATCTCAGGATGATACGAGCAGACGAGCTTAACCAGGGCCACATGACCAGACGTGCTTAAAACGGCATATATTCCTTGGGTTTCGAAGTTTACCATCCAAAGGAGGGCATCGATCTATACAGAACGAGCAAAGGTACAGCGTGGCTTCTCTATTTATCTGCGTGCTGGTAGGAGTACGTCAAAACAAGGGCACCGGTAGTTTCTAAGGAAAGGCGAATAGAAATAAAACAGATGCCAGATCAGGCACTAAATTATGTATTCGCCGCTGATGAAGTATACACAATCAGTTGTACGGGGAGCTCAACTATCTTTCCAGCCTCATGCCAGCATTGTGAAAATGACTGGGAAACCCATTCACGATTCATCTGCTGTAACGCGCCACCAGTTCCTTGCCTACTTGTTGTTGTCTGTCTCCCCTGTTGGTTCATAATTCATCTCCTTATCCATTGTCTCATTTAGGCACTGTGAATGGAACGTGCCACGGCACCTGAACTTAACCAAAGAGAAGAAAGCTACTGTGCCTGAACAAACTGGATTGGTCCAAATAGGCCATGGGATACCAAAGAAAATCACATCGGCAGCACTGTGACCCCAATATCTGTGGCAGAATTAGCACACCCATCTGTCACTTGTTTACGAGGCACAGATCAACCATAGACTGTATAGTTAACAGATCTCTCACGATAAGGGGAATTCTTCGGCCAGCAAATCTGAATTGGTCCGTGCCCCTGGATTAGAATGGTATCACTTGTTTATTTACAACCAACATAGCTGGTAATATAAAGCTGAGATACGGACTGGAGGGAGGCATACGAAACCGGCGGTTCGTGGTTACTGGTCGGGTAGGACCGTAAACAAAAGATCAGTCCAATATTCCTCTGAAAATCGAGGTGCAATTTTTGGATCTGATGAATGGTAATTCACTAACTGTTTCAACTGCTAGTAACTGACTGAAAACCAGCCAAGTTTGGATGTGGATTCAAAAAGAGAGCCGGGGGTTGAATCTTAGACGAACCGAAGAGTTCAGGGTTGTAAAGTGGACTTCTCTCATTCAAAAGTTGTCCACTGGGACCCCGTGAGATAACTGGCTATTGTCAGTAACCGGTACCAAACATGATCCTATACCGTTTATGTAATTAGCTTTTGAATCCTTGACTTAAGGGGCATCTGTTGGAAGGTCCACTGCCATGACAGCAAGCAAAACGTACATTCACCAGTAATTACCACATGAACATTCTCCGTCCTTGAAATGATGAAACCGCTTAACATCCCTAACGACAATCTCCCGTCCAACTGCCAGTGACATGAACATCATCGCAGTATGACAATCGCCGCATATTCTCAAGTTTTTAAGAACTGTAACTGTAGCTCCAAGAGGCAAGTTTAGAAGTCCAAAACTAACTGCCAGTTTCTCACTGTGCGCAAATAATACGTACTCCTTTTGATGGGGTGCCATATCTTGCAGGACAAACTTTGTATCAGGAACATATCCCAGCTTTCTCATCTTAGCACCAACCATTTCAAGGAACTTGTAGACTTCATGCGCTTCCGGATGTTTTGTGTCACCAACAACAAACACGTGAACCTTGTTTCCAACTTCTATCCAGCTGCATCCGGGCTCCTTCTTCACCCCACGATCACGCATTAGCTTCCTTACTCGTGCAGCATCAACCCAGCGTCCAGCAGCTGAATATGTGTTGGACAGTAGTATGTATGTGCCATCATGCTGCGGTATCATCTCAAAGAGCTGATCTGCCGCATAAGCACCAAGTTCCGTATCTCCATTAATCCGACAGCCAGAGAGAATTGCCTCCCAAATGGCAGGGGTAGGCTCAAAAGGCACCGTCTTGATCAAATCCATTGCTTCTCCGATTCTTCCAGCCCGGCCAAGTAAATCTATCAGCCGGGCATAGTGATCTTCTCCAGGGCTAATGCCAAAGTCCCTTTTCATGGACTCAAAATATTGAAATCCTTCGTCTACTAAGCCAGCATGATTGCAGGCTGTTAAAATTGTGAGGAATGAAATCCGATCAGGATATATGCCTTTAGCAACCATCTGGTCAAAGAGGTCAAGTGCCTCTCTACCGTGTCCATGCTGCCCAAGGGCTGCAATCATGGCATTCCATGAGACAGAGTCAACATTGGGCATCACAAGGAACACAAGACGAGCATCTTTCACAGCACCACATTTACCATACATGGTTAGTAGTGCATTTCCCGCAGAATTGCTTGCCTCGAAACCACACTGCACAATATGTGCGTGGAGCTGCTTTCCATGCTTCAACGCTCCAAGTTCACCACATGCAGCTACTGCACCAGCATAGGTGTAATCACATGGCTTGACATCCTCAGACCTCATCTGGTTAAACAGCTTCAGAGCATCTTCTGAGAGACCTCCGTGAACATACCCCGATACCATCACCATCCATGATAACTCACTTTTATATGGCATCTCCTTAAATACCCTAGCTGCATTGTCCAAGCAACCGCTTTCGATATACCCTGACAAAATGGTGTTCCAAGAAACGACATCCTTCAAAGTCATACTGTCAAATATCCTTGCAGCAACAGAAATCTTCCCAGACTTGGAGTATAAGGTCACCAGCGCATTGTTAACAGGTAAAGCTGCCTCAGGAACAAAATTTGGCTGCAACCGAATGAACTGCCCATGGACAGACTTCCCATGAAGAAAGAAACCAGCATTTGCACATGCACTCAGGACGCTAGTAAATGTGAATTCGTCAGGTGGTATCCTTTTCGACACCATCCTCCTGAACAGCTCAAACGCCTCTGCACACATTCCCGATTGCACATACCCAGAAATCATCGCATTCCACACGACATCAAACTCTGCATCAACCTCTTCAAAGGCTGATCTAGCAGCATGGACATCGCCTTTCCTGACATAGCCCACGACTATAGTAGTCCACGAGAGCTCATCCTTAACCGGCATTTCGTCAAGCACCTTCCGTGCGTCCCGGGACACCTCAGGTGCATCACATTTCATGTACAGCGCAATGAGCGCGTTGGACACCGATAAGACAGCCCCGGCGCCCAGTTTGAGGACGGCTCCGTGCAGCTGCGTGCAGTGCGACGCCGCGAGGTTGTGCATGTGGCCGACGGCGCTGAGGAGCGCGGTGAAGGAGTAGTCATCGGGGCGAAGGGAGTCAGAGCAAAGCAGGGAGCGGAACACGGAGACCGCGGGCGCGGCGAGGGAGGCGCGGGCGAACGCGGATATCATGGCGTTGTGGAGCACGGTGTCCCGGCGGGGGAGCGGGACGGAGTCGAAGAAGGAGGCGGCATCGGGGAGGCGGCCGGCGACGGCGTAGGCGGAGACGAGGGACGTGGCGGCGATGGGGCCGGGGTCCGAGCGGAAGAGGATCGCCGGGGCGGCGAGGTCGGGCGAGAGGGTGTAGAGGTGGAGGAGGCGGAGCGTGAGGTGGGGGTGGGACGGGTCGTGGAGGAGCGCGGCGGTGAGGAGGCGCGCGTGGAGGCGGCGCAGGGCGCGGAGGAAGGAGCGGGGGGAGGCCGGGACAGGGGAGTGGCGCGCGGCAAGCTGGCGGAGGAGGACGGAGCATTGGTAGGGGAGGGAGGCGACGGCGTGCAGCGGCGGCGGCGGCGGCATCGCTCGTCGGCGTTGTTAGGCGGTTTTGGGGCGCGCGCAGCAGCCCATGGTTCGAATGGCGATGTGCCACGGCCCACGGGGTCTTGTTTTTTTTTTTTTTGGAGAATCTTGTTTGGGGTTTAGGCGTTCTGAACTCTGAAGAATGTTCGTTGTGGTGGTTCTGCCTCAAAATAAAATAAAATTTGTTCATGTGGTTTCCTAGAAATAGAATGTCCATTGTGGTATAAGAGAGGCACCCATTTTTGCAAACAGAAACTTGGGAATGCCCAAAATTTGTGTAGACCAAATTTGAGCAAATAAATGAGCGCTGAAAAATACGACGACGAAACAACTGAGTGGAAGCAAAATTACTCTGGCTTGACAAAAATTTGGCAGCAAACTAAGTTGGCGTTAAGTTTTCACTACATCATTGTAGTTTGGTTTTCCATGTCCCATTTTGTAGGGATATGTTAAGTTCCACTATGAAGACAATTCGAAGATGCCATGTTATGGTTTAAATGAATGTACTTTGGGTAAAATCAATTAGGGTTGCCAGCAAGAAGTTTTAGAAAGGAAACTATTCTTTTCTAAACAGAGGCAAAAAGTTTGCCTCGATTAATCGATTAATTAAAAAGAAGAAAATTGTCCAGCTAATTTACGAAAAACGGGACGAAAACCAATACAAACGGACAAAACATGTCTTCTAGTTTCACGTGTTTAGTCTCTGCAATGCGTCACGTCCAATGAAACACTTTTCTCCCACCCACGAGTGACTTCGTGCCTAGGACTTTTCTCCTCCCGCTGGTGATGCTTCCTATTTGCCTCGTCTCTTGGGGCCTTAGAGCCATGTAAGCGCGGTGGATCCTAGTCCTTGCCAATGGGAGTGCTCATGCATCGTTTTTAGGTGTTTTCAGAGTCTGCTTATGGTTTGTGTCATGCTCAAAAAGACAAGGTGAAGGTGGCTCCCTAAATATGGAATAAGGTTCTCGTCACCTAACCCCTGTCCCAGCGTTGTGTCTCGCGTCGTCGCAACATTTGATTGGTGTTTGTCTTCGGTGGACTCGCGTGGATCCAGTCTTCGTTCGTCTGCGCTCGTGTGTCTATGGATTGGATCCTTCTGATCTATGCTTCTTTTCATCGACGACGATTGTTGTTCTGGTGCGCTGGTTCTTTGAGGCCTTAGCACGATGACTTCCCGAGTATTTACTACAGCAGGGTTTGCTCCACTCCTGTAAGCAAGGGGCGATGATGGATGAGCACTTTTGGCTTGCTCTTGTGCTTGTAGTCGTCGTTAAGTGATCTATGGAGATGGATGTATTTTTTGTTATTTCCGTGTTCTTTATGCTGCCATGATATTTGATGAATAGATTGAAGTTTTTCCTGCAAAAAGTCTATGCTATATGTCATGTGTTTACTATTGTGAATGGTATTGCGTGTTTATTAGATATTCATACAAAACAAGCAGGGGGCTTCTTTTGTGGCATATTACTTTTGTTATTTCATTTATTTTTATTTTTACTCAATGAACATGTCATTTATCCTTTTTTGTCCAACACAAGTTGGATTTAGATTTCAGATTTGAGGAGATGTTTAATTAGTTAAGGGAATAAAATCCTTGATATTCCGAGGATTGTAGTCCTTAGGAATTTTTGCTCTGAAAGTTGTTTGATTTGTAGGATTGCAACCATAAAATATATTCCTATGGATCCATTTGTACTATAATTAGTAGAAAAAATTCAATGGAATCCAACCTCTTTGAAAAAAATTCCAACATTATGAGCAACAAACACCCTTCAAATCCTATAGAATTAAAGATGACATGCCACTGCAATCCTATGTTTTACATGTTCTTATGCTTTGAGAATCATGTGAATCGTAGAGAGAAGATGTCGTGCTAGAACCAACAATTGTTTGAAATCTAGAAGTTTCACTTGACAAATCCATCTCTTCTTTTGTGTGGCAACAACACAGTCTCCTTCTCCTATCAGAGGTCTTGTGGTACTAGGCCTCTTTGGTTCATGGAAAAGTAGAGAAAAATATAAGAATATGAAATTTTACTTGGGGCCACTACTCACCAATTTTCTTAAAAGAAATAGAACAAAGAAAAAATAGGGAGATTTTCTTTATCTTTGCTTCAAAGGACATCTGAATTGCAATCTGCTAGGACACCTTTTTTAGATTTCTATGCATGATGAATATACCAAGATCTTTAGTGCCATAAATGGATCTTCAAGAAGAAGACTGGCGTTGACGGTAATGTTACTGTCTACAAAGCTCGACTTGTTGCGAAAGGTTTTCGACAAGTTCAAGGAGTTGACTACGATGAGACCTTCTCACCCGTAGCGATGCTTAAGTCCGTCCAAATCATGTTAGCAATTGCCGCATTTTATGATTATGAAATTTGGCAAATTGATGTCAAAAAAACATTCCTTAATGGATATCTTAAAGAAGAGTTGTATATGATGCAACCAGAAGGTTTTGTCGAACCAAAAGGTGCTAACAAAGTGTGTAAGCTCCAGCGATCCATTTATGGACTGGTGCAAGCATCTCGGAGTTGGAATATATGCTTTGATAGTGTGATCAAAGCATATGGTTTTATACAGACTTTTGGAGAAGCCTGTATTTATAAGAAAGTGAGTGGGAGCTCTGTAGCATTTCTGATATTATATGTAGATGACATATTGTTAATCGGACATGATACTGAATTTCTGAATAGCATAAAAGGATACTTGAATAAGAATTTTCCAATGAAAGACCGGGGTGAAGCTGCTTATATATTGTGCATCAGGATCTATAGAGATAGATCAAGACGCTTAATTGGACATTCACAAAGCAGAAACCTTGATAAAGTTTTGAAGAAGTTCAAAATGGATAAAGCAAAGAAAGGGTTCTTGCCTGTGTTACAAGGTGTGAAGTTGAGTCAGACTCAATGCCCGACCACTATAGAAGATAGAGAGAAAATGAAAGTCATTCCCGATGCTTCGGCCATAGGTTATATCATGTATGCAATGCTGTGTACCAGACCTGAGGTGTGCCTTGCTATTAGTTTAGCAGGGAGGTACCAAAGTAATCCAGGAGTGGATCACTGGACAAAGGTCAAGAACATCCTAAAATACCCGAAAAGGACTAAGGATATGTTTCTTCTTTATGGAGGTGACAAAGAGCTCGTCGTAAACGGTTACGACGATGCAAGCTTTTACACTGATCCGGATGACTCTAAGTCACAAACCGGATACGTATTTTTATTGAATGGTGGAGCTGTCAGTTGGTGCAGTTCCAAGCAGAGCGTCGTGGCGGTATCTATGTGCGAAGCGAAATACATAGCTGCTTCGGAAGTAGCAAATGAAGGAGTCTAGATGAAGGAGTTCATATCCGATCTAGGTGTCATACCTAGTGCATCGGGTCCAATGAAAATCTGTTGTGACAATACTGGTGCAATTGCCTTGGCAAATGAATCCAGATTTCACAAGAGAACCAAGCACATCAAGAGATGCTTCAATTCTATCCGTGATCAAGTCAAGGAGGGAGACATAGAGATTTGCAAGATACATACGGATCTCAATGTTGCAGACCCGTTGACTAAGCCTCTCTCACGAGAAAAACATGATCAGCACCAAGACTCCATGAGTGTTAGAATCATTACTATGTAATCTAGATTATTAACTCTAGTGCAAGTGGGAGACTGAAGGAAATATGCCCTCAAAGCAATATTTATATTTCCTTATATCATGATAAATGTTTATTATTCATGCTAGAATTGTATTAACAGGAAACTTAGTACATGTGTGAATACATAGACAAATAGAGTGTCACTAGTATGCCTCTACCTGACTAGCTCGTTAATCAAAGATGGTTAAGTTTCCTAACCATAGACATGAGTTGTCATTTGATGAACGGGATCACATCATTAGAGAATGATGTTATTGACTTGACCCATCCGTTAGCTTAGAACTATGATCGTTTAGTTTATTGTTATTGCTTTCTTCATGACATATACATGTTCCTATGACTATGAGATTGTGCAACTCCCGAATACCAGAGGAACACTTAGTGTGCTATCAAATGTCACAACGTAACTGGGTGACTATAAAGATGCTCTACATGTGTCTCCAATGGTGTTTGTTGAGTTGGCATAGATCGAGATTAGGATTTGTCACTCCGTGTATTGGAGAGGTATCTCTAGGCCCTCTCGGTAATGCGCATCACTACAAGCCTTGCAAGCAATGTGATTAATGAGTTGATTACGGGATGTTGCATTACGAAACAAGTAAAGAGACTTGCTGGTAACGATATTGAACTAGGTATTGAGATACCGACGATCGAATCTCGGGAAAGTAACATACCGATGACAAAGGGAACAATGTATGTTGTTATGCGGTTTGACCGATAAAGATCTTCGTAGAATATGTAGGAACCAATATCAGCATCTAGGTTCAGCTATTGGTTATTGACCGGAAGTGAGTCTCGGCCATGTGTACATAGTTCTCGAACCCGTAGGGTCCGCACGCTTAACGTTCGATGACGATCGGTATTATGAGTTTATGTGTTTTGATGTACCGAAGGTAGTTCGGAGTCCCGGATGTGATCACGGACATGATGAGGAGTCTCGAAATGGTCGAGACATAAAGATTGATATATTGGACAATGTTATTTGGACACCGATGAGTTCCGGGGTCACCGGATATATATCGGAGTGTCGGTGGGTTTATCGAAAACCCCGGGGGAACTAATGGGCCAACATGGGCCTTGTGTGAGAGAGAGAGGAGAGGGCCCTAGGGCAGGCCGCCCCCCTCGAGGAGTCCGAATTGGACTAGGAGGGGGCGGCGCCCCCTCCCTTTCCTTCTCCCTCTCTCCCTCTCCTTCCTCCCCCCTCTCTTCCCTTGTTGAAAACCTACTAGGAATAGGATTCCTATTCCTAGTAGGAATCCTACTTGGGGGCGCGCCCCATGAGGGCCGGCCGGCCTCCCCCTTGCTCCTTTATATACGGGGGTAGGGGGCACCCTAGGACACACAAGTTGACAGTTGTCTTAGCCGTGTGCGGTGCCCCCCTCCACAGAATTCCATCTCGGTCATATCGTTGTATTGCTTAGGCGAAGCCCCGTGCCGGTAACTTCATCATCACCGTTATCACGCCATCGTGCTGACGAAACTCTCCCTAGGCCTCAACTGGATCAATAGTACGAGGGACGTCACCGAGCTGAACGTGTGCAGATCGCAGAGGTACCGTGCGTTCGGTACTTGATCGGTTGGATCGCGAAGACGTTCGACTACATCAACCGCATTACTTAACGCTTCCGCTTTAGGTCTACAAGGGTACGTGGACACACTCTCCCCTCTCGTTGCTATGCATCTTCTAGATAGATCTTGCGTGATCGTAGGAATTTTTTTGAAATACTGCGTTCCCCAACAGTCTGGGGCTGCTTAATGAATGATATTCAATCTCTTCGACCAGCATCTTCGATTGGCTCGTCTCCGTGGAGTCGGTGGTATCCGTTGTCTTCAAGCTTAATTTTGTTGGGGGTTTCTTTGCGACACAGAAGTGCGAGGGATAGTGGTTGTTGCGCGTTATGTGTGTTTGTCCGGTTGACCATGGGGTCGTGGAGTTTCTTTCTTAGCGAGTAGTCCGCATGTGGTCTATTTGTATCGGTTTCCCCCGGTTTTCCATTAATTAACTGGGCAATTATCTTCTTCTTAATTAATCGATGAGGCAAATCTTTTGCCTCCAGTTCGAAAAAAATATGCATGCCTAACTGGCATCCCTAATTTTTTGTGAAGAGTGCATCCCTAATTTCCTTGTCAGTTATATGGATTCCTCTTGTCCTTGTGCACTGAGGAAAGGAGGAGCAGTATCTTTGTCATTTGCATTCACAAAAGCCCACACGAGGGCGGAAATATGGATTCTCGACAACATGCCTATTGGGAAACACAATATTTCAAATTTTTTCCTATGATCACGCAAGATCTATCTAGGAGATGCATAGTAATGAGACAGGGAGAGTGTGTCCACGTACCCTCGTAGTCCAAAAGTGGAAGCGTTATGTTAACGCGGTTGATGTAGTCGTACTCTTCGTGATCCAACCGATCAAGTACCGAAGCACGGCACTTCCAAGTTCTGCACACGTTCAACGCGATGACGTCCCTCGAGCTCGCGATCCAGCAGAGGTTCGGGGATGTAGATGAGTTCCGTCAGCACGACAGCATGATGACGGTGTTGATGATGTGATCCGCGCAGGGCTTCGCCTAAGCAGTACGACAATATGATCTGAGGTGTAATCTGTGGAGGGGGGCACCGCACATGGCTAATACAATTGATCTTGTGTGTTCTAGGGTGCCCCCTGCCTCCGTATATAAAGGAGGAGAGGGGGAGGCCTGCCGGGCCCTGTAGGGCGTGCCAGGAGAGAGGAGTCTTACTAGGACTCCAAGTCCTAGTAGGATTCCACTTGGTGGAAGGGGGGAGAAGGAAGGGAGAGGGAGAGGGAGAGGGAAAGGGGGCACCGCCCCCTTCCCCTGGTCCAATTCGGATTGCCAAGAGGGGGGCGTCCAGCCTCTTGCGGCCCTCCTCCTTCTCCACTAAGGCCCAAGAAGGCCCATTAGTTCCCCCCGGGGGTTCCGATAACCCTCCGGCACCCCGATAGTTACCCGGTACCTCTCGGAACTCATCCGGTGTCCGAATAACATCGTCCAATATATCATTCTTTATGTCTCGACCATTTCGAGACTCCTCGTCATGTCCGTGATCTCATCCGGGACTCCGAAAAACATTAGGTCATCAAAACACATAACTCATATAATACAAATCATCATCGAACGTTAAGCATGCAGACCCTATGGGTTCGAGAACTATGTAGGCATGACTGAGACACGTATCCGGTCAATAACCAATAGCGGAACCTGGATGCTCATATTGGCTCCTACATATTCTACGAAGATCTTTATCGGTCAAACCGCATAACAACATACGTTATTCCCTTTGTCATCGGTATGTTACTTGCCCGAGATTCGATCGTCGGTATCCTCATACATAGTTCGATCTTATTACCGGGAAGTCTCTTTACTCATTCCATAATGCATCATCCCGTAACTAACTCATTAGTCACATTTCTTGCAAGGCTTAAAGTGATGTGCATTACCGAGAGGGCCCAAAGATACCTCTCCGATACACGGAGTGACAAATCCTAATCTCGATCTATGCCAACTCAACAAACACCATCGGAGACACTTGTAGAGCATCTTTATAATCATCCATTTATGTTGTGATGTTTGATAGCACACAAAGTGTTCCTCCGGTATTCGGGAGTTGCACAATCTCATAGTCAGAGGAATATGTATAAGTCATGAAGAAAGCAATAGCAATAAAACTAAACGATCATTATGCTAAGCTAACGGATGGGTCTTGTCCATCACATCATTCTCTAATGATGTGATCCCGTTCATCAAATGACAACACATGTCTATGGTCAGGAAACTTAACCATCTTTGATTAACGAGTTAGTTTGGTAGAGGCATACTAGGGACACTCTGTTTGTCTATGTATTCACACATGTACTAAGTTTTCGGTTAATACAATTCTAGCATGAATAATAAACATTTATCACGATATAAGGAAATATAAATAACAACTTTATTATTGCCTCTAGGGCATATTTCCTTCAGTCCCCCACTTGCACTAGAGTCAATAATCTAGATTAAATAGTAATGATCTTAACACCCATGGAGTCTTGGTGCTGATCATGTTTTGCTTGTGAGAGAGGCTTAGTCAACGGGTCTACAACATTCAGATCCGTATGTATCTTGCAAATCTCTATGTCTCCCTCCTTGACTTTACCGCGAATGGAATTGAAGCATCTCTTGATGTGTTTGGTTCTCTTGTGAAATCTAGATTCCTTCGCCAAGGCCATTACTCCAGTATTGTCACAAAAGATTTTCATTGGACCCGATGCACTAGGTAGATCGAATATGAACTCCTTCATCCAGACTCCTTCATTTGCTTCTTCCAAAGCAGCTATGTACTCCGCTTCACACATAGATCCCGCCACGACGCTCTGCTTGGAACTGCACCAACTGACAGCTCCACCATTCAATATAAATACGTATCTGGTTTGTGACTTTGAGTCATCCGGATTAGTGTTAAAGCTTGAATCGATGTAACCATTTACGATGAGGTCTTTGTCACCTTCATAAATGAGAAACATATCCTTAGTCCTTTTTCAGGCATTTCAGGATGTTCTTGACCACTTTCCAGTGATCCACTCCTGGATTACGTTGGTACCTCCCTCCTAAACTTATAGCAAGGCACACATCAGGTCTAGTACACAACATTGCATACATGATAGAACCTATGGCTGAGGCATAGGGAATGACCTTCATTTTCTCTCTATCTTCTGCAGTGGTCGGGCATTGAGTCTGACTCAACTTCACACCTTGTAATACAGGCAAGAACCCTTTCCTTGACTGATCCATTTTGAACTTCTTCAAAACTTTATCAAGGTATGTTCTTTGTGAAAGTCCAATTAAGCGTCTTGATCTATCTCTATAGATCTTGATGCCCAATATATAAGCAGCTTCTCCGAGGTCTTTCATTGAAAAATTCTTATTCAAGTATCCTTTTATGCTATCCAGAAATTCTGTATTATTTCCAATCAATAATATGTCATCCACCTATAATATTAGAAATGCTACATAGCTCCCACTCACTTTCTTGTAAATACAGGCTTCTCCAAAAGTTTGTATAAAACCATATGCTTTGATCACACTATCAAAGCATATATTCCAACTCCGAGAGGCTTGCACCAGTCCATAAATGGATCACTAGAGCTTGCACACTTTGTTAGCACCTTTTGGATCGACAAAACCTTCTGGTTGCATCATATACAACTCTTCTTTAGGATATCCATTAAGGAATGCAGTTTTGACATCCATTTGCCAAATTTCATAATCATAAAATGCGGGAATTGTTGGTGAACACAGTATTTAAAAAAAATCCTATGATCACGCAAGATCTATCTAGGAGATGCATAGCAACAAGAGGGGAGAGTGTGTCCACGTACCCTCGTAGACCGAAAGTGGAAGCGTTTAGTAAGCGGTTGATGTAGTCGAACGTCTTTGCGATCCAACCGATCCAAGCACCGAACATACGACACCTCCGTGTTCAGCACACGTTCAGCTCGATGATGTCCCTCGGTCACTTGATCCAGTCGAGGATGAGGGAGAGTTTCGTCAGGACGACGGCATGGCGACGATGATGTTGAAGTTACCGGCGCAGGGCTTCGCCTAAGCACTACGACGATATGACCGAGGTGTGTAACTGTGTAGGGGGGGGGGGCAACGCACACGGCTAAGAGAAGACTTGATGTGCCTTTGGGGTGCCCCTTCCCATGTATATAAACGAGGGAGAGGAGGCCGACCCTAGAGGGGGGGAGCCAAGGGGGGAGTCCTACTCGGACTCCCGGTCCAAGTAGGATTCGCCCCCCCTTTCCTTTCCGAAGAAGGGGGAAGGGGGAAAGAGAAGGAGGAGAAGAAGGAAAGGGGGCTGCCCCCCAACCGTAGTCCAATTCGAATTGGGCTGGGGGTGTTGGGGAACGTTGCAGAAAACAAAAAATTTCCTACGGTTTCACCAAGATCCATCTATGAGTTCATCTAGCAACGAGTGATCGGATGCATCTACATACCTTTGTAGATCGCGAGCGGAAGCGTTCACTAGAACGTGGATGACGGAGTCGTACTCGCCGTGATTCAAATCACCGATGACCAAGCACCGAACGGACGGCACCTCCGCGTTCAACACACGTACGGAGCGGATGACGTCTCCTCCCTCTTGATACAGCAAGGGGGAAGGAGAGGTTGATGAAGATCCAGCAGCACGACGGCGTGGTGGTGGATGCAGGGCGTCACAGTAGCAGGGCTTCGCCGTGTACTACGAGGGAGAGGGGTGCAGCAGGGGAGAGGGAGGCGCCAGGGATGCAGGGTGCGGCTGCCCCTCCCTCCCCCTTCTTATATAGGCCCCCTAGGGTGGGGGGCGCCGGCCCTAGGAGATGGGATCTCCTAGGGGGGCGGCGGTCAGGGCTGGAGTGGCCCCCAAGGTAAGGTGGGGCGCCCCCCACCCCTAGGGTTCCAACCCTAGGCGCATGGGGTGGGCCTAGGGGGGCGCACCAGCCCACTATGGGCTGGTTCCCCTCCCCAATTTGGCCCATGGGGCCCTTCGGGATGGGTGGCCCCACCCGGTGGACCCCCGAGACCCTTCCGGTGGTCCCGGTACAATACCGGTGACCCCGAAACTTGTCCCGATGGCCGAAACAGCACTTCCTATATATAATTCTTTACCTCTGGACTATTTTGAAACTCCTCGTGACGTCCAGGATCTCATCCGGGACTCCAAACAACATTTGGGTTACTGCATATACATATCTTCACAACCCTAGCGTCACCGAACCTTAAGTGTGTAGACCCTACGGGTTCGGGAGACATGTAGACATGACCGAGATCGCTCTCCGGTCAATAACCAACAGCGGGATCTGGATACCCATGTTGGCTCCCACATGCTCCTCGATGATCTCATCGGATGAACCACGATGTCGAGGGTTCAAACAACCCCGTATACAATTCCCTTCGTCAGTCGGTATGTTACTTGCCCGAGATTCGATCGTCGGTATCCCAATACCTCGTTCAATCTCGTTACCGGCAAGTCACTTTACTCATACTGTAATGCATGATCCCGTGACCAGACACTTGGTCACTTTGAGCTCATAATGATGATGCATTACCGAGTGGGCCCAGTGATACCTCTCCGTCATACGGAGTGATGAATCCCAGTCTTGATCCATGTCAACCCAACAGACACTTTCAGAGATACCCGTAGTATACCTTTATAGTCACCCAGTTACGTTGTGACGTTTGGTAGACCCAAAGCACTCCTACGGTATCCGGGAGTTACACGATCTCATGGTCTAAGGAAAGGATACTTGACATTGGAAAAACTCTAGCAAACGAACTACATGATCTTTGTGCTATGTTTAGGATTGGGTCTTGTCCATCACATCATTCTCCTAATGATGTGATCTCGTTATCAATGACATCCAATGTCCATAGTCAGGAAACCATGACTATCTGTTGATCAACGAGCTAGTCAACTAGAGGCTTACTAGGGACATGTTGGTGTCTATTATTCACACATGTATTACGATTTCCGGATAACACAATTATAGCATGAATAAAGACAATTATCATGAACAAGGAAATATAATAATAATGCTTTTATTATTGCCTCTAGGGCATATTTCCAACAGTCTCCCACTTGCACTAGAGTCAATAATCTAGTTACATTGTGATGAATCGAACACCCATGGAGTTCTGGTGTTGATCATGTTTTGCTCTAGGGAGAGGTTTAGTCAACGGATCTGCTACATTCAGGTCCGTATGTACTTTACAAATATCTATGTCTCCATCTTGAACATTTTCACGAACAGATAATAATAATGCTTTTATTATTGCCTCTAGGGCATATCTAACAACATGATTTCCAAGACAGGGTTGCCGTACCACTCTGGTGCGGAACGTGTCCTTGTGGACCTATGAATTTTAGTAGGAGCTTGATCAGAAGTATCTTGATCATCATCATTAACTTCCTCTCTAGTCGGTGCAGGCACCTTAGGAACATTTTCTTGAGTTGCGCCCTTTTCCGGTTCAAGAGGTAATACTTCATCAAGTTCTACTTTCCTCCCACTTACTTCTTTCGAGAGAAACTCCTTCTCTAGAAAGGATCCATTCTTGGCAACAAAGATCTTGCCTTCGGATCTGAGGTAGAAGGTATACCCAATAGTTTCTTTAGGGTATCCTATGAAGACGCATTTTTCTGACTTGGGTTCGAGCTTTTCAGGTTGAAGTTTCTTGACATAAGCATCGCATCCCCAAACTTTCAGAAATGACAGCTTAGGTTTCTTCCCAAACCATAATTCATACGGTGTCGTCTCAACGGATTTCGATGGAGCCCTATTTAAAGTGAATGCGGCAGTCTCTAAAGCATAGCCCCAAAAATATAGCGGTAAATCGGTAAGAGACATCATAGACCGCACCATATCTAATAGAGTGCGATTACGACGTTCGGACACACCATTACGCTGAGGTGTTCCAGGCGGCGTGAGTTGTGAAACTATTCCACATTTTCTTAAGTGTGTGCCAAATTCGTGACTCAAGTATTCTCCTCCACGATCTGATCGTAGGAACTTGATTTTCCTGTCACGTTGATTTTCAACCTCACTCTGAAATTCCTTGAACTTTTCAAAGGTCTCAGACTTGTGTTTCATCAAATAGATATACCCATATCTACTCAAGTCATCAGTGAGGGTGCGAACATAACGATAGCCACCGCGAGCCTCAACACTCATTGGACCGCACACATCAGTATGTATGATTTCCAATAAGTTGGTTGCTCGCTCCATTGTTCCTGAGAACGGAGTCTTGGTCATTTTACCCATGAGGCATGGTTCACACGTGTCAAATGATTCGTAATCAAGAGACTCTAAAAGTCCATCTGCATTGAGCTTCTTCATGCGTTTGACACCTATGTGACCAAGGCGGCAGTGCCACAAGTATGTGGGACTATCATTATCAACCTTACATCTTTTGGTACTCACACTATGAATATGTGTAGCATTATGCTCGAGATTCATTAAGAATAAACCATTCACCATTGGAGCATGACCATAAAACATATCTCTCATATAAATAGAACAACCATTATTCTCGGATTTAAATGAGTAGCCATCTCGTATCAAACGAGATCCTGATACAATGTTCATGCTCAAACTTGGCACTAAATAACAATTATTAAGATTCAAAACTAATCCCGTAGGTAAATGAAGAGGCAGCGTGCCGACGGCGATCACATCGACCTTGGAACCATTCCCGATGCGCATCGTCACCTCGTCCTTCGCCAGTCTCCGCTTATTCCGCAGCTCCTACTTTGAGTTACAAATGTGAGCAACTGCACCAGTATCAAATACCCAAGAGCTACTACGAGTACTGGTAAGGTACACATCAATTACATGTATATCACATATACCTTTTGTGATGCCGGCCTTCTTGTCCGCTAAGTATTTGGGGCAGTTCCGCTTCCAGTGACCACTTCCCTTGCAATAAAAACACTCAGTCTTGGGCTTGGGTCCATTCTTTGGCTTCTTCCCGCCAGCTTGCTTGCCAGGCGCGGCAACTCCCTTGCCGTCCTTCTTGAAGTTCTTCTTACCCTTGCCTTTCTTGAACTTAGTGGTTTTATTCACCATCAACACTTGATGTTCCTTTTTGACTTCTACCTTTGCTGATTTCAGCATAGCAAATACTTCAGGAATGGTCTTTTCCATCCCCTGCATATTGAAGTTCATCACAAAGCTCTTGTAGCTCGGTGGAAGCGACTGAAGGATTCTGTCAATGACCGCGTCATCCGGGAGATTAACTCCTAGCTGAGTCAAGCGGTTATGCAACCCAGACATAGTGAGTATGTGCTCACTAACAGAACTGTTTTCCTCCATCTTACAACTGAAGAACTTGTCGGAGACTTGATATCTCTTGACCCGGGCATGAGCTTGAAAAACCATTTTCAGCTCTCGAACATCTCATATGATCCGTGTCTCTCAAAACGTTTTTGGAGCCCCGGCTCTAAGCTGTAAAGCATGCCGCACTGAACGAGGGAGTAGTCATCGGTACAAGCTTGCCAAGCGTTCATAACATCTTGTTCTGCAGGGAGAACAGGTGCGTCACCCAGCGGTGCTTGTAGGACATAATCTTTCTTGGCAGCTATGAGGATGATCCTCAGGTTCCGGACCCAGTCCGTGTAATTGCTGCCATCGTCTTTCAGCTTGGTTTTCTCTAGGAACGCGTTGAAGTTGAGGACTACGTTGGCCATTTGATCTACAAGACATATGTAAATATTTTAGACTAAGTTCATGATAATTAAGTTCATCTAATCAAATTACTCAATGAACTCCCACTTAGATAAACATCCCTCCAGTCATCTAAGTATAACATGATCCGAGTTAACTAGGCCGTGTCCGATCATCACGTGAGACGGACTAGTCAACATCGGTGAACATCTTCATGTTGATCGTATCTTCTATATGACTCATGCTCGACCTTTCGGTATTCTGTGTTCCGAGGCCATGTCTGTACATGCTAGGCTCGTCAAGTCAACCTAAGTGTTTGCATGTGTAAATCTGTCTTACACCCGTTGTATGTGAACGTTAGAATCTATCACACCCGATCATCACGTGGTGCTTCGAAACAACGAACTGTCGCAACGGTGCACAGTTAGGGGGAACACTTGCTTGAAATTATTATGAGGGATCATCTTATTTACTACCGTCGTTCTAAGTAAACAAGATGCAAAAACATGATAAACATCACATGCAATCAAATAATAAAAGTGACATGATATGGCCAATATCACATAGCTCCTTTGATCTCCATCTTGGGGCTCCATGATCATCTTGTCACCGGCTTGACACCATGATCTCCATCATCGTGTCTCCATGAAGTTGCTCGCCAACTATTACTTCTACTACTATGGCTAACGCGTTTAGCAATAAAGTAAAGTAATTTACATGGCGTTTCTCAATGACACGCAGGTCATATAAAAATAAAGACAACTCCTATGGCTCCTGCCGGTTGTCATACTCATCGACATGCAAGTCGTGATTCCTATTACAATAGCATGAACATCTCATACATCACATATAGATCATTCATCATTCATCACAACTTTGGCCATATCATATCACAAAGCACTTGCTGCAAAAACAAGTTAGACGTCCTCTAATTGTTGTTGCAAGTTTTACGTGGCTGAAATAGGGTTCTAGCAAGAATGTTTTCTTGCCTACGTGAAAGCCACAATGTGATTTGTCAACTTCTATTTACCCTTCATAAGGACCCTTTTCATCAAATCCGCTCCAACTAAAGTGGGAGAGACAGACACCCGCCAACCACCTTATGCAACTAGTGCATGTTAGTCGGTGGAACCGGTCTCACGTAAGCGTACGTGTAAGGTTGGTCCGGGCCGCTTCATCCCACAATACCGCTGAAGCAAGATAAGACTAGTAGCGGCAAGAAATTTGACAACATCTACGCCCACAACAAATTGTGTTCTACTCGCGCAAGAAGAACTACGCATAGACCTAGATCATGATGCCACTGTTGGGGAACATTCCAGAAAACAAAAATTTTCCTACGGTTTCACCAAGATCCATCTATGAGTTCATCTAACAACGAGTGATCGGATGCATCTACATACCTTTGTAGATCGCGAGCGGAAGCGTTCACTAGAACGTGGATGACGGAGTCGTACTCGCCGTGATTCAAATCACCGATGACCAAGCGCCGAACGGACGACACCTCCGCGTTCAACACACGTATGGAGCGGATGACGTCTCCTTCTTCTTGATCCAGCAAGGGGGAAGGAGAGGTTGATGAAGATCCAGCAGCACGACGGCATGGTGGTGGATGCAGGGCGTCACAGTAGCAGGGCTTCGCCGTGTACTACGAGGGAGAGGAGTGCAACAGGGGAGAGGGAGGCGCCAGGGATGCAGGGTGCGGCTGCCCCTCCCTCCCCCTTCTTATATAGGCCCCCTAGGGGGGGGCGCCGGCCCTAGGAGATGGGATCTCCTAGGGGGGGCGGCGGTCAGGGCTGGAGTGGCCCCCAAGGCAAGGTGGGGCGCCCCCCCACCCCTAGGGTTCCAACCCTAGGTGCATGGGGTGGGCCTAGGGGGGCGCACCAGCCCACTATGGGCTGGTTCCCCTCCCCACTTTGGCCCATGGGGCCCTCCGGGATGGGTGGCCCCACCCGGTGGACCCCCGGGACCCTTCTGGTGGTCCCGGTACAATACCGGTGACCCCGAAACTTGTCCCGATGGCCGAAACAGCACTTCCTATATATAATTCTTTACCTCCAGACTATTACGAAACTCCTCGTGACGTCCGGGATCTCATCCGGGACTCCGAACAACATTCGGGTTACTGCATATACATATCTTCACAACCCTAGTGTCACCGAACCTTAAGTGTGTAGACCCTACGGGTTCGGGAGACATGTAGACATGACCGAGATCGCTCTCCGGTCAATAACCAACAGCGGGATCTGGATACCCATGTTGGCTCCCACATGCTCCTCGATGATCTCATCGGATGAACCACGATGTCGAGGATTCAAACAACCCCGTATACAATTCCCTTCGTCAGTCGGTATGTTACTTGCCCGAGATTCGATCATCGGTATCCCAATACCTCGTTCAATCTCGTTACCGGCAAGTCACTTTACTCGTACTGTAATGCATGATCCCGTGACCAGACACTTGGTCACTTTGAGCTCATAATGATGATGCATTATCGAGTGGGCCCAGTGATACCTCTCCGTCATACGGAGTGACGAATCCCAGGCTTGATCCATGTCAACCCAACAGACACTTTCGGAGATACCCGTAGTATACCTTTATAGTCACCCAGTTACGTTGTGACGTTTGGTAGACCCAAAGCACTCCTACGGTATCCGGGAGTTACACGATCTCATGGTCTAAGGAAAGGATACTTGACATTGGAAAAACTCTAGCAAACGAACTACACGATCTTGTGCTATGTTTAGGATTGGGTCTTGTCCATCACATCATTCTCCTAATGATGTGATCTCGTTATCAATGACATCCAATGTCCATAGTCAGGAAACCATGACTATCTGTTGATCAACGAGCTAGTCAACTAGAGGCTTACTAGGGACATGTTGGTGTCTATTATTCACACATGTATTACGATTTCTGGATAACACAATTATAGCATGAATAAAGACAATTATCATGAACAAGGAAATATAATAATAATGCTTTTATTATTGCCTCTAGGGCATATTTCCAATAGGGGGGGGGGGGGCGTGTGCCTCCACCTGGCTGCCGCCTCCTCTCTTCCACTAGGGCCCCTGAAGGCCCATCAACCCCCCCCCCCGGGGGGGGGGGGGGGGGTCGGTAACCCCCCGGTACTCCCGAAAATGTCCGAACCTTTCCGAAACCATTCCAGTGTCCAAACATAGCCTTCCAATACATCAATCTTTATGTTGCGACCATTTCGAGACTCCTCATCATGTTTGTGATGTCATCCGGGACTTCGAACAAACTTCGGTTCATCGAAACACATAACTCACAATACAAATCGTCATCAAACGTTAAGCGTGCGGACCCTACGGGTTCGAGAACTATGTAGACCTGACTGAGACACATCTCCGGTCAATAACCAATAGCGGAACCTGGATGTTCATATTGGCTCCTACATATTCTATGAAGATCTTTATCGGTCAAACTGCATAACAACATACGTTGTTCCCTTTGTCATCGGTATGTTACTTGCCCGAGATTCGATCGTCGGTATCATCATACCTAGTTCAATCTCGTTACCAGCAAGTCTCTTTACTCGTTTCGTAACACATCATCCTGTTGCTAACTCATTAGACACATTGCTTGCAAGGCTCATAGTGATGTGCATTATCGAGAGGGCCCAGAGATACCTCTCTGAGACACGGAGTGAAAAATCCTAATCTCGATCTATGCCAACTCAACAAACACCATCGGAGACACCTGTAGAGCATCTTTATAATCACCCAGTTACATTGTGACGTTTGATAGCGCACAAGGTGTTCCTCCAGTATTCGGGAGTTGCATAATCTCATAGTTAGAGAAACATGTATAAGTCATGAAGAAAGCAATAGAAATAAAACTAAACGATCATTATGCTAAGCTAATAGATGGGTCTTATCCATCACATCATTCTCTAATGATGTGATCTCGTTCATCAAATGACAACACATGTCTATGGTGAGGAAACTTAACCTCTTTGATTAACGTGCTAGTCTAGTAGAGGCATACTAGGGACACTCTGTTTGTCTATGTATTCACACATGTACTAACTTTCCAGTTAATAAAATTCTAGCATGAATAATAAACATTTATCATGATATAAGGAAATATATATAACAACTTTATTATTGCCTCTAGGGTTTATTTCCTTCATTCTCCCACTTGCACTAGAGTCAATAATCTAGTTCACATTGTCATGTGATTTAACACCAATAGTTCACATCTTTATGTGATTAGTTCACATCTCCATGTGGCTAATACCCAAAGTGTCGTGGGTTTGTCACGGCGGGTGTCCTTGTGAAAGGACTTAGTCGTGGAGCCATCGCTACGGGTTAGCTTAAAGGGGTTAAACCGGACAAGGGGACACGGGGAATTTTATACTAGTTCGGCCCCTTCAAGGAAGGTAAAAGCCTACGTCTAGTTGTGATTGGTATTGCTAGGGTTTCGAAGGCCAGGGAGCGAATCTGCTTTGTCTGGCTCTCGAGTTGTTGTCTCCCTCCAAACTGCTGCCGGGTCATCCCTTTATATACACAGGTTGACACCCACCGGGCTACAAAGTCCCGAAGCCGGATCATAAACATGTCCGGCTCGGTCTCTATCCTTCCTATCTTACAATACAAGTTACATGACTAGGCCGGTTTACATTTATAGGCTTTAACCTGCCTTTGGGCCTTGGGCCTTCGTGAAGCACCATCATCCTTGCATCTTCATGGGCTTCTAATCTTCAAGGAGTTAACCCGGCTACACAAAGCCGGTTTACCTCCAGTAGTAATGTCCCCAACATTAGGCCCCAGATTGATTTGAACTTGTTCATGTCAATCTTTCAACACTTAGAAAAATTCCTCCCTCATATCTTCACCTTGATCTTGTAAACCGCCGTGATGTCATACTTCACGATGATGATAAATCGCCCTGACGTCATCTATCCGTTGATTCTAAAGATTACCTTCTTTTAATGTGTATTCAGCCACCGAGGCGACACCTTTATTAATTTATCCATTTTGGGCTCCTCGATTCTCGCACTTGCCGTTTTATCGCTTCGCCTTATAAATAGGGGCAGAGGACCCCTTTCTTTTCTTTCCGCTATCCTTTCATCCCTTCTTCTTCCTCGCGACGTCTCCGCACCTGAGCGCCGCCGTCATCGCCAAGCCTCGCCTCTGCTTCACTGTCGGCCGCTGCATCGACCTGTTCGCACTAGAGTTCCACAGCACACCTCCGCTGCTTCCGCGGCCGCAGTAAGTCCTTCCCCCTTCCTTTCTAGATCCATTAGGGTTTCCCTGCTCTTCGCGGTTCTTGAAGTTCATCGGAGCTTTTGGTGCTGTTCTTCCTTGGCCTGTAGATGAATGCTTCGCACTTATCATATCCCTTGCCGTGGCTAATCTTTTGTTACCACCACAAATCCTTATGCGCAAAAGCTGATGTAGTCCTTCATAAACTGTTTCGGGTCTTACCCTTTTTAGGTCAAAATATTTTTGCTTTTCTATCTTACTTTAGATCCGAAATTTTCATATGTCTATGTGAAATCTGTTTCTTCTCACCCCAACATAGGCGGTTTAACCTTGTATACGCAATCTATACCATTAGCCCTCTGATAAACTGGAGGAGCCTTTTACCTTCATAGTTATACTCCGGTTTAACAGTATCTGAGTGCTCCTGTCTTGGTATTACCTTTTATCCCTTATTGTATTGGTCTCCGGTTTATGCCATTTCGCATATCAATACGTTTCTTACTCCATTGTATCTTGCATACCATCATGAGTGATTTATAAACCGGCCTTCCATTTTCAGCATGTTTGTTTCGCAATGGCCAAACAATTCACTGCTTGCAACTGGGCTCGTTCCCGGGTCACTGAGACTCAGTTGAATGAGATGGTCAGCATCGGCTCCTTGCCTAAGAAAACTGAAATTAAATGGCGAGTTCCAGGAACAGAAAATCCTCCAACCCCAAGGCAGGGTGAGGTGGTGTTCTTTGTTGACCACATAAGTCGTGGCTTCAAACCGCCAGGGTCAAAGTTTTACCGGGATGTGCTTGCCAATTTCCAACTCCATCCCCAAGACATTGGGCCCAATTCAGTATCCAACCTATGTAACTTCCAGGTCTTCTATGAAGCGTACTTGCAAGAAGAACCAACTGCAGAACTGTTCCGGGACTTCTTTCACTTAAACCGGCGCACAGAGTTTGTAAATGGCCCGAACACTGAACTTGTTGGTGTCTCGATTCAAAAGAGGAAAGAAGTTGAGTTTCCTCATGTCAAACATCACAGCCACCCAAAGGAATGGAACCAAACTTGGTTTTATTGCAGAGACACTTCGCCTGAAGATGAAAATCCCCTTCCAGGCTTTCGTGATCACCGGCTTTCCAACACCCATCCGATGCCGCAACGCTTAAGCTCCGCCGAAAGGGCGAAATATGCCCCTCAACTCGCCAAACTCCGGGCCTTCATGGCCAATGGTTTAACAGGTGTGGATTTCGTGCGATGTTGGATATCTTGGAGCATCTTGCCTCTAAGACGGCTTCCCGATTTAATGTGTGAGTATACCGGTGAGGTTGACGACCCTCAACGCCATTGCAACCTTCAACTATCTGATGAATAAGTCCCTGAAGGTGTAAACAAGATTCTGAATGAATCGAAACTGGTCTGTAGTCAAACCGGTTTGAGTCCCTTCTATGCCAAGAACAAACCGCCTGCTGTAAGCATTATACTTCCTTTCCATCTCTAATATTTTTATCTTGTGCAACCTGTAATCCTTCTTCTGTGTATGTATGTATGTATAGGGTGATGACCCCTTCTGGAAATGGAAAACCATAGAAAAAGCGGTAAAACCAACTGGGGACAAAGCGGTCAAACCATCTCGCCCCAAAACCAAAGCCGTCAAACGGACGTCAAAACGGAAAATGGCTGACCGGATCAACATGGAGCTTGATGATGACACTGATGAATGATTATCCGGAAGTTGAGGTAGAACTTGACTCACTTGGCTCTCTTTTTATGCATCTCATTAACAATGATATTCCTCAGGAGGACGTAGAAGGCAGTCAAGCTGATGATGTAGAGGTAATTACCCTTTCCTCCGGTTCAGACTCTATGCCAACACAAAAAACCCGCCAAGCAGTCCGGAAAGTAAGCTTTTCTCATCCTCTTGCTTACTAGGATCCAACATTTATTTTGAAGACTCAGCAGCATGAAGCTCGCCGGACAACCCGGCAAAGTGGCCAATAGGTCACTTCAGCCGGTTTACCTGATACCCCGATTCGGAAGTGCCAGTCTGAGGTCTCTCGAACTTCTGACCATTCTTACCCCAAGGCAGGTTATTTCAGACAACCTCTTAATCCACCCGATTCAAATTATCAGGTGACACCTCCCTCATCATCTGGCGAGTCGACAGCAACTCAACTCCCTCCTCTGAAAACTGTGGCCGGATAAGCTATAAAACCTTTTCCTTCAATACATCATAGAACTTGAATAAGATATTAATCCTTTTATATTTTTTTTGCAGGGCCAAAGCCAGACCCAGCAAAAAAGCTCGGGTCACCAATCCGCCCGAAGACCCGGCCACTTTTGAAGAAGAACCCAGAGGTGAACCGGGACAAACTTGTGAACCGGAGGGCCTCCATCCTGAAGCCGCCTCTGGGAACCGCCCCTTCAAGGCCAAAATACCAATGAACCAGCTGACGCTGAACCTGTCGCACCTGACGTTGAACCGGCAGAGCCAAACCGGGCTAGTCCGGTGAGAAATGCTGATACTCCATTGTCACCAGCCAAACATACTGAAGGTCAAGGAGACGATGTTATCATTACTGGAATGGGCCATAGCTCTCTTGGCCATCCCGTCATCTTGGCTCAACATAGTGCCAAAGAAGAGCAAGCTGATAGGGAAAAAGGCAAATGGAGCAGCGATTTATCAAGCTATGCTCATCTTAACGCTCAAGAGCTTCACTCTGGCTTCTTGAACCGTCTGCACTCAAACCGGGACTATGAGGCCGGTTTGGTGAACTTGATGAAAGAGCGATATGAGGTAAATTCCTCTCCCTTTTATTGATTTATAGTCGAAACACTATCCAAGTAGCCCCCAAGGGCCGTTTTATGATGTCAATCATAAACCGGGTCTTTGTAATAATTCAAATTCCTCATCATTGATCCTCACAATGGCAGGTCTCTAAGAAGAGACAAGACTCATCTGTTGACAATTAAATAACTTTCTGCAGCATAGCCCCCAAAGGCCGGTTTAACTTGGCAAGTTAATCTGGATTTTAATACATACACCCGTTTTAGAACAGACGCACATTAGCCCCCAAGTGTCAAGGATAATGCTTGCATTGTTCTGGAGACTTTGTATAAAATATAGCACTTTAGAGCAAATAGGCATTAGCCCCCAAGTATGAAGTGCATAACTTGTTATACGCTTTGTACTTAGAACATATATAACATGTTGCTTAATATGCCTTCAATGTTGCAGGCTGAACTGAGAAGCAAAGATGCCCGAAACTCTGACTTGCAAGAGAATGTAAAGTCACAACAAGCAGAGGCTGCAAAAGCCAAAGAGGAGCTGACCCAAGCCCTGGCCGTAATGGAAAAACTGAAGGAAACTTTCACCAAAGATCGTGCTAACTGGGAATCCGAAAAGTCCGGGTTAACCAAAAGAGCTGAAGACGCCGAGGCATCCCTGAAACCAGTTGTAGATGAACTAGCTGGTTTGAAGCGCCAAATCAATGCTATGACTTCTGCTATCTTTGGTAAGTGTCTGCTTATGTGTTTTGCACAAGTCAATGAACCTTATCACTGATTAGAATGTTGATAAAAATCTTTGGCAGGCACTCGGATCGCTCATCTTGGTACAGACATGCGGATGAAGCTCAAAGCGGCATATACATTGGTTGAACAGCTGTACTCTGGGTCTCAGCGGGCTATTTGCACGACAGCTTACAACAAACTGGCCCCAACTTTGATTAAAGAAACACTTGAGAAGTTGGCCATGTTACCAGCCCGTATTTCCGAATTAAAGAGGGAAGCTGCCAGGTCCAGAGCTTTAACCGCACTTATTCAAGCCAAAGCCTGGATTCCAGACCTTGAAGCGGATGATATCATTAAAGGATACCCAGGTGTGAAGGAAGAAGGTTCAAATTTTGATAACGATGACCTTCGGCGACTGACCAAACAGATGCGGCCAGTAGCCAGCAAACTGGCCGATGATACAGACTTGTCCCATTTTCAACCGGTTTATGATGCTAAAGGGAAAAGACAGCCGGCCGACATCCATGAAGTTGAAGAACTTGTGCCTCCGATTCGTAAGCACACTTATGCTCCTGATATTAACCCCTCCAATCTTATCCATGAGGAAGCAGTATTTCAAGCTTTAACTAGAATCGATTGGTCGACGGTTGATTTCCAGCGTCTGGGGAGGGATGAAGAAGTGCCCACACCAACTGACCCTCAACCATCAAACTGTCCACACGAAACGTCCTAAACCGGTCGCCGGTTTACTGGCCACTGTGTGCCAATCTTGTGAAAAACAATTATGCCATTGGAGCCGCTTTGAAAGCTTCCTGTAATAGGATAGCCAAAACTCCGTTATTTGCCATGCCATCGAGCATGTTCTATAATGCCTCATGACAACTTGTGCCACCTTTTGGGATATATTTATGCATAACCCATGATGAATTGTGTTCCTGGGTACAACAACTTAAAAGTATCTAGCGGTTTACTGCTAGACGGGTCATAATGTCCAGGAAGTGTACAATACATAGATGAAATACTCAAATTGTTTGTACAAAAAGCAATATGCATAACATACCTCATTGGTTGATCAACGGTGTATACGACAAAGGTGTTAATACCAATCCGGAACGTTGATAATCCCATCTTTGTAATGCCGGTCCATATATTAAACCGGACCGGGATAGCTACCGGGTTTTCTTTATCACAGTGGTGATTTAGTCAAACCAGACCGGGTCAATAAACACCAGTTTATAACTGATCATGTGCCGATAACTTGTAGTTGAAAAGCAAGCCGGGTCAAGGACGCCGGATTATCAAAAGAAACTTATGAACTTCAACAAATAAATCTCAAAAAGAAAGATATACAAGGCTTTTTACAAGCTGACAGGCTCCAAATCGAGGCTTTTCATGGGCTGCCAGGCCTCTGAGTTAAACCATTTAACAAAGCCTTTTAAGATGGGCCTCCAATTAACCAATCATCATTTTAACTTTGACAAGTTCAGGGTCTATAAAAGATTGACATGTCAAATGTTCAATGGGTTATACCAGGATTACCTGGACAGGAGTGGCTTACTTGATGAAAGCAGGTTAAACCGGGGTTTTAGGTGAATACACCAGGCTTCCAAGCCGTGGCTTGATAGCCAATTACAAGGGTCCTTTCAAACTCTTTGTTGCTTTGCAAAAAGAGCCCCCAAGTAACTTTGTGATTTGTGCTCAGTGTGTGCCCATGTTTGAGTCTGTGCTTTTGTGCAACACTCTCTTTGGCTCCACATATTTTTCTTTTATGGCCTAAATGCCTATCAAGAGGTGTAGCTATGGTGTGATAACAACCAAGCCCCCTAGTGATATCCCTTCGTGGTTTCAAAACCCATCAAGAGGTGTAGCTGTAGTTCAAATATGACTAAGCCCCCTAGTGATATCCCTGCGTGGTTTCAAAACCGATCAAGAGGTGTAGCTGTAGTTCAAATATGACTAAGCCTCCTAGTGATTTTATTTATATCTATGCAACTGCTAAGACCGGTTTAACAAAAACTCCGCTTTGTCAGTTAACTCGTATAAGCACACACAAGATGTAAAAAGAACAGATACCCCGCTTATAATGGAGGCTCTGGTTTATTATATGATATATATACACTGTCATAAAAATTTACAGAGGAAGAGCCTATGGCTTTAAGTATAGTAAGGCCGAAGAAGAGCTATGTTCCATGGCCGCTTGGTCTCCTCCTCCGATTGATGTGAGTCTTTGTGCTCTCGAACATCAATGAGGTAGTAAGACCCGTTGTGCAGATTTTTGCTGACCACAAAGGTTCCTTCCCAAGGTGGGGATAATTTGTGCATATCAGTATGATCCTGGATGAGCCGGAGCACCAAATCGCCTTCTTGAAAGGTTCTGGTTTTAACCCGGCGGCTGTGATAGCGTCGGAGATCTTGTTGATAAATCGCCGATCGTGCTGCTGCAAGATCACGCTCTTCATCCAACAGGTCCAGAGAATCTTGACGTGCCTTCTCATTATCAGCTTCAACATAGGCTATCACACGGGGCGAGTCGTGACGGATATCACTAGGAAGAACTGCCTCCGCTCCATAAACCATGAAGAAAGGTGTGTAACCCGTAGACCTATTGGGTGTGGTGTTGATGCTCCATAACACAGAAGGTAGCTCCTCAACCCAACAACCCGGTGTCCGCTTTAAAGGAACCATAAGCCTGGGTTTGATACCTCGTAGAATTTCTTGATTTGCTCTCTCTGCTTGACCATTAGACTGGGGGTGAGCCACCGATGCTAGATCGAGCCGGATGTGCTCACGTTGACAAAATTCTTCCATCTCCCCTTTTGACAGGTTAGTACCATTATCAGTTATAATGATGTGTGGAAAACCAAACCAAAATATCACCTTTTTGATGAATTGAACCGCCGTGGCTGCATCACACTCGCTGACTGGCTCTGCTTCCACCCATTTGGTGAATTTATCAACTGCTACTAACAGGTGGGTCTTTTTGTCCTTGGATCGCTTGAAGGGTCCAACCATATCAAGCCCCCAAGTCGCAAACGGCCACGTTATTGGAATCATCCTCAACTCTTGAGCCAGAATGTGTGCACGGCAGGCGAATTTTTGACACCCGTCACATCTCTTGACTAAATCCTCCGCATTAGCATGTGCCGTCAACCAGTAAAAGCCGTGGCGAAAAGCTTTAGCAACCAAAGATTTTGAACCGGCGTGGTGACCGCAATCCCCTTCATGGATTTCTCGTAAAATCTCGCAACCCTCTTGAGGAGAAACACAACGCTGAATTGCTCCTGAAACGCTATAGCGATGTAACTCCCCGTTGAGTATGGTCATGGACTTGGAACGCTGGATTATCTGTCGAGCCAATGTTTCATCGTCTGGTAACTCGCCCCGGTTCATGTAAGCCAGATATGGGATTGTCCAATCCGATATGGCATGCAAAGCTGCCACCAATTGAGCCTCCGGATCAGGAATGGCCAAATCTTCTTCGATTGGCACTTTGACTGACGGATTATGCAATACATCAAGAAAGACATTTGGCGGGACCGGTTTACGCTGGGAACCAAGACGACTTAAAATGTCCGCCGCTTCATTCTTCCGCCGGTCTATATGGTCCACCTGATAACCCTTAAAGTGACCAACCACTATATCCACCTCTCGCCGATATGCAGCCATGAGTGGGTCCTTAGAATCCCAAGTGCCAGACACCTATTGAGCCACTAGATCTGAATCACCGAAGCACTTAACCCGGCTTAAATTCATCTCCTTAGCCATCCAAGGACCATGGAGCAAAGCCTCATATTTAGCTGCATTGTTAGTACAAGGGAACATTAAACGAAGGACATAACAAAACTTATCACCTCGTGGGGAAGTTAGTATGACTCCAGCCCCCGAGCCCTCCAACTGTCTAGACCCATCAAAATGAATAGTCCAATATGTATTATCTGGTTTCTCTTCAGGTGCCTGTAACTCTGTCCAATCATTGATGAAGTCCACGAGTGCCTGGGATTTGATCGCTGTGCGGGGTATATATTTGAGCCCATGAGGTCCAAGCTCAATAGCCCACTTGGCAATCCGGCCAGTTGCTTCTCTGTTTTGAATGATATCTCCCAGAGGAGCTGAACTGACCACTGTGATGGGATGGCCCTGAAAATAATGTTTAAGCTTCCGGCTTGCCATAAACACTCCATACACCAGCTTCTGCTAATGCGGATACCTCTGCTTTGACTCAATGAGCACCTCACTGATATAGTAAACCGGCCGTTGAACCGGATATTCCTTGCCAAGCTCCTTGCGCTCTACCACAATAGCTACGCTAACAGCCCGGGCATTAGCAGCCACATATAGTAATAACGACTCTTTATCGATCGGTGCTGCAAGCACGGGCGGTTCAGCTAGCTGCCTCTTCAGATCCTCAAACGCTTTATCAGTTGCCTCGCTCCAGACAAAGTTATCTGTTTTCTTGAGCATCTGATATAAAGGGATGGCCTTCTCTCCAAGGCGGCTGATAAACCGGCTCAAGGCTGTAATCTAGCCGGCCAGATGTTGAACATCATTGATACACGCTGGTTTAGCCAAGGATGTAATTGCTGAAATCTTTTCTGGATTAGCCTCAATGCCTCTGTTTGACACCAGAAAACCCAAGAGCTTGCCTGCCGGGACACCAAAGACACTTCTCCGGATTGAGCATCATCTTGTAAACCCGGAGGTTGTCAAAGGTTTCTCGTAGATCGTCTATCAATGTTTCCTCCTTTCTGGATTTTATCACGATATCATCCACATACGCATGAACATTGTGCCCAATTTGTTTATGAAGGCAATTCTGAACACAACGCTGATAAGTTGCCTGCGCACTCTTGAGTCCAAAGGGCATGGAGACATAGCAGAAGGCTCCAAAGGGAGTTATGAAAGTTGCCTTCTCCTGGTCCTTAACCGCCATTTTGATCTGATGATAACCAGAGTAAGCATCCAAAAAACACAAATGGTCACAACCTGCCATAGCATCAATTATCTAATCAATGCGAGGGAGAGTAAAGGGGTCTGCAGGGCAAGCTTTGTTTAAATCTGTGTAATCCACACACATACGCCAAGTGCCGTTTTTCTTGAGAACCAGCACCGGATTAGCCAACCACTCTATATGAAAAACCTCTACAATAAACCCTGCGGCCAACAAACGGGCTACCTCTTCACCGATAGCCTTACGCCTTTCTTCACTGAAGCGGCGGAGAAACTGCCGGACCCGTTTAAACTTAGGATCAATGTTGAGTGTGGGCTCAGCGAATTCCCTCGGTACACCTGGCATGTCAGAAGGTTTCCATGCAAAGATGTCCCGATTCTCACAGATGAACTCGATGAGTGCGCTTTCCTATTTGGGATCCAGGTTAGCGCTGATGCTGAACTATTTGGATGAATCGCCAGGAACAAAGTCAACCATCTTAGTATCTATGGCCGATTTAAAGTTCAATGCCGGATCGTGTTCCGTAGTTGGCTTTTTCAAAGAGGTCATATCTGCCGGATCAACTTGCTCCTTATAGAATTTCAATTCTTCCGTAGCACAAACTGACTCAGCATAAGCCGCATCATCTTCCTCACACTCCAAAGTGATCTTTCTGCTTCCATGTACTGTGATAGTGCCCTTATGACCTAGCATTTTAAGCTGTAGGTAAACATAACATGTCCTCGCCATGAATTTAGCATAAGCTGGCCGTCCAAACAAGGCGTGGTACGAACTTTTGATCTTTGCCACCTCAAACGTCAATGTTTCTGACCTTGAATCATAATCATCTCCAAAATCCACCTCTAGGGCTATCTTGCCAACAGGATATGCAGACTTGCCCGGCACCACTCTATGAAAGAAGGTATTTGACGGTTTAAGATTCTTATTCGTCAACCCCATACAGCGGAATGTATCATAATATAGAATGTTGATACTACTTCCCCCATCCATGAGCACTTTAGTAAACTTGTATCCCCCAACTTGAGGGGCTACCACCAGGGCTAAGTGACCCGGATTGTCAACCCGAGGCGGGTGATCCTCTCTACTCCACAAAATTGGTTGCTCAAACGAACGTAAATACCGAGGCACTGCCGGTTCAACAGAGTTTACCGCTCTTTTGTGAAGCTTCCGAGCACACTTACACAAATTAGTAGTGAAAACATGATATTGCCCGCTATTTAGCTGCTTGGGATTGCTCTGGTAACCCGACTGCTGTTGTTGCTGTTGATTCCCCTGATGGTTGTAGCTTCCCTGGTTGCCTTGGTGCCCTTGATTGATGTGTCCGGTTTGGTTGCCTTGAAACCCTAAACCGGATCCACCACCTCCGTAACCCGGTCCGTGGAAACCACCTCCTGAACCACCGGGCGGGCCGTTATCATTCTGGAACATATTGGAATTCTTGAAATCCCGCATGATATAATAGTCCTTCCAAAGATGCGATGCTGGCTTCTCCTTTGATCAATGCTTTGGACAGGGCTGATTTAATAGGCGCTCCAAATTGGGGCCTGAACCTCCACCCCTCTGGGGCTGCTTGCCCTTACGGAGCTGGCCATTCTCCTGAGCATTGGTGTTAGCAACAAAGTCCAAGCTGCTGTCGGCCTTGCGCTTACCGTTGCTCCCATGGCCTGCCAGATTATGCTGCTGACCCTTGGCGTTGCCGTTCTTCTTCCCTTTCCCCAGTTTTTCCTCCTCTAAATCTGGCTCCTTGGTATTATCTGAATCGGCATACTTAACCAAAGCGGCCATGAGCGTTGACATATCATTGTAGTGACGCTTGAGCCTTCCTAATTTCTGTTTGAGCGGTAGGAAACGGCAATTGCCCTCTAATGTTAGCACTGCGGTGTCTGCATTGATACGATCTGATGAGTGCAAAATCGCTGAGACACGTTTGACCCAATGGGTCGTGGACTCCCCTTCCTCTTGGACACAAGCGGCCAGATCCACGATTGACATTGGCTGCTTACAAGTATCTTTGAAGTTCTGGATAAACCGGTGCTTCAATTCAGCCCATGATCCGACAGAGTTAGTTGGTAAGCTCTTCAACCAAGTACGAGCTATTCCTTCCAACATCATGGTGAAATATTTAGCACATACTGCCTCATCCACATCTAACATCTCCATTGCCATCTCATAGCTTTCCACCCACGCCTCTGGTTCTAAATCGGCGGTGTAATTTGGTACCTTACGAGGTCCCTTGAAGTCCTTGGGTAGTCTCACATTACGCAAAGCGGGGGTGAGACACGGCACCCCTAAGGAATTGAATAGCATGCCTGGCTCTACTGAAGCGGTAGGGTGAACCGGAGTATGTTGTCATGCTCCGTGTCGAGCTGCTAACTCGGCCTCCTGACGTGCGCGGCCATGGTCCACAACATCCTGCGCATTAGCACCTCCCCCTGACGAGTTGTTTCCTCGTGGTGAATTTCGGCAACGCGCGCTGCTGGACACAGCCGCTTCGTCCTCAACGTGTCTGCTATAGCTCCGGCTTGGACGGGGAGTGGAATGAATCCTCTCACGACTGTGTGAATATGCCTGCTGTTGATTTAGCGTTGTTTGGAGAAGATCCCTGGCCTGACGTGCTTCAACCACAACTGGTGACTCGTTGTCGATTGGGAGGGCTGCTAGGCGTGAAGCGGCGGCCACAATATTGTCCAACGGGTTGGAATAATGCCCGGGAGGTGTTGGTACATACTGTGGCACAACATCGTTCTGGCAAGGCGGGTCCATCGTGCGCGGTTGAACCGGCGCTCCTGCTCCTGGTGCTTCCGCCTGGTTTAGTATGGGTTGGTTACCAGCTCCTGCTCCTGGTGTGTTGAAGAGATTTTGCGGCTCATAAAATGACGGGAGACGCGATCGGTACCTTCTTCTCATGACTTCCTCGGAAGCATTCTGATCCAGCCTAATCCGGTAGGCCTGTGCTTCCAATTCAGCCCGTTCTGTAGCCATCCTAGCATTCTCTGTTGCGAGGTCCTCTTTAGCCTGAGCTATCTAATCTTTCACCTTTGCAATCTCCGCATTGTGCTGATCCCTGGCCGCTGCATCCACCTCCGCGGCCATCAACATTGCCAAAGCGTCGAACAAATCAGACAGGACTTGGGCTGGAGGCGGTGCAGAGCTTCCTGCCCCTGTCGGTGTGGCCGTTGTTGAACCGGAGAGTATTGTTGCGGTGGTCGATGAATGAGGCGCTGATTGTGTGCCGACCATGAAGATGGCGGCCCGGTTTGGCAGATCAGGAGAATCCGGAATACTGTTGCCCTCGGATCCTCCATCAATCCCGCCATCCCGCAACTGATAAAGCGATTCGGTCTCTCCAGAAGACTCGTCATCAGAACAGACCACGGTCTCTCCATCGGACACCGGCCCGTCCTCGTATCTCGCTCCATGGATTACACCTACGAAAACATGCCTTGTCATGGGCCGAACCGGCGAAGAACTTGCATGCCGAGTCGTTTCGATGATGTCGGTGCAGATGTCCGGCTCAGGGGCTGGTTCACCGATCTTGCCGATGAAGACGTGAATCCCACCGAAGGGGACCCGGTACCCGTACTCGATTGAATCGGCCTCGGGACCCCATCCTGCATTGTCGATGTAGAGCTTGCCGTGACGACTCTTCGTCATCCGGCCCATAGTGTATCCCTTAAGTCCATCAAAGCTGCCCTTCAAGAACTCAAAACCATCATGCGATAGCCCCACGGGGGGCGCCAACTGTCGTGGGTTTGTCACGACAGATGTCCTTGTGAAAGGACTTAGTCATGGAGCCATCACTACGGGTTAGCTTAAAGGGGTTAAACCGGACAAGGGGACACGGGGAATTTTATACTAGTTCGGCCCCTTCAAGGAAGGTAAAAGCCTACGTCTAGTAGTGATTGGTATTTCTAGGGTTTCGAAGGCTAGGGAGCGAATCCGCTTTATCTGGCTCTCGAGTTGTTGTCTCCCTCTAAACCGCTGCCGGTTCGTCCCTTTATATACATAGGTTGACGCCCGCCGGGCTACAGAGTCCCGAAGCCGGATCATAAACATGTCCGGCTCAATCTCTATCCTTCCTATCTTACAATACAAGTTACATGACTAGGCCGGTTTACATTTACAGGCTTTAACCCGCCTTTGGGCCTTGGGCCTTCGTGAAGCGCCATCATCCTTGCATCTTCATGGGCTTCTAATCTTCAAGGAGTTAACCCGGCTACACAAGGCCGGTTTACCTCCAGTAGTAATATCCCCAACACAAAGGATTTACTAGAGTCAATAATCTAGTTCACATCACTATGTGATTAACACCCAAAGAGTGATCATGTTTTGCTTTGTGAGAGAAGTTTAGTCAATGGGTCTTCCATATTCAGAGCCATATGTCTTTTGCAAATTTTCTATGTCTACAATGCTCTACACGGAGCTACTCTAGCTAATTGCCCCCACTTTCAATATGTATCCAGATTGAGACCTAGAGTCATCCAGATTAGTATCAAAGCCTGCATCGACGTAACCCTTTATGACGAACTTTTTGTCACCTCTGTAACCGAGAAACATGTCCTTATTCCACTAAGGATAATTTTGACCGCTGTCCAGTGATCCACTCTTGGATCACTATTGTACCCTCTTGCCAAACTCATGGTGAGGTACACAATATGTCTGGTGCACAACATAGCATACTTTATAGAACCTATAATGAGGCATAGGGAATGACTTTTCACTCTCTTTCTATTTTCTGCCGTGGTCGGGTTTTGAATCTTTACTCAACTTCACACCTTACAACTCGGGCAAGAACTCCTTATTTGACTGTTCCATTTTGAACTCCTTCAAAATCTTATCAAGGTATGTACTCATCGAAAGTCTTATCAAGCGTCTTGATCTATCTTTATAGATCTTGATGCCCAATATGTAAGCAGCTTCATCGAGGTCTTTCTTTGAAAAACTCCTTCCAAACACTCCCTTATGCTTTCGAGAAAATTTTACATCATTTCCGATCAACAATATGTCATTCACATATACTTATTAGAAAGGATGTAGTGCTCCCACTCACTTCCTTGTAAATAGAGGCTTCACCACAAGTCTGTGTAAAACTATATGCTTTGATCAACTCATCAAAGCGTATATTCCAACTCCGAGATGCTTGCACCAGTCCATAGATGGATTGCTGGAGCTTGCACATTTTATTAGCACCTTTTAGGATTGACAAAACCTTCTGGTTGTATCATATACAACTATACTTTAATAAATCCATTAAGGAATGAAGTTTTGACATCCATTTGTCAGATTTCATAAAATGTGGCAATTGCTAACATGATTCGAACAGACTTTAAGCATCGATACGAGTGAGAAAATGTCATTGTAGTCAACACCTTGAACTTGTCAAAAACCCTTTTCGACAAGTCGAGTTTGTAGATAGTAACACTACTATCAGCATCCGTCTTTCTCTTGAAGATCCATTTATTCTCAATGGATTGTCGTGTTGGAAATATGCCCTAGAGGCAATAATAAAATGGTTATTATTATATTTCTTTGTTCATGATAATTGTCTATTGTTCATGCTATAATTGTGTTATCCGGAAATCGTAATACATGTGTGAATACATAGACCACAACACGTCCCTAGTGAGCCTCTAGTTGACTAGCTCGTTGATCAAAAGATAGTCATGGTTTCCTGACTATGGACATTGGATGTCATTGATAACGGGATCACGTCATTAGGAGAATGATGTGATGGACAAGACCCAATCCTAAGCATAGCTCAAAGATCGTGTAGTTCGTTTGCTGTAGCTTTTCCGAATGTCAAGTATCATTTCCTTAGACCATGAGATTGTGCAACTCCCGGATACCGTAGGAGTGCTTTGGGTGAGCCAAACGTCACAACGTAACTGGGTGACTATAAAGGTACACTACAGGTATCTCCAAAAGTATCTGTTGGGTTGGCATGAATCGAGACTGGGATTTGTCACTCCGTATGACGGAGAGGTATCTCTGGGCCCACTCGGTAATGCATCATCATAATGAGCTCAATGTGACCAAGTGGTTGATCACAGGATCATGCATTACGGTACAAGTAAAGTGACTTGCCGGTAACGAGATTGAACGAGGTATTGGGATACCGATGATCGAGTCTCGGGCAAGTAACATACCGATTGACAAAGGGAATTGTATACGGATTGATTGAATCCTCAACATCGTGGTTCATCCGATGAGATCATCGTGGAGCATGTGGGAGCCAACATGGGTATCCAGATCCCGCTGTTGGTTATTGACCACAGAGTCGTCTCGGTCATGTCTGCATGTGTCCTGAACCCGTAGGGTCTACACACTTAAGGTTCGGTGATGCTAGGGTTGTAGAGATATTAGTATGCAGTAACCCGAAAGTTGTTCGGAGTCCCGGATGAGATCCCGGACATCACGAGGAGTTCTGGAATGGTTCGGAGGTAAAGATTTATATATAGGAAGTGAAGTTTCGGCCATCGGGAAGGTTTCGGGGGTCACCGGTATTGTACCGGGACCACCAGAAGGGTCCCGGGGGTCCACCGGGTGGGGCCACCTATCCCAGAGGGCCCCATGGGCTGAAGTGGGAGGGGAACCAGCCCCTGGTGGGCTGGTGCGCCCCCCTTGGCCCCCCCTACGCCTAGTGTTGGAAACCCTAGGGGTGGGGGCGCCACCCTTGCCTTGGGGGCAAGGCACCCCCTTGGCCGCCGCCCCCTTGGAGATCCATCTCCCTAGGGCCGGCCCCCCTAGGGCCCCTATATAAAGAGGGGGGAGGGAGGGCAGTCGAACCCCTTGCTCTTGGCGCCTCCCTCTCCCTCCGTAACACCTCTCCTCCCCGCTTGCGCTTGGCGAAGCCCTGCCGGGATCCTGCTGCATCCACCACCACGCCGTCGTGCTGCTGGATCTTCATCAACCTCTCCTTCCCCCTTGCTGGATCAAGTTGGAGGAGATGTATTCCCAACCGCATGTGTGTTGAACGCGGAGGTGCCGTCCGTTCGGCACTTGGTCATCGGTGATTTGGATCACATCGAGTACGACTCCATCAACCCCGTTCTCTTGAACGCTTCCGCGCGCGATCTACAAGGGTATGTAGATGCACTCCTCTCACACTCGTTGCTAGATGACTCCATAGATTGATCTTGGTGATGCGTAGAAAATTTTAAAATTCTGCTACGTTCCCCAACAGTGGCATCATGAGCTAGGTCTATGTGTATTTACTATGCACGAGTAGAACACAAAGCAGTTGTGGGCGTCGATATTGTCAATTATCTTGCCGTTACTAGTCTTATCTTGATTCGGCGGCATTGTGGGATGAAGCGGCCCGGACCAATCTTACACGTACACTTGCGTGAGACCGGTTCCACCGACTGACATGCACTAGTTGCATAAGGTGGCTGGCGGGTGTCTGTCTCTCCCACTTTAGTCGGATCGGATTCGATGAACAGGGTCCTTATGAAGGGTAAATAGAAATTGGCAATTCACGTTGTGGTTTTGGCGTAGGTAAGAAAGGTTCTTGCTAGAAACCTATAGCAGCCACGTAAAAACATGCAACAACAATTAGAGGACGTCTAACTTGTTTTTGCAGCAAGTGTTTTGTGATGTGATATGGCCAAAGGATGTGATGAATGATATATGTGATGTATGAGATGATCATGTTCTTGTAATAGGAATCACGACTTGCATGTCGATGAGTATGACAACCGGCAGGAGCCATAGGAGTTGTCTTTATTTATTTATGACCTGCGTGTCAACATAAACGTCATGTAATTACTTTACTTTATTGCTAAAGCGTTAGCCATAGTAGTAGAAGCAATAGATGACGAGACAACTTCAAGAAGACATGATGATGGAGATCATGATGATGGAGATCATGGTGTCATGCCGGTGACAACGATGATCATGGAGCCCCGAAGATGGAGATCAAAAGGAGCAAATGATATTGGCCATATCATGTCACTATTTGATTGCATGTGATGTTTATCATGTTTTACATCTTATTTGCTTAGAACGACGGTAGCTTAAATAAGATGATCCCTCGTAATAATTTCAAGAAAGTGTTCCCCCTAACTATGCACCGTTGCGAAGGTTCGTTGTTTCGAAGCACCACGTGATGATCGGGTGTGATAGATTCTAACGTTCGAATACAACGGGTGTAACCCAGATTTACACACGCAATACACTTAGGTTGACTTGACGAGCCAGATTTACACACGCAATACACAAAAGACCAAAAGGTCGAGCATGAGTCATATAGAAGATACGATCAACATGAAGATGTTCACCGATGTTGACTAGTCCGTCTCACGTTATGATCGGACACGGCCTAGTTGACTCGGATCATGCTTCACTTAGATGACTAGAGGGATGTCTATCTGAGTGGGAGTCCATTGAGTAATTTGATTAGATGAACTTAATTATCATGAACTTAGTCTAAAATCTTTACAATATGTCTTGTAGATCAAATGGCCCACGCTGTCCTCAACTTCAACGCGTTCCTAGAGAAAACCAAGCTAAAAGATGATGGCAGCAACTATACGGACTGGGTCCAGAACCTGAGGATCATCCTCATAGCTGCCAAGAAAGATTATGTCCTAGAAGCACCGCTAGGTAACGCACCTGTCCCAGAGAACCAAGATGTTATGAACACTTGGCAGTCACGTGCCGAAGATTACTCCCTCGTCCAGTGCGGCATGCTTTACAGCTTAGAACCGGGGCTCCAAAAGCGTTTTGAGAGACACGGAGCATATGAGATGTTCGAAGAGCTGAAAATGGTTTTCCAAGCTCATGCCCGGGTCGACAGATATGAAGTCTCCGACAAGTTCTTCAGCTGTAAGATGGAGGAAAATAGTTCTGTCAGTGAGCACATACTCAAAATGTCTGGGTTGCATAACCGCTTGACTCAGCTACGAGTTAATCTCCCGGAAGACGCGATCATTGACAGAATCCTTTAGTCCCTTCCACCGAGCTACAAGAGCTTTGTGATGAACTTCAATATGCAGGGGATGGAAAAGACCATTCCTGAGGTATATTCAATGCTGAAATCAGCGGAGGTAGAAATCAAAAAGGAACATCAAGTGTTGATGGTGAATAAAACCACTAAGTTCAAGAAAGGCAAGGGTAAGAAGAACTCCAAGAAGGACGGCAAGGGAGTTGCCGCGCCCGGTAAGCAAGCTACCGGGAAGAAGCCAACGAACGGACCCAAGCCCGAGACTGAGTGCTTTTATTGCAAGGGAAGTGGTCACTGGAAGCGGAACTGCCCCAAATACTTAGCGGATAAGAAGGCCGGCAACACTAAAGGTGTATGTGATATACATGTAATTGATGTGTACCTTACCAATACTCGTAGTAGCTCCTGGGTATTTGATACTGGTGTGGTTGCTCACATTTGTAACTCAAAGCAGGAGCTGCGGAATAAGCGGAGACTGGCAAAGGACGAGGTGACGATGCGCGTCGGGAATGGTTCCAAGGTCGATGTGATCACCGTCGGCACGCTACCTCTACATTTACCTACGGGATTAGTTTTAAACCTCAATAATTGTTATTTAGTTCCAGCTTTGAGCATGAACATTGTATCAGGATCTCGTTTAATTCGAGATGGCTACTCATTTAAATCCGAGAATAATGGTTGTTCTATTTATATGAGAGATATGTTTTATGGTCATGCTCCAATGGTGAATGGTTTATTCTTAATGAATCTCGAGCGTAATGTTACACATGTTCATAGTGTGAATACCAAAAGATGTAAAGTTGATAATGATAGTCCCACATAATTGTGGCACTGCCGCCTTGGTCACATAGGTGTCAAACGCATGAAGAAGCTCCATGCAGATGGACTTTTGGAGTCTCTTGATTATGAACCATTTGACACGTGTGAACCATGCATCATGGGTAAAATGACCAAGACTCCGTTCTCGGGAACAATGGAGTGAGCAACCAACTTATTGGAAATCATACATACTGATGTGTGCGGTCCAATGAGTGTTGAGGCTCGCGGTGGCTATCGTTATGTTCTCACCCTCACTGATGACTTGAGTAGATATGGGTATGTCTACTTAATGAAACACAAGTCTAAGACCTTTGAAAACTTCAAGGAATTTCAGAGTGAAGTTGAGAATCAACGTGACAGGAAAATCAAGTTCTTGCGATCAGATCGTGGGGGAGAATACTTGAGTCACGAATTTGGCACACACTTAAGAAAATGTGGAATAGTTTCACAACTCAGGCCGCCTAGAACACCTCAGCGTAATGGTGTGTCCGAACGTCGTAATCGCACTCTATTGGATATGGTGCGATCTATGATGTCTCTTACCGATCTACCATTGTCATTTTGGGGCTATGCTTTAGAGACTGCCGCATTCACTTTAAATAGGGCTCCGTCAAAATCCGTTGAGACGACACCGTATGAATTATCGTTTGGGAAGAAACCTAAGCTGTCGTTTCTGAAAGTTTGGGGATGCGATGCTTATGTCAAGAAACTTCAACCTGAAAAGCTCGAACCCAAATCGGAAAAATGCATCTTCATAGGATACCCTAAAGAAACTATTGGGTATACCTTCTACCTCAGATCCGAAGGCAAGATCTTTGTTGCCAAGAATGGGTCCTTTCTAGAGAAAGAGTTTCTCTCGAAAGAAATAAGTGGGAGGAAAGTAGAACTTGATGAAGTATTACCTCTTGAACCGGTAAGTGACACAGCTCAAGAAAACGTTCCTGAGGTGCCAGCACCGACTAGGGATGAAGTTGATGATGATTATCATGAAACTTCAGATCAAGTTGCTACTGAACTTCGTAGGTCCACGAGGACACGTTCCGCACCAGAGTGGTACGGCAACCCTATCTTCGAAATCATGTTGTTAGACAATGGTGAACCTTCGAACTATGAAGAAACGATGGCGGGCCCGGATTCTGACAAATGGTTGGAAGCCATGAAATCCGAGATAGGATCCATGTATGAAAACGAAGTATGGACTTTGACTGACTTGCCCGTTGAACGGCGAGCCATAGAAAATAAATGGATCTTTAAGAAGAAGACACACACGGATGGTAATGTGACCATCTATAAAGCTCGGCTTGTCGCTAAGGGTTATCGACAAGTTCAAGGGGTTGACTACGATGAGACTTTCTCACCCGTAGCGAAGCTGAAGTCCGTCCAAATCATGTTAGCAATTGCCGCATTCTACGATTATGAAATTTGGCAAATGGACGTCAAAACGGCATTCCTTAATGGTTTCCTTAAGGAAGAATTGTATATGATGTAGTCGGAAGGTTTTGTCGATCCTAAGAATGCTGACAAGGTGTGCAAGTTCCAACGCTCAATTTATGGGCTGGTGCAAGCATCTCGGAGTTGGAACATTCGTTTTGATGAGATGATCAAAGCGTTTAGGTTTACGCAGACTTATGGAGAAGCCTGCATTTACAAGAAAGTGAGTGGGAGCTCTGTAGCATTTCTCATATTGTATGTGGATGACATACTGTTGATGGGAAATGATATAGAATTCTTGGAAAGCATAAAGGCCTACTTGAACAAGTGTTTTTCAATGAAGGATCTTGGAGAAGCTGCTTATATATTAGGCATCAAGATCTATAGAGATAGATCGAGACGCCTCATTGGTCTTTCACAGAGTACGTACCTTGACAAGATATTGAAGAAGTTCAAAATGGATCAGTCAAAGAAGGGGTTCTTTCCTGTATTGCAAGGTACGAGATTGAGCACGGCTCAATACCCGACCACGGCAGAAGATAGAGAAAATATGAGTGTCGTCCCCTATGCCTCGGCCATAGGGTCTATCATGTATGCTATGCTGTGTACCAGACCTGATGTAAACCTTGCTGTAAGTTTGGTAGGAAGGTACCAAAGTAATCCCGGCATGGAACACTGGACATCGGTCAAGAATATCCTGAAGTACCTGAAAAGGACTAAGGATATGTTTCTCGTTTATGGAGATGACGAAGAGCTCGTCGTAAAGGGTTACATCGATGCTAGCTTCGACACAGATCTGGATGACTCTAAGTCACAAACCGGATACATGTATATTTTGAATGGTGGGGCAGTAAGCTAGTGCAGTTGCAAGCAAAGCATTGTGGCGGGATCTACATGTGAAGCGGAGTACATGGCAGCCTCGGAGGCAGCACAAGAAGCAGTCTGGGTGAAGGAGTTCATTACCGACCTAGGATTCATACCCAATGCGTCGGGCCCGATGACTCTCTTCTGTGACAACACTGGAGCTATTGCCCTTGCCAAGGAGCCCAGGTTTCATAGGAAGACCAGGCATATCAAGCGTCGCTTCAACTCCATTCGTGGAAGTGTTCAAAATGGAGACATAGAGATTTGTAATGTACATACGGACCTGAATGTGGCAGATCCGTTGACTAAACCTCTCCCTAGAGCAAAACATGATCAACACCAGAACTACATGGGTGTTCGATTCATCACAATGTAACTAGAATATTGACTCTAGTGGAAGTGGGAGATGAAGGAAATATGCCCTAGAGGCAATAATAAAGTTATTATTTATTTCCTTATATCATGATAAATGTTTATTATTCATGCTAGAATTGTATTAACCGGAAACATAATACATGTGTGAATACATAGACCAACAGAGTGTCACTAGTATGCCTCTACTAGACTAGCTCGTTAATCAAAGATGGTTAAGTTTCCTAACCATGAACAAAGAGTTGTTATTTGATTAACGAGGTCACATCATTAGTTGAATGATCTGATTGACATGACCCATTCCATTAGCATAGCACCCGATCGTTTAGTATGTTGCTATTGCTTTCTTCATGACTTATACATGTTCCTATAACTATGAGATTATGCAACTCCCGTTTACCGGAGGAACACTTTGGGTACTACCAAACGTCACAACGTAACTGGGTGATTATAAAGGAGTACTACAGGTGTCTCCAATGGTAGATGTTGGGTTGGCGTATTTCGAGATTAGGATTTGTCACTCTGATTGTCGGAGAGGTATCTCTGGGCCCTCTCGGTAATACACATCACATAAGCCTTGCAAGCATAATAACTAAGATGTTAGTTATGAGATGATGTATTACGGAACGAGTAAAGAGACTTGCCAGTAACGAGATTGAACTAGGTATTGGATACCGACGATCGAATCTCGGGCAAGTAACATACCGATGACAAAGGGAACAACGTATGTTGTTATGCGGTCTGACCGATAAAGATCTTCGTAGAATATGTAGGAGCCAATATGGGCATCCAGGTCCCGCTATTGGTTATTGACCAGAAACATGTCTCGGTCATGTCTACATTGTTCTCGAACCGTAGGGTCTGCACGCTTAACGTTACGATGACAGTTATTATGAGTTTATGCATTTTGATGTACCGAACGTTGTTCGGAGTCCCGGATGAGATCACGGACATGACGAGGAGTCTCGAAAAGGTCGAGACGTAAAGATTGATATATTGGAAGCCTATGTTTGGGCACCGGAAGCGTTCCGGGTGAAATCGGGATTTTTCCGGATTACCGGGAGGGTTACCGGAACCCCCCGGGAGGTAAATGGGCCTATTGGGCCTTAGTGGAAAAGAGAGAAGGGGCAGCCCACACCTGGCCGGCGCCCCCCACCTTTCCCAAGTCCTAATAGGACTAGGAGAGGTGGGCCGGCCCCCTCTTTCTCCTTCCCCAAGAATCCTAGTTGGAATAGGATTGGGGGGAAGGAGTCCTACTCCCGGTGGGAGTAGGACTCCTCCCTGCGCCTCCCTCCTAGCCGGCCGAACCCCCTGCCCCTGGCCTTTATATACGGGGGCAGGGGGCACCACAAGACACACAAGTTAATCGTTCCTTAGCCGTGTGCGGTGCCCCCTGCCACCAAATTCCACCTCGATCATACCGTTACAGTGCTTAGGCGAAGCCCTGCGTCGGTAGTACATCAAGATCGTCACCACGCCGTCGTGCTGACGGAACTCTTCCTCGACGCTTTGCTGGATCGGAGCCCGAGGAACGTCATCGAGCTGAACGTGTGCTAAGAACTCGGAGGTGCCAGAGTAACGGTGCTTGGATCGGTTGGATCGGGAAGAAGACGTACGACTACTTCCTCTACGTTGTGTGATCGCTTCCGCAGTCGGTCTGCGTTGGTACGTAGACAACACTCTCCCCCTCGTTGCTGTGCATCACCATGATCTTGCGTGTGCGTAGGAAAATTGTTGAAATTACTGCGTTCCCCAACAGTGGTATCAGAGCCAGGTTTTTATGGTTTGATGTTATATGCACGAGTAGAACACAAGTGAGTTGTGGGCGATACAAGTCATACTGCCTACCAGCATGTCATACTTTGGTTCGGCGGTATTGTTGGTTGAGACGATCCGGACCAACCTTACGCATACTCTTATGCGAGACCGGTTCCCTCGACGTGCTTTGCACATAGATGGCTTGCGGAAGACTGTCTCTCCAACTTTAGTTGAACCAAGTGTGACTACGCCCGGTCCTTGAGAAGGTTAAAACGGAGTCTATTTGACGAACTATCGTTGTGGTTTTGATGCGTAGGTGAGATGAGTTCTTACTTAAGCCCGTAGCATCCACGTAAAACTTGCAACAACAAAGTAGAGGACGTCTAACTTGTTTTTGCAGGGCATGTTGTGATGTGATATGGTCAAGGCATGATGCTGATTTTATTGTATGAGATGATCATGTTTTGTAACCGAGTTATCGGCAACTGGCAGGAGCCATATGGTTGTCGCTTTATTGTATGCAATGCAATCGCGATGTAATGCTTTACTTTATTGCTAAGCGGTAGTGATAGTCGTGGAAGCATAAGATTGGCGAGACGACAACGATGCTACGATGGAGATCAAGGTGTCGCGCCGGTGACGATGGTGATCATGACGATGCTTCGGAGATGGAGATCACAAAGCACAAGATGATGATGGCCATATCATATCACTTATATTGATTGCATGTGATGTTTATCCTTTTATGCATCTTATCTTGCTTTGATTGACGGTAGCATTATAAGATGATCTCTCACTAAATTATCAAGAAGTGTTCTCCCTGAGTATGCACCGTTGCAAAAGTTCTTCGTGCTGAGACACCACGTGATGATCGGGTGTGATAGGCTCTACGTTCAAATACAACGGGTGCAAAACAGTTGCACGCGCGGAATACTCAGGTTATACTTGACGAGCCAAGCATATACAGATATGGCCTCGGAACACGGAGACCGAAAGGTCAAGCGTGAATCATATAGTAGATATGATCAACATATTGATGTTCACCATTGAAAACAACTCCATCTCACGTGATGATCGGTTATGGTTTAGTTGATTTGGATCACGTAATCACTTAGAGGATTAGAGGGATGTCTATCTAAGTGGGAGTTCTTAAGTAAATTAACTGAACTTAAAATTATCATGAACTTAGTACCTGATAGTATCTTGCTTGTTTATGTTGATTGTAGATAGATGGCTCGTGCTGTTGTTCCGTTGAATTTTAATGCGTTCCTTGAGAAAGCTAAGTTGAAAGATGATGGTAGCAATTACACGGACTGGGTCCGTAACCTGAGGATTATCCTCATTGCTGCACAGAAGAATTACGTCCTGGAAGCACCGCTGAGTGCCAGGCCTGCTGCAAGAGCAACACCAGAAGTTATGAACGTCTGGCAGAGCAAAGCTGATGACTACTCAATAGTTCAGTGTGCCATGCTTTACGGCTTAGAACCGGGACTTCAACGACGTTTTGAACGTCATGGAGCATATGAGATGTTCCAGGAGTTGAAGTTAATATTTCAAGCAAATGCCCGGATTGAGAGATATGAAGTCTCCAATAAGTTCTATAGCTGCAAGATGGAGGAGAACAGTTCTGTCAGTGAGCATATACTCAAAATGTCTGGGTATAATAATCACTTGATTCAATTGGGAGTTACACTTCTGGATGATTGCGTCATTGACAGAATACTCCAATCACTGCCACCAAGCTACAAGAGCTTTGTGATGAACTATAATATGCAAGGGATGAACAAGACTATTCCCGAGCTCTTCGCTATGCTGAAAGCTGCGGAGGTAGAAATCAAGAAGGAGCATCAAGTGTTGATGGTTAACAAAACCACTAGTTTCAAGAAAAAGGGCAAAGGGAAGAAGAAAGGGAACTTCAAGAAGAACGGCAAGCAAGTTGCTGCTCAAGAGAAGAAACCCAAGTCTGGACCTAAGCCTGAAACTGAGTGCTTCTACTGCAAGCAGACTGGTCACTGGAAGCGGAACTGCCCCAAGTATTTGGCGGATAAGAAGGATGGCAAGGTGAACAAAGGTATATGTGATATACATGTTATTGATGTGTACCTTACTAATGCTCGCAGTAGCACCTGGGTATTTGATACTGGTTCTGTTGCTAATATTTGCAACTCGAAACAGGGACTACAGAATAAGCGGACACTAGCAAAGGACGAGGTGACGATGCGCGTGGGAAACGGTTCCAAAGTCGATGTGATCGCGGTCGGCACGCTACCTCTACATCTACCTTCGGGATTAATATTAGACCTAAATAATTGTTATTTGGTGCCAGCGTTGAGCATGAACATTATATCTGGATCTTGTTTGATGCGAGACGGTTATTCATTTAAATCAGAGAATAATGGTTGTTCTATTTATATGAGTAATATCTTTTATGGTCATGCACCCTTGAAAAGTGGTCTATTCTTATTGAATCTCGATAGTAGTAATACACATATTCATAATGTTGAAACCAAAAGATGCAGAGTTGATAATGATAGTGCAACTTATTTATGGCACTGCCGTTTAGGTCATATCGGTGTAAAGCGCATGAAGAAACTCCATGCTGATGGGCTTTTAGAACCACTTGATTATGAATCACTTGGTACTTGCGAACCGTGCCTCATGGGCAAGATGACTAAAACACCGTTCTCCGGTACTATGGAGAGAGCAACAGATTTATTGGAAATCATACATACCGATGTATGTGGTCCGATGAATATTGAGGCTCATGGCGGATATCGTTATTTTCTCACCTTCACAGATGATTTAAGCAGATATGGGTATATCTACTTAATGAAACATAAGTCTGAAACATTTGAAAAGTTCAAAGAATTTCAGAGTGAAGTTGAAAATCATCGTAACAAGAAAATAAAGTTTCTACGATCTGATCGTGGAGGAGAATATTTGAGTTACGAGTTTGGTGTACATTTGAAAAATTGTGGAATAGTTTCGCAACTCACGCCACCTGGAACACCACAACGTAATGGTGTGTCCGAACGTCGTAATCGTACTTTACTAGATATGGTACGATCTATGATGTCTCTTACTGATTTACCGCTATCATTTTGGGATTATGCTTTAGAGACGGCCGCATTCACGTTAAATAGGGCACCATCTAAATCCGTTGAGACGACGCCTTATGAACTATGGTTTGGCAAGAAACCAAAGTTGTCGTTTCTTAAAATTTGGGGCTACGATGCTTATGTGAAAAAGCTTCAACCTGATAAGCTCGAACCAAAATCGGAGAAATGTGTCTTCATAGGATATCCAAAGGAAACTATTGGATACACCTTCTATCACAGATCCGAAGGCAAGACTTTTGTTGCTAAATTCAGAAACTTTCTTGAGAAGGAGTTTTTCTCGAAAGAAGTGAGTGGGAGGAAAGTAGAACTTGACGAGGTAACTGTACCTACTCCGTTATTGGGAAATAATACATCCCAGAAAACTGTTTCTGAGAGACCTACACCAATAAGAGAGGAAGTTAATGATGATGATCATGAAACTTTAGATCAAGATACTACTGTACCTCGTAGATCAACCAGAGTAAGATCCGCACCAGAGTGGTACGGTAATCCTGTTCTGGAAGTCATGCTACTAGATCATGATGAACCTACGAACTATGAAGAAGCGATGGTGAGCCCAGATTCCGCAAAGTGGCTTGAAGCCATGAAATCTGAGATGGGATCCATGTATGAGAACAAAGTATGGACTTTAGTTGACTTGCCCGATGATCGGCAAGCAATTGAGAATAAATGGATCTTTAAGAAAAAGACTGACGCTGATGGTAATGTTACTGTCTACAAAGCTCGACTTGTCGCAAAAGGTTTTCGACAAGTTCAAGGAGTTGACTACGATGAGACTTTCTCACCCGTAGCGATGCTTAAGTCTGTCAGAATCATGTTAGCAATTGCCGCATTTTATGATTATGAAATTTGGCAAATGGATGTAAAAACCGCATTCCTGAATGGATTTCTGGAAGAAGAGTTGTATATGATACAACCAGAAGGTTTTGTCGATCCAAAGGGAGCTAACAAAGTATGCAAACTCCAGCGATCCATCTATGGACTGGTGCAAGCATCTCGGAGTTGGAATAAACGCTTTGATAGTGTGATCAAAGCATTTGGGTTTATACAGACTTTTGGAGAAGCCTGTATTTACAAGAAAGTGAGTGGGAGCTCTGTAGCATTTCTGATATTATATGTGGATGACATATTACTCATTGGAAATGATATAGAATTTCTGGATAGCATAAAGGGATACTTGAATAAAAGTTTTTCGATGAAAGACCTCGGGGAAGCTGCTTACATATTAGGCATAAAGATCTATAGAGATAGATCAAAACGCTTAATTGGACTTTCACAAAGCACATACCTTGACAAGATTTTGAAGAAGTTCAAAATGGATCAAGCAAAGAAAGGGTTCTTGCCTGTATTGCAAGGTGTGAAGTTGAGTCAGACTCAATGCCCGACCACTGCAGAAGATAGAGAGAAAATGAAAGATGTTCCCTATGCTTCAGCCATAGGCTCTATCATGTATGCAATGCTGTGTACCAGACCTGATGTGTGCCTTGCTATAAGTTTAGCAGGGAGGTACCAAAGTAATCCAGGGGTGGATCACTGGACAGCGGTCAAGAACATCCTGAAATACCTGAAAAGGACTAAGGATATGTTTCTCGTATATGGAGGTGACAAAGAGCTCACCGTAAGAGGTTACGTTGATGCAAGCTTTGACACTGATCCGGACGATTCTAAATCGCAAACCGGATACGTGTTTACTTTAAACGGTGGAGCTGTCAGTTGGTGCAGTTCTAAACAAAGCGTCGTAGCGGGATCTACATGTGAAGCGGAGTACATAGCTGCTTCGGAAGCAGCGAACGAAGGAGTCTGGATGAAGGAGTTCATATCCGATCTAGGTGTCATACCTAGTGCATCGGGTCCAATGAAAATCTTCTGTGACAATACTGGTGCAATTGCCTTGGCAAAGGAATCCAGATTTCACAAAAGAACCAAACACATCAAGAGACGCTTCAACTCCATCCGGGATTTAGTCCAGGTGGGAGACATAGAGATTTGCAAGATACATACGGATCTGAATATTGCAGACCCGTTGACTAAGCCTCTTCCACGAGCAAAACATGATCAGCACCAAGACTCCATGGGTGTAAGAATCATTACTGTATAATCTAGATTATTGACTCTAGTGCAAGTGGGAGACTGAAGGAAATATGCCCTAGAGGCAATAATAAAGTTATTATTTATTTCCTTATATCATGATAAATGTTTATTATTCATGCTAGAATTGTATTAACCGGAAACATAATACATGTGTGAATACATAGACCAACAGAGTGTCACTAGTATGCCTCTACTAGACTAGCTCGTTAATCAAAGATGGTTAAGTTTCCTAACCATGAACAAAGAGTTGTTATTTGATTAACGAGGTCACATCATTAGTTGAATGATCTGATTGACATGACCCATTCCATTAGCATAGCACCCGATCGTTTAGTATGTTGCTATTGCTTTCTTCATGACTTATACATGTTCCTATAACTATGAGATTATGCAACTCCCGTTTACCGGAGGAACACTTTGGGTACTACCAAACGTCACAACGTAACTGGGTGATTATAAAGGAGTACTACAGGTGTCTCCAATGGTAGATGTTGGGTTGGCGTATTTCGAGATTAGGATTTGTCACTCTGATTGTCGGAGAGGTATCTCTGGGCCCTCTCGGTAATACACATCACATAAGCCTTGCAAGCATAATAACTAAGATGTTAGTTATGAGATGATGTATTACGGAACGAGTAAAGAGACTTGCCAGTAACGAGATTGAACTAGGTATTGGATACCGACGATCGAATCTCGGGCAAGTAACATACCGATGACAAAGGGAACAACGTATGTTGTTATGCGGTCTGACCGATAAAGATCTTCGTAGAATATGTAGGAGCCAATATGGGCATCCAGGTCCCGCTATTGGTTATTGACCAGAAACATGTCTCGGTCATGTCTACATTGTTCTCGAACCGTAGGGTCCGCACGCTTAACGTTACGATGACAGTTATTATGAGTTTATGCATTTTGATGTACCGAAGGTTGTTCGGAGTCCCGGATGAGATCACGGACATGACGAGGAGTCTCGAAAAGGTCGAGACGTAAAGATTGATATATTGGAAGCCTATGTTTGGGCACCGGAAGCGTTCCGGGTGAAATCGGGATTTTTCCGGATTACCGGGAGGGTTACCGGAACCCCCCGGGAGGTAAATGGGCCTATTGGGCCTTAGTGGAAAAGAGAGAAGGGGCAGCCCACACCTGGCCGGCGCCCCCCACCTTTCCCAAGTCCTAATAGGACTAGGAGAGGTGGGCCGGCCCCCTCTTTCTCCTTCTTCCCCAAGAATCCTAGTTGGAATAGGATTGGGGGGAAGGAGTCCTACTCCCGGTGGGAGTAGGACTCCTCCCTGCGCCTCCCTCCTAGCCGGCCGAACCCCCTGCCCCTGGCCTTTATATACGGGGGCAGGGGGCACCACAAGACACACAAGTTAATCGTTCCTTAGCCGTGTGCGGTGCCCCCTGCCACCAAATTCCACCTCGATCATACCGTTACAGTGCTTAGGCGAAGCCCTGCGTCGGTAGTACATCAAGATCGTCACCACGCCGTTGTGCTGACGGAACTCTTCCTCGACGCTTTGCTGGATCGGAGCCCGAGGAACGTCATCGAGCTGAATGTGTGCTAAGAACTCGGAGGTGCCGGAGTAACGGTGCTTGGATCGGTTGGATCGGGAAGAAGACGTACGACTACTTCCTCTACGTTGTGTGATCGCTTCCGCAGTCGGTCTGCGTTGGTACGTAGACAACACTCTCCCCCTCGTTGCTGTGCATCACCATGATCTTGCGTGTGCGTAGGAAAATTGTTGAAATTACTGCGTTCCCCAACAGGAGACTGTTGGAAATATGCCCTAGAGGCAATAATAAAATGGTTATTATTATATTTCTTTGTTCATGATAATTGTCTATTGTTCATGCTATAATTGTGTTATCCGGAAATCGTAATACATGTGTGAATACATAGACCACAACATGTCCCTAGTGAGCCTCTAGTTGACTAGCTCGTTGATCAAAAGATAGTCATGGTTTCCTGACTATGGACATTGGATGTCATTGATAGCGGGATCACATCATTAGGAGAATGATGTGATGGACAAGACCCAATCCTAAGCATAGCTCAAAGATCGTGTAGTTCGTTTGCTGTAGCTTTTTCGAATGTCAAGTATCATTTCCTTAGACCATGAGATTGTGCAACTCCCGGATACCGTAGGAGTGCTTTGGGTGAGCCAAACGTCACAACGTAACTGGGTGACTATAAAGGTACACTACAGGTATCTCCGAAAGTATCTATTGGGTTGGCACAAATCGAGACTGGGATTTGTCACTCCGTATGATGGAGAGGTATCTCTGGGCCCACTCGGTAATGCATCATCATAATGAGCTCAATGTGACCAAGTTGTTGATCATGGGATCATGCATTACGGTACGAGTAAAGTGACTTGCCGATAACGAGATTGAACGAGGTATTGGGATATCGACGATCGAGTCTCGGGCAAGTAACGTACCGATTGACAAAGGGAATTGTATATGGATTGATTGAATCCTCGACATCGTGGTTCATCCGATGAGATCATCGTGGAGCATGTAGGAGCCAACATGGGTATCCAGATCCCGCTGTTGGTTATTGACCGGAGAGTTGTCTCGGTCATGTCTGCATGTCTCCCGAACCCGTAGGGTCTACACACTTAAGGTTCAGTGACGCTACGGTTGTAGAGATATTAGTATGTAGTAACCCGAAAGTTGCTCGGAGTCCCGGATGAGATCCCGGACGTCACGAGGAGTTCCGGAATGGTCCGGAGGTAAAGATTTATATATAGGAAGTGCAGTTTCGGCCATCGGGAAGGTTTCGGGGGTCACCGGTATTGTACCGGGATCACCGGAAGGGTCCCGGGGGTCCACCGGGTGGGTACACCTATCCTGGATGCCCCATGGGCTGAAGTGGGAGGGGAACCAGCCCCTGGTGGGCTGGTGCGCCCCCCCCTTGGGCCTCCCCCTGCGCCTAGGGTTGGAAACCCTAGGGGTGGGGGCGCCACCCTTGCCTTGGGGGGCAAGGCACCCCCTTGGACGCCGCCCCCTTGGAGATCCATCTCCCTAGGGCCGGCGCCCCCCTAGGGCCCCTATATAAAGAGGGGGGAGGGAGGGCAGCCAAACCCCTTGCTCTTGGCGCCTCCCTCTCCCTCCGTAACAACTCTCCTCCCTGCTTGCGCTTGGCGAAGCCTTGCCGGGATCCTGCTGCATCCACCACCATGCCGTCGTGCTGCTGGATCTTCATTAACCTCTCCTTCCCCTTGCCGGATCAAGGTGGAGGAGACGTCTTCCCAACCGTACATGTGTTGAACGCGGAGGTGTCGTCCGTTCGGCACTTGGTCATCGGTGATTTGGATCACGTCGAGTATGACTCCATCAACCCCGTTCTCTTGAACGCTTCCGTGCGCGATCTACAAGGGTATGTAGATGCACTCCTCTCTCCCTCGTTGCTAGATGACTCCATAGATTGATCTTGGTGATGCATAGAAAATTTTAAAATTCGGCTACGTTCCCCAACATGTCGATCGTCGGGCAAGCCCACCAAAGTCCACACTTTGTTCTCATACATGGATCCCATCTTAGATTTCATGGCCTCAAGCCATTTCGCGGGATCTGGGCTCAGCATCACTTCCTTATAGTTCGTAGGTTCGTCATGGTCTAGTAACATGATTTCCAGAATAGGATTATGGTACCACTCTGGTGCGTAACGTGTCTTGTTGACCTACGAGGTTTGGTAGTAACTTGATCTGAAGTTTGATGATCATCATCATTAACTTCCTCACTAATTGGTGTAGGCATCACTAGAACTGATTTCTGTGATGAACCATTTTCCAATTCGGGAGAAGGTACAACTACCTCATCAAGTTCTACTTTCCTCCCACTCACTTCTTTCGAGAGAAACTCCTTCTCTAGAAAGGATCCATTCTTAGCCTTCGTATCCGTGATAGAAGGTGTACCCAACAGTTTCTTTTGGGTATCCTATGAAGACGAATTTCTCCGATTTGGGTTCGATTTTATCAGGTTGAAGCTTTTTCACATAAGCATCACAACACCAAACTTTAAGAAACGACAACTTAGGTTTCTTGCTAAACCACAGCTCATACGATGTCATCTCAATGGATTTAGATGGTGCCCTATTTAACGTGAATGCAGGTGTCTTTAATGCATAACCCCAAAACGATAGTGGTAAATAGGTAAGAGACATCAAAGATCGCACCATATCTAATAAAGCACGATTACGATGTTCAGACACACCATTACATTGTGGTGTTCCAGGTGGCATGAGTTGTGAAACTATTCCACATTGTTTTTTAATGAAGGCCAAACTCGTAACTCAAATATTTTCCTCCATGATCAGATTGTAGAAACTTTTATTTTCTTGTTACGATGATTCTCAACTTCACTCTGAATTTCTTTGAACTTTTCAAATGTTTCAGACTCTTGTGTTTCATTAAGTAGATATACCTATATCTTCTCAAATCATTTGTGAAGGTCAAAAAATAATGATACCCGCTGCGAGCCCCAACACTCATCAGACCACATACATCAGTATGTATTATTTCCAATAAGTCAGTTGCTCGCTCCATTGTTCCGGAGAACGGAGTCTTAGTCATCTTGCCCATGAGGCATGGTTTGCAAGCATCAAGTGATTCCGAAAGCCCATCAGCATGGAGTTTCTTCATGCGCTTTACACCAATATGACCTAAATGGCAGTGCCACAAATATGTTGCACCATCATTATCAACTTTGCATCTTTTGGCATCAATATTTTGAATATGTGTATCACCACGATCAAGATTCAATAAACCATTCACATTGGGTGTATGACCATAGAAGGTTTTATTCATGTAAATAGAACAACAATTATTCTCTGACTTAAATGAATAAACGTATTGCAATGAACATGATCCAATCATATTCATGCTCAACGCAAACACCAAATAACATTTATTTAGGTTCAACACTAATCCTGAAGGTAGAGGGAGTGTGCGATGGTGCTCTTATCAATCTTGGAAACACACATCGTCACCTCGCCCTCAACTATTCTTTGTTCATTTTGTAATTCCCGTTTTGAGTTACTAATCATAGCAACTGAACTGTTATCAAATACCCAGGGGCTACTATGAACACTAGTAAAGTACACATCAATAACATGCATATCATATATTAACTTTTGTTCACTTTGACATCCTTCTTATCCACCAAGTATTTGGGGCAGTTCCGCTTCCAGTGACCATTTCCTTTGAAGTAGAAACACTTAGTTTCAGGCTTAGGTCCAGACTTGGGCTTCTTCCCAGGAGCAGCAACTTGCTTGCTATTCTTCTTAAAGTTCCCCTTCTTCCTTTTGCCCTTTTTTCTTGAAACTAGTGGTCTTGTTAACCATCAACACTTGATGCTCTTTCTTGATTTCTACCTCCGCAGCCTTTAGCATTGCGAAGAGCTCGGGAATTACCTTGTTCATCCCTTGTATATTATAGTTCATCACGAAGTTCTAGTAACTTGGTGATAGTGACTAGAGAACTTTGTCAATCACTATATTATCTGGAAGATTAACTCCCACTTGATTCAAGCAATTGTAGTACCCAGACAATCTGAGCACATGCTCACTAGTTGAGCTATTCTCCTCCATCTTGTAGGCAAAGTACTATCAGAGGTATTGTCGGTGTCAAAACCGACGGATCTTGGGTAGGGGGTCCCGAACTATGCGTCTAAGATCGATGGTAACAGGAGGCAGGGGACACGATGTTTTACCCAGGTTTGGGCCCTCTTGATGGAGGTAATACCCTACGTCCTGCTTGATTTATTCTTGATGATATGAGTATTACAAGAGTTGATCTACCACGAGATCAAAGAGGCTAAACCCTAAAAGCTAGCCTATGGTATGATTGTATGTTATTGTCTATCGACTAGCCTGGCCTCGGTTTGTATAATGCACTAGAGGCCTAGGATAACAAGAGTCCTAGCCGAATACGCCGGTGGGGAGGAGTCCTTGTCTTGATCACCAAGTCTTGTGGAATCTTCCATGTATGCGGGAGCTGTCCGAACTGGCCCATGAGTATACGGCCATGGGGGTCCTCGGCCCAATCTAACAGATCGGGAGATGACGTGGTGAGTACCCCCTAGTCCAGGACACCGACAGTTGCCCTCTGAACCGGTCTTCAAGTTAGGGACACTCCTCCATTCTTCCAAACTATTCTTCATCTTTGGTTGCCGGTCTTGAAAACTAGTTCAACAAATCTTCTCATCTTCGATTTTGAGGATCGCCGAAATGCATTCGACAAGTTTATACGTCGGGTATCCGAGGAGCCCCTTTAAGTTTCCGGCCTTTATTAATGCCTTGTTATTTTTATGCCACGCCTCGGGTTTTGAAGTTGTTCCCGGGAGGCAGTGTCCTCTTGCGTCCGAGCTCCAACGTCGGACTGCATTCGAGGTATCTTTTGCAGCCGAGCACCAATGTCGGACTGCTTCCGAGCTCCAACGCTGGACTGTGTCCAAGCTCTAACGCCGGACTATATCCAAGATGTCAAAGATCATCTTGGTACAAAAAAGTTGAAGGAGTTTAGCCGAGCTTAATGCCGGAAATGCCCTCTATGGAGCCAGCCACTAGCACCCGAACTTTATGCCGGACTGCTTCCGAGGTGGTGCACCACCCCGACTGTGGGCCGATTTTTTGTCAATATTTTTATTGGTGCAATTTATTCTCTGCCGAGATATACAGCCAGTAGCCCTCAAGGTGTGTATCGGTCTAAAACCCGAGATGCACCTGAAGGATGACGTAAGACCGCTGATCCCAGTAGCCGTTGAGACTCAGGTTGATTTGCAAAATCGGCTTGAGGATCAAGTCCTAGCTCGGCAGAATACTTCGGGACACAAAAGGCGGCGTGCTCAGTCCTCGAGACTCAGGTTGGGTGCGGCCGACCAACCTGAGGATCAAAATCTCCCCGGAAACTATATTGCACATAAAATTTTCTGCATTGGTCATGCAATGCAGTAGCCCCGAGACACTGGTCGAGTGGCAACACCAGATCAGGGGATCGATGTGCCCCTTTAATATTTGTAAATAATAAGGCCGAAGCCCAGTAGCCCCCGAGCCTTAATGCGGGTATGGGTGGCCGAATTAAGGACGATATCCATAGTAAAATCACAAATTATGTGTAATGACTCTATGTATCCAAGTACTTTACGTCATTAATGCTCGGATTCGCATTGTACAAAACTTTGTTGACCGACCATCGGCTTCAACCTCCTTGGCCAGTAGCCGAGGAGTGTTTGTCCTACTTTATAAAGCCTTTATGAGGGCAAAAATTTACGACAAACAAGGAAAACTGGCCATACGGTTTTATAAACAAAGGTACGCAGAGAGATATGTTATATTACTGTTTAACATAAGAAATGTCTTCCAAAGAAAATAGTCCCGCTAGCGGTTCTTTTCTTTGGGTTGTTGTGCTAAGCATGATCATGAAACCTCAGCTCTAATGTAAGAGCAAAATATTGAGGATTTAGTTTGGGAGACCAGTTACTAGCCCCCAGTAGTGTTCGGCGACAGTCGAGGTCAAGCCGTAAACACTTCGGCCATTGTTATGAATGGCCCGTCATTTAACACAATCATCGGATTGCTGACCAGTTTACGCTTATTGTGACAGTCAGTTTTCGGCTTTCTCAACTGAGGTGCTTAACCATGTGAGCTGGAAGCACAATCGCAGCGGTTCTCCCTTTGCACGCCTAGCCAAACAAATCGGAACGTAGGAAGCAAGTGCAGGAGCCGGGCAACCCAACTATTGACCGAAGACACAATTCGAAACCGATGCATATATAGCAATATCCGAGAATGTTTTTGCCGAATCCCTAAAGGTGTTCGGCGTTGCACTGCGAGACTAATGCTGGAAATGCACAAATAGTTTAATAGTGCCATAGGCTCGAAAAGCCAAAAAACTTATTCAAAAGTTTAATGTCCGAACTAGATCAAGTGTTCGGTGCCAATCCAAAAAATGGACTTGAAAAAAAAGGTGCTCCTGCCGTGCTTTAACATGACACATCCTATCTCAAGACTTCAAGCGGGTCAGCATATGGCTTCAACCTCCTATCCCGAAGGCGGAGTACTTCTCATTAGGCCAGTTTAGCAAACTGAACTCTAGCGGTTTTGAGAGAGAAATTAGGCTCCTCAGCTAGTAACCACATACTTGTGTCGAAAAAAGGAATGATAAATAATAATAATAAAAACTTTGCAACGACTAAGAAGAAAAACACTTATTATAAAACGGCTCAAATAAACTTAAGAGCCCCCAAGTGACTTGGGTAAAAGAATGATTGCATGTACCGAAGTACTTATATCATATCTATGTTTACCCGAACTTTAAACGCGTCTTAACCGACCGTCGGCTTCTCCCTCTTCGGCCAAGGACTGAAAAGTGTTATGTACTCCACCTGTCGAGAATATAGATGGTGTTTCCAATAACCAGGCAATCACGCCATAAGGCTGTAACAGACAAAGCGCGCTCAGGGAACTTATGCTATATTACTGCGAAGTGTAAGAAGCATCTTCAAAGAAAATAGTACCCCCATCGATACCGTTATTCGGTGCTCATTGTTACTATGAGACTTGTGCAATAGATTTTTTGTACTCATTAGTTCCGTTGTGTGCCGACCATCATGGAAAACTATAAGAGCGCTAGCTTTCAGCTTCACCCAGTCTGAGGTCCGGCTCGGATGACCCGATCGTGACAATCGCAGAGGTGCTCCCTTTACTCCCTAGCCGAACAACCGGGAACGTAGGGGTAAACACAGGAGCGAGGCAACCCAGCTTGCAAATCGCTTAAGTCAATATGGTGCATATTGTGGCGTAATACACGAACAAGGAACAAAGCCGTACAAGTATAATCATATGCAAGAGGCAAGGCTTCATGAAGGAAGCCCCCAAGTGAACTGGATATTTGAATTTGTGCGTCACAAACAAAGTTTGGACAAGGAAAAAATTTTACAAGCAATTTTTTTTCAAAAAGGTATAATGCTTGGTTGAACCGAACACAAGTTAAAAATTTAAAACTTGGAGCATGAAGGCAACTTAGCTGGTTAATGTGTTCGGTATTGACGACGCGGTCCGAGCTTGATGCGGGACAAGGTTCCACCCCCCCCCCCCCAAGCCGGTCCCAAGGTGGCGGAGCAAAGAGCTCGGCACTCCGAAGTGGTGACATAGCACGGTCAATGCAGGCCGGTAGAGTGATGCCGAAGTCCCCGGCATGGAGTAATGAAGTGTTGACGAAGCCCCCGGTCCAGCCGAGGTGACGCCAAAGGATATAGTCCGGCTGGATCATTTTCCTCTGCACAAAAAATAGTGCGAACCGGAGATAGTAGTAATAATAATAAATTTTTAAAAAATCGTTGCATAATAAATAATTTATGCAAAGTGAGTAATAAAAGAAATATGGCCTGGCGCCGAAGTCAATGTCGATGCAGGGCGTCGGCGTGATGCGGTAATGGCGTGGCAAAGCCTAAATTCACGGGTTGGTCCGAGTTCCGGATGCGGCGTTCGCCGAACCATGTACGGAAACTGACCGAACCACCATGCGACCATCGTTAATGCGGCCACCATTTGATAGACCTATGTACATATGATGGACAAACCAGAGTAATAATTCCTTGGGAAAAATGAACCCAAACAAGCAAAAATTACTAGGATTGATAGCACCTGGTTTATTTGTTGTAGCAATCTGAAGAAAGGTGATTCCCAAAATTGGGACTCGATCCGCACATCCATTGCGTGATGGGCGATAAAGCAACGGCATGGCAATGCTTGCAAAGGTTGGCTCGCCGAGGCAAAGCCCTCGGTACAGCTAACGTGACGGAGCTGGTCGGCTAGTGACGCCGAAGTCTCCGCAGTAGGTTGATGAAGAGATGGCGAAGCTCCCGGTCCAGCCGATATGTCGAAGCCTTGATGTCAGCCGATGAGTCGAAGTAGGTCGGCGTGATGGACACCAGCTTGAAGAAGCAATAGTGCGGCCCTGCCGATGGAGGTCGTGACGTGGTCGATGCCAGCTTGATGAAGTGACCGCACGGCGATGCCGGTAAGCCCGCTCCGTGTAATTCGTGGGGCGGCGATGTTGGTGATGATTTATCCTTCGCGATGCCGAACTCTTGTTTGGCTTGCCGAGATGATGATCCGAAGAAGTTGAGCTCGGCTCAACAAAGTGACAACGTGTCTAGCGCAGGTCGGCAGCCTTGGAGCAATATTGCCGGACTGGTTTGACACCAGCATGATGATGAAGATGACCTCAGGGGAGGCTTAAAAATTTACAGGCACGTGTTTAAGAACAATGCACAATACCCTAGAAGAGAATTCCTCTAAAAAGGTTGTCCAATATCACGTTCATAAAGAAGCATGAATTCGGGTTGGATCCGTATTCGCGCAGAAAACGGATCTGAAAATTGGTCCACTCATCGGAAGGTTCCCAGAGTTTGAACCATCGGATCGAGATGAAATTTAGAGGGGTGGTAGATATGGGAATTCCTCAATAGCTGAACGGTTGGATCTTCCAAAGGACCTCCGAGATGGGATCCGGAGACCACGCACTAAACTCGTCCAGATTCCCGTCCAGATTTGACAGGGCTCCGATATATCGTAGATTGTCGGAGATTCCTCCATCGGAACTCGACAAAATTTTGCATGGCTGTTGTAGACGTAATTCCACACTATTCCACCAAAGCAATCATCAAATCGACGCTCGAGGAGGTGGTGACGGCGAATACAAATTCGCCATCCATAAAAACAGCACAGCCGCCCGAGGGCAATGTTGACGTTGAGCCCTCGAGCTCCATGGATGACTCCTCTATGATCATGATAGAGATCAGAGTTGATGTTGAAGAAGGCCCCCGTCCGAACATGACGATTGGAGATGGAGCACGGTCCTCGGTCGAGCCAAGGTGACCAGTCGAGCCGGCAACGAAGATGCCGGCATCGCAGTTGACCTGCGGGCGAGCCATTGATCCTTTTGTCGATCACACAATGGAACTCTCAATGAAAGCACCAATATCGGTGTCAAAACCGGAGGATCTCGGGTAGGGGGTCCCGAACTATGCGTCTAAGATCGATGGTAACATGAGGCTGGGGACACGATGTTTTACCCAGGTTCGGGCCCTCTTGATGGAGGTAATACCCTATGTCCTGCTTGATTTATTCTTGATGATATGAGTATTACGAGAGTTGATCTACCACGAGATCGAAGAGGCTAAACCCTAAAAGCTAGCCTATGGTATGATTGTATGTTATTGTCTATCGACTAGCCTGGCCTCGGTTTATATAATGCACCAGAGGCCTAGGATAACAAGAGTCCTAGCCGAATACGCCGGTGGGGAGGAGTCCTTGTCTTGACCACCAAGTCTTGTGGAATCTTCCATGTATGCGGCAGCTGTAGCGACCCGACCTCAGACGGTCAAGCCTCTGTGTATCTGTGCCATCCCTGGATCAGTATGCTGGCACACATAGTACATCAATGTATATATCAAAGTGCAATCACATGTATGAATAACGTAAAACTGATATATACCTCATAAGTCTCAGCGGAAACAAACAAATTAGGTGTGGAGTCCCATCAACGCCATCGGCAAGTTGAGTGTAGACCGTAACCCTGTACCGTACTCTTACTCGTCAGAAGTAAAATATCTGCAACATGAGACGTTGCAGCCATGTAGGTCAGTACATTGAATGTACCAGCAAGATCACAATAAGAGAAAGCAGATGATAAAACTATTCTATATGCAATATGGCTTTGTGGCTCTGGGTCTGAGTTTTGTTTGCGTAAAAGCTGGTTTTATTTTCCCTACAACAAAGAAATGTCAGAGGCTGTACTACGGAGTTTTCTATCATGACATGGTTCCGCCAACCGATGTCTCATAGCCCAAAATCATCATAAGTTGCCCACAATTAAGTTATCAGTCTGATGTTGAGAGTTCCGAGATAGATCCAAGTCCAGAGGCTCAAATTGTCCGTCACCGGGGACACGGCTAATCGATTAGGTTTTAACCCTCTACAAAGGTTTGTACACTTTACCCGCAAGATTCGATCCCTCTCTTTACATTCTCGCACCTCAGGGTGTTTGAGAATAAGATGACCGAAACATGGTCTTCCGAAGAGTTCCTCTGACCACTGTCCGGTGATCATCCAATCCTACCGTAGTTCTACATCTGCTAGCACCATCCTAGCCAGAGTCACCACTAAGGTCAACCAAGCCAGAGCCCATAGTGACTTGCGGTTGCACAGGTAAGCTTCCGGGCATGAAGTATTCTTCCGTCTCTTTGAGTTTGGGTGAAGCTTTCCGCAAGATGTCATGGCGCTTCTCCATGCATCCCGACCAACCACTGGTTTCTCCAGGGTGCCCGTCAACCGTCCTTCACCCAGTAGTGTGTATTGAATTCTTATCTCGAGTCTCGAAATCTGGAAGAATACTGAAGATGCAGTCCTTGCCGGTGCCAACATGAAGTTGTCTCCATTGACGTAGAGTCCTTCTTCAGAACACTCTCATGCACTCATACCAAACCCCGTATACTATAGCGTAGCATTAAAACTATGTAACGTCCCGGGTTTGGTAACAGGGGGATGGGTTTCTACCTCATGCATTCTACTCAACTACAAGATTCAATAACACTACTTGAGGGATTGTTGAAAGGGTGCTACTACATGCAAATAAAACATAGGTATGAAAAACATGGTCAAAGTGAACTTGTCTGGTATTACTTGATGAAGATAATATCGCTCTCGCAAAACTTGATAGCACTATACACAACTCTCCGATGAAAATCTATATAGTAAAACATAGTATTCACATAAGCAAAGATACTAGCAAGCAATTTCTAACACTCACAAAAAAATCAACAAATAAAATGCAAATCACAAAGAACACAAAATAAAAAAACAATGAAAACTACACAAGAAAACTACTAAAGAAAATTCTAAGACATAACCCAAAATAGCTTTCTCCTAAGTAAAATTTAACAACAGAGAAAATACTAACATAATAAATTAACAGAAAATACTGACATAATAAATTAACAGAAAATACAAAGTAAAACAACTAAGTTAACAGAAGGTATTTTTCATAAAATTTTATTTGCAAAAAGAAACAAATAAAAAGCTTTTATGAAACACTAACTATGACCTAAACAAGTTTTCATACAAAACTAAGTAAAAAAGTTTTAAAAATAAAAACAAAATTTTCTTTTGTTGACTAACAGAAACAAAACTAAATTTTTCAGGAGTGACAAAAAGAAATAATTTAAAACTAATAAAAACAATAAAGAAAAGACTAAAACAAAACTATAACTAAAACAATACTGTTTTGCTAAAAACTTAATTTAAAATAAACTAAAAATAAATCACTATATTACTCTGGATAGACAAATCAATAACAAAACCGTAGCAAAAAGAATCAATCAAAAATATTTTATAAAACTCAAGAAACGGCCAAATTAGTGTTTTGAACAAATTTCATCAAACTCAAAACTTAAACTACTCAAACTTTATATCTAAAGACACAGACAGAAACTTCAAGAAATTTTGAATCTAATGCAAAAAGAATCACTCAATTTGGATAAAGACACTAAAAGATATAAGCAATCTAAAATTGAAACTATTTCTGTTTTTTTAACAGAAACGAAAAAAACTAAAAAAAACTGGCAGGTACTACGCGTCGGGCTGCTATTGGGCCTAACCAGTGGGCGATCCAACGCTAAACCACGCTCGGGCGATATATAACTAAACCGTTAACGCGCGTACGAATAAAGGAAAACCAGTGAACCGGTTTAGATATAAACCTAACTAACCGTAAATAAACCGCACTAAAATCCAATCTAATAAAATAAAACCTAACCATACAGAGATCTAATCTAAGCCATTGAAAAAGGATCGGAGGGAGGAGAAGCTCACCGCGGCGGCGATGAACTCCGGCGAGGTGCTCCGGCTTTGGTGGTCGACGGGGACGGCGCTCCTGTCGTCGGTGAGCTCGGTGTACTCGTCGGGAGGATGCAACGGACGAAGGCGATCACGGTTGTGGCCTCGGTGGAGCTCGGGGACGTCGGAGGAGGACGGCGGCGAGCTCGGGGCAGCGGTGACGTTCCGGTGGTCGGCGGCCGTGGTGTTCCAAGGGCGCAGGAGCTCGGGCGAGTCCTCGGGGAGGTGCAGTGGACGGGGTCGAGGCGATTGGTGGAGGTGGTGGGGCTCGGGGAAGACGGAGGGAGTGTCTAGGACGACAATGGCGTGGTGGCGGAGGCGGAGCTCTGGTGAGCAATAGGCGACGAGGGAGAGGGGTTCAGGGGTCAGGAAGGGGCGGAACGGGGTGAGGGGAAGGGTATATATAGGGGGCGACCGACTTGGAGGAGGGGGCACATCGGGGAGAAGATCCCGAACGATCTGGGATTCCGGCGGCGGCGCGACTTGGCGTGGAGAAGAAGAAGGTGGGCGCGAGGTTTCGGGCGGACAGGTGGGGCCCGCAAGTCAGCGTCGGTGAGAGAGAGAGGAGGTAGCGGGCGACCGGGGCGAAGGGGTTTCTGGCGCGGGTGAGTTGCTTGGCCAGCCTGGCGCGTAGGTGGGCCGAGGGAGAGAGAGTCGGGCCTCGGTGGCTTCGGCCGTTTTTTTAAAGGGTTTTCCTATTCTTTTTAAACACAGAACAAAAAGAAAGAAATAAACAAACTAAATAATAAATGTATATAGGCATATAATATATCAAAATGACCGCAAAAATAAATCCTACAACATGAACATTTTTACAAAGTGAAATAAAATACACAAAAATTCTAATAAATAAGAAAGTACTTCTGATGCAATTAAAATTCAAAATAAAACTACTTTAAAGTACCAAAATTATTTCAAACTTAATTTTCTCCATTTTTCTAATGTAGGGAATCATTTTACCCTATTTTCCATATATTTTAATTTTGGAGAAAATAATTTGAAATAAGACCAAATAACTCCAAATGGTTTTGAATTTAACAAAAAAAATTCAAACCATCTTCAAACCTTTATTCATACTTCCAACTCATATTTCATATGTTTTGAAGAAGTCATTGTATCTTCTCTCATGAAAATCATTGAGTTGCATATAGTTTATAAATTTGAAATACCTTCAAAATGAAATTCAAAAATCTTTCGAAACCCTTTTTGTTTCTGGAAGAAGTCATGTTTTCTTCACTCTAGGGTTGTGGTGATGAAATAAATTTGAATTTCATTGAGATCAAATGCAAGGATGAAAGTTTGGGAAGTCATTTCATTCCCTCTCATTCAACTTTCAAAAAGTTTCAAATTTCACTCAATTTCGCACAATCAATCACTCACAATCAAACAAATAATCAATGTGATTTATTTAATATAACATTCCAAAATTTAGAATTTTGGGATGTTACAAACCTACCACACTTAAAATGAATCTCGTCCTCGAGATTCGAAGAGGCTAGCAAGAAAAGGTTAGGGGTTGGGGGTCTTCCAGCAAATATTTTGGTCGGAAGGGTCTAGTGTGCTACCACACTTAAAAGCATGGGTATGGTTCACACAAAACTCATGTACTCCATCCTTTTGGGTTGCTAGTGTCGGTGTTCTCATATACTCTGGAATAGCTCTTTCACGGGTGTTGTTCCGGTCGGGGCATAACCTTTTCCTCAAACATGTGTCCTTTCATCCTGGTGACGTTCTTCCGAGTCTGGGTCTTCTTAGCTGACTGGTCTGTCGCCAATACTAAATAACTATCAAAATTCTCATGGTGGTCAACCATGTATGGTTTCTCCTGCAGAAAAATGGGTTTGGTTGAATCTCACCGTCTATCCTACGATTGGCAACGGGTACGTGGTACATGGATCAATCATCCTACCATTCTATGGTTTTATGGCTTGACGTGTCGACACTCTTCTAAGGTTTTCAAGGCTCTCTGATTTTCCATCAACATATGATAGCTCATGATAGAAGTCTCCGGTATGGGGGCCAATCCATCCCGTACTTGAACCATTACTACATATGCAGACATCGAATCACGTATTCTAACACTTGGGCATACTCACAAGCATTGCAGAATTTCTCTTGTCGACGAACTGAGTTCGAATAAATACATTGTTTCTACAAGCTGAACAAGACATCTAACGGTTCTTCACATCTCTCGGGTTTTCGTATCCTCCTAAAAATGTCGATTGATTAACTCAGAGTTTTCTTCCAAAATATCTTCCTTCAGCAAGAGTGTGCTTGCTTCTTATTAACTCCGGGGCCTGTGGGTTATGGCCCACTTCAACTCTTGTAATATTTAACTCATCCTTATCATTCCGCATTCCAACATTACATCTCCTTTAAATCCAATAGTACTTCTTCCTTCATACCCTTGTGGTGACGATCATACAAAACTCCAACTTATTTGGTCCCGCTCCCTTCTATGGACCGTCATGAATAACACATTTCTTTCTTCATTGATCTTGTGGCTTTACGGAGTACTACCACACCAAAAAAGCACTAGTTTATCCATAAATCATATTATTTTCATATCAAATCTTTTATTACATCCTTAACCATTTTTCGTAAATCCAAATTCCAAAAAGTACTTTGTTACAAATGCTGCCACCCACATGGTTTGGTATGATCAGGCATTACTTCCTACTTTATTCTTTTTTCATCCTTGAGGATTCTTCAGTCCCACTGGAATTGTGCGACATGCACCTTGAAATCTTCAATCTTCTATTTCATCGTGGTGGCCTTGAGCTTCATTTCCATCATCTGTGCATGCACTTCTCTTAGGTATTCCTGAGTATAACAGAGTCTTGCTTCAAGTATTTCTCCGATCTGGCGTAGGATTCCATGGCTGCTTCACGAACAGCGTCGAAGAAAGTTGCTTGTGGTACACGTAAGATGAAAAAGTACTGCCCCATCATCTTTGGGCAAACTCCTTTCATACGGTGGAGGTGTACCTCCACATACCAAAGTTCCACTCCCTTTTGCATGAAGGGGTAGCCTTTGTAGACTGCATCTCCTTCAAGGTGAATATGCTTCATCATGTCCTTCAGGATCTTTGGGTAATCATGATCACTTGTCAGTGTCATGATCGTTTCCGAACCTTTAAGGAAAGACTCATAAAGGGTCATCATCTGCAGTTGTAAAACAAAAATGGTGCTCAGAATAAGGTACATATCTCCTTGGGTACACATTCATATCATCCAAACAGAACTTCAAACTCAATTTCCAACATCCAGTTTATGCATCACAACTCATTTTCTTCCATGTTCACCCAGAATATTAATTTCCATGATAAAACATAACAACTCCTTAAAGCCTTTCAGCATATGACATATCAACTTTATTGAGTCATGAATTTTTACAATATCTGAGTAATCTATTACATAACTCAACCCCGCATTCTTGTGAAAAAGTGTTTTCCTTACTACCCTTATTACTGATATCAACATCTCCACTACTCAGCTCTAGCTTTCTCATGATTTGAACAATCCCTAGCAAAAATCTCCTGCTTCCTTGCAACAGAAACAAATAACTTCCGGCATGTCTCGAGGCTTCTTGGTGATGGTGCCTGCTCCTTGAGTACCATGCTTCCTTTCGATACAATCATTGGCATAATGCCCGACTTCCTTACATTCAAAACAGGTAATATGACTCATGTCCCTCTTTGCAGAAATTGGGTTGTTCCGACGGTGTCTTTGTTTTCTCTTCTTGGTTTTCTTTGTTCTGATCAAACGTTCTATTCCCTATGGATAAAACTCCACTGCTTCTGTTGGGAAGTATCCCAGATACTCTTTTCTTTCCTTGGTGCAATACTGTGAAAAATGTCCTTCTCCGCATGAATAACAAGCATTGGAGTAAAATCTGTTGAGGCTTTCTCCATTAGGGTCTTCAACACTTTCCTTAATCATATGTTCTTTCATAACTTCTCGGAGGGCTTCTTTCATTCCTTCTTCTTGCTTCTGAATAGTTTGTTGCATCGTGGGGTAAATGTGACACTGAGCTGGGTAGTGGGTAGTTCCTTCACACAAGAAACAAGTCACCTGACTAGTTGGGCATTCCTCAGTTGGGTGTTTCTCCTTACAATGAGGGCATCCATCATTGTGTTTCTCCTGGGTGTGTCCTATTTCTTCGCAAATCTTGTAGGCAGAAGGTTTATTTCTTGGGGTATCATGGTGCTTCCGGATAAGACGTGATCTTGTCAGAGTCTTCTTGAATTCTTCCCAAGTCCTTGCTCCATTCCATCCCTGTATAGCTTGATGCATCTGCCACCATGTTGCAGCACTTCCTTCAAAGTACTGAAGAGCATACGATACTTCATTCTTCCTTGAAACCAAATTGCTCCCGAAGTGAATCTCCATGTTCTGAATCCATAGATCTGCCTCCGGCTGGGTTTTCGGTCCAGAGAATACCAGTCCAACTTCATTCATCATCTACTGGGTCCAAGGGTTTTAGGGTGAGATAAGAGAGAGGTGGGGAGGAATATACACAATACAAACAATAGTTTTGAAGAAATGAGTTTTATTTTGTGGCTGTCGGAAAAACATCAAACAAAAGTAAATAACATGGGTTTGGTCTTCTAAAGGTCAAATAATTCGTCAGATTCTTCAAGTCTTCGGAGTCTTCAACTGTTGTAGCTTTAACTCTTCTAATGCATGGTGAAATCCTCTTTACTCCGGAATGGTCATCGGTTGTCCGATATCTTGTCCTTCTTGGAGCGGCTTTAGTTGATCCTCCGTGTGGTCAAAAGGGAAAGGGGTATATTCTAACTATTTGAAGTAAGAGAGGTTATTTGATAAAATCAGAAAAGATGAGAAGTAATAGATTATTTTGAAAATAAAGTTTTAGAGATTTCCTGTCCTAGGGCTTTCTAATTTCTAGGGTCACGTCCTACATTCAACATGTGCTCTGATACCATGTATGCAGCGACCCGACCTCAGACGGTCAAGCCTTTGTGTATCTGTGCCATCCCTAGATCAGTATGCTGGCACACACAGTACATCAATGTATATATCAAAGTGCAATCACATGTATGAATAACGTAAAACTGATATATACCGCATAAGTCTGAGCGGAAACAAACAAATCAGGTGTGGAGTCCCATCAACACCATCGGCAAGTTGAGTGTAGACCGTAACCCTGTACCGTACTCTTACTCGTCAGAAGTAAAATATCTGCAACATGAGACGTTGCAGCCGTGTAGGTCAGTACATTGAATGTACCAGCAAGGTCACAATAAGAGAAAGCAGATGATAAAACTATTCTATATGCAATATGGCTTTGTGGCTCTGGGTCTGAGTTTTGTTTGCGTAAAAGCTGGTTTTATTTTCCCTACAACAAAGAAATGTCAGAGGCTGTACTACGGAGTTTTCTATCATGACATGGTTCCGCCAACCGATGTCTCATAGCCCAAAATCATCATAAGTTGCCCACAATTAAGTTATCAGTCCGGTGTTGAGAGTTCCGAGATAGATCCAAGTCCAGAGGCTCAAATTGTCCGTAACCGGGGACACGGCTAATCGATTAGGTTTTAACCCTTTGCAGAGGTTTGTACACTTTACCCGCAAGATTCGATCCCTCTCTTTACATTCTCGCACTTCAAGGTGTTTGAGAATAAGATGACCGAAACATGGTCTTCCGAAGAGTTCCTCTAACCATTGTCCGGTGCTCATCCAATCCTACCATAGTTCTACATCTGCTAGCACCGTCCCAGCCAGAGTCACCACTAAGGTCAACCAAGCCAGAGCCCATAGTGACTTGTGGTTGCACAGGTAAGCTTCCGGGCATGAAGTATTCTTCCGTCTCTTTGAGTCTGGGTGAAGCTTTCCGCAAGATGTCATGGCGCTTCTCCATGCATCCCGGCCAACCACTGGTTTCTCCAAGGTGCCCGGCAACCGTCCTTCACCCAGTAGTGTGTATTGAATTCTTGTCTCGAGTCTCGAAATCTTGAAGAGTACTGAAGATGCAGTCCTTGCCGGTGCCATCATGAAGTTGTCGCCATTGACGTAGAGTCCTTCTTCAGAACACTCTCATGCACTCATACCAAACCCCGTCTACTATAGCGTAGCATTAAAACTATGTAACGTCCCGGGTTTGGTAACAGGGGGATGGGTTTCTACCTCATGCATTCTACTCAACTACAAGATTCAATAACACTACTTGAGGGATCGTTGAAAGGGTGCTACTACATGCAAATAAAACATAGGTATGAAAAACATGGTCAAAGTGAACTTGCCTGGTATTACTTGATGAAGATAATATCGCTCTCGCAAAACTTGATAGCACTATACGCAACTCTCCGATGAAAATCTATATAGTAAAACATAGTATTCACATAAGCAAACATACTAGCAAGCAATTTCTAACACTCACAAAAAAATCAACAAATAAAATGCAAATCACAAATAACACAAAATAAAAAAAATGAAAACTACACAAGAAAACTACTAAAGAAAATTCTAAGACATAACCCAAAATAGCTTTGTCCTAAGTAAAATTTAACAACAGAGAAAATACTAACATAATAAATTAACAGAAAATACTGACATAATAAATTAACAGAAAATACAAAGTAAAACAACTAAGTTAACAGAAGGTATTTTTCATAAAATTTTATTTGCAAAAAGAAACAAATAAAAAGCTTTTATGAAACACTAACTATGACCTAAACAAGTTTTCATACAAAACTAAGTAAAAAAGTTTTAAAAATAAAAACAAAATTTTCTTTTGTTGACTAACAGAAACAAAACTAAATTTTTCAGGAGTGACAAAAAGAAATAATTTAAAACTAATAAAAACAATAAAGAAAAGACTAAAACAAAACTATAACTAAAACAATACTGTTTTGCTAAAAACTTAATTTAAAATAAACTAAAAATAAATCACTATATTACTCTGGATAGACAAATCAATAACAAAACCGTAGCAAAAAGAATCAATCAAAAATATTTTATAAAACTCAAGAAACGGCCAAATTAGTGTTTTGAACAAATTTCATCAAACTCAAAATTTAAACTACTCAAACTTTATATCTAAGGACACAAACAGAAACTTCAAGAAATTTTGGATCTAATGCAAAAAGAATCACTCAATTTGGATAAAGACACTAAAAGCTATAAGCAATCTAAAAATGAAACTATTTCTGTTTTTTTTAAACAGAAACGAAAATAAACTAAAAAAACTGGCAGGTACTATGTGTCGGGCTGCTATTGGGCCTAAGCAGTGGGCGATCCAACGCTAAACCACGCTCGGGCGATATATAACTAAACCGTTAACGCGCGTACGAATAAAGGAAAACCAGTGAACCGGTTTAGATATAAACCGAACTAACCGTAAATAAACCGCACTAAAATCCGATCTAATAAAATAAAACCTAACCATACAGAGATCTAATCTAAGCCATTGAAAAAGGATCGGAGGGAGGAGAAGCTCACCGCGGCGGTGACGAACTCCGGCGAGGTGCTCCGGCTTCGGTGGTTGACGGGGACGGTGCTCCGGTCGTCGGTGAGCTCGATGAACTCGTTGGGAGGATGCAGCGGATGAAGGCGATCACGGTTGTGGCCTCGGTGGAGCTCGGGACGTCGGAGGAGGACGACGGCGAGCTCGGGGCGGCGGTGACGTTCGGGTGGTCGGCGGCGGTGTTGTTCCAAGGGCGCAGGAGCTCGGGCGAGTCCTCGGGGAGGTGCGGTGGACGGGGTCGAGGCGATTGGTGGAGGTGGTGGGGCTCGGGGAAGACGGAGGGAGTGTCTAGGGCGACAATGGCGCGGTGGCGGAGGCGGAGCTCCGGCGAGCAATAGGCGGCGAGGGAGAGGGGTTCAGGGGTCAGGAAGGGGCGAAACGGGGTGAGGGGAAGGGTATATATAGGGGGCGACCGACTTGGAGGAGGGGGCAGATCGGGGAGAAGATCCCGAACGATCCGGGATTCCGGCGGTGGCGCGACTTGGCGTGGGGAAGAAGAAGGTGGGCGCGAGGTTTCGGGCGGACAGGTGGGGCCCACAAGTCAGCGTCGGTGAGAGAGAAAGGAGGTAGCGGGCGACCAGGGCGAAGGGGTTTCTGGCGTGGGTGAGTTGTTGGGCCAGCCTAGCGCGTAGGTGGGCCGAGGGAGAGAGAGAGAGTCGGGCCTCGGTGGCTTCAGCCGTTTTTTTAAAGGTTTTTCCTATTCTTTTTAAACACAGAACAAAAAGAAAGAAATAAACAAACTAAATAATAAATGTATATAGGCATATAATATATCAAAATGACCGCAAAAATAAATCCTACAACATGAACATTCTTACAAAGTGAAATAAATTACACAAAAATTCTAATAAATAAAAAAGTACTTCTGATGCAATTAAAATTCAAAATAAAACTACTTTAAAATACCAAAATTATTTCAAACTTAATTTTATCCTTTTTTTTCTAATGTAGGGAATCATTTTACAGTATTTTCTATATATTTTAATTTTGGAGAAAATAATTTGAAATAAGACCAAATAACTCCAAATGGTTTTGAATTTAACAAAAAAAATTCAAACCATCTTCAAACCTTTATTCATACTTCCAACTCATATTTCATATGTTTTGAAGAAGTCATTTTATCTTCTCTCATGAAAATCATTGAGTTGCATAAAGTTTATAAATTTGAAATACCTTCAAAATGAAATTCAAAAATCTTTCGAAACCCTTTTTTTCGGGAAGAAGTCATGTTTTCTTCACTCTAGGGTTGTGGTGATGAAATAAATTTGAATTTCATTGAGATCAAATGGAAGGATGAAAGTTTGGGAAGTCATTTCATTCCCTCTCATTCAACTTTCAAAAAGTTTCCAATTTCACTCAATTTCGCACAATCAATCACTCGCAATCAAACAAATAATCAAAGTGATTTATTTAATATAACATTCCAAAATTTAGAATTTTGGGGTGTTACAGCAGCTGTCCGAACTGGCCCATTAGTATACGGCCATGGGGGTCCTCGGCCCAATCTAACAGATCAGAAGATGACGTGGTGAGTACCCCCTAGTCCAGGACACCGTCAGGTAGCATACCTCTCGACATGGGCATTAGTCTGAAATACTAATTTCAACTCTTGGAACATCTCATATGCTCCATGGCGTTCAAAATGTTTTTGAAGTCCCGGTTTTAAGCCGTAAAGCATGGTGCACTAAACTATCAAGTAGTCATCATATCGAGCTTGCCAAACGTTCATAACGTCTGCATCTGCAACCGCAATAGGTCTGTCACCTAGCGGTGCATCAAGGACATAATTCTTCTGTGCAGCAACGAGGATAATCCTCAGATCACGGACCCAGTCCGCATCATTGCTACTATCATCTTTCAACTTAGTTTTCTCTAGGAACATGTCAAAAATAAACGGGGAGCTACATCGCAAGCTATTGATCTACAACATAGATATGCTAATACTATGAGGACTAAGTTCATGATAAATTAAGTTCAATTAATCATATTACTTAAGAACTCCCACTTAGATAGACATCTCTCTAGTCATCTAAATGATCACGTGATCCACATCAACTAAACCATGTCCGATCATCACGTGAGATGGAGTAGTTTTTAATGGTGAACATCACTATGTTGATCATCTCTACTATATGATTCACGTTTGACCTTTCGGTCTTTAGTGCTCCGAGGCCATATCTGCATATGCTAGGCTCGTCATGTTTAACCCGAGTATTCTGCGTGTGCAAAACTGGCTTGCACACGTTATATGTGAACGTAGAGCTTATCACACCCGACCATCATATGGTGTCTCGCCACGACGAACTATAGCAATGGTGCATACTCAGGGAGAACACTTATACCTTGAAATTTAGTGACAGATCATCTTATAATGCTACCACCGTACTAAGCAAAATAAGATGTATAAAAGATAAACATCACGTGCAATCAAAATAAGTGATATGATATGGCCATCATCATCTTGTGACTTTGATCTCCATGTCCAAAGCACCGTCATGATCACCATCATCACTAGCTTGACACCTTGATCTCCATCGTAGCATCGTTGTCATCTCACCAACTATTGCTTCTACGACTATCGCTACCTCTTAGTGATAAAGTAAAACAATTACATGGCGATTGCATTTCAAACAATAAAGCGACAACCATATGGATCCTGCCAGTTGCCGATAACTGTTACAAAACATGATCATCTCATACAACAAATTATATTTCGTCACGTCCTGACCATATCACATCACAACATGCCCTGCAAAAATAAGTTAGACGTCCTCTACTTTGTTGTTGCAAGTTTTACGTGGCTGCTGCGGGCTTCTAGCAAGAACCGTTCTTACCTACGCATCAAAACCACAACGATTTTTCATCAAGTGTGCTGTTTTAACCTTCAACAAGGACCGGGCATAGTCAAACTCGATTCAACTAAAGTTGGAGAAACAGACACCTCCTAGCCACCTGTGTGCGAAGCATGTCGGTAGAACAAATCTCATGAACACGGTCATGTAATGTCGGCCCCGGCCGCTTCATCCAACAATACCACCAAATCAAAGTAAGACGTTGCTGGTAAGCAGTATCACTATTATCGCCCACAACTCTTTGTGTTCTACTCATGCATATAACATCTACGCATAGACCTGGCTCGGATGCCACTGTTGGGGAATGCAGTATTTCAAAAAAATTCCTACGATCACGCAAGATCTATCTAGGAGATGCATAGCAACGAGAGGGGAGAGTGTGTCCACGTACCCTCGTAGACCAAAAGCGGAAGCGTTTAGTAACGCGGTTGATGTAGTCGAACCTCTTCGCGATCCAACCGATCCAAGCACCGAACGTACGACACCTCCATGTTCAGCACACGTTAAACTCAATGACGTCCCACGATCTCTTGATCCAGTTGAGGACGAGGGAGAGTTCTGTCAGCATGACGGTGTGGCAACGGTGATGATGAAGTTACCGGTGCAGGGCTTCGCCTAAGCACTATGACAATATGACCGAGGTGTGTAACTGTGGAGGGGGGTACTGCACACGGCTAAGAGAAGACTTGGTGAGCCCTTGGGGTGCCCCCTTCCCACGTATATAAAGGGGAGGAGAGGAGGCCGGCCCGAGAGGGGGCGCGCCAAGGGGGGGGGAGTCCTACTTGGACACCCGGTCCAAGTAGGATTCGGCCCTTTCCTTTCCGAAGAAGGGGGAAGGGGAAAGAGAAGGAGGAGAAGAAGGAAAGGGTCGCCCCACGCAACCCTAGTCCAATTCGTATTGGGCTTGGGAGGGCGCGCGCCTCCACCTAGCTGCCGCCTCCTCTCTACCACTAGGGCCCATGAAGGCCCATTAGCCCCCCGGGGGGTTCCGGTACCCCCCCGGTACTCCGGAAAATGTCCGAACCTTTCCGAAACCATTTCGGTGTCCAAACATAGCCTTCTAATATATCAATCTTTATGTATCGACCATTTCGAGAGTCCTCGCCATGTCCGTGATCTCATCCGGGACTCCGAACAAACTTTGGTTCATCAAAACACATAACTCATCATACAAATCCTCATCGAATGTTAAGCGTGTGGACCCTACGGGTTCGAGAACTATGTAGACATGACCGAGATACATCTCCGGTCAATAACCAATAGCGGAACCTGGATGCTCATATTGGCTCCTACATATTCTACGAAGATCTGTATCGGTCAAACCGCATAACAACATACGTTGTTCCCTTTGTCATCGGTATGTTACTTGCCCGAGATTCGATCGTCGGTGTCATCATACCTAGTTCAATCTCGTTACCGGCAAGTCTCTTTACTCATTTTGTAATACATCATCTCGTGGCTAACTCATTAGACACATTACTTGCAAGGCTCATAGTGATGTGCATTACCGAGAGGGCCCAGAGATACCTCCCCGATACACGGAGTGACAAATCCTAATCTCGATATATGCCAACTCAACAAACACCATCGGAGACACCTGTAGAGCATCTTTATAATCACCCAGTTATGTTGTGACATTTGATAGCACACAAGGTGTTCCTTCGGTATTCAGGAGTTGCATAATCTCATAGTCATAGGAATATGTATATGTCATGAAGAAATCAATAGCAATAAAACTAAACAATCATTATGCTAAGCTAACAGACGGGTCTTGTCCAACACTGTAATGCCCAAGATGCGGCTATATCTCCCAAGTGTCGAGGCACAACTTAGAGGCATAACCGCATGTTGGTTTTGTCGCAAGAGGGGTCATCTTCACACAACCCCATGTCCAAGAACAAGGATAGAATAAATAGTTGGCTTACAATCGCCACGCCACACAATGATCATATAACTCATACATCATTCAGAGTACATACATAGTCCGACTACGGACAAATCCAAATGAAAAGAAGATAACCCCAAATGCTAGATCCCAATCTTCCCAACTGGGCGCTGATGTCTACTACACAACCTTCTTCATGTAGACGTTGTTGGGCCTCCAAGTGCAGAGGTTTGTAGGATAGTAGAAAATTTCCCTCAAGTGGATGACCTAAGGTTTATCAATCCGTAGGAGGCGTAGGATGAAGATGGCCTCTCTCAAGCAATCCTGCAACCAAATAACAAAGAGTCTCTTGTGTCCCCAACACACCCAATACAATGGTAAATTGTATAGGTGCACTAGTTCGGCGAAGATATGATGATACAAGCGCAATATGGATAGTAGATAATGGTTTTTGTAATCTAAAAATATAAAAACAGCAAGGTAATGAATGATAAAAGTGAGCGTAAACGGTATTGCAATGCGTTGGAACAAGGCCTAGGGTTCATACTTTCACTAGTGCAAGTTCTCTCAACAATAATAGCATAATTGGATCACATAACTATCCCTCAACATGCAACAAAGAGTCACTCCAAAGTCACTAGTAGCGTAGAGCGAACGAAGAGATTATGGTAGGGTACGAAACCACCTCAAAGTTATTCTTTCCAATCAATCTGTTGGGCTATTCCTATAAGTGTCACAAACAGCCCTAGAGTTCGTACTAGAATAACACCTTAAGACACAAATCAACCAAAACCCTAATGTCACCTAGATACTCCAATGTCACCTCAAGTATCCATGGGTATGATTATACGATATGCATCACACAATCTCAGATTCATCTATTCAACCAACACATAGAACCTCAAAGAGTGCCCCAAAGTTTCTACCAGAGAATCACGACGAAAACGTGTGCCAACCCCTATGCATAGGTTCATGGGCGGAACCCGCAAGTTGATCACCAAAACATACATCAAGTGAATCACGTGATATCCCATTGTCACCACAGATACGCACGGCAAGACATACATCAAGTGTTCTCAAATCTTTAAAGACTCAATCCGATAATATAACTTCAAAGAGGAAACTCAATCCATTACAAGAGAGTAGAGGGGGGAAGAAACATCATAGGATCCAAATATAATAGCAAAGCTCGCAATACATCAAGATCGTATCACCTCAAGAACACGAGAGAGAGAGAGAGAGAGAGATCAAACACATAGCTACTGGTACATACCCTCAGCCCCGAGGGACAACTACTCCCTCCTCGTCATGGAGAGCACCGGGATGATGAAGATGGCCACCGAAGAAGGATTCCCCCTCCGGCAGGGTGCTGAAACGGGTCTAGATTGGCTTTCGGTAGCTACGGAGGCTTCTGGCGGCGGAACTCCCGATCTATTGTGTTCCCCGATGTTTTTATGGTATATTGAGATATATATATATATATATATATATATATATATATATATAGGCGGAAGAAGTACGTCGGGGGAGGCACGAGGGGCCCACGAGGGTGGAGGGCGCACCCAAGGGGGTGGGCGCGCACCCCTACCTCGTGGCCTCCTCGAAGCTTCCCTTACATGCACTTCAAGTCTTCTTGGCTTCTTTCCTTCCAAAAATGGGTTCCGTGAAGTTTCAGGTCAATTGGACTCCGTTTGGTTTTCCTTTTCTTCGAAACCCTAAAACAAGGTAAAAACAGAAACTGGCACTGGGCTCTGGGTTAATAGTTTAGTCCCAAAAATGATATAAAAGTGTATAATAAAGCCCATAAACATCCAAAATAGTAGATAATATAGCATGGAGCAATCAAAAATTATAGATACGTTGGAGACATATCAGCATCCCCAAGCTTAATTCCTGCTCGTCCTCGAGTAGGTAAATGATAAAAACAAAATTTTGATGTGGAGTTCTACTTGGCATAATTTCAATGTAATTCTTCTTAATTGTGGCATGAATATTCAGATCCGAAAGATTCAAGACAAAAGTTCATATTGACATAAAAATAATAATACTTCAAGCATACTAACAAAGCAATTATGTCTTCTCAAAATAACATGGCCAAAGAAAGTTATCCCTACAAAATCATATAGTCTGGCTATGCTCCATCTTCACCACACAAAATATTTAAATCATGCACAACCCCGATGACAAGCCAAGCAATTGTTTCATACTTTTGATGTTCTTAAACTTTTTCAATCTTCACGCAATATATGAGCGTGAGCCATGTAGCACTATAGGTGGAAAGGAGTGGTGGTTGTGGAGAAGACAAAAAGGGAGAAGATAGTCTCACATCAACTAGGCGTATCAACGGGCTATGGAGATGCCCATCAATAGATATCAATGTGAGTGAGTAGGGATTGCCATGCAACAGATGCATTAGAGATATAAATGTATGAAAGCTCACAAAAGAAACTAGTGGGTGTGCATCCAACTTGCTTGCTCACGAAGACCTAGGGCACTTTGAGGAAGCCCATCATTGGAATATACAAGCCAAGTTCTATAATGAAAGATTCCCACTAGTATATGAAAGTGACAACATAGGAGACTCTCTATCATGAAGATCATGGTGCTACTTTGAAGCACAAGTGTGGTAAAAGGATAGTAGCAGTGTCCCTTCTCTCTTTTTCTCTCATTTTTTTATTTTTTTATTTGGGCCTTCTCCTTTTTTATGGCGTCTTTTCTCTTTTTTTTATTTGGGCTTCTTTGGCCTCTTTTATTTATTTATTTTCGTCCGGAGTCTCATCCCGACTTGTGGGGGAATCATAGTCTCCATCATCCTTTCCTCACTGGGACAATGCTCTAATAATGATGATCATCACACTTTTATTTACTTACAACTCAATACTTAGAACAAGATATGACTCTATATGAATGCCTCCGGCGGTGTACCAGGATGTGCAATGATGCATGAGTGACATGTATGAAAGAATTATGAACGGTGGCTTTGCCACAAATACGATGTCAACTACATGATCATGCATAGCAATATGACAATGATGGAGCATGTCATAATAAACGGAACGGTGGAAAGTTGCATGGCAATATATCTCGGAATGGCTACGGAAATGCCATGATAGGTAGGTATGGCGGCTGTTTTGATGAAGGTATATGGTGGGTTTATGGTACCGGCGAAAGTTGCGCGGTACTAGAGAGGCTAGCAATGGTGGAAGGGTGAGAGTGCGTATAATCCATGAACTCAACATTAGTCATAAAGAACTCACATACTTATTGCAAAAGTCTATTAGTTATCGAAACAAAGTACTACACGCATGCTCCTAGGGGGATAGATTGGTAGGAAAAGACCATCGCTCGTCCCCGACCGCCACTCATAAGGAAGGCCATCAAAAAATAAATCATGCTCCGACTTCATCACATAACGGTTCACCATACGTGCATGCTACGGGAATCACAAACTTGAACACAAGTATTTCTTAAATTCACAACTACTCAACTAGCATGACTCTAATATTAACATCCTCATATCTCAAAACAATCATCAAGCATCAAACTTATCTTAGTATTCAATACTCTATATGAAAGTTTTTACTATTCTTGGATACCTAGCATATTAGGATTTTAAGCAACTTACCATGCTATTTAGGACTCTCAAAATAATATAAGTGAAGCATGAGAGTTCATCTATTTCTACAAAATAAAACCACCACCGTGCTCTAAAAGATATAAGTGAAGCACTAGAGCAAATGACAAACTACTCCGAAAGATATAAGTGAAGATCAATGAGTAGTCGAATAATTATGCAACTATGTGAAGACTCTCTCTCATTTAATAATTTTAGATCTTGATAATTTATTCAAGCAGCAAGCAAAGCAAAATAAAATTACATCTAAGAATAGCAAATATCATGTGAAGAAGCAAAAACTTAGGATCAACCGATACTAACCGATAGTTGTTGAAGAAGAAAGGTGGGATGCCAACCGGGGCATCCCAAGCTTAGACGCTTGAGACTTCTTGAAATATTATCTTGGGATGCCTTGGGCATCCCCAAGCTTGAGCTTTGGTGTCTTCTTAATTCCTCTCATATCATGGTCTCCCTAAATCTCAAAAGCTTCATTCACACAAAACTCAACAAGGACTCGTGAGATAAATTAGTATAAACCATTGCAAAAACCTTATCACACTCTACTGTAGCAAATCACTAAAATTATTATTCAACATTGCATACTAAATGGCTCTGCATATTTGATAGTCCTATCCTCAAATAGAATCATTAAAGAAGCAAACATATGCAAACAATGCAAACATAACAGCAATCTGCCTAAACAGGATAGTCTGTAAACAATGCTGCAACATCCATACTTCCCTAGCTCTAAAAATTATGAAAGAAAATTCCCACTGTAGTAAATTTATCAGAGCTTAATATGCAAAAGGTTTCAACATTTTATCACATTCTGAATTTTCTAGGGAATTATTGCAACAGCGGTAAACTTTCTGTTTTCAAACAGCAACATGTATACTTGTAACATAGGCATAGTAAAGGCTATCTATGCCACTTTTATTGAAATAAAAGATGCAAAACATTGTTATAAATAACATAAAGCAAATTCTAACAAAATAATTTGACGCTCCAAGCAAAACACATATCATGTGGTGAATAAAAATATAGCTCCAAGTAAAGTTACCGATGAACGAAGACGAAAGAGGAGATGCCTTCCGGGGCATCCCCAAGCTTAGGCTCTTGGTTGTCCTTGAATATTACCTTGGGGTGCCTTGGGCATCCCCAAGATTAGGCTCTTGCCACTCCTTATTCCATAGTCCATCGAATCTTTACCCAAAACTTGAAAACTTCACAACATAAAACTTAAAGTAGGAAACTTGTGAGATCCGTTAGTATAAGAAAATAAATCACCACTTCAAGGTACTGTAATTAACTCATTATTAATTTATATTGGTGTTAAAACTACTGTATTCCAACTTATCTATGGTTCATATCCTCCGATACTACTCATAGATTCATCAAACTAAGCAAACAACACAAAGAAAACAGAATCTGTCAAAAACAGAACAGTCTGTAGTAATCTGGATCAAACATATACTTCTGGAACTCATAAAATTCTCAAATAAATTGCTGGACCTGAGGAATTTATCTATTAATCATTTTCAAAAAGAATTAACTAAATAGCACTTTCCAAATAATAATGACAGCAGTTCTCGTGAGCGCTAAAGTTTCTGTTTTTTACAGCATGATCAACAAGACTTTCCCCAAGTCTTCCCAAAGGTTCTACTTGGCACAAACACTAATTAAAAGCATAAAACCACATCTAAACAGAGGCTAGATGAATTATTTATTAATAAACAGGAACAAAAAGCAAGGAACAAAAATAAAATTGGGTTGCCTCCCAACAAGCACTATCGTTTAACGCCCCTAGCTAGGCATGATGATTTCAACGATGCTCACATAAAAGATAAGAATCGAAACATAAAGAGGGCATCATGAAGAATATGACTAGAACATTTAAGCCTAAACCACTTCCTATGCATAGGGATTTTGTGAGCAAACAACTTATGGGAACAATAATCAACTAGCATAGGAGGGTAAAACAAGCATAACTTCAAAACTTTAAGCACATAGAGAGGAAACTTGATATTATTGCAATTCCTACAAGCATATGTTCCTCCCTCATAATAATTTTCAGTAGCATCATGAATGAATTCAACAATATAACCAGCACCTAAAGCATTCTTTTCATGATCTATAAGCATAGAAATTTTATTACTCTCCACACAAGCAAAATTCTTCTCATGAATAATAGTGGAAGCAAACTCAACAAAATAATTATCATGTGAGGCATAATACAATTGAAAACTAAAATCATGATGACAAGTTTCATGGATATCATTATTCTTTATAACATACAAGTCATCACAATAATCATCCTAGATAGCAACTTTGTTCTCATAATTAATAGGAACATCTTCCGGAATAGTGGATTCATCACAAAACAAAGTCATGGCCTCTCCAAATCCACTTTCATCAATATAATCATCATAAATAGGAGGCATACTTTCATCATAATAAATTTGCTCATCAAAACTTGGGGGACAAAAAATATCATCTTCATCAAACATAGCTTCCCCAAGCTTGTGGCTTTGCATATTATTAGCATCATGGATATTCAAGGAATTCATACTAACAACATTGCAATCATGCTCATCATTCAAATATTTAGTGCCAAACATTCTAATGCATTCTTCTTCTAACACTTTGGCACAATTTTCCTTCCCATCATACTCACGAAAGATATTAAAAAGATGAAGCGTATGAGGTAAACTCAATTCCATTTTTTTATATAGTTTTCTTTTATAAACTAAACTAGTGATAAAACAAGAAACTAAAAGACTCGATTGCAAGATCTAAAGATATACCTTCAAGCACTCACCTCCCCGGCAACGGCGCTAGAAAAGAGCTTGATGTCTACTACACAACCTTCTTCTTGTAGACCTTGTTGGGCCTCCAAGTGCAGAGGTTTGTAGGACAGTAGCAAATTTCCCTCAAGTGGATGACCTAAGGTTTATCAATCCGTAGGAGGCGTAGGATGAAGATGGTCTCTCTCAAGCAACCCTGCAACCAAATAACAAAGAGTCTCTTGTGTCCCCAACACACCCAATACAATGGTAAATTGTATAGGTGCACTAGTTCGGCGAAGAGATGATGATACAAGCGCAATATGGATAGTAGATAATGGTTTTTGTAATCTGAAAATATAAAAACAGCAAGGTAATGAATGATAAAAGTGAGCGTAAACGATATTGCAATGCGTTGGAACAAGGCCTAGGGTTCATACTTTCACTAGTGCAAGTTCTCTCAACAATAATAGCATAATTGGATCACATAACTATCCCTCAACATGCAACAAAGAGTCACTCCAAAGTCACTAGTAGCGGAGAACGAACGAAGAGATTATGGTAGGGTACGAAACCACCTCAAAGTTATTCTTTCCAATCAATCCGTTGGGCTATTCCTATAAGTGTCACAAACAGCCCTAGAGTTCGTACTAGAATAACACCTGAAGACACAAATCAACCAAAACCCTAATGTCACCTAGATACTCCAATGTCACCTCAAGTATCCGTGGGTATGATTATACGATATGCATCACACAATCTCAGATTCATCTATTCAACCAACACATAGATCCTCAAAGAGTGCCCCAAAGTTTCTACCGGAGAATCACGACGAAAACGTGTGCCAACCCCTATGCATAGGTTCATGGGCGGAACCCGCAAGTTGATCACCAAAACATACATCAAGTGAATCACGTGATATCCCATTGTCACCACAGATACGCACGGCAAGACATACATCAAGTGTTCTCAAATCTTTAAAGACTCAATCCGATAATATAACCTCAAAGGGGAAACTCAATCCATTACAAGAGAGTAGAGGGGGAAGAAACATCATAGGATCCAAATATAATAGCAAAGCTCGCGATACATCAAGGTCGTATCACCTCAAGAACATGAGAGAGAGAGAGATCAAACACATAGCTACTGGTACATACCCTCAGCCCCGAGGGAGAACTACTCCCTCCTCGTCATGGAGAGCACCGGGATGATGAAGATGGCCACCGAAGAAGGATCCCCCCTCTGGCAGGGTGCCGGAACGGGTCTAGATTGGCTTTCGGTGGCTACGGAGGCTTCTGGCGCCGGAACTCCCGATCTATTGTGTTCCCTGATGTTTTTATGGTATATGGAGACATATAGGCGGAAGAAGTACGTCAGGGGAGGCACGAGGGGCCCACGAGGGTGGAGGGCGCGCCCCCTACCTCGTGGCCTCCTCGAAGCTTCCCTTACATGCACTTCAAGTCTTCTGGGCTTTTTTCCTTCCAAAAATGGGTTCTGTGAAGTTTCAGTTCAATTGGACTCTGTTTGGTTTTCCTTTTCTTCGAAACCCTAAAACAAGGTAAAAACAGAAACTTGCACTCGGCTCTGGGTTAATAGGTTAGTCCCAAAAATGATATAAAAGTGTATAATAAAGCCCATAAACATCCAAAACAGTAGATAATATAGCATGGAGCAATCAAAAATTATAGATACGTTGGAGACGTATCAGGCACCACTACTGATCATCTGGAAACGAAACATAGTAACGACCAAGGTCCTCGTCGAACTCCCACTTGAGTTCGGTGGCATCACCTGCACTGGCATCATCAACACCTACAACTGTTTTGTTAGTATCTGTGAGTCACGAGGACTCGGCAATCTCAAAACCCGCGAGATCAAGACTATTTAAGCTTATCGGTAGGAATGTGGTTATGAGGTGGAGTAGCAGCAAGCGCTAAGCAAATATGGTTGCTAACATATGAGTACAAGAGTAAGATGAGAAACTACGCAACGGTCGTAAAGCTAGAAGCGATCAAGAAGTGATCCTGAACTACTTACGTTCATACATAACCCAACCGTGTTCACTTCCCGGACTCCGCCGAAAAGAGACCATCACGGCTACACACGCGGTTGATGCATTTTAATTAAGTCAATTTTCAAGTTCTCTACAACCGAATATTAACAAATTCCCATCTGCCACATAACCGCGGGCACGGCTCTCGAAAGTTTATACCCTGCAGGGGTGTCCCAACTTAGCCCATCACAAGATCTCACGATCAACGAAGGATATTCCTTCTCCCGAAAAGACCCGGCCAGTCTCGGAATCCTGGTTACAAGACATTTCGACAATGGTAAAACAAGACCAGCAAGACCGCCCGAATGTGCCGACAAATCCCGATAGGAGCTGCACATATCTCGTTCTCAGGTCACACCGGATGAGACATCCTACGAGTAAAACCAACCCTCGAGTTTCCCCGAGGTGGCCCCGCAGTCTACTCAGCTCGAACCAACACTCAGAGGAGCATTGACCCGGGGGGGTTGAATAAAGATGATCCTTGGGTTAATTACTCCCTAGGAAAAAGTTTAGGTTGTTATTAGGCAAATGTTAAAAACAAGGTTGGGCCTTGCTGGATGAGTTTTATTCAAAGCAAAGTGTCAAGGGGGTCCCATAACCCCAACCGCGTAAGGAACGCAAAATCAAGGAACATAACACTGGTATGACGGAAACTAGGGCGGCAAGAGTGGAACAAAACACCGAGCAAAAGGCCAAGTCTTCCACCCTTTGACAAGTATATAGATGCATTAATTAAATAAGATATATTGTGATATCCCATGAGGGAGTCCTGGATTAGGGGGTCTCCGGACAGCCGGACTATATCCTTTGGCCGGACTGTTGGACTATGAAGATACAAGATTGAAGACTTCGTCCCGTGTCCGGATGGGACTCTACTTGGCGTGGAAGGCAAGCTAGGCAATATGGATATGTATGTATCCTCCTTTGTAACCGACCTTGTGTAACCCTAGCCCCCTCCAGTGTCTATATAAGCCGGAGGGTTTTAGTCCGTAGGACAACATACAATCATACCATAGGCTAGCTTCTAGGGTTTAGCCTCTCTGATCTCGTGGTAGATCAACTCTTGTACTACTCATATTATCAAGAACAATCAAGCAGGACGTAGGGTATTACCTCCATCAAGAGGGTCCGAACCTGGGTAAACATCGTGTCCCCTGCCTCCTGTTACCATCGGCCTTAGACGCACAGTTCTGGACCCCCTACCCGAGATCCGCCGGTTTTGACACCAACATTGGTGCTTTCATTGAGAGTTCCACTATGTCGTCACCGTAATGCTTGATGGCTCCTTCGATCATTGCTAGCGATGTGGTCCAAGGTGAGGTTTTCCTCCCTGGACAGATCTTCGTATTCGGCGGCTTTGCACTGCGGGCCAATTCGCTTGGCCATATGGAGCAGATTGAGACCCACACCCCTGGCCATCAGATCAGATTTGGAAACTTGAACTACACGGCCGATATCCACGGAGACTCGATCTTCGACGGATTCGAGCCCATGCCGGACGCGCCGCGCTGTCGCGATGAGCATGACGTAACTCTGCCGTCGGATAGCGTTCGGGAGATCGCATCCGCGGCTACTCCGGCCTTTAATCCGGAGAAAGTCGTGCCATCCAAGAGCGGAGGGATGGACCCTGCCATGGAGGCCGCACTCTCAGTGGCGATAGAGCCGGATACTGACCTTACCCCTTACGAGAGTCGTGTCGCTGAACCACTGGATTCACCTCCGGCCACGGACTCCGAGCCGCTCACATCCATGCCCGTCGAATCCGGCTGGGCACTGATCATGGAGTTCACCTCCGCGGATATCTTTCAGCACTTGCCCTTCGGAGATGTGCTAAATTCATTAAGGTCTCTCTCCCTGTCAGGAGAACCTTGGCCGAACTATGTCCGGCTAGAATGGGATACGGACGACGAAGAAATTCGCTGCCCACCCACCACCCACTTAGTAGCCACTGTCGATGACTTAACCGACATGCTCGACTTCAACTCCGAAGACTTCGATGGTATGGACGACGAAATCGGAGACGAACCAGAACCACCGCCCACAGGGTGCTGGACCGCTACTTCATCACATGACGTATACATGGTGGACACCCCCAACGAAGCCAATGGCGATAAGAATGCGGAGGATGACCCCTCCAAGAAGCAACCTAAGTGTCGACGTCAGCGGCGCCGCTCTAAGTCCCGCCATAGCAACAGAAACGACAACCGCACCACCCCGGTGGCAGAACGCGATCAAGATGCAAACTGCATACATAGTACGGATCCGACATCCGAACACGATGACGTCAAAGATATGCCTCGTCAATCCCCGTCTAGAGAAGAAAATAGTCTGGACGAAGATGCACCCATCATCCCGGAAACACACTTGGAGCAAGAGAACCTCCGCAGAAGGCTTATTGCCACAGCGAGAAGCCTGAAGAAACAGAAGCACAGGCTCAAGGTCGCACAAAATACGCTCAATAGCAAGTGGAACAAAGTAACAAAGTATGGTGGAGGTTACCACCCAAATAGCTATCCAAAGCGCAAGCTATTACCGGAATTCGACGATGAGGCCTTCGAGCCCATACGGCCGAAAAGTGATACGGCCAACAGGCCGGATCCACCACCCTGTGAACGCGATAGAGCAGCTGACAAAGTCACGCATAAGTCAACACACGATCTACGTGAGAACTTGCGTCCAAAATCCAGCGCGACCAGATCTATCTATGGATCTAGGAAGCGCGCTACGATACACAACCAACACCGAATACTACAATCGTCCGAAAACCATGGCGCATCGCAATACAGGGGTGGCGCACACCCCTTATGTTTCACCGATGAGGTGCTGGATCACGAATTCCCCGAGGGATTCAAACCGGTGAACATAGAGGCCTACGACGGAACCACAGACCCTGGAGTCTGGATAGAGGACTTCATCCTCCACATCCATATGGCTCGTGGAGACGATCTCCATGCCATTAAAACTTGCCCCTCAAGCTTAAAGGGCCAGCTAGTTACTGGCTAAAAAGCCTCCCCGAAAACTCAATTGGAAGTTGGGAGGAGCTCGAGGACGCTTTCCGGGCCAATTTTCAAGGGACTTATGTCCGACCTCCGGATGCAGACGATTTAAGTCATATAATCCAACAGTCCGGAGAGTCTGCCCAAAAGCTCTGGAACAGGTTTCTCACCAAGAAGAACCAAATTGTCGAATGTCCAGACGCCGAAGCCTTAGCAGCTTTCAAACACAGCGTCCGAGACGAATGGCTCGCCAGATACCTCGGTCAAGAAAAACCGAGAACAATGGCAGCCCTAACAAGCCTCATGACCTGCTTTTGCGCGGGTGAGGACAACTGGTGGCCCGCAGCAGCACCAGCGACCCAAGCACATTTGAAGTCAGGGATGGCAATGGTAAACCACGATACAACAAAAACAAGTGTCGAAATAAAGAACGTAGCCCAGATAACACGGCGGTAAACGCCAGATTCAGGGGCCCTAGACCAGGTCAGCGTAAAAAGCCTTTCAAAGGCAGTAGAGAAGGACAATCTGGCCTAAACAAAATTATTGACAAACTCTGTCAGATTCACGGCACCCCAAACAAACCTTCAAATCATACCCACAGAGAATGTTGGGTCTTCAAGCAGGCCGGCAAGCTAAACGCCGAACACAAAGGGGAAGAGACACCAAGCGAAGACGAGGATGAACCTCGCCAGCAAAGCGCCGGAGGACAGAAAAAGTTCCCACCAGAGGTTAAAACAGTAAACGTGATCCATGTGACAAAGGGGAGAAACAATCACCAGGCTCAACCCTGGTTGGCCTGCCCGATCACTTTTGATCGTAGAGATCACAATACAAATATCCGACGCGAAGGACTGACGGCCTTGGTGTTAGACCCAATAATAAACGGGTACCATTTCACAAGGGTCCTAATAGACGGCGGCAGTGATCTAAATCTGATATATCAGGACACAGTCCGCAAAATGGGGATAGACCCGACACAAATAAGCCACAATAATACTACCTTCAAGGGAGTAATACCAGGCTAAGAGGCCCGCTGTACATGCTCTCTACCACTAGAGGTGGTATTCGGTTCTCCCGATAACTTCCGAAGCGAAACGTTAAGTTTTCACATCGCTCCATTCCGAAGTGATTATCAAGCACTGCTCAGAAGAGCGGCTTTCACTCATTTTAACGCAATACCGCATTATGCTTTTCTCAAGCTCAAGATGCCCAGTCTGCGAGGCGTCATCATAGTTAGCGGAAATGCCAACCGTTCTTTACGTACGGAAGAGGACGCGGCGGCTCTAACAGCCGCACACTAGACGACCTCAACAACCAGAAAAGATGCAGGTCGTCAAGACCACGGACACGGTTAGACGAGTCCGGCGTTCCATCATACATGCATGAGATTGGTTTTCGAACCCTCATAAAATGATACCAGGGGCTTCCCGCGTGTATCTAGGGCCAGCCCGACTCAACCAGGCTTCTCTGGAATTTTGATAATTTATTCTTCTTTTCGGCACGACAACTTTCACCTAAGTTATTTCCTTTTGCAGGTGACAATCGTGCTATACCCATCCAGGACACGGCACAACGGAGAACCAGGCGCTGACGTGCAGCAGGGACCCGCCCAAAGGTTTCTTTTTAGATTAAGGCCCTGCGTAAACCTTTTTTACTGTCTCTTGTTGCTCACATCCTCCGGATACGCAACATAACCGAGGAGGATGCCGGCGTATTGGCATGTGGCCACGCCAGGATTTTGCACATACCCGGACACATGGGGTTTCTTATAAAGGGCATTGTTTAGCCCGGTATATGTTATAAAGACCAAACACCTTAGGGAGTGTTCGGCGTCGCGAGTTTGGACCTATATGCATCAGCTCCGAATCATGTCTTTGGTCAAATGTTGGGTTTGCCCGGCTCCCACGTTTTGGTACCTTACGTTCCGTTATATCGGCTAAGGTAGCATTGGGAGAACTACTGCGATTGTGCCCTGGTTCATCCAGATGAGCACCTCAGTAGAGAAAGCCGAAAACTGACTGTCATGATATAGCGAGAGACTGGTCAACCACTCGATGACTAATCGGAATCTTCGGGATTCCTCCGCATTAACGAAGGGCCGTTTCTAGGTCATATACATACGCGCCCCGTATTCGGACGAGCGCATAAGTACCAGGGGCTATATAGTAGCCCCACTGTCAAACTCCTATGGCTAAGTGAAAGTGTTAAAGCAATATAGTCTGATTGCCTCGTTCGCTATGCTATCACCTCCTTAACGGACCAAGACGTTGGATCAAGTGTGGATATGCATCTTTTGCGAACACCCCCGCATTATATGCGTGGGGGCGGAAGCCGACGACTACAAACTTTCAGGTTATATACATATATACATAAATGGCCGCACAGGAGGCATCATAGCACTTTCGGGCAAAAGTATAAATGCAACCTTGATTAATTCAGAAAAACATTGTTTGCACAATGGGACTAAATGTCAATGGAAACTAATATTCTTCGAGCACTGAGCCTCTATCGAACGAGCGCCTTCAAGGACTTCTTCAAAGTAGTGCTCGGCAGCCACTTGGCCTATGGCCGAACCCTGTGCCGCAACAGTGGTGGCATTCATCTTCGCCCAGTATGTTTTGACACGGGCAAGGGCCATCCGCGCACCTTCTATGCACGCCGATCTTTTTACAGCATCGATGCGTGGCACAGCGTCAAGGAATTGTTGCACTAAGCTAAAGTAGTTATTCAGCCTTGGCCGTCCCGGCCACAGATGATCCACAATGGACCTCATGGCAAGTCCGGACAACCTATGGAGCTCGGCCCAACCGGTCAATCGCTCATTCAGCAGCAGCGGACGGACTGGAGCGTGAAACTGTGACCAAAACAGCTTTTCCACTTTGGGACCTTTCTGATCCTTGAAGTACTCGGCCGCATCAGCAGCACTTGCAGCCAAATCCATGTACTCGTCCGCAGAACTCCATAGCCGGTCCAGAGGAGCATACTTCGGATCTCCGAACTTAGTCCGCAACAAGAAGGGCTTCCCAGACACTTTATCTGCAACTTGATTCAGCTCCTCCTTCGTCGCTCTAATTTTGGAGCGGGCTTCCTTGGCAGCCACCCGGGCCTTCTCTAGGTCCGTCGCCTTCACCCGGTTTTCTTCTTCAAGAAGCTGGTAACGGTCAGCAGCATCTTTTAACTCTGCAGCCATCTTGGCTATTTTTTCCTTACTCTCGCAATGTGCGGCCTGTTCGGCCCTTAACTCTTTGGCCGCCTTTAAAGTGGCCGCATTGCTACTCCTTGCTTGCTCCTCGGCTCGAGCAAGCTCCGCCCGAAGGGTCTCCATGGTGGCAGCTCCATCTGCAGTCACAACATATTAAAGATACCGGCATCATGCTGCTCTTATTATGTGACGATCACCAGAAAAATCACTCACCCTGTGCCTCGTCAAGCCGCTTGTTGACAAGCACGATGTCGGCATCTGCCGCATCTAGTTGCCGCCTTAGTTCGGCAAACCCATCAGTCCGGCTAGCCACCGGAGCTTCAGCCACCTGCACATAAAGGCGGTCTGGTTATCACCTAGGACTATGATCCTCTGTTCGCCGCCATTCTCGACGACAACTAGAGTTTCAGGGGCTACTATCTGCATGGGCATACCTAACGTATGTGGTACTGTTAAAAGCATACATTATTTCACGTACCTCGAAGCCTTTTAGCAGACTCATAAAAGCTTCATGCAACCCGCTCTCAGCGGATGAAATCCTCTCAATTACCGTACCCATTAGTGTACGATGTGCTTCCGAGACGGCAGCTTGCCTCAAAAGATCCTTCAACGCGTCCGACCACACACTGTACGGATCCTTGTTGTCGCTCTCCTTAGGAGCCGGATACTGGGGATTCCAGGCAGCCAAAGGGTTATCCTCTGGCCCTAGTGGATCCAGAGATACCCTTTGCGACGACACTTCAAGGTTGCCCGCTTCTTGAGCTGGGGAGTCTGGGGGAGGCGTTTCGCTCTCCATCATCTCCGGAAGAAGATCCCCCGAAGATGAACTCTGTCGAGAAGGGCTGCGATCCGGACTACAATTTATAAGCATCAGTTATTGTCTTCGGAAGTAAGGTAGGATATCATTACTATTAAGTACTTTTTGGTTACTTACAACTCGGTAGAGGTCTGATCCCCGCGCGGACAGTGTGCGGCAAGAATACCCTCCGAGGCAGGACCCTCTGGCTGAGATTTCTTCTCCCGTTTGGAAACCTTAGTTTCCGGATCTTCAGAGGTAGTCCTCTTCCTTCCCCGGGAAGAAAGAATGTCAGATTCTTCCCCTGTGTTATCCTCCCTCACGGAGGCGCTTATTCCCTCGGTTGGAATAGGCAGCGAGGGAGGCCCGCTTTCGCCCTCTTTACTCCCCCTTCATCTTTCTTTGAGGGCACTAGACAAGGTGTTGGCTCGAGCATCTTTTCCAGCACTGGATTGTCCAATCCCTCAGGAAGGGGGGCCGATCACCGGATCATCTTCGCCTTTGTTATCCAATCCTAGTCAAAGAACGATTCTTCAGAGTGATGTCATGATAAATAAAAGGACAGTGTGTTCGGCCATGGGATTACTTACTTGGGCAGCGGAGCGGTTGCAGCTTAGGCCCACGTCCTCGGTGGTGTCCGGACACTCTATTTTGGGTCCGAAGAACGATTTGTACATCTCCTCTTGTGTCATGCCGAGGAAATGCTAAATAGTGCGCGGTCCTTCCGGGTTGAATTCCCACATACGGAGGGGTCGGCGTTTGCAAGGCTGGACTCGACGAACCAGCATAACTTGCATTACCATGACCAGACTGAGGTCTCCCTCGAAGAGATCTCGGATATGGCTCTACAATACTGGCACGTCCTTGGCTGGACCCCAGCTCAGCCCCCTGCTGATCCATGACATCAGTTGTGGTGGGGGGGCCCGAGCGAAAGGTCGGGGGAGCTACCCATTTGGCACTTCGGGGGGGCTGTAATGTAAAACCACTCCCGCTGCCACAATCCGGACACCTCTGGAAAGGAACCCTTTGGCCATGGAGCGTCAGCCATTTTGCTTATTAAAGCACCTCCGCACGCTGCGTACTGGCCCTCGACCATCTTCGGCTTCACATCAAAGGTCTTCAGCCACAGGCCGAAGTGAGGGGCAATGCGGAGGAAGGCCTCACATACGACAATGAATGATGAGATGTGAAGAAGGGAATCTGGGGGCAGATCATGAAAATCCAACCCGTAATAGTACATAAGACCCCTAGAGCGAGGACTAGCCCTCGGAGGAAGTGGGAGACGAACACGACGCTTTCGTTTGGTTCGGAAGTAGGGACGATCTGCCCTCGGGCGGGTAGCCTATGTGAAATTTCGGCGGTCAGATATCTGGCCTCCCTCAACTTTTTGAAGTCCTCCTCCGTGACGGAGGAAGGCATCCACCGGCCTTGAAGGCTAGATCCGGACATGATTGAATGTCCGAAGCACCTGACCTGAGCTTTGGGTGTTAGAACTCGAGGCGGGGAAGGGATCCGATTGAGCGCGCGCGGGGGGGGGGGGAGAAAAAGCCTTGTCCCTTTATAAAGAGGGTGAATATCAGGCGTCCTCCTCGTGGCCGTTTGAGACTTACCTAAGATCTAGGAGTCATACCAACAGGCACGGTTGGGTTACCCACATTTGTATTGATGATAATCCCGTGATAAGGGGAACACGATCTCTGCTTTGACAAGACGTGTCAAGAAACCGCCTCGCGTTATGTGCGGGGCTGGTTAAAGAACGGTTCGAATAATGATCGGGTCGTGGCATGAGGTTATGCTGTCAAAACGTGTCAGCAGATTATATTTGTGGAAATATTATTCTCTCTATGGTGGTATGTGGAACTTATTTTGCAGGGTCGGACACTATCCTTCTATTCAAAACTCTTCCATGGTGTATTCGGAGGAGGAACCCGTCTTGCAATGCCGAAAACAATACTGTGCGTCGGACTCATCGTCATTGAAGCCTGGTTCAGGGGCTACTGAGGGAGTCCTGGATTAGGGGGTCTCCGGACAGCCGGACTATATCCTTTGGCCAGACTGTTGGACTATGAAGATACAAGATTGAAGACTTTGTCCCGTGTCCGGATGGGACTCTACTTGGCGTGGAAGGCAAGCTAGGCAATACGGATATGTCTGTCTCCTCCTTTGTAACTAACCTTGTGTAACCCTAGCCCCCTCCGGTGTCTATATAAGTCGGAGGGTTTGTTGGGGAACGTAGTAATTTCGAAAATTTTCCTACGCACACGCAAGATCATGGTGATGCATAGCAACGAGGGGGGGAGTGTTGTCTACGTACCAACGCAGACCGACTGCGGAAGCGATCTCACAACGTAGAGGAAGTAGTCGTACGTCTTCTTCCCGATCCAACCGATCCAAGCACCGTTACTCCGGCACCTCCGAGTTCTTAGCACACGTTCAGCTCGATGACGATCCTCGGGCTTCGATCCAGCAAAGTGTCGAGGAAGAGTTCCGTCAGCACAACGGCGTGGTGACGATCTTGATGTTCTACCGACGCAGGGCTTAGCCTAAGCTCTACAACGATATGACCGAGGTGGAATTTGGTGGCAGGGGGCACCGCACACGGCTAAGGAACGATCAACAATGATCAACTTGTGTGTCTATGGGGTGCCCCCTGCCCCCGTATATAAAGGAGCAGGGGGAGGGGTTCGGCCGGCTAGGGAGAGGGCACGGGAGGAGTCCTACTCCTACCGGGAGTAGGACTCCCCCCCTCAATCCTATTCCAACTAGGACTCCCAAGGGGGAAATGAGATAGAAGGGGGCCGGCCCCTTCTCCTAGTCCTAATAGGACTTGGGGAAGGGGGGGGGGGGCGCGGTCAGCTATGGGCTGCCCCTTTTCTCTTTTCCACTAAGGCCCAATAGGCCCATTTGCCTCCCGGGGGGTTCCGGTAACCCTCCCGGTATTCCGGTAAAATCCTGATTTCACCCGGAACACTTCCGGTGTCCAAACATAGGCTTCCAATATATCAATCTTTACGTCTCGACCATTTCGAGACTCCTCGTCATGTCCGTGATCACATCCGGGACTCCGAACAACCTTCGGTACATCAAAATGCATAAACTCATAATAACTGTCATCGTAACGTTAAGCGTGCGGACCCTACGGTTTGAGAACAATGTAGACATGACCGAGACATGTCTCCGGTCAATAACCAATAGCGGGACCTGGATGCCCATATTGGCTCCTACATATTCTACGAAGATCTTTATCGGTCAGACCGCATAACAACATACGTTGTTCCCTTTGTCATCGGTATGTTACTTGCCTGAGATTCGATCGTCGGTATCCAATACCTAGTTCAATCTCGTTACTGGCAAGTCTCTTTACTCGTTCCGTAATACATCATCTCACAACTAACATATTAGTTGCAGTGCTTGCAAGGCTTATGTGATGTGCATTACCGAGAGGGCCCAGAGATACCTCTCCGACGCTCGGAGTGACAAACCCTAATCTCGAAATACGCCAACCCAACTTCTACCATTGGAGACACCTGTAGTACTCCTTTATAATCACCTAGTTACGTTGTGATGTTTGGTAGTACCCAAAGTATTCCTCCGGTAAACGGGAGTTGCATAATCTCATAGTTATAGGAACATGTATAAGTCATGAAGAAAGCAATAGCAACATACTAAACGATCGGGTGCTAAGCTAATGGAATGGGTCATGTCAATTAGATCATTCAACTAATGATGTGACCTTGTTAATCAAATAACAACTCTTTGTTCATGGTCAGGAAACATAACCATCTTTGATTAACGAGCTAGTCCAGTAGAGGCATACTAGTGACACTCTGTTGGTCTATGTATTCACACATGTATTATGTTTCCGGTTAATACAATTCTAGCATGAATAATAAACATTTATCATGATATAAGGAAATAAATAATAACTTTATTATTGCCTCTAGGGCATATTTCCTTCAGTCTCCCACTTGCACTAGAGTCAATAATCTAGATTACACAGTAATGATTCTAACACCCATGGAGCCTTGGTGCTGATCATGTTTTGCTCATGGAAGAGGCTTAGTCAACGGGTCTGCAACATTCAGATCCGTATGTATCTTGCAAATCTCTATGTCTCCCACCTGGACTAAATCCCGGATGGAGTTGAAGCGTCTCTTGATGTGCTTGGTTCTTTTGTGAAATCTGGATTCCTTTGCCAAAGCAATTGCACCAGTATTGTCACAAAAGATTTTCATTGGACCCGATGCACTAGGTATGACACCTAGATCGGATATGAACTCCTTCATCCAGACTCCTTCGTTTGCTGCTTCCGAGGTAGCTATGTACTCCGCTTCACATGTAGATCCCGCTACGACGCTTTGTTCAAAACTGCACCAACTGACAGCTCCACCGTTTAAAGTAAACACGTATCCGGTTTGCGATTTAGAATCGTCCGGATCAGTGTCAAAGCTTGCATCAACGTAACCTCTTACGGTGAGCTCTTTGTCACTTCCATATACGAGAAACATATCCTTAGTCCTTTTCAGGTATTTCAGGATGTTCTTGACCGCTGTCCAGTGATCCACTCCTGGATTACTTTGGTACCTCCCTGCTAAACTTATAGCAAGGCACACATTAGGTCTAGTACACAGCATTGCATACATGATAGAGCCTATGGCTAAAGCATAGGGAACATCTTTCATTTTCTCTCTATCTTCTGTAGTGGTCGGGCATTGAGTCTGACTCAACTTCACACCTTGTAACACAGGCAAGAACCCTTTCTTTGCTTGATCCATTTTGAACTTCTTCAAAATCTTGTCAAGGTATGTGCTTTGTGAAAGTCCAATTAAGCGTCTTGATCTATCTCTATAGATCTTTATGCCTAATATGTAAGCAGCTTCCCCGAGGTCTTTCATCGAATTTTTTTTATTCAAGTATCCCTTTATGCTATCCAGAAATTCTATATCATTTCCAATCAGCAATATGTCATCCACATATAATATCAGAAATGCTACAGAGCTCCCACTCACTTTCTTGTAAATACAGGCTTCTCCAAAAGTCTGTATAAAGCCAAATGCTTTGATCACACTATCAAAGCGTTTATTCCAACTCCGAGATGCTTGCACCAGTCCATAAATGGATCGCTGGAGTTTGCACACTTTGTTAGCTTCCTTCGGATCGACAAAACCTTCTGGTTGCATCATATATAACTCTTCTTCCAGAAATCCATTCAGGAACGCGGTTTTGACATCCATTTGCCATATTTCATAATCATAAAATGCGGCGATTGCTAACATGATTCTGACGGATTTAAGCATCGCTACAGGTGAGAAGGTCTCATCGTAGTCAACCCCTTGAAATTGTCGAAAACCTTTTGCGACAAGTCGAGCTTTATAGACAGTAATATTACCGTCAGCGTCAGTCTTTTTCTTGAAGATCCATTTATTCTCAATTGCTTGCCGATCATCGGGCAAGTCAACCAAAGTCCATACTTTGTTCTCATACATGGATCCCATCTCAGATTTCATGGCCTCAAGCCACTTTGCGGAATCTGGGCTCACCATCGCTTCTTCATAGTTCGTAGGTTCATCATGATCTAGTATCATGACTTCCAGAATTGGATTACCGTACCACTCTGGTGCGGATCTCACTCTGGTTGATCTACGTGGTTCAGTAGTATCTTGTCCTGAAGTTTCATGATCATCATCATTAGCTTCCTCACTAATTGGTATAGGGGTCGCAGAAACAGTTTTCTGTGATGTACTATTTTCCAATAAGGGAGCAGGTACAGTTACCTCGTCAAGTTCTACTTTCCTCCCACTCACTTCTTTCGAGAGAAACTCCTTCTCTAGAAATGATCCATTCTTAGCAACGAATGTCTTGCCTTCGGATCTGTGATAGAAGGTATACCCAACAGTTTCCTTTGGGTATCCTATGAAGACACATTTCTCCGCTTTGGGTTCGAGCTTATCAGGTTGAAGCTTTTTCACATAAGCATCGCAGCCCCAAACTTTAAGAAATGACAACTTTGGTTTCTTGCCAAAGCATAGTTCATAAGGCGTCGTCTCAACGGATTTTGATGGTGCCCTATTTAACGTGAATGCGGCCGTCTCTAAAGCATAACCCCAAAACGATAGCGGTAAATCAGTAAGAGACATCATAGATCGCACCATATCTAGTAAAGTACGATTACGACGTTCGGACACACCATTACGCTGTGGTGTTCCGGGTGGCGTGAGTTGCGAAACTATTCCACAGTTTTTCAAATGTACACCAAACTCGTAACTCAAATATTCTCCTCCGCGATCAGATCGTAGAAACTTTATTTTCTTGTTACGATGATTTTCTACTTCACTCTGAAATTCCTTGAACTTTTCAAATGTTTCAGACTTATGTTTCATTAAGTAGATATACCCATATCTGCTTAAATCATCTGTGAAGGTGAGAAAATAACGATATCCGCCACGAGCCTCAATATTCATCGGACCACATACATCGGTATGTATGATTTCCAATAAATCTGTTGCTCTCTCCATAGTACCGGAGAACGGTGTTTTGGTCATCTTGCCTATGAGGCACGGTTCGCAAGTACCAAGTGATTCATAATCAAGTGGTTCCAAAAGCCCATCAGTATGGAGTTTCTTCATGCGCTTTACACCGATATGACCTAAACGGCAGTGCCACAAATAAGTTGCACTATCATTATCAACTCTGCATCTTTTGGCTTCTACATTATGAATATGTGTATCACTACTATCGAGATTCAACAAGAATAGACCACTCTTCAAAGGTGCATGACCATAAAAGATATTACTCATATAAATAGAACAACCATTATTCTCTGATTTAAATGAATAACCGTCTCGCATTAAACAAGATCCAGATATAATGTTCATGATCAACGCTGGCACCAAATAACAATTATTTAGGTCTAATATTAATCCCGAAGGTAGATGTAGAGGCAGCGTGCCGACCGCGATCACATCGACTTTGGAACCATTTCCCACGCGCATCGTCACCTCGTCCTTTGCTAGCGTCCGCTTATTCCGTAGTCCCTGTTTCGAGTTGCAAATATTAGCAACAGAACCAGTATCAAATACCAAGGTGCTACTGCGAGCTCTAGTAAGGTACACATCAATAACATGTGTATCACATATACCTTTGTTCACCTTGCCATCCTTCTTATCCGCCAAATACTTGGGGCAGTTCCGCTTCCAGTGACCAGTCTGCTTGCAGTAGAAGCACTCGGTTTCAGGCTTAGGTCCAGACTTGGGTTTCTTCTCCTAAGCAGCAACTTGCTTGCTGTTCTTCTTGAAGTTCCCCTTCTTCTTCCCTTTGCCCTTTTTCTTGAAACTAGTGGTTTTGTTAACCATCAACACTTGATGCTCCTTCTTGATTTCTACCTCCGCAGCTTTTAGCATTGCGAAGAGCTCAGGAATAGTCTTGTTCATCCCTTGCATATTATAGTTCATCACGAAGCTCTTGTAGCTTGGTGGCAGTGATTGGAGAATTCTGTCAATGACGCAATCATTTGGAAGATTAACTCCCATCTGAATCAAGTGATTATTATACCCAGACATTTTGAGTATATGCTCACTGACAGAACTGTTCTCCTCCATTTTGCAGCTATAGAACTTATTGGAGACTTCATATCTGTCAATTCGGGCATTTGCTTGAAATATTAACTTCAACTCCTGGAACATCTCATATGCTCCATGACGTTCAAAACGTCGTTGAAGTCCCGATTCTAAGCCGTAAAGCATGGCACACTGAACTATCGAGTAGTCATCAGCTTTGCTCTGCCAGACGTTCATAACATCTGGTGTTGCTCCAGCAGCAGGCCTGGCACCTAGCGGTGCTTCCAGGACGTAATTCTTCTGTGCAGCAATGAGGATAATCCTCAGGTTACGGACCCAGTCCGTGTAATTGCTACCATCATATTTCAACTTTGCTTTCTCAAGGAACGCATTAAAATTCAACGGAACAACAACACGAGCCATCTATCTACAATCAACATAACAAGCAAGATACTATCAGGTACTAAGTTCATGATAAGTTTAAGTTCAGTTAATCAAATTACTTAGGAACTCCCACTTAGATAGACATCCCTCTAATCCTCTAAGTGATCATGTGATCCAAATCAACTAAACCATAACCGATCATCACGTGAGATGGAGTAGTTTTCAATGGTGAACATCGTCATGTTGATCATATCTACTATATGATTCACGCTCGACCTTTCGGTCTCTGTGTTCCGAGGCCATATCTGCATATGCTAGGCTCGTCAAGTTTAACCTGAGTATTCTACGTGTGCAAAACTGGCTTGCACCCGTTGTAGATGGACGTAGAGCTTATCACACCCGATCATCACGTGGTGTCTGGGCACGACGAACTTTGGCAACGGTGCATACTCAGGGAGAACACTTCTTGATAATTTAGTGAGAGATCATCTTATAATGCTACCGTCAATCAAAGCAATATAAGATGCATAAAAGGATAAACATCACATGCAATCAATATAAGTGATATGATATGGCCATCATCATCTTGTGCTTGTGATCTCCATCTCCGAAGCACCGTCATGATCACCATCGTCACCGGCGCGACACCTTGATCTCCATCGTAGCATCATTGTCGTCTCGCCAATCTTTGTTGATGCAAGTTTTACGTGGCTGCTACGGGCTTAAGTAAGAACTCATCTCACCTACGCATCAAAACCACAACGATAGTTCGTCAAATAGACTCCGTTTTAACCTTCTCAAGGACCGGGCGTAGTCACACTTGGTTCAACTAAAGTTGGAGAGACAGTCTTCCGCAAGCCATCTGTGTGCATAGCACGTCGAGGGAACCGGTCTCGCGTAAGAGTACGCGTAAGGTTGGTCCGGATCGTCTCGTCCAACAATACCGCCGAACCAAAGTATGACATGCTGGTAGGCAGTATGACTTGTATCGCCCACAACTCACTTGTGTTCTACTCGTGCAAATAACATCAAACCATAAAAGCCTAGGCTCGGATGCCACTGTTGGGGAACGTAGTAATTTCGAAAATTTTCCTACGCACACGCAAGATCATGGTGATGCATAGCAACGAGGGGGAGAGTGTTGTCTACGTACCAACACAGACCGACTGCGGAAGCGATCTCACAACGTAGAGAAAGTAGTCGTACGTCTTCTTCCCGATCCAACCGATCCAAGCACCGTTACTCCGGCACCTCCGAGTTCTTAGCACACGTTCAGCTCGATGACGATCCTCGGGCTTTGATCCAGCAAAGCGTCGAGGAAGAGTTCCGTCAGCACAATGGCGTGGTGACGATCTTGATGTTCTACCGACGCAGGGCTTCGCCTAAGCTCTACAACGATATAACCGAGGTGGAATTTGGTGGCAGGGGGGACCGCACACGGCTAAGGAACGATCAACAATGATCAACTTGTGTGTCTATGGGGTGCCCCCTGCCCCCGTATATAAAGGAGCAGGGGGAGGGGTTCGGCCGGCTAGGGAGAGGGCGCGGGAGGAGTCCTACTCCTACCGGGAGTAGGACTCCCCCCCTCAATCCTATTCCAACTAGGACTCCCAAGGGGGAAAGGAGATAGAAGGGGGCCGGCCCCTTCTCCTAGTCCTAATAGGACTTGGGGAAGGGGGGGCGCGGCCAGCTATGGGCTGCCCCTTTTCTCTTTTCCACTAAGGCCCAATAGGCCCATTTGCCTCCCGGGGGGTTCCGGTAACCCTCCCGGTATTCCGGTAAAATCCCGATTTCACCCGGAACACTTCCGGTGTCCAAACATAGGCTTCCAATATATCAATCTTTACGTCTCGACCATTTCGAGACTCCTCGTCATGTCCGTGATCACATCCGGGACTCCGAACAACCTTCGGTACATCAAAATGCATAAACTCATAATAACTGTCATCGTAACATTAAGCGTGCGGACCCTACGGTTCGAGAACAATGTAGACATGACCGAGACATGTCTCCGGTCAATAACCAATAGCGGGACCTGGATGCCCATATTAGCTCCTACATATTCTACGAAGATCTTTATCGGTCAGACCGCATAACAACATACGTTGTTCCCTTTGTCATCGGTATGTTACTTGCCCGAGATTCGATCGTCGGTATCCAATACCTAGTTCAATCTCGTTACTGGCAAGTCTCTTTACTCGTTCTGTAATACATCATCTCACAACTAACATATTAGTTGCAGTGCTTGCAAGGCTTATGTGATGTGCATTACCGAGAGGGCCCAGAGATACCTCTCCGACGCTCGGAGTGACAAACCCTAATCTCGAAATACGCCAACCCAACTTCTACCATTGGAGACACCTGTAGTACTCCTTTATAATCACCTAGTTACGTTGTGATGTTTGGTAGTACCCAAAGTATTCCTCCGGTAAACGGGAGTTGCATAATCTCATAGTTATAGGAACATGTATAAGTCATGAAGAAAGCAATAGCAACATACTAAACGATCGGGTGCTAAGCTAATGGAATGGGTCATGTCAATCAGATCATTCAACTAATGATGTGACCTCGTTAATCAAATAACAACTCTTTGTTCATGGTCAGGAAACATAACCATCTTTGATTAACGAGCTAGTCCAGTAGAGGCATACTAGTGACACTCTGTTGGTCTATGTATTCACACATGTATTATGTTTCCGGTTAATACAATTCTAGCATGAATAATAAACATTTATCATGATATAAGGAAATAAATAATAACTTTATTATTGCCTCTAGGGCATATTTCCTTCAGGGTTTTAGTCCGTAGGACAACATACAATCATACCATAGGCTAGCTTCTAGGGTTTAGCCTCTCTGATCTCGTGGTTGATCAACTCTTATACTACTCATATTATCAAGTACAATCAAGCAGGACGTAGGGTATTACCTCCATCAAGAGGGCCCGAACCTGGGTAAACATCGTGTCCCCTGCCTCCTGTTACCACCCGCCTTAGACGCACAGTTCGGGACCCCCTACCCGAGATCCGCCGGTTTGACTCATCTAACCGTGTCCGTGGTCTTGACGACCTGCCATTTTTTCTGGTTGATGAGGCCGTCTAGTGTGCGGCTGTTGGAGCCGTCGCGTCCTCCTCCGTACGTAAAGAACGGTTGGCATTTCCGCTAACTGTGATGACGCCTCGTGGACCGGGCATCTTGAGAAAAGCATAATGCGGTATTGCTTAAAACGACCAAAAGGCGCTCTTCCGAGTAGTGCTTGATAATCACTTCGGAATGGAGCGATGTGAAAAATTAACGTTTCGCTACGGAAGTTATCGGGAGAATCGAATACCACCTCTAGTGGTAGAGAGCCCATACAGCGGGCCTCTTGGCCTGGTATTACTCCCTTGAAGGTAGTATTACCGTGGCTTATTTGTGTCGGGTCTATCCCCATTTTGCGGACTGTGTCCTGATATATCAGATTTAGATCACTACCGCCGTCCATTAGGACCCTTGTGAAATTGTACCCGCTTATTATTGGGTCTAACACCAAGGCCGCCAGTCCTTCGCGTCGGGTATTTGTATTGTGATCCCTATGATCAAAGGTGATCGGGCAGGCCAACCAGGGGTTGAGCCTCGGGGTGACGGGCTTTATGGCGAGTGTGCATCGGGGTGCGTGATTACTTCTCCCCTTTGTCACGTGGATCACATTTATTGTTTTAACCTCTGGTGGGAACTTTTTTTGTCCTCCGGCGCTTTGCTGGCGAGGTTCATCCTCGTCTTCGCTTGGTGTCTCTTCCCCTTTGTGTTTGGCGTTTAGCTTGCCGACCTGCTTGAAGACCCAACATTTTCTGTGGGTATGATTTGCAGGTTTGTCTGGGGTGCCGTGAATCTGACAGAGTTTGTCAAGAATTTTGTTTAGGCCAGATTGTCCTTCTCTACTGCCTTTGAAAAGCTTTTTTCGCTGACCTGGTCGAGAGCCCCTGAATCCGGCGTTTACCGCCGTGTTATCTGGGCTACCTTCTTTGTTTCGACACTTGTTTTTGTTGCATCGTGGTTTACCGTTGCCATCTCTGACTTCTGATGTGCTTGGGTCGCTGGTGCTGCTACGGGCCAACCAGCTGTCCTCACCCGCGCAAAAGCGAGTCATGAGGCTTGTTAGGGATGCCATTGTTCGCGGTTTTTCGGACGCTGTGTTTGAAAGCTGCTAGGGCTTCGGCGTCCGTACAGTTGACAATTTGGTTCTTCTTGGTGAGAAACCTGTTCCAAAGCTTTCGGGCGGACTGTTGGATTATATGACTTAAATCGTCTGCATCCGGAGGTCGGACATAAGTCCCCTGAAAATTGGCCCGGAAAGCATCCTCGAGCTCCTCCCAACTTCCAATTGAGTTTTCGGGGAGGCTTTCCAGCCAGTGAGTAGCTGGCCCTTTAAGCTTGAGGGGCAACTTTTAATGGCATGGAGATCGTCTCCACGAGCCATATGGATGTGGAGGATGAAGTCCTCTATCCAGACTCCAGGGTCTGTGGTTCCGTCGTAGGCCTCTATGTTCACCGGTTTGAATCCCTTGGGGAATTAGTGATCCAGCACCTCATCAGTGAAACATAAGGGGTGTGCGGCACCCCTGTATTGCGATGCGCCTTGGTGTTCCGACGGTTGTAGTATTCGGTGTTGGTTGTGTACCATAGCGCGCTTCCTAGATCCATAGATAGATCTGGTCGCGCCGGATTTTTGACGCAAGTTCTCACGTAGATCGTGTGTTGACTTATGCATGACTTTGTCAGCTGCTCTATCGCGTTCACAGGGTGGTGGATCCGGCCTGTTGGCCGTATCACTTTTCGGCTGTATGGGCTCGAAGGCCTCATCGTCGAATTCCGGTAATAGCTTGCGCTTTGGATAGCTCTTTGGGTGGTAACTTCCACCATACTTTGTTACTTTGTTCCACTTGCTGTTGAGCGTATTTTGTGCGACCTTGAGGCTTTGCTTCTGTTTCTTCCGGCTTCTCACTGTGGCAATAAGCCTTCTGCGGAGATTCTCTTGCTCCAAGTGTATTTCCGGGATGATGGGTGCATCTTCGTCTAGACTATTTTCTTCTCTAGACGGGGATTGACGAGGCATATCTTTGACGTCATCGTGTTCGGATGTCGGATCCGTACTATGTATGCAGTTTGCATCTTGATCGCGTTCTGCCACCGGGGTGGTGCAGTTGTCGTTTCTGTTCCTATGGCGGGACTTAAAGTGGCGCCGCTGACGTCGACGCTTAGGTTGCTTCTTGGAGCGGTCATCCTCCGCATTCTTATCGCCATTGGCTTCGTTGGGGGTGTCCACCATCTATACGTCATGTGATGAAGTAGCGGTCCAGCGCCCTGTGGGCGGTGGTTCCGGTTCGTCTCCGACTTCATCGTCCATACCGTCGAAGTCTTCGGAGTTGAAGTCGAGCATGTCGGTTAAGTCGTCGACAGTGGCTACTAAGTGGGTGGTGGGTGGGCAGCGAATTTCTTCGTCGTCCGTATCCCATTCTAGCCGGACATAGTTCGGCCAAGGTTCTCCTGACAGGGAGAGAGACCTTAATGAATTTAGCACATCTCCGAAGGGCAAGTGCTGAAAGATATCCGTGGAGGTGATATCCATGTCCCAACATGTAACAACCTGTAACTAGCAATGCTATAAGAGGGTCTGAGTAAAGCGGTAACATAGGCAAAAAATGGTTTGCTAGGAAGGGTTAAAAGGTTAGAGGCTATCATGACAGTTTGGGAGGCTTGATAAACAAGTGGTAGGTAGCGCGACATAGCGATAGAGCGAACAACTAGCAAGAAAAGATAGAAGTGATATCGGGGGTAATGATCATCTTGCCTGAAATCCTACTAGGAAGAAGACCGAATCCACGAAGAAGAAAATGAATCAACGAAGTCGAATGGAACCTCACAATCGCAACGATACCGAGAACTATCGAGAAGGAGCACAACCGGAAAGAAGCAAGCAACATGGTAAACAACCAAGCATAATCATGGCATGATGCACAATCAAGTATGATGCATGTCCGGTTTAATGAGGCATGACATGGCAAAGTGCATAAACAAAACTACAAGTTAAGTGGAGCTTAATATGCAACGAGTTGCATATTGGCGAAACACCACATTCGATTATTTAGTTCACTCCCGTTTAGGTACTCAACAATATTACATGTTATTATCATGATGCGGATGACATATGCAAGTTTTATGCATTTTTTGTTAAAAGTTGACATGAACATGATATGAAGCATTTGGTCGCCATGACGGAATGAAAGGGGTGCCATGGCGGTGATAACAAAAATGATGCCAAGGCATTGTTCCGATTCCGACAACTCGTTGAGACGTCGGTGAAAAAGAAACATGGGATGCATGGAATGTGCAATGCAACGGGGAGTGATCTCGGATACCGGGTGTCCCATGTGTCGGTGGCATGGCAAACGAGGGACGTGGACGAAACAAACGGGCACGGTGCAAACACGGGGTTCATCTTATACATCACACAACATTCGTCCACAGCGGTCGTCTCGATGTTATACCTCCCAATGGTGCATTTTCAGAGCGGTTCGAGTTCGTTGCGGGAAGTAGTGGTTCACGAGCCGTAGTGGAAGTAGTCGTTCTCGCGACGATAGTGGAAGTAGTGGTACACGACGACGATAGAGGTACTCGCTATATTGGCGACGGTAGTCGTACACGGTTCATTTCAGATAGGAACTTGACGAATCCGAGTAACTTGAGGTCGACGGTGGTCGTTCACGTCCGTAGCCGCACAAGTTTTCATAGATGTTCGAGATCACGACGAGGAGCTTAACGTCCACGGAGTTTTCGAGGGTCGACGGTAGTGGTACTTGGCAAAATGCACATTAACGGCAGTTGTTCTCGTATCGTCGTGGAAGTAGTCGTTCGCTTAACGGTCTAATTGGAAGCTCTTCAAGGATAGAGATCCACCTTGACGTTCTGAAGGGGTACTTGGTATGGTGGTACTTGGCGTGTCCTCCTGGTCTAGACAGAGATGAAACGGTGCAACGACGGTCATGCGCGATGAGGCCCCGGTCTTGCAAGACTTGGCATGAACCCAAAAGAAGCGGCACGAAGGCCTCGGTTCGAAGGTGGGGTCCGAGCTGGGGCACTACAGCAAGGCGGCGCTCGGCCATCTGGATGACACGCGAGGTGCGGCGGTTGTGCCTGGAGCAGGGGCATCTCCTCGACGCCGGCAACTCGATGCAGAGCAGGCGAAGCAGGGTCGCTGTCGTCGAGCAGCTGCTGACAGCCAAGCAGCGACATGGAGGTGGGGAAGCAAGAGCAAGGCAGGAGGGTAACGGGGCAAGGCGAGAAGGCGCGGCGGCGACGCGGGAACGATGGAGAAGGGGGCGCGGAGGATGCGGGGCAGGGGAACAGAGCCGGAGGCGGGAGGGTTCGTCGGCCAGAGGAACCATGCCCAGCGGCGCGGCGGCTCGACCGGAGACGCGCCTGGTGGTCGCCGACGAACTTTGCCGCAGGGACGCGCGGGGTCTGCGAGCTCGGGTGCGCGAGGGGAGGAGCCAGTAGGGTCGAGGAAGTGGGCGCGCGAGGGCGAGCAGGCGGCTGGCGATGGAGAGCATCTCAGGCTCGGTTGGGGAGGACGACGGGTCGCGGGCGAAGATGGCCGGGAGCAGGGGATCGGCGAGGCGCGTCTGTTCTCTCTCTCTCTCTCACTTGGTGGCGTACAGGAGGGAGGAAGGGATCGAGCAGGGCTCTCCCTGGCTCGATGCATGCGTGTGTGGGTGGCGGCAGAGGGGAACGAGAGGGGTTGAGGGGTCGAGTGGCTAGAGTAAGGAGGGTTAGGTGGGCCAGCGCTGGTGGGTTAGGCCCAAGAGGCCGACTGGGCTGCAAGGCTGTGCCATCTCTCTCCCTCATATCTCTTTTAAGAGAAAAGAATTAGAGAGAAGAAAAGAAAGGGAGGGTTAGGGAAATGATTTTTTGCAAGGGGGCTATTCTCCCGGACTCATAAAAATGTGCTCGTTCCAATAAAATTGAAGTGGGCAAGATTGCAAGGTTTAAATTCAAATGCATTTGAATTTAATTCAAATGGTTTGAATAGGAAGTGAGGGTTGAGAAGGTCCAAAAATGTTGAGATTTTTGGTGAGGCTCCGATAAACAAAGAAAGAAAATGTTGACAAGGTTTGGAGGTCAACTCGAAGCAGAAAAGACATGGGATTTGTTTGCACGCGTGTTAAGGTTAATTCCAAATTAATGGAATATTTATTAGCTCCCTAAATATTGGGAGGGTATGTTATAAAGAGAAATCATCATGTGAATTCCCTCGATTTAAATGGATCCGAGATCCATTCAATTTATTTGGTTGAGTTTTTAAAATGGGTTGCATGATGACATGATGCAATGCGAATGATGACATGATGAATGCAACAAGCAAACAAAACACACGACGAATCTCGAAATCCATGGAAAAGGCATTTGGAGTGCCGGTCTTGGGGCGTCACAATCACATCATTCTTTAATGATGTGATCCCGTTCATTAAATGACAACACATGTCTATGGCCAGGAAACTTAACCATCTTTGATTAACGAGCTAGTCTAGTAGAGGCATACTAGGGACACTCTATTTGTCTATGTATTCACATATGTACTAAGTTTCCGGTTAATACAATTCTAGCATGAATAATAAATATTTATCATGATATAAGGAAATATAAATAACAACTTTATTATTGCCTCTAGGGCATATTTCCTTCAGTATCTTTGCCTCGACTACTTGCTCCATTGCTACGCCGGCATTTAAACCAAACAGCAGCGACCCTACATCAAGCCTACCCGCTCGAATACATCAACAAAATCTTAAAAAAAATCCGCAAGAGAACTTAGATGGTTTCGATCATGGTTCATGACATGATTTGCTGATGCTAAAACTAATTTTCACATAATTTGTTTTTAGTGCGGATTGTGCTCTTAATAAAACTCATAACTGAAATACCGTCTCGATTTTCCAAGGTACCGAAACACCTCATTTCCTTTCTATAATCGTCGTCTCATGTTGTATTGATGGCGTCACACAAATGTTCCTCTCCCTTTTTTGATAAAATTCAAAGGTCCCTGCCAGTGGCGGGGCTAGACAAAAGTTGTCGTGGAGGCAAGACAGAATATGACAGTTTAAGGGTCAAAAGCTAAAAATTCCACATCTAGGCCCTCCAACAATAAATTCTCCAGAAATTTGTTTATAGCTGGGGGCAATTGCCCCCCCCCCCCCCCCACACACAGTCCTACACATAGCTCCAATGAAGCGGAGAAACAACTTCATAATGGATGTGTCGCCATTTGTTTAGACGTGGAATATGGTATTTATGGGGAGAAGAGATGGGTTGTATTAGGTTTTGAGCTGAAGTCTGAATTATAGTTGTTTGAATGAAACCTAGTAATCTATTTGTATGGGCTTCAGTATTGAAGTATTTAGGCCGCACCAAATTAATTTAATACTTCCTTTGTCTCATATAATATAGTGCACAATGATTTAGAAAGTCAAACGTTGCAATGTTTGACCAAGTCTATAGAGAAATTTATCAATTTCTATAATACTCCATCCATTCACAAATATAAAATGTTCTAAACTTTTTTCATAATCGGATTACATAAACATGTTTTAGTGTGATTGTTCATTCATTTCAGTTTATAAGTAGTTCATATTGAAATATCTCAAACATGTTATACTCTCTCTGTTTTTGTATACAATGTCACGACTTTGTTTTTTGTTTCAAACTTTGACTTGTACTTAGTCAACAAAATATGGGTTCTATGTCATTAAAAATTTATCATCGCAAAGTTGCTTGAAATGTGTGTCTGATGCTATACTTTTTGTGGCATATAACTCATATTTTGTTGGTATATTAATGATCGAAGTTAGACATAAAAATATGAAATAGTGTTGTATGAAAAGACGGAGAGAGTAATTGTGAATGGAGGTAGTAGCAAATATACATTGTATGAAAATATATTTCGTGATAAATCTAATGAAAAAGATTTCGTATTTTCACATTTTTTTCTGAAAACTTGGTCAAAGTATATATATTGACTTCAAAATGGCCTACGACTATTGTGGGACGGAGGAAATATATTATAAGCATTCACTAATAAAAAAATGTTTTGCAAAATGTTTGTGGGGGCCATGGCCCCCATAATCCCCACACTGGACCCGCCCATGGTCCCTGCTCCATGCAGTATGCTACTACAAAGGTTCACCAACACCTTAAGGACAAGGTGGCTGCAAGGCTTCCTCCATGGCAAGGGAGAAACATCCCCATAATAGGCCGGGCGGCCTTGGTCAAATCGGTCCTCACTTCACAAGTCGTCTACCACATCACATCCCTGAATGTTCCCGCCGGCGTGCTACACAATGTCAATAGAATTGAGCATGCTTTCCTGTGGTCAGCTCAGAGTCAAACTTCAGGTGCAAAATGTAAGGTCAACTGGGAGACTGTTTGCCGCCCTACGCATCTCGGCGGGCTTGGAGTGCTACAATTAGGGAAATTTGCAAGAGCTCTAAGGTTGAGATGGCCGTGGGTGGAGTGGAAGGACCCGACTAGACTTTGGGTGGGCTTAGGAAACCCATGCTCGGAGGTGGATATGGACCTCTTCTACGCCTCCACTGTCATTACCGTGGGAAATGGAGGGAAGACGCCCTTCTGGGAGGCACCATGGTTGGGAGGGGAAAAACCTAAGGATATCGCCCCCTCATCTTCACAGCCTCCAAGCGAAGGAAGTCGGTGAGAGGGCTGCACTGCGAGACAATGCTTGGGTGCGCAAGATCGATCCTTCCATCAACCTAACGATCAACCACATTGTGGAGTTTGTGGACCTTTGGGTCCGCTTGGACAATTCCAGCTTTCACCGGACATTGATGACGACATATCCTGGAAATTTGAGGCGAACGGTGAGTATTCGGCGGCCTCTGCTTACAGGATCCAGTTCTTGGGCTCCACGACGACGACCATGAACAAGACTATTTGGAAGGTTTGGGCACCTCCCAAGGTCAAGTTCTTCTCTTGGTTAGCGATTCAAAACAGGATATGGACGGGGGATAGATTGGAGAAGCGAAGTTGGGAGAATTGCGGCCTATGCACCCTCTGCAGAAGGGCAAACGAGACGTTCACGCACCTCTTCTTTCGGTGCAGGTTCACCTTGCGCGTATGGAGATTGGTAAAGGAGTGGCTTGGCCTAGGGGCTCTCGAGATCCATCAATGGCAGGCGGAGCGCATCATCAAACATTGGTGGACAAACATGTCGAAGCCCAATACGACAAACCGGAAGGCCATGGCTTCCCTTGCTATGCTTGTCGGCTGGGCCATCTGGAATGAGAGGAACGCTAGAGTTTTTAGGAAGAAATCAACATCCCCCTTCTACATTCTAAAACTAATCCAAGATGAAGCCAAACTTTGGGTCATGGCAGGAGCTACGCACCTGAGCATTATCATGCCGCGAGAGTAGTTGTTATTTTCCTTTTGTTGACGGACGGGCTATGTTGTGGAGCTACTAATTTGTACTCTAAAACTCTCCTTCTTTATTAATGAATGAGGTAAGTCTTTTGCCTCTGTTTTTTTTTTAAAAAACTACAAAGGTTCACGGTACATGCTAGTACAAGTATACATATACAGTTTTGCTATTTCACATTTAGATGTAATATATTATCTCCCATCTAAATCTAGAACTGTACTCCCTCCGTCCGCGAATAAGTGTATATCTAGTTTTTTGTCTTAAGTCAAAGTTTTAATACTTTGACCATCTTCCTAGGAAAAAGTAAAAGCATTTATGGCACCAAATTAGTATCACTAGATTCGTTTTGAAATGTACTTTGACAATATATCAATTTGATGTCACATATGTTAATACTATTTTCGATAAAGTTGGTCAATTTATTTAAACTTTGACTTAGAACAAAAGCTAGATGTACACTTATTCGTGGACGGAGGGAGTAGATTAAACTTGTCTTTTTTTAATAATAACCTGTCGATGCGGTGCTCTGGCGATAGCCATGGCGACCCGTTGACCGATGGAGACCGCCGTGGCGGCGCCGACGCCGGGCTGGTCGCAAGGCAAAGCGGCGGGTGGAGTGAGAGGGGGGGTGGGTGGCCTCTCCAGCGTGGAGCGGAGCACCTTCAAACAACGGGGGATGGAGACCCCCTTGGCGGTACCGACGCCGGACCGGGTGCAGGGCAAGGCGGCGCCGACGCCTGGCCGGGCGCCGGGCAAGGCGGTGGGAGGAGTGAGTGGGGGTGTGTGTGGCCTCTACAACGATGAGTGGAGCACCTTCAAATAGCGGGGGAGAGTAATCCTCCGGTGGGCGACATACCAGAAAGGTTGTTTGCGGAGATTGCGGGAGAAGGCGGATGCGTTCCTTAAGATGGATTCGTTTGCAGTGAAATCAAAGGGAGAGGGACGCCAAATTCCTCCAGGCCAGACTGAGGCTGAGATCTCGGTCTCTGATTTGGCAAGGATAGACCAAATTCAGGTGAGTTATGGGAAGAGTGAAGAATCAGTTTCTTCCAAAATTAATTCCAAATTTGTTTCCGTTGGGATTGGGGATTATGCTGATTTAATTCTCAACACTAATAGCGTTAGTATGAGGGAGAAACTTGTGGTGTCAAGGGAGTATTTGAGGGAAGGGAATCAGGGAGAGTTGTACCAATTTTGGATGTACTCTGTTCCTCCTGTGTCTGCGCTCTGTCCTCTTTGTGTGAAACAGGAACCGATGGCCACCAGTCGGGAGACAGAGATGGACCTAGACGGTGGCGCCATGAGTACTGGTGCCAACTTGGGTGCACCGGTGATGGGATCGGATGGCGTCGTGGTCGCCGTGGGCGCTGCTAGCGCGGCCACTTTCTGCTCCTGCGTCCGCTGATGCAGTGGCTACAGAGAACACCAACACCCCGATGCTGGAGAAGGGGAAGGCAACAGTGGGTGGCCCGGCTGGGCTGGCGATCACCACCACTCCTAAAACTGTCGTTGGCTTCACGGCTGCGGCGACGCCTCCCCAACTCCGTAGATACGGGAAGATCAAGGAGGCCTCGAGCTCGAGGGCTCCCAACAAGCCAATCGTCATCAACCTGGAGGCGGCTCTTCGGGCGGTGGCCGGAAAGCTGGTGGTCGGCCGGGTGCTCTCTCCGTACCCGGTTGACCCCAAGATGGTCGTCAACGAGCTCAGAGGACCGTGGCGGCTACGCGGCGATGCCGTGGCCCAGCGTGTCACCGGTGAAGACCGCCGCTTCATCATCACTTTCAAGGAGGAGGGTGACCGGAGTCACGTTTTGCATGCTGGGCCATGGCATTTCAGAGATGATGCTGTGGTGCTGGCGGCCTTCGACGGGAGGGGAAATCCGGAAGATGTGCCCCTCGACTCCATCAAGATCTGGGTACAAATCTGGGGCCTTCCTATCCCACTCAAGACGGTGGAGATGGGCAAAGTGATGGGCGACAAGCTCGGCAAAGTGGTCGCGGTCTCCCACAAGGACAAGATGATCGTCGACGAGCACCTTCGTGTCCGGGTTGAGCATCGTGTGGAGGAGCCACTGCGGAAAGTCATCGACACCGTCGAAACTATGTTGGACGGCGACACAAAAGAGGTCATGTATGATGTAAAGTATGAAAAATTACCTAGATTTTGCTTTTGCTGTGGCGTGCTGGGGCATACCACGGCCAGTTTTTGCAGCATTCCCAAAGAGCTTCGACAGCCTTCTTTCTCCATCGACATCAAGGCGCCGGTGCTCTGGAAGAGGCCTCAGGTGGGGGTTGGTCCAGAGCGTTGCGGAGGACAGACCCTCTCCATGGTGGTCCAAGAGAGGGAGTCCAGGGAACCTGTCGTGCTTCCGGAGAAGGTCGTCACCGCCGTGTCGACTGCGGTGCAGAACTTGACGGTGGAGGCTTGCCCGCAGCTGCGGGGTGATCCGGCCAAGGGCGGACTAGAGGACGACCATGCAGTAGGGTCAAGGGTTGCCCAGGTGGGGTAGCCTTTGCTGACTGACCCTACTAAGTATCGTGACCAAGGTGGCGAGGGCGCCATCCAGGAGCTGTCAAAGGCGTTGGCTGCCCACGACAGCCAGGTTGATCTGCTGGCGGCCGGTGAAGGGGCGCGGCCTTCTGCTGGTGCTGCGGACGGACCGGCAGATGCCCTCCCTGTTGATGCTGCACATGAGGGAGGGCAGACTGCTAATGAGGGCGCCCATCTTGGGTCTACTGCTGCCCTGCTCCTTGCCGGGGGCATTGAAGCCGGCGTGATGCCTCAAAATGTTGCTGGAGCGTGCGTCAAGGTGGACAAGGCTGCTGGGGGTGGCGGCCTCAGTCTGGCTACCCCTGGTGGCTCGACGAACTTGGCGCGGTGGAGAAGACTGCATAGGAAGGAGCAAGAGGAACGTGCTGTCGTGCAGGCGGCTTGCGCGATGCACGTCCAGTTTGGGGTCCCTACACCCCCGAACAGTGGTAGCGACCTTTCCAGTGGCAAGGCGGCTTTTGCTGAGATTCTCATAAGCTCGGCGGGCAACAAGAGACGCATGTCTGATGGCCAGGACCTTGTGGTTAGTTTCAAAAGTACTAGCTCTAAGAGTGTAGAATCCAAGGGAGTCAATGTAGTGCCACCTTCTTGTAAAAAAGTATGTGGGGAGAGGGTGGAGACCCAGGTAGGCATAGATGGGAATATGGTGCATGTAACAAAAGAGGTAGATGGTGGAGAGGAGGTGGCTCATGGTAGAAGGAGAGAGTCTGTGGGGGAGGGAAAAGATGATGAGGGCTCTGTTAAGGATGTTACCGACCCGGGGGCTGTCGGTCAACTGACGGGCGGGTGTGATGACGCCTGTCAGGAGCCATGAAAATGATCAGTTGGAATTGTAGAGGGCTGGTTCGGCCTCGTACAGTTCAAGAATTAGTTTGTATCAATAAAGCTTACCGACCCAACATCATTTTTCTTTCTGAGACTAGGCAAAATAAAGATTATGTTGAAAGTTTGCGGTACAGTTTGGGTATGAAAAATGTATTTTCTGTTTTGGGTAAAGGCAAAGGTGGTGGCTTAGCGATTTTCTGGGATGAGAGCTTCTCTATGGAGTTAAACAAATTTGGGGACCATTTTATTGATCTGTACATATGTAACAGTGATGGATCAAGATGGAGATGCACTTGTGTTTATGGAGAACCAAAGGCGACCCAAAGGTATGTCATGTGGGAGCTTTTGAGACGAGTTAAACTTCTGGGTTCTGGTCCCTGGTTTATGGTTGGCGATTTTAATGAAGCTATGTGGAAGTATGAGCATTGTTCTCGTACTAAAAGATCGCCTAAGCTCATGGCAAATTTCCGGGAGCTTCTTTCGGATTGCAATTTATTTGATCTGGGTTTTCATGGAGTGCCTTGGACGTATGATAATAAGTAGGATGGCCTCCGAAATGTGAAAGTGCGTCTTGATCGGGCGGTGGCATGCCCTCAATGGACTGCTATGTTCCCACAGTGCAAGGTACAACATGTTATTTCCTCCAGGTCAGACCATTATCCTTTGTTTATTCAGTTAATGGGTAGTCGGCCTAATGTCGTTATTAACAAGCATTTGAGATATGAAGCTTTTTGGGAGAGGGAAAGTATGGCTTTGGATGAACAGGTTAGGGCGTTTTGGAGCAATAGTTCACAAGTTAGGGATTTAAAGGATGTGGCGACTAATCTCAATAAATTAATGAAAGACCTGCACTCTTGGAGTCAGGAGCATATTGGTTATCTGCCAAAAAAGATGGAGGCTGCTCGTAAAAGATTAAATCTTCTGTTTAAAAGAAGTGATAAGGCAGCCGTGCTGGAGAGAAGGAAAATTCTCCTGGAGATGGACGAACTTCTATTAAAGGAAGAAGTCATGTGGAAGCAAAGGTCTTGCATTGAGAAAATGTTTTTGGGGGACCGTAACACGAAGTTCTTTCAGAGAAAGGCTTCTTGGAGGGCGAAGAAAAATAATATTTCCGCTATTAAAAGGAGTGATGGGTCTATTACTGAGAATGTGGATGAAATCATTGGTATTACAAATTCCTTCTTTCAGCATCTTTATTCTTGTGATACTAATGTTGATCCTTCTCGTATTATTCCCTTCGTGAAACCCCTCGTCAATGATGATATGAATGAGGAATTGTGTAAACCGTTCTCTGAGGAAGAGATTAGTGATGCCCTTTTTCTGATAGGTTCTCTAAAAGCACCAGGTCCGGATGGTTTTCCTGCAAGATTCTTCCAGAGGAATTGGGGTTTAATTAAACAAGACATTGTTAAGGCGGTTCAGCAATTCTTTATATCAGAAATTATGCCTGAAGGTGTAAATGATACTACCATTGTTCTTATTCCCAAAGTGAAAAATCCTTAGTCCATCAAGGAATTCAGACCGATCAGCCTGTGCAATGTCATTTATAAAATTACTAGATTATCAAGGTGCGCGTTGCCGCGCCCGTTCACCCTTAAGAAATGATACGTAAATTAAAGAAATATCTGATAAAATTTAAACGACTCAAATTACGATGCTTCAATATTGCGATGGGGCATAATTCTCAATCATTTATTAGAATTGTTTGACTAATCACTTAAATCCTTTGTTAGTGTTTTTTAGGGCCAATGGCAGTGGGATTTGTTAGTGTTTTCCTATATCACAATCATCAGAATGTTCCAGAAATAGACAAAACAAAACGTACAACATTTTATCTTAGTCTTGTGTGCTTTGGACATAATTGAACTCTCCGAGAGTTATTCAATGGAATATCTCAATAGAATTAGCTATCTTCTTAGGTAAAATGAGCATGCTGCAGCAAGGCACAAACGGTATTCAAAATCAGGATCCTCGCAAGCATTCCAAACATTCAACATAATTTTTACTTAAAAAGTAATCATTGTATATAACCATGAACAAGTCCGGAAACAACAATCTGACAAATAACTGTCTAACACCTCCTTAGCAAATGCCACCACAAATTAGTTTTTAGAATGCTCTTGTATGCTATTTACCTGAACTTCCCTGTGCACATATTCTGCAGTTGATACGCCTGTAAAAGACATGGCATGCTAAGTAGCTATGATTAGTATAACATAAGCTAAACAGATGATTTGCATGCTTGCAAATTGCTTGGGTAACATGCAGTAACGCATACAAAGACCAATGTACTCAGAGATTCAGGGATAATCTCTCTTGACATACATCTACCAGAAGAGAAAAGTGAAGGTATAACTCATAAGAAGGCTCATATTTATCTTCTTCTACAACATGAACGACATTTCTACATCAATTGTTGGTTTAGTACTTTAGGACATCATTACCGAAATTTTAATTATTGATACAAAATGTCTTCCACGAGTAGGTAGGTGTGAACTGAAAATTTTATAAGTCAGAAATTCCTATAAATCATTGAGTAAAGAAATTAAAATATACGTAAAATATGGGAAGAAAAGCTCACCTAGCCTTGGGACTGTTTGCGCCATGAGGACTGATGAGTAGCTGCCTTCAGGCTTTATCGTCCAGCCTCTTACCCTGAGAAAATGTTGTCCTCTTTCTTCTAGAGTTGCTGCCGCCAAGATAGCACTCGAGATGGTGGCTTGTTGGCATGCACTTGCATGCGTGGCCTTAATCGTCCAGCCGCGCTTGCTCTGGCACGCAACCTCCATGGAAGAACGCTGCAGGGCATGACATTGCGAAGATGACACCTACCGCGGGGGCCTGCGGAGGATGAGTTGAGGGCATCAACGCCGAGGCCGACAAGCAATAGAAGTTCGCCGCCGGGACGGAGGTCGGCGGCGGCGCAACGCCGAAGAACAGGGGAGCAGCTCGAGGTTAGGTTAGGCGACCTGGCATGTTAGATGGATAACGTACGAATCAGGCTATGAGGCTTTTGTACGTTCGACTCGAAAACACTTGGGCCTAACGGCCCAATTCAGGACAGTTAGCGTAACTCGTTCCCCGGAGCAGCAGCCCGAAAACAGTACGCTGGACGGCCAAACAAATCATGTGCGTAGGTGAGAGTGATCCGACGGCTGTGGGCATCGAATCGCTGTGGAGGGTTGTAGCTCGCCCCGTTTTACTGTTTCTCAATTTCGAAGTGCCTAGTGAATAGACTGAGACCCTATTCTGGATGGTATGATCTCTCCCACTCAAAGTGCCTTTATACCCGGAAGGTTAATTTCAGATAACGCACTTATTGCTTTCGAATGTATTCATTCGTTGAGTACTTTAAAAGATCAGCGTGGAGAGTTCTGTGCTTATAAGTTGGACCTGGCAAAAGCGTATGATCGCGTAGATTGGCATTTTTTAAAGAGTATGTTAGGGGCTTTTGGTTTTGCGCCAACTTGGATTAACTGGATCATGACATGTGTTATTTCAGTGAAATTTTCAGTCCGATTTAATGGTCAATTGTTGGGACCTTTTTGTCCTTCTTATGGGCTCAGGCAAGGGGATCCATTATCGCCATACTTGTTCCTGTTTGTGGCTGAAGCCCTATCTTTGTTATTAAAGGATGCATGTGACAAAGGTGGTCTAAAGGATTTCCACTTGAACAGACATGCACCTGGTATTTCTCATCTATTATTTGCAGATGATAGTCTTCTGTTTTTCAAGGGGTCCATAGATCAAGCCTTGGTCATTAAAAATATTATGTCGGGCTATAAGCGGGGAACTGGTCAACTTCTGAGCCCCGATAAGTGTTCGATCAAGTTTGGCAAAAAGTGCAGTATGGAGGATCAGGTGGCCACTATGGTTATCCTTAATATCACTTCAGAAGGGTTTGAAGATAAGTACCTTGGCTTACCGGTACCTGAGGGTAGAATGAAGGTTGGTAAGTTCCAATCAACAAAAGACAAGGCATTAAAAGGAGTTTCAGACTGGATTGAAAAATATGTCTCCAGTGGTATAAAGGAAAATCAAATAAAGGCAGTTTTGCAAGCGCTCCCAGTGTATGCCATGGGTATTTTTAAATTTCCAGCTTCATTATGTGATGAATTATCTCAGATTATAAGAAACTTCTGGTGGGGGGACGAAGATGACAGAAGGAAAACTCATTGGCTAGCTTGGGATAAACTCACAAAACCTAAAAGAGAGGGAGTCATGGGTTTCCGAGATCTTAGATTGTTTAATCAAGCTATCTTGGCTAAACAGGCTTGGAGGTTGCTAGTGAATCCAGATTCTTTATGTGCTAAGGTTTTGAAGGCAAAATATTATCCTAATGGTCACATATTGGATACTGCTTTCCCGCAGGCTACCTCCGTGAATTGGCAAGGCATTGTGCACGGATTGGATCTGCTAAAAAAAGGGGTCATATGGAGAGTGGTCGATGGAAAAAATGTTAATATTTGGAGAGATAATTGGCTACCTAGAAATTCTGGCCTCAGAGTTTTAGTCAAAAAGAACCGCACTAGACTGAAATGGGTCTCTGAATTATTCATAAGCGGAACAAGAAGATGGGATGAAAATTTAATCAGGCACCTATTTTATAACCATGATGCTGAGGAGATCCTAAGGTTACGTATTCAGACTATAGGTGAGGGAGGTCTAATTGCTTGGCACTATGAGAAAAATGGCATATTCTCGGTTAAAAGTGCGTATAGACTGGCTTTAAACCTTCAGGATGGCAAGGGCGTGACAGGATCGTCTAGTTATGCTGCTGACAAGGAAAGAAGTGTGTGGGATGTTATTTGGAAAGCCAAAGTCCCGCAAAAATAAGAATTTTTGCCTGGCGAGCTGCGTCTAACAGTTTGGTGACCCAGGTAAACAGAGTTATTCATCACCAAACGGTGTGAGGTATGTGTACTATATGCGGGATGGAGGATGAAAGTACTTTCCATGCCCTTGTGTCTTGCCCAAAGGTGCGTGCGTTTCGTTTTGCTATGAGAGAAGAGTGGAATATTCCTGCCGAGGAGCTTTTCAGATTTACGGGGCCGGACTGGATGTTTATTCTGCTTGATCAATTGGGGTCGCCGGAACGTGATCAAGTTTTATTCATGCTTTGGAGAGCTTGGCATCTCAGAAATGATATGATTTTCGGGAAGGGGAAAGAATCCTTACGTGCTTCTGTCACTTTTGTGGGAAATTACTGGAAATCTTTCACAAATGTCAAAAACTGTGCGCAAGTTGACTTAAGCATCAAAGGTAAGGGGGTGATTGATAATGGGAGGTACATCACACCAATCGCGAAGGCTCATCGTAATTGGGAACCACCGGACCAAGGGTATATTAAGATAAACGTTGATGCTAGTTTTGTGGAGAGCATGAGATCTGCCAGCATTGGGATAATTGCCAGGAATCACCTTGGCGAAGTCCTGGTTTCCTCATGGGATTTTATCGGGTCGTGCACTTGTGTGGATGAAGCATAATTTCGTGCAGCGCTTGTTGGGTTATATATTGGTATTACATTTCATAGTCCTGTTATTTTGGAGACTGACATCGCGGCTGTTGCTTTTTCTCTGGCAAAAGATTCTTTTGACAAGTCTCCTTTTGTGGACCTGAAAAAGGAGGCGATGAGTGTCTCAAACCTCATTAAGGATTTCAAGATAGTGAAGATTGACAGGCAGGCAAATAGGATGGCGCATGAGATTGCTAAATTTTGTTTTGGTAGTAGGTCAGATGATGTTTTATGTAATAGTGTTCTGTCCTGTGTGGCTAAATTTATAATGAACGATTGTAAGAATTTTGTTTTCTAATTAATATATGGGGGTTTTTCAAAAAAAAAACCTGTCGATGCCTTCCTACTCATGTTTTTTTTTGAGAAAATCCTACTCATGTGTCTGCGTAGGTGTGCTGCCCCTTGCCTGGGCTGGGCCTATATCTGGTGCAGACCTTTATTTGCTACAATATGATACATACAAATACCCTTTCTATCGCGAATCAACTTGTGGTTGAGTTGGTTAGGTGGACAGTAGTATCCCCAACCCACCAGCGTTTAAATCTTGGTACTCGCATTATTTCTAGATTTATTTCAGGATTTCCGGCAATAAGCTTTCAGTGGGAGGAGACGTTCCCGTTGACGACGAGGCACCTACGGTGACTTCGTAAATCTTAAGATGATATGCCGGCTCAGTCTCTCGGAGATGTTCATAGGGATAAGGTGTGCGTGTGTGCCTCCCATCCAGGTACCACTTGTAGCAAAGCTGCCTAGGCTGCTATAAAAGCAAGGCATCGATGCCAAACAAGCACATCTCGATCAATAGTTTACCCTGTGTTTGTGTCCCCACTAATGCATGTCGACGAGGCTACATCTACAGCACATTCTAACCAGCCGGTGCACCCGCGGCCATGATGATTGTCACTGGGCCGAATTGAATGTAGAAGTATATGACGACGTCGGCAGGGCATCCTAGGCCTGTAGGCTCCCATCCCATCTGACGCACGCAGTGTTTGTAGTTGCAAAGCAGAGCATGGACCGCGAAGCATGCATACAAGGCTAGAGCTCCAAGAATCTCCGGCTGCCGGTGCTCCGAGCCGCGGGTGCACGATCTTGGAACTGTCGGCGCAACCCAACTCGTGCTCGCTTGCTCTGCCGCTTGGGCCTTCAGGCGAACGTCGCCTAGCCGGCTAGCCGCCGTCCGCTCAGCGACAACACAGCGGCATGTACGGGACGGAGCATGGACCAAAACAGCCGCCTTCCACTGGCCAGCCTTCCCCGCGGCACAAGCCAACAAATCGGCAGGTTAGCCGGTGGCCCGCGAAAGCTTCGATCAGCACGAGCGGGCGGCAGAGCAAACGAAACGATCGCGATCCGCCCGTGCTCCTCTACACCTAGCCAATTCCACACACAGCGAGCGCGCGCGCGCGCGCGCGGCACTCACCAAACGGAACCACTGGCGTCTGTCTCTAAACGGCTAGCGTAGGTATAGCTACAGCTACAGGGGCGACGGCCTTTCCAGGAGGTCATTATGCTTTGCTTCAGAGGGCGTGTATACCATACATGGCCGCAGCGCATGCTGAAAGGAACTGGACGGGGAAGGAAGGCTGAAGCGGACAAAAGCGCTCGTGTCAAAAGCTCAATGAATCAAACCGGAAAGTCTCGTCAGCCTTTGCTTGCTAGATGAGGTAGTACATGTGGGGAATATATATATATATATATATATATATATATATAAATAAATATAATCATGGACGGTACCGCGATCGACGATGGCTGCACCAGTACGTCTTGATACACAGTAGTGTTGTACTACTACTGGACTGTACTCTTCCGAAATCATTAGACGAAGCCAATTCTTGTCAGCAGTGATGAGTTATGGCACCGGGAGTTTCAGTCAGACGAATTCACGCGCATGCTGAAACCGAGCTGCTCCTGCGGTTGTTCCGGGACGGTTTTGGTCATGCTGCCAGCCTGACAACTTCATGCCCGTCCCCACGGTCGGTGGTTGCAATGGAAGCTCCCAGCACCAGCAGCCGCGAATCTCGGTAAGATCCAATGATCCTCGGCCACGACCTGTGTTTTTCTTCTAGGCTTGTACTACTAGCTCGTCCCCCACTTTCCTCCGTTCGCTGTTGTGCTGGAGACGGCACTGTTGGCCAGCGTTCCATTACTGTTGGCGATATGTTCAGATTTGACACTGACGAAATGTGATCCTCATCGTATCTTTCTCTTCCATACCCGCAAATCCCACATAGTACACCTCCAGATTTGATCGGCGGCCATGTTTTCGGTTCACTATCTACCAAACCCAGAGTTAAATTCCCCTCCGATTCCTTCCGCCGCGCGTGCAAAATCTCTCCACGTCGCCGCCGCTTCCCGACAGGGCCTGCCAGTTAAACTCCCTGGCTGACAGCCACGCGCCAACAGTGCGCCACCGCCGCGTGAGGTGGAAGAAAAACGAGGTCGGACAGGAACAAAATTTCTTTCTTTTTTTCCGATTGATTTGACTGACAAGAACAAATTCAGATATCGCGTCGTCTCATCCCCAACCTGGCTCGTGTAGTCACCCCGTGGGGCCCGCGAGCGGTCTGGTCCGAAGTCTGAACCCGCTCGTGTGCGAACACGCCAACAGCTTCAGCTCTTCATTTACTTTCTACTACCAGCTTCTTCTTCTTCTTCTTCTACTACTCACTCACTACACTGGCCAGGCGAGGCCGCGACGACTGCCAGCGGGGACGCTGACGCGTCATCGGCTCCCCATTCATTGCGCTCCCGTGGGAGACCACCTGGTTCAACCCGCCGAAATGGCGGGTCGCTCCCTCGTCCCTCGCCTGATTTCACAGCCGTAGTAGTATTCCTCCCGCGATCGTCGTAGCTCAGCCTGTCTCCGCGCTGACTGACTCGCGGGGCCCACGTGAGGCCGGGGCCCGGGGGTCAGCGGGACGGGATCTGCGAGAAAGCGAGCCTTGCCTGCATCGCACGCCGTCGCCGCTATCGGCCAGCCAGCCTCACTCCCCCCCACCCCCTTCCTTCTCCCTGCCTACAATACAAAGAGCACGAAACTGAAGCAGCGACGCGAAAAAAGGTTTCGAAAAATCAGAATCCATGGGAATTTAGATTAGAATTACTTACAGGGGTTTCGAACTCTCCGCGGCTGCGCCCATGGGAACAAGGCTCGGTGTGACCGCAGTGTTCGCTCTGGTGCTCTGCGAGCTGCTGCTGCTGTCGCCGCTGCCGGCGGCGACCGACGGCGGTAGTTTGCCGCGGCGGTCGCTGCACCAGCCCTTCTTCCCGATCGGCTGGTCCCCGCCGCCGCCGGCGTCTGCGGATGCGGCCGCCCCTCCGCCGCCGGCTGCCGCCGCGGCCGCGACCTCGGGCCCCGTGCGGTCCGCGCCCAGCGTCACCAACATCGTCGCGATCGCGCTCACCGCGGGCCTCGTCGCGCTCGCGGTGGTTTCCTACTCCTGCGTCCTGCTGTGGCGCCGCGTCGCGGAAGGCGCGGAGGACGACCGTGCCGCCGCGAAGCCGGCGGGGGCCCTTGCCGCGAGAATTCCGAGTGATGCCGGGAGCAGCGCCCGGCACCAGACGTCGCCGCCGCCCAGCTCCACCGCGTCGGACGCGATTTACCTGGACCCTCTCACCGCGGTGATGGAGGTGCGCCACCACCGGTCCAGCCCTGACCTGCGCCCTCTCCAGCTGCAGAAGCAGCCCAGCCCTGACCTCCGCCCGCTGCCGCCGCTGAAACGGATGGGCGCGCAGCCGACGCCCCCGCCCGCGGCCACGCCGCCTATGACCGGCACGGAGTACTCCTCCTCCGACGAGGACCAGGCGACGTTTTACACCGCGCGGAAGACCAACATGTCTTCGTTCAGCCGGAGCACGAGCCAGCGCAGCACCATTCTGGAGCACGCAGTGCCGCCGCCCGTGGCGCCTCCACCTGCTCCCGCGCCCGTGCCGATGCCGCCGCCGCCGCCCGCTCCCGCGCCCGTGCCTATGCCGCCGCCGCCCGCTCCAGCGCCCGCGGCGCCGCCACCGCAAGCGAATCGCCTACGGCCTCCTCGTCCGCCGCCGTTGCCGCGGCAGAGACTGCTGCGGCCGATGCCCGCCGAGTCGCCTCCTCCTGCCGCCCTGGCCAATTTAGCTCTGACCAGCCCCCCTGAAGCCTCTGTCCAGAACAGGGAAGCCGAGAGCTCTGGCGTCCAGCCGGGCGGAAGCACCCGGCCGCCCAGTCTGAAACCGCTGCACTGGGACAAGCTCCGGGCCATCTCCGGCCGCACCACAGTCTGGGACCAGGTCAAGAATTCCGACTCATTCCGGTACGCCCCTCTGCCATTCCTGTTTCCACAGTATCTCGGCGACCTCATTGTTTTCTCACCGAGCTGTTGTTGGCAATCGTGTGGTGATATTTACAGCGTGGATGAGGCGGCAATGGAGAACTTGTTCCCGCAAAACAGCGCCGCCGCCGCCGCGGGGAATTCCGGTCAGGCGGCAGCGAGAGGAGGGCAGCACAGCCGGCTGCTCGACCCAAAGAGGCTGCAGAACGTGGCCATCATGCTCAAGGCGCTCAATGTGACCGCAGACGAGGTGATCGGAGCACTCGTGCACGGTGAGTTTGCACACTCTTATTACCACTTCCTGCTTGTTCAGGTCCCCTACCACAACGGAATGTCCTTGTGGCGCTTGCAATTCTGTCTTCTGTTCTCTTCTTGTGCAATTCCGGAGGCCACATGTCATGCCAGTGCATGAGTACAATCTAGTTATTGCTGAACCAAGTACATTCAGCAACTTGGCAAATGATTGAAGACCACTGGTTGGTCCACAATGCCAAGTCCCATACCAGTGCTACATAAGAGGGTTGCAAAGGATTGATTGGGAAAATTTCACCCTGACAGGTTTACTTGAATTGGTAAAACTTTCACATTCAGAATAGATAACCCGTGCTATGATTAAGCTGGTCCCGTGTTTTGTTCCTTCCAAATGGCCCTGTCATGGCGATCACGAAACCACTAGATACATGAACTGCAAGCCATTATTGTGCCCATCGGTTATAAGAAGGTCCGCGTCACACCTTTCACATGCTTCATCAAACCGTTTTCTAGTCGTATGTTTCACACAGGAATTTTGTGCCCGAATTGGCGAAACACGTCACCATGTTCACCAAATACGCATATACTATACCTTGAAACCCGTATAATTATCAGGCAGAGCAATCCAGCGATTGTCGTGTTGCTCACCTAACTAATATACATTCCTAACATACCGGGAATCTTTCCCACTTCCCTACATGACACCTTTTATTTTATTTTGATGTGAGCCGATAGTGAAGGCTCCTATACTTGTCCTGCCTTTTGACCTCAATTGTCACATTCATGATTTTTCTCTTGGGTGGGAGGTTGCTTTCACGATCAAATCCTCTGGATGCAGTGCGTTCCAACAAGGATCATTCTTGCATTTATAAGCTTATGTTGGTGGATAGTTGAGTTTCCAGAGCTGAGGGCCTGGACCGCGGGACGCATCTGACCAATGAAACGCATATTTTTTTTCTTTCTTCTGTGGTTAAGTCTTGATTAGTTGGTGTGGATATCTTTGTGAACAATCGGTGATATATCATCATTAGTCATGTCAATTTAGGCAATAGTAAGATTGTGGGGCAGATTAGGACATGTATTGGAGAGGAGATCTGCATCTTTTGACAAGACACAAGTGCTTTACCTTTACCTTGAGATATATGATGTGTATATTTTCGATTTGGTATCACATACAGTTACCGGTATTAATTGTTTCATGTGAATGAGGTGTCAGCTGCGTTGAATTTCTACATTTTTTTAACATACAAAGTTAGAAGTCATTCCCTGGTAATTTTGACTTGCCCCTTCATTGAAGATTTTTTTTTCCTCAGATTATGCATCACTTCTTGTCAACTTTTCTCTTTTATTTTCTCTCAAGAAACACTATTCTCTTGTATTGTGTCGCAGAAGCATCACTTTCGTCATTGTCCTTTAGGGATATTATTGAATGCTAAATCTATTGGAATATTATTGCATACTTAATCTGTTGCCGGTGGACAATCTCGTTTGATCCTCTCAAACTTTTGTTTCGTAGATTGCAATTAGTTTGATAAAAAAAGGGCAGCCCGGTGCATGTAGCTCCCGCTTGCGCAGGGTCCGACCATTTTGGGTCTTTAGTACGCAGCCTTTCCCTGCATTTCTGCAAGAGTCTGTTTCCAGGACTCGAACCCGTGACCTCATGGTCAAAAGGCGACAGCTATATAAGTATGAGGTTATTTCTTTGGACAATAGTACATATGAGTTGTCGGGATATGATCACTGCTCAATTTGTCGTTTGGTAGAAGTAGCATACATTTTCCAGGATTTTAGTGGGAGGTCCTTTGGCCATGCACACCTTCAGACATATTCAGCCCCATAGCTGGTTCTGAAAGTGACTGGTGTATTATGAGTTATATCGCTAGTTTGCATATCGTTGTTATGAGGTGTCTTCCATGTGTGCTATTACATCAACTAGAATGATTAGCAAGGCGCTGTTAAGAGACAGGAGCTTATTTTGTTAGAGAGAACCTTCTGTAGAAAACGATAATGCTGTGGATGACATAGTAGTGGGCCTATTACTCTGTTTTTGCTTCAGTTACGATGCCACTTGGAAGCATTCATTAGCTTATTTTTGTTTTTGGCAATGACATTATCTATGAATGTTTGATCCAACAAACTTTTTTCTACAACCTTTTTTTATTGTGCTCAACCAACAGATCGCATCTGTACATTTATCATAAATTCAGCTTTCAAGAATACTGTTCACTCTTTACAGCATCGAATATATAGAACTCATGTGCTACATGACACAATAGAAAGTTCAGTACTACTTGTGTAATATAGTTTAACGCTTTGATATTTTAATGTTGTATTAAAGGTGTGACTTTTCATTAGAAAGAAAAGAGATGGACAGCAATGTTCAGACTTCAAACTGCATTCATGATCCTCCTTTTGGCAATGCATTTTTTTCTTTCCTGTTTCAGTTGTTGACATAAATACTAAAATGGTAAATCCTCCTTCTGGCATGTTGTTTAAATCAGGAAGTCAAGTCCACCTGAAATTGATTTTTTTTAATGTTTGGAGTTTGTTTTATCAACCCTTCGGCTATCTGAATTATGACAGTTTTGACTCCATGAATAAACAGGAAATCTGGAAGATAAGCCTGAGTTGTATGAAACACTAGCTAAGATGGCACCAACAAAAGAAGAAGAGTTAAAGCTGAAAGATTACAGCGGTGACTTATCAAAAATTGATCCAGCAGAGCGCTTTCTAAAAGACGTCCTTAATGTTCCCTTTGCCTTCAAGAGAGTGGATGCAATGCTTTACAGAGCAAACTTTGATGCTGAAGTGAATTATTTAAAGAAATCTTTTGGAACTATGGAGGTAACTAGCTATGATGAATTGATGATTACATCTTATAATTTGCATTTTACAGTACTTCCTCTTATATTTTCTTTTTTGTTAGATTTTTTTGACGCGTTCTTTTTTGTTAGATAAATCAATCATAAATGCTTCATGCTTCACAGAATAAGCATCTGACAATATTCAAGTTTATGGTGCATTGGTTGTTAGCAGTCTTTTTTGAAGTTCATCCTTTATTAACTTCTTAGGATATGTACCAGTTTGTGTCTAAATAATTTATGACGTACTCCCTCTGTTCCGAATTACTTGTCGCAGGTATGGATGTATCTAGATGTATTTTAGTTCTAGATACATCCATTTCTGCGACGAGTAATTTGGAACGGAGCGAGTAATATTCAGGCCAATGTCAAATATACATTTTCAGGCAGCTTGTTCAGACCTAAGAAGCAGCAATCTATTCTTGAAGTTGCTGGACGCTGTTCTCAAGACCGGGAACCGCATGAACGACGGCACCAACCGAGGCGAGGCGAGGGCCTTCAAACTCGACACGCTTCTAAAGCTCGCCGACATCAAGTCAACCGACGGTAAGACGACGCTGCTCCACTTCGTGGTTCAAGAGATCATCCGGTCAGAAGGCTTCGACTCCGACCAACCAGAAACCAACAATCCTGGCACTGGCAGTGCCAGCAAAGAACGGTTCAAGAAGGACGGCCTGAAAGTGCTGGCAGGGCTCAGCAGCGAGCTCTCAAACGTGAGGAAGGCGGCCACGCTGGAGATGGACACGCTGAGCGGCAACCTGCTGAGGCTGGCGACCGACCTCGAGAAAGTGAGGCTGGTCTTGCAGCTCAGGGAGACGTGTGCCCGTCAGGAAAGTTCGGGAGCGAAGTTCTTCGAGTCCATGGATGGTTTCCTCGGAAGGGCGCAGACGGAGATCGGGAGCATGAAGGTGGCGGAGAGGAGCGCATTGCAGCGTGTGAAGGAGACCACGCAGTACTTCCATGGCGATGGCAACATGGAGCCTTCGCACCCTCTGAGGGTGTTCATGGTGGTGAGCGAGTTCCTCCTGATACTGGACCGCGTGTGCCGGGACGTCGGCAGGACGCCGGAGCGGGTGATGATGGGGTCCGGTAAGTCGTTCCGCGTCAGCGCCGGCACCTCGGTGCCGCCTCGACGGTATGATACGCGGCCGACGCTTAGCTCGTCGGACGAGGACAGCTCGTCGTCGTAGAGCAGCAGCTTAGAGGAATGTCCCTTTTTTTTGGTGGGGTGCACAGGATAGTGCTAGTGGAGATTTTGAGGGCGGTGATTCTTGCACCCTCAGGGCTTAGAAGGGGCCGTTACTTTACTGTGTAATAGTACTAGATGTCTACAAAGGTTAAAAATATAGCTGTACAAAGACAAAAGTTTTTCTTGATTCTTACATATATGGGGGGGATGGGAAATTGTTCAGCTCACCATGTTATTTTACCTGTCTCGTTGCTTCCCTTTGTGTAGTTCTCAGTAGTAGTCTGCACAGATTGAAGAATGAAATGCGCCATTAGTCCATTAACTCAAACAAAATGAACTAGCCATGGTTGCACTTGCATGAGTGTCCTTCTGAATCTGCTGATCAGGATGAAGTTTCCGAAAATGTAGAAATGAAGTTCAGCTTTGAAACAATTTACTAAGCCGTCTTTGCAGATCGACCCGACTAGTCATAAATCGTGGAGGTGGAGCTACCCGCAGCCTCTGCATGATCAGATCAGGTCGCTGGGGTTGAGGTTGGGGGGTTGCTGGGCAAGGGACCGATAGGTAGGTACGATGGGAATTCTGGTGTACGAAAAGGCAGAGGAATACCACCACTACCAAAGCTATGACAACGAGGAGAACAAAGGAAGTAAAGTGCTTGCCGGTGATGGGCACGAAAAAGAGGCCATGGGACGGGAGATGGCGACGCCAAAGTGATGATTCCCCGTTGCGTATTTTTGTGTATTGCTAGTGCCTCGTGAACGTTGCTGTGCAGGAGTAGAATACACGTAGCACGTTGCGACCATTTACGGCCTCTGAAAGCAAGGATGGGATGGACTGTAGATTAACATCCACGATATAAAATATATATAGTATGAAAATATGTTTTATGATGAATATACTGAAACTAATTTGATGTTATAAATGTTGGGTCAAACTTAAAGAGTTTGACTTATGACAACCTAAAGCTTAAAGAGTACATACGAAAATAAAAATGTTCATCTCATGTTTAAAAAATATGCTCATGTTTATGGAAAAATATTATTTACCAAAAAAAATGTCCATGTGTTATGCAAAAGGGTTCCTTAAAACTTCTTTATGTTGTCTTGTACATGGATGAGACACAGCCTTCGTTCCAGCAGTTGCCAGGATTTTATTTTTATATTTTCACGAATACGCAAAGCTTGTGTATCTTTCATTGATAGAAGAGAATAAAATGAATACAAAGAGGAGATACAACACATAACACAAACACAACTAAATGTGAACATGATGCCTAGAGACGAAGGACGAAGGATGTTCGGCCCAAACCAAGGATACAACGCAACTAAACCCACGAAGCCCCGGTTTAGAGGGGCAAGCCAAACCAGCATGGAGTCCGCCATCACCAAAGCCAACACCGGGGATACCATGAGCGACCAAGATAGCACCTTCATGAAGGAAAATGACACCGTGACACCGTCACCATCCGATCCGAAGAACCGGACCTAGAGTTTCCCCTAAGCTCGGAAAGGGGCGCAAGAGGAGGCCATGGCATCGCCTCCAAGAAGGAAACTGACACCCGGGCATCCCCGCTGAGGCGCTGACAGCATTGGCATGCTGAGAAAAAGTAACACGGATACGAATGGAGCTAACAATGGCCGATTTACAAGGCCGAAGTCTCAATCGACCAAGCGCTAGCCACACTATTTCTACAAGGTGATGGTGAAAACTTTTCACGTAGATTGACTAACCATCCATGGATTGATGGAATCATCGAGTGAATGATTAAGCCATCAGATGGAAATAGTACATCTGGTGTGGGCGCAACAGAGAAGACGAGAGGAAGACACAAAGCTTCTTCATCTTTGCTGCGGCAGAATGGAGATGGGCAGATAATGGCCTTGAACTTCATTTCTTGAACTTGTGATATCGTTGCCATTTTACTGACACAATCTAAATATTGTTCGTGTCACTTTGATGATGTTCGAATGAGAATGGATGTGAAATACATATGGTGTTTCCTCTTGCATGTTTAGTACGTATGTGACATTATAATATACTGTTATATGTTGTTTCTACTTGTTTGAGCATCTGAGGTCAAGAGAAAAGGTAAAACTCCGGACGGCTTTCAATAAAAGCCATCTGCAATAAGGAGTATCCCTGCCGACTCACAATAAAAGCCATGCCTGAGCCATCTGCGATGAGCCTTTTGTAGTGTAATGGTTGTGATTGTTCTTTATGTCTAAATACTCTCTGGCTAGTCAATGGTAGCAATTGCATCAAGCATAATCTGGCATGAACTTCTTAAGGAATCTTATCGGTTGAGATTCCTTAGGCACGAGCTCGTCAAAAGAAACGTAGTATCTCTCTTTGTCATACACATGGCACATAGTCAGTATTGTCTTCATCAACCGCCAATTCCAGCTGGCCTCGTTGATATACTGCAGACAGAAGACATGCGGGGAGCACAAATGAAGCTATGATGTCAAGGCCCAGAGAAATGCACAAAACTAGAATGAGAAATGTCAGAGCACCTTGCCCCAGTTCTGTTTAATGGAGTCGTGGGCAGCACGAAGGTTATAACTTGGAATTCTCGGAGAAATATGGTGCGGGACATGTACATTTATGTCATGGCAAAGGATCTCTATCCTGTAAATGTACAAATATGTTAGCCAGATAAAATTCAATTTCAGAATCAACATGTTTCCAAGACAATTTGGCTAGACGGGAAAAGGATGATTTGATTTACTCATGTTCACCTAAAGTAGGAACTTACACTCAGTACTCCCAGTTTCGCATACATCCTTCATCACAGAATATTCACAATACGTTCCAAGATCCATTAGTAATGCACTAATACTAGATGCAATTCAGCGAAGTGAAGTACCATCCTATTCGTACAGAACTAGGACCAGAACTCCAAATTCAATTAAGCCTACTTAATTTGCAATCAAAACTGTACTTGGAAGGCCCCATCATATCCTCTCATGGCACTTTACCCAAAATGAAAATGATTTGCAATCCAGAACCATAAAACAACATGCTGCTGAAGTTTCTTAATTTTCACAAATGAACACGTTTTATTTGGATGCAAAGTCTTTGTTTTATCTTGTCATACTAATTCCATATGCGATGAGAATCAATATGGAGAACATTTCCTGAAAGTTTGTTTAACATATATGATCATAACAAGAGTCCTAATATGCATGTAAACAAAACTGAAAGCAAAGATAAATAATTTGTACCATCGAGGATAGCTACAGTGAACTGTGCCGTTTAATTGCGCCTGTGCAGCATTCCACTCTTTTGATGATTTGAAAGGTATATGAGGCGCGGTGTGATGTACCATCGTAAAGGTGCTCATCTGAAGCAAATAGTTTAAAGAACACAAAGTTAAGTTAACTTACAGTACGCAAACTCATAAACAATGAAGTCAATATTTCCTAACTTGGACCAATATCATTATCTTTTTATGTATGCATTCCTTGTTCTGCCAGTGTCTTCGAGGCTTCTCGTCAATTTAGTCACTGCAAGTATTGCTGGGAGTTAATTCATTGTTGATCACAGGCAAACTTTGCTGCAGTCGATTCCGATAGGTGCTGTACACTGTCGCTTTGTGGTCAAAACCATCGCCGCTGTTGATGTCGGAACCACCGCCTCTCTGACAAACGGCCGGCTGGCCTAACCGCCACCGCAGCCAGCTTCGCTGCCGCGCCGCCTCATCACCCCACCCTTCCCCAGCCACCTCCTCTGCTGGTCCACCGCCGCCCGGCTATCCCTATAAACTCGGAGGACCAGGTTCTTCGCTAGCGCCGGTGTGTCACCCCCACCCCTAATCCTAAGTCGGGTCGGGGTTCGTCACTTCTCACCTGCCCTTCTCCACCACGACTAGCTGCAGCATCGCCGGCTGGACCTCAGTATGCTGCTCGCCTGCGCTGTGGCCTGCCGCAGCATCGCAGGCTCTGCCTTGTCCTGTGCTTGGTTGACATAAAGGAGTGGGTGCTATATGCCCGAATTGTTTGATTCAACCGCACTCCGTGGTCGAATGCCAAAAAGTTTCCTTGGCTAGTACTACCTCCGTTCCAAAATAAGTATTATTTATACTTTATAGCGTAGCCGTTGTTCGCAGCATTGGAAGATAAAAAAAACTTGTCTTTATGAAGACTACTAGTCTGTACCTTCCTAATTCCTACTAAGATCGCTGGGTGCAGAGAATTAGTCTTATTAAATAAAGGAAAATCCTATGGCTCCGATGGGATAATTCCATTTACATCTAGAAATTCGGCGGATTCTAGGTGGAAGCTTGCACAATTGGCAGTCTTCTAGATAATCTGGTGGGCTCAAGTGTTCATTATTCAATTACCATGATTTTTAAATTCCAGTTAGTATAATATACTTCCACAGCTGAACAGGATGACCATGAATTTGGATACTGTACATCTGCAGTACTCCCTCCGTTCCGAACTATTTGAAGTTCTAGACTTGTCCTAAGTCTAACTTCTCTATACTTGACAAAATTTACAGAATTTTATTTTGCTAATATCTACTACATGTGAGCACTCCTGCTCCTATACAACTTCTCTATATTGGCATTTGTGTTCTATACATTTGGTAAATTTGAAGAAGTTTGACTTAGGATAAAGCTAGAATTTCAAATAATTTGGAATAGAGGGAGTAAATGATAGTAACAAAAATCAGCAATGTACCCAAAAGTGATAAACCATCCATGGCATGAACCAGAACTTGAACCATCCAACTATTCCTGATTGAAGAATGATTAGGGGCCATCCAATTGCCATGAATGCAAAGACACACGCCAAACTTATCTTCACCCTAGGGAGTTCATTTGGTCTGAATTTTTTCAGATCAAAGTGCCACATCAACCTGACAAGTTACATTGTGAACATAAATGTTATTGCCTGGAGGAATTCATGAGAAGTAATTCAACATAAGAGATGGCCATCAAAACATGTGACTCGAGAGATGTTGGGTAGGATATACCAGTGAGCAATAGACATCCATGGCCTGATAGGACCATAACCAAATATAATTGCCTTCCTTAAGAAAGAAGATGATTCAATTTCCTTTTGCCAAACAGGTTGCCATGCAGTATCTTCTACTAACCTGGAGTTATACCAAGGTAAGAATTTGAATGACCAAAGTAGAACGTGGTTGGAAATGGAAAGGGCTTTCAAATCACAATATGGCTTTTTTTGAAGTATATGAGCCTTCTTGTTACAGTGCAATCCATGAACTGAAAACATCAAAAGTAAAGTAACAGGCTGATACTATCGACTCATTAACTTGAATGACAACAACATCATCTGGACCATATTGGAGATGACTATACCGGGAGGTATGTACATACATATTTGTCTTGGCATGATGTCTGTCATGCTTAAATCTCCAAGGTTCATAAGGGTAAATTAATGGCAGGAAGGCTAGAGTTCCAATGATATCCTCCACTAGCTTATTCCTTGAAAATGATTTATGTGCACAGTCATGACCTATGACAAAAAACTTCACAAAGACATCAATTAAATCATGGAAATGCCACAAGGACAAAAGCAAGCAAGTGTGCAACACATGTGCAAGCACACCACAGACAGGTTGGCTGGGAAATTGAGCTTACCCCAGTCACTGCTGTACCAGCCCATGCCCAAGCAACGGGAAGAAGATACCATGGAGCTTTTGAAATAAGGAAAAGACCAAAAGCATATGAAGTAACTGATATAAGAACAGATGCCCAAGCCTTTACATCATCAATTTCAAATACCTAGCAGGAGCAAAGTTTTACATAAGAAGAATTTGAGTACAGGAAACATCAGGAGCATAGCTGGTATTGGCATTTGTCTAGTTGGTACCTCTTTAGGCAAAGTATCCATGACATCTTTAAGAGTAATGTTATCTGGTAGCTGTTCTCCAATTTGTTTGAAACCATAATCTTCAGACATTTGCTTCCTTTTTTCCTCGTCATCAAGCAATGGTGGAGTAACAGGTAGCACTGCTGCTTGCAACCTTCCCCTTTGTTTCAATGGTAAAAATTGGTGGTGACTTCTCCCGGTGCATAAAGAAAATCTCTTAACAATAAGTGAACCTGGCAAAACATGAGAATGCAACATCCAAACAATGAAATGATGCTGCCAAATAAGAATGAAAATTGGGAAGTTAGATATAAACTCAATCCATTCCGAAATATTTGACGTTCTAGGTTTGTCTTAAGTCAAACTTCTATCAGTTTGACCATGTATATATAAAAAGATATTAATATCTACAACATAAAATATACATAGTATGAACATATACATAAAATATACGTAGTATGAAAATATATTTTATGACGAATCTAATGAAACTAATTTGATGTTGCAATTGTTGGTATATGTTACAATACTTGGTCAAACATAAAGATGGTTGACTTAGGACAAACCTAGAACTTCAAATATTTTGGAACTGAGAGAGTGTATGTGATGAGCTGAGCTGAGCGATTTCTCAACTATCTCATTTGTATAACAGTCTAATTACGGATGTGCTACAGTATGGATCCGTGCCCGAATCACGCAACTCCTTATTCTTCCATGTGCAGAGACTCCTCCCTCTGGCGTCACCTCCCCGCCTCCTCCTGTTCTGCAGGGTGGCTGCACTGCCTCCTCTCCCACACCTGTTCTGGCTACATTGCTACTGTCGGTGTCGAGTCAGGGCACCGCTCACCCAAATCAGGCCATCCTCTAAGCGTGGCAGGGAGCTCATTACCGATCTTCGGTGTGCCACCTTGTCACTGTTGCTTCTATGGTCGCCGGCGTCGGGGTCAACCCCCTCAACCGCCAGAGTCCAAGCCACAAGCCTTTCTACCAAAGGAAGATTATTTGATATAACTAACCACTTATAATGCTACATACAAGGACACGGCCTTGTATTCCCGCCATGCAATTGGCAGTGCAATTCACAAATTCACAATACCACGACCTCGGCATGGTGAATTCCCATCCAATCCTGAACAGTTATATTCCAGGCAATTCAACGCATTGCTATGTCCACGAGAACAGGGGAGCCGTCTATTTCGCACCACACAAAGGCCCTACCTTTCCAACCCCAAATGCGAGTGCTAGGACGGCGGGACGGTACCTGACAGAGCTCCCGCGGCTGCTCTCCGCGGCGAGAGGTTCTTGGAGGGTGCCTGGGCAACAACAAGCTCAGGTAAGTGCCTCGCAGGCATTAGCGCGAACAGATGGCGGGCACATAAACAAAGCATGCGCAGGATTAACTGGAACATGATGACAGGATAGGGTTCCTACCCGCCGCAAGGAGAGGAGCTGCAGAGGGGCGGAGAGGCCGCTCGCCGTCGCCATCTGCTCCCGCCGCCGCGGGCAGAACGGGGAGAGTGTGGAGACGGTGGCGGGGAGCTGGCGAGAGGAGTGTGGAGATGGTTTGGATGGGGGAGGGGCCCTGCGCTGGCGTGGTGGTTGTGACGAACGCAGCCCGGCAGAGGCGAGGCGAGCGCGCGGCGCAGATTGCAGCGACGTGGCTGGGGGCGCGATAATGGCAAGAGGACCTGGCAATGGATTTTGCGTGACAAAGGGTTTATATTATTTTTTGCGTCACAAAAAGGGATATAGGAATACGGTTGATAACAATTTTTGACATGAAACCTGCGTGGCCCCGTGAACATAGACCATCAATCAAGGGCGATAAGAGCATCTCCACTCGTTCGGTCTCCGAGCGCACGGTCCGGCGCTACTTTGGCCCTTCGTCCGGCGCATTTTGGGCCTTGGGGATGAAGTAGTTCCCAGCCATGTCCCAGGTGTCGGTCCAAAGACGTTATAAATTTAAACTTGACATTTTCCACTATTCAAAAAAAACGCCACAAGTCCGGCGATCAGCGGCTACCACATGGTTCGGCGATCACCATGCTACAATTCGGCGATCAATAACTCGAAAGTTCGGCGCTAAAAAAGGAAGGACGTGTAGGCAATGCATCAAGCGGCCGCGTCCTCCTCCGGCGTCGGACTGGCGGGAGTCGGCGTGCGCGGGCTGGTCGGTGACGGCCCGGCTTCTGTGCCGGGCGTCGTGGAGGCGACATCGCTCGGGCTTGGCGGCGGCGTAGGGGGCGGCGTGGGAGTTGGCGCTGTCGTCGGCGGCATCTGGTTCAAGATGAGGCCGCGCTCCACTAGGTACCACGCCTTGACCTGCTCGTCCATCGTCGACATGTCCGCCCCCATCAGGAATGCTAGGTCGGTGTTCCTCTTCTTCGCAGCGACGTTGGTCCGGAGTAGGTCGAGCTTGACGGTGTTGTTCTTCATCAACACCGACCACCGCACCTCGGATTTCTCTTCCCTCTGGGCTGCGTGGTTCTTGGCGTCGGTGATGCACTGCTCGATGGACGTGTGCAGTCGCGCGGTAGCCGGCGCGGCGTCCTTCGCCGCCTTGGCTCGTTTGTTGCCGTTTGGGCCCCAATCAGCCGCGCCCGGCGTCGGCGCGTCCGGCTTGTACGTCTCTTTGTCCTTGGCGAGGGTGCGCCGGACATCCGCCCTCTTCTCGCACTTCTTGATCCAGGAGAACACGTGGAGGTACTTGAACTCTTGGTCGCTGCTGCTGTCCTGGCGGTACATGGCGGACATCTGAACCATCTACGCCGAAGAACAAGTGTCGGCGACGCAAACGGCGAAAAGGAGCGACAACCGACGATGGTGCATACCCGACCCTCGACGTTGGCGCCGCTGTCCGGGCGAGCCGCGACCTCCTCGACGATCCCATGCCATTTGTTGCAGGCTGTTTGGATGAGCGCCCAATGGTTCGCCATGGTCTTCGAGCCGCCCTTCATGTGGATGCCGGCGAAGTAGGGGTCGACCAACTTGCACTCATCGAACTCTGACTTGATACACTCCCAGTACGTGTCGGCGCTCTGGTTCGTGCCGGTGATCGAGTCGAGGCAGACGGTCTTCCATGCTTCGGTGAGGCACTCGTCTTCTTTGGACGCCCACTTGATGCGCGGCTCGCTGGTCCTGGCCGCCCGCTTCTTCTTTTTCCCTTTCCTCGCCGGAGCAGGTGCCGGCTCCTCCTCCTCGTCGTAGTCGATCTCGTCATCCATGTCGCCGGCGAGGTCCATTGTATCGTCTTGCGCATGGAACCTGGGAGAGGCGGCGGTGCCGGCCGAGCCGCTCTGATGATGTCGTCCATGTCGGCTTCCGTCCCGTCAGGGGGCCCGAAATGCGACGACGAGGCTTGCGAGAAGAGTAGGGCGCCAAGGCGCATCGGCGGCATCGGGGAGGCGGCGTAAGCCGGCGGGAAGTAGGTGTACGGGGGTACTGGACGCCGACGAACGCGGGTGAGGGCGTGTGCTGGGTGTGATGGCCATGCGGAAAGGTGATGTTGGGGTTGAACCCGCTGTGCGCGTCGTCGTCGGCATAGCCAGGCGAGGGCGTGCACCCCCAGGGTTGTGTCAACGGCGAGAAGCCGGCTGGCGACCCGACGCTCTGCTGGCTCCAGACTTGCGGGCCGTGGCTGCCAAGTGGATTCATCATCCCCGTGCGAGACGCATCTGCCTGCTCCGCTGCACCCGACGCGGCCGCGGCCCGGGCCCTCTTGGCATTGAGCCTGTTCCATCGGTCAGTGGTGACAGCCTCCCAGCGTTGAACCTCCGCTTTCCAATCGGCGTTCGACATGCCCGGTGGTTTTGCCGGCGGCGCCCTCGGCTTCCTCTGCTTCGGCTGGGTGGCGTCAGCACCGACAGCGGCGCGAGGGGCCATATACTTCTTCGGCGGCATGGCGGCCGGATGGAGGGGAGATGGAGGAGAATGGCGGGAGAAGTATGGTAGAAGGGGAGAATGGAGGGAAAGGGGGAAATGTTGGGGAACGTAGTAATTTTAAAAAATTTCCTACGCACACGCAAGATCATGGTGATGCATAGCAACGAGGGGGAGAGTCTGATCTACGTACCCTTGTAGATCGCAAGCGGAAGCGTTATATCAACGCGGTTGATGTAGTCGAACGTCTTCACGATCCGACCGATCCAAGTACCGAAAGCACGGCACCTCCGAGTTCTGCACACGTACGGCTCGGTGACGTCCTCGCCTTCTCGATCCAGCAAGAGGGGCGAAGTAGTAGATGAGTTCCGGCAGCACGACGGCGTGGTGACGGTGTTGGTGAAGAACAATCTCCGCAGGGCTTCGCCTAAGCACTACGAAAACTATGACGGAGGATAAACTAGAGGGAACAGGGTTGCCGGCACACGGCTTGGTGTTTCTTGATGTGTCTTTGGTGCTAGCCCTGCCCCTCTATTTATATGTTGAGCCCTGGGGTAGAAACTTGGAGTAAAAGCCTCCTCAAAGTCGGTTTTGCCCGAAAGGCAAGAGTCCCACTCGGACTCCAGGACCAAACGCCACAAACCTTGGCGTCTGGCCCAGACGCCATGGGCCTCGGCGTCTGGCCCAGGGTCAGACGCCAGGGTCTCCGGCGTTTGGCCCCCTGGCCTCCGCAAAACTCCTTTTGCACCGACTTATAGCCTTGTGGGCTTGACCCCTTGGCCTAACCATATCATCCAATATATGAATCTTTACCTCCGGACCATTCCGGAGCTCCTCGTCATGTCCGTGATCTCATCCGGGACTCCGAACAACATTCGGTCACCAACATACATAACTCATAGTACTATATCGTCAACGAACGTTAAGTGTGCGGACCCTACGGGTTCGAGAACTATGTAGACATGACCGAGACACCTCTCTGGTCAATAACCAATAGCGGGACCTGGATGCCCATATTGGATCCTACATATTCTATGAAGATCTTTATCGGTCAGACCGCATAACAACATACGTTGTTCCCTTTGTCATCGGTATGTTACTTGCCCGAGATTCGATTGTCGGTATCCAATACCTAGTTCAATCTCGTTACCGGCAAGTCTCTTTACTCGTTCTGTAATACATCATCTTGCAACTAACTCATTAGCTGTAATGCTTGCAAGGCTTATGTGATGTGCATTACCGAGAGGGCCCAGAGATACCTCTCCGACAATCGGAGTGACAAATCCTAATCTTGAAATACGCCAACCCAGCATCTACCTTTGGAGACACCTGTAATGCTCCTTTATAATCACCCAGTTATGTTGTGACGTTTGGTAGCACCCAAAGTGTTCCTCCGGCAAACGGGAGTTGCATAATCTCATAGTCATAGGAACATGTATAAGTCATGAAGAAAGCAATAGCAATATACTAAACGATCGGGTGCTAAGCTAATGGAATGGGTCATGTCAATCAGATCATTCAACCAATGATGTGACCTCGTTAATCAAATAACAACACCTTGTTCATGGTTAGAAAACATAACCATCTTTGATTAACGAGCTAGTCAAGTAGAGGCATACTAGTGACACTAAGTTTGTCTATGTATTCACACATGTATTATGTTTCCGGTTAATACAATTCTAGCATGAATAATAAACATTTATCATGATATAAGGAAATAAATAATAACTTTATTATTGCCTCTAGGGCATATTTCCTTCAGGAAAGCGGGGGATCGGCAGGAAAAAGGATCGTCTCTCGCCGACATAGCGGACCCACACGCCTTTTCGCTTCGGCCGGGGACCCCCAGGGGCTTGGGTTTGGCTCGGGTTCACCGACTGTTATTTTGGCCCAAGCCGGCAATAAACAAGGCCCTAGGGGAGCGACTGGGCCGATTTTTCGGCGCCGACGCTAAAAAAAGGGCCCTGGGGGCATGTTGGGGGCGCGAGTGGAGATGCTCTAAGGGCATTTATAATGGAAGCATCACCATGGTGCTGCCCTAGGACATCCACATCACTGCACATCAGCATATGGAACTGAGACCACCATAGAGCTTCATATCTATCCAACGCGCATGTGCCCTTGTGACATGAGCCGTTTCTATTTTTCCCATTCTTTACGATTTCCCATCTCTTCCCCTCGTCCTATCTCTCTTCCATTTTTGTTTTCCTCCATGGAGAGATAGCCTCCTGCGGAGGAGTCTCTCACACCCGCGCATCACCCGTTTGAGTGGCCACAGTGGTGTTCGAGCCTACCTGGCCTCTGGGGCATCAGACTGGGGCAACCCATTGGCCATGCCCTAAGACTTTAAATTTGGCCCCATATGATCTTGTTGTTTTGGGATGGGACGTGGTCTTTTTGTGGGAAGAAACTTTACTCATAAATTCTGGAAACATGTAGAAAGAGCACAACTCTGCTTACAAAGTGCGAAAGGCACTGTGCTTCAGGGAGACACACCCATGGAGAAGAAGAGGATGACACGTCGTTTGATTCACACCTACAGCCGGGGACTACTCCACTCGAAGCCATGAGGGCTGCCTGTCGATGGTGGCCACCACCAATGACGAAGGAACACAACAACACAAGCACGAACATGAATATCAACATCACACCTGCACAGAGAAGACACCCAGTAGATCCAAGTAAAGCCGCTTCAAACTTCATCTTCCAACTTCCATTGTCGTTACTTTGCCATCTAGGTGGAATGACCGACACAGATGAGCCCTTGTACACAACCTCTGAAGCTCCACAACGACGAGGAGGTGCACATTGCTGCAACGGCGGAGCCCGAAGAGCAAAAGCCACACCAAGGTCGTTGTTGCCGCCACGTTGACCTCGCCCCGCACTCCCTCCTCCCAGATCTAGACCCGAACGCCACCGGAGATGCAGCATGAGAGCGGGATCCGGAGACGATTTATTCGGCGGCGACATCAACATCGCTGGAGCAGTGCGACTTGTTCTCTAGGATTGACAAAATCATGGATTCGATTGCCCCTTCACCCTCGTCCTCGACAATTATATTGTATAAAATGACACAACTTCTCATCAGGTGCCACAAAGTCCCTGATTTCCACATCATTGCAGCTTCACAAACAATTCCCCAATGAGCTTGAAGCACTCTGAATGCCCTCTCTACATCCTTCTAGTTGTTTCTTGCATGGTAGCAAAGTGGCTTTTTGGAGAAACTTCCAATCTATTCATTCTCAATCATGATAGTACAAAGAGCACGAGAGATAATAAAAATTACAACCAGGTCCGTGGACCACCTAGCGACGACTACATACATTGGAGCGAGTCGAAGGCGTGTTGCCGTCATCGCCCCTTCCTCGCCGGAGCTGGGCAAACTTTGTTGTAGTAGACAGTCGGGAAGTCATCGTGCTAAGGCCCCATAAGACCAACGCACCAGAACAACAACCATCACCAATGAAGAAAGTCATAGATTGGAAGGATCAAACCTGTAAACACCCAAACCTGTATACACCATGAAGAAAGGTGTGTAGCCAATTGATTTGTTTGGCGTCGTATACAGGCTCTAGAGGACGGAGGGAGATCCTCCACCCCATTGCCCTTTGAGCGCACCGGTGTCGTTATGAGTCGTGGTTTTTTGCCTTGCATGATTAGCCCATCGGCCCATTCGACCTGTCCATTGGACTGGGTGGAGGAAATATGCCCTAGAGGCAATAATAAAGTTGTTATTTGTATTTCCTTATATCATGATAAATATTTATTATTCATGCTAGAATTGTATTAACCGGAAACTTAGTACATGTGTGAATACATAGACAAACAGAGTGTCACTAGTTTGTCTCTACTTGACTAGCTCATTGAATCAGATCATTCAACCAATGTTGTGACCTCGTTAATCAAATAACAACACCTTGTTTATGGTTAGGAAACATAACCATCTTTGATTAACGAGCTAGTCAAGTAGAGGCATACTAGTGACACTAAGTTTGTCTATGTATTCACACATGTATTATGTTTCCGGTTAATACAATTCTAGCATGAATAATAAACATTTATCATGATATAAGGAAATAAATAATAACTTTATTATTGCCTCTAGGGCATATTTCCTTCAGTCTCCCACTTGCACTAGAGTCAATAATCTAGATCACATCACCATGTGATTAACATCGATAGTTCACATCATCATGTGACTAACACCCATAGTTCACATCGCCATGTGACCAATACCCAAAGGGTTTACTAAATTCAGTAATCTAGTTCACATCGCTATGTGATTAACACCCAAAGAGTACTAAGGTGTGATCATGTTTTGCTTGTGAGAGAATCTTAGTCAACGGGTCTGCCACATTCAGATCCACATGTATTTTGCAAATTTCTATGTCAACAATGCTCTGCATGGAGGTACTCTAGCTAATTGCTCCCACTTTCAATATGTATCTAGATCGAGACTTAGAGTCATCTAGATTAGTGTCAAAACTTGCATCGGCGTAACCCTTTACGACAAACCTTTTGTCATGTCCATAATCGAGAAACATATCCTTATTTCACTAAGGATAATTCTGACCGCTGTCCAGTGATCTACTCCTAGATCACTATTGTACTCCCTTGCCAAATCAGTGCAGGGTATACAATATACAGCATGACATACTTTATAGAACCTATGGCCAAGGCATAGGGAATGACTTTCATTCTCTTGCTATCTTCTGCCGTGGTCGGGCTTTGAGTCTTACTCAACTTCACACCTTGTAATACAGGCAAGAACTCTTTCTTTGACTGCTCCATTTTGAACTACTTCAAAATCTTGTCAAGGTATGTACTCATTGAAAAAAACTTATCAAGCGTCTTGAACTATCTCTATAGATCTTGGAGCTCAATATGTAAGCAGCTTCACCGAAGTCTTTCTTTGAAAAACTCCTTTCAAACACTCCTTTATGCTTTACAGAATAATTCTACATTATTTCTGATCAACAATATGTCATTCACATATACTTATCAGAAATGTTGTAGTGCTCCCACTCACTTTCTTGTAAATACAGGCTTCACCGCAAGTCTGTATAAAACTATATCCTTTGATCAACTTATCAAAGCGTATATTCCGACTCCGAGATGCTTGCACCAGTCCATAGATGGATCGCTGGAGCTTGCATATTTTGTTAGCACCTTTAGGATTGACAAAACCTTCTGGTTGCATCATATACAACTCTTCTTTAATAAATCCATTAAGGAATGCAGTTTTGTTTATCCATTTGCCAGATTTCATAAAATGCGACAATTGCTAACATGATTCGGACAGACTCAAGCATAGATACGAGTGAGAAACTCTCATCGTAGTCAACACCTTGAACTTGTCGAAAACCTTTTGCGACAATTCTAGCTTTGTAGATAGTAACACTAGTATCAGCGTCCGTCTTCCTCTTGAAGATCCATTTATTTTCTATGTCTTGCCGATCATCGGGCAAGTCAACCAAAGTCCACACTTTGTTCTCATACATGGATCCCATCTCAGATTTCATGGCCTCAAGCCATTTCTCGGAATTTGGGCTCATCATCGCTTCCTCATAGTTCGTAGGTTCGTCATGGTCAAGTAACATGTAACGCCCCAAGACCGGAGCTTCAGATGCCTTCCAGGGTTTCCGGGTTTTTCGTCATGTGGGTTGTTGGTTTATTGCATTCAGCTTTGCATCATTGTGCTTTGCATCATGTCATCATGCCATTAATATTGCAACCATTTCAAAACTCTTTTAAATAAATCGTATGGATCTTCGATCCATTTAAATCGAGGGAAGGATGACTTCTCTTGATAACATATCCTCCCGATAGTAGGGAGATATATTCAATATTTCTTTAATTTTAAATTCACTATAACACTTTAAATTCACTATAACACACTTGCAAATCCTAATGGCTTTGTTATCACAACCCTTGGCCTCGAACTTAGTCCGTAAATTCTTTCGTCATTTTCCGGAGCTCCACCAATATTCCGAACATTTTTGGACTCTCCAAAAATGTTTTCCTAATTCAAACTCATTTGAATCACATTCAAATGTGTTCGAATGCAATCCTTCCAAACGGTGCCAAATGTATTTTTCTTGGATCAAGCTCATTTTTATGAGTCCAAGAAAATTGGCGCCCTGCTCAAATTCTTCTCCTATCTCTCTCTACATTTCTTATTCCTCGGTTTATTTGTTAAATCAGGAAATAAAGAAGTAAAAAAGAATTAGAGAGGAGTAGGAGAGAGTAGCCCAGTCCAGGCCGGCCTCCCTGGGTCTCCCTAGGCCAAACTCTAGGCCGGCCCGTTTGTTCTTGGCAGCCCAGCCTAAGACCGGTCGGCCCATCCATCACCAAGGCCCAGCCTTGTGCCCTCGTAACCCTAGCCGTCAGGGAGCCCGTTCCCTCGATCCCCTCTCTTTCCCTTGCACCGCCAGACTCCTGCTCGATCCCCATCCCTTCTCTCCCTCGATCCCATCTACATCTCCCTTCGTTCTCCTCCTGCGCCACCAGAGTACACGCACGCAGGCGCGGCCCTCTCCCCGACTCCCCCAACTCGATCCCCGTCGCCCTCCTTCAGCCTTCGACCCTTGCGCCTCGACTCGACCTCGCCTCCTCCACACCGTTGCCTCGCAAGGACGCCCGCCGGACCCCCCGCGCCACCTCTCCTCTGGCTTCTCCTCGTCGCCATCTTCTGCACCCCGGCCCCCCTCGGCATCGCTTCGCCCATCACCGGCCACCGGTGCCCTCACCGGAGCTTCTGTGAGCTACCCCGCGCCCTTGCTGAACCCTCCCGGTGTCCTGCAAGCTCGCGCCGCATCGTCCTTTTCAGTCAAGTCCGTCGCCGCCGTCTCACCAGCCCTACTCAAGCTCCGTCGCCGCTCACCCTTGGCGCCATGGCCCCTCCCTCCTTTGGATGACCTCCTGCTGCCGTGCACATCTTCTCCCATGCCCTGCTGCTGCTTCGTCCGACCGCGGACGACCTCCGTCGAGCTCGCCCGGCCACCTTCGACCTCGGCGTGGCCCTGCCTTCACTAGCATCCGCCTCCTGCCAGCCGTTTTCATGAGTTCGGGGAGCCCCAAGTCATGTTCGTGACCTCGTTGGCTGTTGATGCTACGTTGTTGACCTTCTCCATCGTCTACCGGGGCTCCTCAAACCCGGTACCTGGAGCCCAAGTCGGAAGAATCCGTGGACGTGCTTCTCACTTGTGCCAGTTTGGATCATCAAGAACGTTTCGGGATACACCAAGTACCGTCGCCAAGACCCCGTGGACGTCTACACGATGACCGCCGAGTACCTCTTCGCGAGTACAACTACCATCGCATGGATCCGCCAAGAGCGTGGAGTAAATGAACAAGTACCCCTACGCGCGAAACGCCAAGTACCACTATCGTCGAGTACGACTACTTCCACGATGATACGGGAACAACTACCGTCGACCCTCGAAGCCTCCGTGGACGTCAAGATCCTCGCCATGACCTCGAACATCTAAGGAATGTGCACGACTACAAAATGGGTACCACTACCGTTGCCGAAGACCCGTGTAACGGTATCGTCAAGTCCGACTACCGTCGCGTGAACAACTACTTCCACTACGAACGTCCCGAGAACGTCTACTTCCCCTACACCGCATCGAACTTGGTCCGTTCCGACAACACACGCTTCGAAGGTATAACCCCGAGACGATGCCCGTATATGAATGCATGTTGTATGAGATGCACCCTTGTTCGATAACGTCGCCCCTCTTTTGCCTTGCCATCTTGTGGGAACCCGGTATCCGGGATCACCCCACCTTCTATCGCATGTCATGCTCTCGTCACTTTTCCTTTTGCACCGGTATCTCCATGAGCTATCGGAACCAGAATGTTGTCGTGGCATCATTTCCGTTATCTTTGCCGTGGCACCCTTTTGTTCCGCCATGACGACCAAATGCTTCATATTGCTCTTGTCAACTTTTAATAAAATTGCATAAACTTGTTCATGTCATCTGCATCATCATAACAACAATTAAAATATTGTTTGTTTAAATTTTGCTTAAATGCCATGCTAAAATGATTTAATTCATAACTAAATAACCGTAACTCCGATTTTAATAAACTTTATATGTAAATGGGGTAGAATTTTGTCTAGTTTATCATGGTGACCTTTATTTGCATGTTTAACTACTCTAAAATTGTGTTTAGGGCAGAACAGTACCAAACCTTAATTTATGCATATGAGGATTTTCCGGAATTGTTGTTCGTTGCTTCCGGCCTCATTTAAACTTGACTAGATAGGTAGTTTTGTTGTGCTTCACCTCTTGCCATGTTAATCAACATTTAATATTGTTGGGTACATAAACGAGAGAGAACTAAATAATTGTTGTGGTGTTTTGTCAATATGCATCCCGATGCATATTGAGCTCCACTTAATTTGTAGGATTGTTTGTGCATTTTGCCATGCCATGCCTCATTAAACCGGACATGCATCATACTTGATTGTGCACCATGCCATGTTATGTGGTGGTTGTTTACTATGTTGTTTGCTCCTTTCCGGTGTTGCTTCTTTGGGTTGGTTCCGATAACGTCGAGTTTGTGAGGACCCGTTCATCTACGTCCGTTTGTCTTCTTCATGGATTCGTTCTTCTTCCTTGCGGGATTTCAGGCAAGATGATCATACCCTCGAAATCATTTCTATCTTTGCCTGCTAGATGCTCGCTCTTTTGCTATGCCAATGCTACAATGCCTACCATTTGCTTGTCAGCCTCCCAATTGCCATGTCAAACCTCTAACCCACCATGTCCTAGCAAACCATTGATTGGCTATGTTACCGCTTTGCTCAGCCCCTCTTATAGCGTTGTTAGTTGCAGGTGAATATTGGAGCCGTTCCTTGTTGGGACATTTATTTACTTGTTGGGATATCACTATATTGCTATGTTATATTAATGCATCTATATACTTGGTAAAGGGTGGAAGGCTCGGCCTTATGCCTGGTGTTTTGTTCCACTCTTGCCGCCCTAGTTTCCGTCATATCGGTGTTATGTTCCCAGATTTTGCGTCCCTTACGCGGTTGGGCTATAATGGGAACCCCTTGACCGTTCGCCTTAAATAAAGCTTTGCCAGCAATGCCCAACATTGGTTTTACCATTTGCCACCTAGCCTTTTTCCCTTGGGAGTCGCGCATCCCGAGGGTCATCTTTATTTTAACCCCCCCGGGCCAGTGCTTGTCTAAGTGTTGGTCCAAACTAGAGCCACTTGCGGCGCCACCTCGGGGAAACTTGAGGGCTGGTTTTAGCTGTACGTAGTGTTCATCCGGTGTTGCCCTGAGAACGAGATATGTGCAGCTCCTATCAGGATGTCGGCGCATCGGGCGGTGTTGCTGGTTTAGTTTTACCCTGTCGAAATATCTTGTTGTACCGGGATACCGAGTCTGATCGGAATGTCTTGGGTGGAGGTCTATTCCTTCGTTGACCGTGAGAGCTTGTCATGGGCTAAGTTGGGACACCCTGCAGGGATTTGAACTTTCGAAAGCCGTGCCCGCGGTTATGGGCAGATGGGAATTTGTTAACGTCCGGTTGTAGAAAACCTAAAGTTGACCTTAATTAAAATGAATCAACAGCGTGTGTAACTGTGATGGTCTCTTTCCGGCGGATTCCGGGAAGTGAACACGGTTGTTGGAGTTATGCTTGACGTAGGTAGCCTAGGATCACTTCTTGATCATATTTTATCGACCTTGCTTTGCCTTCTCTTCTCGCTCTCATTTGCGTATGTTAGCCACCATATATGCTAGTCGCTTGCTGCAGCTCCAACTCATACCTTTACCTTACCCATAAGCTTAAATAGTCTTGATCGCGAGGGTGCGAGATTGCTGAGTCCCCGTGGCTCACAGATACTTCCAAAACCAGCTTGCAGGTGCCGTTGAGTCCGTGCAGATGACGCAACCAAGCTCAGGAGGAGCTCGATGAAGATCTTGTCCTTTGTGTTGTTTCTTTCTAGTTGATCAGTAGTGGATCCCAGTTGGGGTCGATCGGGGACCTTTGTCGCATTTGGGGTTCTTCTTTTATTTTGGTTCCGTAGTCGGACCATGAGTGTATTTGATTGATGTAATGTTTATTCATGTAATTGTGTGAAGTGGCGATTGTAAGCCAACTATGTAACTCTTTCCTTATTATATTACATGGGTTGTGTGAAGATTACCTCACTTGCGACATATGCCTTCAATGCGATTATGCCTCTAAGTCGTGCCTCGACACGTGGGAGATATAGTCGCATCGAGGGTGTTACATAACATGACCTCCAGAACAGGATTACCGTACCACTCTGGTGCGGATCTCACTCTGGTTTACCTACGAGATTCGGTAGTAACTTGATCTGAAGTTACATGATCATCATCATTAGCTTCCTCACTAATTGGTGTAGTAGTCACAGGAACAGATTTCTGTGATGAACTATTTTCCAATAAGGGAGAAGGTACAATTACCTTATCAAGTTTTCTACTTTCCTCCCACTCACTTCTTTCGAGAGAAACTCCTTCTCTAGAAAGGATCCATTCTTAGCAACGAATGTCTTGCCTTCGGATCTGTGATAGAAGGTGTACCCAACTGTCTCCTTTGGGTATCCTATGAAGACATATTTCTCCGATTTTGAGTTTGAGCTTATCGAGATGAAACTTTTTCACATAAGCATCGCAACTCCAAACTTTAAGAAACGACAACTTAGGTTTCTTGCCAAACCATAGTTCACACGGTGTCGTCTCAACGGATTTAGATGGTGCCCTATTTGACGTGAGTGCAGCTGTCTCTAATGCATAACCCCAAAACGATAGTGGTAGATCGGTAAGAGACATCATAGATCGCACTATATCTAATAAAGTACGGTTATGACGTTCGGACACACCATTACACTATGGTGTTCCAGGTGGCGTGAGTAGTGAAACTATTTCACATTGTTTTAATTGAAGGCCAAACTTGTAACTCAAATATTTTACCTCTGCGATCATATCGTAGAAACTTTTATTTTCTTGTCACGATGATTTTCCACTTCACTCTGAAATTCTTTGAACTGTTCAAATGTTTCAGACTTATGTTTCATCAAGTAGATATCCCATATCTGCTCAAATCATCTGTGAAGGTCAGAAAATAATGATGCCTGCTGCAAGCCTTAATATTCATCGGACCACATACATCAGTATGTATGATTTCCAACAAATCTGTTGCTTGCTTCATTGTTCCGGAGAACAGCATTTTAGTCATCTTGCCCATAAGGCATGGTTCGCAAGCATCAAGTGATTCATAATCAAGTGATTCCAAAAGCCCATCAGCATGGAGTTTCTTCATGCGCTTTACACCAATATGACTTAAACGGCAGTGCCACAAATAAGTTGCACTATCATTATTAACGTTGCATCTTTTGGTTTCAATATTATGAATATGTGTATCACTATGATCGAGATCCAACGAACTTGTTTCATTGGGTGTATGACCATCGAAGGTTTTATCATGTAAACAGAACAACAATTATTCTTTGACTTTAATGAATAACCGTATTGCAATAAACATGATCAAATCATATTCATGCTCAACGCAAAAACCAAATAACACTTATTCAGGTTCAACACTAATCCCGAAAGTATAGGGGAGTGTGCGATGATGATCATATCAATCTTGGAACTACTTCCAACACACATCGTCACTTCACTCTTAACTAGTCTCTGTTTATTCTGCAACTCCTGTTTCGAGTTACTACTCTTAGCAACTGATCCAGTATCAAATACTGAGGGGTTGCTATAAACACTAGTAAAGTACACATCAATAACATGTATATCAAATATACTTTTGTTCACTTTGCCATCCTTCTTATCCGCCAAATACTTGGGGCAGTTCTGCTTCCAGTGACCAGTCCCTTTGCAGTAGAAGCACTTAGTCTCAGGCTTAGGACCAGACTTGGGCTTCTTCACTTGAGCAGTAACTTGCTTGCTGTTCTTCTTGAAGTTCCCCTTCTTCCCTCTGCCCTTTTCTTGAAACTAGTGGTCTTGTCTACCATCAACACTTGATGTTTTTCTTGATTTCTACCTTCGTCAATTTCAGCATTACGAAGAGCTAGGGAATCGTTTCCGTTATCCCTTGCATATTATAGTTCATCATGAAGTTCTACTAACTTGGTGATGGTGACTAGAGAATTCTGTCAATCACTATTTTATCTGGAAGATTAACTCCCACTTGATTCAAGCGATTGTAGTACCCAGACAATCTAAGCACATGCTCACTAGTTGAGCGATTCTCCTCCATCTTTTAGCTATAGAACTTGTTGGAGACTTCATATCTCTCAACTTGGGCATTTGCTTGAAATATTAACTTCAACTCCTGGAACATCTCATATGCTCCATGACTTTCAAAACGTCTTTGAAATCCCGATTCTAAGCCATTAAGCATGGTGCACTAAACTATCAAGTAGTCATCATATTGAGCTAGCCAAACGTTCATAACGTCTGCATCTGCTCCTGCAATAGGTCTGTCACCTAGCGGTGCATCAAAGACATAATTCTTCTGTGCAGCAATGAGGATAAACCTCAGATCACAGATCCAATCCGCATCATTGCTACTAACATCTTTCAACACAATTTTCTCTAGGAACATATCAAAAATAAACACAGGGAAGCAACAACGCCAGCTATTGATCTACAACATAATTTGCAAAATACTACCAGGACTAAGTTCATGATAAATTTAAGTTCAATTTAATCATATTACTTAAGAACTCCCACTTAGATAGACATCCCTCTAATCCTCTAAGTGATCACGTGATCCAAATCAACTAAACCATAACCGATCATCACGTGAGATGGAGTAGTTTTCAATGGTGAACATCATTATGTTGATCATATCTACTATATGATTCACGCTCGACCTTTCGGTCTCCGTGTTCCGAGGCCATATCTGCATATGCTAGGCTCGTCAAGTTTAACCTAAGTATTCCACGTGTGCAAAACTGGCTTGCACCCGTTGTAGATGGACGTAGAGCTTATCACACCCGATCATCACGTGGTGTCTGGGCACGACGAACTTTGGCAACGGTGCATACTCAGGGATAACACTTCTTGATAATTTAGTGAGACATCATCTTATAATGCTACCGTCAATCAAAGCAAGATAAGATGCATAAAAGATAAACATCACATGCAATTAAAATATGTGACATGATATGGCCATCATCATCTTGTGCCTTTGATCTCCATCTCCAAAGCATCGTCATGATTTCCATCATCACCGGCATGACACCATGATCTCCATCACCTTGATCTATATCAATATGTCGTCACATGGTCGTCTCGCCAACTATTGCTCTTGCAACTATTGCTATCGCATGGCGATAAAGTAAAGCAATTATTTGGCGCTTGCATCTTATGCAATAAAGAGACAACCATAAGGCTTTTGCCAGTTGCCGATAACTTCAACAAAACATGATCATCTCATACAACAACTTATATCTCATCACGTTTTGACCATATCACATCACAACATGCCCTGCAAAAACAAGTTAGACGTCCTCTACTTTGCTGTTGCAAGTTTTACATGGCTGCTACGGGCTTAAGCAAGAACCAATCTTACCTACGCATCAAAACCACAACGATAGTTTGTCAAATAGGCTCCATTTTAACCTTCACAAGGACCGGGCGTAGCCACACTCGGTTCAACTAAAGTTGGAGAAACTGTCACCCGCAAGCCACCTATGTGCAAAGCACGTTGGGAGAACCGTTCTCGCGTAAGCGTACGCGTAATGTCGGTCCGGGCCGCTTCATCCAACAATACCGCCGAACCAAAGTATGACATGCTGGTAGGCAGTATGACTTATATCGCCCACAACTCACTTATGTTCTATTCGTGCAAATAACATCAAACCATAAAACCTAGGCTCGGATGCCACTGTTGGGGAACGTAGTAATTTCAAAAAATTTCCTACGCACACGCAAGATCATGGTGATGCATAGCAACGAGGGGGAGAGTCTGATCTACGTACCCTTGTAGATCGCAAGCGGAAGCGTTATATCAACGCGGTTGATGTAGTCGAACGTCTTCACGATCCGACCGATCCAAGTACCGAAAGCACGCCACCTCCGAGTTCTGCACACATACGGCTCGGTGACATCCTCGCCTTCTCGATCCAGCAAGAGGGGCGAAGTAGTAGATGAGTTCTGGCAGCACGACGGCGTGGTGACGGTGTTGGTGAAGAACAATCTCCGCAGGGCTTCGCCTAAGCACTATGAAAACTATGACGGAGGATAAACTAGAGGGAACAGGGTTGCCGGCACAAGGCTTGGTGTTTCTTGATGTGTCTTTGGTGCTAGCCCTGCCCCTCTATTTATATGTTGAGCCTTGGCTCGTTTGTTGCCGTTTGGGCCCCAATCAGCCGCGCCCAGCGTCGGCGCGTCCGGCTTGTACGTCTCTTTGTCCTTGGCGAGGGTGCGCTGGACATCCACCCTCTTCTCACACTTCTTGATCCAGGAGAACACGTGGAGGTACTTGAACTCTTGGTCGGTGCTGCTGTCCTGGCGGTACATGGCGGACATCTGAACCATCTACGCCGAAGAACAAGTGTCGGCGACGCAAACGGCGAAAAGGAGCGACAACTGACGATGGTGCATACCTGACCCTCGACGTTGGCGCCGCTGTCCGGGAGAGCCGCGACCTCCTCGACGATCCCATGCCATTTGTTGCAGGCTGTTTGGATGAGCGCCCAATGGTTCGCCATGGTCTTCGAGCCGCCCTTCATGTGGATGCCGGCGAAGTAGGGGTCGACCAACTTGCGCTCATCGAACTCTGACTTGATACACTCCCAGTACGTGTCGGCACTCTGGTTCGTGCCGGTGATCGAGTCGAGGCAGACGGTCTTCCATGCTTCGGTGAGGCACTCGTCTTCTTTGGATGCCCACTTGACGCGCGGCTCGCTGGTCCTGGCCGCCCACTTCTTCTTTTTTCCTTTCCTCGCCGGAGCAGGTGCCGGCTCCTCCTCCTCGTCGTAGTCGATCTCGTCATCCATGTCGCCGGCGAGGTCCATTATATCGTGCGCATGGAACCTGGGAGAGGCGGCGGTGCCGGCCGAGCCGCTCTGATGATGTCGTCCATGTCGGCTTCCGTCCCGTCAGGGGGCCCGAAATGTGACGACGAGGCTTGCGAGAAGAGTAGGGCGCCAAGGCGCATCGGCGGCGTCGGGGAGGCGGCGTAAGCCGGCGAGAAGTAGGTGTACGGGGGTACTAGACGCCGACGAACGCGGGTGAGGGCGTGTGCTGGGTGTGATGGCCATGGAGAAAGGTGATGTTGGGGTTGAACCCGCTGTGCGCGTCGCCGTCGGCATAGCCAGGCGAGGGCGTGCACCCCCAGGGTTGTGTCAACGGCGAGAAGCCGGCTGGCGACCCGACGCTCTGCTGGCTCCAGACTTGCGGGCCGTGGCTGCCGAGTGGATTCATCATCCCCGTGCGAGACACATCTGCCTGCTCCGCCGCACCTGACGCGGCCGCGGCCCGGGCCCTCTTGGCGTTGAGCCTGTTCCACCGGTCAGTGGTGACAGCCTCCCAGCATTGAACCTCCGCTTTCCAATCGGCGTTTGACATGCCCGGTGGTTTTGCCGGCGGCGCCCTCGGCTTCCTCTGCTTCGGCTGGGTGGCGTCGGCACCGACAGCGGCGCGAGGGGCCATATACTTCTTCGGCGGCATGGCGGCCGGATGGAGGGGAGATGGAGGAGAATGGCGGGAGAAGTATGGTAGAAGGGGAGAATGGAGGGAAAGGGGGAAATGTTGGGGAATGTAGTAATTTCAAAAAATTTCCTACGCACACGCAAGATCATGGTGATGCATAGCAACGAGGGGGAGAGTCTGATCTACGTACCCTTGTAGATCGCAAGCGGAAGCGTTATATCAACGCGGTTGATGTAGTCGAACGTCTTCACGATCCGACCGATCCAAGTACCGAAAGCACGGCACCTCTGAGTTCTGCACACGTACGGCTCGGTGACGTCCTCGCCTTCTCGATCCAGCAAGAGGGGCGAAGTAGTAGATGAGTTCCGGCAGCACGACGGCGTGGTGACAGTGTTGGTGAAGAACAATCTCCACAGGGCTTCGCCTAAGCACTACGAAAACTATGATGGAGGATAAACTAGAGGGAACAGGGTTGCCGGCACATGGCTTGGTGTTTCTTGATGTGTCTTTGGTGCTAGCCCTGCCCCTCTATTTATATGTTGAGCCCTGGGGTAGAAACTTGGAGTAAAAGCCTCCTCAAAGTCGGTTTTGCCCGAACGGCAAGAGTCCCACTCGGACTCCAGGACCAAACGCCACAAACCTTGGCGTCTGGCCCAGACGCCATGGGCCTCGGCGTCTGGCCCAGGGCCAGACGCCAGGGTCTCCGGCGTTTGGCCCCCTAGCCTCCGCAAAACTCCTTTTGCACCGACTTATAGCCCTGTGGGCTTGACCCCTTGGCCTAACCATATCATCCAATATATGAATCTTTACCTCCGGACCATTCCGGAGCTCCTCGTCATGTCCGTGATCTCATCCGGGACTCCGAACAACATTCGGTCACCAACATACATAACTCATAGTACTATATCGTCAACGAACGTTAAGCGTGCGGACCCTACGGGTTCGAGAACTATGTAGACATGACCGAGACACCTCTCTGGTCAATAACCAATAGCAGGACCTGGATGCCCATATTGGCTCCTACATATTCTACGAAGATCTTTATCGGTCAGACCACATAACAACATACGTTGTTCCCTTTGTCATCGGTATGTTACTTGCCCGAGATTCGATCGTCGGTATCCAATACCTAGTTCAATCTCGTTACCGGCAAGTCTCTTTACTCGTTCCGTAATCAATCATCTTGCAACTAACTCATTAGCTGTAATGCTTGCAAGGCTTATGTGATGTGCATTACCGAGAGGGCCCAGAGATACCTCTCCGACAATCGGAGTGACAAATCCTAATCTCCAAATACGCCAACCCAACATCTACCTTTGGAGACACCTGTAATGCTCCTTTATAATCACCCAGTTACGTTGTGACGTTTGGTAGCACCCAAAGTGTTCCTCCGGCAAACGGGAGGTGCATAATCTCATAGTCATAGGAACATGTATAAGTCATGAAGAAAGCAATAGCAACATACTAAACGATCGGGTGCTAAGCTAATGGAATGGGTCATGTCAATCAGATCATTCAACCAATGATGTGACCTCGTTAATCAAATAACAACACCTTGTTCAAGGTTAGAAAACATAACCATCTTTGATTAACGAGCTAGTCAAGTAGAGGCATACTAGTGACACTAAGTTTGTCTATGTATTCACACATGTATTATGTTTCCGGTTAATACAATTCTAGCATGAATAATAAACATTTATCATGATATAAGGAAATAAATAATAACTTTATTATTGCCTCTAGGGCATATTTCCTTCAGGAAAGCGGGGGATCGGCAGGAAAAAGGGTCGTCTCTCGCCGACATAGCGGACCCACACGCCTTTTCGCTTCGGCCGGGGACCCCCAGGGGCTTGGGTTTGGCTCGGGTTCACCGACTGTTATTTTGGCCCAAGCCGGCGATAAACAAGGCCCTAGGGGAGCGACTGGGCCGATTTTTCGGCGCCGACGCTGAAAAAAGGGCCCTGGGGGCATGTTGGGGGCGCGAGTGGAGATGCTCTAAGGGCATTTATAATGGAAGCATCACCATGGTGCTGCCCTAGGACATCCACATCACTGCACATCAGCATATGGAACTAAGACCACCATAGAGCTTCATATCTATCCAACGCGCATGTGCCCTTGTGACATGAGCCGTTTCTATTTTTCCCATTCTTTACGATTTCCCATCTCTTCCCCTCGTCCTATCTCTCTTCCATTTTTGTTTTCCTCCATGGAGAGATAGCCTCCTGCGGAGGAGTCTCTCACACCCGCGCATCACCCGTTTGAGTGGCCACAGTGGTGCTCGAGCCTACCTGGCCTCTGGGGCATCAGACTGGGGCAACCCATTGGCCATGCCCTAAGACTTTAAATTTTGCCCCATATGATCTTGTTGTTTTGGGATGGGACGTGGTCTTTTTGTGGGAAGAAACTTTACTCATAAATTCTGGAAACATGTAGAAAGAGCACAACTCTGCTTACAAAGTGCGAAAGGCACTGTGCTTCAGGGAGACACACCCATGGAGAAGAAGAGGATGACATGTCGTTTGATTCACACCTACAGCCGGGGACTACTCCACTCGAAGCCATGAGGGCTGCCTGTCGATGGTGGCCACCACCAATGACGAAGGAACACAACAACACGAGCACGAACATGAATATCAACATCACACCTGCACAGAGAAGACACCCAGTAGATCCAAGTAAAGCCGCTTCAAACTTCATCTTCCAACTTCCATTGTCGTTACTTTGCCATCTAGGTGGAATGACCGACATAGATGAGCCTTTGTACACAACCTCTGAAGCTCCACAACGACGAGGAGGTGCACATTGCTGCAACGGCGGAGCCCGAAGAGCAAAAGCCACACCAAGGTCGTTGTTGCCGCCACGTTGACCTCGCCCCGCACTCCCTCCTCCCAGATCTAGACCCGAACGCCACCGGAGATGCAGCATGAGAGCGGGATCCGGAGACGATTTATTCTGCGGCGACATCAACATCGCTGGAGTAGTGCGACTTGTTCTCTAGGATTGAAAAAATCATGGATTCGATTGCCCCTTCACCCTCGTCCTCGACAATTATATTGTATAAAATGACACAACTTCTCATCAGGTGCCACAAAGTCCCTGATTTCCACATCATTGCAGCTCCACAAACAATTCCCCAATGAGCTTGAAGCACTCTGAATGCCCTCTCTACATCCCTCTAGTTGTTTCTTGCATGGTAGCAAAGTGGCTTTTTGGAGAAACTTCCAATCTATTCATTCTCAATCATGATAGTACAAAGAGCACGAGAGATAATAAAAATTACAACCAGGTCCGTGGACCACCTAGCGACGACTACATACATTGGAGCGAGTCGAAGGCGTGTTGCCGTCATCGCCCCTTCCTCGCCGGAGCCGGGCAAACTTTGTTGTCGTAGACAGTCGGGAAGTCATCGTGCTAAGGCCCCATAAGACCAACGCACCAGAACAACAACCATCACCAATGAAGAAAGTCATAGATTGGAAGGATCAAACCTGTAAACACCCAAACCTGTATACACCATGAAGAAAGGTGTGTAGCCAATTGATTTGTTTGGCGTCATATACAGGCTCTAGAGGACGGAGGGAGATCCTCCACCCCGTTGCCCTTTGAGCGCACCAGTGTCGTTATGAGTCGTGGTTTTTTGCCTTGCATGATTAGCCCATCGGCCCATTCGACCTGTCCATTGGACTGGGTGGAGGAAATATGCCCTAGAGGCAATAATAAAGTTGTTATTTGTATTTTCCTTATATCATGATAAATATTTATTATTCATGCTAGAATTGTATTAACCGGAAACTTAGTACATGTGTGAATACATAGACAAACAGAGTGTCACTAGTTTGCCTCTACTTGACTAGCTCATTGAATCAATGATGGTTATGTTTCCTAACCATAGAGTTGTCATTCGATTAACGAGATCACATCATTAGAGAATGATGTGATTGACTTGACCCATCCGTTAGCTTAGCATGATGATCGTTTAGTTTGTTTCTATTGCTTTCTCCATAACTTATACATGTTCCTATGACTATGAGATCATGCAACTTCCAAATACCGGAGGACCACTTTGTGTGCCACCAAACGTCACAAACATAACTGGGTGATTATAAAGGTGCTCTATAGGTGTCTCCGATGTTGTTTGTTGAGTTGTCCTAGATCGAGATTAGGATTTGTCACTCCGATTGTCAGAGAGGTATCTCTGGGCCCTCTCGGTAATGCACATCAATATAAGCCTTGCAAGCAATGTAGCTAATGAGTTAGTTACGGAATGTAGCATTACAGAACGAGTAAAGAGACTTGCCGGTAACGAGATTGAACTAGGTATTTGAAGGAAATATGCCCTAGAGGCAATAATAATGTTATTATTTTATTTCCTTATATCATGATAAATGTTTATTATTAATGCTAGAATTGTATTATCCGGAAACATAATACTTGTGTGAATACATAGACAAACTAAACGTCACTAGTATGCCTCTACTTGACTAGCTCATTAATCAAAGATGGTTATGTTTCCTAACCATAAACATGTGTTGTCATTTGATTAACGGGATCACATTATTAGGAGAATGATGTGATTGACATGACCCATTCCATTAGCTTAGCACCCAATCGTTTAGTATGTTGCTATTGCTTTCTTCATAACTTATACATGTTCCTATGACTATGATATTATGCAACTCCCGTTTGCTGGAGGAACACTTTGTGTGCTACCAAATGTCACAACGTAACTGGGTGATTATAAAGGTGCTCTACAGGTGTCTCCAAAGGTACATGTTGGGTTGGCGTATTTCGAGATTAGGATTTGTCACTCCGATTGTCGGAGAGGCATCTCTGGGCCCTCTCGGTAATGCACATCACCTAAGCCTTGCAAGCAATGAACCTAATGAGTTAGTTGTGAGATGATGTATTACGGAACGAGTAAAGAGACTTGCCGGCAACGATATTGAACTAGGTATTGAGATACCGACGATCGAATCTCGGGCAAGTAACATACCGATGACAAAGGGAACAACGTATGTTGTTATGCGGTCTGACCGATAAAGATCTTCGTACAATATGTGGGAGCCAATATGAGCATCCAGGTTCCGCTATTGGTTATTGACCGGAGACGTGTCTCGGTCATGTCTACATTGTTCTCAAACCCGTAGGGTCCGCACGCTTAAGGTTTCGATGACAGTTATATTATGAGTTTATTAGTTTTGATGTACCGAAGTTAGTTCGAAGTTCCAGATGTGATCACGGACATAACGAGGAGTCTCAAAATGGTCGAGACATAAAGATTGATATATTGGACGGCTATATTCGGACACCGGAAGTGTTTCGGGGAAGTTTCGGATAAAATCAGAGTACCGGGGGGTTACTAGAACCCCCCGGGGGGTTAATGGGCCTCATGGGCCTAAAGTGGGGAAGAGGAGGGGCGGACAAGGTAGGCCGCGCGCCCCCTCTCCCCCTAGTCCGAATTGGACAAGGAGGGAGGGGCGGTGCCCCCCCTTTCCTTCCTCTCCTCTCTCCCTTCCTTCCCCCTCTCCTACTTGGACAAGGAAAAGGAGGGAGTCCTACTCCCGGTAGGAGTAGGACTCCTCCCTGGCGCGCCTCATCATGTCCGGCCGCCCCTCCCCCTTGCTCCTTTATATACGGGGGCAGGGGGGCACCTCTAGACAACAATTGATCCTTGAGATCTCTTAGCCGTGTGCGGTGCCCCCCTCCACCATAATCCTCGATAATATTGTAGCAGTGCTTAGGCGAAGCCCTGCAATGGTAGAACATCAAGATCGTCACCACACCGTCATGCTAACGGAACTCTTCCCCGACACTTTGCTGGATCGGAGTCCGGGGATCATCATCGAGCTGAACGTGTGCTAGAACTCGGAGGTGCCGTAGTTTCGGTGCTTGATCGGTCGGGCTATGAAGACGTACGACTACATCAACCGTGTTGTTATAACGCTTCCGCTTTCGGTCTACAAGGGTACGTGGACAACACTCTCCCCTCTCGTTGCTATGCATCACCATGATCTTGCGTGTGTGTAGGAATTTTTTTTGAAATTACTACGTTCTCCAACAGTGGTATCAGAGCCTAGGTTTTATGTGTTGATGTTATATGCACGAGTAGAACACAAGTGAGTTGTGGGCGATATAAGTCATACTGCTTACCAGCATGTCACACTTTGGTTCGGTGGTATTGTTGGATGAAGCGGCCCGGACCGACATTAAGCGTACGCTTACGCGAGACTGGTTCTACCGACGTGCTTTGCACACAGGTGGTTGGCGGGTGTCAGTTTATCCAACTTTAGTTGAACTGAATGTGGCTACGCCCGGTCCTTGCGAAGGTTAAAACATCACCAACTTGACAAACTATCGTTGTGGTTTTGATACGTAGGTAAGATTGGTTCTTGCTTAAGCCCGTAGCAGCCACGTAAAACTTGCAACAAACAAAGTAGAGGACGTCTAACTTGTTTTTGCAGGGCATGTTGTGATGTGATATGGTCAAGACATGATGCTAAATTTTATTGTATGAGATGATCATGTTTTGTAACCGAGTTATCGACAACTGGCAGGAGCCATATGGTTGTCGCTTTATTGTATGCAATGCAATCGCGCTGTAATGCTCTACTTTATCACTAAGCAGTAGCGATAGTCGTGGAAGCACAAGATTGGCGAGACGATAATGATGCTACGATGGTGATCAAGGTGTCACGCCGGTGATGATGGTGATCATGATGGTACTTCGGAGATGGAGATCACAAGTACAAGAAGATGATGGCCATATCATATCACTCATATTGATTGCATGTGATGTTTATCTTTTATGCATCTTATCTTGCTTTGATTGACGGTAGCATCATAAGATGATCTCTCACTAATTATCAAGAAGTGTTCTCCCTGAGTATGCACCGTTGCCAAAGTTCGTCGTGCCCAGACACCACGTGATGATCGGGTGTGATAAGCTCTACGTCCATCTACAACGGGTGCAAGCCAGTTTTTGCACACGCAGAATACTCAGGTTAAACTTGACGAGCCTAGCATATGCAGATATGGCCTCGAAACACTGAGACCGAAAGGTCGAGCGTGAATCATATAGTAGATATGATCAACATAGCAATGTTCACCATTGAAAACTACTCCATTTCACGTGATGATCGATTATGGTTTAGTTGATTTGGATCATGTAATCACTTAGAAGATTAGAGGGATGTCTTTCTAAGTGGGAGTTCTTAAGTAATATGATTAATTGAACTTAAATTTATCATGAACTTAGTACCTGATAGTATCTTGCTTGTTTATGTTTGATTGTAGATAAATGGCCCGTGCTTTTGTTCCATTGAATTTTAATGTGTTCCTTGAGAAAGCAAAGTTGAAAGATGATGGTAGCAATTACATGGACTGGGTCCGTAACTTGAGGATTATCCTCATTGCTGCACAGAAGAATTACGTCCTGGAAGCACCGCTGGGTGCCAAGCCTGCTGCTGGAGCAACACCAGATGTTATGAACGTCTGGCAGAGAAAAGCTGATGACTACTCGATAGTTCAGTGTGCCATGCTTTACGGCTTAGAATCGGGACTTCAATGATGTTTTGAACGTCATGGAGCATATGAGATGTTCCAGGAGTTGAAGTTAATATTTCAAGCAAATGCCCGGATTGAGAGATATGAAGTCTCCAATAAGTTCTATAGCTGCAAGATGGAGGAGAACAGTTCTGTCAGTGAGCATATACTCAAAATGTCTGGGTATAATAATCACTTGATTCAATTGGGAGTTAATCTTCCAGATGATTGCGTCATTGACAGAATTCTCCAATCACTGCCACCTAGCTACAAGAGCTTCGTGATGAATTATAATATGCAAGGGATGAATAAGACTATTCCTGAGCTCTTTGCAATGCTGGAAGCTGCGGAGGTAGAAATCAAGAAGGAGCATCAAGTGTTGATGGTCAACAAGACCACTGGTTTCAAGAAAAAGGGCAAAGGTAAGAAGAAGGGGAACTTCAAGAAGAACAGCAAGCAAGTTGCCGCTCAAGAGAAGAAACCCAAATCTGGAGCTAAGCCTGAAACTGAGTGCTTCTACTGCAAGCAGACTGGTCACTGGAAGCGGAATTGCCCGAAGTATTTGGCGGATAAGAAGGATGGCAAGGTGAACAAAGGTATATGTGATATACATGTTATTGATGTGTACCTTACTAGAGCTCGCAGTAGCACCTAGGTATTTGATACTGGTTCTGTTGCTAATATTTGCAACTCAAAACAGGGACTACGGATTAAGCGAACACTGGCGAAGGATGAGGTGACGATGCGCGTGGGAAATGGTTCCAAAGTCGATGTGATCGCGGTCGGCACGCTACCTCTACATTTACCATCGGGATTAGTATTAGACCTAAATAATTGTTATTTGGTGCCAGCGTTGAGCATGAACATTATATCTGGATCTTGTTTAATGCGAGACGGTTATTCATTTAAATCAGAGAATAATGGTTGTTCTATTTATATGAGTAATACCTTTTATGGTCATACACCCTTGAAGAATGGTCTATTTTTGATGAATCTCGATAGTAGTGATACACATATTCATAATGTTGAAACCAAAAGATGTAGAGTTGATAAGGATAGTGCAACTTATTTGTGGCACTGCCGTTTAGGTCATATCGGTATAAAACGCATGAAGAAACTCCATACTGATGGACTTTTGGAATCACTTGATTATGAATCACTAGGTACTTGCGAACTGTGCCTCATGGGCAAGATGACTAAAACACCGTTCTCCGGTACTATGGAGAGAGCAACAGATTTGTTGGAAATCATACATACAGATGTATGTGGTCCTATGAATGTTGAAGCTCGTGGCGGATATCGTTATTTTCTCACCTTCACAGATGATTTAAGCAGATATGGGTATATCTACTTAATGAAACATAAGTCTGAAACATTTGAAAAGTTCAAAGAATTTCAGAGTGAAGTTGAAAATCATCGTAACAAGAAAATAAAGTTTCTACGATCTAATCGTGGAGGATAATATTTGAGTTACGAGTTTGGTCTACATTTGAAACAATGCGGAATAGTTTCGCAACTCACGCCACCCTGAACACCACAGCGTAATGGTGTGTCCGAACGTTGTAATCGTACTTTACTTGATATGGTGCGATCTATGATGTCTCTTACAGATTTACCGCTATCGTTTTGGGGTTATGCTTTAGAGACGGCCGCATTCACGTTAAATAGGGCACCATCAAAATCCGTTGAGACGACGCCTTATGAACCGTGGTTTGGCAAGAAACCAAAGTTGCCGTTTCTGAAAGTTTGGGGCTGCGATGCTTATGTGAAAAAACTTCAACCTGATAAGCTCGAACCCAAATCGGAGAAAGGTGTCTTCATAGGATACCCAAAGGAAACTGTTGGGTACACCTTCTATCACAGATCCGAAGGCAAGACATTTGTCGCTAAGAATGGATCCTTTCTAGAGAAGGAGTTTCTCTCGAAAGAAGTGAGTGGGAGGAAAGTAGAACTTGATGAGGTAACTATACCTGCGCCCTTATTGGAAAGTAGTACATCACAGAAACCGGTTTCTGTGACACCTACACCAATTAGTGAGGAAGCTAATGATAATGATCATGAAACTTAAGAACAAGTTACTACCGAACCTCGTAGATCAACCAGAGTAAGATCCGTGCCAGAGTGGTACGGTAATCCTGTTCTGGAAGTCATGCTACTAGATCATGATGAACCTACGAACTATGAAGAAGCGATGGTGAGCCCAGATTCAGCAAAATGGCTTGAAGCCATGAAATCTGAGATGGGATCCATGTATGAGAACAAAGTGTGGACTTTGGTTAACTTGCCCAATGATCGGCAAGCAATTGAGAATAAATGGATCTTCAAGAAGAAGACCGACGCTGACGGTAATATTACTGTCTACAAAGCTCGACTTGTCGCAAAAGGTTTTCGACAAGTTCAAGGGATTGACTACGATGAGACCTTCTCACCCGTAGCGATGCTTAAGTCTGTCCGAATCATGTTAGCAATTGCCGCATTTTATGATTATGAAATTTAGCAGACGGATGTCAAAACTGCATTCCTGAATGGATTTCTGGAAGAAGAGTTGTATATGATGCAGCCGGAAGGTTTTGTCGATCCAAAGGGAGCTGACAAAGTGTGCAAGCTCCAGCGATCCATTTATGGACTGGTGCAAGCCTCTCGGAGTTGGAATAAACGCTTTGATAGTGTGATCAAAGCATTTGGTTTTGTACAGACTTTTGGAGAAGCCTGTATTTACAAGAAAGTGAGTGGGAGCTCTGTAGCATTTCTGATATTATATGTAGATGACATATTACTAATCGGAAATGATATATAATTTTTGTATAGCATAAAGGGATACTTGAATAAGAGATTTTCAAATAAAGACCTCGGTGAAGCTGCTTACATATTGGGCATTAAGATCTATTGAGATAGATCAAGACACTTAATTGGACTTTCACAAAGCACATACCTTGACAAAGTTTTGAAGAAGTTCAAAATGGATCAAGCAAAGAAAGGATTCTTGCCTGTGTTACAAGGTGTGAAATTGGGTAAGACTCAATGCCCGACCAATGCAGAAGATAGAGAGAAAATGAAAGATGTTCCCTATGCTTCAGCCATAGGCTCTATCATGTATGCAATGCTGTGTACCAGACCTGATGTGTGTCTTGCTATAAGTCTAGCAGGGAGGTACCAAAGTAATCCAGGAGTGGATCACTGGACAGCGGTCAAGAACATCCTGAAATACCTGAAAAGGACTAAGGATATGTTTCTCGTATATGGAGGTGGCAAAGAGCTCATCGTAAATGGTTACGTTGATGCAAGCTTTGACACTGATCTGGACGATTCTAAATCGCAAACCGGATACGTGTTTACATTAAACGGTGGAGCTGTCAGTTGGTGCAGTTCTAAACAAATCGTTGTGGCGGGATCTACATGTGAAGCGGAGTACATAGCTGCTTTGGAAGCAGCAAACGAAGGAGTCTGGATGGAGGAGTTCATATCCGATCTAGGTGTCATACCTAGTGCATCGGGTCCAATGAAAATCTTTTGTGACAATACTGGTGCAATTGCCTTGGCAAAGGAATCCAGATTTCACAAGAGAACCAAGCACATCAAGAGACACTTCAATTCCATCCGGGATCTAGTCCAGGTGGGAGACATAAAGATTTGCAAGATACATACGGATCTGAATGTTGTAGACCCGTTGACTAAGCCTCTTCCACGAGCAAAACATGATCAGCACCAAAGCTCCATGGGTGTCAGAATCATTACCGTGTAATCTAGATTATTGACTCTAGTGCAAGTGGGAGACTGAAGGAAATATGCCCTAGAGGCAATAATAATGGTATTATTTTATTTCCTTATATCATGATAAATGTTTATTATTCATGCTAGAATTGTATTATCCGGAAACATAATACTTGTGTGAATACATGGACAAACTAAACGTCACTAGTATGCCTCTACTTGACTAGCTCATTAATCAAAGATGGTTATGTTTCCTAACCATAGACATGTGTTGTCATTTGATTAGCGGGATCACATTATTAGGAGAATGATGTGATTGACATGACCCATTCCATTAGCTTAGCACCCGATCGTTTAGTATGTTGCTATTGCTTTCTTCATAAATTATACATGTTCCTATGACTATGAGATTATGCAACTCCCGTTTGCCGGAGGAACACTTTGTGTGCTACCAAACGTCACAAGGTAACTGGGTGATTATAAAGGTACTCTACAGGTGTCTGCAAACGTACATGTTGGGTTGGCGTATTTCGAGATTAGGATTTGTCACTCCGATTGTCGGAGAGGTATCTCTGGGCCCTCTCGGTAATGCACATCACCTAAGCCTTGCAAGCAATGCAACTAATGAGTTAGTTGCAAGATGATGTATTACGGAATGAGTAAAGAGACTTGCCGGCAATGAGATTGAACTAGGTATTGAGATACCGACGATCGAATCTCGGGCAAGTAACATACCGATGACAAAGGGAACAACATATGTTGTTATGCGGTCTGACCGATAAAAGATCTTCGTAGAACATGTGGGAGCCAATATGAGCATCTAGGTTCCGCTATTGGTTATTGACCGGAGATGTGTCTCGGTCATGTCTACATTGTTCTCGAACCCGTAGGGTCCGCACGCTTAAGGTTTTGATGACAATTATATTATGAGTTTATTAGTTTTGATATACCGAAGTTAGTTCGAAGTCCCGGATGTGATCACGGACATGACGAGGAGTCTCGAAATGGTCGAGACATAAAGATTGATATATTGGACGGCTATATTCGGACACCGGAAGTGTTCCGGGGAAGTTTTGGATAAAACCCGAGTACCGGGGGGTTACCGGAACCCCCCGGGGGGTTAATGGGCCTCATGGGCCTAAAGTGGAGAAGAGGAGGGGCGGATAGGGCAGGCCGCGCACCCCCTCTCCCCCTAGTCCGAATTGGACAAGGAGGGAGGGGCGGTGCCCCCCCTTTCCTTCCTCTCCTCTCTCCCTTCCTTCCCCCTCTCCTACTTGGACAAGGAAAAGGAGGGAGTCCTACTCCCGGTAGGAGTAGGACTCCTCCCTGGCGCGCCTCATCATGGCCGTCCGCCCCTCCCCCTTGCTCCTTTCTATACGGGGGCAGGGGGGCACCTCTAGACAACAATTGATCCTTGAGATCTCTTAGCCATGTGCGGTGCCCCCCTCCACCATAATCCTCGATAATATTGTAGCGGTGCTTAGGCGAAGCCCTGCAACGGTAGAACATCAAGATCGTCACCACACCGTCGTGCTGACGGAACTCTTCCCCGACACTTTGCTGGATCGGAGTCCGGGGATCGTCATCGAGCTGAATGTGTGCTAGAACTCGGAGGTGCCGTAGTTTCGGTGCTTGATCGGTAGGGCCGTGAAGATGTACGACTACATCAACCGCGTTGTTATAACACTTCCGCTTTTGGTCTACGAGGGTACGTGGACAACACTCTCCCCTCTCGTTGCTATGCATCACCATGATCTTGCGTGTGCGTAGGAATTTTTTTGAAATTACTACGTTCTCCAACAGTATTGAGATACCCACGATCGAATCTCGGGCAAGTAACATACCGATGACAAAGGGAACAACATATATCGTTATGCGGTTTGACTGATAAAGATCTTCATAGAATATGTGGGAGCCAATATGAACATCCAGGTTCCGCTATTGGTTATTGACCGGAGACATGTCTCGGTCATGTCTACATAGTTCTCGAACTCGTAGGGTCCACACGCTTAACGTTCGGTGACGATCGGTATTATGAGTTTATGTGTTTTGATGAACCGAAGGTTGTTCGGAGTCCCAGATGTGATCACGAGCATGATGAGGAGTCTCAAAATGGTTGAGACATAAAGATCGATATATTGGATGACTATGTTTGGACATCGGAATGGTTCCGAGTGAGTTCGGACATTAACCGGAGTACTAGGGGGTTACTGGAACCCCCCGGGGAGTATATGGGCCCTAATGGGCTTTAGGGGAGAGAGGGAGGGGCTACCTAGGGTAGGTCGCGCGCCCCCCAAGGCTTAGTCCAAATTGGACTAGGGAGGAGGGGCGGCGCCCCCTTCTTCCTTCTCTTCTCTCTTCCCTTTCCTACTCTCCTACTCCTACTACATGGAAAGGGGGGAATCCTACTCCCGGTGGGAGTAGGACTCCCCAGGGCGTGCCATAGTAGAGGGATGGCCCTCCCCCTCCTCCACTCGTTTATATACGGGGAGGGGGGCGCCCCATATACACACAAGTTGATCATTGATCTCTTAGTCGTGTGCGGTGCGCCCCTCCACCATAATCCACCTCGGTCATATCGTAGCGGTGCTTAGGCGAAGCCCTGTTCTGGTAGCATCATCATCACCGTCATCACGCCGTCATGCTGACGAAGCTCTCCCTCGACACTCTTCTGGATCGTGAGTTCATGGGACGTCACCGAGCCGAACGTGTGCAGATCGCGGAGGTGTCGTACTTTCCGTACTAGGATCGGTCGATCGTGAAGACATACGACTACATCAACCGCGTTGTCATAACGATTTTGCTTACGGTCTACGAGGGTACCTGGACAACACTCTCCCCTCTCGTTGCTATGAATCACCATGATCTTGCGTGTGCGTAGGAATTTTTTTGAAATTACTGCGTTCCCCAACACTGGGGCTGGGCGACGGGCGCGTAGACTATTCGAATTTGCCTCTTGTGGCAGAAGTCTTGGAGTACCGCAACAACGAAGTTGGATACGTTGTCCGTAATGATGCTGAGTAGATGCCGAAGCAGTGGGTGAGCCCGGAGACAAACTTGACTGTCGTGTCGGCCTCCGTGTTGGTCACCGGCTTTGCTTCTATCCACTTTATGAACTTGTCGATTGCCACTAGTAAGAATTTGTGTCCTCCTGCTGAAGGTGACAGCTTGCCAACCATGTCCAGCCCCCACACTACAAACAACCAGGTTAATCGGATTGTTTTCGATGCCGTCACTGGCATGTGGGTTTTGTTGGGGAAGCGTTGACAGCCGTCGTAGCTTGGACTGATGTCCTCGGCGTCGAGCATTGCATGGGGCCAGAAGAAACCGTGGTGGAAGGCTGTAACACCCTCGATGCGACTATATCTCCCACGTGTCGAGGCACGACTTAGAGGCATAATCACATTGAAGGCATATGTCGCAAGTGAGGTAATCTTCACACAACCCATGTAATACAATAAGGGGGAAAAGATACATAGTTGGCTTACAATTGCCACTTCACACAATTACATAAATAAAGCATTACATCAACCAAATACACTCATGGTCCGACTACGGAACCAAAATAAAAGAAGAACCCCAAATGTGACAAAGGTCCCCGATCGACCCCAACTGGGCTCCACTACTGATCAACTAGAACGGAAACAACACAAAGGACAAGATCTTCAACGAGCTCCTCCTGAGCTTGGCTGCGTCATCTGCACAGTCTCATCGGCACCTGCAAGCTGGTTTTGGAAGTATCTGTGAGCCACGGGGACTCAGCAATCTCGCACCCTTGCGATCAAGACTATTTAAGCTTATGGGTAAGGTAAAGGTATGAGGTGCAGCTGCAGCAAGCGACTAGCATATATGGTGGCTAACATACGCAAATGAGAGCGAGAAGAGAAGGCAAAGCACGGTCGATAAAAGTATGATCAAGAAGTGATCCTAGACTACCTACGTCAAGCATAACTCCAACAACCGTGTTCACTTCCCGGACTCCGCCGGAAAGAGACCATCACGGTTACACACGCAGTTGATTCATTTTAATTAAGGTCAACTTTAGGTTTTCTACAACCGGACGTTAACAAATTCCCATCTGCCCATAACCGCGGGCACGGCTTTCGAAAGATCAAATCCCTGCAGGGGTGTCCCAACTTAGCCCATCACAAGCTCTCACGGTCAACGAAGGAATAGACCTCCACCCGAGACATTCCGATCAGACTCGGTATCCCGATACAACAAGACATTTCGACAGGGTAAAACTAAACCAGCAACACCACCCAGATGTGCCGACAAATCCCGATAGGAGCTGCACATATCTCGTTCTCAGGGCACACCGGATGAGCAAGACGTCGGGTAAGCCAGCCCAGAGTTGCCCCTGGTAGCCTCGGACATCGCTCAGTTGAACCAACACTCAGAGGAGCACTGGCCCGGGGGGGGGGGGTAAAATAATGATGACCCTTGAGTCTGCAGAACCCAAGGGAAAGAAAAGGCTAGGTGGCGAATGGTAAAACCAATGTTGGGCATTGTTGGAGAAGCTTTACTTAAGGCGAACTGTCAAGGGGTTCCCATTATAGCCCAACCGCGTAAGGGACGCAAAATCCGGGAACATAACACCGATATGACGGAAACTAGGGCGGCAAGAGGGGAACAAAACACCAGGCATAAGGCCGAGCCTTCCACCCTTTACCAAGTATATAGATGCATTAATTAAATAAGATATATAGTGATATCCCAACAAGTAAACATGTTCCAACAATGAACAACATCTCCATGTTCCAACAAGGAACAAGCTTCAATCTTCACCTGCAACTAACAACGCTATAAGAGGGGCTGAGCAAAGCGGTAACATAGCCAATCAACGATTTGCTAGGACATGGTGGGTTAGAGGTTTGACATGGCAATTGGGAGGCTGACAAGCAAATGGTAGGCATCGTAGCATTGGCATAGCAAAGAGCGAGCAAACTAGCATAGCAAAGATAGTAGTGATTTCGAGGGTATGATTATCTTGCCTGAAATCCCGCAAGGAAGAAGAACGAGTCCATGAAGAAGACAAACGGACGTAGATGAACGGGTCCTCACAATCACGACGTTATCGGAACTCACCCAAGAAGCACACTGGAAAGAAAGCAAACAAAATAGTAAACAACCATGACAACAACATGGCACGATGCGCAAACAAGTATGATGCATGTCCGGTTTAATGATACATGGCATGACAAAGTGCACAAACAATCCTACAAATTAAGTGGAGCTCATTATGCAACGGAGTTGCATATTGAAGAAACACCACAACAAGTTATTTAGTTCGATCTCGTTTAGGTACCCAACAATATTAAATGTTGTTAAACATGGCAAGAGGGTGAAGCAAAGTAAAACTACCTATCTAGTCAAGGTTAAATGAGGCCGGAAGCAAGGAACAACAATTCCGGTAAATCCCCATAGCATATTTTAGATTTGGTACTGTTCTGCCCTAAACATTATTTTAGAGTTGTTAAACATGCAAGATGAGTGCACCATGATAAACTAGGCAAAATTCTACCGTTGTATTCTTTTCTCGATATGGCTTAACCTTTGCAAGGTTCTTTGGTCTCACTCGTTTGTCAAAGAAGCAACTTAGTTTTACCTCTCCTCTTTTCTCTTCCGTTTTCCTCCGGTGCCATTCTAGATCTCGGGACGAGATCCTCTCGTAGTGGTGGAGTGTTGTAACGCCCCAAGACCGGAGCTCCAGATGCCTTCCAGGGTTTCCGGTTTTTCGTCATGTGAGTTGTTGGTTTATTGCTTTCAGCTTTGCATCTTGTGCATTGCATCATGTCATCATGCCATCAAGTTTTTTTTTCGTAACTCAACTAAATAAATCACATGGATGTTCGGTCCATTTAAACCGAGGGTATTCACATGGTGAATTCTCTTTATAACATATCCTCCTGATATTAGGGAGCTATATTAAATATTCCATTCTTTTGGAGTTAAACAAAACACACTTGAAAAAAATCCCACTCCCTTTCTACTTCAAGTTTGGTCCCCAAACTTTGCCAACATTTCTTTTCCCATTTATCGAGGCTCCTCCTAAAGTCTCAACATTTTTGGACCTTCCCAAACCTCACTTCCTATTCAAATCATTTGGAATTAATTTCAAATGAGTTTGAATTCAACTTCAACCGCGTGCCCACTTCTATTTTGCGGGATCAAGCTCATTTTTATAAGTCCGGGGGAATTATCCCTATGCGCAAAATCCTTTCCTAACCCTCTCCTTATTTTCCCTCTCTCGATTTTCTTTTCTGTTAAAGGAGATAAGAGAAGAGAGAGAGAGAGAAAGAGAGCAGCCCAGCCTAGGCCTAAGGCCCAGCCACCGGCCTCCCTGGCCCACTCCCTCCTAACCCTAGATGGCCCGAAGCCCAGCTCCTGCACCGCACTCATCTCCCTCTCGTTCCCGCAGTGCCACCATCTCCCCTCGATGCCATCTCTCTCCCTCGCTCGACCTCCTCCTTCCCTCGATCTCTCTCTCTCTCTCTCGTGCCCGACCCCCATCTTTCCCTCTCAGCCCGATCCCCATCCCCAGCTGCTCGAACCCCCTCTCGATCTCCCTCCGGCTCCCCTCATCCTCCCTCCTCCTTCGATCCAGGGAACCAGGTCGGAGCCTCGTCGGCCTCCTCGCCGCCGTCGCGCCCACGGGGCCATCAGCATGCGCGAGCCCGCAGCCCTGCCTCCTTCTCCCACCAGTGTCGCCGCCTTCCCCACTCCGGTGAGGCCGCCGCCCGCCGACATCAAGCACTGCCCATCCCGGCCTTCTCCTTGCTGCTCTCGGCGTAGGCCGCTGGCCCTAGTCGTCATGGCGCCGGCCACCAGAGCCTCCAAGCCAGCAAGCCCCTTCCTCATCGGGCCTCCTCTGCTTCTCCTCGTGCTCGAGCTGCACCGTGTCGTGCCACTCGGCGCCCTGCTCCGTACCTCGACCTCGTCCAGTGATCTTGCCTCCACCACGTCGTCCCTCCTTCTCCTGCTCGCCTCCCTTGGTGCCCCCCCTTGTCCGGTGAGCCCAGGCCGCCGCCGCGCATGTCTTGCCTCCTCCGCGCCCTGTTCCCTCCTACCGTCGAGCGTTGCCACTCTTTGGTAGCCGGTCCACCACATCTGGCCAACGGGCCACGGCTTCTTCATTCCGAATTGCTCGTCTCTGTTTTGCTGCCAAGTACATGCTTCACCACCGAACCAAAACGCAAGTACCACTACAAACTCGAAGAATTCGGATGCATCAAGTCCCTGAGGAGACCCGTTTTTCGTCAAGTTCGACTACCGTTGCAAGAACGAGATCGGCAAGTCCGAAAACCCAAGTACCACGACGCCCAGAGCTCTTGGATCCGTCAAGTTCGACTACCACACCGGAACGCCAAGTACATGGATATGCCAAGTACCCCTTCGAGTGACGAGACCGGCAAGTTCGAAGACCCCAAGTACCCCTTCGAAACATGTACCACTACCGTCGACCCCGAAGCCTTGGGATTCGTCAAGTACCTCTCCGAAAACGAATGTGAACCACTACTTCCCTTGACGTCCCGAGAACGTCTACTTCCCCTACACCGCATCGAACTTGAACCCCTCCGATAACGCACGCTTCAAAGGTATACCCCGAGACGACGTCCGTGAACGAATGCTTGCGATGTTTGATATGCTCGTGTTTGCACCGTGTCCAAATTGTCACTCGTTTCCATGCCCCCCACCCGTGGGAACCCGGTTACCGGGATCACCCCACCTTCTATCGCATGTCACGCTCCCGCCGCACTTTCGTTTGCACCGGGATCTCAATCGAGTTACCGGAACCGATATGTTGCCGTGGCATCATTTTTGGATTCGTTGCCGTGGCACCCCTTTTCTTTCCACCACGGTGACAAATGCTTCATAATATGCTCTTATCAACATTTTCTTAAAAACTTGCATAAACTTGTTCTTGTCATCCGCATCATGATAACAACAATTATAAAATTTTTAAATTGTTGTTGCAATAAATCACTAATGCATATGGGGATTTACCGGATTCGTTATTTGTTATATCCGGCCCCATTTAAATTGTTTAGGTGGTGTAGTTTTGTGATGCTTCACCTCTTGCCATGTTAACCAACATTTAAATTTGTTGAGTACCTAACCGGGAGAGAACTAAATAATTAATGTGGTGTTCCGTCAATATGCAACTCGTTGTATATTGAGCTCCACTTAATTTGTAGGGTTGTTTGTGCACTTTGCCATGCCATGCCTCATTAAACTGGACATGCATCATACTTGATTGTGCATCATGCCATGATTATGTGTTGGTTGTTTACTATGTTGTTTGCTCTTTTCCGGTGATTGCTTCTTCGGGTTGGTTCCGGTAACGTCGTGTTTGTGAGGATCCGTTCGTCTACGTCCGTTTGTCTTCTTCATGGACTCGTTCTTCTTCCTTGCGGGATTTTAGGCAAGATGATCATATCCTCGAAATCACTACTATCTTTGCTATGCTAGTTTGCTCGCTCTTTCGTTATGCCATTGCTACGATGCCTACCACTTGCTTGTCAGCCTTCCAAATTGCCATGTTCAGCCCCTAACCCACCTTGTCCTAGCAAACCGTTGATTGGCTATGTTACCGCTTTGCTCAGCCCCTCTTATAGCGTTGTTAGTTGCAGGTGAAGATTGAAGTTTGTTCCTTGTTGGAACATGGAGATGTTGTTCCTTGTTGGAACATGTTTACTTGTGGGGATATCACTATATATCGTATTTAATTAATGCATCTATATACTTGGTAAAGGGTGGAAGGCTCGGCCTTATGCCTGGTGTTTTGTTCCACTCTTACCGCCCTAGTTTCCGTCATATCGGTGTTATGTTCCCGGATTTTGCGTCCCTTACGCGGTTGGGCTATAATGGGAACCCCTTGACAGTTCGCCTTAAGTAAAGCTTCTCCAGCAATGCCCAACATTGGTTTTACCATTTGCCACCTAGCCTTTTCTTTTCCCTTGGGAGTCGCGCTCCTGAGGGTCATCGTTATTTTAACCCCCCCGGGCCAGTGCTTGTCTAAGTGTTGGTCCAAACTGTCAGCCGCCGGTGGCTACCAGGGGCAACTCTGGGCTGGCCTACCGGAAGTTTAGACAATCCGGTGTTGCCCTGAGAACGAGATATGTGCCGCTCCCATCAGGATGTCGGCGCATCGGGCGGTGTTGCTGGTTTAGTTTTACCCTGTCGAAATGTCTTGTTGTATCGGGATACCGAGTCTGATCGGAACGTCTCGGGTGGAGGTCTATTCCTTCGTTGACCGTGAGAGCTTGTCATGGGCTAAGTTGGGACACCCCTGCAGGGATTTGAACTTTCGAAAGCCGTGCCCGCGGTTATGGGCAGATGGGAATTTGTTAACGTCCGGTTGTAGAAAACCTGAACTTTAACCTTAATTAAAATGAATCAACAGGGTGTGTAACCGTGATGGTCTCTTTCCGGCGGAGTCCGGGAAGTGAACACGGCTGTTGGAGTTATGCTTGACGTAGGTAGTCCAGGATCACTTCTTGATCATACTTTTATCGACCGTGCTTTGCCTTCTCTTCTCGCTCTCATTTGCGAATAGGTTAGCCACCATATATGCTAGTCGCTTGCTGCAGCTCCACCTCATACCTTTACCTTACCCATAAGCTTAAATAGTCTTGATCGCGAGGGTGCGAGATTGCTGAGTCCCCGTGGCTCACAGATTACTTCCAAAACCAGCTTGCAGGTGCCGTTGAGTCCGTGCAGGTGACGCAACCCAGCTCAGGAGGAGCTCGTTGAAGACCTTGTTCATTTGTGTTGTTTCGTTCTAGTTGATCAGTAGTGGAGCCCAGTTGGGGTCGATCGGGGACCTTTGTCGCATTTGGGGTTCTTCTTTTATTTTGGTTCCGTAGTCGGACCATGAGTGTATTTGGTTGATGTAATGCTTTATTCATGTAGTTGTGTGAAGTGGCGATTGTAAGCCAACTATGTATCTTTTCCCCTTATTGTATTACATGGGTTGTGTGAAGATTACCTCACTTGCGACATATGCCTTCAATGCGATTATGCCTCTAAGTCGTGCCTCGACACGTGGGAGATATAGTCGCATCGAGGGTGTTACAAAGGCCTTTGCTGCAATCGTTCTAGGGGCTGCGTGATGCCCGCAAGCCCATGCATGTATTTCCTGCAACAACTTTTTGCCCTCCTCTTCGGTAACACAACATTGGAAGACTCCCACTTGGCTGCGCTTGTAGAGCTCGCAATTGATGATGGTATAAGCTTTGGAGCGGTAGACGATGTGGCGGGCTTCTGTTTAACTTGCGATGGCTCGCCTTTAGCCATGTAGGCTAGTAATGGTTGGGCCTAGTCTGGTGCAATGACGGCCAGTACGACCTCTTCCTGGATGGCCTCGACTGGCACGTCGTTGTTCGAAGCTCCAGTTTCAAGCGAGTGGGGCTCGGTGATTTCTCCCCATGGTCTTCAATTTTGATTGTTGGTTCGTGCAATATTTCCAAGGTCTCCTTTGGCATGAGATCTCTTGATGATCTGACTCGTGCCAAGTTGTCGGCGGCGATGTTTTCACTTCTCTTGACGTGATGCAGTTTGAGCCCGTCGAATTTTCCTTTGAGCTCTCAAACGACAACACAATAGGCCGCCATTTTGGGGTCCTTTGTGTTGAACATCTTCATGACTTGTTGGACCACGAGGTTGGAGTCGCCCTGGCAGATGAGTGTGCAAATTCCCATGGAGGCTGCGATACGGAGCCCGTGAAGGAGGACTTCATATTCTGCCACGTTGTTGGAGTCCCAAAAATGGATTTGTAGGACATAGTTCATCTTGTTGCCTCTATGGGAGATGAGGACCCCTCCAACCCCTAGTCCTTGCATCGTCATTGATCCATCAAAGTAAATCATCCAGTACTCGAGGTCGATATTCTTGGGGACCTGCTGGGCCTCTGTCCATTCCATCAGGAAGTCGGCAATGGCCTGCAACTTGACTGTCGTGCATGATTTGTTGGAGAGCTTCAATGGCAGGAGCTCGATTTCCCACTTCGCCACATGGCCTGTGGCATCTTTGTTGTTGATGATGTCGGATAGCGGTGTGGCTGACCGCCGTTATCGGGTTTGCTTGAAAATAATGCCACAACTTCCTTGCAGCCATAAATACCTCGTAGGCGATCTTTTGGTAGTGTGGATATTTGGTCTTGCAGGGCGTGAGTACCTCGCTGATGTAGTACACCGGGTGTTGTACTCATTGCACTTTTCCGGCCTCCTCTTGCTCCATGGTGATGACCACGTTGACCACCTGGGTGGTCACCGCTATGTAAAGTAGCACTGGTTCTAACTGTGTCGGGGACAACGGGAGTGGGTCTGGCTGTAGTAGCCTCTTGAGGTCTATGAATGCTTCCTTGGCCTCGTTGCTCCAATAAAACTTGTCGCCCTTTTTTACGAGGCGATATAAGGGCAGGGCTTTCTCTCCAGTCTGGAGGTGAATTTGCCGAGGGCAACCACGCATCCTGCAAGCTTATGTACCTCGTGCATCTGAAGGAAATATGCCCAAGAGGCAATAATAAAGTTGTTATTTATATTTCCTTATATCATGATGACTGTTTATTATTCATGCTAGAATTGTATTAACCGGAAACTTAGTACATGTGTGAATATATAGACAAACAGAGTGTCACTAGTATGCATCTATTTGACTAGCTCGTTGAATCAAAGATGGTTAAGTTTCCTAGCCATAGACATGAGTTGTCATTTGATTAACGGGATCACATCATTAGAGAATGATGTGATTGACTTGACCTATTCGTTAGCTTAGCATTATGATCATTACGGTTTCATTGCTACTGCTTTCTTCATGACTTATACATGTTCCTCAGACTATGAGATTATGCAACCCCCGAATACCGGAGGAACACCTTGTGTGCTATCAAATGTCACAACGTAACTGGGTGATTATAAAGATGCTCTATAGGTGTCTCCGATGGTGTTTGTTGAGTTGGCATAGATCGAGATTAGGATTTGTCACTCAGTGTATCGGAGAGGTATCTCTGGGCCCTCTTGGTAAGGCACATCACTATAAGCCTTGCAAGCAATGTGATTAATGAGTTAGTTGCAGGATGATGCATTACAGAACAAGTAAAGAGACTTGCCGGTAATGAGATTGTACTAGGTATGATGTGTTGGGGAATGCAGTAATTTCAAAAATTTCCTACGCACATGCAAGATCCATCTAGGTGATGCATAGCAACGAGAGGGAAGAGTGTTGTCCACGTACCCTCGTAGACCGTAAGCGGAAGCATTATGACAACGCGGTTGATGTAGTCGAACATCTTCATGATCCGACCGATCCTAGCACCGAAGATACGGCACCTCCGTGATATGCACACATTCAGCTTGGTGACGTCCCTCGTACTCTTGATCCAGTTGAGGCCGAGGGAGAGTTTCGTCAGCACGACGGCGTGATGACAACGATAATGTTGCTACCGGAACAGGGCTTCGCCTAAGCACCGCTACGATATTACCGAGGTGGATTATGGTGGAGGGGGGCATCACACACGGCTAAGAGATCAATGATCAACTTGTGTGTCTATGGGGTGCCCCCCTCCCCCGTATATAAAGGAGTAGAGGAGGGGGAGGGCGCCGGCCTCTTTAGGTGCGCCCCAAGGAGTCCTACTCCTACTGGGAGTAGGATTCCCCCTTCCCTTTGTTGGTTTTAGGAGAGAAGGAAGGAAAGGGGGGCCGACCCCCTTCCCAATTCGGATTAGGCTTGGGGGGGGGCGCCCCCTCCTTTGCTTCTTTCCCTTCTCTTCCACTAAGGCCCAATAAGACCCATATACCTCTTGGTGAATTCCCGTAACTCTCCGGTACTTCGAAAAATACCCGAATCACTTGGAACCTTTCCGATGTACGAATATAGCCTTCCAGTATATCGACTTTTACCTCTCGACCATTTCGAGACTCCTCGTCATGTCCCCGATCTCATCCGGGACTCCAAACAAACTTCGGTCATCAAATCACATAACACATAATACAAATCATGATCAAACGTTAAGCGTGCGGACCCTACGGGTTCGAGAACTATGTAGACATGACCGAGACACATCTCCGGTCAATAACCAATAGCGGAACCTGGATGCTCATATTGGCTCCTACATATTCTACGAAGATCTTTATCGGTCAAACCACATAACAACATATGTTGTTCCCTTTGTCATCGGTATGTTACTTTCCCGAGATTCGGTCATCGGTATCCTCATACCTAGTTCAATCTCGTTACTGGCAAGTCTCTTTACTCGTTCCGTAATGCATCATCCCGCAACTAACTCATTAGTCACAATGCTTGCAAGGCTTAGAGTGATGTGCATTACTGAGAGGGCCCAGAGATACCTCTCCGATACACGGAGTGACAAATCCTAATCTCGATCTATGCCAACTCAACAAACACCATCAGAGACACCTATAGAGCATCTTTATAATCACCCAGTTACATTGTGACGTTTGATATCACACAAGGTGTTCCTCCGGTATTCGGGAGTTGCATAATCTCATAGTCAGCAAAACATGTATAAGTCATGAAGAAAGCAGTAGCAATAAAACTGAACGATCATAATGCTAAGTTAATGGATGGGTCTTGTCCATCACATCATTCTCTAATGATGTGATCCCATTCATCAAATGACAACACATGTCCATGGCTAGGAAACTTAACCATCTTTGATTAACGAGCTAGTCAAGTAGAGGCATACTAGGGACACTTTGTTTGTCTATGTATTCACACATGTACTAAGTTTCCGGTTAATACAATTCTAGCATGAATAATAAACATTTATCATGATATAAGGAAATATAAATAACAACTTTATTATTGCCTCTAGGGCATATTTCCTTCAGTCTCCCACTTGCACTAGAGTCAATAATCTAGTTCACATCGTCATGTGATTTAACACCAACAGTTCACATCTTTATGTGATTAGTTCACATCTCCATGTGACTAACACCCAAAGGGTTTACTGGAGTCAATAATCTAGTTCACATCGCTATGTGATTAACACCCAAAGAGTGATCACGTTTTGATTGTGAGAGAAATTTAGTCAACAGGTCTGCCCCATTCAGAGCCGTATGTATTTTGCAAACTTCCCATGTCTACAATGCTTTTCACGAAGCTACTCTAGCTAATTGCTCCTACTTTCAATATGTATCCAGATCAAGACTTAGAGTCATCTGGATTAATGTAAAAAGCTTGCATCGACGTAACTCTTTACGACGAACTCTTTTATCACCTCCATAACTGAGAAATATTTCCTTAGTCCTCTAAGGATAATTTTGAACGCTGTCCAGTGATCTACTCCTAGATCACTATTGTACTCCCTTGCCAGAATCATGCTAAGGTATACAATAGGACTGGTACACATCATAGCATACTTTATAGAACCTATGACTGAGGCATAGGGAATGACTTTTCATTCTCTTTCTATTTTCTGCTGTGGTCGGGTTTTGAGTCTTTACTCAACTTCACACCTTACAATACAGGCAAGAACTCCTTCTTTGACTGTTCCATTTTGAACTACTTCAAAATCTTGTCAAGGTATGCACTCATCGAAAAACTTATCAAGAGTCTTGATCTATCTCTATAGATCTTGATACTCAATGTGTAAGCAGCTTCACCGAGGTCTTTCTTTGAAAAATTCTTATTCAAGTATCCTTTTATGCTATCCAAAAATTCAGTATCATTTCCGATCAACAATATGTCATCCACATATAATATCAGAAATGCTACAGAGCTCCCACTCACTTTCTTGTAAATACATGCTTCTCCAAAAGTGTGTATAAAACTATATGCTTTGATCAACTCATCAAAGCCTATATTCCAACTCCGAGATGCTTGCACCAGTCCATAGTGAACGAAATATGCCCTAGAGGCAATAATAAAGTTATTATTTATTTCCTTATATCATGATAAATGTTTATTATTCATGCTAGAATTGTATTAACCGGAAACATAATACATGTGTGAATACATAGACAAACTTAGTGTCACTAGTATGCCTCTACTTGACTAGCTCGTTAATCAAAGATGGTTATGTTTCCTAACCATAAACAAAGTGTTGTTATTTGATTAACGAGGTCACATCATTAGTTGAATGATCTGATTGACATGACCCATTCCATTAGCTTAGCACCCGATCGTTTAGTATGTTGCTATTGCTTTCTTCATGACTTATACATGTTCCTATGACTATGAGATTATGCAACTCCCGTTTGCCGGAGGAACACTTTGTGTGCTACCAAACGTCACAACGTAACTGGGTGATTATAAATGAGCTCTACAGGTGTCTCCAATGGTAGATGTTGGGTTGGCGTATTTCGAGAATAGGATTTGTCACTCCGATTGTCGGAGAGGTATCTCTAGGCCCTCTCGGTAATGCACATTACACAAGCCTTGCAAGCATTGCAACTAATGAGTTAGTTGCGGGATGATGTATTACAGAACGAGTAAAGAGACTTGCCAGTAACGAGATTGAACTAGGTATTGGATACCGACGATCGAATCTCGGGCAAGTAACATACCGATGACAAAGGGAACAACGTATGTTGTTATGCGGTCCGAACGATAAAGATCTTCGTAGAATATGCAGGAGCCAATATGGGCATCCAGGTCCCGCTATTGGTTATTGACCGGAGACGTGTCTTGGTCATGTCTACATTGTTCTCGAACCGTAGGGTCCGCACGCTTAACGTTACGATGACAGTTATTATGAGTTTATGCATTTTGATGTACCGAAGGTAGTTCGGAGTCCCGAATGTGATCACGGACATGACGAGGAATCTCGAAATGGTCGAGACATAAAGATTGATATATTGGAAGCCTATATTTGGATATCAGAAGTGTTCCGGGTAAAATCGGGATTTTACCGGATTACCGGGAGGTTACCGGAACCCCCCGGGAGCCATATGGGCCTTATTGGGCTTTAGTGGAAAGGTGAAAGGGGCTGCCATGGTGGGCTGCGCACCTCCCCCTCCCCTAGTCCTATTAGGACTAGCAGAGGTGGCCGGCCACCTCTCTCTCTCTTTCCCCCTTGGGAGTCCTATTTGGAATAGGATTTGGGGGGGGGGGAGTCCTACTCCCGGTAGGAGTAGGACTCCTCCTACGCCCTCCTCTTGGCCGGCCAGCCCCTCCCCCTTGGATCCTTTATATACGGGGGCAGGGGGCACCTCTAGACACACAAGTTGATCATTGAGATCGTTCCTTAGCCGTGTGCGGTGCCCCCTGCCACCATATTCCACCTTGATCATATCGTTGTAGAGCTTAGGCGAAGCCCTGCCTCGGTAGAACATCAAGATCTTCACCACGCCATCGTGCTAACGGAACTCCTCCCCGAAGCTTTGCTGGATCGGAGCCCGGGGATCGTCATCGAGCTGTACGTGTGCTAAGAACTCGGAGGTGCCGGAGTAACGGTGCTTGGATCGGTCAGATCGGGAAGAAGACGTACGACTACTTCCTCTACATTGTGTCAATGCTTCCGTTGCGATCTACAAGGGTACGTAGATCATACTCTCCCCCTCGTTGCTATGCATCACCATGATCTTGCGTGTGCGTAGGATTTTTTTTTGAAATTACTACGTTTCCCAACAGTGGAATCCGAGCCTAGGTTTTATGGTTTGATGTTATGTGCACGAGTAGAACACAAGTGAGTTGTGGACGATATAAGTCATACTGCCTACCAGCATGTCATACTTTGGTTCGGCGGTATTGTTGGATGAGACGACCCGGACCAACCTTACGCGTACGCTTACGCGAGACCGGTTCCCTCGACGTGCTTTGCACATAGATGGCTTGCGGGCGACTGTCTCTCCAACTTTAGTTGAACCGAGTGTGGCTATGCCCGGTCCTTGAGAAGGTTAAAATGGAGTCTATTTGACAAACTATCATTGTGGTTTTGATGCGTAGGTGAGATTGGTTCTTACTTAAAGCCCGTAGCAGCCACGTAAAACTTGCAACAACAAAGTAGAGGACGTCTAACTTGTTTTTGCAGGGCATGTTGTGATGTGATATGGTCAAGACATGATGCTAAATTTTATTGTATGAGATGATCATGTTTTGTAACCGAGTTATCGGCAACTGGCAGGAGCCATATGGTTGTCGCTTTATTGTATGCAATGCAATCGCGATGTAATGCTTTACTTTATCACTAAATGGTAGCGATAGTCGTGGAAGCATGAGATTGGCGAGACGACAATGATGCTACGATGGAGATCAAGGTGTCGCGCCGGTGACGATGGTGATCATGACGGTGCTTCAAAGATGGAGATCACAAGCACAAGATGATGATGGCCATATCATATCACTTATATTGATTGCATGTGATGTTTATCTTTTATGCATCTTATCTTGCTTTGATTGACGGTAGCATTATAAGATGATCTCTCACTAAATTATCAAGAAGTGTTCTCCCTGAGTATGCACTGTTGCGAAAGTTCTTCGTGCTGAGACACCACGTGATGATCGGGTGTGATAGGCTTTACGTTCAAATACAACGGGTGCAAAACAGTTGCACACGCGGAATACTCAGGTTATACTTGACGAGCCAAGCATATACAGATATGGCCTCGGAACACGGAGAACGAAAGGTCGAGCGTGAATCATATAGTAGATATGATCAACATAATGATGTTCACCGATGAAACTACTCCATCTCACGTGATGATCGGACATGGTTTAGTTGATTTGGATCACGTGATCACTTAGAGGATTAGAGGGATGTCTATCTAAGTGGGAGTTCTTAAGTAATATGATTAATTGAACTTTAATTTATCATGAACTTAGTCCTGGTAGTATTTTGCAAATTATGTTGTAGATCAATAGCTCGCGTTGCTGCTTCCTTGTGTTTATTTTGATATGTTCCTAGAGAAAATTGTATTGAAAGATGTTAGTAGCAATGATGCGGATTGGATCCGTGATCTAAGGTTTATCCTCATTGCTGCACAGAAAAATTATGTCCTTGATGCACCGCTAGGTGACAGACCTATTGCAGGAGCAAATACAGACGTTATGAACGTTTGGCTAGCTCAATATGATGACTACTTGATAGTTTAGTGCACCATGCTCAATGGCTTAGAATCGGGACTTCAAAGACGTTTTGAACGTCATGGACCATATGAGATGTTCCAGGAGTTGAAGTTAATATTTCAAGCAAATACCTGAGTTGAGAGATATGAATTCTCCAACAAGTTCTATAGCTAAAAGATGGAGGAGAATCGCTCAACTAGTGAGCATGTGCTCAGATTGTCTGGGTACTACAATCGCTTGAATCAAGTGGGAGTTAATCTTCCAGATAAGATAGTGATTGACATAATTCTCTAGTCACCATGACCAAGTTAGTAGAACTTCGTGATGAACTATAGTATGCAAGGGATGACGAAAACGACTCCCGAGCTTTTCATGATGATGAAATTGATGAAGGTAGAAATCAAGGAAAAGATCAAGAGTTGATAGTAGACAAGACCACTTGTTTCAAGAAAAGGGCAAAGGGAAGAAGGGGAACTTCAAAAAGAACAGCAAGCAAGTTGCTGCTCAAGTGAAGAAGCCCAAGTCTGGACCTAAGCCTGAGACTGAGTGCTTCTACTGCAAAGGGACTAGTCACTGGAAGCGGAACTACCCCAAGTGATTGGCAGATAAGAAGGATGGCAAAGTGAACATAAGTATATTTGATATACATGTTATTGATGTGTACTTTACTAGTGTTTATAGCAACCCCTCAGTATTTGATACTAGTTCAGTTGCTAAGATTAGTAACTCGAAACGGGAGTTGCAGAATAAACATAGACTAGTTAAGGGTGAAGTGACGATGTGTGTTGGAATTGGTTCCAAAATTGATATGATCATCATCGCACACTCCCTATACTTTCGGGATTAGTTTTGAACCTAAATAAGTGCTATTTGGTGTTTGCGTTAAGCATGAATATGATTCGATCATGTTTATTGCAATACGGTTATTCATTTAAGTAAGAGAATAAATTGTTGTTCTGTTTACATGAATAAAACCTTATATGGTTACACACCCAATGAAAATAGTTCATTGGATCTCGATCGTAGTGATACACATATTCATAATATTGAAACCGAAAGATGCAAAGGTAATAATGATAGTGCAACTTATTTGTGGCACTGCCGTTTAGGTCATATTGGTGTAAAGCGCATGAAGAAACTCCATGCTGATGGGCTTTTGGAATCACTTGATTATGAATCAGTTGATGCTTGCAAACCATGCCTCATGGGCAAGATGACTAAGACTCTGTTCTTCGGAACAATGGAGCGAGCAACAGATTTGTTGGAAATCATACATACTGATGTATGTGGTCCGATGAATATTGAGGCTCACGACAGGTATCATTATTTTCTGATCTTCACAGATGATTTGAGCAGATATGAGTATATCTACTTGATGAAACATAAGTCTGAAACACTTGAAAAGTTCAAAGAATTTCAGAGTGAAGTAGAAAATCATCGTAACAAGAAAATAAAGTTTCTACGATCTGATCGTGGAGGAGAATATTTGAGTTACGAGTTTGGTGTACATTTGAAAAATTGTGGAATAGTTTCGCAACTCACGCCACCCGGAACACCACAGCGTAATGGTGTGTCCGAACGTCATAATCGTACTTTACTAGATATGGTGCGATCTATGATGTCTCTTACCGATTTACCGCTATCGTTTTGGGGATACGCTCTAGAGACGGCCACATTCACGTTAAATAGGGCACCATCAAAATCCGTTGAGACGACGCCTTATGAACTATGGTTTGGCAAGAAACCAAAGTTGTCGTTTCTGAAAGTTTGGGGCTGGGATGCTTATGTGAAAAAACTTCAACCTGATAAGCTCGAACCCAAATCGGAGAAATGTGTCTTCATAGGATATCCAAAGGAAACTATTGGATACACCTTCTATCACAGATCCGAAGGCAAGACTTATGTTGCTAAATTCGGAAACTTTCTTGAGAAGGAGTTTCTCTCGAAAGAAGTGAGTGGGAGGAAAGTAGAAAACTTGATAAGGTAATTGTACCATCTTCCTTATTGGAAAATAGTTCATCACAGAAATCTGTTCCTGTGACTACTACACCAATTAGTGAAGAAGCTAATGATGATGATCATGTAACTTCAGATCAAGTTACTACCGAATCTCGTAGGTAAACCAGAGTGAGATCCGCACCAGAGTGGTACGGTAATCCTGTTCTGGAGGTCATGTTACTTGACCATGACGAACCTACGAACTATGAGGAAGCGATGATGAGCCCAAATTCCGAGAAATGGCTTGAGGCCATGAAATCTGAGATGGGATCCATGTATGAGAACAAAGTGTGGACTTTGGTTGACTTGCCCGATGATCGGCAAGACATAGAAAATAAATGGATCTTCAAGAGGAAGACAGATGCTGATACTAGTGTTACTATCTACAAAGCTAGAATTGTCGCAAAAGGTTTTCGACAAGTTCAAGGTGTTGACTACGATGAGAGTTTCTCACTCGTATCTATGCTTAAGTCTGTCCGAATCATGTTAGCGATTGTCGCATTTTATGAAATCTGGCAAATGGATAAACAAAACTGCATTCCTTAATGGATTTATTAAAGAAGAGTTGTATATGATGCAACCGGAAGGTTTTGTCAATCCTAAAGGTGCTAACAAAATATGCAAGCTCCAGCGATCCATCTATGGACTGGTGCAAGCATCTCGGAGTCGGAATATATGCTTTGATAAGTTGATCAAAGGATATAGTTTTGTACAGACTTGCGGTGAAGCCTGTATTTACAAGAAAGTGAGTGGGAGCACTACAACATTTCTGATAAGTATATGTGAATGACATATTATTGATCGGAAATAATGTAGAATTATTCTGTAAAGCATAAAGGAGTGTTTGAAAGGAGTTTTCAAAGAAAGACTTCGGTGAAGCTGCTTACATATTGAGCTCCAAGATCTATAGAGATAGATCAAGACGCTTGATAAGTTTTTTCCAGAAGTACATACCTTGACAAGATTTCGAAGTAGTTCAAAATGGAGCAGTCAAAGAAAGAGTTCTTGCCTGTATTACAAGGTGTGAAGTTGAGTAAGACTCAAAGCCCGACCACGGCAGAAGATAGAAAGAGAATGAAAGTCATTCCCTATGCCTTGGCCATAGGTTCTATAAAGTATGTCATGCTGTATACCAGATCTATTGTATACCCTGCATTGATTTGGCAAGGGAGTACAATGGTGGTCTAGGAGTAGATCACTGGACAGCGGTCAGAATTATCCTTAGTGAAATAAGGATATGTTTCTCGATTATGGACGTGACAAAAAGGTTCGTCGTAAAAGGTTACGTCGATGCAAGTTTTTGACACTGATCCAGATGATTCTAAGTCTCAATCTGGATACATATTGAAAGTGGGAGCAATCAGCTAGAGTAGCTCCGTGCAGAGCATTGTAGACATAGAATTTTGCAAAATACATACGGATCTGAATTTGGCAGGCCCGTTGACTAAGATTCTCTCACAAGCAAAACATGATCACACCTTAGTACTCTTTGGGTGTTAATCGCATAGCGATGTGAACTAGATTACTGAATCTAGTAAACCCTTTGGGTATTGGTCACATGGCGATGTGAACTATGGGTGTTAATCACATGATGATGTGAACTATCGATGTTAATCACATGGTGATGTGATCTAGATTATTGACTCTAGTGCAAGTGGGAGACTGAAGGAAATATGCCCTAGAGGCAATAATAAAGTTATTATTTATTTCCTTATATCATGATAAATGTTTATTATTCATGCTAGAATTGTATTAACCGGAAACATAATACATGTGTGAATACATAGACAAACTTAGTGTCACTAGTATGCCTCTACTTGACTAGCTCGTTAATCAAAGATGGTTATGTTTCCTAACCATAAACAAAGTGTTGTTATTTGATTAACGAGGTCACATCATTAGTTGAATGATCTGATTGACATGACCCATTCCATTAGCTTAGCACCCGATCGTTTAGTATGTTGCTATTGCTTTCTTCATGACTTATACATGTTCCTATGACTATGAGATTATGCAACTCCCGTTTGCCGGAGGAACACTTTGTGTGCTACCAAACTTCACAACATAACTGGGTGATTATAAAGGAGCTCTACAGGTGTCTCCAATGGTAGATGTTGGGTTGGCGTATTTCGAGAATAGGATTTGTCACTCCGATTGTCGGAGAGGTATCTCTGGGCCCTCTCGGTAATCCACATTACACAAGCCTTGCAAGCATTGCAACTAATGAGTTAGTTGCGGGATGATGTATTATAGAACGAGTAAAGAGACTTGCCGGTAACGAGATTGAACTAGGTATTGGATACCAACGATCGAATCTCGGGCAAGTAACATACCGATGACAAAGGGAACAACGTATGTTGTTATGCGGTCTGACCGATAAAGATCTTCGTAGAATATGCATGAGCCAATATGGGCATCCAGGTCCCGCTATTGGTTATTGACCGAAGATGTGTCTCGATCATGTCTACATTGTTCTCGAACCGTAGGGTCCGCACGCTTAACGTTACGATGACAGTTATTATGAGTTTATGCATTTTGATGTACCGAAGGTAGTTCGGATTCCCGGATGTGATCACGGACATGACGAGGAGTCTCGAAATGGTAGAGACATAAAGGTTGATATATTGGAAGCCTATATTTGGATATCGGAAGTGTTCCGGGTAAAATCGGGATTTTACCGGATTACCGGGAGGTTACCGGAACCCCCCGGGAGCCATATGGGCCTTATTGGGCTTTAGTGGAAAGGTGAAAGGGGCTGCCATGGTGGGCTGCGCGCCTCCCTCCTCCCCTAGTCCTATTAGGACTAGGAGAGGTGGCCGGCCACCTCTCTCTCTCTCTTTCCCCCTTGGGAGTCCTATTTGGAATAGGATTTGGGGGGGGGGGGGCGAGTCCTACTCCCGGTAGGAGTAGGACTCCTCCTGCGCCTTCCTCTTGGCCGGCCAGCCCCTCCCCCTTGGATCCTTTATATACGGGGGCAGGGGGCACCTCTAGACACACAAGTTGATCATTGAGATCGTTCCTTAGCCGCGTGCGGTGCCCCCTGCCACCATATTCCACCTCGATCATATCGTTGTAGAGCTTAGGCGAAGCCCTGTGTCGGTAGAACATCAAGATCGTCACCATGCCGTCGTGCTGACGGAACTCCTCCCCGAAGCTTTGCTGGATCGGAGCCCGGGGATCGTCATCGAGCTGTACGTGTGCTAAGAACTCGGAGGTGCCGGAGTAACGGTGCTTGGATCGGTCGGATCGGGAAGAAGACGTATGACTACTTCCTCTACGTTGTGTCAACGCTTCTGTTGTGATCTACAAGGGTACGTAGATCATACTCTCCCCCTCATTGCTATGCATCACCATGATCTTGCGTATGCGTAGGAATTTTTTTGAAATTACTACGTTTCCCAACACATAGATGGATCGCTGGAGCTTGCACACTTTGTTAGCACCTTTAGGATTGACAAAACTTTCTTGTTGTATCATATACAACTCTTCTTTAAGAAATTCATTAAGGAATGCAGTTTTGACATCCATTTGCCAGATTTCATAAAATGTGGCAATCGCTAACATGATTCGGACAGACTTAAGCATCGCTACGAGTGAAAAAATCTCATTGTAGTCAACACCTTGATCTTGTCAAAAACCTTTTGCGACAATTTGAGCTTTGTAGATAGTAACACTACTATCAGCGTCCGTCTTCCTCTTGAAGATCCATTTATTCTCAATGGCTCACTGATCATTGGACAAGTCAATCAAAGTCCATACTTTGTTCTTTATACATGGATCCCATCTCAGATTTCAGGGCCTTAAGCCATTTTGCGGAATCTGGGCTCATCATCGCTTCCTCATAGTTCGTAGGTTTGTCATGGTCTAGTAACATGACTTCTAGAAAGGATTACCGTACCACTCTGGTGTGGACCATACTCTGGTTGTCCTATGAGGTTTGGTAGTAACTTGATATGAAGTTTCATGATCATCATCATTAACTTCCTCACTAATTGGTGTAGGAATCACTAGAACTGATTTCCGTGATGAACTACTTTCCAATTCGGTAGAAGGTACAATTACCTCATCAAGTTTCACTTTCCTCCCACTCACTTCTTTCGAGAGAAACTCCTTCTCTAGAAAGGATCTTGCCTTCGGATCTGTGATAGAAGGTGTACCCAACAGTCTCTTTTGGGTATCCTATGAAGACGCATTTCTTCAATTTGGGTTCGAGCTTATCAGGTTGAAACTTTTTCACATAAGCATCATGGCCCCAAATTTTAAGAAACGACAGCTTAGGTTTCTTGCTAAACCACAGTTCATATGGTGTCGTCTCAACGGATTTAGATGGTGCCCTGATGTCTACTACACAACCTTCTTCTTGTAGACATTGTTGGGCCTCCAAGTGCAGAGGTTTGTAGGACAGTAGCAAATTTCCCTCAAGTGGATGACCTAAGGTTTATCAATCCGTGGGAGGTGTAGGATGAAGATGGTCTCTCTCAAACAACCCTGCAACCAAATAACAAAGAGTCTCTTGTGTCCCCAACACACCCAATACAAAGGTAAATTGTATAGGTGCACTAGTTCGGCGAAGAAATGGTGATACAAGTGGTATATGGATGGTAGATAATGGTTTTTGTAATATGAAAATATAAAAAACAGCAAGGTAACTAATGATAAAACTGAGCACAAACGGTATTGCAATGCGTTGAAACAAGGCCTAGGGTTCATACTTTCACTAGTGCAAGTTCTCTCAACAATAATAACATAATTGGATCATATAACTATCCCTCAACATGCAACAAAGAGTCACTCCAAAGTCACTAATAGCGGAGAACAAATGAAGAGATTATGGTAGGGTATGAAACCACCTCAAACTTATCCTTTCTGATCGATCTATTCAAGAGTCCGTAGTAAAATAACACGAAGCTATTCTTTCCGTTCAATCTATCATAGAGTTCGTACTAGAATAACACCTTAAGACACACTCAACCAAAACCCTAATGTCACCTAGATACTCCAATGTCACCTCAAGTATCTGTGGGTATGATTATACAATATGCATCACACAATCTCAGATTCGTCTATTCAAACCAACACAAAGTACTTCAAAAAGTGCCCCAAAGATTCTACCGGAGAGTCAAGGCGAAAACGTGTGCCAACCCCTATGCATAGGTTCATGGGCGGAACCCGCAAGTTGATCACCAAAACATACATCAAGTGGATCAATAGAATACCCCATTGTCACCACGGGTATCCCACGCAAGACATACATCAAGTGTTCTCAAATCCTTAAAGACTCAATCCGATAAGATAACTTCAACGGGAAAACTCAATCCATTACAAGAGAGTAGAGGGGGAGAAACATCATAAGATCCAACTATAATAGCAAAGCTCACGATACATCAAGATCATACCACCTCAAGAACACGATAGAGAGAGATCAAACACATAGCTACTGGTACATACCCTCATCCCCGAGGGAGAACTACTCCCTCCTCGTCATGGAGAGCACCGGGATGATGAAGATGGCCACCGGAGAGGGTTTCCCCCTCCGGCAGGGTGCCAGAACGGGTCTAGATTGGTTTTCGGTGGCTACGGAGGCTTCTGGCGGCCGAACTCCCGATCTATTTTGCTCTCCGAAGTTTTTAGGGTATATGGGTATATATAGGAGGAAGAAGTACGTCGGTGGATCTCCGGGCTGTCCACGAGGCAGGGGGCGCGCCCAGGGGGTGGGCACACCCCCCACCCTTGTGGGCAGCCCGGGACTCTCATGGTCCATCTCCGATACTCCGTGGGCTTCTTCTGGTCCAAAATTAAGTTCCGTGAAGTTTCAGGTCAATTGTACCCCGTTTGGTTTTCCTTTTCTGCAATACTCTAAAACAAGGAAAAAACAGAAACTGGCACTGGGCTCTGGGTTAATAGGTTAGTCCCAAAAATAATATAAAAGTGTATAATAAAGCCCATAAACATCCAAAACAGATAATATAATAGCATGGAACAATCAAAAATTATTGATACGTTGGAGACGTATCAGCATCCCCAAGCTTAATTCCTGCTTGTCCTCGAGTAGGTAAATGATAAAAACAGAATTTTTGATGTGGAATGCTACCTAACATATTTATCCATGTAATTCTCTTTATTGTGGCAAGAATATTCAGATCCATAAGATTCAAGACAAAAGTTTAATATTGACATAAAAATAATAATACTTAAGAATACTAACAAAGCAATCATGTCTTCTCAAAATAACATGGCCAAAGAAAGCTATCCCTACAAAATCATATAGTCTGGCTATGATCCATCTTCACCACACAACATATTTAAATCACGCACAACCCCGATGACAAGCCAAGCAATTGTTTCATACTTTTGATGTTCTCAAACTATTTCAATCTTCACGCAATATATGAGCATGAGCCATGGACATAACACTATATGTGGAATAGAATGGTGGTTGTGGAGAAGACAAAAAGGGAGAAGATAGTCTCACATCAACTAGGCGTATCAACGGGCTATGGAGATGCCCATTAATAGATATCTATGTGAGTGAGTAGGGATTGCCATGCAACGGATGCACTAGAGCTATAAGTGTATGAAAGCTCAACAAAAGAAACTAAGTGGGTGTGCATCCAACTTGCTTGCTCACGAAGACCTAGGGCATTTGAGGAAGCCCATTGTTGGAATATACAAGCCAAGTTCTATAATGAAAATTTCCCACTAGTATATGAAAGTGACAAAACAAGAGACTCTCTATCATGAAGATCATGGTGCTACTTTGAAGCACAAGTGTGGGAAAAAGGATAGTAGCATTGTCCCTTTTATTTTTTTATTTGGCCTTTATTTTTTTATTTGGCCTTTCTTTTTTATTTGGCCTTTTTTTGGGACAATTCTCTATTAATGATGATCATCACACTTCTATTTATTTACTACTCAAAGATTACAACTCGATACTAGAACAAAGTATGACTCTATATGAATGCCTCCGGCGGTGTACCGGGATGTGCAATGACTCATGAGTGACATGTATGAAAGAATTATGAACGGTGGCTTTGCCACAACTAAAATGTCAACTACATGATCATGCAAAGCAATATGACAATGATGGAGCATGTCATAATAAATGGAACGGTGGTAAGTTGCATGGCAATATATCTCGAAATGGCTATGGAAATGCCATAATAGGTAGGTATGCTGGCTGTTTTGAGGAAGATATATGGTGGGTTTATGGTACCGGCGAAAGTTGCGCGGTACTAGAGAGGCTAGCAATGGTGGAAGGATGAGAGTGCGTATAATCCATGGACTCAACATTAGTCATAAAGAACTCACATACTTATTGCAAAAATCTATTAGTTATCGAAACAAAGTACTACGCGCATGCTCCTAGGGGGATAGATTGGTAGGAAAAGACCATCGCTCGTCCCCGACCGCCACTCATAATGAAGACAATCAATAAATAAATCATGCTCCGACTTCGTCACATAACGGTTCACCATACGTGCATGCTACGAGAATCACAAACTTCAACACAAGTATTTCTCAAATTCACAACTACTCAACTAGCATGACTCTAATATCACCATCTCCATATCTCAAAACAATTATCAAGTATCAAACTTCTCATAGTATTCAATGCACTTTATATGATAGTTTTTATTATATCCCTCTTGGATGCCCATCATATTAGGACTAAATTCATAACCAAAGCAAATTACCATGCTGTTTAGGACTCACAAAATAATATAAGTGACACATGAGAGTTCATCTATTTCTATAAAATAAAACCACCACCGTGCTCTAAAAAGATATAAGTGAAGCACTAGAGCAAATGACAAACTACTCCAAAAGATATAAATGAAGATCAATGAGTAGTCAAACAATTATGCAACTATATGAAGACTCTCTAACATTTAATAATTTAAGATCTTGGTATTTTATTCAAACAGCAAGCAAAACAAAATGAAATAAAATGACGCTCCAAGCAAAACACATATCATGTGGCGAATAAAAATATAGCTCCAAGTAAAGTTACCGATGAACGAAGACGAAAGAGGGGATGCCTTCCGGGGAATCCCCAAGATTAGGCTCTTGGTTGTCCTTGAATATTAATGTGGGGTGCCTTGGGCATCCCCAAGCTTAGGCTCTTGCCACTCCTTATTCCATAATCCATCAAAACTTAACCCAAAACTTGAAAACTTCACAACACAAAACTCAAAATAGAAAATCTCGTGAGCTCCGTTAGCGAAGGAAAACAAAACACCACTTCAAGATACTGTAATGAACTCATTCTTGATTTATATTGGTGTTAAACCTACTGTATTCCAACTTCTATATGGTTTATAAACTCTTTTACTAGCCATAGATTCATCAAAATATGTAAACAACACATAGAAAACAGAATCTGTCAAAAACAGAACAGTCTGTAGTAATCTGGATCAAACGTATACTTATGGAACCCCAAAAATTCTAAAATAAATTTCTGGACGTGAGGAATTTATCTATTCATCATCTGCAAAAAAAAACTAACTAAATATCACTCTCCAATAAAAAAATGTCAGCAATTCTCGTGAGCGCTAAAGTTTCTGTTTTTTACAGCATGATCGCAAAGACTTTCCCCAAGTCTTCCCAAAGGTTTTACTTGGAACAAACACTAATTAAAAGCATAAACCACATATAAACAGAGTCTAGATTAATGATTTATTACTAAACAGGAACAAAAATCAAGGAACAAAAATAAAATTGGGTTGCCTCCCAACAAGCGCTATCGTTTAACGCCCCTAGCTAGGCATGATGATTTCAACGATGCTCGCATAAAAGATAAGAATTGTAACATAAAGAGAGCATTATGAAGAATATGACTAGCACATTTAAGTCTAACCCACTTCATATGAATAGGTATTTTGTGAGCAAACAATTTATGGTAACAATAATCAACTAGCATAGGAAAGCAAAACAAGCATAGCTTCAAGATTTTCAACACATAGAGAGGAAACTTGATATTATTGCAATTCCTACAAGCATATATTACTCCCACATAATAATTTTCAGTAGAATCATGAATTAATTGAACAATATAACTATCACATAAAGAATTCTTTTCATGATCTACAAGCATAGAAATTTTATTACTCTCCACATAAGCAAAATTCTTCTCATGAATAGTAGTGGCAGCAAACTCAACAAAATAACTATCATGTGAGGCATAATCCAATTGAAAACTAAAATCATGATGACAAGTTTCATGGTTATGATTATTCTTTATAGAATACAAGTCATCACAATAATCATCATAGATAGCAACTTTGTTCTCATAATCAATTGGAACCTCTTCCGGAATAGTGGATTCATCACAAAATAAAGTCATGACCTCTCCAAATCCACTTTCATGAATATAATCATCATAAATAGGAGGCATGCTTTCATCATAATAAATTTGCTCATCAAAACTTGGGGGACAAAAAATATCATCTTCATCAAACATAGCTTCCCCAAGCTTGTGGATTTGCATATCATTAGCATCATGGGTATTCAAAGAATTCATACTAATAACATTGCAATCATGCTCATCATTCAAAGATTTAGTGCCAAACATTTTAATGCATTCTTCTTCTAACACTTTGGCACAATTTTCCTTTCCATCATAATCACGAAAGATATTAAAAATATGAAGCGTATGAGGCAAACTCAATTCCATATTTTTTGTAGTTTTCTTTTATAAACTAAACTAGTGCTAAAACAAGAACAAAAAGATTCTATTGCAAGGTCTAAAGATATACCTTCAAGCACTAACTTCCCCAGCAATGGCGCCAGAAAATAGCTTGATGTCTACTACACAACCTTCTTCTTGTAGACGTTGTTGGGCCTCCAAGTGCATAGGTTTGTAGGACAGTAGCAAATTTCCCTCAAGTGGATGACCTAAGGTTTATCAATCCGTGGGAGGCGTAGGATGAAGATGGTCTCTCTCAAACAACCGTGCAACCAAATAACAAAGAGTCTCTTGTGTCCCCAACACACCCAATACAATGGTAAATTGTATAGGTGCACTAGTTCGGTGAAGAGATGGTGATACAAGTGGTATATGGATGGTAGATAAAGGTTTTTGTAATCTGAAAATATAAAAATAGCAAGGTAACTAATGATAAAAGTGAGCACAAACGGTATTGCAATGCGTTGAAACAAGGCCTAGGGTTCATACTTTCACTAGTGCAAGTTCTCTCAACAATAATAACATAATTGGATCATATAACTATCCCTCAACATGCAACAAAGGGTCACTCCAAAGTCACTAATAGCGGAGAACAAACGAAGAGATTATGGAGGGTACGAAAGCACCTCAAAGTTATCCTTTCTGATCGATCTATTCAAGAGTCCGTAGTAAAATAACACGAAGCTATTCTTTCCGTTCAATCTAGCATATAGTTCGTACTAGAATAACACCTTAAGACACAAATCAACCAAAATCCTAATGTCACCTAGATACTCCAATGTCACCTCAAGTATCTGTGGGTATGATTATACGATATGCATCACACAATCTCAGATTCATCTATTCAAACCAACACAAAGTACTTCAAAAAGTGCCCCAAAGATTCTACTGGAGAGTCAAGGCGAAAACGTGTGCCAACCCCTATGCATAGGTTCATGGGCGTAACCCGCAAGTTGATCACCAAAACATACATCAAGTGGATCAATAGAATACCCCATTGTCACCACGGGTATCCCACGCAAGACATACATCAAGTGTTCTCAAATCCTTAAAGACTCAATCCGATAAGATAACTTCAAAGGGAAAACTCAATCCATTACAAGAGAGTAGAGGGGGAGAAACATCATAAGATCCAACTATAATAGCAAAGCTCGCGATACATCAATATCATACCACCTCAAGAACACGAGAGAGAGATATCAAACACATAGCTACTGGTACATACCCTCAGCCCCGAGGGAGAACTACTCCCTCCTCGTCATGGAGAGCACCGGGATGATGAAGATGGCCACCGGATAGGGTGCCAGAATGGGCCTAGATTGGTTTTCGGTGGCTACGGAGGCTTCTGGCGGCCGAACTCCCGATCTATTTTGCTCTCCAAAGTTTTTAGGGTATATGGGTATATATAGGAGGAAGAAGTACGTCGGTGGATCTCCGGGCTATCCATGAGGCAGGGGGCGCGCCCAGGGGGGTGGGCGCGCCCCCCACCCTCGTGGGCAGCCCAGGACTCTCCTGGTCCATCTCCGATACTCCGTGGGCTTCTTCTGGTCCAAAAATAAGTTCCGTGAAGTTTCAGGTCAATTGGACTCCATTTGATTTTCCTTTTCTGCGATACTCTAAAACAAGGAAAAAACAGAAACTGGCTCTGGGCTCTGGGTTAATAGGTTAGTCCCAAAAATAATATAAAAGTGTATAATAAAGCCCATAAACATCCAAAACAGATAATATAATAGCATGGAACAATCAAAAATTGTAGATAAGTTGGAGACGTATCATGCCCTATTTAAACATGAATGCAGCCGTTTCTAATGCATAACCCCAAAACGATAGTGATAAATCGATAAGAGACATCATAGATCGCGCCATATCTAATAAATTATGGTTATGACGTTCGGACACACCATTATGCTGTGGTGTTCCAGGTGGCGTGAGTTGCGAAACTATTCCGCGTTGCATTGTTGAGGAAATCGTTAACTGGTACCTGCTCGGCCGGCTAGTGAGTAGGGGATTAATAGGCTAATCGGCAAGTGAATCGGCCATTTAATCAATTAATCGGACAATTTATCGGATAATCGGCTACTCGGGGACCCTATGAGTAGGGATTAATCGGCAAGTTAACTGGTTAATCGGATGAATTCTTAAACAGGGCCGCGTTGTTTCAAATGAAGACCAAACTCGTAACTCAAATATTCTCCTCCATGATCAGATCACAGAAACTTTATTTTCTTGTTACGATGATTTTTCCACTTCACTCTGAAATCCTTTGAACTTTTCAAATGTATCAGACTTATGTTTCATCAAGTAGATATACCCATATCTACTCAATCATCTATGAAGGTAAGAAAATAACGATACCCGCCGCGAGCCTCAACACTCATCGGACAACATACATCCGTATGTATTATTTCCAACAAGTCTGTTGCTCGCTCCATTGTTCTGGAGAACGGAGTTTTAATCATCTTTGCCCATGAGGCATGGTTCGCAAGCATCAAGTGATTCATAATCAAGTGATTCCAAAAGCCCATCAGTATGGAGTTTCTTCATGCGCTTTACACCAATATGACCTAAACGGCGGTGCCACACAAAAAAATGTTGCACTATCATTATCAGATTTTCATCTTTTGGCATCAATACTATGAATATGTGTACCATTACGATCGAGATTCAATAAACCATTTATATTGAGTGTATGACCATAGAAGGTTTTATTCATGTAAACATAACAACAATTATTCTTTGACTTAAATGAATAACTGTATTGCAATAAACATGATCCAATCATATTTATGCTCAACGCAAACACCAAATAACATTTATTTTAGGTTCAACACTAACCCCGAAGGTAAAGGGAGTGTGCGATGGTGATCTTATCAACCTTGAAATCACTTCCAACTCACATCATCACCTCGCCCTTAACTAGTCTCTATTTATTTTGCAACTCCCATTTCGAGTTACTACTCTTAGCAACTGAACCAGTATCAAATACTGAGGGGTTGCTATAAACACTAGTAAAGTACACATCAATAACATGTATATCAAATATACTTTTGTTCACTTTGCTATCCTTCTTATCCGCCAAGTATATAGGGTAGTTCCATTCAAGTGACCATTTCCTTTGCAGTAGAAGCACTTAGTTCTAGGCTTCGGTCTAGCTTTGGGCTTCTTCATGGGAGTGGAAACTTGCTTGCCATTCTTCTTGAAGTTCCCTTTCTTTCCCTTTTCCCTTTTCTTGAAACTAGTGGTCTTGTTAACCATCAACACTTGATGCTATTTCTTGATTTCTACCTTCACCGATTTCAGCATCGCGAAGAGCTTGAGAATTACTTTCGTCATCCCTTGCATATTATAGTTCATCACTAAGTTCTAGTAAGTTGGTGATAGTGACTAGAGAACTTTATCAGTTACTATCTTATTTGCAAGATTAACTCCCACTTGATTCAACCAATTGTAGTACCCAGACAATCTGAGCACATGCTCATTGGTTGAGCTATTCTCCTCCACCTTGTAGGCAAAGTACTGTCAGAGGTCTCATACCTCTCGACACGGGCATGAGTATGAAATACCAATTTCAACTCTTAGAACATCTTATATGTTCCGTGGCGTTCAAAACGTTTTTGAAGTCCCGGTTCTAAGCCATAAAGCATGGTGCACTAAACTATTAAGTAGTCATCATACCAAGCTTTGTCAAACGTTCATAACATGTGCATCTGCTCCTGCAATAGGTCTGTCACCTAACGAGTTTGCCAGCTATTCCAGGTGCACGACCTCCCTTCTAAATTTTGCCGCGAACAGACACGCTATTTCTTCCCTATTGCCATTCGCTTTTCCATACCAAAACGGCGCAGGGCATGCTTACCGGCCTCGCGTCCTTGCGGGCATTTAGGCAGTGTTTGGCCTTGTCGGCTAGCACTCCTGGCATGTCAGCGGGTGATACGTCTCCAATGTATCTATAATTTTTTATTGTCTTATGATATTATATTATCAATCCTAAATGCTTTATATGTAATTTTATATCATTTTAGGAACTAACCTACTAACTCAGTGCTCAGTGCCAGTTCCTGCTTTTGCCTATTTCTTTGTTTCACAGAAAAACTATACCAAACAAAGTCCAAACACAATGAAATTTTACGGTGATTTTTTCTAGACCAGGAGACACCCTAGAATCTTGGGGAGAGGCTATAAGATATACGAGAGAGCCACTACTCCCACTCAGCGGCCATGGTGGCGACCACATGGTTGTCGTGGCCGTCTGTGACACTCCGGTCACACTGATCCAGCAACATTGTGTGGGCCACCATCCATGTGTTATCATTTTTCCTCCCCCACGGTGTCCTTCGGGCTCGCCGACTTCAAGTTGGTCTCCCACGTGGGTGGTGATGACGTCAACACGTTATACCTCATGTCATGGTGGACCCACTCAGATCATCTAAAGAATATAAGGGTGACCATATTATAATATAACAGCAATCGGCAGCGGTCGCTGTTGTTATGGCATCTCCAAGGGAGACCCGTAAAACTCAGGTATATGTCTGACTGGGCACTTTTGTTCACTTTTGCAATCTAACACGATCCTGCATTGGCCCGCGAAGTGGTCCAGACGTCTATTTTCCGGCAAATTAGAGACAAACATGGGGGAGCTATACCGGGGTGTGGACATTCAGGTGACCAACCAAAATCCTCCGCGTGGTCCTCCTCTCTTTTCTCTCTCTTCACATGCATCGTCCCCATCTCCTCTCTCTCTCCTCCCAACCAGACACCACACCATAAATAGCCCATCACATGCATGGTCCTCACCTACCTTTTCTCCTTCCTACCAGATACTTTGTAATTAGCATTGGATGGCTCCCTCTCGTATCCCGCGGACCACGTTCGGACACAAGAACAGACATATACTTGTAGCGACCCGACCTCAGACGGTCAAGTCTCTGTGCTTAAGTGTCATCCCTGGATCGGTATGCTAACACACACGGTACTCGAGGATTTATAACAGAGGTAAAACACATGTATAAAATAACGTAAATACTATTACCTCAATCCAAATAGCGGAACTAACAACAAGGTTGTGGATTCCCATCAACACCAACGACAAAGTTGAGTGTAGAAATCATAACCCTAACGTATCACTTACTCGTCGTAAGATATTCCGGCAACATGAGACGTTGCGGCCACAAAGGGTCAGTACATTGAATGTACTGGCAAATTCACACTATAGGATAATGATGAATAATAACTATCACTACATGCATAAATGGCTGGTGGAGGCTCTATGGTTATAAAGTTTTTGCGGAAAGCCAAATTTTCCCTACCACGAAGGAATATATTTTATTTATCTACAAAGTTTGTTAAAAACATTGAGAAGGTTCCTCCAACTCAATCCCAAATTAATAATCATCAACTCGATCAAATTAATTAAATAAAGTGGTGAGATCAACATGATAAACCAAATACCAAAGACTCAAGATGGCCATAACCGGGGACACGACTAATCATGATTAGTCTGTACACTCTACAGAGGTTTGCACACTTTTTCCCACAAGACTCGATCTCCTCCATTGGATTTCTCGCACTACAGGGTGTTTGAGAAACGGATGACCGAGACACAATCTTTCAGAAGTTTCTAGCATGAATAATCTTATGATCCCTTTGAGCCTGGGTGGCATTCTATAGGGTGATCACACGGGTCCTTCGGGATTCCCTTGGGAAAACACTGGGTTCTCCAGGTGCCCGGGCAAACCACTGGGTGCTCCAGGGTGCCCCTACCATTCCACCCAGATGTGTATTAAAGTAGCCACCTTAAGTTGAACCATTAATTAACAATCTCACATCTGTCATGGATACACTCAAACCCAATCCACGTCTACGAGCATAGCATGGCAATATAAGCATAATGTAGAAGTAACTCCCAAGGGTTTGATATAAAGGACAATAGGTTCTACCTCATCAACTACTTCCCAATACCCACATGTTATCAATCCTACTCATGCGATGTTTGAGGGTGAAACTAATGCATAAAAACTGGGTATGAAAGGGATATGATCAAAGTGTGAACTTGCCTCGTACTGTTGATGGAGAAGATTCACACTCATAATTCCTGATAGGTCTAGTCGTCACACTCCGGTCAATCTATCGTGAGCAAGCAATAGTAACCACACATAAGTAATCACTCGAAAGATCGAAAAGAACGAAGAAGACAATTCGGAAAACATCAAAACCAAGCCAACAACTCTTGCAACATAAAACAATTTCTAACAGTACCAAATTTATGTGAATTTGGCCTTATTAGAAAGTTAGGTCAAGAGCTTCGATTTGCAAAAAGAATCAACTAAATCGGAGTTATAAAACTCAAGTTATGATCAAACGAAGTTCAAAATACAAATTTGCTTGCATTCAAATTTTAAAACTTAAAAAAAATATGTTTAAGTTTATTATCTGGATAGAGGGGATCATAACGAAGAAGTGGGCGTTGGTTTCGTTGGATTTGGACAAACGAGTGAAACGTTGTGGCTGTTTGAAAAAAACAGGGGCCAAACTATAAAGAAACTAATTACGGATAGGTCCCTAACTAAAACTAACAGAAAAGAAAAGACTAAATAATGAACGTTCGTTTTCTAAACCTAACCAGCGAACGTTCTCTAAATAAGTAAACCTAATCAAAAACCGGTTCTAAGACGAAAACTAGAACTAAAACAACTAAAAAAACCGGGCAAACCGGGCGGTTCCTACCGGTTCAGGAGGGTCAACGGTGACGGCGGCTTCCCGCGGCGGCGGGCTTCGACGGTGGTGGTGCGCCTAACAACGGCGAGGCGCGGGCGGCGACGGCAAGGTGCGGCGGCGGTGGCGCTGCTCGGCGGCGGCGGCGGGTGGCGAGATGCGGACGGCGGCAGGCGGAGGGAAGAGAGGGGGCGGGGCGGTGGATCTTGCCTTATAAAGGCCAGGGGAGGGGTGGTGGCGTGCGGGAGGGGTTGGGGCGCAAAGAGGCCGGCGGCGGCACGGTGGCGGCCAGCGTGCTCGGGCGGGACTCCGCCCGGAGTCGGAGGCGGTTGGCGAGCTGGGCTGGGCCTGGCTAAGGAGCTGGGCCAGCCCAGTCGGCGGGAGTTTTTTTTAACAATTTTGCAGACAATAAAAGAAACAAAAATGAAATAAAATAAAAATATACTATGGGCATATTATATATCAAAATTTGCAGAAAAAGATTTTCTACAACATGAACATTTTTCTAGCATCAAATAAAATCTATAAAATTTCAACTAAAGCAAAGAGTGCTACTACTCTAATAAAATCCAATAAAATCATTTTTAGAATACCAAAATAATTTCAAATTTATTTCTCTCCAATTTTCTGATGTAGGGAATCATGTTACCCTATTTTCCATATATTTTATTTTTTTGGGGAAAAATAATTTGAATAAAACCCAAATAAATCACAATTGAAAATAATTTCAAAGGGGACTTTAAATTTGATTCTTTGAAACTTCCAACTCATATTTCATATGATTTGAAGAAGTCATTTTATCTTCTCTCATGAAAATCATTGAGTTGCTTAAAGTTTCTGAATTTGAAATATTTCCAAATGGAATTCAAAACTTTTCAAAACCCTTTATCATTTAAATAAATGGAAGAAGTCATGTCATCTTCTCTCTAGGGTTTTGTATTTGAAAGAATTTGAATTCATGGAGATCATAAAAGCAATATGAAAGTTTGGGAAAGTCGTTTTATTCCCTCTCATTTAACTTTTGAAAGGTTTCAAATTTCACTCAATTTTAGTCAATCAATCAAATCTATCTATTTATTATAACATTCCAAAATTTAGAATTTTGGGATGTTACAAACCTACCACCCTTAAAATGAATCTCATCCTCAAGATTCGAAGAGGCTAGAAAGAAATAGGTTAGGTTTGGGGGTCTTCTCAAAATCCATTGATCTTCACAGGGGTCTGGGGTGCTACCACCCTTTAAAACATGGATATGGTTCCATCAAAATTTATATAGTCCATCCTTATTGCTGACAGTGTCGGTCTTCTCAAACTCTCGGGAAAATTCCTTCTCTGGGCTCTTCCGGTAGTGACATAACATTTACCGCAATTCTTCTGTCCTTTCATCTTGGTAAGGTTCTTCTGTGACTGGGTCTTCTTAGCTGACGGGTCTGGCGCCAATACTAAACAACTGTCGATATCTCATGGTGGTCAACAATTCATGGTTTCTCCTGCAGAAAATGGGTCTGGGCTTCATTCTCACCGTATAACCTACGATTGGCAACAGCTTCCTTGTACAAGGGAAAAATTGCTATACCATTCTAAGGTTCAAACAAGGTTTTGATCGTCGTCTCTCTACTATAGGCAAGTCACTTAGATTTACCATCCCACATAGCAAGGCGAATAATAAGAGTAAGTCGGTATGGTGATCAATCCATCCCGCACCCAAATCATTACCTTCTACATGGTTTAGCGAATCTCGCATTATAACCCTCAGTCATCCTCACAAGCATTGCAGAATTTCTCTTCTCAATGAACCAAGTTCGGTTAAATCCATTGATTCTGCAAGCCAAACAAACATCTATTGTTTCTTCCTAACTCTCAGGTTTTGCGTAAACTCCTATAAGATCGTCTGTTGATAAAATCATAACTTCTTCCAGGGTTTTTCCTTCAGCAAGAGTGTGCTTGCTTCTTGGCAGGTCCTGGGGCCTGTGGGTTACGGCCCATCTCATCACTTGTAAACATTGAACTCGTCATCGGGGCAACTGATCATTATTCCAACATCCAACTTCCTAGCATTCTTAAATCCATCCAATTGTACTGTCTCCCTTCCTTCTATTGGTACCAAACTAAGACGTGATTACTCAGACTCATCACGGCGTTACAATTGCTCCATATTACCAACATTATACCTCCTTTATATTCCAATAGTACTTCATCCTTTCATACTCTTGGGATATCCCATATATCGGGATAAAACTCGTACTTATTTGGTCCAAAGTCCACTCCGTGGAATATCATAATCCTTTCTAGAGGTCAATTGTCCTCACAGGGCACTACCACCCTTAAAATGCACAAATCTTCCATAGACCATATTTCTCATATCCTCAAAAATGGTCAAAATCTTTCTTCATAGAGTAACTACTGATAAAATCCAAATCAGTACCAACGATGTTGATACGTCTCCAACGTATATACTTTTCCAAACACTTTTGCCCTTGTTTTGGACTCTAACTTGCATGATTTGAATGGAACTAACCCGGACTGACGCTGTTTTCAGCAGAATTACCATGGTGTTATTTATGTGCATGAGCAAACGTTCTCGGAATGACCTGAAACTTCACGAAGCCACTTTTCAGAAAATAAGAAAAATACCTGCCAAAGATGAAGGCCAGGGGGCCCACCGTCTCCCCACGAGGGTGGGGGCGCGCCTGCCCCCCTAGGGCGCGCTCCCTACCTCATGGGCCCCTGTTGCCTCTCCGACGCCAACTCCAACTCCATATATTGAGTTTCAGGGAGAGAAAAATCAAAGAGAAGAAATCATCGCGTTTTACGTCACGGAGCCGCCGCCAAGCCCTAGAACCTCTTGGGAGGGCTGATCTGGAGTCCGTTCGGGGCTCCGGAGAGGGGAATCCATCGACATCGTCATCATCAACCATCAGCTGCTAATACTTGAGAGTATTCTTTGGCTCCCCTTGTGTCGAATCAATAAATTTGGGTTGAATACTCCACCCTCGAAAACTATTGCGATCCCCTATACTTGTGGGTTATCAAGACTATTTTCTGGCGTCGTTGCCGGGGAGCATAGCTCTATTCTTTGAGTCACTTGGGATATATATATATATATATATATATATATATATATCTGCTTATCATTATGAAGAACTTGAGAGATCCAAAAACCAAGATCTATCCCTCAACTACGAGGGGAGGTAAGGAACTGCCATCTAGCTCTGCATTTGATTCACCTTTTGTTATGAGTAAGTTTGCGACACCTACACCTGCTTCTGCTATTCGTTCTGATATGTCACATGTTATTGATGATGCCACTTCTGCTATGCATGATACTTATGATGAAACTACCTCTATGCCTCATACTACTGTGCCACTTAGTGACTTTCTTGATGAACAACTTGCTAGGGCTAGAGAAATTGAAAATATTGAATCTGATGATACTGATGAAAGTGATGATGAAGAATCACTTGTTATTCCTAAGGGTTATGTTTTTGATCAAGAAGCTTCTTTAGCTATGTTAGCTTGCAAAAATAGAAATGAACTCAAAAGGTTATTAGCTAAATGGAGTAAGCAATCTCTAAATGCTAGAATGAAACCTGACCCTGCTTTTGCTACTTCACCTATCTTTGTTACTGATAAGGATTATGAATTCTCTATTGATCCTGATATAATTACTTTGGTTGAATCTGATCCTTTTCATGGTTATGAATCTGAAACTGTTGTGGCACATCTTACTAAATTGAATGATATAGCCACCCTATTCAGTAAAGATGAGAGAACTCGTTACTTTTACATCCTTAAAATATTTTCGTTCTCATTAAAGGGTGATGCTAAGATATGGTTTAATTCTCTTGATCCTGGTTGTGTGCTTAGTCCCCAGGATATGATTTATTACTTCTCTGCTAAATATTTCCCTACTCATAAGAAACAAGCTGCTTTAAGGGATATATATAATTTTGTGCAAATTGAAGAAGAGAGTCTCCCACAAGCTTGGGGAGGCTTATCCAATTACTTAATGCTTTGCCTGATCATCCTCTTAAGAAAAATGAAATACTTGATATCTTTTATAATGGACTAACCGATGCCTCCAGAGATTACCTGGATAGTTGTGCTGGTTCTATTTTCAGGGAAAGAACACCGGATGAAGCTGAAATTTTATTGAATAATATGTTGAAAAATGAAAATAATTGGACACCTCCGGAGCCAATTCCTAAGCCTATTCCTAAACCAACTCCGAAGAAGAGGGGTATTCTATTTCTCAGTCCTGAAGATATGCAAGAGGGAAAGAAATCTATGAAAGAAAAAGGTATTAAAGCTGAAGATGTTAAGAATTTACCTCCTATTGAAGAAATACATGGTCTTAATTTACCGCCTGTTGAAGAAACATATAATCTTAACCCTTTACCTATTGAAGAAACTCATGGTCTTGATAACCCGACACATGTAGTAAAGGTAAATTCTCTCTATAGATATGATACAGCTGTAATCCCATTTACTAAATTTGCTCGCCCATGCTTAGATGAGTTTGATAAATTTATGGCTAAGCAAGAAGATTTTAATGCTTATTTTGGTAGACAATTGAAATACAATTCAAATATGCTTGAACACTTGGGTGATTATATGGCTAATGTTAAAGGTGAACTTAAACTTATTAGTAAACATGCTTCTATGGTTACCACTCAAGTAGAACAAGTACTTAAAGCTCAAAATGATTTGCTCAATGAATTGAATAGTAAAGATAATGATAATGCTGTTAGAGTGGCTACTAGAATTGGTAGAATGACTTAGGAACCTTTGTATCCTGAAGGGCACCCTAAGAGAATTGAGCAAGATTCTCAGAGAAATAACATAGATGTACCTAGTTCTTCTAAAAAGAAGAAAAAGAAAAATGATAGGACTTTGCATGCTTCTAGTGAACCTATTACTGAAACACATGAGAATTCAAATGATATTTCTATTTCTGATGCTGAAACTCAACCTGGTAATGAACCTGAAATTAGTGACAATGTTAATAATAATGTTCATGATGATGCTAAACCTAGTAATGATAATGATATAGAAATTGAACCTGTTGTTGATCTTGATAACCCACAATCAAAGAATCAACATTATGATAAGAAAGATTTTTTTGCTAGGAAACATGGTAAAGAAAGAGAGCCTTGGGTTTAGAAACCCATGCCTTTTCCTCCCAAACCATCCAAGAAAAAGGATGATGAGGGTTTTGAGCGCTTTGCTGAAATGATTAGACCTATCTTTTTGCGTATGCGATTAACTGATATACTCAAAACCAATCCTTATGCTAAGTACATGAAAGATATTATTACAAATAAAAGAAAGATACCAGAAGCTAAAATTTCCACCATGCTTGCTAATTATACTTTTAAGGGTGGAATACCAAAGAAACTTGGAGATCCAGGAGTACCCACTATACCATGCTCTATTAAAAGAAACTATGTTAAAATTGCTTTATGTGATCTTGGAGCCGGTGTTAGTGTTATGCCTCTCTCTTTATATCGTAGACTTGATTTGAATAAGTTGACACCTATTGAAATATCTTTGCAAATGGCCGATAAATCAACTGCTATACCTATCGGTATTTGTGAGGATGTGCCTGTTATAGTTGCAAACGTTACTATTTTAATGGACTTTGTTATTCTTGATATTCCCGAGGACGATAGTATGTCTATTATTCTTGGAAGACCCTTTTTGAATACTACAGGGGCTGTTATTGATTGCACTAAAGGCAATGTCACTTTTCATGTTAATTGTAATGAGCATACGGTACACTTTCCGAGGAAACAACCTCAAGTTCATAGTATCAACTCTATTGGAAAAATGCCGTCGATTATATTTGGAGGTTTTGAATTTCCTCTTCCTACTGTCAAGAAGAAATACGATATTATTATTATTGGGGATGTGCATATCCCCGTTGAGGTAACATAGTGTTATTCGAAATTTCTCTGGTTCCATGTTATTCGGAATGAGTTCGTTAACAAGACTTGATCAACCTTGTTAGTGGATTCCTTTTGATGATCATGAGATGGATGAAACTAGAAGGCACAACCTTCTATACCCCACTTTTACTTTCTGTTACTTATATTAAATAAAATAAAAATAAATATTTTTCTGTCTGTTATTTGATTATCCATGCAATATAAAAATACCTCGAAAATAAAAGTTCTCCAAATGCCCTGAAATTTAAATGTGATTTTTTCTAGAATATTTGAGAATTTTTGGCACAAAGAACACATCAGGGGGTCAACCACTTGCCCACGAGGGTGGAGGGCGCGCCCCCTACCTCGTCGGCCCACGGTGGCCCTCCTCCACTTATTCCTGCACCCACACACTTCATCTTCCTCCCACAAATACAAATATCCAGCTCAAGCACGAGTTCTAGCTCACTTTGCTGCCATTTTCGATCTCCTTGCTCAAAGCACCTCTCACAAAACTGCTTGGGGAGATTGTTCCTTGGTATGTCACTCCTCCATTGGTCCAATTAGTTTTCTGTTCTAGTGCTTTATTCATTGCAAATTTTTGTTGCTTAGGTGACCCTGTTCTTGAGCTTGCATGTCAAATTTATATGGTTCCAAGTAGTTTTGATGCATGAATAGGCTCTAGGCACTTGTAGGAGTAGTTGTTATCAATATTATTGAGTTTGGTTTACTTTTATTTTGAAGTTACTAAAAATTTCATAATTATTCAGAAAACGATGAGGAGACTTTTGAGGGGCTCATCGAGCCAAAGCTCGAAGAAAAAAAGCACCAAAGCCTAAGTATAATCTGCCTCGCACCACGGAGATTCGGGCGTGTGAATGGCCTTTCGATGATTTCTTGAGAGCAGCCGGGATTTATGAAGATTTTCATGAATTGGCTAAAAATACAGGCCTCACCGCTTTCCTCTACGACCAATGCGATCAGTATCTCTTACTCACAAATACCTCTGTGCAAAACTTTCATTTCCATTCTAGGAGCTCACCACCTACAGTGGAGTTTCATTTATATGATAAGCATAAGGAGATGTCACTTTATGATTTTTGTCGGGTTTGTTTAGTCCCTTTTGAGGGAAAGACAGAAGAACCACATCGCGATGATATGGAGGGGTTTATTGATACTATCACTATAGGGGAAACAAGGAAGGTTTCCGATGCACGAATCACTAGCATACATTTTCCTGTTTTACGCTATTTTGCATTATTTGCTAGTCGTTGCTTAATTGGTCGTGGAAACTGTGGAAACCTTAGTATCCCTGATATTATTATTTTGCTCCATGATTTATATGGTGATAACTCTGTTAGTACGGGCGGCATTATTGCCAAACGGTTAAGTCTGAACCGTACAAAGGGCCCCATCTTTGGAGGCATCTATGCTTCACGCCTAGCTGCACATTTTAACATACCTGTTAGGCATTATGAGAAGGAAGAAAAGTGCTGCCTCGTGTTTATCTAGATTATAAAAGTATGGTGGCACATGATTTTATTGTTAAGAATAGGGAAGGAGAGCTTAAATATCAATTTTTCTTTAACAAAAATCATCTTGAGACTATTACCCTGCCTGCTCCTTCTTTGTTTGATTTATCTTCAGGCACGTACCTTGTTCCGTTGAAGGCTATTCATGCCTATCGGAACCCTGCACCAGCTGAGGAGCCAGAGCTGGAACCACAAGTTGATCCTTCACAAGAGTCTAATTACCAGTGGGATCTGGAGATGATTGTCAGCCAGTGGCAATCGGAGTCTTCCTCTTCTTCTTCTCAGTACGACCCCAACTATTATTATGAATATCCGCCAGGCCAGCCGTGGCCATAGACCAACTTAGGCCAAAAGCCTAAGCTTGGGGGAGTACGTATTTCCCACCGACATTACATTTATGCCCACATACTCATTGCTAGATGTCGGTGCTCATACTTTTTCATTGTATCATCCATGCTAGTTTATTTTCCTTTTTATGCTTTCTCCTTGTGCGTTTAATAAACCTTAAGAAAAACCAAAAAAAAATTATTTGTAGCTTTTAATTAGTTTACTTTCCATGCTTGTAGTAGTAATTAAAAAGAAAACCCAAAAAGATTTCTTGTCCTTCTTTTGCTTGTTGGGAGCTTTCCCGTGTAAATAGTTTTATTTCTTTTCTTTTCTTTGGGGGTCGATAGGAGAAGACCATAATTAAATTGTTGAAGTGGCTCTTATATGCATTATTGTTGATCTGACAAAAGAGCCCATATTGCCTTATCTTCTCCTGTTTATTGAATGCTTGCAGATTCCAGCCTAGTCCAATGCACATGCACTATTATTATTATTCACATCATTCGATCGTGCAAGTGAAAGGAAGTTATGATGATATATGATGGACTAGCTGAGATGAGAAAAGCTGGTATGAACTCGACCTCTTTTGTTTTTGTAAATATGATTAGTTCATCGTTCCTGATTCAGCCTATTATGAATAAACATGTTTGCAATGACAACTAGAGATCATAGTTTCTTATGCCATGCTTGATTAGCTATGAGTTATAATGGTTTACCTTGCGTGCCAACATGCTATTAAAATGGTTATGATGTGGTATGATAGGGTGGTATCCTCCTCTGAATGATTTAAGTGACTTGACTTGGCACATGTTCACGCATGTAGTTGAAACAAAATCAACATAGCCTTCACGATATTTATGTTCATGGTGGATTATATCCTACTCATGCTTGCATTCGGTGTTGATTAATTTTAATGAATGTTCATGACTATTGTCGCTCTCTAGCTGGTCGCTTCCCAGTCTTTTGCTAGCCTTCACATGTACTAAGCGGGAATACTGCTTGTGCATCCAAACTCCTTAAACCCCAAAGTTATTCCACATGAGTCCACTATACCTACCTATATACGGTATCTACCTGCCATTCCAAGTAAATTTGTATGTGCAAAACTCTAAACCTTCAAATAAATATCCTTTTTTGTATGCTCGAATAGCTCATGTATCAACTAGGGCTGTCCGTCTCTTCCATGTTAGGCGGGTTATTCTCAAGAGGAGTGGACTCCGCTCCTCACTCATGTGATAAATGGCTGGTCACCGGGATGCCCAGTCCCATGCTTTATGCAAACTAAATCAAAATAATTGCAAACAAAACTCCCCCTGGGACTCTTGTTTGTTGGAGGCACTCGTTGTTTCGAGCAAGCCATGGATTGATGCTTGTTGGTGGAAGGGGGAGTATAAACTTTACCATTCTGTTTGGGAACCGCCTATAATGTGTGTAGCATGGAAGATATCGCCATCTCTTGGTTGTTATGTTGACAATGAAAGTATACCGCTCAAAATATTATTCACCTATGTTTCAAAACCGAGCTCTGGCACCTCTACAAATCCCTGCTTCCCTCTGCGAAGGGCCTATCTATTTACTTTTATGCTGAGTCATCATCCTCTTATTAGAAAGCACCAGTTGGAGAGCACCGTTGTCATTTGCATTCATTACTGTTAGTTTACATTGAGTATGACCTGACTGGATCTCTTTTACCATGAATTAAAATGTCTAGTCAGTCCTTGGTCTTTAAAGGTGCTCTGCATTTATGTTTTGCGGTCTCAGAAAGGGCTAGCGAGATACCATCTTGTTATATCATATTATGATTGTTTTGAGAAAGTGTTGTCATCCGAGATTTATTATTATGGCTCACTAGTTGATTATGCCATTGATATGAGTAAACTTGAGACCTATGCGTTATTGTGAATGTGGTTAGTTATAATCTTTGCTGAAAACTTGAATGCTGGCTTTACATATTTACAACAACAAGAGCAAACAAAGTTTGTAAAAGTTTTTCTTTATCACTTTCAGTTTATCAACTGAATTGCTTGAGGACAAGCAAAGGTTTAAGCTTGGGGGAGTTGATACGTCTCCAACGTATCTACTTTTCAAAACACTTTTGCACTTGTTTTGGACTCTAACTTGCATGATTTGAATGGAACTAACCTGGACTGACGCTGTTTTCAGCAGAATTACCATGGTGTTATTTATGTGCAGGAGCAAACGTTCTCGGAATGACCTGAAACTTCACGGAGCCACTTTTCAGAAAATAAGAAAAATACCTGCCAAAGATGAAGGCCAGGGGGCCCACCGTCTCTCCACAAGGGTGGGGGCGCGCCCCCTACCTCGTGGGCCCCCTGTTGCCTCTCCGACGCCAACTCCAACTCCATATATTGAGTTTCGGGGAGAAAAAAATCAGAGAGAAGAAATCATCATGTTTTACAATACGGAGCCGCCGCCAAGCCCTAAAACCTCTCGGGAGGGATGATCTGGAGTCCGTTCGGGGCTCCGGAGAGGGGAATCCGTCGACATCGTCATCATCAACCATCCTCCATCACCAATTTCATGATGCTCACCGCCGTGCATGAGTAATTCCATCGTAGGCATGCTGGACGGTGATGGGTTGGATGGGATCTATCATGTAATCGAGTTAGTTTTGTTAGGGTTTGATCCCTAGTGTCCACTATGTTCTAAGATTGATGTTTCTATGACTTTGCTATGCTTAATGCTTGTCACTAGGGCTCGAGTGCCATGATTTTAGATCTGAACCTATTATGTTTTCATCAATATATGAGTGTTCTTGATCCTATCTTGCAAGTATATAGTCACCTATTATGTGTTATGATCCGTTAACCCCGAGGTGACAATAATCGGGATACTTACCGGTGATGACCGTAGTTTGAGGAGTTCATGTATTCACTATGTGTTAATGCTTTGTTTCGGTTCTCTATTAAAAGTATGCCTTAATATCCCTTAGTTTCCATAAGGACCCCGCTGCCACGGGAGGGTAGGACAAAAGATGTCATGCAAGTTCTTTTCCATAAGCACGTATGACTATATTCGGAATACATGCCTACATTATATCAATGAACTAGAGCTAGTTCTGTGTCACCCTAGGTTATGACTGTTACATGATGAACCGCATCCGGCATAATTCTCCATCATTGATCCATTGTCTACGAGCTTTCCATATATTTTTCTTTGCTTATTTACTTTTTCGTTGCTATTGCTATCATCACTACAAAATACCAAAAACATTACTTTTACTTCTGTTACCTTTTGTTACCGTTATCACTACTATCATATTACTTATCTACTAAACACTTTGCTGTGGATATTAAGTTTCCAGGTGTGGTTGAATTGACAACTCAGCTGCTAATACTTGAGAATATTCTTTGGCTCCCCTTGTGTCGAATCAATAAATTTGGGTCGAATACTCTACCCTCGAAAACTGTTGCGATCCCCTATACTTGTGGGTTATCAGATGCTAACTTCATTGATTCCCGAATTCTTACAATCTCCTGCATTTCCATTACATGCCTCAACTCAACACCTCAATATAAAGGAAAATGTTCTCACTACTACTACTATACTTCTCACAAACACAACTAATTATCACAAGTCTCCTTCTACTTGGGGCAATCTCTGGCAAAATGCCCTGCTTCATTAGAACGAAAACATATTACTTCTGACAAGTCTTGAGGTTTCCTTTTTGGGCAACTGCTGAAGTAGTGCCCCGACTCCTTGCACGTGAAACAGGTGATATGACTCAGGTCCTTCCTGAAATCCAATCTACTTCTCTTCCTGGACTTTTCCGTTCCAATCAGGGCTTCTATTTCCTGTGGGTCATACTCCACTTCCTCTGTCAGGAATTCTACTAGATCCCTATTCAGACAATTCTGGGAGATGTGTCCTTCTTCTCCACATGAATAGCATGACTTGGTGCAGGCTTTAATTGGTTCTTCTTTGGGTGTGTCCTCCACCTCTTCCTTCATCATTGGTTCTCCTAAAATTTCCATGAGGGCTTCTTTCATTGCTTCTTTCTTCTGCTGGATGGTTCTTTGTACCATGGGGTAAATGTGACACTGAGCAGGGTAGTGGGTAGTCCCTTCACACAAGAAAGAAGTGATCTGCCTAGTTGGGCATTCTTCAACTGGGTGACTTCCTTCACAATTCGGGCATTCATCCTTGTGTTCTTTATGGGTGTGTCCTATCTCTCCACAAAGCTTGCATGCACAGGGTTTCTTCATACCATTTCCATAAGGCTTCAATTTCTAGGACACAGGACGAGACTTTAGCATAATCAACTTAAATTCCTTCCAAGTGGTTACTCCTAGCCATCCATTGATGGTTTGGTTCATCGTCCACTAGGTAACAACATTTTTTTCAAAGCACTTAAGAGCATGCTGGGCCATATCCTGTCCGGCTATAGTGTTATTCTCCATATAACCCACCATGTTATGAATCCATCGGTCCATCTCCAATTGACTTATTGGTCCAGGGAATACAAGCTCATCTCCATTCATCCTCTATTGGGTCCATGTGGTTTTGGGGTGAGATAAGAGAGATAGAGAGGGATACACACAATGCAAACAATAGTTTTGAAAAGACATATTTTATTTTGTGGCTGTCGGAAAAACATCAAACAAATGATAGCTCCCAAACGTCGCATCTAACGTAGGTACATAACAGGGGTTTAGTCTTCTAAAGGTCAAATAAATCTTCAAAGCCGCCAAACTCTTCAAGTCTTGTTCATGTCTCCGATGGCTTCTTCTGATCGTGTTTGTCCTTCTCAAGTTCTTTTGCCAGATCCTCTCTATTGACAAAAAGTTTCTCGTGACGTCCTTTAATATTCTGGAGTTGCATTCCAAAATTTCTGGGTTTCAACATCCTTGGCATAAGCCTTGGTCCTACTATCCTTCAGTTACTGATGAATCTCCGGTATCTCAAGGTTTTGCTCCCCCAGCTTGGCTACTTTCAGCTTCTCGGTCCTGAGCTCTTCACGAAATGCTTCCTTGTCAAATATGGCTTCCTGCAAGTCCATCTTAAACTTCTTGATGTAATACTCCAGATCCTAGCGTTACACCAGCTAAGGTTAAAACTTCATCTTTTGCTGACAAATGCTTCATCAGCCTTCTACCATCTAATCCTTCTGAAGAAATGCATGCTTAACTCAGCTCGGTGACAATAGCAGGAGCGGGCGATAACATCATGGATAGCTGTGTTTCTGCCCTTGTCATTGCCATGAGCTATCTTCCATAATTGATATCTCCTGCCTTAGGTTTTCTTGACAAAAACTTCGAGTAATTAACTCTCCATGTTCCGGTCTTTCTCCGACACACCTTGATCTCGGGTATTGACAGCTTCAATAGTCTGCCAAGTTCCATAAGGGTAATCTTCCTAGGTCATACCACTCTGGAAATTCTTCAGAGCCTTCAAATTCCCCTAGTCTTCGGAGTCTCCAACCGTTGTAGTTCCCATTATTCCGATGCACGGTAAAAATCCTCTTCATTCTGAAGTGGTCTTAGCTGTCCAATATCTTGTACTTCTTGAAGTGGTCTCTTCAGTTGAATCTTCATGGTCAAAAGGGGAAAGGGGTATGGTCTCACTAAAAGGGAATATTTGAATAAGCTCAGAAGAGAAGAGAGGTAAAAGAACCTTTTGAAAAAAAATTGTAGAGAAAAACGTTCCTATGGGCTTGCCAGTTTTTAGGGGTCACATCCTACAGTCAACATGTGCTCTGATACCATCTTCTAGCGACCCGACCTTAGACGGTCAAGTCTCTATGCTTAAGTGTCATCCCTGGATCGGTATGCTGACACACACAGTACTCGAGGATTTATAATAGAGGTAAATCACATGTATAAAATAATGTAAATACTATTACCTCAATCCAAATAGCGGAAGTAACAACAAGGTTGTGGATCCCCATCAAAACCAACGACAAAGTTGAGTGTAGAAATCGTAACCCTAACGTATCACTTACTCGTCGTAAGATATTCCTGCAACATGAGACGTTGCAGCCACAAAGGGTCAGTACATTGAATGTACTAGCAAATTCACACGATAGGATAATGATGAATAATAACTATCACTACATGCATATATGGCTGGTGGAGGCTCTATGGTTATAAAGTTTATGTGAAAAGCCAATTTTTCCCTACTACAAAGGAATATATTTTATTTATCTACAAAGTTTGTTAAAAACATTGAGAAGGTTCCTCCAACTCAATCCCAAATTAATAATCATCAACCCGATCAAATTAATTAAATAAAGTGTTGAGATCAACATGATAATCCAAATACCAGAGACTCAAGATGTCCATAACCGGGGACACGGCTAATCATGATTAGTTTGTACACTCTGCAGAGGTTTGCGCACTTTCCCCACAACACTCGATCTCCTCCGTTGTATTTCTCGCACTACATGGTGTTTGAGAAATGGATGACTGAGACACAATCTTTCAGAAGCATTTACTCTCTACTACGGGCAGACCGGTACACCTACAATCCCTACATCTGCTAGTCCACCTCTTCAAGAGCTCACACAACTTACCCAACTATGCCAGAGCCCATAATGGATTGTGGCTGCACACGGAAGTTTCTAGTATGAATAATCTTATGATCCCTTTGAGCCTAGGTGGCATTCCATAGGGTGATCACACGGGTCCTCCGGGATCCCCTTGGGCAAACACTGGGTTCTCCAGTTGCCCAGTCAAACCACTGGGTGCTCCAGGGTGCCCCTACTATTCAACCCAGATGTGTATTAAAGTAGCCACCTTAAGTTGAAGCATTAATTAACAATCTCACATCTGTCATGGATACACACAAACCCAATCCATGTCTGCGAGCATAGCATGGCAATATAAGCATATTGAAGAAGTAACTCCCAAGGGTTTGATATAAAGGACAATAGGTTCTACCTCGTCAACTACTTCCCAATACCCACATGTTATCAATTCTACTCATGCAATGTTTGAGGGTGAAACTAATGCATAAAACTGGGTATGAAAGGGATATGATCAAAGTGTGAACTTGCCTCGTACTGTTGATGAAGATGATTCACACTCATAACTCCTGATATTTCTACTCGTCACACTCCGGTCAATCTATCGTGAGCAAGCAATAGTAACCACACATAAGCAATCACTCAAAAGATCGAAAAGAACGAAGAAGACAATTCGGAAAACATCAAAACCAAGCCAATAACTCTTGCAACATAAATAAATTTCTAGAATTACCGAAATTATGTGAATTTGGCCTTATCAGAAAGTTTAGGTCAAGAGCTTCGATTTGCAAAAAAATCAACTAAATCGGAGTTATAAAACTCAAGTTAAGATCAAACGAAGTTCAAATACAAATCTGTTTGAATTCAAATTTTAAAAATTTCAAAAATATGTTTAAGTTGATTATCTGGATAGAGGGGGTGATAATAAAGAAGTGGGCGTTGGTTTCGTTGGATTTGGACAAACAAGCGAAAAGTTGTGGTCGTTTGAAAAAAAACAGGGGCCAAACTATAAAGAAACTAATTACTGATAGGTCCGTGACTAAAACTAACAGAAAAAGAAAAGACTAAATAATGAACGTTCGTTTTCTAAATCTAACCAGCGAACATTCTCTAAATAAGTAAACCTAATCAAAAACCGGTTCTAAGACGAAAACCAGAACTAAAACAACTAAAAAAACTGGGCGAACCGGGCGGTTCCTACCGGTTCAGGCAGGTCAACGGCGATGGCGGCTTCCCGTGGCGGTGGGCTTCGACGGTGGCGGCGCGGCTAGCAACGGCGAGGCGCGAGCGGCGGCGGCAAGGTGCGGCGTGACAATGGGGAGCGGCGGCGCGGAACGCGAGAAGCAAGCGACGGCGGCGGGTGGCGAGATGCGGACGGCGGCAGGCGGCGAGAAGAGAGGGGGCGGGGCAGCGGATCTCGCCTTATAAATGCCAGGGGAGGGGCGGTGCCGTGCGGGAGGGGTTGGGGCGCGAGGAGGCCGGCGGCGCCACGACAGCGACAAGCGTGCTCGGGCGGGACTCCACCCGGAGTCGGAGGCGGTTGGCGAGCTGGGCTGGGCTTGGCTGAGGAGCTGGGCCGGCCCAGTCGGCGGGAGTTTCTTTTTTTAACAATTTTGCAGACAAGAAAAGAAATAAAAACGAAATAAAATAAAAATATACTATAGGCATATTATATATCAAAATTTTCATAAAAAGATTTTCTACAACATGAACATTTTTCTAGCATCAAATAAAATCTATAAAATTTCAACTAAAGCAAAGAGTGCTACTGCTCTCATAAAATCCAATAAAAATCATTTTAAAATAGCAAAATAATTTCAAATTTATTTCTCTCCAATTTTTTTGATGTAGGGAATCATGTTACCCTATTTTGCATATATTTTATTTTTTGGAGAAAAATAATTTGAATAAAACCCAAATAACTCCCAATTGAAAATAATTTCAAAGGGGACTTTAAATTTGATTCTTTGAAACTTCCAACTCATATTTCATATGATTTGAAGAAGTCATTTTATCTTCTCTCATGAAAATCATTGAGTTGCTTAAAGTTTCTGAATTTAAAATATTTCCAAATGGAATTCAAAACTTTTCAAAACCCTTTATCATTTAAATAATTGGAAGAAGTCATGTCATCTTCTCTCTAGGGTTTTGTATTTGAAAGAATTTGAATTCATGGAGATCGTAAAAGCAAGATCAATGTTTGGGAGAGTCCTTTCATTCCCTCTCATTTAACTTTCGAAAGGTTTTGAATTTCACTCAATTTCAGTCAATCAATCAAGCAATCAATCAAATCTATCTATTTATTATAACAATCCATAATTTAGAATTTTGGGATGTTACAATATTGGAGGAGTTTACGGGTTGATGATGGAGATGACTGATGACCCACAAGTATAGGGGATCTATCGTAGTCCTTTTGATAAGTAAGAGTGTCGAACCCAACGAGGAGCAGAAGGAAATGAAAAGCAGTTTTCAGTAAGTTATTCTCTGCAAGCACCGAAGTTATCGGTAACAGATAGTTTTGTGATAAGGTAATTTGTAACGGGTAACAAGTAATAATAGTAAATAAGGTGCAGCAAGATGGCCCAATCCTTTTTGTAGCAAAGTACAAGCCTGGACAAATTCTTATATAAAGGAAAGCGCTCCTGAGGACACATGGGAATTATCGTCAAGCTAGTTTTCATCACATTCATATGATTCACGTTCGGTACTTTGATAATTTGATATGTGGGTGGACCGGTGCTTGGGTACTGCCCTTCCTTGGACAAGCATCCCACTTATGATTAACCCCTCTTGCAAGCATCCGCAACTACAAAAGAAGTATTAAGGTAAACCTAACCATAGCATGAAACATATGGATCCAAATCAGCCCCTTACGAAGCAACTCATAAACTAGGGTTTAAGCTTCTGTCACTCTGGCAACCCATCGTCTACTCATTACTTCCCAATGCCTTCCTCTAGGACCAAACAATGGTGAAGTGTCATGTAGTCGACGTTCACATGACACCACTAGAGGATAGACAACATACATATCATCAAAATATCGAACGAATACCAAATTCACATGACTACTTATAGCAATACTTCTCCCATGTCCTCAGGAACAAACGTTATTACTCACAAATCATATTCATGTTCATAATCAGAGGGGTATTAATATGCATAAAGGATCTAAACATATGATCTTCCACCAAATAAACCAACTAGCATCAACTACAAGGAGTAATCAAGACTACTAGCAACCCACAGGTACCAATCTGAGATTTTGAGACAAAGATTGGATACAAGAGATGAACTAGGGTTTGAGATGAGATGGTGCTGGTGAAGATGCTGATGGAGATTGACCCCCTCCCGATGAGAGGATCGATGATGATGGTGGTGGTGATGATTTCCGCCTCCCAGAGGGACGTTTCCCCGGCAGAATAGCTCCGCCGGAGCCCTAGATTGGGTCCACCTCATGGCGGCGGAGTTTCTCCCGTAAGCTTGCTTATGATTTTTTTCCAGGGTAAAAGACTTCATATAGTAGAAGATGGGCACCGGAGGCCTGCCAGGGGGCCCACGAGGTAGGGGGCGTGCCCAGGGGGGTAGGGCGCTCCCCCACCCTCATGGATGGTGGGTGGCCCCCCTCTGGTACTTCCTTCACCCAACTTCTGGAGTTGCACAGAATAGGTCTCTAATATTTGCTCCTTTTCCAGCCCAGAATTCTAGCTGCCGGCATTCTCCCTCTTCATGTAAACCTTGTAAAATAAGAGAGAATAGGCATAAGTGTTGTGACATAACGTGTAATAACAGCCCATAATGCAATAAATATCAATATAAAAGCATGATGCAAAATGGACGTATCAACTCCCCCAAGCTTAGACCTCGCTTGTCCTCAAGCGAAAGCCGATATAGAAAAATATGTCCACATGTTTAGAGATAGAGGTGTCGATAAAATAAAATACAGACATGAGGGCATCATGATCATTCTTAGAACAACAACATATATATATATATATTGTCATATGATTTCTTATGCTAAAGTAACAATTCATTCACAATTTCGACTATGAATCAGAAACTTCATTGAGAACCAGCAAACTATAATCTCAGTCATTGAAGCAATTGCACAATTTATCATAACATAGAAAAGAGTCAATATAAGAGCTTTTCAGAAAGTCCACATACTCTACCATCATTTAGTCTTTCACAATTGCTAACACTCACGCAATATTTATGGTTATAATGTTTTAGTCGGACACAGAGAAAGATAGGGGCTTATAGTTTTGCCTCCCAACATTTTACCTCAAGGGTAATGTCAACAATAATACTTCATGATAACTTACATCCAATTGGGTATATATATATATATAGCTGGATCTTTCCAACACAATGTGCTTGCCAAAGGATAAAATGTAAAAAGGAAAGGTGAAGATCACCATGACTCTTGCATGAAGTATAAGACAAGAATAAAAGATAGGCCCTTCCCAGAGGGAAGCAGAGGTTGTCATGTACTTTTACGGTTGGATGCACAAAATCTTGATGCAAAAGAACGTCACTTTATATTGCCACTTGTGACATGGACCTTTATTATGCAGTCCGTCACTTTTATTGCTTCCATATCACAAGATCGTATAAAGCTTATTTTTTCACACTAATAAATCATACATATTTAGAGAGAAATTTTTATTGCTTGCAACAATGACAACTTACTTGAAGGATCTGACTCAATCCATAGGTAGATATGGTGGACTCTCATGGCAAAACTGGGTTTAAGGATATTTGGAAGCACACGTAGCATCTCTACTTGGTGCAAAGAATTTGGCTAGCATGAGAGGGAAAGGCAAGCTCAACATGTTGGATGATCCATTACAATATAATTTATTTCAGATGTAAAAAATATAACCCGTTATGTTGTCTTCCTTATCCAACGTCAACTCTTTAGCATGTCATATTTTAATGAGTGCTCACAATCATAAAAGATGTCCAAGATAGTATATTTATATGTGAAAACCTCTCTTTCTTTATTACTTCCTATTAATTGCAACGATGACCAAAACTATGTTTGTCAACTCTCAACAACTTTTATTCATCATACTCTTTATATGTGAAGTCATTACTCTCCATAAGATCCATATGATCCCTTTATTTATTTTTATTCTTTCTCTTTTATTTGTATTCCCTCAAGATCATAGCAAGATAACCAAGCCCTTGACTCAACACTAATCTTTATTATATATAGCTCACGGACTCGATTACATAGAAGGATCATAAAGCAAAAACTCAAAACTAGATCATACTAAAACTTTATTCTACTAGATCAAGATACCACCAAAAGGATCAAACTAAGAAAAACGGTAAAGTTAAAAGTGTGATGGTGATACGATACCAGGGCACTCCCCCAAGCTTGGCAGTTGTCAAGGGGAGTGCCCATTACCAATACTCAGTTCTTCTTTGTTGGTGAAGAAGGTGTTGGTGATGATGGATAGTCGCACATCAAGCGTAGGAGGTCCTCTAATTTGCGGATAATGCCCTTGAGTGCGACAATATGCTCCTTCAACAAAATATTTTCACTTGTGAGATACTTGTTTTGAATTCGAGCTAACTCAATCATCTTGAAAGCTTCAATCTCCGTCGGGGTAAAGAGATTGTGATGAGGTTGAAGGATGTCTTCGTCTACTACTGCTGGAACTTGATTCACCATGACCTTCTTGATCTCATCATCCTTGTTGATCTTTCCAGGATCTTCTCTCTTCAGCTCTATCTTCATTACCCAAGCATCGTTGCCCTCATTGTTGGAGGAGGAGGAAGATTACATGATGTATGGCCTTGACAACCCTGGCAGAAAACAACTCGAAACAAAAACAGGAGATATTTTCATGGTACGGTGATCAAAACCTTCAGGAGATTAAATAATGAATTTTTACCAACGAAAAGAAGCATCGTGCAAGAAAATGGAGTCCAGAGAGCACACGAGGTGCCCACAAGGCAGGGGGCGTGCCCTGGGGGTAGGGCGCGCCCTCCACCCTCGTGGAAGCCTCGTGTCCTTCCCGGACTACTTCTTATTTTCCTATTTTCTTAAATAATCCAAAATGGAGAAAAATTGCTATTAGAACTGTTTTGGAGTCGGTTTACTTACCGTACCACATACCTATTCCTTTTTGGAGTCTGAAACATTCTGGAAAGTGTCCCTTATGTATTCCTCCGGGGTTACGGTTTCAATAACATTAGTTTCAACATTTATGGGATTACCTGAGATATAATGTTTGATTCTTTGACCGTTCACCACCCTCGGATTTGTGCCTTCGAAGTTGTTGATTTTTATGGCACCGGAATGATAGACCTCCTCAATGACGTAAGGACCTTCCCATTTAGAAATTAGTTTGCCTGCAAAAAATCTTAAACGAGAGTTGTATAACAATACATAATCACCTTCATTAAACTCACATTTTTGTATCCTTTTGTCATGCCATCTTTTAACCCTTTCTTTAAACAATTTGGCACTCTCATAGGCCTGGGCTCTCCATTCATCAAGTGAGCTAATGTTAAAAAGCCTCTTCTCACCGGCAAGTTTACAGTCATAATTGAGCTCTTTAATGGCCCAATATGCCTTATGTTCTAGTTCAAGAGGTAAGTGATATGCTTTTCCATAAACCATTTTATATGGATACATACCCATAGGATTTTTGTATGTAGTTCTATAAGCCCATAATGCATCATCAAGTTTCTTGGACCAATTCTTTCTAGATCTATTAACAGTCTTTTGCAAAATTAATTTAAGCTCTCTATTACTCAATTCCACTTGACCACTAGACTGTGGGTGATATGGAGATGCAATTCTATGATTAACATCATACTTAGCAAGCATTTTACAGAAAGCACCATGAATAAAATGTGAACCACCATCATTCATTAAATATCTAGGGACTCCAAACCTCAGAAAAATAACTTTTTTAAGCATCTTAATAGAGGTGTTATGATCAGCACTACTAGTTGGAATAGCTTCTACCCACTTAGTAACGTAATCAACATGAACTAAAATATGTGTATACCCATTAGAGGAAGGAAACGGTCCCATCTAATCAAAGCCCTAGACATCAAATGGTTCAATAACAAGTGAATAATTCATAGGCATTTCTTGACGTCTACTAATGTTACCAATTCTTTGACATTCATCACAAGATAAGACCAACTTACGGGAATCTTTGAAGATAGTAGGCCAATAAAAACCGGATTGCAATACCTTATGTGCAGTTCTATCTCCAGCATGGTGTCCTCCATAAGCCTCAGAGTGACACTTGCATAGGATCTCTTCCTGCTCATGCTCAGGTACACAACGTCTAATAACACCATCTACTCCTTCTTTATAAAGGTGTGGGTCATCCCAAAAGTAATGTCTTAAATCATAGAAAAACCTTTTCTTTTGCTGGTATGTGAAACTAGGTGGTCTAAATTTAGCAACAATATAATCAGCATACCATGGAGCAGTACGAGAAGCATTTATGACAACTAATTGTTCATCAGGAAAGCTATCATCAATAGGTAGTGGGTCATCAAGAACATTCTCTAACCTAGACAAGTTGTCTGCAGCGGGGTTCTCAACTTCCTTTCTATCAATAATATGCAAATCAAATTCTTGAAGCAAGAGAACCCATCTAATAATTCTAGGTTTAGCATCTTTCTTTTCCATAATATATTTAATAGCAGCATGATCAGTGTGAACAGTTACTTTAGAATCAACAATATAAGGTCTGAACTTATCACAAGCAAATAAAACCGCTAAAAATTCTTTTTCAGTAGTAGCATAATTTCTCTGGGCATTGTCCAGAGTCTTACTAGCATATTGGATAACATTTAATTTCTTATCAACCCTTTGTCCTAAAACATCCCCTACAGCATAATCACTAGCATCACACATAATTTCAAAGGGTAAATTCCAATCAGGTGGCTGAACAATAGGTGCAGAAATCGAAGCTTTCTTAAGTATTTCAAATGCTTCTACACAATCATCATCAAAGACAAAATGAATATCTTTTGTAAGAGATTAGATAGAGGCCTGGAGATTTTAGAGAAGTCCTTAATGAACCTCCTATAAAATCCGGCATGACCAAGGAAACTTCTTATACCTTTAATTTCCTTAGGACACAACATCTTTTCAATAACATCAACTTTAGCTTTATCAACTTCAATACCACTTTCACAAATTTTCTGCCCCAAGACAATACCTTCATTAACCATAAAGTGGCACTTCTCCCAATTCAAGACAAGATTAGTTTCTTCACATCTCTGCAAAACTCGATCAAGGTTGCTTAAGCAATCATCAAAAGAAGTTCCATATACAGAAAAATCATCCATGAATACCTCAACAATCTTTTCAAAAGAGTCAGAGAATATAGCAGTCATACATCTTTGAAAGGTAGCAGGTGCATTGCATAAACCAAAAGTCATACGTCTATAAGCAAAGGTACCGAAAGGACAAGTAAAAGTGGTCTTTTCTTGAACCTCTTTTGACATAGGTATTTGAGAGAAACCAGAATAACCATCAAGAAAGCAAAAATGTGTATGTTTGGATAGTCTTTCTAGCATTTGATCAATAAAAGGTAAAGGGTAGTGATCCTTTTTAGTAGCTTTATTTAATTTGCAGAAATCAATTACCATTCTATAACCTGTAAAAATTCTTTGTGGGATCAGTTCATCTTTATCATTAGGAACAATAGTAATACCTTCCTTCTTAGGGACAATGGACAGGACTTACCCACTGACTATCTGCAACGGGATAAATTATACCTGCCTCCAGAAGCTTTAGTATTTTTGTTCTTACCACTTCTTTCATCTTAGGATTTAACCGTCGTTGGTGATCAACAACCGGTTTCGTGTCTTTCTCCAATTTTATTTTGTGTTGGCATAGAGTGGGACTAATTCCCTTAAGATCATCAAGAGTATATCCAATATCAGCATGGTGCTTCTTCAGAGTTTTCAATAATTTCTTTTCTTCATGCTCTGAAAGGTTAGCACTAATAATAACAGGATATATCTCTTTCTCATCAAGATAAGCATATTTAAGAGTATCAGGTAAAGGTTTAAGCTCAAACACGGGATCACCCTTGGGTGGAGGAGGATCCCCTAGGATTTCAACAGGCAAGTTGTGTTTCAAAATAGGTCCCCGTTTAAAGAATACTTCATCTATTTCCCTTCTTTCATTCATAAACATATCATTTTCATGGTCGAGCAAATATTGTTCTAAAGGATCATTAGGAGGCACGGCAATAGAGGCAAGACCAATAATTTCATCTTTACTAGGCAATTCTTTATCATGGGGTTGTCTACAAAATTTGGCAAAATTAAACTCATGAGACATATCCCTCAAACCAATAGCAACCACATCCCTTTTGCAGTCTATCCTAGCATTAACAGTATTCAAGAAGGGTCTACCAAATATAATGGGACAAAAGTCATCTTGTGGGGAACCAAGAACAAGAAAATCAGCAGGGTATTTAAATTTCCCACACAAGACTTCAACATCTCTAACAATCCCAACTGGTGAAATAGTGTCTCTATTGGCAAGTTTAATTGTAACATCAATCTCTTCTATCTCAGCAGGTGCAATATCATGCATAATTTCTTTGTATAAGGAATGAGGTATTACACTTGAACTAGCACCCATATCACATAAGCCATGATAGCAATGATCTCCTATTTTAACAGAAATAATAGGCATGCCTACAACAGGTCTATGCTTATTTTTAGTATCGGGTCTAGCAATTCTAGCAGCTTCATCACAGAAGTAAATAACATGCCCATCAATATTATCAGCCAAGAGATCTTTAACCATAGCAATATTAGATTCAACTTTAATTTTCTCAGGGGGTGTAGGTGTTCTAGTGTTACTCTTACGAACCATAGTTGAAGCTTTAGCATGATCCTTTATTCTAACAGGGAAAGGTGGTTTCTCAATATAAGCAATAGGAACAATAGGATCAACATTATAAGTGACAGTCTTCTCTTCAAATTTAATAGATTCAACTACTTTTACTTCAATGGGAGGATTATATTTAAACCACTTCTCCTTAGGGAGATCAACATGAGTAGCAAAGGATTCACAAAAAGAAGCTACTATCTCAGAGTCAAGTCCATATTTAGTGCTAACTTCACGGAAATCATCGGTATCCATAAAAGATTTAACACAATCAAACTTAGGTGTTATACCCGGCTCCTTACCTTCGTCGAGATCCCAATCTTCAGAGTTGCGTTTAATTCTTTCCAATAAATCCCGTTTGAATTCAATAGTCTTCATCATAAAAGATCCAGTACAAGAAGTATCGAGCATGGAGCGATTATTGAGAGAAAGCCGAGCCTAATTTTTTTGAATAATAATTTCTCTTGAGAGCTCATGATTGGGGCATGAATATAACATTGACTTAAGCCTCCCCCAAGCTTGAGCGATGCTTTCTCCTTCGTGAGGCCAAAAATTATATATATAATTACGATCACGATGAACAAGATGCATAGGATAAAACTTCTGATGAAATTCCAATTTCAATCGGTTGTAGTTCCATGATCCCATATCATCACATAGCCTAAACCATGTCAATGCCTTTCCCTTCAAAGATAAAGGGAAGATCTTCTTCTTGTAACATCCTCAAGCATACCTGCAAGCGGAAATAACCCACAAACTTCATCCACATAGATTAGGTGCAAATCGGGATGTAATGTTCCGTCTCCTATAAAAGGATTAGCTAGCAGTTTCTCTATCATACCCGAAGGAATTTGAAAGTAAACATTTCCAGTAGCTTCAGTAGGTTGAGGAGCAACTCTTTGCTCTACTGGTCGGGGTGAAGATACCCCAAACAAGCCCCTCAAAGGATTATGTTCCATAGTAACAAGTGACAGTAAATTTCAGCACACTCCCCGGCAACGGCGCCAGAAAAGAGTCTTGATGACCCACAAGTATAGGGGATATATCTAGTCCTTTCGATAAGTAAGAGTGTCGAACCCAACGAGGAGCAGAAGGAAATGATAAGCAATTTTCAATAATGTATTCTCTGCAAGCATTATAATTATCGGTAACAAATAGTTTTGTGATAAGGTAATTTGTAACGGGTAACAAGTAATAAAAGTAAATAATGTGCAGCAAGATGGCCCAATCCTTTTTGTAGCAAAGGACAAGCCTCGACAAATTCTTATATAAAGGAAAACGCTCCCGAGGACACATGGGAATTATCGTCAAGCTACTTTTCATCACATTCATATGATTTGCGCTTGGTACTTTGATAATTTGATATGTGGGTGGACCGGTGCTTGGGTACTGCCCTTCCTTGGACAAGCATCCCACTTATGATTAACCCCTCTTGCAAGCATCTGCAACTACAAAATAAGTATTAAGGTAAACCTAACCATAGCATGAAACATATGGATCCAAATCAGCCCCTTACGAAGCAACTCATAAACTAGGGTTTAAGCTTCTGTCACTCTAGCAACCCATCATATACTTATTACTTCCCAATGCCTTCCTCTAGGCCCAAACAATGGTGAAGTGTGATGTAGTCGACGTTCACATGACACCACTAGAGGATAGACAACATACATATCATCAAAATATCGAACGAATACCAAATTCACATGACTACTTATAGCAAGACTTCTCCCATGTCCTCAGGAACAAACATTATTACTCACAAATCATATTCATGTTCATAATCAGAGGGGTATTAATATGCATAAAGGATCTGAACATATGATCTTCCACCAAATAAACCAACTAGCATAAACTACAAGGAGTAATCAACACTACTTGCAACCCACAGGTACCAATCTGAGGTTTTGGGACAAAGATTGGATACAAGAGATGAACTAGGGTTTGAGATGAGATGGTGCTGGTGAAGATGTTAATGGAGATTGACCCCCTCCCGATGAGAAGATCGATGATGATGACGGTGGTGATGATTCCCCCCTCCCAGAGGGAAGTTTCCCCGGCAGAACAGCTCCGCCGGAGCCCTAGATTGCTTCCGCCAAGGTTCCGCCTCATGGCGGCGGAGTTTCGTCCCGTAATATTGCTTATGATTTTTTCTAGGGTAAAAGACTTCATATATCAGAAGATGGGCACTTGAGGCCTGCTAGGGGGCCCACGAGGCAGGGGCGCGCCCAGGGGGGTAGGGCGCCCCCCTCGTGGATGGTAGGTGGCCCCCCTCTGGTACTTCCTTCTCCCAATATTTTTAATATATTCTGAAACGTGCTCCCGTGAAGTTTCGGAACTTTTGGAGTTGTGCATAATAGGTCTCTAATATTTGCTCCTTTTCCATCCCAGAATTCCAGCTGCCGGCATTCTCCCTCTTCATGTAAACCTTGTAAAATAAGAGAGAATAGGCATAAGTATTGTGACATAACATGTAATAACAGCCCATAATGCAATAAATTGTTGGAAATATGCCCTAGAGGCAATAATAAAATGGTTATCATTATATTTCCTTGTTCATGATAATTGTCTATTGTTCATGCTATAATTGTGTTATCCGGAAATCGTAATACATGTGTGAATACATAGACCACAACATGTCCCTAGTGAGCCTCTAGTTGACTAGCTCATTAATAAATAGATGGTTACGGTTTCCTGACCATGGACATTGGATGCCGTTGGTAATGGGGTCACATCATTAGGAGAATGATGTGATGGACAAGACCCAATCCTAAGCATAGCACAAGATCGTGTAGTTTGTCTGCTAAAGCTTTTCTAACGTCAAGTATCATTTCCTTAGACCATGAGATTGTGCAACTCCGGGATGCCGTAAGAATACTTTGGGTGTGCCAAACGTCACAATGTAACTGGGTGGCTATAAAGGCACACTACGGGTATCTCCGAAAGTGTCTGTTGAGTTGGCATGAATCGAGACTGGGATTTGTCACTCCGTGTGACGGAGAGGTATCTCTGGGCCCACTCGGTAAGACATCATCATAATGAGCTCAATGTGATCAAGGAGTTGATCACGGGATGATGTGTTACGGAATGAGTAAAGAGACTTGCCGGTAACGAGATTGAACAAGGTATAGGGATACCGACGCTCGAATCTCGGGCAAGTATCATACCGGTAGACAAAGGGAATTGTATACAGGATTGATTAAATCCCAGACATCGTGGTTCATCCGATGATATCAACATGGAACATGCGGGAACCAACATGGGTATCCAGATCCCGCTGTTGGTTATTGGCCGGAGAGATGTCTCGGTCATGTCTGCATGATTCCTGAACCTGTAGGGTCTACACACTTAAGATTCGGTGACGCTAGAGTTGTTATGGGAGATAGTATGCAGTTACCGAATGTTGTTCGGAGTCCCGGATGAGATCCCGGACGTCACGAGGAGTTCTGGAATGGTCTGGAGGTGAAGATTTATATATGGGAAGTCATCATACGGTCACTGGAAGTGTTCGGGGGTTTATCGGTATTGTACCAGGACCACCGAAGGGGTTCCGGGGGTCCACCTGCCCCGGAGGGCCCTATGGGCTGTATGTGGAAGGGAACCAGCCCCTAAGTGGGCTGGGCGCCATCCCCCCTAGGGCCCATGCGCCTAGGGTTGGGGGGGGGAACCCTAAAGGGGGCGCCCCCTACCCTTGGGTGCCCCCTACCCTTGGGCGCCCCCCTCTAGATCTCATCTCGAGGGGTCGACCCCCTTCCCCCTTCGCCCTATAAATAGAGGGGTGGAGGGAGGGCAGCAGCACCACATCCAAGGCGCAGCCCTCCCCCTCTCCAACACCCCCTCCTCCTCCGTTGAGCTTGGTGAAGCCCCGCCGGAGAACTGCAAGCTCCACCACCTTGCCGTCGTGCTGCCGGAGCTCTTCCCCAACTTCTCCTTGCCCCTTACTTGATCAAGAAGGAGGAGACGTCCCCGGGCTGTACGTGTGTTGAACATGGAGGCGCCGTTGTTCGGCGCTTAGATCGGAATTAACCGTGATCTGAATCGCTGTGAGTACGACTCCTTCATCCGCGTTCTTGTAACACTTCCGCATCGCGATCTTCAAGGGTATGAAGATGCACTCCGCTCTCTCTCGTTGCTAGTCTCTCCATAGATTGATCTTGGTGATGCATAGAATTTTTTTAATTTATGCAATGATCCCCAATAGTGGCATCATGAGCTAGGTCTACGCGTAGTTTCTATGCACGAGTAGAACACAAGTTATTGTGGGCGTCAATTTTGTCAATTTACTTGCCGTTACTAGTCTTATCTTGATTCAGCGGCATCGTGGGATGAAGCGTCCCTGACCGACCTTACACGTACACTTACGTGAGACAGGTTCCACCGACTGACATGCAGTAGTTGCATAAGGTGGCTAGCGGGTGTCTGTCTCTCCCACTTTAGTCGGATCGGATTCGATGAAAAGGTCCTTATGAAGGGTAAATAGAAATTGGCATATCATGTTGTGGTTTTGGCGTAGGTAAGAAATGTTCTTGCTATAAACCTATAGCAGCCACGTAAAAACTTGCAACAACAATTAGAGGACGTCTAACTTGTTCTTGCAACATATGCGGTGTGATGTGATATGGCTAAAAGGATGTGATGAATGATATATGTGATGTATGAGATTGATCATGTTCTTCTAATAGGAATCACGACTTGCATGTCGATGAGTATGACAGCTGGCAGGAGCCATAGGAGTTGTCTTAATTTATTTATGACCTACGTGTCAATAAAAACGTCATGTATTTACTTTACTTTATTGCTAACCGTTAGCCATAGTAGTAGAAGTAATAGTTGGCGAGGCAAATTCATGAAGACACGATGATGGAGATCATGGTGTCATGCCGGTGACGATGATGATCATGGCGCCCCGAAGATGGAGATCAAAAGGAGCAAAATGATATTGGCCATATCATGTCACTATTTGATTGCATGTGATGTTTATCATGTTTTTACATCTTATTTTCTTAGAACGACGGTAGCATAAATAAGATGACCCCTCGCTAAAATTTCAAGAAAGTCCCCCCCTAACTGTGCACCGTTCCTAAGGTCCGTTGTTCTGAAGCACCACGTGATGATCGAGTGTGATAGGTTCTAACGTTCGCATACAACGGGTGTAAGCCAAATTTACACACGCAATACACTTAGGTTGACTTGACGAGCCTAGCATGTACAGACATGGCCTCGGAACACGGAAGACCGAAAGGTCGAATATGAGTCGTATAGAAGATACGATCAACATGAAGATGTTCACCAATGATGACTAGTCCATCTCACGTGATGATCAGACACGGCCTAGTTGACTCGGATCATGTATCACTTAGATGAATATAGGGATGTCTATCTGAGTGGGAGTTCATTAAATAATTTGATTAGATGAACTTAATTATCATGAACATAGTCTAAAAATCTTTGCAGTATGTCTTGTAGATCAAATGGCCCATGCTAATGTTGCCCTCAACTTCAACGCGTTCCTAGATAAAACCAAGCTGAAAGACGATGGTAGCAACTACATGACTGGGTCCGTAACCTGAGGATTATCCTCATAGCTGCCAAGAAAGCATATGTCCTTGAAGCACCACTAGGTGAAGCACCTGTTTTCCCAGCAACTCAAGATGTTATGAACGCCTGGCAGTCGCGTAGTGATGATTACTCCCAGGTTCAGTGCGGCATACTTTACAGCTTAGAACCGGGGCTCCAAAAGCGTTTTGGGCAGCACGAAGCATATGAGATGTTCCAAGAGCCAAAAATGGTTTTCCAAGCTCATGCCCGGGTCGAGAGATATGAAGTCTTCGACAAGTTCTATAGTTGTAAGATGGAGGAGAATAGTTCTGTCAGCGAGCACATACTCAAAATGTCTGGGGTGCACAACCGCTTGTCTCAGCTGGGAGTTAATCTCCCAGATGACGCGGTCGTTGACAGAATCCTTCAGTCGCTCCCACCTAGATACAAGAGCTTTGTGATGAATTTCAATATGCAGGGGATGGAGAAAACCATTCGTTAGGTATATTCAATGCTGAGATCAGCGGAGGTGGAGATCAAGAAGGAACATCAAGTGTTGATGGTCAATAAAACCACTAGTTTCAAGAAAGGCAAGGGTAAGAAGAACTTCAAGAAGGACGGCAAGGGAGTTGCCACGCCCGGTAAGCCAGTTGCCGGGAAGAAGCCAAAGCATGGACCCAAGCCTGAGACTGAGTGCTTTTATTGCAAGGGAAATGGTCACTGGAAGCGGAACTGCCCCAAGTACATAGCGGATAAAAAGGCCGACAATACCAAAGGTATATATGATATACATGTTATTGATGTGTATTTGATACCGGTGCGGTTGCTCATATTTGTAACTCAAAACAGGAGCTGCAGAATAAGCGGAGACTGGCGAAGGACGAGGTGACGATGTGCGTCGGGAATGGTTCCAAGGTCGATGTGATCGCCATCGGCACGCTACCTCTACATTTACCTACGGGATTAGTTTTAAACCTCATGTCAGGACCCCGATTCCAAGTCACATCGATCTAGCTGGTAACACCTCATATCACTTTGCGGCCTCACGCACGGTATTCCCATGGGTGTCGCCTTACCATGGCTCGGGACCGTCTGCGTCTTTTGGCTCACGTATATGATAGTGTCACTAGCATCCATATGACAGAGAACCCGGGCCGACATGGCTAGTCGTGAACCCAAAGCGACACTAACCCATGGGAACAGGCATACATGAATCAACTTCGAACATGTCGGTCAGCAGCGTGTGAATCCGGGCTGTAGCACTGGGCTAACAGGACTCCGGGAACCCGAGCTGTAGCAGGCTAGGCAGGACTACGGATGTCACCGCGTGACATTTCCCCGAAGGGACAGACACAGGAACGAAGTGAAACACATGCCGGCCAGTCAAGTGTCCTAAGCAGTAGTGCTGGGCTAGCAGGACTCCGGTGAACCGGGCTGTAGCGGACTACTATGGCTCATGGAAGCACTAGACTACATTTCCCCATAAGAGAGGCTGCCAAGGATAAACAACTAGATTGTCGGATCCCACACATACCAAGCATTTCAATCATACACACAATATGCTCGATATGTGTAAATACAACATGGCATCACAACAAGACTCTACGACTCAAGTATTTACTCATTAGGCTCCGAGGAGCGAGATATTACAAACATGGGTCTCATGACCCAACATTCAGAGCATACAAGTCAAAGCACACGCGGAAGCTTAACTTGTCTGAGTACAGACAACTACAAAAGAAGAAGGCTCAGAAGCCTGACTATCTACAAGATCCTACCGAGGGCACAAGATCGTAGCTGAGGTATCAAGCTAAACGTCGAAGTCCATGTGGTTCTACTAACGAGACTGAAGTCTCTCTGCAAAACATAAAATAAGCAAACGTGAGTACAAATGTACCCAGCAAGACTTACATCAGAACTATCTACATATGCATCGGTTATCAATAAAGGGGTGGTGGAGTTTGACTGCAGCAAGCCAGCTTTGACTCGGTGGCTATCCTGAACTACGACTGCAAGTAACTCTTGAGGTGGCGCACACGAGTCCACAAATTCACCATACCAATAGACCACTATGGATCCGCTCCCGTCTCCTCACGAGAACGCCATCCATAGCACTCACGCTTATCTTGCAAGTTTTAGAGTATCCACTTCCACTTGTCTATGAACTGTACAAGGGGTCCAAGTTTCCATATCCGAGGAATCCGGCTATTCGAATAGATAATGATAACCCTGCAGGGGTGTACTTCTTTACACACGCTCTCGCCACTTATCGCCCTGTACACGTCATGTACCTCGGCAACCTTCAAGCGGAAGCCGGGCGAGGGAGTCGGCCATGACCTGACTAACCAACAAGTCTCTAGTCCAGGTTTATCGCCTATTCGGGTTCCATCCGCAAGGAGATCCGGCCGGGGTGTCGCTCACGGCCCCAAACGATGTGTGCAGGGTTCCCAAGCCCACCATCCGGGTGCCACTTGGTACACCGTGCCACTATGCCTAGTCCGTCCCAAGCCCACCTGTACCGGTGCCACTTGGTAGACTACTAACACTACCTACAAACACCAGAAACTAGTTGCAACTCCTGGACAGAGATCAGGTTGATTAATAAGTCGAGAGAGCTTGGAGCGCCCGGAGCCCAATGTGTGGTAGTAACTGTTCATGGATCACAAACACAGGACTCGGTTCCTAAGGACGGCTGCAATGAGACAACCCACCATGTACTCCTACATGGCCTCTCACCGCTACCTTCACCAAATCGTGTTCACACACTTAGCTCTCAATAGTAGGACATGTTCACAACTTTCCAATTCATCCCCGATGAATCAGACCTGACACAACTCTAAGCAATAGCAGGCATGACAAACAAGCATGAATGAGTAGGCACATCAGGGCTCAAACAATTCCTACTCATACTAGTGGGTTTCATCTATTTACTGTGGCAATGACAGGTCATGCAGAGGAAAGGGGTTCAGCTACCGCAGCATGTAACAGTTGAAACGGTGTTGTCCTATGTAGTAAAAGAGAGTAGGAGCGAGAGAGTGGGATTGTATCGGAATGAAAAAGGGGGTTTTGCTTGCCTGACACTTCTGAAGACAATATAACTCTTCATCGGTGTCATCGATCATGTCGTCTACTAAGAGGGAACAACCACTGGCAAACACAAAAGGGAACCACAATCAATGCAATGCACATTCATATGGATGATATGTCATATTAAAGTATTGAATTAACCTAGTGTAATAGTTAGTCATATTCATTGAAGTGGAATTCAAACCTATAGCAAATTCCAACTCCAAAACTAATTACCATTTATTCCATAATCATGAATTGTCCTAGTAAGTGAGGTTAACTTTTTCAAACATGCATGAGAATGGTACAGATGGATAGATTGCATTTTTCTGATAATTTTTCATATATAAATTATTTCATTTGGAGTTACGGTTGATTTTCTATGATTTTTAGAAGTTTTGGCTATTTCTGGAATTTCCTGATTTATTTAAAACCCAAAAGTCAATTACTGCATCAGCACTGCATCATGCCTGCATCAGCAGGTCAACAGCGCTGACCCAGGTCAACCTTGACCAGTGGGTCCCGCATGTCAGTGTAACAGTGGAAGCAACAGAGGCTGACCAGTGGGGTCGGTCAACGCTGAGGTGGCAAGGTCAAACAGACCGGTGGGGCCACGACCATTAGCTTAAATTAAACAAGGAATAACCCTGTGGTTAATTAACGGGTGGGGCCCATCTGTAAGTGGGTCAGGGGGTAATTAAGGTGGGTAATTAGTCCCTAACGACGCGTTTAACCAACGGCTAAACGCCGGCAACCACAGACCGCGGCGGAGGGGCTCGGGTTCGCTCCCCCGGCGCCCAAACGAGCAGCCGAGGGCTGCTGCGGGGAGCTGGAGCTCACCCGCATCTAGCGCGATAAGTGGTGGCAGCGGGGACAGCCGGAGCTCGCCGGAGACGAGCTCGGGGCGGCGCCGGCGTTCGGTTGAAGGTGAGGCGACGGCTACAGCGCTCGAGGAAAAAAACGGAGAGGGGGAGCAGGAGCAGGAGCTCACGGCGGGTGCGACAAGATGCTCAGCGGGCTCGGGGACGTGCTGAGGTCGACGGGGCAGTGAAGGTGATCTCCGGCGGCCGGTGGTGAAGAAGACGGTGCAGGCGGCGTTGCAGGGGCTCCCACGGTCGCGTTCTTTAGCGTGCGGCTCCACGGTGTCGAGGCGGAGCTAGGGGACCGAACGGCGAGGCGAGGCGTGCGCGGCGGCTGCGCTAGAGCTCGTCGGTGCGCCGCGAGGCACTCGGTCTGCGCGTGGAGCAGGGCTAGAGAGGGAGAGAGGCACCAGAGAGATGGGGGGAAGTGAGGGAGTGAGCCAGGATGCTGCGTGGCGTCTCTGAGGCGCCGGGGAGGCCAGCAGGGAGGCAGGAGGTGGCCACGGGTGGCTGTGCACGCCGCACGCAGCTGCTTCTCCTCCTGGCAGGAGGAAGAAGACATCGCTGCCCTTGGTGGGCTGGGCCTCCAGGTGGGCTCCTGCTACATGTAAGTGGCCAGGTAGTCCTTCTCTCTCTCTCTCTCTCTTTTATTTTTGTTTATGTTTCCTATTTTGTTTAATTTGTTTTGATTTGATTTTTATACAAAATCATTTTTATTAGCTTCTGAAAAGATTTACGTGGCTTGATACAAATTATTCAAAGCCACTCACAAATTTTCTGAATTGTTGGACTTGTAATTCTATTATAGAATAATTAAATCCAACTCAATATTTATTGATTTAAATCCAAATGACTAAAATAATTCCTCATAAATGTTCCATATTTTTGGTTTGGACCAAAACCCTTGCCAAAAAGATTAAACATCAATGAAGAGCATTTTGGAAACATTGGATGCATTTTCCAGGGTTATTTGCCCTTCTTTTAATTGAAATTTCGAGGCTTTCAACTTTCCTCAATTCAAGTTTCAGAAATTTAGACATGATGCAGGATGCTTATGAAACTAATTGCAATCAAATTCTAGGGCTGTGACAACTCACCCCCACTAAAACAAGAATCTCGTCCCGAGATTCAAGACGTGAGGTAAGAAGACAGAGGGGACACAAAGCTAACACTATCTTCTCAATCCAATTGGTCTTCTCGGAGATGTTGATTCATTGCATCATATTGATCTTGACATCTTTGCTTCGAGAACTTCATCCAACATGGCGACAAGAGAGCAAGACAACCTCACAAGAGTGGATACAAGATCAACTCACGGAATGAGACGTAAGAACACCTCTTGAGTTGAGACACAAAGCACATATCAGAATCAATGAAAAAAAGCAGACGACAAGGGTTCAATTTGGTAGGCAACAAACCCACGCTGGAGTAGGATGGTGTATGGTTTCAAGGTAGCGAGGAGATTGATTGCCATGATTCCACAAAGGGGCACCATAGGGGAGGTTGTTCGGAAACGTAGTAATTTCAAAAAAATTCCTACGCACACGCAAGATCATGGTGATGCATAGCAACGAGAGGGGAGAGTGTTGTCTACGTACCCTCGTAGACCGAAGCGGAAGCGTTGACGCAACGTAGAGGAAGTAGTCGTACGTCTTCCCGATCCGACCGATCCAAGCACCGTTACTCCGGCACCTCCGAGTTCTTAGCACACGTACAGCTCGATGACGCTCCCCGGGCTCCGGTCTAGCAAAGCTTCGGGGACGAGTTCCGTCAGCACAATGGCGTGGTGACGATGATGAGGTTCTACCGACGCAGGGCTTCGCCTAAGCACTACAATGATATGATCGAGGTGGAATATGGTGGAAGGGGGCACCGCACACGGCTAAGGAACGATCACGTTGATCAATTGTGTGTCCTAGGGTGCCCCCTTGCCTCCGTATATAAAGGATCCAAGGGGGGGGGGTGCGGCCGGCCCTATGAAGGCGCGCAGGAGGAGTCCTACTCCTACCGGGAGTAGGACTCACCCCCTGTTCCTTGTCCAATTAGGATAGGTGGGAGAAGAATAGGAAAGGGGGGGGGGGGGGCGCCGCCCCTCCCTCTTTGTCCAATTCGGACTAGGGGGAGAGGGGGCGCATGGCCTGCCCTGGCAGCCCCTTCCTCTTCTCCACTTTAGGCCCATGTGGCCCATTAACCCCCCGGGGGGTTCCGGTAACCCCCCGGTGCTCCGGTTTTATCCGAAACTTCTCCGGAACGCTTCCGGTGTCTGAATATAGTCATCCAATATATCAATCTTTATGTCTTGACCATTTCGAGACTCCTCGTCATGTCCGTGATCACATCCGGGACTCCGAACTAACTTCGGTACATGAAAATGTATAAACTCATAATAACTGTCATCGTAACGTTAAGCGTGCGGACCCTACGGTTCGAGAACAATGTAGACATGACCGAGACACATCTCCGGTCAATAACCAATAGCGGGACCTGGATGCCCATATTGGCTCCTACATATTCTACGAAGATCTTTATCGGTCAGACCACATAACAACATACGTTGTTCATTTTGTCATCGATATGTTACTTGCCCGAGATTTGATCGTCGGTATCCAATACCTAGTTCAATCTCGTTACCGGCAAGTCTCTTTACTCGTTCCGTAATACATCATCTCGCAACTAACTCATTAGTTGTAATGCTTGCAAGGCTTATGTGATGTGCATTACCGAGAGGGCCCAGAGATACCTCTCCGACAATCGGAGTGACAAGTCCTAATCTTGAAATACGCCAACCCAACATCTACCTTTGGAGACACCTGTAGAGCACCTTTATAATCACCCAGTTACGTTGTGACGTTTGGTAGCACACAAAGTGTTCCTCCGGGAAACGGGAGTTGCATAATCTCATAGTCATAGGAACATGTATAAGTCATGAAGAAAGCAATAGCAACATACTAAACGATCGGGTGCTAAGCTAATGGAATGTGTCATGTCAATCAGATCATTCAACTAATGATGTGACCTCGTTAATCAAATAACAACTCTTTGTTCATGGTTAGGAAACATAACCATCTTCGATTAACGTGCTAGTCAAGTAGAGGCATACTAGTGATGTTTGGTTTGTCTATGTATTCACACAAGTATTATGTTTCCGGATAATACAATTCTAGCATGAATAATAAACATTTATCATGGTATAAGGAAATAAAATAATAACAATATTATTGCCTCTAGGGCATATTTCCTTCAGTCTCCCACTTGCACTAGAGTCAATAATCTAGATTACACAGTAATGATTCTAACACCCATGGAGCTTTGGTGTTGATCATGTTTTGCTCGTGAAAGAGGCTTAGTCAACGGGTCTGCTATGTTCAGATCCGTATGTACCTTGCAAATCTCTATGTCTCCCACCTGGACTAGATCCCGGATGGAATTGAAGCGTCTCTTGATGTGCCTGGTTCTCTTGTGAAATCTGGATTCCTTTGCCAAGGCAATTGCACTAGTATTGTCACAAAAGATTTTCATTGGACCTGATGCACTAGGTATGACACCTAGATCGGATATGAACTCCTTCATCCAGACTCCTTCATTTGCTGCTTCCGAAGCAGCTATGTACTCCGCTTCACATGTAGATCCCGCCACAACGCTTTGTTTAGAACTGCACCAACTGACAGCTCCACCGTTTAATGTAAACACGTATCCGGTTTGCGATTTAGAATCGTCCGGATCAGTGTCAAAGCTTACATCAACGTAACCGTTTACGATGAGCTCTTTGTCACCTCCATATACGAGAAACATATCCTTAGTCCTTTTCAGGTACTTCAGGATGTTCTTGATCGTTGTCCAGTGATCCACTCCTGGATTACTTTGGTACCTCCCTGCTAGACTTATAGCAAGGCACACATCAGGTCTGGTACACAGCATTGCATACATGATAGAGCCTATGGCTGAAGCATAGGGAACATCTTTCATTTTCTCTCTATCTTCTTCAGTGGTCGGGCATTGAGTCTGACTCAACTTCACACCTTGTAACACAGGCAAGAACCCTTTCTTTGCTTGATCCATTTTGAACTTCTTCAAAATCTTGTCAAGGTATGTGCTTTGTGAAAGTCCAATTAAGCGTCTTGATCTATCTCTATAGATCTTTATGCCTAATATGTAAGCAGCTTCACCGAGGTCTTTCATTGAAAAACTTTTATTCAAGTATCCCTTTATGCTATCCAGAAATTCTATATCATTTCCAATTAGTAATATGTCATCCACATATAATATCAGAAATGCTACAGAGCTCCCACTCACTTTCTTGTAAATACAGGCTTCTCCGAAAGTCTATACAAAACCAAATGCTTTGATCACACTATCAAAGCGTTTATTCCAACTCCGAGAGGCTTGCACCAGTCCATAAATGGATCACTGGAGCTTGCACACTTTGTTAGCTCCCTTTGGATCGACAAAACCTTCCGATTGCATCATATACAACTCTTCTTCCAGAAATCCATTCAGGAATGCAGTTTTGACATCCATCTACCAAATTTCATAATCATAAAATGCGGCAATTGCTAACATGATTCGGACGGACTTAAGCATCGCTACGGGTGAGAAGGTCTCATCGTAGTCAACCCCTTGAACTTGTCGAAAACCTTTTGCGACAAGTCGAGCTTTGTAGACAGTAACATTACCGTCAGCGTCAGTCTTCTTCTTGAAGATCCATTTATTTTCAATTGCTTGCCGACCGTCGGGCAAGTCAACCAAAGTCCATACTTTGTTTTCATACATGGATCCCATCTCAGATTTCATGGCTTCAAGCCATTTTGCGGAATCTGGGCTCACCATCGCTTCTTCATAGTTCGTAGGTTCATCATGATCTAGCAGCATGATTTCCAGAACAGGATTACCGTACCACTCTGGCGCGGATCTCACTCTGGTTGATCTACGAGGTTCAGTAGTATCTTGTCCTGAAGTTTCATGATCATTATCATTAGCTTCCTCACTTATTGGTGTAGGTGTCACAGAAACAGTTTTCTGTGATGTACTACTTTCCAATAAGGAAGCAGGTATAGTTACCTCGTCAAGTTCTAGTTTCCTCCCACTCACTTCTTTCGAGAGAAACTCCTTCTCTAGAAAGGATCCATTCTTAGCAACGAATGTCTTGCCTTCGGATCTGTGATAGAAGGTGTACCCAACAGTCTCCTTTGGGTATCCTATGAAGACACATTTCTCCGATTTGGGTTCGAGCTTATCAGGTTGAAGCTTTTTCACATAAGCATCGCAGCCCCAAACTTTAAGAAACGACAACTTTGTTTTCTTGCCAAACCATAGTTCATAAGGTGTCGTCTCAACGGATTTTGATGGTGCCCTATTTAACGTGAATGCGGCCGTCTCTAAAGCATAACCCCAAAACGATAGCGGTAAATCAGTAAGAGATATCATAGATCGCACCATATCTAGTAAAGTACGATTACGATGTTCGGACACACCATTACGCTGTGGTGTTCCGGGTGGCGTGAGTTGCGAAACTATTCCGCATTGTTTCAAATGTACACCAAACTCGTAACTCAAATATTCTCCTCCATGATCAGATCATAGAAACTTTATTTTCTTGTTACGATGATTTTCAACTTCACTCTGAAATTCTTTGAACTTTTCAAATGTTTCAGACTTGTGTTTCATTAAGTAGATATACCCATATCTTCTTAAATCATCTGTGAAGGTGAGAAAATAACGATATCCGCCACGAGCCTCAATATTCATCGGACCACATACATCAGTATGTATGATTTCCAACAAATCTGTTGCTCTCTCCATAGTGCCGGAGAATGGTGTTTTAGTCATCTTGCCCATGAGGCACGGTTCGCAAGTACCAAGTGATTCATAATCAAGTGGTTCCAAAAGTCCATCAGTATGGAGTTTCTTCATGTGCTTTACACCGATATGACCTAAATGGCAGTGCCACAAATAAGTTGCACTATCATTATCAACTCTACATCTTTTGGTTTCAACATTATGAATATGTGTATCACTACTACCGAGATTCATCAGAAATAGACCACTCTTCAAGGGTGCATGACCATAAAAGATATTACTCATATAAATAGAACAACCATTATTCTCTGATTTAAATGAATAACCGTCTCGCATCAAACAAGATCTAGATATAATGTTCATGCTTAACGCTGGCACCAAATAACAATTATTTAGGTCTAATACTAATCCCGAAGGTAGATGTAGAGGTAGCGTGCCGACCGCGATCACATCGACTTTGGAACCGTTTCCCACGCGCATCGTCACCTCGTCCTTTGCCAGTGTTCGCCTAATCCGTAGTCCCCGTTTCAAGTTGCAAATATTAGCAACAGAACCAGTATCAAATACCCAGGTGCTACTGCAAGCTCTAGTAAGGTACACATCAATAACATGTATATCACATATACCTTTGTTTACCTTGCCATCCTTCTTATCCGCCAAATACTTGGGGCAGTTCCGCTTCCAGTGACCAGTCGGCTTGTAGTAGAAGCACTCAGTTTCAGGCTTAGGTCCAGACTTGGGTTTCTTCTCCTGAGCAGCAACTTGCTTGCTGTTCTTCTTGAAGTTCCCCTTCTTCTTCCCTTTGCCCTTTTTCTTGAAACTAGTGGTCTTGTTGACCATCAAAACTTGATGCTCCTTCTTGATTTCTACCTCCGCAACTTTCAGCATTGCGAAGAGCTCGGGAATAGTCTTAATCATCCCTTGCATATTATAGTTCATCACGAAGCTCTTGTAGCTTGGTGGCAATGATTGGAGAATTCTGTCAATGACGCAATCATTTGGAAGATTAACTCCCATCTGAATCAAGTAATTATTATACCCAGACATTTTGAGTATATGCTCACTGGCAGAACTGTTCTCCTCCATCTTGCAGCTATAGAACTTATTGGAGACTTCATATCTCTCAATCCGGGCATTTGCTTGAAATATTAACTTCAACTCCTGGAACATCTCATATGCTCCATGACGTTCAAAACGTCGTTGAAGTCCCGATTCTAAGCCGTAAAGCATGGCACACTGAACTATCGAGTAGTCATCAGCTTTGCTCTGCCAGACATTCATAACATCTGGTGTTGCTCCAGCAGCAGGCCTGGCACCCAGCGGTGCTTCCAGGACGTAATTCTTCTATGCAGCAATGAGGATAATCCTCAAGTTACGGACCCAGTCCGTGTAATTGCTACCATCATCTTTCAACTTTGCTTTCTCAAGGAACGCATTAAAATTCAACGGAACAACAACATGGGCCATCTATCTACAATCAAACATACATAAGCAAGATACTATCAGGTACTAAGTTCATGATAAATTTAAGTTCAATTAATCAAATTGCTTAAAGAACTCCCACTTAGATAGACATCCCTCTAATCCTCTAAGTGATCACGTGATCCAAATCAACTAAACCATAACCGATCATCACGTGAAATGGATTAGTTTTAAATGGTGAACATCGTTATGTTGATCATATCTACTATATGATTCACGCCCGACCTTTCGGTCTCCGTGTTCCGAGGCCATATCTGCATATGCTAGGCTCGTCAAGTTTAACCTGAGTATTCTGCGTGTGCAAAACTAGCTTGCACCTGTTGTAGATGGACGTAGAGCTTATCACACCCGATCATCACGTGGTGTCTGGGCACGACGAACTTTGGCAACAGTGCATACTCAGGGAGAACACTTCTTGATAATTTAGTGAGAGATCATCTTATAATGCTACCGTCAATCAAAGCAAGATAAGATGCATAAAAGATAAACATCACATGCAATCAATATAAGTGATATGATATGGCCATCATCATCTTGTGCTTGTGATCTCCATCTCCAAAGCACCGTCATGATCACCATCGTCACCGGTGCGACACCTTGATCTCCATTGTAGCATCGTTGTCGTCTCGCCAATCTTATGCTTCCACGACTATCGCTACCGCTTAGTGATAAAGTAAAGCATTACAGCGCGATTGCATTGCATACAATAAAGCGACAACCATATGGCTCCTGCCAGTTGCCGATAACTCAGTTACAAAACATGATCATCTCATACAATAAAATTTAGCATCATGTCTTGAGCATATCACATCACAACATGCCCTGCAAAAACAAGTTAGACGTCCTCTACTTTGTTTGTTGCAAGTTTTACGTGGCTGCTACGGGCTTAAGCAAGAACCAATCTTACCTACGCATCAAAACCACAATGATAGTTTGTCAAGTTGATGCCGTCTTAACCTTCGCAAGGACCGGGCGTAGCCACACTTAGTTCAACTAAAGTTGGAGAAACAGTCACCCGCAAGCCACCTTTGTGCATAGCACGTCGGGAGAACCGGTCTCGCGTAAGCGTACGCGTAATGTCGGTCCGGGCCGCTTCATCCAACAATACCGCTGAACAAAAGTATGACATGCTGGTAGGCAGTATGACTTATATCGCCCACAACTCACTTGTGTTCTATTCGTGCATATAACATCAAACCATCAAACCAAGGCTCGGATGCCACTGTTGGGAAACGTAGTAATTTCAAAAAATTTCCTACGCACACGCAAGATCATGGTGATGCAGCAATGAGAGGGGAGAGTGTTGTCTACGTACCCTCGTAGACCGAAGCGGAAGCGTTGACGTAACGTAGAGGAAGTAGTCGTACGTCTTCCCGATCCGACCGATCCAAGCACCGTTACTCCGGCACCTCCGAGTTCTTAGCACACGTACAACTCGATGACGCTCCCCGGGCTCCGATCCAGCAAAGCTTTGGGGATGAGTTCCATCAGCACAACGGCGTGGTGACGATGATGATGTTCTACCGACGCAGGGCTTCGGCTAAGCACTACAACAATATGATCGAGGTGGAATATGGTGGAAGGGGGCACCGCACACGGCTATGGAACGATCACGTTGATCAATTGTGTGTCCTAGGGTGCCCCTTGCCTCCGTATATAAAGGATCCAAGGGGGGGGGGTCTGGCCGGCCCTATGGAGGCGCGCAGGAGGAGTCCTACTCCTACCGGGAGTAGGACTCCCCCCCCCTATTCCTTGTCCAATAAGGATAGGTGGGAGAAGAATAGGAAAGGGGGGCGCCGCCCCTCCCTCTTTGTCCAATTCGGACTAGGGGGAGAGGGGGCGCGTGGCCTGCCCTAGCAGCCCCTTCCTCTTCTCCACTTTAGGCCCATGTGGCCCATTAACCCCCCGGGGGGTTCCGGTAACCCCCCGGTGCTCCGGTTTTATTCGAAACTTCTTCGGAACGCTTCCGGTGTCTGAATATAGTCATCCAATATATCAATCTTTATGTCTCGGCCACTGCGAGACTCCTCGTCATGTCCGTGATCACATTCGGGACTCCGAACTAACTTCGATACATCAAAATGTATAAACTCATAATAACTGTCATCGTAACGTTAAGCGTGCGGACCCTACGGTTCGAGAACAATGTAGACATGACCGAGACACGTCTCCGGTCAATAACCAATAGCGGGACCTGGATGCCCATATTGGCTCCTACATATTCTACGAAGATCTTTATCGGTCAGACCGCATAACAACATACATTGTTCCCTTTGTCATCGGTATGTTACTTGCCCAAGATTTGATCGTCGGTATCCAATACCTAGTTCAATCTCGTTACCAGCAAGTCTCTTTACTCGTTTCGTAATACATCATCTCGCAACTAACTCATTAGTTGTAATGCTTGCAAGGCTTATGTGATGTGCATTACCGAGAGGGCCCAGAGATACCTCTCCGACAATCGGAGTGACAAATCCTAATCTCGAAATACGCCAACCCAACATCTACCTTTGGAGACACCTGTAGAGAACCTTTATAATCACCCAGTTATGTTGTGACGTTTGGTAGCACACAAAGTGTTCCTCCGGTAAACGGGAGTTGCATAATCTCATAGTCATAGGAACATGTATAAGTCATGAAGAAACCAATAGCAACATACTAAACGATCGGGTGCTAAGCTAATGGAATGGGTCATGTCAATCAGATCATTCAACTAATGATGTGACCTCGTTAATCAAATAACAACTCTTTGTTCATGGTTAGGAAACATAACCATCTTTGATTAACGAGCTAGTCAAGTAGAGGCATACTAGTGACACTCTGTTTGTCTATGTATTGACACATGTATTATGTTTCCGGTTAATACAATTCTAGCATGAATAATAAACATTTATCATGATGTAAGGAAATAAATAATAACTTTATTATTGCCTCTAGGGCATATTTCCTTCAGAGGTGACTCGTAAAATTATTACCTTAAGTGGCAAAAAGAATTACTTTTGATACAAAGATCATTGAAACTCTTTATACCAGCGTGAGGTAATCACAATCGATCGTTGGAAGGGGTTCGAAAGAATGCCATACTCCGACTAGGATGGATGATGTGGACTACCTTGTTGAAGACAACGCAATGGATGATTTTGCTTATCATCGGAAATGGATGGGACCCATGGTAAGTCCACTTTTGAAGATGATCCTGAACAACAACTACTGAGGTGCAAGCTGGGAACAAAATGCAAATGTTGGGAATGATTCTGGTAACTGGGGAAGAACTCAACAGTCGAGAGTGAGTCCACTGTTTGAAAAGGTTATAACATAACCGAGGAAACTGGAAGCAAATCCCAGTTGACGCCAACGGTAAAACCTAGTGCTTGCGCGTGCTCTCAAGAACTTGAGCATCTCCATATTCATCAAGGTTTACCAATATCCGTGTCAAGGATCCTGGCAACACAACATACCACCATGATGAATGGTGATGGATGATGCAGATGCAAAGGAAGATAACACTTTCTCAGATTTCACCTTAGCGAGGTCAAGGGAACAAAATCTGGATGATCGACCGAGAGACATTTAGCACTCCACTTCTAATGTTCTCCTTGATGTGCTAGGATAACCCATTTATTGATATGGTTTGGTATCTAGAACATCAAGTAAAAGGTCGGAGTTCGGGAGCACAAGAATCCGTAAGGATTAACTATGGAGGTAAATCCTACGAAATCCTCATGGGGAGGTGGCCAACTTTCTTCAATCGAGATACTACAATAATAGGTCTTCCGGTTGGATGTGTTGGCCACGACATCCACTTTACCGGTTATCGAGGGACCAATATTATAGTTCTTGGAAAATGCTCCAACCATCATATCTGCCTGAGATTCAGATCTGGTTGGTGTCAGGATATTTCAGACTCATCGAGTCTAGAAAGAAGATGAAAGTTTGCAACACAAATCGACGAGACGACGTTGCGAGATTCTTGGGGAATGAACTGCGATAGCAAGCTCCAAAACATGAGCTGGTTCTGCTACAACATGTGAACATGTTGTCCCAGACAAGTATGACCACATAGTAGTCTTATAATAAAATACTACCGAGTTCAGGTGGGGAACCATCATTGAGGATAACGAAGTCTTGTGCACTTAAATTAGACTTCTTTACCTACAACAAGTCAATCAGTGGCTTGGTGGGCTACTGAATTCATATGGAGTGGAGGTAATTAATCTACCAAACCATAGTATACTTTGCACATGCATGACTGACTTGGGACGATTCCAAAGGAAGCAAAACTAACTCTCTCAAATTCACAGCGGCAACTTGCATCGAATGCACATGAATGAGAGGAAGTCACTTCTTTCATCCAAACATATGCTTCATGAACGGAACATGAAGGCATTGTTTACAAAGTTTCCAACACTAGCTTAATGTTTAACATGAATCTTGGGGGAGACAAGATGCTGCTGATGGGCCCAATAGCAACTCATCAGAATTTCCATATCACTGGACTTCCAGCATCATGTGAACACGGTGATAGCATTGGTCAGACCAAAAGATGTAATAGTGTATGCTCGAGGGATGGACCACGAGTAAGACAACATTACGAACATCATTGATTCTGATTTGACTTGAGGATAGCCCATACTCAAGTCAAAGTTTTGACAAGACAGATAGATCCAACAACTGATCATGAGGACCAATCGATGAAGATATCATCTTTCTTCAACACACACACAACACACAAGGATATCCCTTTGGAGATGAACTAAGCGGGACAAGCTTTCATCTTCCAACTCTCCAAGTTGTTCTCTAGCTCAACCAACTAGCTCAGGGTATCCAACACAGATTCTTGGAGAAAGAGTGGTTTATTGGAAAACCAACTTGATCATGAACTCAACATATCGGTCAGGGGACGACCTGGTGATACTCCCATGAAGATATCCGGAAAATCACGAACCACCGATATGTCTCTAAGCTCAAGAACAATCCCGCTTCTCAAGGCAAGACGACATGATCATAAGAGCAAGGGATTCAATCCTAACACAAAGAACGAAGAGTGCACCAGAAATAAGGACTAGGTAGCACAATCAATCTTAGGATGATGATTCAATAACCAACACGCTAAGAATGAGAGTATTGTCCATTAACTACCAAGCAACGGAGTTGCTAGGAGTATTGATTTTGCACATCACAGTACACTTGTCGGCACTCCGGTTACAATAACACGGAACCGAGGAATGAACAATGATGGCAAGAAGTATTACTGCGTCAAGAATTCATAAGAGGTGGTGCAATTCTCATGACACTCCTAACATAAAGATGGTAACACTCCAAGGTAGAGCAAAGCAAAAGCTGGATTGGCATTTTGATCTGTGGAATACAATTGTTTTGACCCAATCCTAGATATGGATGAGGTTCTGGAGTTTGTTTCTCCTAGTCATTCTGGAATAGGATGGCTTGACGGACCACAAGAATAATAAACATCGATAACACGGATGCACAATTACTCTTGATCAACAATTGACAGACTAGGGTCGGAATACAGCTGAGGAGGGTCAACTCAAGGAACATATAACTTTCTGAGCTGTGGATGCATAGATTAGTATGTCGAACCAAGTTCAACAGGTTTCTTCCGGATAACCCATGTCGAGAGGTAGGACTGGCAGAGTCACAATTATGAATGGAGAACTCCTCAGGAGTACTCTAATGGTGATCTTTTGGTTTAGAGAACTTCTGCCTTAATGGTTCATGGTATTTGGAAGAAGGAAATACCACGGACCTCGAGGACTAATGAAAAGGTTACTAATATCCTAAAGGAACTAGCAACACTATCAACATGAGGTAAGTAGGGTGAATCTCGGGTTCAAGAACCCAGGAATAGAATACCTACTAACTAAATGGCATCACGGGATGCTTTCGAGAATGGTGGCCAGATTCATCACACTGGAAACACAAAACATGGATTGATTATTAGGTGGTCCTCTAAGACACCTAGGGTCATAATAATAGCTCCAACATATACGCGGAGGCAACGAAGTACCTCAACTCGATGATCAGTGTGGTTAACCTGGCCCAAAGGAACATCGAAAACGGAAGGAAGGAATTTGCAAATGCATCAGACTGGTTAGAAACCTGGGATGACTCGGACAGCATAACGGATGTAAATGCTCAAAAATATTTGAGACATCCTGCAATATAGTGGCATAACCACTCAGAAGCACAATATCAAGGTTCCGAGACCAACTATGAACACACGAAAGTAGTAGAAACTGAGATGGGGCTTAAAACCAACAATCTTATAAGTCTATGGATTAGAAACACGTCATCCTGATAGATAGATGAGAAGGCCTAGTTCTTAATCCCCGTAGAAGAGAAGAGGTTGACCCAGATCAGAAGGGCATAAGGTAAAGGAGTAAAAAGAGCCTTATGTTCCCTTCCACAATCAATTCCCTTATATAACTAAAGCATTTCTAGACACGACTTCGACCAGTTTGGCTTGGTAAGCCTACAAGCAGTCAGGCTCTGATACCAAAGCTGTCAGGACCCCGATTCCAAGTCACATCGATCTAGCTGGTAACACCTCATATCACTTTGCGGCCTCACGCACGGTATTCCCACGGGTGTCGCCTTACCATGGCCCGGGACTGTTTGCGTCTTTTGGCTCACGTATATGATAGTGTCGCTAGCATCCATATGACAGAGAACCCGGGCCGACATGGCTAGTCGTGAACCCAAAGCGACACTAACCCATGGGAACAGGCATACATGAATCAACTTCGAACATGTCGGTCAGCAGCGTGTGAATCCGGGCTGTAGCACTAGGCTAACAGGACTCCGGGAACCCGGGCTGTAGCAGGCTAGGCAGGACTCCGGATGTCACCGCGTGACATTTCCCCGAAGGAACAGACACAGGAACGAAGTGAAACACATGCCGGCCAGTCAAGTGTCCTGAGCAGTAGTGCTGGGCTAGCAGGACTCCAGTGAACCGGGCTGTAGCGGACTACTATGGCTCATGGAAGCACTAGACTACATTTCCCCATAAGAGAGGCTGCCAAGGATAAACAACTAGATTTTCGGATCCCACACATACCAAGCATTTCAATCATACACACAATATGCTCGATATGTGTAAATACAACATGGCATCACAACTAGACTCTACGACTCAAGTATTTACTCATTAGGCTCCGAGGAGCGAGATATTACAAACATGGGTCTCATGACCCAACATTCAGAGCATACAAGTCAAAGCACACGCGGAAGATTAACTTGTCTGAGTACAGACAACTACAAAAGAAGAAGGCTCAGAAGCCTGACTATCTACAAGATCCTACCGAGGGCACAAGATCGTAGCTGAGGTATCAAGCTAAACGTCGAAGTCCACGTGGTTCTACTAGCGAGACTGAAGTCTCTCTGCAAAACATAAAATAAGCAAACGTGAGTACAAATGTACCCAGCAAGACTTACATCAGAACTATCTACATATGCATCGGTTATCAATAAAGGGGTGGTGGAGTTTGACTACAGCAAGCCAGCTTTGACTCGGTGGCTATACTGAACTACGACTGCAAGTAACTCTTGAGGTGGCGCACACGAGTCCACAAATTCACCATACCAATACACCACTATGATCTGCTCCCGTCTCCTCACGAGAACGCCATCCATAGCACTCACGCTTATCTTGCGAGTTTTAGAGTATCCACTTCCACTTGTCTATGAACTGTACAAGGGGTCCAAGTTTCCATATCCGAGGAATCTGGCTATTCGAATAGATAATGATAACCCTGCAGGGGTGTACTTCTTCACACACGCTCTCGCCACTTATCGCCCTGTACACGTCATGTACCTCGGCAACCTTCAAGTGGAAGCCGGGCGAGGGAGTCGGCCATGACCTGACTAACCAACAAGTCTCTAGTCCAGGTTTATCGCCTATTCGGGTTCCATCCACAAGGAGATCCGGCCGGGGTGTCGCTCACGGCCCCAAACGATGTGTGCAGGGTTCCCAAGCCCACCATCCGGGTGCCACTTCGTACACCGTGCCATTGTGCCTAGTCTGTCCCAAGCCCACCTGTACCAGGTGCCACTTGGTAGACTACTAACACTACCTACAAACACCAGAAACTAGTTGCAACTCCTGGACAGAGATCAGGTTGATTAATAAGTCGAGAGAGCTTGGAGCGCCCGGAGCCCAATGTGTGGTAGTAACTGTTCATGGATCACAAACACAGGACTCAGTTCCTGAGGACGGTTGCAATGAGACAACCCACCATGTACTCCTACATGGCCTCTCACCGCTACCTTTACCAAATCGTGTTCACACACTTAGCTCTCAACAGTAGGACATGTTCACAACTTTCCAATTCATCCCCGATGAATCAGACCTGACACAACTCTAAGCAATAGCAGGCATGACAAACAAGCATGAATGAGTAGGCACATCAGGGCTCAAACAATTCCTACTCATACTAGTGGGTTTCATCTATTTACTGTGGCAATGACAGGTCATGCAGAGGAAAGGGGTTCAGCTACCGCAGCATGTAACAGTTGAAATGGTGTTGTCCTATGCAGTAAAAGAGAGTAGGAGCGAGAGAGTGGGATTGTATCGGAATGAACAAGGGGGTTTTGCTTGCCTGGCACTTCTGAAGATAATATAACTCTTCATCGGTGTCATCGATCACGTCGTCTACTAAGAGGGAACAACCACCGGCAAACACAAAAGGGAACCACAATCAATGCAATGCACATTCATATGGATGATATGCCATATTAAAGTACTGAATTGACCTAGTGCAATAGTTAGTCATATTCATTGAAGTGGAATTCAAACCTATAGCAAATTCCAACTCCAACACTAATTACCATTTATTCCATAATCATGAATTGTCCTAGTAAGTGAGGTTAACTTGTTCAAATATGCATGAGAATGGTACAGATGGATAGATTGCATTTTTCTGATAATTTTTCATATATAAATTATTTCATTTGGAGTTACGGTTGATTTTCTATGATTTTTAGAAGTTTTGGCTATTTCTGGAATTTCCTGATTTATTTAAAACCCAAAAGTCAATTACTGCATCAGCACTGCGTCAGCAGGTCAGCAGCGCTGACCCAGGTCAACCTTGACCAGTGGGTCCCGCATGTCAGTGTAACAGTGGCAGCAGCAGAGGCTGGCCAGTGGGGTCGGTCAACGCTGAGGTGGCAAGGTCAAACAGACCGGTGGGGCCACGGCCATTAGCTTAAATTAAACAGGGAATAACCCTGTGGTTAATTAACGGGTGGGGCCTGTCTGTAAGTGGGTCAGGGGGTAATTAAGGTGGGTAATTAGTGCCTAACGACGCGTTTAACTGACGGCTAAACGCCGGCAACCACAGGCCGCGGCGGAGGGGCTTGGGTTCGCTCCCCCGGCGCCCAAACGAGCAGCCGAGGGCTGCTACGGGGAGCTGGAGCTCACCTGCATCTAGCGCGGCAAGTGGTGGCAGCGGGGACAGCCGGAGCTCGCTGGAGACGAGCTCGGGGCGGCGCCGGCGTTCGGTTGCAGGTGAGGCGACGGCTACAACGCTCGAGGAAAAAAACGGAGAGGGGGAGCAGGAGCTCACGGCGGGTGTGACGAGATGCTCAGCGGGCTCGGGGACGCGCTGAGGTCGACGGGGCAGTGAAGGCGATCTCCGGCGGCCGGTGGTGAAGAAGACGGTGCAGGCGGTGTTGTAGGGGCTCCCACGGTCGCGTTCTTTAGCGTGCGGCTCCACGGCGTCGAGGCGGAGCTAGGGGACGGAACGGCGAGGCGAGGCGTGCGCGGCGGCTGCGCTGGAGCTCGTCGGGGGGAGAGAGGCACCAGAGAGATGGGGGGAAGTGAGGGAGTGAGCCAGGATGCTGTGTGGCGTCTCTGAGGCGCCGGGGAGGCCAGCAGGGAGGCAGGAGCTGGCCACGGGTGGCTGTGCACGCCGCACGCAGCTGCCTCTCCTCCTGGCGGGAGGAAGAAGACATCGCTGCCCTTGGTGGGCTGGGCCTCCAGGTGGGCTCCTGCTACATGTAGGTGGCCAGGTAGTCCTTCTCTCTCTCTCTCTTTTATTTTTGTTTATGTTTCCTATTTTTTTAATTTGTTTTGATTTGATTTTTATACCAAATCATTTTTATTAGCTTCTGAAAAGATTTACGTGGCTTGATACAAATTATTCAAAGCCACTCACAAATTTTCAGAATTGTTGGACTTGTAATTCTATTATAGAAGAATTAAATCCAACTCAATATTTATTGATTTAAATCCAAATGACTAAAATAATTCCTCATAAATGTTCCATATTTTTAGTTTGGACCAAAACCCTTGCCAAAAATATTAAACATCAATGAAGAGCATTTTGGAAACATTGGATGCATTTTCCAGGGTTATTTGCCCTTCTTTTAATTGAAATTTCGAGGCTTTCAACTTTCCTCAATTCAAGTTTCAGAAATTTAGACATGATGCAGGATGCTTATGAAACTAATTGCAATCAAATTCTAGGGCTGTGACACCTCAATAAATGTTATTTAGTGCCAGCTTTGAGCATGAACATTGTATCTGGATCTCGTTTAATGTGAGATGGATACTCATTTAAATCCGGGAATAATGGTTGTTCCATTTATATGAGAGATATGTTTTATGGTCATGCCCCGCTGGTCAATGGTTTATTCTTGTTTAATCTAGAACATGATGTTACACATATTCATAGTGTGAATGCCAAGAAGTGTAAGGTTGATAATGATAGTCCCACATACTTGTGGCACTGCCGCCTTGGTCACATTGGTGTCAAGTGCATGAAGAAACTCCATGCAGATGGACTTCTGGAGTCTCTTGATTATGAATCATTTGACACGTGCGAACCATGCCTTATGGGCAAAATGACCAAGACTCCGTTCTCCGGAACAATGGAGCGAGCAACCAACTTATTGGAAATCATACACACTGATGTGTGCGGTCCAATGAGCGTTGAGGCTCGTGGTGGCTATCATTATGTTCTCACCCTCACTGATGACTTAAGTAGATATGGGCATGTCTACTTAATGAAACACAAGTCTGAGACCTTTGAAAATTTCAAGGAATTTCAGAATGAGGTAGAGAATCAACGTGACAAGAAAATAAAGTTCTTACGATCAGATCGTGGGGGAGAATATTTGAGTCACGAATTTGGCATGCACTTAAGGAAGTGTGGAATTGTTTCACAACTCATGCCGCCTGGAACACCTCAGCGTAATGGTGTGTTTGAACGTCGTAATCGCTCTCTATTGGATATGGTGCGATCTATAATGTCTCTTACCGATCTGCCGCTATCATTTTGGGGTTATGCTTTAGAGACTGCCGCATTCACTTTAAATAGGGCTCCATCGAAATCCGTTGAGACAACACTGTATGAATTATGGTTTGGGAAGAAACCTAAGCTGTCATTTCTGAAAGTTTGGGGATGCGATGCTTATGTCAAGAAACTTCAACCTGAAAAGCTCGAACCCATGCCAGAAAGATGTGTCTTCATAGGATATCCTAAGTAAATTATTGGGTATACCTTCTACCTCAGATCCGAAGGCAAGATCTTTGTTGCCAAGAATGGATCCTTTCTAGAGAAAGAGTTTCTCTCGAAAGAAGTAAGTGGGAGGAAAGTAGAACTTGATGAAGTATTGCCTCTTGAACCGGAAAGTAGCACAGCTCAAGAAAATGTCTCTGTGGTGCCTGCACCGACTAGAGAGGAAGTTAATGATGATGATCAAGAAACTTTGGATCAAGTTACTACTGAACTTCGTAGGTCCACAAGGACACGTTCCACACCAGAATGGTTTTTTTGACAGAAAGACTGTAAGGGAACCCCCTACAGTATAATTGGTGCAACAAACCCAAATTGTAAGTACCATGCCTTGAACCTGGGTGGGTGGGAAGGCATCAGCCCCTTCCCACCACTAGGCTATGCCTTAGTCTGCTCCACACCAGAATGGTATGGCAACCCTGTCCTAGAAATAATGTTGTTAGACAACGGTGAACCTTCGAACTATGAAGAAGCGATGGCGGGCCCAGATTCCAACAAATGGCTTGAAGCCATGAAATCCGAGATAGGATCCATGTATGAAAACGAAGTATGGACTTTGACAGACTTGCCCGATGATCAGCGAGCCATAGAAAATAAATGGATCTTTAAGAAGAAGACAGATGCAGATGGCAATGTGACCATCTATAAAGCTCGACTTGTCGCTAAGGGTTATCAACAAGTTCAAGGGGTTGACTACGATGAGACCTTCTCTCCCATAGCTAAGCTAAAGTCTGTACGAATCATGTTAGCAATTGCCGCATTCTATGATTATGAGATATGGCAAATGGACGTCAAAACGGCATTCCTTAATGGTTTCCTTAAGGAAGAATTGTATATGATGCAGCCGGAAGGTTTTGTCGATCCTAAGAATGCTGACAAGGTATGCAAGCTCCAACGCTCAATCTATGGGCTGGTGCAAGCATCTCGGAGTTGGAACATTCGCTTTGATGAGATGATCAAAGCGTTTGGGTTTACGCAGATTTATGGAGAAGTCTGTGTTTACAAGAAAGTGAGTGGGAGCTCTGTAGCATGTCTCATATTGTATGTGGATGACATACTGTTGATGGGAAATGATATAGAATTCTTGGAAAGCATAAAGGCCTACTTGAATAAGTGTTTTTCAATGAAGGACCTTGGAGAAGCTGCTTACATATTAGGCATCAAGATCTATAGAGATAGATCGAGACGCCTCATTGGTCTTTCGCAAAGCACATACCTTGACAAAATATTGAAGAAGTTCAATATGGATAAGTCCAAGAAGGGGTTCTTGCCTATATTGCAAGGTGTGAGATTGAACACGGCTCAATACCCGGCCACGGCAGAAGATAGAGAAAAGATGAGTGTCATCCCCTATGCCTCGGCCATAGGGTCTATTATGTATGCCATGCTGTGTACCAGACCTGATGTAAACCTTGCCGTAAGTTTGGTAGGAAGGTACCAAAGTAATCCCGGCATGGAACACTGGACAGCGCTCAAGAATATCCCGAAGTACCTGAAAAGGACTAAGGATATGTTTCTCGTTTATGGAGGTGATGAAGAGCTCGTCGTAAAGGGTTACGTCGATGTTAGCTTCGACACAGATCTGGATGACTCCAAGTCACAAACCGGATACGTGTATATTTTGAATGGTGGGGCATTCAGCTAGTGCAGTTGCAAGCAAAGCGTCATGCCGGGATCTACATGTGAAGCAGAGTACATGGCAGCCTCGGAGGCAGCACATGAAGCAATCTATATGAAGGTGTTCATTACCGACCTAGGAGTTATTCCCAATGCATCGAGCCCGATGGCTCTCGTCTGTGACAACACTGGAGCTATTTCCCTGGCCAAGGAGCCCAAGTTTCACAAGAAGACCAGCCATATCAAGCGTCGCTTCAACTCCATTCATGCAAATGTTCAAGATGTAGACATAGATATTTGTAAAGTGCATACGAACCTGAATGTCGCAGATCCGTTGACTAAACCTCTTCCACAAGCAAAACATGATCAACACCAGAACTCTATGGGTGTTTGATTCATCACAATGTAACTAGATTATTGACTCTAGTGCAAGTGGGAGACTGTTGGAAATATGCCCTAGAGGCAATAATAAAATGGTTATTATTATATTTCCTTGTTCATGATAATTGTCTATTGTTCATGCTATAATTGTGTTATCCGGAAATCGTAATACATGTGCGAATACATAGACCACAACATGTCCCTAGTGAGCCTCTAGTTGACTAGCTCGTTAATCAATAGATGGTTACGGTTTCCTGACCATGGACATTGGATGTCGTTGATAACGGGGTCACATCATTAGGAGAATGATGTGATGGACAAGACCCAATCCTAAGCATAGCACAAGATCGTGTAGTTCGTCTGCTAAAGCTTTTCTAATGTCAAGTATCATTTCCTTAGACCATGAGAATGTGCAACTCCCGGATGCCGTAAGAATACTTTGGGTGTGCCAAACGTCACAACGTAACTGGGTGGCTATAAAGGCACACTACGGGTATCTCCGAAAGTGTTTGTTGAGTTGGCATGAATCGAGACTGGGATTTGTCACTCCGTGTGACGGAGAGGTATCTCTGGGCCCACTCGGTAAGACATCATCATAATTAGCTCAATGTGATCAAGGAGTTGATCACGGGATGATGTGTTACGGAACGAGTAAAGAGACTTTCTGGTAACGATATTGAACAAGGTATAGGGATACCGACGGTCGAATCTCGGGCAAGTATCATGCCTGTAAGTGCATCTAGTGCCACCCCTAATTGGTTTTGGAGTATTGACGACAAACCTAGTTGAGGGACTAATGTGTTTGTGAGAATTGTAGGATAACATAGGTAGAAGTCCCTCATTGATTCGGTTTTACTACCAGAGATGACCCCTAAAAATGTACGAAGACATTGAAGACAATGGTGGTACATGAAGATATTCACATTGAAAACTATGACAAGAGAAGACACCACGTGAAGCCTATGGAACTCGAAGACTTAGATCCTTCATAGTTTTATTTCATTTGTGCTGAGTCATAGGAACCACCGTACTGTTAAGTGGGGTCCAAGAGAACCAGTCAGAATGACTGAAGTGATGCCTAATTCAAATCCTATGTCTTCGAGCGAAGACTACGAGAGCAAATTTTGTCCAGAGTCGGACAAGTCAGCTTTACTTGTAGCCCAAGTAAAGTTGCCGTGTGAGTTTGAAATCTGACCGTTGGTACACGTGTCAGTTCCTTAGTGACCCAGGGTCATTTCGGACAAATCAGGCCGGGTTGCCCAATGGCTATAAATAGTCCACCCCCTACAACCATAAACGGTTGGCTGCTCAGATTTCAGTGCACGGCTTTTGTCGTTTGAGAGCAACCCACCTCGAAGCCTTCGAGAGAAAATTTCCTAGCAAGGAGAAAAGCCCTAACCAGCCAGAGCTAGAGTAAATTGGGCATCACTTAAGCCTTCTTGTCTGAGTGATCTGAAGACTTATTACACTTGAGGACTGTGCATCCTCCAGACGGTTAGGCGTCGCGTTCTGAGCATCCAAGAGACATTGTGGATTGCCGGTGAACGAAGTCTGTGAAGGTTTGGGAGTCTACCTTGAAGACTTACCAGAGTGATTGGGCGAGGTCTGTGTGACCTTAGCTCAAGGGGAATACGGTGAGGACTGGGTGTCCTGAGCTGCGTGTTCAGGACTGGGTGTCCGGGACTGTGTGTCCTTTGGTTTAAATACCAGCCGCCCTAACCAGACGTACAGTTGTCACAACAACTGGAACTGGTCCAACAAATCATTGTCTTCGACGTGTCACTGGTTTCATCTTCACTTCCCTTTACTTACTGTTACTCTTTGTGAAGCCATTGCATGCTTGCTCTATCTTTTGTCTTCACAACGTAACTGTATGATTTGATTGGCTTCATAACTTCTTCCTACCTGATCCTTATTACACTGCAGCTACTTGTCATTGTGCTTTCACTCTATTGAATATTTGACCATGGCTTGCCTAGTGAAATCTAACTTCCACTGCATAGTGATAGGCATATCTCTACTGTTTGTCTTCATAACCTTCATGTTTTGAAGACTTTCATAAAAATCGCCTATTCACCCCCCCTCTAGTCGATATAACGCACTTTAAATTGGTATCAGAGCAAGGTGCTCCCTTGTTCTGTGTGATTCGGTTTAACCACCTGGAGTTTTAGCTATGTCTACTGCAGGGATAATTAAAGTCTCCGCTGCGTGCCCCGTCTTCGATGGAACTGAATATCCCTACTGGAAGAATAAGATGCGCATGCATCTTGAAGCCATTGACGTCGACCTATGGTATGTCATCGAGAACAGCGTTCCCAAGGCTGGAGAAGGTGTCACTGCTGCTGATGTCAAGAAGTTCACTCAACTGGACTCTACTGCCAAGAATATCATCTGTGGTCATCTGACCAAAGGACAGTATGGCCGTGTGAGTGCCTTGAAGACATCCAAGCTGGTCTGGGACTGGCTCCCCAAGGTCAATGAAGGCATCTCAACTCAGAGAGATCAAAGAATCAGTGTTCTTCGCAACCTCTTCAACCTCTTCAAGCGAAATGACAATAAGAATGTCCAGCACACATTTGACCGGCTCACTGACATCACAAATGAACTTCAAGCCCTCGGCGCCACTGAGATCACCAAACATGAAATCGTCAAGACGCTGCTGAGATCACTTGATAGTTCGTTTGACATCCTAGCCCTGATGATTCAAGAACGTCCAGACTTCAAGACACTCGATCCGTCTGACATACTTGAGAGGCTCAACACACATGAGTTTCAGCTTTCTGAGGAAAGAGATATCTACGGTCCAAACTATGGGCGAACTCTTGCCTTGAAGGCAAAAGTTGTGTCCTCATCTGAAGAAGAATCTGACAGCAGTTCTGATGATCCTGAAGACATTGGAAGGGAACTTGCAATGCTAGTGAAGAAGTTCCAGAAATTCACCAAGAAGAAAGGCTTCAGAAAGTCTTCATGATCAAGCTCAAGGAATGATGAAGCTTCTGCTCATGACTACAAGAAGAAAACATGTCACAAGTGCAAGAAAACTGGACACTTCATCTCTGAGTGCCCACAGTGGGACAATGATAACAGAAAGAAGAAGAAGAGCAAGGAATATGACTCTGATGACAAGAAGAAGAAGAAATACTCAAAGTCTTGTTCCAAGTCTTCCTCAAAGTCTTCATCACACAAGAAGAGCTCAACTGGCAAGGCTCGTGCGTTTGTTGGCAAGGAAATGGATTCAGAGGAGGAGTCCGCTTCTGAGGAGGCAAAGGTGGAGTCTGAGGAGGAATCTGATTCTGGCATTGCGAGTCTTGCTACAGCTTACGTCGCCAAGTCCATCTTCAACACTGAAGACAATGACTTCATCACCAACACCGATGCAAATGACAAGGACGACTCCACTCCTACCTACTGCTTCATGGCACGCGGTGCCAAGGTAAACACACGCACTACTCACTATCAAACATCCAGTGACAATGATTCTGATTGTGATTCAAAACCCAGCTACAAAACACTTGCTAAAATTGCAACTGAACAACAGAAAGCCATGGAACATATTCAAAAATTGTTAGACAGAAGCGATGATCCGTTGGGTGCTGAAATGACTCGATCTGAATCCTTAATTGAAGACATAAAAAATCTTCACGTTAAGTATCAGGAACTTGAAGATCGTCATGATACTCTCTCAACAACTCATGAAAATCTCTCCTATGATTATCTTCAAAGGAAGCAAGATCTTGAGAAATTGAGAGCGGCTCATGAAGATCTTCAAAAGGAAAACGAGTCACTTCGCGCCGAACAGATCAGTTCCGCTCAGGAAGGATTTGAACCACCATGCCTTAAATGCATTAAGCGTGATAATGCTACTTCTGTTGCTGAATGTTCCACTGCTACTGCTGTTGCAATATCTTCAACTGTTGAAGTGGTAACTAACCCCTCTGCTGAGGATACCACGGCTATTGCTGATGAGAATGCTAGGTTGAAGACATTGATTGAAACAGGAATGTACAAAAGTCTCAAAGGACATCAGACATTATGTGATGTCCTCAAGAAGCAGATTCTGAACCGAAACCCAAGGAAAGAGGGCGTTGGGTTCGTGAGGAAAATAAATGCAGATGGCTCTTACTGGAAACCTGAGCAGTACCCCAAAACCACATGGGTTGCTGCAAAGGAATCCTCAGCAGATCCATCCAATCTGTCTGGCTTCACTATGCTAACCCAATTGTAATTGATGAATCCTTTGATGCAAACTATAAGCTGTTTAAAAATCAGAATGGTGAAGTATTTGCCAGGTACATTGGTACTAACTGCAGGAATGGACCGCCTATGAAGAAGATCTGGGTTCCAAAAACGTGTCTGGAGAATCTTCCTGTGAATGTCCTCATGACACCTCACGTGAAGAAGACAAACCTCAGACCAAAGGCTTCATATGGTCCAAAGGCTTCATACAGACAGAGGACTCACCTGAGTCGCACTAACGCAAATGTTTTGCAGGGAAACCATACTCAGGCATATGAGAGCGGTTCTTCAAACCGTCATGTTCATATGACCAAGAACTATTCTGCCTATTCTTATGAGTACTATTGCCCGCCTACTAGACTGTTTGCTAGGGCTCCAAAGCCAAAATTCTCAGATGCTGCACTTAGACTTATTGCTTCTAAGCCACCCTTCAAGATGTGGGTGGTTAAGAAAGCTTAACTCTCTTTTGCAGGGAAAGGTCTCCAGCAGAAAACCAAAATCTTCTGACGCTATTGCTGGGGACCTTAAAAATCTTGTGGGGCACAAGATCAAATGCCCGAATGGCATCACTATGTATTTCGTACCTGAATCGCATGCTACTCTCCCTATTAGTCCTAACCTGGATCTAAGTTTTCATAACCCACTGGTTCGTCAAATGTTTTTGCTTCACAATTCTCTTCGTGAAGCCTATCCCCCTAACTGCACTGTAGGGTACGACACCAGTGTCTTCAGAGTCTTCAGAATGGATTATTGACAGTGGGTGTACAAATCACATGACTGGCAAAAGAAGTCTTTTTATGGACTCAACCTTACGTCCATCCGACAAGAGCCACATCACATTTGCTGACACTGGTAAAAGTAAGGTATTGGGTCTAGGTAGAGTTGCAATCTCAAAGGATCAACACATGGATAAAGTCATGCTTGTTGAATCCCTTGGCTTCAACTTAATGTCTGTCTCAATGCTTTGCGATTTGAACATGATTGTAATTTTTGGAAAATATCGTTGCCTGGTACTAATGGAATCTGACAAGTCTCTAGTGTTTGAAGGGTATCGGAAAGATGATTTGTACGTGGTAGATTTCTCAGCAGGGCCACAGCTTGCAGTATGTCTTCTGGCAAAAGCTTCAGAATGCTGGCTTTGGCATCGGAGGCTTGGGCATGCTGGCATGAGGAACCTCCACACCCTTGCAAAGAAGAAGCATGTCATAGGCATCGAAGGCGTCAAGTTCAAGAAAGATCACTTATGCGGTGCCTGTGAAGCAGGGAAGATGACAAGGGCAAAACATCCCTCGAAGACAATCATGACCACTACTCGACCCTTCGAACTGCTTCACATGGATCTTTTTGGTCCCACTCACTACTCAACTTTTTCCACTACTGCTTGCCTCTATGGCTTTGTCATTGTTGATGATTACTCTAGATATACTTGGGTGCACATAATCCTTTACAAGACTGAAGTGCAGGATGTCTTCAGACGCTTCGCCAATCGAGCTATGAACAATTATGGCGCCAAGATAAAGCACATCAGAAGTGACAATGGCACTGAATTCAAGAACACTGGCCTTGATACATATCTGGATACTTTGGGCATCACACATGAATTCTCAGCTCCGTACACGCTACAGCAGAATGGCGTCGTCGAACGCAAGAACAGAACACTCATTGAGATGGCCAGAACAATGCTAGATGAATACAAGACTCCAAGAAAATTCTGGCCTGAAGCCATTGATACTGCATGCCATACAATCAACTGTGTTTATCTTCACAAGCTTCTGAACAAGACATCTTATGAACTCCTAACTGGCAAGAAGCCAAATGTCAGTTACTTCAGAGTATTTGGCGCAAGATGCTGGATCAAGGACCCACACCACACCTCAAAATTTGCACCAAAAGCACATGAGGGTTTTATGCTTGGATATGGAAAGGATCCGCACTCCTACAGAGTCTTCAATCTCTTTCACTACAAAGTGGTTGAAACAGTGGATGTGCGGTTCGATGAGACCAATGGTTCACAAAGAGAGCAACTACCAGATATGCTAGATGAAGTTCCAGCTAGTGAATCAATCAAGCTAATGGGAACTGGAGAAATTATACCTTCTGAAGCTCATCCTGAAGAAGAACTTATCATCTCAGCACCTGATCCACATGAAGACAATGCTCAGCCTGAAGACATTCCTCCCAACGACAACATAGATCAGCAAGAGCAAAGTCTTCGACCTATACATCCTCGTGTTGCCAATGAAGTGCAGATTGACAGAATAATTGACAGCATCAATGCACCTGGTCCACTCACTCGTTCAAGGGCAACTCAACTGGCAAATTTCTGTGGGCACTTCGCATTCGTCTCAATTTCAGAACCCAAGAAAGTTGAAGAAGTCTTTATGGAACCTGAATGGATTCAAGCAATGCAAGAAGAGCTTCATCAGTTTCAGCTGAACAATGTATGGGAATTGGTTAAGCGTCCTGATCCACGGAAGCATAACATAATAGGGACCAAATGGATATACCGCAACAAGCAAGATGAGCATGGTCAAGTTGTCAGAAACAAAGCTCGTCTCGTTGCTCAAGGATATACTCAAGTGGAAGGCATTGACTTCGATGAAACATTTGCTCCTATGGCCAGACTTGAAGCCATCCGTATACTGCTGGCCTATGAAAATCATCATAATATACTTTTATATCAAATGGATGTGAAGAGTGCCTTTCTCAATGGCAAGATTGAAGAAGAAGTGTATGTTGCACAACCACCTGGGTTTGAAGATCCAAAACATCCTGACATGGTTTACAAGCTCATTAAGGCACTGTATGGCCTCAAACAAGCCCCTCGGGCCTGGTATGACACACTCAAATACTTCTTGAAGAGCAAAGGCTTCATACCTGGCTCCCTAGATCCCACTCTCTTCACGAAGACATATGATGGTGAACTGTTTGTGTGCCAAATATATGTGGATGACATTATCTTCGGCTGCACCAATCAGAAGTACAGTGAGGAGTTTGGATATATGATGCAAGAGCAATATCAGATGTCTATGATGGGGGAGCTGAAGTTCTTCCTCAGTCTTCAGATATGGCAACAATGCAATGGCATCTTCATATCTCAAGAGAAGTATCTCAAAGATTGCCTGAAGAAGTTCGTTATGCAAGACTACAAAGGCTTCACAACACCAATGCCAGCCAAACATCATCTGGGTCCAGACGACAATGGTAAAGAGTTCGATCAAAAGGTATACCGCTCCATGATTGGTTCTTTGCTTTATTTATGTGCATCTAGGCCAGATATTATGCTTAGTGTTTGCATGTGTGCTTGATTTCAAACGGCACCAAAGGAGTCGCATCACTTAGCAGTGAAGCGAATTCTTTGATATTTGGCTCACACCCCAACTCTAGGGTTATGGTATCCAAAGGGCTCAGAGTTTGATCTGGTTGGATTCTCGGATGCTGATTATGCTGGTGATAAGGTTGATCAGAAGTCTACATCAGGCACATGTCACTTTCTAGGACGATCACTTGTATGTTGGTCTTCAAAGAAACAGAACTGTGTATTCCTCTCCACTGCTGAATCTGAATACATTGCTGCTGGATCTTGCTGCGCTCAGCTTCTGTGCATGAAGCAAACTCTCAAGGACTATGGCATTCATCTGAAGCAAGTGCCTCTTTACTACGACAACGAAAGCGCCATCAAGATCACCAACAACCCAGTTCAGCACTCGAAGACAAAAGCACATTGAAATTCGTCATCACTTTCTCAGAGATCATGTTGCAAAGGAAGATATTGATATCATACACATCAACACTGAAGAGCAATTGGCAGATATCTTCACCAAGCCCTTGGATGAGAAGAGATTTTGCAAGTTACGGTGTGAGCTAAATATCTTGGAATCCTCAAATGTCCTATGATCAGGCACACATCCTAACACTTATGCATATTGATGACTTAGATGTGCAACACACGAAGTAACGTATATCTTCAATCAATGAAGACATACATTCTAAGTGTGAATACATTAATGTGGAAATTGACTTCGGAGCGCCACGATAATTGTGCGCCGTGTCTGGGTCTAATACTTCCTATACGGTGGGTAACGCCACCACCAAACGTTCTATTTTGAAGTGTTTCACTCACGGCGTTACCTTGCAATGTCTTCACATTTGGTCCGGTTTCATTCCCAACATGTCTTCATGATTATCTTCACTACGTGGATTATATATATATATATATATATATATATATATATATATATATATACTAGTGTTCTATCCTCTACAGCATTCACTTATAGCTATGTCTTCTTGTTTTGAATTTTTTGAACTAAGTGAATGTGATCGGACCCTAATCTCTCTATGCTTTCTATCTCAAATTCTATCTCTCCAAGTCATATGCATCCTATTGAAACTGTCGAATGTCTTCTCTGCGTCCTTGTCAGCAGAAGACACAGAGACAAACTTTAAAACCGTTTTCAATGCTCATTCATTCACAAGAAATCCGGAGAAGTAGGAACGACCACCCGACAATCCAGGCGTGCGTGGGATGTGGAACTGCCCCCGAGACTCCGCATGATGGCCACGTGCTGTTCAGATGCGAATCGCCAGGGGCACCTGTGTAATAGCGCAGTGCCGCCCCCGTGACTATAAATACACACTCACCACGGTCATTATCTCCTTCTTCCTCCCTTGCACGAACCCTAGCACCACCACTAGCTCTTGACGACGCCGGCGATGAAGCGCTTCACTGCCGCAACCTCTCCGACGCCGTTTTCACGCCGACCGCGGACATCACTCTCTCCGCCGTCACCGTAGGTGTCTTCCGTCGCCAAGTTAGGGCACGGAGGATGGAACTGCTCGGCCTCATCTCCCACTCCGTCTAGCAGTTCCAAGTGTGGTAAATAAAACCTCTTTTTACAGCCCCTTTTGATCCTATAGTTCGGTCACTTTCTGCCATACGAAGTTTCTGTTCACACAAGTTAGATCTCTCTCAGTCTGCATCACATAACTTGCCTAGAATATTCACTTATGCTTCATAAAGTAGTTAGATTCCTCACTTGTACTGATCTGTGGGTTCGTACAAATCTGGAACCAACTTCTTATCTATGAGTGAATGTCTTCGCACGATGAGGTCAATGTCTTCTAAACTGATTTATCTTCAAAATCTTCTGAGAATGCATATGACCTCTTCCCCTTCCCTCGCACCTTAATGCTGTCATAGGTACATGTCCGTGGGAGAATCTTTTGGTTCTCACAGTCTGCATTCATTTGCAGAATTCTTACAGCATCACATCAACTCACCTGCAGCCAGTTCCTGTTTGACCAGCAAGAGAAAGCCTTTGAAGCCTTTGAATGTATTGAAGCCATCCAGTTTCAAGTTCATGGCTGCAGAAAAACCAGCAAGGAAGGGTGGCAGAAAGCGTCGAGGGGAAACATCAAGAGATCTGCCCGATGACCTCTCAGAGCTGTACAAGACAGATCCTGAAGAGGATTACAATCAGCGCGAGACACGAATCCAATGGATTCGACGCTATTGGGCGGAGCAATGGTTCCAATACCGCTTCGTCACCAAGGAGTACGCTGAGAAAAGCGCCATCAAGAGACCATGGGGAGACGTACTATACAAAAATCTCGTGCCCATGTCCAGAGATGAAGCCATTGCTCAAGGCTTCTACCCGTGCATGGTTCGTGGGCCACAGCCAGCTGAAGCACATCCGTCGTCACTACTCTGGTGTCGTGACGACAATCTGTTCAAGCGCAACTTCCAGTTTGCCCAGAGGTTAGCGAAGCACAACAAGAAGAAATTGGGCTTAGACTTCAACCCTGGTCCCTCCGCACCAAGGGCAGATGGCACACGCGAGGCAGACCCCAATATCATCGGTCCGTATGCAAATCTTGAGGGCCTCACCACCCGCATCTTAGTCCAAGGGACTGCAGTCAATGACCCTCCTGCTGACTCTGAGTCTGATGAAGCACCTGCTGCACCAAAGCCAAAGCAATCGAAGAAGCCAAAAGCTTCAAACCAGGCCCCTTCACCCAAAATATCAAGGGCGAAGCCAATGGCTATAGCACCTCCTGAAGCCAGTGTGCAGTCTGAAGACTTATCACGAGTCTCCAAGCCCCAGAAGGCCAAGATACCTCAGCCACACACTGGCAAAGAGCTCACAGCTGCTGCCATTCTGCGCAGTGAAACCATTGATCTGTCAAGTGATGAAGATCTTGGAGATTACGCTCTTGAGAAGCTCATCCAGAGCAAGGAAGAAGCTGAAATCTTCAACAATCTGCCTCTCTTTGATGTAGCCATCATCTACAACTTCATCGACGAATGGTTTGCTACACCAAATATCAGCTTCGATGATCTACAGCTGCCCATTGGCCTCAGGTTCGCTTTCCACGGCGCTATTGCTTCAGAACTTGAAATTGCCCAGAGCATTGTTGAACTAAAGCAGAAAATTGATTTTGAAAAGGCTCAGTCCAAGCAGCATATGGCCAGGCTCAGCGTGCAAGAAGTCAAGGACTTCAAGATCATGTTGCACGAGTTAAAGGAAAACTTTCTGAAGAAGCGTGCAGAAGCTCAGGGTTCGCGGGAGCGAATGAATCCTCTGGCTGATCGATGTGTGCAGGCCTACAATGAGGCCGAGAAGCGCAAGGCACTTGGGCGTCCCGACATCGACCCCCGGATGGCCGCGAAGAAAAAGAAGAAGCCTGCTGTGCCTGAACCAGAGGCTCCAAGACAAGAAGCTGCTCCAATTGTCTTCCCCACTGCTACGACTGGCTCGAAGCCAAAAAGCAGGTCAACCGCTTCAGAGCTCAAGAAGACACGGACAGCCGAGGCTGAAGCGAGGAAGAGGAAACAATGTGAAGCCTCTCCTTCTGACCCCACCAAGAAGAAGCACAAGACCAAGAAAGCTCGGGCTGCTCCCACAGAGCCCATGATAGTTGAACCTCTCTCTGTCATCTATCCTGATGCAGAACGTCAGCTGACAGTTCATGAGCCTGCTCCCACAGAGGCTCCTGAAGCTGAAGACATTCCAGCAGCCGACCCCATCGCTGCTGAAGACATTGGTCATCAGGACAATGTACAACATGATGCAACCCTTCCTCAGCTTGAGACAAGCGAACTCATCAGCATTGGTCGTCCTCTGACGCCAATTGCACAAGCCGATCCCACGATTGCCAAGGTTCCCAGGTCCTGCATCAGCTCCTGGCTCCTTTAACGCCAATAGCTTCAGGGCAGATAATACGTTCTTCAACAGCTCCAAGAACCCTTATTCAAGGGAACGGATTGTATCAGATAGGTTCTGGAGCTATCCACAACGCAGCTATTATTCATGCATCCTATACAACCAAGGTCGCATCTTCCCGCACAAGCGCCTTGAGGTTGAAGCTATTGCTGGTCTGCCCGGCCTGGAAGAAGCACTGGATTGCTTCAAGCAAGTGGGTTTGCTGCCATTTATCACAGACGAAGAGCACTGGAATGAAGAGCTTCTGCTTCAATTCTATGCCACCCTTCATATCAAAGGCTACAACAGAGATCCGAAGACTTGGGTCCTGGAGTGGATGACCGGCAATGTCCATCATAAAGCCAATGCATTTGATATCATTGAGCTTACCGGCCTGCCCACTCCTGGCGAATTCTTCGACGAAGGCTGTCAACTACATGCTGAAGCAATTGAGAGCATATTCCAGAGGCCTGAACCAAATATGAGTCAGATGCTCTCAGTGATGAAGCCATTGCCCCATGATGCACCCTATCCAACTGAGTTCTTCGTTGAAGACCTAGAGTACCTGCCCAGAACCATATATCACATCATCAGGCGGACTCTTTCGCCCATTAAGGGACACTCTCCACATGCCAAGGTTGAGGGTGCAATGAAGACTCTCATATTCTACATCCTTCATGGCAAATGCTTCAATGCGCAGGACTTCTTCATACGCCAGCTTGCGGCATCCGGCTCAGATTTATTTGGCTTGAAGTTTTATGCTCCTTGGGTTATGAGGCTGATCAAGCTTCACTCTGCGATTTCATATCAGCCCTCAGCCCGCAACCATCGGATCTTCTTGCCAGATGTGGACACCTCTGCTGAAGCTATATATCCTGAGCCTGCCAAGCAACCATTAAGTCTTCAGAATGCAAAACACCAGAGCTTCACTCAGAATGTTGAAGGTGTTGAGGCCATCTCCAGAGTGTATCCGTTGGCTGGCACCACACGTGCACCTGCATCTACTGAAGCCACTGACAGCCCAGCTGCTCAGCGACCCAAGAAGCGAGCTCGTGCCCTCAATGACCGAGAGCTTCTTGTGGCTCTTCACCAAAAGCAAGATCGGCATCACGACTGGCTCAAGAGGCAGATGAAAAGCATCATGGAGGACGTCAATCGTATCAGAAATCTTGCAACCAAGAATGCATTTGTTGCACACGAAACCTGTCGCCGCACTTAGAAAGGACTCACGATGATGTGTCCCGAAGCTGAACTTCAAGAGGATGGCTTCACAGAGCGCTTCAAATTTGACTCCACGCCTCCTCGAAGGGCTATGCTACGTAGAACTCCATCACTTGAAGATTCGGAGTTCTCTTCCTCTGCTGCCACGGTGACTGCACGGATTATCGAAGAAGAAGACGATGCTACATCACCTCCACCTCCTTCAGCGCGCGTCGAATCTGCACCAATCTCGTCTGCACCGCCAAACACCTCCACCGACCCTGCTGCGCCTGGGAACGCGTAGAAAACTCTATCTCTTCAAACCTTTTTGGTCATCACTGACAAAAGGGGGAGACGCATATGATGTTTATAGTCTTCAAGCGGGTCACTATGGGCGGGTGCCTTTATATTTTGCTACATTTTGCTTCGTGCTTACAACTCTCGTTTTGCTACATTTGGTTCTTTGAGTTGTAACACTTAAACTCGATGGCCGTCTGCTACTTGTTTGCCACTATGTTTTGCGAAGATAAATTCCACATGTACGACGATTAATTCCACACTTAGATCATCCGCAGACGTCCATTTTTCATTATGCATGTCATTCTCTTCATATACTTTTACATGCATAGTGGATTGTCATCATAAGTTGAAGTGGATCTCCACAAGTACAACCTGCCATGTGCATTTGCGTTCCAGAAGCAAATTACTTATATGCACATCTTCAGGGGGAGCCCTTGCAGCTTATGAAGACAATTCCTTTACAATTTCACAAATTATATTCCCCGTTGAAAACTTCAACTAGTTTGTCATCAATCACCAAAAAGGGGGAGATTGTAAGTGCATCTAGTGCCACCCCTAATTGGTTTTGGAGTATTGACGACAAACCTAGTTGAGGGACTAATGTGTTTGTGAGAATTGCAGGATAACACAGGTAGAAGTCCCTCATTGATTCGGTTTTACTACCAGAGATGACCCCTAAAAATGTACGAAGACATTGAAGACAATGGTGGTACATGAAGATATTCACATTGAAAACTATGACAAGAGAAGACACCACATGAAGCCTATGGAACTCGAAGACTTAGATCCTTCGTAGTTTTATTTCATTTGTGTTGAGTCATAGGAACCACTGTACTGTTAAGTGGGGTCCAAGAGAACCAGTCAGAATGACTGAAGTGATGCCTAATTCAAATCCTATGTCTTCGAGCGAAGACTATGAGAGCAAATCTTGTCCGGAGTCGGACAAGTCAGCTTTACTTGTAGCCCAAGTAAAGTTGCCGTGTGAGTTTGAAATCTGACCGTTGGTACACGTGTTAGTTCCTTAGTGACCCAGGGTCATTTCGGACAAATCAGGTCGGGTTGCCCAGTGGCTATAAATAGTCCACCCCCTACAACCATAAATGGTTGGCTGCTCAGATTTCAGTGCACGGCTTTTGTCGTTTGAGAGCAACCCACCTCGAAGCCTTTGAGAGAAAATTTCCTAGCGAGGAGAAAAGCCCTAACCACCCAGAGCAAGAGTAAATTGGGCATCACTTAAGCCTTCTTGTTTGACTGATCTGAAGACTTATTACAGTTGAGGACTGTGCATCCTCCAGACGGTTAGGCGTCGCGTTCTGAGCATCCAAGAGACATTGTGGATTGTCGGTGAACGAAGTCTGTGAAGGTTTGGGAGTCTACCTTGAAGACTTACCAGAGTGATTGGGCGAGGTCTGTGTGACCTTAGCTCAAGGGGAATACGGTGAGGACTGGGTGTCCTGAGCTGCGTGTTCAGGACTGGGTGTCCTTTGGTTTAAATACCTAGCCGCCCTAACCAGACGTACAGTTGTCACAGCAACTGGAACTGGTCCAACAAATCATTGTCTTCGACGTGTCACTGGTTTCATCTTCACTTCCCTTTACTTACTGTAACTCTTTGTGAAGCCATTGCATGCTTGCTCTATCTTTTGTCTTCACAACGTAACTGTATGATTTGATTGGCTTCATAACTTCTTCCTACCTGATCCTTATTACACTGCAGCTACTTGTCATTGTGCTTTCACTCTATTGAATATTTGACCATGGCTTGCCTAGTGTAATCTAACTTCCGCTACATAGTGATAGGCATATCTCTACTGTTTGTCTTCATAACCTTCATGTTTTGAAGACTTCCATTAAAATCGCCTATTCATCCCCCCTCTAGTCGATATAACGCACTTTCAATGCCGGTAGACAAAGGGAATTGTATACGGGATTTATTAAATCCCCGACATCGTGGTTCATCCGATGAGATCATCGTGGAACATGTGGGAACCAACATGGGTATCCAGATCCCGCTGTTGGTTATTGGCCAGAGAGATGTCTCGGTCATGTCTGCATGATTCCTGAACCCGTAGGGTCTACACACTTAAGGTTCGGTGATGCTAGAGTTTTTATGGGAGATAGTATGCAGTTACCGATTGTTGTCCGAAGTCCCGGATGAGATCCCGGACGTCACAAGGAGTTCCGGAGGTGAAGATTTATATAGGGGAAGTCATCATACGGTCACCGGAAGTGTTCGGGGGTTTATCAGTATTGTACCGGGACCACCGAAGGGGTTCCGGGGGTCCACCTGCCCTGGAGGGCCCTATGGGTTGTATGTGGAAGGGAACCAGCCTCTAAGTGGGCTGGGTGCCATCCCCCCTAGGGCTCATGTGCCTAGGGTTGGGGGGAACCCTAAAGGGGGCGCCCCCTTGGCTTTGGGGGCAAGCCCCCTCCCCTTGGCCGCCGCCCCTCTAGGTCTCATGTAGAGGGGCCGACCCCCTTCCCCTTCACCCTAGAAATAGAGGGGTGGAGGGAGGGTAGCAGCACCACATCCAAGGCGCAACCATCCCCCTCTCCAACACCCCCTCCTCCTCCGTTGAACTTGGCGAAGCCCTGCCGGAGAACAGCAAGCTCCACCACCACGCCGTAATGCTGCCGGAGCTCTTCCCCAACTTCTCCTCCCGCCTTGCTGGATCAAGAAGGAGGAGACGTCCTCGGGCTGTACGTGTGTTGACCGCGGAGGCGCCGTTGTTCGGCGCTTAGATCGAAATCAACCGCGATCTGAATCGCTGCGAGTACGACTCCTTCATCCGCGTTCTTGTAACGCTTCTGCATCGCGATCTTCAAGGGTATGAAGATGCACTCCCCTCTCTCTCGTTGCTAGTCTCTCCATAGTTTGATCTTGGTGATGCGTAGAAAAATTTAATTTCTGCAATGATCCCAACATAAATATCAATATAAAAGCATGATGCAAAATGGACGTATCAACGACCTTAGGGCATCTCTAACTATGGCCCGTGAATTCCCTCTCACATCTGTCCTCAAATAGGAGGACCAGTCCATGGAAACGGATGCGGGAGGCCGCCATACAACTCTATCCGCATACATTTCAAACGCCTTTTCAACAAACCAGAAGAATTTCATGCAAACACAGCGGATTTCATATAGACCAGGCAATATTCATTACATTTTGGACATATGTTAAATAAAATAGCTAAAACTATGTGCACGTCCGACCGTGCGGAGCTCCATTCCCATGATACGGACACACTACACTACTATGGCTGGCCGCGACGGATCTCTTTGTCTTCCCCATGACCGGCAGTTGGACTGTCGTGAGCCCGGGAGGTATATGCTTCAGCACAAAGTTTGGATATATGATGTAAGAGCAATATCAGATGCCTATGATGGGGGAGCTGAAGTTCTTCCTCGGTCTTCAGATACGGCAACAAGGCAATGGCATCTTCATATCTCAAGAGAAGTATCTCAAAGATTGCCTGAAGAAGTTCGGTATGCAAGACTGCAAAGGCTTCACAACACCAATGCCAGCCAAACATCATCTGGGTCCAGACAACAATGGTAAAGAGTTCGATCAAAAGGTATACCGCTCCATGATTGGTTCTTTGCTTTATTTATGTGCATCTAGGCCAGATATTATGCTTAGTGTTTGCATGTGTGCTCGATTTCAAGCGGCACCAAAGGAGTCGCATCACTTAGCAGTGAAGCGAATTCTTCGATATTTGGCTCACACCCCAACTCTAGGGTTATGGTATCGAAAGGGCTCAGAGTTTGATCTGGTTGGATTCTCGGATGCTGATTATGCTGGTGATAAGGTTGATCGGAAGTCTACATCAGGCACATGTCACTTTCTGGGAAGATCACTTGTATGTTGGTCTTCAAAGAAACAGAACTGTGTATCCCTCTCCACTGCTGAATCTGAATACATTGCTGCTGGATCTTGTTGCGCTCAGCTTCTGTGCATGAAGCAAACTCTCAAGGACTATGGCATTCATCTGAAGCAAGTGCCTCTTTACTGCAACAACGAAAGCGCCATCAAGATCACCAACAACCCAGTTCAGCACTCGAAGACAAAGCACATTGAAATTCGTCATCACTTTCTCAGAGATCATGTTGCAAAGGAAGATATTGATATCATACACGTCAACACTGAAGAGCAATTGGCAGATATCTTCACCAAGCCCTTGGATGAGAAGAGATTTTGCAAGTTACGGTGTGAGCTAAATATCTTGGAATCCTCAAATGTCCTGTGATCAGGCACACATCCTAACACTTATGCATATTGATGACTTAGATGTGCAACACACGAAGTAACGTATATCTTCAATCAATGAAGACATACATTCTAAGTGTGAATACATTAATGTGGAAATTGACTACGGAGCGCCACGATAATTGTGCGCCGTGTCTGGGTCTAATACTTCCTATACGGTGGGTAACACCACCACCAAACGTTCATTTTGAAGTGTTTCACTCACGGCGTTACCTTGCAATGTCTTCACATTTGGTCTGGTTTCACTCCCAACATGTCTTCATGATTATCTTCACTATGTGGATTATATAGATATATATATATATATATGTACTAGTGTTCTGTCCTCTACAGCATTCACTTATAGCTATGTCTTCTTGTTTTGAATTTTTTGAACTAAGTGAATGTGATCGGACCCAAATCTCTCTATGCTTTCTATCTCAAATTCTATCTCTCCAAGTCATATGCATCCTATTGAAACTGTCGAATGTCTTCTCTGCGTCCTTGTCAGCAGAAGACATAGAGACAAACTTTAAAACCGTTTTCAATGCTCATTCATTCACAAGAAATCCGGAGAAGTAGGAACGACCACCCGACAATCCAGGCGGGCGTGGGATGTGGAACTGCCCCCGAGACTCCGCATGATGGCCACATGCTGTTCAGATGCGAATCGCCAGGGGCACCTGTGTAATAGCGCAGTGCCGCCCTGTGACTATAAATACACACTCACCGCGGTCATTATATCCTTCTTCCTCCCTTGCACGAACCCTAGCGGCACCATTAGCTCTCGACGATGCCAGCGACGAAGCGCTTCACTGCCGCAACCTCTCCGACGCCGTTTCACGCCGACCGCGGACATCACTCTCTCCACCGTCACCGTAGGTGTCTTCCGTCGCCAAGTTAGGGCACGGAGGATGGAACTGCTCGGCCTCATCTCCCACTCCGTCTAGCAGTTCCAAGTGTGGTAAATAAAACCTCTTTTTACAGCCTCTTTTGATCCTATAGTTCGGTCACTTTCTGCCATACGAAGTTTCTGTTCACACAAGTTAGATCTCTCTCAGTCTACATCTCATAACTTGCCTAGAATATTCACTTATGCTTCATAAAGTAGTTAGATTCCTCACTTGTACTGATCTGTGGGTTCGTACAAATCTGGAACCAACTTCTTATCTATGAGTGAATGTCTTCGCACGATGAGGTCAATGTCTTCCAAACTGATTTATCTTCAAAATCTTCTGAGAATGCATATGACCTATTCTCCTTCCCTCGCACCTTAATGCTGTCATAGGTACATGTCCTGTGGGAGAATCTTTTGGTTCTCACAGTCTGCATTCATTTGCAGAATTCTTACAGCATCACATCAACTCACCTGCAGCCAGTTCCTGTTTGACCAGCAAGAGAAAGCCTTTGAAGCCTTTGAACGTATTGAAGCCATCCAGTTTAAAGTTCATGGCTGCAGAAAAACCAGCAAGGAAGGGTGGCAGAAAGCATCGAGGGGAAACATCAAGAGATCTGCCCGATGACCTCTCAGAGTTGTACAAGACAGATCCTGAAGAGGATTACAATCAGCGCAAGACACGAATCCAATGGATTCGACGCTATTGGGCAGAGCAATGGTTCCAATACCGCTTCGTCACCAAGGAGTACGCTGAGAAAAGCGCCATCAAGAGACCATGGGGAGACGTACTATACAAAAATCTCGTGCCCAGGTCCAGAGATGAAGCCATTGCTCAAGGCTTCTACCCGTGCATGGTTCGTGGGCCACAGCCAGCTGAAGCACATCCGTCGTCACTACTCTGGTGTCATGATGACAATCTGTTCAAGCGCAACTTCCAGTTTGCCCAGAGGTCAGCGAAGCACAACAAGAAGAAATTGGGCTTAGACTTCAACCCTGGTCCCTCCGCACCAAGGGCAGATGGCACACGCGAGGCGGACCCCAATATCATCGGTCCGTATGCAAATCTTGAGGGCCTCATCACCCGCATCTTAGTCCAAGGGACTGCAGTCAATGACCCTCCTGCTGACTCTGAGTCTGATGAAGCACCTGCTGCACCGAAGCCAAAGCAATCGAAGAAGCCAAAAGCTTTAAAGCAGGCCCCTTCACCCAAAATATCAAGGGCGAAGCCAATGGCTACTGCACCTCCTGAAGCCAGTGTGCAGTCTGAAGACTTATCACGAGTCTCCAAGCCCTAGAAGGCCAAGATACCTCAGCCACACACTGGCAAAGAGTTCACAGCTGCTGCCATTCTGCGTAGTGAAACCATTGATCTGTCAAGTGATGAAGATCTTGGAGATGACGCTCTTGAGCAGCTCATCAAGAGCAAGGAAGAAGCTGAAATCTTCAACAATCTGCCTCTCTTTCATGTAGCCATCATCCACAACTTCATCGACGAGTGGTTTGCTACACCAAATATCAGCTTCGATGATCTGCAGCTGCCCATTGGCCTCAGCTTCGCTTTCCACGGCGCTATTGCTTCAGAACTTGAAATTGCCCAGAGCATTCTTGAACTAAAGCAGAAAATTGATTTTGAAAAGGCTCAGTCCAAGCAGCATATGGCCAGGCTCAGCGTGCAAGAAGTCAAGGACTTCAAGATCATGTTGCACGAGTTAAAAGAAAACTTTCTGAAGAAGCGTGCAGAAGCTCAGGGTTCGCGGGAGCGAATGAAGACTCTGGCTGATTGATGTGTGCAGGCCTACAATGAGGCCGAGAAGCGCAAGGCACTTGGGCGTCCCGGCATCGACCCCCGGATGGCCGCGAAGAAAAAGAAGAAGCCTGTTGTGCCTGAACCAGAGGCTCCAAGACAAGAAGTTGCTCCGATTGTCTTCCCCACTGCTACGACTGGCTCGAAGCCAAAAAGCAGGTCAACCGCTTCAGAGCTCAAGAAGACACGGACAGCCGAGGCTGAAGCGAGGAAGAGGAAACACTCTGAAGCCTCTCCTTCTGACCCCACCAAGAAGAAGCACAAGACCAAGAAAGCTCGGGCTGCTCCCACAGAGCCCTTGATAGTTGAACCTCTCTCTGTCATCTATCCTGACGCAGAACGTCAGCTGACATTTCATGAGCCTGCTCCCACAGAGGCTCCTGAAGCTGAAGACATTCCAGCAGCTGACCCCATCGCTGTTGAAGACATTGGTCATTAGGACAATGTACAAGATGATGCAGCCCTTCCTCAGCTTGAGACAAGCGAACTCATCAGCATTGGTCGTCCTCTGACGCCAATTGCACAAGCCGATCCCATGACTGCCAAGGTTCCCAGGTCCTGCATCAGCTCCTGGCTCCTTTAACGTCAATAGCTTCAGGGCAGATAATACGTTCTTCAACAGCTCCAAGAACCCTTATTCAAGGGAACGGATTGTATCAGATAGGTTCAAGAGCTATCCACAATGCAGCTATTATTCATGCATCCTATACAACCAAGGTCGCATCTTCCCGCACAAGCACCTTGAGGTTGAAGCTATTGCTGGTCTGCCCGGCCTGGAAGAAGCACTGGATTGCTTCAAGCAAGTGGGTTTGCTGCCATTTATCACAGACGAAGAGCACTGGAATGAAGAGCTTCTGCTTCAATTCTATGCCACCCTTCATATCAAAGGCTACAACAGAGATCCGAAGACTTGGGTCCTGGAGTGGATGACCGGCAATGTCCATCATGAAGCCAATGCATTTGATATCATTGAGCTTACCGGCCTGCCCACTCCTGGCGAATTCTTCGAGGAAGGCTGTCAACTACATGCTGAAGCAATTGAGAGCATATTCCAGAGGCCTGAACCAAATATGAGTCAGATGCTCTCAATGATGAAGCCATTGCCCCATGATGCACCCTATCCAACTGAGTTCTTCATTGAAGACCTAGAGTACCTGCCCAGAACCATATATCACATCATCAGGCGGACTCTCTAGCCCATTAAGGGACACTCTCCATATGCTAAGGTTGAGGGTGCAATGAAGACTCTCATATTCTACATCCTTCATGGCAAATGCTTCAATGCGCAGGACTTCTTCATACGCCAGCTTGCGGCATCCGGCTCAGATTTATTTGGCTTGAAGTTTTATGCTCCTTGGGTTATGAGGCTGATCAAGCTTCACTTTGCGATTTCATATCAGCCCTCAGCCCTCAACCATCGGATCTTCTTGCCAGACGTGGACACCTCTGCTGAAGCTATATATCCTGAGCCTGCCAAGCAACCATTAAGTCTTCAGAATGCAGAACACCAGAGCTTCACTCAGAATGTTGAAGGTGTTGAGGCCATCTCCAGAGTGTATCCATTGGCTGGCACCACACGTGCACCTGCATCTACTGAAGCCACTGACAGCCCAGCTGCTCAGCGACCCAAGAAGCGAGCTCGTGCCCTCAATGACCGAGAGCTTCTTGTGGCTCTTCACCAAAAGCAAGAGCGGCATCACGACCGGCTCAAGAGGCAGATGAAAAGCATCATGGAGGATGTCAATCGTATCAGAAATCTTGCAACCAAGAATGCATTTGTTGCACACGAAACCTGTCGCTGCATTTGGAAAGGACTCACGATGATGTGTGCTGAAGTTGAACTTCAAGAGGATGGCTTCACAGAGCGCTTCAAATTTGACTCCACGCCTCCTCGAAGGGCTATGCTACGTAGAACTCCATCACTTGAAGATTCGGAGTTCTCTTCCTCTGCTGCCACGGTGACTGCATGGATTATCGAAGAAGAAGACGACGCTACATCACCTCCACCTCCTTCAGCGCGCGTCGAATCTGCACCAATCTCGTCTGCACCACCAAACACCTCCACCGACCCTGCTGCGCCTGGGAACGCGTAGAAAACTCTATGTCTTCAAACCTTTTTGGTCATCACTGACAAAAGGGGGACACGCACATGATGTTTATAGTCTTCAAGCGGGTCACTATGGGCGGGTGCCTTTATATTTTGCTACATTTTGCTTCGTTCTTACAACTCTCATTTTGCTACATTTTGTTCTTTGAGTTGTAACACTTAAACTCGATGGTCGTCTGCTACTTGTTTGCCACTATGTTTTGTGAAGATAAATTCCACATGTACGACGATTAATTCCGCACTTAGATCATTCCGCAGACGTCCATTTTTCATTATGCATGTCATTCTCTTCATATACTTTTACATGCATAGTGGATTGTCATCATAAGTTGAAGTGGATCTCCACAAGTACAACCTGCCATGTGCATTTGCGTTCCAGAAGCAAATTACTTATATGCACATCTTCAGGGGGAGCCCTTGCAGCTTATGAAGGCAATTCCTTTTCAATTTCACAAATTATATTCCCCGTTGAAAACTTCAACTAGTTTGTCATCAATCACCAAAAAGGGGGAGATTGTAAGTGCATCTAGTGCCACCCTAATTGGTTTTGGAGTATTGACGACAAACCTAGTTGAGGGACTAATGTGTTTGTGAGAATTGCAGGATAACACAGGTAGAAGTCCCTCATTGATTCGGTTTTACTACCAGAGATGACCCCTAAAAATGTACGAAGACATTGAAGACAATGGTGGTACATGAAGATATTCACATTGAAAACTATGGCAAGAGAAGACACCACATGAAGCCTATGGAACTCGAAGACTTAGATCCTTTGTAGTTTTATTTCATTTGTGTTGAGTCATAGGAACCACCGTACTATTAAGTGGGGTCCAAGCGAACCAGTCAGAATGACTGAAGTGATGCCTAATTCAAATCCTATGTCTTCGAGCGAAGACTATGAGAGCAAATCTTGTCCAGAGTCGGACAAGTCAGCTTTACTTGTAGCCCAAGTAAAGTTGCCGTGTGAGTTTGAAATCTGACCATTGGTACACGTGTCAGTTCCTTAGTGACCCAGGGTCATTTCGGACAAATCAGGTCGGGTTGCCAGTGGCTATAAATAGTCCACCCCCTACAACCATAAACGGTTGGCTGCTCGGATTTCAGTGCACGGCTTTTATCGTTTGAGAGCAACCCACCTCGAAGCCTTTGAGAGAAAATTTCCTAGCGAGGAGAAAAGCCCTAACCACCCAGAGCCAGAGTAAATTGGGCATCACTTAAGTCTTCTTGTTTGAGTGATCTGAAGACTTATTACACTTGAGGACTGTGCATCCTCCAGACGGTTAGGCGTCGCGTTCTGAGCATCCAAGAGACATTGTGGATTGCCGGTGAACGAAGTCTGTGAAGGTTTGGGAGTCTACCTTGAAGACTTACCAGAGTGATTGGGCGAGGTCTGTGTGACCTTAGCTCAAGGGGAATACGGTAAGGACTGGGTGTCCTGAGCTGCGTGTTCAGGACTGGGTGTCCGGGACTGTGTGTCCTTTGGTTTAGATACCTAGCCGCCCTAACCAGACGTACAGTTGTCACAACAACTGGAACTGGTCCAAGAAATCATTGTCTTCGACGTGTCACTGGTTTCATCTTCACTTCCCTTTACTTACTGTTACTCTTTGTGAAGCCATTGCATGCTTGCTCTATCTTTTGTCTTCACAACGTAACTGTATGATTTGATTGGCTTCATAACTTCTTCCTACCTGATCCTTATTACACTGCAGCTACTTGTCATTGTGCTTTCACTCTATTGAATATTTGACCATGGCTTGCCTAGTGTAATCTAACTTCCGCTGCATAGTGATAGGCATATCTCTACTGTTTGCCTTCATAACCTTCATGTTTTGAAGACTTCCATAAAAATCGCCTATTCATCCCCCCTCTAGTCGATATAACGCACTTTCAATGCCGGTAGACAAAGGGAATTGTATACGGGATTGATTAAATCCCCAACATCGTGGTTCATCTGATGAGATCATCGTGGAACATGTGGGAACCAACATGGGTATCCAGATCCCGCTGTTGGTTATTGGCCAGAGAGATGTCTCGGTCATGTCTGCATGATTCCTGAACCCGTAGGGTCTACACACTTAAGGTTCGGTGACGCTAGAGTTGTTATGGGAGATAGTATGCAGTTACCGAATGTTGTCCGAAGTCCCGGATGAGATCCCGGACGTCACGAGGAGTTCCAGAGGTGAAGATTTATATAGGGGAAGTCATCATACGGTCACCGGAAGTGTTCGGGGGTTTATCGGTATTGTACCGGGACCATCGAAGGGGTTCCGGGGGTCCACCTGCCCCGGAGGGCCCTATGGGCTGTATGTGGAAGGGAACCAGCCTCTAAGTGGGCTGGGTGCCATCCCCCCTAGGGCCCATGTGCCTAGGGTTGGGGGGGAACCCTAAAGGGGGCACCCCCTTGGCTTTGGGGGCAAGCCCCCTCCCCTTGGCCGCCGCCCCTCTAGGTCTCATGTAGAGGGGCCGACCCCCTTCCCCTTCGCCCTATAAATAGAGGGGTGGAGGGAGGGCAGCAGCACCACATCCAAGGCGCAACCCTCCCCCTCTCCAACACCCCTCCTCCTCCGTTGAGCTTGGCGAAGCCCTGCCGGAGAACTGCAAGCTCCACCACCACGTCGTCATGCTACCGGAGCTCTTCCCCAACTTCTCCTCCCCCCTTGCTGGATCAAGAAGGAGGAGACGTCCTCGGGCTGTACGTGTGTTGAACGCGGAGGCGCCGTTGTTCGGCGCTTAGATCGGAATCAACCGCGATCTGAATCGCTGCGAGTATGACTCCTTCATCCGCGTTCTTGTAACGCTTCCGCAGCGCGATCTTCAAGGGTATGAAGATGCACTCCCCTCTCTCTCATTGCTAGTCTCTCCATAGTTTGATCTTGGTGATGCGTAGAAAAATTTAATTTCTGCAATGATCCCAACATAAATATCAATATAAAAGCATGATGCAAAATGGACGTATCAACGACCTTAGGGCATCTCTAACTATGGCCCGTGAATTCCCTCTCACATCTGTCCTCAAATAGGAGGACCAGTCCGTGGACACGGATGCGGGAGGCCGCCATACAACTCTATCCGCATACATTTCAAACGCCTTTTCAACAAACCAGAAGAATTTCATGCAAACACAGCGGATTTCATATAGACCGGGCAATATTCATTACATTTTGGACATATGTTAAATAAAATAGCTAAAACTATGTGCACGTCCGGCCGTGCGGAGCTCCATTCCCACGATACGGACACACTACACTACTATGGCTGGCCGCGACGGATCTCTTTGTCTTCCCCATGACCGGCAGTTGGACTGTCGTGAGCCCGGGAGGTATATGCTTCAGCACAAAGGGTGCTCGTTTCCTCATGTTCGGCAACGGCAGTCATCGGAGCGGAACCCCCGCGATGTGCTTCAGCCAGAGAGGAAGGGGAAGACAGTGGCCTGCGACCAGGCAAGACACCGACTGTGTACAACGGCGTCGCCTCGACGGTGGCCTTCATGGGACCCAAGCAGCAGCGGCCTCCCGTGTTCTACTTCTCCTCGATGATGCGGCAGAACGTGGATGTGTTGGACGCCGTGTCGCCGACCTTCGCCGGCAGGGTGCGGTCACGGACACGTTGACTGCGGACGGCACGGTCTGAGGCACAGGAGGAGCGGTGTGACATGGTGTTGTCCATAGCAGCCACGATGCCCTTGCCGCTGTGGTCCACAACATGCCGGCCTGAAGCAACAAGCCACTCCTCGATGAACTAGATTGGAGCAGCGAGTTGTTGAACGACGCGTCGGCTTGGAGCTTCTACCTCCACAAGCTGGCCCCCCGCCGCCTGGACCGTCAATGGAGGCGGAGCAGAGAGTTGCATGGCTCGTATCCGGCGGGCTCGACGGGCCACCTAGCTAGCTTGTATGCCGGAGAACTTGGCTTCCTGCTCACCGGATGCCATGGAGCTTGTGGAGAAGATGGTGTGCAAGGAGGAGATGGGAGCGGATTGTGGTGCAATTTTTGCCCAGCATCTGGCATCATTTAAATAGTGGGGGGGGGGGGGGGTTGCTGGAGCCAACCGGCGTTGTGTTTAATGATGGGCGGCTCGTGAACGGAAGTGTGGCTGGAGTACATTTCTCGGCACACTTGCGAGTTTAAATGGTGGAAGGAAGGCAATCTGTGACCGTTTGAATGCGGTGAGGAGATGTGTTCAGCCGTGGGAGCAGCGGGCGGCGCTCCCTCGGCCGACGCGCCACTCTCAATGCCGGCAGTGAGAGGTCGCGTCCGTCTGCGCCGACCCCATGTCCAGTCAAATTGCGGGCATCCATGCACGCCGCTGCATGCTCTGGGCTGGCATGAACGCGGCGCGGCACATGAGATGGAAAGCGTGCGGGGGGGGGGGGGGGGGGGCAGGGCGGTCAGACGCGGGCATGTCAATGTTCTCGACGCCCGCAAAGCCCTCCATGTTTGTCTTCGATTTGCGAAAGAAAGTGTGTCTAGATCGCCTTCGGCCTGATACAGGTCCTCATTGAATGAATTCCGTGGTTCGGATGTTGTAGGCGGTTTGAGGGTCGAGGATGCCTTTATCTGCGTCAGCCTTTGATCCAAGCATCACGAGGCCTCGTGTTCGAATTATGTACCACACTATTTAATGTTTCCTTCCTCTCCTTCACTGAGAGGTGGGTCCTATACGTAAAGAGAGCTATTTTATGTTTATATATAATTTTCTCTCCTTCACTGACAGGTGGGTCCCATACACAGGAAGTGCGTGGGGCCTGCCACATGCAAGCGGAGTAACGGAGAGTTGATGGAGTGTGACTGAATTGTATTCAGGTGTACATCAAACTCGAGTTGCAGGGTCATTTTGTGTCATTTTTTAACTTTGTGTATGGATTTATACCCACCGTGCAAGTTGATGTACCATAGGTGTAGTGTAATTAGCTCTTTATTTTAACGTCCAGTATATAAACGCTGAGAAGTGAGATGCGGTTGCTCTAAAAGACATACTTCCTCCGCTTCTAAGTATAAGTCTTTTTAGAGTTTTTAATATAGACTACATATAAATATATATAGATGTATTTTAGAGTGCGAATTCATTTATTTTCTTTTGTATGTAGGATTCTCTAAAAAAAATTAGAAAGGGAGAAAGTAATAAGAGTACTTTTTCAGTTAACCATGAGGAGCACCCAAAATGCAGACACTCCGTACCACATGTAGGTAAAACAACACGAAGTTGTACCGTTATAGCAAACGGAAAAAAGAGCTGAATCTAAGAATGACATATTTTCTCCATTTCAAAATAAGTGTCTTAACTTTTTTCTAACTTTAATATAAAGTTATATTAAAGTTATATTAAAGTTAAGACGTTTGTTTTAGGACGGAGGGAGTATAAAGTTATGAACCAAGCGAGCAGGCAAAAATGCCTAGGAGCAGTCGGGCACAGCACAACGTTCCCTACGAGCGCCTCTCTCCTGGTAGCACGGAGGGGCGCATGCAACACCTGCCGTGCCGTCGGCAGCCGGAGGCCGAGTCCACGCGTCCGGTGGATGCCGCCGCGTTGGCCTGTCTTCTAGAGCCGGGGCATGCATCCCATGGCATGGCTCCGCCTCGACAACGACACCCCGGCAGATCCCGGTCACGCACGCACGTACTCCGTCTCATTTCTGAGGCTGGGCAGACACGACACCCGGGACGCTCGACGTGACCTCTCTGCTTCGCTATTCTTAGTACTGCTACTTAACAATTGTATCGTTGCTTAGTTAGTTGATCAACCTTTTGCTTGATCCATATCCAAAGCTGTCAGCAAGGAGGTATGCACACGCACACACATGTCTGAAACCGCACACACACAGCTTGCGCTGTTAATTAAGTAAAGCTGGAGTGCCAAGTCCTGGTCATAGGTCGTAATTAGCATGCATATTATGCATTGCACTGAGGCGTCATTCAACAACAAGCTAAGACGGATGGGAGCTGGAAGAGAGAATGTTCCAGGTTGCTACATATTACAAGTGCATGCATCATGGCCACTACGGCACTACCCTCGACCACCCTCCCATGTGGGAATTAGTCATGAACTTAATGGAAACTAACTATGGCTTTCACAAGGCCAACATGTTTTCCCAATTGAACCCTAGTTGACTTTTGCTCTGTTTTAAAAAAAAAAAATTGCGACGAGACTTCGGTTCTGTTCTATCTAAAACAAAATTCTTTGTTGATGAAACTGAAGCAAGCGTAATTGAGTTTTGATGATGGTTACATGTCGAAACAATTAAGGTGGGGCTGGACGGTTGATTACGGCCGCCTTCTGTAACCTTCCTATGTTTGAGAGGTCAAAGCGGCGTCCATGTCCCTGTCCATGTATGCAAGCCCTATTTTAACAGCCAGCCGCGTGTAGCTCGCTTGCTTGCAGTGTTAGTGAGGACATCCCACGGCTGCTGATGAAAATAGTGAAAAGCAGCCAGCAAAGATGAGTTCTTTTTCCGTGATCTAGCTGTAAGCAGTTATTTTCTTTCACACTAAGAATTTGGACATGAAGTTGAAAAAGGAAAGAAGAAAAGTTTCTATATGGTTTTGATCAAAGGCTTACAAAGCAAGTCCTATCCCATTCCCAGCCAGCCGCCGGATTCTTTATCCAACGGCCGGAGTAAAAAACATGGACAGGTAAGCAAATTTGGTATGCCATTACCAGCTAGCCACGCCAGCGCTGAGCGCTAAGCCCTTACCATATCAACACCACGATTCCAATCCGGGGCCAGAACGAATTGAACCAACCAAATAACAATCGAAACCTAGAGAGGGATTTCCTCCTAAAACCATCAATCAAAAACCTAAATCCCGCGCCGCCGGCCGCCACTGATCAGTGATCGATCAGACTGCTAGTAGCATCAGCCTCGCCCTCTTGGCCTCCGGGGGCGGGCTCTCGGCCTCGTCCCCGGCCACCCCCGACGCCGGCAGGTTCAGGTCGAAGTCCCTCAGCAGCGCCGCCGCCTTCGCCTTGGCGGCCTCCTTGTCCTTGCCGGTCCCGTCGCCCGCGGCGCCGCCCTCGTAGTGCAGGCGCTTGTGCCCGCCCAGCGCCTGCCCGGACGGGAACGTGCGGTGGCAGAGCGAGCACTGGTGCACCTTGGCCTCCACGGGGGCGCCGCCGGACGCCTCGTTGCCGCCCGCCGACGCAGCTGGCGGCGTGGGCGGCTTCCGGTGGCTCGTCTTGTGGCCGCCCAGCGCTTGGTAGGACGCGTAGACCTTGCCGCACACGGAGCACTCGTACCCCTGCGCCTTGGTCGGCGCCGCTCCCACGCCCTTGACGCCGCCGAAGCCGCCGTCCTCGACCTCCCCGCGGACGCCGCGCGACAGCATGAGGAGGGAGAGCGCCAGGTACTCCTCCTCGGACTCGGCGGCGCCGCCAGAGCTGGCGCTGGCGCTGCCGCCGCCGCCACGGCGCCTGGAGCGACGCCCTCCCCGAGCCCACGAGTCCATCGGCGGCGGGGACGGCGGCGGCACGGGCGACTTCCGGGACACGTCGTCGGGCGACATGGCTGGCGGAGATCGGCCCCGACGCAGGGTTGACCGGAGCAAGAGGGAGGTGGACAAGTAGGAGAGTGGTGGGTGTGCGGGGGCGATTGATAGGGGAGGCGTGGGTTGGGGCTGCCATATATAGTGCCGCTGGGGAAGTGAGGGTGTGGCACTGTGCTCTCCTCCAGTGGTTACGCGATGGCGGGGCGGCGGGCCGGGGCGCACGTATGCGGCCGCGAGGCCGTGCGTATGCGCCTGTGTCTGACTTGGTGATCAAGCCATGATCGTGTGGATGGGTGATCTGACGGTCGGGGTGTCGTTGGGTTCGGCGATGGCGCAATCTGGGCCCTTCGTGAGGGACACACGGTGCGTTTGTTACCACGGATAAATCTTTGTCAACGTACTTGGTCTTTGTGTGAAACGTACGTACGTATACCCCTGCAAAAATGCCAAACAAATATCTTGTATTTTTAGCCTAATACTATGTGTATTATAATGACCGAATGATAAATTAGCATTTTTATGATTATACTTGGCATTTTTGTTGTGAGCGAGAAGATTGGCATCCTCTCTGGTCAACATCTAGGTCCGCCACCGCTGCTTTCGGGATAATATACGTGCATTGATGGAGGACAAATCTAAATCTTTGCATTTGAGATTATAGATTCATGCACGCCTCCATCTTTCCATTTAATTCAGGCCGTGCTAGGCGTCAGCCGGCTGAAGCTTAAACAAAAAGGCGCTTGCTTAACCATCGGATTTTACTCAAGTCACAATCACGAGACATCCGGTTAAAACCCTGCATGCAATATGTGTTGCATTTTCCTTCACATTTTTCAAAATAATTGTGAGGAGAACTTCACAACATTTTCAACACTAACACACAACAATAAAATGTAGGCATGCATGCAACAGATTTCCATTCATTGTAGCATGTATGTTTTCAAATGGATTACAAAAGTCAAAGCATCGAAGATAAGTTAGGGCGGATAAGTGTTCGTTAACGTACTTAGGTCTTTGTGTGACACGTATGTGGTGCTTTCTAGGAAGATATGCGTGCATTGGTGGAGGACAAATTTGAATCTTTGCCAAATTATAAAGATTTATGAACGCCTCATCTTGCCATTTAATTGGGGTTGGCCGAGGCGTCGGTTTGTTGTAGCTTGGAAAAAATAGGTCGCCGCCATAACTGTCGAATCTGACTAAAGTCATAATCCCAAGACAAATGATAAAAACAAACGCGTGCAACATGTGTCGTATGTTTGCAACAACGTTTCATTTCCATCCACATTTGTGAGAACAATTTGAATACATGACAAGAACAAAATATATGCATCCATGCAACGCATTTCCATTTACTGCACCATTTACGTTTTAAAATGGATCATAACTATCACGACATGAAAGACCATGCAGAAACAACAATGAAGAAATGCTTCAGACCTTCCCAACATGCGCACATAACCTATTGCAACAAATCAGTCGTTTGTGCACAACAAACACCATAAACATTTGAAGCATGTTGAAACACCATATGCAACACCAGAAGTTCACGAATTCTAATCAAAGCTAAACATCAACGATAGAGGTGTCGCCTTGTAGGATCAGAGAACATAGGTCTAGAGGGGGGTGAATAGACTCTTAACCAACCAAAGGTGCAGTTTTTAGTTCCCTTGAAACTTAGGACGATTTTAGCACTAGTTAAGATATCACCAAGACTTCAGATGCATATCTAAAGATAGGGCAGTGGAAATAGTAAAACATGCAATTGTGCGGAAAGTAAGGGTAGAGATGAAGGATCAAACGCAATGAAGACACTGTGATTTTTGGCGTGGTTTTGATAGGTAGTGCTATCATACGTCCACATTGATGGAGACTTCAAACCAGTTTATGTTCTTTCCTTGTTTTTGAGTTTCGCAGAAAAGGAATATCAAACGGAGTCCAAACGGAATAAAACTTTGCGATGATTTTTCTTGGACTAGAAGACACCTGTAGGACTTTGAGTCCAAGTCAGAAGACCCACGAGGCAGCGGCAAGGGTGAAGGGCGCGCCCTAGGGGGGCGCCCCTGCCTTGTGGCCCCCTCGGGAGTCCCCTGACCTACTTCTTCGACCTATAAATTCACATATATTTCAGAACCCTCAGAGAGAGCCATGAAAATACTTTTCCGCCGCCTCAACCTTCTGTCCCCGTGAGATCCCATCTTGGGGCCTTTTTCGGCGATCTGCCGGAGGGGGATTCGATCACGGAGGGCATCTACATCAACCCTATTGCCCTTCCGATGAAGCATGAGTAGTTTACCTCAGACCTACGGGTCCATAGTTAGTAGTTAGATTGTTTCTTCTCCCTCTTTGATTCTCAATACCATGTTCTCCTCAATGTTCTTGGAGATCTATCCGATGTAATCTTCTTTTGCAGTGTGTTTGTCGAGATCCGATGAATTGTGGATTTATGATCAGATTATCTATGAATATTATTAGAATCTTCTCTGACATCTTATATGCATGATTTGATATCTTTGTATTTATCTTCGAATTATCGGTTTGGTTTGGCCAACTAGATTGGTATTTTTGCTCAGTTTTGGGTTCAATCTTGCGTGATTTCACCCAGTGACAAAGTAGGGGTAGCGAGACACGTATTGTATTGTTGCCATCAAGGATAAAAGATGGGGTTTTCATCATATTGCTTGAGTTTATCCCTCTACATCATGTCATTTTACTTAAGGCGTTACTCCGTTCTTTATGAACTTAATACTCTAGATGCATGCTGGATAGCGGTCGATGTGTGGAGTAATAGTAGTAGATGTAGGCAGGAGTCGGTCTACTTGACACGGACGTGATGCCTATATGCATAATCATTGCCTTGGACATCGTCATAACTTTGCGCTTTTCTATCAATTGCTTGACAGTAATTTGTTCACTCACCGTATTATTTGGCTTCATGAGAGAAGCCTCTAGTGAAACCTATGGCCCTCGGGTCTATTTTCCATTATATATTTTTAGATCTATAAACTAAAAATATCAAAAAGTATTTTGCTGTAATTTATTTACTTATATTTTGTTTTACGTTTTAGCAATCCTTTATACCTACCTCTATCAGATCTCACCTTTGCAATTGACCGTGAAGGGATTGACAACCCCTTTATCGCGTTGGGTGCAAGTGTTTGATTGTTTGTGCAGGTGCATAGATTGGGGACTTGCTTGTACCTCCTACTTGATTGATGATACGTCTCCAACGTATCTATAATTTTTGATTGTTCCATGCTATTATATTATCTGTTTTGGATGTTTTATATGTATTAATATGCTATTTTATATTATTTTCGGGACTAACCTATTAACCGACAGCCCAGTGTCGGTTCCTGTTTTTTCCTTGTTTTAGAGTTTCACAGAAAAGGAATGCCAAACGGAGTCTAAACGGAATGAAACTTTCGCAATGATTTTTCTTGGACCAGGAGACATCCAGAGGACTTGGAGTACACGTCAGGGAAGCCACGAGGCACCCACAAGGATGGAGGGCGCGCCCAGGGGGTAGGGCGCACCCCTACCCTTGTGGGCCCCTCGTGACTCCACCGGCCTATTTCTTCCGCCTATATATTCTCAAATACTCCAAAACCTTCCAGGAGAGCCACAAAACCAGCTCTCCACCACCGCAACCTTCTGTACCCCGTGAGATCCCATCTAGGGGCCTTTTCCGGGCGTCCTGCCGGTGGGGGATTCGATCACGGAGGGCTTGTACATCAACACCATTGCCTCTCCGATGAAGTGTGAGTAGTTTACCACAGACATACGAGTCCATAGCTAGTAGCTAGATGGCTTCTTCTCTCTCTTTGATTCTCAATACCATGTTCTCCTCGATGTTCTTGGAGATCTATTCGATGTAATACTCTTTTGCGGTGTGTTTGCCGAGATCCGACGAATTGTGGATTTATGATCAGCTTATCTATGAATATTATTTGAATCTCCTCTGAATTCTTATATGCATGATTTGATATCTTTGCAAATATCTTCTAACTATCGGTTTGGTTTGGCCAACTAGATTGGTTTTTCTTGCAATGGGCTAAGTGCTTAGCTTTGTGTTCAATCTTGCGGTGCTCGATCCTAGTGATAGAAGGGGAACCGACACGTATTGTATTGCTGCCATCGAGGATAACAAGATGGGGTTTTCATCATATTGCTTGAGTTTATCCCGCTACATCATGTCATCTTACTTAGTGCATTACTCTGTTCTTATGAACTTAATACTCTAGATGCAGGCCGAAGTTGCTCGATATGTGGAGTAATAGTAGTAGATGGGGAATCGTTTTGGTCTACTTGACACAAACATGATGTCTATATTCATGATAATTGCCTTAGATACCGTCATAACTTTGCGCTTTGCTATCAATTGCTCGGCAGTAATTTGTTCATCCATCGTAATATTTTCTATCTTGAGAGAAGCCTCTAGTGAAAAAACCTATGGCCCTGGGTCTATTTTCCATCATATAAGTTTCCGATCTACAATTTTAGTTTCCCATTTACTTTCTTTGCAATATTTTAATTTCCGATCTATAAACCAAAAATACCAAAAATATTACTTTACCGTTTATCCATCTATATCAGATCTCACTTTGCAAATAACCGTGAAGGGATTGACAACCCCTTTGTCGCGTTGGTGCAAGTTGGTGTTTGTTTGTGCAGGTATTCGGTGGCTTGTGTGTTGTCTCCTACTAGATTGATACCTTGGTTCTCAATAGCTAAGGGAAATACTTACTCTACTTTGCTGCATCACCCTTTCCTCTTCAAGGGAAAAACCAACGCAAACTCAAGAGGTAGCAGGAAGAATTTCTGGCACCGTTGCCGGGGAGATCTACGCCCAGCCGAGACATAGCACCATCATAAACTCTCATCCCTCGCATTACATTATTTTCCATTCGCCTCTTGTTTTCCTCTCCCCCACTTCTAAAATGATTTTCGAAAAGATTTGCCTTTTCTTCGCCCCTCTTCCGTTCGTCTTCTTCGCTTGCTTGTTTACTCGTTTGCCAGTTGCCACCATGTCTGAAACTGGGGAGGTTATCATTGAAAATCTTGAGGAAAACCAGAGTCTTGTTCTTCGGATCATGCTAAAAATCCGCCTAATTGCAAAACAAAAATCTTTCGTGTGGGGGATGGTAATGTTATCGGGAAGAGCGTATCCAAGAATTCTTTAATTGTACGGGATCCATGCCTATTAATAAAAGATCTATTCTTCTTGGGACACGTTGTTACGCATATGCTATTGTTATGCTTGTTGAGATATTGGAAAGAAAATTTGTGGATCTTCATCCTGCCTTGCAAAAAGTGTTTTATGAACTTCCTAATATCAATCATCCAATAGCTAAAATGATAGCCACTATTATCCTTATGCGTGAATTCGATTTTATAATACGAGAAGCTAGGGATATTTTTGCTTTCTATAAAAAGGATGTTGAACACCCTCCAATTATAAATATCCTTCATGATAAAGAAACTATGCGTAGTTTGGAATCAATCTTATAGTGAAAATCTTAGGAGAAGAGTTCCCCATTCAGAGATCTCTCAATCTTTGTATCTTGAAACTTTTGAGGAGTTTGATTGGATAACTAGGGGAATTTATGTAGGATTTAATAGAGATTGGTTGAATAAAATGATGAAGGAACCTTTTAAAAATGAGCTCCGTATCTTATACGATGATATATATGGTGATGATCCCGACTATGGGTTTATGAATGTTAAAATTACCAATCAAAGTCCTTTCCATGATTTAAGTTCATCCACTAGAAGGGAAATAAAGGAAAGGATAGAATTGCTTAGAAGGGTTTTGGAGGATTTGATGAGAAAAGAAGTACATACTGAAGACGATAATACTTAGATCTATTCGCGTTTATGCCTAGCTAAGGGCATTAAACAATAGCGCTTGTTGCGAGGCAACCCAATTTTATTTTTGTTCTTGATTTTTAGGTCCCGTTTTGCATTAAATAATTTATCTAGCCTGTGGTTAGATGTGGTTTTTATGTTTTAATTAGTGTTTGTGCCAAGTAAGACCTTTGGGATAGCTTACACTAATAGTTGATTTGATCTTGCTGAAAAATAGAAACTTTTGCGCCCAGGAGATTAGTTTTCATTTTTAGCAGAAATGCGATAAAATACTGATTAGTTTTGCATAAGATTAATAAACAAATTTCTTAGGTCCTCCTAATTTTCAGGATTTTTGGAGTTACAGAAGTATTCAAAATCTCCAATTTTTTTTACAGATTCTGTTTTTTGCGCGTTGTTTGCTTATTTTGGTACATCTATGGCTAGTATCGGGGGTACGAACCATGGAAAAGTTGGAATACATTAGATATTACACCAATATAAATAAAGAATGAGTTCACAACAGTACCAAAAGTGGTGATTTATTTTCTTATACTAACGGAGCTTATGAGATTTTCTGTTAAGTTTTGTGTTCTGAAGTTTTCAAGTTTTGGGTAAGGATTTGATGGACTATGGAATAAGGAGTGGCAAGAGCCTAATCTTGGGGATGGCCAAGGCACCCTGATACGTCTCCAACGTATCTATAATTTTTGATTGTTCCATGCTATTATATATTCTGTTTTGGATGTTTAATGGGCTTATTTATACACTTTTATATTATTTTTGGGACTAACCTATTAACCGAAGGCCCAACCCAAATTGATGTTTTTTTGCCTATTTCAGTGTTTTGCAGAAAAAGAATATCAAACGGAGTCCAAACGGAATGAAACCTTCGGGAGCGTGATTTTTGGAGCAAACGTGATCCAGAGGACTTGGAGTGGACGTCAAGCAATCAACAAGGAGGCCACGAGGCAGGGGGTGCACCTACCCCCTAGGCGTGCCCTCCACCCTCGTGGCTCCACCGACCTACTTCTTCCTCCTATATATACCTACGTACCCTGAAAACACCAGAGGGCACCATGAAAACCTAATTCCACCGCCGCAACCTTCTATACCCGTGAGATCCCATCTTGGGGCCTTTTCCGGCGCTCCGCCGGAGGGGGCATTGATCACGGAGGGCTTCTACATCAACACCATAGCCCCTCCAATGATGTGTGAGTAGTTTACCTCAGACCTTCGGGTCCATAGTTATTAGCTAGATGGCTTCTTCTCTCTCTTTGGGTCTCAATACAAAGTTCTCCTCGATTCTCTTGCAGATCTATTCAATGTAATCTTCTTTTGCGGTGTGTTTGTCGAGATCCGATGAATTGCGGGTTTATGATTAAGATTATATATGAACAATATTTGAATCTTCTTTGAATTCTTTTATGTATGATTGGTTATCTTTGCAAGTCTCTTTGAATTATCAGTTTAGTTTGGCCTACTAGATTGATCTTTCTTGCAATGGGACAAGTGCTTAGCTTTGGGTTCAATCTTGCGGTGCTCGATCCTAGTGACAGAAAGGGAAACGACACATATTGTATTGTTGCCATCGAGGATAAAAAGATGGGGTTTATATCATATTGCATGAGTTTTTCCCTCTACATCATGTCATCTTGCTTAAAGTGTTACTCCGTTCTTATGAACTTAATACTCTAGATGCATGCTGGATAGCGGGCGATGTGTGGAGTAATAGTAGTAGATGCAGGCAGAAGTCGATCTACTTGTCACGGACGTGATGCCTATATACATGATCATACCTATATATTCTCATAATTATTCGCTTTTCTATCAATTGCTCGACAGTAATTTGTTCACCCACCATAATACTTTTGCTATCTTGAGAGAAGACACTAGTGAAACCTATGGCCCCCAGGTCTATTCTCCATCATATAAGTTTCCAATCTATTTTATTTTGCAATCTTTACTTTCAATCTATATCATAAAAATACCAAAAATATTTATCTTATTATTATTATCTCTATCAGATCTCACTCTTGCAAGTGGCCGCGAAGGGATTGACAACCCCTTTATCGCATTGGTTGCAAGGTTCTTATTTGTTTGTGTAGGTACGAGGTGACTCGCGCGTGGTCTGCTACTGGATTGATACCTTGGTTCTCAAAAACTGAGGGAAATACTTACGCTGCTTGGCTGCATCACCCTTTCCTCTTCAAGGGAAAACCAACGCATGCTCAAGAGGTAGCAAGAAGGATTTTTGGCGCCGTTGCCGGGGAGATCTACACCAAGTCAAGACATACCAAGTACCCATCACAACTCTTATCCTTCGCATTACATTATTTGCCATTTGCCTCTCGTTTTCCTCTCCCCCACTTCACCCTTGCCGTTTTATTCGCCCTTTTTCCTTTCGCCCTCTCTTTCCATTTGCCTCTTTTTTGCTTACCTCTTGTTGCTTGTTGCCCTTATGGCCCTGCCTAGATTTGGTGATCTTCACCTTAAAAGGTTGGAAGAGATTGAAAGCAATGTCAGAAGCTTTATGACTTTACAATTTGAGCATAATAATTTCTTTAGAAATGAGCTCAAGGAACAAAAAGGCTTTATGGAGTACATGAATAAAGAACTTGATGACATGTCTAAGGAATTTTATGGTTTGAAATCTCAGATTGCTCATTTTCAAAAATTAATAGTTGAAATTTCGGATAAGCAGGCCACCTTAGTTAATAAGATGGCCGCCAAGCCGGAAAGTTTTTATGAGAATAAAGATGAAGACCTAAAAGTTATTGATGTGTCCCCTATTAAATCTTTGTTTTGTAATATGAATCTTGATAATGTTGGGACTGTAGATGAGTCAACTTTAGTTAGAAGTCGTCCCAAAAATTCGGAGTTTTTAGACCTCGAGGGAAAAATTGGTAAAAGTGGGATTGAAGAGGTTAAAACTTTAAATAGCAATGAACCCACTATCTTGGATTTCAAGGAATTTAATTATGATAATTGCGCTTTGATAGATTGTATTTCCTTGTTGCAATCCGTGCTAAATTCTCCTCATGCTTATAGTCAAAATAAAGCTTTTACTAAACATATCGTTGATGCTTTAATGCAATCTTATGAAGAAAAACTTGAGTTGGAAGTTTCTATCCCTAGAAAACTTTATGATGAGTGGGAACCTACTATTAAAATACAAATTAAAGATCATGAATGCTATGCTTTGTGTGATTTGGGTGCTAGTGTTTCCACCATCCCAAAAACTTTGTGTGATTTGCTAGGTTTCCGTGAATTTGATGATTGCTCTTTAAACTTGCACCTTGCGGATTCCACTATTAAGAAACCTATGGGAAAAATTAATGATGTTCTTATTGTTGCAAATAGGAATTATGTGCCCGTAGATTTCATTGTTCTTGATATAGATTGCAATCCTTCATGTCCTATTATTCTTGGTAGACCTTTTCTTGAAATGATTGGTGCAATTATTGATATGAAGGAAGGGAATATAAGATTCCAATTTCCATTAAGGAAAGGCATGGAACACTTCCCTAGAAATAAAATCAAATTACCATATGAATCTATTATGAGAGCCACTTATGGATTGCCTACCAATGATGGCAATACCTAGATCTATCCTCGCTTTTATGCCTAGCTAGGGGCATTAAACGATAGCGCTTGTTGGGAGGCAACCCAATTTTATTTTTATTCCTTGCTTTTTGTTCCTGTTTAGTAATAAATAATTTATCTAGCCTCTGTTTTGGTTGTGTTTTTTCTGTTTAATTAGTGTTTGTGCCAAGTAGAACCGTTGGGAAGACTTGGGGAAAGTCTTTTTGATCTTGCTGTAAAAAATAGAAAGTTTAGCGCTCACGAGAATTGCTGCCATTTTTTATTGAAGAGTGATATTTAGTTAATTATTTTTGCAGATGATTAATAGATAAATTCCTCACTTCCAGCAATGTATTTTAGAATTTTTGGGGTTTCATAAGTATGCTTTAGTTACAGATTACTACAGACTGTTCTGTTTTTGTCAGATTCTGTTTTTCGTGTGTTGTTTGCTTACTTTGATGAATCTAGGGCTAGTAATGGAGTTTATAAACCATAGAGAAGTTGGAATACAGTAGGTTTAACACCAATATAAATAAAGAATGAGTTAATTACAGTACCTTGAAGTGGTGTTTTGTTTTCTTTCGCTAACAGAGCTCACGAGATTTTCTGTTAAGTTTTGTGTTGTGAAGTTTTCAAGTTTTAGGTAAAGATTTGATGGATTATGGAACAAGGAGTGGCGAGAGCCTAAGCTTGGGGATGGCAAAGGCACACCACGGTAAAATCCAAGGACACCAAAAAGCCTAAGCTTGGGGATGCCCCGGAAGGCATCCCCTCTTTTGTCTTCGTTCATCGATAACTTTACTTGGAGCTATATTTTTATTCACCACATGATATGTGTTTTGCTTGGAGCGTCTTGTATGATTTGAGTCTTTGCTTTATAGTTTACCACAATCAACCTTGCTGTACACACCTTTTGAGAGAGACACACATGACTCGGAATTTATTAGAATACTCTATGTGCTTCACTTATATCTTTTGAGCCATATAGTTTTTGCTCTAGTACTTCACTTATATCTTTTAGAGCACGGTGGTGGTTTTATTTTATAGAAATAATTGATCTCTAATGCTTCACTTATATTATTTTGAGAGTCATTTAGAACAGTGTGGTAATTTGCTTTTATGAATAATAAAAACTTTCATATAAGTGCATTGAATACTATGAGAAGTTTGATACTTGATAATTGTTTTGAGATATGGAGATGGTGATATTAGAGTCATGCTAGTTGAGTAGTTGTGAATTTGAGAAATACTTGTGTTGAAGTTTGTGATTCCCGTAGCATGCACATATGGTGAACCATTATGTGATGAAGTCGAAGCATGATTTATTTATGTATGATTGGTTATCTTTGCAAGTCTCTTCGAATTATCAGTTTCGTTTGGCCTACTAGATTGATCTTTCTTGCAATGGGAGAAGTTCTTAGCTTTGGGTTCAATCTTACGGTGCTCGATCCCAGTGATAGAAAGAGAAACGACACGTATTGTATTGTTGCCATCGAGGATAAAAAGATGGAGTTTATATCATATTGCATGAGTTTATCCCTCTACATCATGTCATCTTGCTTAAAGCGTTACTCCATTCTTATGAACTTAATACTCTAGATGCATGCTGGATAGCGGTCGATGTGTGGAGTAATAGTAGTAGATGCAGGCAGGAGTTCGTCTACTTGTCACGGACGTGATGCCTATATACATGATCATACCTAGATATTCTCATAATTATTCGCTTTTCTATCAATTGCTCGACAGTAATTTGTTCACCCACCGTAATACTTTTGCTATCTTGAGAGAAGCCACTAGTGAAACCTATGGCCCCCGGGTCTATTCTGTCGGCGTTCTGGGAACAGGGGTCCCCAGACTTGCCTGCCTGCGGCCTGCGGCGTGGCCCAAAGGAGGCCCAACACGGCCCATCTTCATCAACACAAAACTCAAGACCCTCGCGAGGGGCCAAGCCTCGCGGGGCAGACGACACGGAGCTTCCTCAGGCACGGCCTCGCCAGGCTGGCTCGCGAGGAGGCAAAGAGATCAAGGCGGGGTACCTCGCGAGCTGACCGTGAAGCAAGCCATGACGACTCAAGGCGCCAGGCGGGTGCCAGCCCGCGCAGCGTCCTCCTTTCCTCTTTGGTGCAAAGGGGGCAAGCGCAGCCGCGGAGTACCGAGGCATCAGGCAAAGGTTGCCATTTCGGTGCAACGAGACCAAGACCAGGAGGACTATGAGACGGAGGTCACCGTGGAGCCCAAGACGGCGTCATCACCAGAGCTTTGCGCAGGCGAAGACTGCTTTTGTCAGGATAGTTGATACTTGTTGTCCCCCTTCAAATTAGCCCGCCATTGTTGGCTCCCTTCCCGCTTGATATTTGGGAGGAGGACCAGGGCCTCTATAAATAGGACCAGCCGCCCACAGAGCAAGAGGTGGGTGGTTCGTTGGAAGGTTTGTTGCCGACAAGAGAGAGTAAGGCAGCTAGAGTGAGAGAGAGAGAGAGAGAAAGGTGGTTGAACGCCTCCCAGCAGTTCATCACCCCAGCCAAGAACAGACCCTTGCGAGGCTGTTCTTCCTTGTACTGTTCATCATCATCAGCCCCAAGAGGCAATCCACCCACCACACACTGGAGTAGGGTATTGCACCACAACGGTGGCCCGAACCAGTATAAACCTTGTGTCTCTTGTGCAGTTCTTTCAGTAGTCTAGATCTTTGCGAGATGGAGAGGTAGAAGGCGTAATCTCCGCGCGCACCCCAGTGTTCGAACCTTAAGGGTCTGCCAGAACCCAAAATCTGACATTTGGCGCGCCAGGTAGGGGTGCGCCGGAATTGGTCGTCCACCGCCCCGTTCTCCTCCGACCGTCGCATCCATGTCCGACGCTCGTCAGGCCTGCGCCGAGCGCCGGGCCGCCATCGCTTCCCGCGTCGCCCAGATGGCGCCCGTTGGCGGACGTCCTCGATGTTCCCCGTCGCCCGCCATCAACGTCGCCACCAGCCCGGCGAGGGGCGATCAGCAAGCATCGTCCCAGCATCCATCCGTGCGGCAAGACGGCCACACCGCTACTCCATCGCTCGCACCAGCTAGTTCTTCGTCCCGTGCGCTCCGCGCACCCTTGGAGGCTCGAGCTGCGCTCCTCGCGGCAAATGAGCTCCTGCGCTACCGTCCCGTCGACGACGTCTACGAGGAGTGGCTCGACCGCGTCGCCGAGCTTGTCCGCGCCGCAGGGGGCTCTCCCGCGCCGTCCGTTCCGCTGCGTCACACCCCGCCCCGCGCGGGCAACAAAGCTCCGGAGGCGTACCAGCCGCCTCCTCTCCAAGAAGACGTCATGGCACCAAGGCGCATGGCCCCTGGGCGGAACCCGCTCCGTTAGGTGCCAGCGCAGCAAGAACGGAGCTGCCAAGAAATCCCACACCCGCAAGGAGCTGCCCGGGCGCTCCCAGCTCCGGCACGCCGCGACCCTGCCCCGGCTCCGGCACGCCAAGACCCCGCGCTGCTCCTAGCTGCAGCGCATGGGGACCCTCAAGACCAAGCTCTCCTCCAGCCGAAGCCTTTCGTGGCCACCGCAGGCTGCCGTGCCTACACCACCGAGCTGCGTAGTGTCGCGTGGCCCGACAAGTTCAAGCCAGACCTGCCTCCTCATTACGATGGCACGACTGACCCTGCAGAGTTCCTCCAGCTCTACGAGCTGGGCATCGAAGCTACCAGCAGGGACGAAAAGGTCATGGCGAACTGGTTCCCCATGGCGCTCAAGGAAGGAGCTCGCACCTGGCTCCTGAATCTGGCTCCAGGCACGATCTCTTCCTAGGACCAGATGCGCACCCGCTTCATCGCCAACTTCCAAGGTACTCGCGACCGGCCACCCGCCGTGAGCAACATGCGCCGCATCAAGCAACAACCTGGGGAGACCCTGCAAAAGTACATCCAACGCTTCAATAGCGCGCGCCTCAAGATCCCCAAGGTGTCCGAGGAGGCCATCATTTCGGCCTTCTCCGATAGTGTGCGCGACGTCAAGATGAAGGAGGAGCTGGCGATGCATGAAGACCTGTGCACCTCCCTGGAGCTGTTCAACCTGGCGACCAAGTGCGCCAGGGCTGAGGAGGGACGCCTCTCCCTCCTCGACCTGCCTGCCGCAGACCTAGAGGAGAAGAAACCCAAGACCAAGGACATGAAGCGCAAGGAGGCTGTAGTGCTCGCGGCAGAACCATACACCAAGCGGGGCAAAGATCTGCCTGAGACCTCCAGGGGCAGCCGGTACTGTGTGTACCACGACCTCCACACCCACAACACCAACGAATGCTAAGAACTCCACGCCGTGCGAGAAGGAAGGATCGGCCATCGTCCCGACCGCGCCGATCGGGGCTACGACCGAGGAGGAGGAAGAAACGCAGGACGCTGGGAAGACCGCGGCCCGTGCCAAGGGTGGCGCGATCAGCCTCGCGAGGATCGCTGGCGAGACCTGCCTCGTGAGGGGGACTGGAGGGATCAGCCTCGTGAGGATCACCCACAGGGCAACGCAGGCCTCCCTCCACTGTCACCTCAGCCAAGGAGGAACGAGGACCGCCATCAAGACGAGGGGGCTGGGGGCTTCCAGGAGCCACGCGCAATTGCCTGCATCCTGGGCGGAGCTCAAGCCCCAGCCTCCCAACGCATCTTCAAGCAGTTCGCCCGCGAGGTGAACGCAGTCCTCCCCAGGCTTGAAGCAACGCGCCCTATCAGGTGGTCGGCATGCGCCATCACATTCAGCTCAGCGGATCAACTCAAGTGTGCGGCCACAGCCGGAGTCCTCCCGATGCTTTGCTCCCCAGTCATCAGCAATGTACTGGTCACCAGGACCCTCATCGATGGTGGGGTAGGGCTCAACGTCCTGTCCGTGGAAACGTTCAACAATCTCCAAGTGCCCTACGACCAGCTTCAGCCAACCAAGCCCTTCTCCGGAGTCACCGACGGCTCCACGGTCCCGACTGGGCAGGTCCGCCTCCTTGTCACCTTCGGGGCACGCGACAACTACCGCACCGAGCTCATCGACTTCGACGTCGCCCACATCCGCCTGCCGTACAACGCCATCCTCGGGTACCCAGCGCTGGCCAAGTTCATGGCCGTAACTCACCATTGCTACAATATCCTCAAGATGCCAGGAAGTGGCGGAGTCATCACGGTGCCCTGTGAAGAGAAGGATGCAGTGTGTTCCCTAGAGCGAGCCTTTCAGGCCGCGTCACTGGAAGACCCGGATCGCGGAAGCAGGAGGCTTCCCGAGACCACCCCCAAGAAGAAGAAGACATCGTCCGGACCGGCCCCTCGGGGGGCAGGCCCCTCAGGGCCCGCATCTGCCTAGGGGGAACCTCCTTCCATCGCATAGGAAAGCGCGCTCGGCGCCCTCCTCAGGCAGGGCTTGGGGGCTCTCCCCTGGAGGGCCACCAACCTGGCCAGGGTCACGAGGGAGGCGCTTGGGAACCACGTGGAGGCGTGTTTCGAAGCACGTTTCCCTCAAGAAGGAGCAAGGCAAGGAAGGTCAGACCCGCAGGAGTTCGTCGACAAGGCCCTTCAAGAACTGCAGGAATCAAGGATCATGAGAGGTTGCCGCCGTCTACCGGTTGTGGCTCCCCATCCAGGCGAGGATGGTGGGCTGCGCGCCTGCATCGACGTACCAGGGCTCAACCAAGCCGCTACGATGGAGCGCCTCTGGCCCTCGCGAGTGGGGCGCTGCGGGGGTCCGCCCCACAGCTACGTTCGCATGCCTTACGGCTTGCCGAGCGCAGTTGCTACGCGCCAGTGCCTCATGAGGGGCATCATGGAGGCTCAAGAAGACAGGCGTTCCGCAGCCTTGGCGGAGATGGAGATGATTCGCGAAGAGCTACCAGTGCCTCCGGAGCCTCCTGAGGCCCCTGGGCCTGGGGGCTCTTGAGGATCGGCTTCCGCAGCCTACCGAGTCTGCTGCACCAACACCCCTTCACCCTCGACACCCTCAGGTGACATCTTACAAGTTTCATTTCCAGCTGGGAGCGCCCTCCCAGGGCTGCATCGTTCCCAGGCCGCGTGGGTCCGTCCCTGTGGTATGTATCCCTTTTATTTTCATGTCATTAGCTTGCTTTGTTGGGGGCGCCCCTCGGGCTGCATCATCCCCAAGTCGCTCGGGCCCGACCCAGCAATGTCTACCTTCCTAGCATCTGTTTGAATGAATCCCCTCCTTCGTGGCTAACGTGTTCGATCTAGTTGCCTTCTCAACTGACGCCAACTGACGGAATTGCTCCCACAATGGCATGACGCTTGCGCATGGGTCCGTCCCTGCAACGTCGACAAACCTGAATGGCTGAGCTCTGGCCGCGGCAGCCCCGCATGGCGCCACCTCGTCAAGCCTCCAGTGCCTCACCTCCCCTCGGAAGCAACTAACGACAGACTAATAGTTGTCATGGCAACCTTTTCTTCCTTCTATGATGAGTTTACAGGATCCCCTAAGGGAGTTGCACCAGGCAAGGCCCTCGCGGCATTCCTTTCACTCTCGCCCGCACGAACCGCTTGCACGTTAAAGGGGGGGGGTGCCTGAGCATCGCGACTCAGGGCTCCTACTGGCTCTCCAGCCCTCACCCTCTGGCCTTTACCACGGCATCGCGACCTGGCATACCAGCGACGGCTGAGACTAGCTCGAGGGCCGGGACCCGAGGACGTAGAGCAGAAAGAGGAGCAAAGGCGGGGGAGAAGGGGCACGTGAGGACCTCGCCGAGCGATTCCGCTCCTGCCGACGCGCGGACCCGGCGGCACACCAGGAATAATCCCCGACTCTCGAGATAGGTCACCGCCCGAAAGCACCGGCTATCGCAGCACTACCCCCGCACCTAATGCAATTCCGTGTCAGCGACGCCGCACTCCTTTCTCGCCGAACGACGGCTGCTTGGGTGCCAAAGGGGACCTACTGAGCATCGTGACTCAGGGGCTCTTACCGGACCCCGGGTCGCTCACCTCCTGGCCTTGACCACGGCATCGTGACCTGGCATACCCGAAACCTGTCGGCACAGAGCACCAATCCCTCGCGAGGTTCGAAAGGGAGAAGTGAGCTAAGACGGAATCAGCAACTCGCACAGCTCTGCAGCAAGGGTTATGTATTAACAAACAGGACTACAAGCACCTTACAAGCCCTCATGGGGTGCATTTTGATTCCTCGCAGGGAACGGACCCTAAGGGATGCTAACTACACGCGCTCCTGCATGAGATGCCATCATCAACAGTGGGCCGTCAGGCGCCGGCGCCAACCCCATCCAGATCAGAGTCGGCGACGGCCAGGCGAGCCCACCCTGCTCCAGGAGCAGCGCCGGCTCGGGGGCTCGTAGCTGTCGTCGCTCGTCTCCGGAGTCGCGAAGATCTCGCCGGAGTCGCTGGATCCTCTGGCGTCTCTGTCGCTTGCAGAGCCGCCAAGGGAGCGGTCGACGGGCCTAGCCCTCACCATGGCGAGGTCCTGGCCACCTCTCCCGCGGCAACACTCCAGCCGGCGCCCGTTCGCGTCGAAGACCTTGAAGAACATCGCCGAAACGCCATCATACTCCAAGTGGACCGCGAAGACGCCCCTTTCCCTGCAAACTCGGGCGATCTCTCTCCAGCCATGAGACATGTAGACCTCGCCCGGGGTAACGACCATGACCTCTGCCTCGGTCGCGAGGGTGCTACAGCCGGCATGCTGCAGCCAGAGCTCCAGGGGCTCCCCCGGCGGGATGATGGAGGCGAAGAAGGGAGGCAGACGGATCCAAGACTGAAGAGGAATGGCGACGTGGAGCACGAACTCCTGGGAGGAGCCCTCGGCATGGACCCCAGGAGGAACAACCCACACCTTCGTGACCCGACGGGGCCGACGACTGTGCTGACCGCGGGGATCGGCATCGACCCCTTCGGGGCCCTCGACATGGGCATACAAGGGAAGCGGGAACCCCGGCGGAGCCCGCTCGCATCGAGGCCTCGACACCACCTGACGGTCCTCATCGTCCCGGCCGCAAAGGGCGAGCCGCTTCTTCGGCGGGAGCGGGTCTGGTCCCTCTCAAGGGGCCTTCCCTTCTCTGCTGTAGAGAACCGGCGGATCGGAGCCATCGCGGCAAGACGGAGCAAGGATCGAGAAGAAGGAGAAGCAAGGAGGGATGTACTGGAAGCGCACGCACAGTTCCGTAGTTATAGCCGGCGAAGGCCAACCGCCGGCCTCCACGATCACAGGTAATCATGACACGATTTGCATGCAGGGACTTGCCCAACTCACGCGATCACCGAGGCATCGTGGGAAAACGGAGATGCCCACGTCCCATCAACCGCCACATGGCGCCCAAGGCCGCAGGCTGTTAGGGCCCGCGGCGCTTCGCCCTTGCCCTTTTGCCTCTCGGCACGGCCAAGTCCGGGCGCGCCTTGGGCCCGGGGGCTACTGTCGGTGTTCTGGGAACGGGGGTCCCCAGACTTGCCTGCCTGCGGCCTGGCCCAAAGGAGGTCCAGCACGGCCCATCTTCATCAACACAAAACTCAAGACCCTCGCGAGGGGCCAAGCCTCGCGGGGCGGACGACACGGAGCTTCCTCAGGCACGGCCTCGTCAGGCTGGCTCGCGAGGAGGCGGAGAGATCAAGGCGGGGTACCTCGCGAGGTGCCCGTGACGCAAGCCATGACGTCTCAGGGCGCCAGGCGGGTGCCAGCCCGCGCAGCGTCCTCCTTTCCTCTTTGGTGCAAAGGGGGCAAGCGCAGCCGCGGAGTACCGAGGCATCAGGCAAAGGTTGCCATTTCGGTGCAACGAGACCAATACCAGGAGGTCTACGAGACGGAGGTCACCGTGGAGCCCAAGACGGCGTCATCACCAGAGCTTTGCGCAGGCGAAGACTGCTTTTGTCAGGATAGTTGATACTTGTTGTCCCTCTTCAAATTAGCCCGCCATTGTTGGCTCCCTTCCCGCTCGATATTTGGGAGGAGGACCAGGGCCTCTATAAATAGGACCAGCTGCCCACAAAGCAAGGGGTGGGTGGTTCGTTGGAAGGTTAGTTGCCAGCAAGAGAGAGTAAGGCAGCTAGAGTGAGTGAGAGAGAAAGGTGGTTGAACGCCTCCCAGCAGTTCATCACCCCAGCCAAGAACAGACCCTCGCGAGGCTGTTCTTCCTTGTATTGTTCATCATCATCAGCCCCAAGAGCCAATCCAGCCACCACACACTGGAGTAGGGTATTACACCACAACGGTGGCCCGAACCCGTATAAACCTTGTGTCTCTTGTGCAGTTCTTTCAGTAGTCTAGATCTTTGCGAGATGGAGAGGTAGAAGGCGTAATCTCCGCGCGCACCCCAGTGTTCGAACCTTAAGGGTCTGCCGGAACCCGAAATCCGACATATTCTCCATATAAGTTTCCAATCTATTTTATTTTACAATCTTTACTTTCAATCTATATCATAAAAATACCAAAAATATTTATCTTATTATTATTATCTCTATCAGATCTCACTCTTGCAAGTGGCCGTGAAGGGATTGACAACCCCTTTACCGCGTTGGTTGCAAGGTTCTTATTTGTTTGTGTAGGTACGAGGTGACTTGCGTGTGGTCTCCTACTGGATTGATACCTTGGTTCTCAAAAACTGAGGGAAATACTTACGCTGCTTGGCTACATCACCCTTTCCTCTTCAAGGGAAAACTAACGCATGCTCAAGAGGTAGCACACCCCAAGGTAATATTCAAGGACAACCAAGAGCCTAAGCTTGGGGATGCCCCGGAAGGCATCCCCCTTTCGTCTTCGTCTATCGGTAACTTTACTTGAGGCTATATTTTTATTAATCACATGATATGTGTTTTGCTTGGAGCATCTTGTATGATTTGAGTCTTTGCTTTTTAGTTTGCCACAATAATTCTTGCTGTACACACCTTTTGAGATAGACACACGTGAATCATGATTTATTAGAATACTTTATGTGCTTCACTTATATCTTTTGAGCTAGGCAAATTTGCTCTAGTGCTTCACTTATATCTTTTTAGAGCACAACGGTGGTTTTATTTTATAGAAATTGATGAACTCTCGCACTTCACTTATATTATTTTGAGAGTCTTTAAAATAGGATGGTAATTTTCTTTGGTTATAAAATTAGTCCTAATATGATAGGCATCCAAGAGGGATATAATAAAAACTTTCATATAGAGTGCATTGAATACTATGAGAAGTTTGATTCCTTATGATTGTTTTGAGATATGAAGATGGTGATATTAAAGTCATGCTAGTGAGTAGTTGTGAATTTGAGATATACTTGTGTTAAAGTTTGTGAGTCCCATAGCATGCAAGTATGGTGAACCGTTATGTGATGAAGTCAGAGCATGATTTATTTATTGATTGTCTTCCTTATGAGTGGCGGTCGGGGATGAGCGTCTTTTCCTACCAATCTATCCCCCTAGGAGCATGCACGTTGTATTTTGTTTCGATGACTTATAAATTTTTTCAATAAGTATGTGAGTTATTTATGACTAATGTTGAGTCCATGGATTATACGCACTCTCACCTTTCTGCCATTGCTAGCCTCTCTTGTACCATGCAACTTTCGCCGGTACCATAAACCCACCATATACCTTCCTCAAAACAGCCATCATACCTACCTATTATGGAATTTCCATAGCCATTCCGAGATATATTGCCATGCAACTTTTCACCGTTCCGTTTATATGACACGCTCCACTATTGTCATATTGCTATGCGTGATCATGTACTTGACATCGTATTTGTGGCAAAGCCACCGTTCATAATTCTTTCATACATGTCACTCTTGATTCATTGCACATCCCGGTACACCGCCGGAGGCATTCATATAGAGTCATATTTTGTTCTAAGTATCGAGTTGTAAGTAAATAAAAGTGTGATGAACTTCATTATTAGAGCATTATCCCATGTGAGGAAAGGATGATGGAGACTATGATTCCCCCACAAGTTAGGATGAGACTCTAGACGAAAAAAAGAGGCCAAAAAAAAAATGAGAAAAGGCCCAAATAAAAAATGACAGAAAGAGAGAATGGGCAATGCTACTATCCTTTTACCACACTTGTGGTTCAAACTAGCACCATGATCTTCATGATAGAGAGTCTCCTATGTTGTCACTTTCATATACTAGTGGAAATTTTCATTATAGAACTTGGCTTGTATATTCCAATGATGGGCTTCCTCAAATTGCCCTAGGTCTTCGTGAGCAAGCGAGTTGGATGCACACCCACTTAGTTTTCTCTTTGAACTTTCATAAACTTATAGCTCTAGTGCATCCGTTGCATGGCAATCCCTACTCACTCACATTGATACCTATTGATGGGCATCTCCATAGCCCGTTGATATGCCTAGTTGATGTGAGACTATCTCTCTCTTTTTTGTCTTCTCCACAACCACCTTCTATTCCACCTATAGTGCTATGTCCATGGCTCACGCTCATGTATTGCATGAAAGTTGAAAAAGTTTGAGAACGTCAAAAGTATGAAACAGTTGCTTGGCTTGTCATCGGGGTTGTGCATGATTTGAATATTTTGTGTGCTGAAGATGGAGCATAGCCAGACTATATGATTTTGTAGGGATAAGCTTTCTTTGGCCATGTTATTTTGAGAAGACATAATTATTTTGTTAGGATGCTTGAAGTATTATTGTTTTTATGCCAATATTAAACTTTTGTTTTGAATCATACGGATCTGAACATTCATGCCACAATAAAAAGGAATTACATTGGTAAATATGTTAGGTAGCATTCCACATCAAAAATTCTGTTTTTATCATTTACCTACTCGAGGACGAGCATGAATTAAGCTTGGGGATGCTTGATACGTCTCCAAAGTATGTATAATTTTTGATTGGTCCATGCTATTATATTATCTGTTTTGGATGTTTTATATGTATTAATATGCTATTTTATATGATTATTGGGACTAACCTATTAACTGAGAGCCCAGTGTCAGTTCCTGTTTTTTCCTTGTTTTAGAGTTTCACAAAAAAGAATACCAAATGGAGTCCAAACGGAATGGAACTTTCACGATGATTTTTCTTGAACTAGAAGACATCCAGAGGACTTGAAGTACACGTCAGGGAAGCCACGAGGCACCCACAAGGATGGAGAGCGCGCTTGCCACCCTTGTGGGCCCCTCGTGACTCCACCAACCTATTTCTTCCGCCTATATATTCTCAAATACGCCAAAACCTTCTAGGAGAGCCACAAAACCACTTCTCCACTGTCGGAACCTTCTGTACCCATGAGATCCGATCTACGGGTCTTTTCCGGTGTCCTGCCGGAGGGGGATTCGATCACGGAGGGCTTCTACATCAACACTATTGCCTCTCCAATGAAGCGTGAGTAGTTTACCATAGACCTACGGGTCCATAGCTAGTATCTAGATGGCTTATTCTCTCTCTTTGATTCTCAATACCATGTTCTCATCGATGTTCTTGAAGATCTATTCGATGTAATACTCTTTTGCGGTGTGTTTGTTGAGATCCGATGAATCGTGGATTTATGATCAGCTTATCTATGAATATTATTTGAATCTCCTATGAATTCTTATATGCATGATTTGATATCTTTGCAAGTCTCTTTGAACTATCAGTTTGGTTTGGCCAACTAGATTGGTTTTTCTTGCAATGGGAGAAGTGCTTATCTTTGGGTTCTATCTTGTGGTGCTCGATCCTAGTGACAGAAGGGGAACCGACACATATTGTGTTGCTGCCATCGAGAATAACAAGATGGGTTTTCATCATATTGCTTGAGTTTATCCCGCTACATCATGTCATCTTACTTAATGTGTCACTCTGTTCTTATGAACTTAATACTCTATATGCAGGCAGGAGTCGGTCGATGTGTGGAGTAATAGTAGTAGATGCAGAATCGTTTTGGTCTACTTGACACGGACATGATGCCTATATTCATGATCATTACCTTAGATATTGTCATAACTTTGCGCTTTTCTATCAATTGCTTGGCTGTAATTTGTTCACCCACCGCAATATTTTCTATCTTGATAGAAGCCTCTAGTGAAATATATGGCCCCTGGGTCTATTTTCCATTATATAAGTGTCCAATCTACAATTTTAGTTTCCTATTTACTTTCTTTGCAATCTTTTACTTCCCGATCTATACACCAAAAACACCAAAAATATTACCTTACCATTCATCCATCTATATCAGATCTTACTTTGCAAATAACCACGAAGGGATTGACAACCCCTTTGTCGCGTTGGGTGCAAGTTGGTGTTTGTTTGTGCAGGTATTCGGTGGCTTGTGTGTTGTCTCCTACTGGATTGATACCTTGGTTCTCAAAAGCTGAGGGAAATACTTACTCTACTTTGCTGCATCACCCTTTCCTCTTCAAGGGAAAAACCAACGCAAGCTCAAGAGGTAGCAATTGATACCTTGGTTCTCTAACTGAGGGAAATACTCATATCTACCTTGATGCATCACCCTTTCCTCTTCAAGGGAAAAACCAGCGCAAGCTTGATACGTCTCCAACGTATCTATAATTTTTGATTGTTCCATGCTGTTATATTATCAATCGTGGATGTTTTATAATCATTTTATATCATTTTTTGGTACTAACCTATTGACATAGTGCCAAGTGCCAGTTGTTGTTTTTTTGCATGTTTTTACATTGCAGAAAATCAATACCAAACGGAGTCCAAATGCCACGAAACTTTACGGAGATTTTTTATGGACCAGAAGACACCTATTGGGCCCTGGCTGCGCCTATGGGGTGTTCCGAGGAGAGCACAGCCCACCAGGGCACGCCAGGAGGCCCAGGCGCGCCCTGGTGGGTTATGCCCACCTTGGGTGCCCCCGGAACGCCTCTTTGATCTATAAATACCCCAATATTCTCAAAACCCTAGGGGAGTCAATGAAATATTGATCCAGCCGCCATAGAGTCCAGAACCACCAGATCCAATCTAGACACCATCTCGGATGGGGTTCACCACCTCCATTGGTGCCTCTCCGATGATGCGTGAGTAGTTCTTTGTAGACCTTCGGGTCTGTAGTTAGTATCTAGATGGCTTCCTCTCTCTCGTTTGATTCTCAGTACAATGGTCTCTTGGAGATCCATATGATGTAACTCTTTTTGCGGTGTGTTTGTTGGGATCAGATAAACTTTGAGTCTATGATCAGATCTATCTTTTTATATCGATGAAAGTATTTGAGTTTATTTGATATCTTTCATGCATGATTGCTTATAGCCTCGTATTTCTTCTCTGTTGGGCTTTGTTTGGCCAACTTGATCTATTTATCTTGCAATGGAAGAGGTGCTTTGTAGTGGGTTCGATCTTACGGTGCTTGATCCCAGTGACAGAAGGGGAACCGACACGTATGTATCGTTGCTACTAAGGATAAAACGATGGGATCTATCTCTACATAGATAGGTCTTGTCTACATCATGTCATCGTTCTTATTGCATTACTCCGTTTCCCCATGAACTTAATACACTAGATGCATGCTGGATAGCGGTCGCTGTGTGGAGTAATAGTAGTAGATGCAGGCAGGAGTCGGTCTACTAATCTTGGACGTGATACATATATAATTATCATTGCCTGGATATCGTCATGATTATTTGAATTTCTATCAATTGCCCAACAGTAATTTGTTCACCCACCGTTTGCTATTTTTCTCGAGAGAAGCCACTAGTGAAACCTACGGCCCCCGGGTCTCTTTCTCATATTATTTGCCTTTGCAATCTATTTTATTTGCCATTTATTTTCAGATTTATTAAACCAAAAATACAAAAAATACTTTGCTGCACTTTATTTTATTTACGATCTATTTATTCAATCAATTACAACTTTCTCCTGTCCGCGCACCAATTTCTGGCACGGTACGCGAAATGGATTGACAACTCCTTTAACACGTCGGGTTGCGAGTGGTTGTTATTTGTGTGCAGGGGCTGTTTACTTTGTGTTTCTTGGTTCTCCTACTGGTTCGATAACCTTGGTTTCATCACTGAGGTAAATACCTACCGTCGATGTGCTGCATCATCCCTTCCCCTTTGGGGAAATACCGACGTAGTCCTAGCCGACATCAAAAGGAATTTCTGGCGCCGTTGCCGGGGAGGATCTTCAACATCTACCAGGTTCCTAATCACAAATGTGATCTCCTCACAATTTACATTATCTATCATTTGCCTCTCATTTTCCTCTCCCCCACTTCACAAAAATTTGACGTTTCATTCGCTCTCTTTTTCGCCGTTTTCTTGTCAGATCTTTTATTTGCTTGTGTTTTGCCATGTGCCTTCTATATGCTTTCATATCTATCGATATGGATCCTCATCCACTTGCTAATATTTTTAAAATATCCAATCATGAAACTACAAAAAAATACACTTCCGTGATGATACGTGTTTGTCACAGTAGGTCACGTTTTCTATCATGCATGTACATCCATGACGATTTTATGACAGAATCAAGATAGTCATATCTGTGCTGTCGTAGATGTGTTCCATGATATTACCAAAATTATCATCACGGAAGTGTCCACTTCCATGATGATAAATCACGCGAAACAAAAGTGCTTTCGTCAAGGGTGACCGACACGTGGCATCCATCGTAACGGAACGCCGTTAAGCTATCGGGTCGGGTTTTGGATCCGATAACCCGTTAACAGCCCTGACCAATGGGGATTTTCCACATGTGAAATCATCATTGGCTAGAGGAGACACGTGTCAGGTCCGCGTTGGCACATGTGTCACTCATCCAATGGGCGAGACGTGTCTATGATATGTTGGCACGTGGACCAGCCCATCAAGTTTAAATGGGCCGACCCAACTGAAGGCCCACAAGATTTTGCGGACCATAATGGGCCAGCCCAGCTAAAGGCCCACGAGATTTTGCGGACCATAATGGGCTGGCCCAGCTAAAGGCCCACAAGATTTTGCGGGCCATAATGGGCCGCGTTGGATTTCGGGTTCCGGCAGACCCTTAAGGTTTGAACTCTGGGGTGCGCATGGAGATCTTTCCCCTACCGACTCGTGCTTCTATGGCTCGCAAGAAATCTAGGCTAGAAAGAAGAACACACAAGGGGCACGAGGTTTATACTGGTTCGGGCCACCGATGTGGTGTAATACCCTACTCCAGTGTGTGGTGTAGTGGATTGCTGTCGGCGTTCTGGGAATGGGGGTCCCCAGACTTGCCTGCCCGCGGCCTGCGGCATGGCTCAAAGGGGGGCCCAGCGCGGCCCATCTTCACCAACACAAACCCAAGACCCTCGCGAGGGGCCAAGCCTCGCGGGGCGGACGATGCGGAGCCTCCTCAGGCACGGCCTCGTCAGGCTGGCTCACAAGGAGGCGGAGAGATCAAGGCAGGGTACCTCACGAGGTGCCCGTGACGCAAGCCATGATGACTCAGGGCGCCAGGCGGGCGCCAGCCCGCGCAGCGTCCTCCTTTCCCCTTTGGTGCAAAGGAGGCAAGCGTAGCCGCGGAGTACCGAGGCATCAGTAAAAGGTTGCCATTTCGGTGCAACAAGACCAAGACCAGGAGGACTACGAGACGGAGGTCACCGTGGAGCCCAAGACGGCGTCATCGCCAGAGCTTTGCGCAGGCAAAGACTACTTTTGTCAGGATAGCTGGTACTTGCTGTCCCTTTTCAAATTAGCCCGCCATTGTTGGCTCTCTTCCCGCTCGATATTTGGGAAGATGACCAGGGCCTCTATAAATAGGACCAGCCACCCACAGAGCAAGGGGGTTGGGAGGTAGGAAGGAAGAGGCTCGTTAGAGAGGTTAGAAGCAGAGAGAGAGAGAGAGAGAGAGAGAGAGAGAGAGAGAGAGAGAGAGAGAGAGAGAGAGAGAGAGAGAAGGTGGCTGAACTCCTCCCAGCAGTTCATCGCCCCAGCCAAGAACAGACCCTCGTGAGGCTGTTCTTCCTTGTATCGTTCACCATCATCAGCCCAAGAGGCAATCCACCACACCACACACTGGAGTAGGGTATTACACCACAACGGTGGCCCGAACCAGTATAAACCCCGTGTCTCTGTTGTTGTTCTTTCGATAGTTTTGATCCTAGCGTGGCGGAAGGGTGCATGTAGGTAGGAGGAGAAATCTCAGCGCGCACCCTAGTGTTCGAACCTCAAGGGTCTGCCAGAACCCGAAATCCGACATTTGGCGCGCCAGGTAGGGGTGCGTCGGAATTCGTCTTCCACCACTCCGTTCTCCTTCGACCATCACGCTCATGTCTGACGCTCGTCGGGCCCGGGCGGAGTGCCGGGCCGCCCTCGCTTCCCGCATTGCCCAGACGGCCCCTGTCGGCGGGCGTCCTCGCCGTTCCCCGTCACCTGCCATCAACGCCACCGGCCCGGCGGGGGACAAACATCAAGCATCGTCCCAACATCCATCCGTGTGGCAAGACGGCCGCACCGCAACTCCCTCGCTCGCCCCAGCAGGATCTTCGTCCCGCGCGCTCCGCGCGCCCATGGAGGCTCGAGCTGCGCTCATCGCGGCAAACGAGCTCCTGCGCTACCGTCCCGTCGACGACGTCTACGAAGAATGGCTCGACCGCGTCGCCGAGCTTGTCCGCACCGCAGGGGGCTCTTCCGCGCCATCCGTTCCGCTGCACCGCACTTCGCCCCGCACGGGCGAAGAGGCTCCGGCGGCGCCCCGGCCTCCTCCTCCTCAAGAAGACGCCATGGCTCCAAGGCGCATGGCCCCTGGGCGGAACCCGCTCCATCAGGTGCCAGCGCGGCAAGAACAAAGCTGCCAAGAAGTCCCTCGCCCGCCAGCAGCTGCCCGGGCGCTCCCTGCGCCAGCATGACGCGACCATCCTGCTGCTCCAGCGCGTGGGGACATGCAAGACCAGACTCTCCATCACCCAAGGCCTCCCGTGGCCACAGCAGGCTGCCGCGCGTACACCACCGAACTACGCAGCGTCGCGTGGCCAGGCAAGTTCAAGCCAGACCTGCCTCCTCGCTACGATGGCACGGCCGACCCTGCAGAGTTCCTCCAGCTCTACGAGCTGGGCATCAAAGCTGCCAACGGAGACGAGAAGGTCATGGCGAACTGGTTTCCCATGGCGCTCAAGGACGGGGCCCGGACTTGGCTCCTGAACCTGGGTCCAGGCACAATCTCCTCATGGGAAGAGATGCGCACCCGCTTCATCGCCAACTTCCAAGGCACTCGCGACCGGCCACCCGCCATGAGCGACATGCGCCGCATCAAGCAACAACCCGGGGAAACCCTGCAGAAGTATATCCAGCGCTTCAACAATGCACGCCTCAAGATTCCCAAGGTGACTGAAGAGGCCATCATCTCAGCCTTCTCCGACGGTGTGCGCGACGTCAAGATGAAGGAGGAGCTGGCGATGCATGAAGACCTGTGCACTTCCTTGGAGCTGTTCAACTTGGCGAACAAGTGCGCCAGGGCTGAGGAAGGGCGTCTCTCCCTCCTCGACCTGCCTGCCGCAGACCAAGAAGAAGAAGACATCGTCCGGCCTGGCCCCTCAGGAGGCAGGCCCCTCTGGGCCCATGCCTGCCCAGGGGGAACCTCCTTCCATCGCATAGGAAAGCGTGCCCGGCGCCCTCCTCAGGCAGGGCTTAGGGGCTCTCCCCCGGAGGGCCACCGACCTAGCTAGGGTCACGAGGGAGGCACTTGGGCACCACATGGAGGCGTGTTTCGAAGCACGTTTCCCTCAAGAGGAAGCAAGGCAAGGAGATCTAGACCCACAGGAGTTCGTCAGCAAGGCCATTCAGGAGCTACAGGAGTCAAGAGTCATGAGAGGCGGCCGCCGCCTACCAGCAGTGGCCCCCCATCCGGGCGAGGATGGCGGGCTGCGCGTCTGCATCGACGTACCAGGGCTCAACCAAGTCGCCTCCCTGGAGCGCCTCTGGCCCTCGCGAGTGGGCCGCTGCGGAGGTCCACCCCACAGCTACGTTTGCATGCCTTACAGCTTGCCGAGCGCGGTTGACACGTACCAGCGCTTCATGAGGGGCATCACGGAGGCACAAGAGGCCAGGCGCTCCGCAGCCCTGGTGGAGATGGAGATGGCCCGCGAGGAACCGCCCGCGCCTCCGGAGCCTCCCGAGGCCCCCGGGCCTGGGGGCTCATGAGGATCGGCTCCCGCAGCCCACCGAGCTGGCTACACCAACACCCCTTCGTCTTCTGGGTCATCAGGTGACATCTTTCAAGTTTCACTTCCAGCTGGGAGCGCCCCCAGGGCTGCATTATTCCCAGGCCGCGTGGGTCCGTCCCTGCGGCGTGTATCCCTTTTACTTCGCATCATTAGCTTACCTTGTTGGGGGCGCCCCTTGGGCTGCATGATCCCCAAGCCGCTCGGGCCAGGCCCAGCGGCATGCACCCCATTTGCGTTCATTTCCGGTTATGCGTTAGAACCACCATGCTTGATTATTTGATGCCGGTCCACGACACCTCTTCTTCTCCATGCTGACCACTTGCACGTTAAAGGGGGGGGTACCTGAGCATCGCGACTCAGGGCTCTTACTGGCTCTCCAGCCCTCACCCTCTGGCCTTGACCACGGCATCGCGACCTGGCATACCAGCGACGGCTGAGACCAGCTCGAGGGCCGGGACCCGAGGACGTAGAGTGCAGGCATCTAACTGAACTTGCAGGGACACAACACAAGATAAGGCCCAGTGCCAGGCGCAACCCGCCTAGAGGTAGGGCCCCTTGAGTCTGCGCTGGCTCACGGGTGCCTAGATACACCTCGCCAGGCCCTATCGTGTCAGCCACGTGTTAGGGCGGGGCTGTACACGCCCCGGGGGCTCCTCCCGGAGGGGGCCCCCTCCCACGTACCAGTGGAAGCACCATGCTCCGCGCTGGCTGACGACACTGCCGAGGAGCGGCTATGCCCGTACACATACGGAAGCGCTATGCTCCGTGCTGGTGATAAACAACTGAGGGTGGCCTCCGGGCCGCGTCAACCTCAGGGAGCCCAGAGCTCAGTGTCTAGCCTCATCGTAACGCCTCCCCTCAGGAGTGCCGCGCGAGGGGGCTGGGCACGGGGGCTGCGACTGGGTCACGCCCGGACGCACGCTGCCCAGCCAGGTCCCCCCCGGGCCTGGTTCGTCACGCGCCTCTCCCCGAGCGGAGCCAAGGTATGAAGGCCGTTTGAGCGTCAAGGGGGACTCCTGAGCATCGCGACTCAGGAGCCTAACTGGTCACATAGCCCCTCACTCCTTGGTCCCGTCCTGGTTTCCGGTCGGGATTACTGCTGGGTGAGGTACGCGCGGGGCCGGGCTCTGCAGACGTAGAACGGTGGATCCACCCACATCATGCCTCCCTACTTGTTGTTCGTGCGCCAAGGGGGACTCCTGAGCATCGCGACTCAGGAGCCGAACTTGTCACGTAGCCCCTCACTCCTTGGTCCCGTCCTGGTTTCCGGTCGGGACTATTGCTAGGTGAGGTACGCGCGGGGCCGGGCTCTGCCGGCATAGAACATAAGCAAGTAGGAAGGAAAAGCGCAAATTTCAAGGAATTCGAAAGCAAATATTACAGTCCACACTGTTATCCCAATACCAAACGCAAGTTTTAAACGCCTCCCCGAGGCATGATACATGTGCAGGAATTCAAAGCAGGACAGGAGTCACGACGGAGTCACTTGGCGGCAGGGGAGCAGCACGGAGTGGGTTCGCCTCACGGAGCAGCGGGGTCGGCAGCGCCTTGCTCCGGCTTGGCGCCGAAGGCCCGGAACTTCCCCAGCAGAGCCTCTGCACGACCCTTCACGGCCTCAGCAGCAGCAGCGGCACGCACGCCGCTTGCTGGCTCCAGCAGGCTGTCGAGGTCGACGCTGGGATCGCGAAGGTAGATGTGGGTGAGGACCCACGTCAGCGCCGCAGAATACAGGACACGCGCCTCAGCCTCGGCCGTGGGGCCAAGGCCAAGGGCGACATCTTCAAGAGCATGAACCAGGAAGGGAAGCAGCTTGGCGGGGCCGTCCTCGGTGCCAGCCAACGGGCTCTCCAGGCCGCTGTCGTAAAGTGTCCTCAGCGAGGAGCGAGCCCTCGCCTCCAACTCCGTGAAGGCCACGAAGTCCTCGGCAAGAACCCGGGCCTTGTCGTCCAGCTCGGCCTTCCTCGCCCCCAACTCCTGCTCCAGCGCACCTAGGCGGTCACAGCACTTCTTGAGGTTGGCCTCCCGGCCCTCGACGGCCGCCTCGCGAGCCTTCACACCTTCTTCCTGCTCTTGGCGAAGGCGAACCTCTTTCGTGAGCTGATCCTGCAGGCCTTGCAGCTCGTCCTCCAGCGCCTTGCAGCGACCACGGACGTCGACCACCTCCCCCAGGGCTGCATCACGAGCAGCCTTCACCTCAAGGACGACCTGCTTCTGCTCGTCGCATGCCGTCGAGGCCTGGACCAGTGCCGCCCGAATTGAAGCGTCGGAGCGGACCCATCCTGAAGCCAGCTCCAAGCGCCCGGCCACCAGGCGAGGGTCGGCGCCGAGAAGATCCTGCCGCAGCCGGTCCAGCTCAGCAACAGCGCGGTCCAGAACGGCGGAAGGAGTCGGGGAGATAGCAGCCGGTGGAGTAGGAGGAGAAGGCGGCAGCACGGCCGCAACATCCTGAGGGGGAGAGTGCCGTGCCCCGACAACTGTAGCGGCGGCGGCAGGCAAGAGCACCTCGGGAGCCACTTGGGCCGTGGGGGTTGAGCTCGCCCCAGCCAGCTCAGTCAGGCCTCGCGAGGACGACCGGGCAGGAGAAGCTTGTGCGTCGCGGTCACCCTCCTTCAGGGGCGCTGCCACGGACGGAACCTCAGGAGCCCCCTTTGACTTCTTCACTGCGGGCGCCAGCCTATCCAAGGGATGCGAACGTCAAGCCTCCGAGGCAGAGCAAGAAATAAAGACAAGAATCAAACACTTACGGGTCGTCGCCAGTGAGCTCAAGTGGCCTCCAGCCAAATTTGAAGCCCGAAAGCCGGCTGGAAGGGTCAACCTCGGGAAGCTTGGAGGCAGAAGGTGCGCCTGCAGTCCGCCTCGAGGCCAGGGCAGACCCGCGGGAGATTAGCCCGGTCTTGTCCTTCTTCGGGATCGGGGGTGAGCTCCCGCCGCCCTGCTCGTCGTCGTCCACGTTGTCGTCCTCGTCGTCGTCCACATCGTCGTCCTCGTCGTCGTTCTTGTCATCATCCTTGTCGTCGTCGCTCAGAGGGAGGTGGAGAGCGCGGGACTTGCGCCAGGGAAGGGGAGCCCTCGACTCTCCGTCAGTAGCCTCGGAGTCAGGCCCTTTTCCCCACTCCCCTCCTTCCTCCTCTTCGCTGGAGTCGTCGGAGGGCAGAGCCATCGGTCCCTCGGGAGCCTCCAGGGGCACGGACCCTTCCCAGTTGAAGACGGGCATGGACTTCACTACCTGCTCCCAGTCGTCACGGAGGAACAAGGGCGTAGGAGCGCCCTCCAACCTCGCCACATTGCCCCCGGCCAGAGATTGGAGAACCGCAGCCAGGTCTCCGTCGGCCCAGGCCGCGGGGCTCGGACGGGGCCTCCACATTGGAAGCAAGTACTGTCAAAGTGGAGCCAGCTAGTGCTCCAGGAAATCCCTCAGCAACGACGCGCCGGTCAGCTTCGCCGCCGCTATGTCGGTCGGCCTCAGATCCGCGTCCATCTTCTCCAACACCATCTTCGCGCGGGGATCCATGAGCTCCGCCCGACCCCAGTTGCTGGAGCTCGTGGGCTGCTCCGTGGGCAAGATCAGCCGAGGGTGGATGCGCTCAGCATCCACCAAGACCCACTTGCTCCTGAAGCCCTCAATCCTCTTCCCAGGGTTCGAGATGGCAATGGCGCCACCGTATGCGACGAAGCTCGCGCACGCAGAAGCAGGACCGCGAGAGGTCCGGAGGTAGAAGTAATGGTGCAGCAAGGCCACTGAGGGCTGCACCCCAACGTGGGCCTCGCAGTAATAAGCAAAGATCGCGAGGAGAAGGACGGAGTTGGGATGGAGATGCAGAGCCTGTAGCTTGTAATAGCGGAGAACATAGTAGAAGAACTCGGAGGAAGGGAGGAGAAGCGCAAGAAAGGGGATCTGAGCAGCAACCGAGGGAAGCAAGAAGAAGGGCCTAGGCGTATGCCACTCCCTTATCAACTCGCGCGGCTGCTAAGGCGCCCACGTCCAGTCAACCGCCACGCGGCGCCCAAGGCCGCAGGCTGTTAGGGCCCGCGACGCTTCACTCTTGCCGTTCCGCCTCCCTGCACGGACAAGTCCGGGCGCGCCTTGGGCCCGGGGGCTACTGTCAGCGTTCTGGGAACGGGGGTCCCCAGACTTGCCTTCCTGCGGCCTGCGGCGTGGCTCAAAGGGGGGCCCAGCGCGGCCCATCTTCACCAACACAAACCCAAGACCCTCGCGAGGGGCCAAGCCTCGCGGGGCGGACGACGCGGAGCCTCCTCAGGCACGGCCTCATCAGGCTGACTCACGAGGAGGCGGAGAGATCAAGGCAGGGTACCTCATGAGGTGCCCGTGACGCAAGCCATGACAACTCAGGGCGCCAGGCGGGCGCCAGCCCGCACATCATCCTCCTTTCCCCTTTGGTGCAAAGGAGGCAAGCGCAGCCGCGGAGTACCGAGGCATCAGGCAAAGGTTGCCATTTCGGTGCAACGAGACCAAGACCAGGAGGACTACAAGACGGAGGTCACCGTGGAGCCCAAGACGGCGTCATCGCCAGAGCTTTGCGCAGGCGACGACTACTTTTGTCAGGATAGCTGGTACTTGCTGTCCCTTTTCAAATTAGCCCGCCATTGTTGGCTCCCTTCCCGCTCAATATTTGGGAAGAGGACCAGGGCCTCTATAAATAGGACCAGCCACCCATAGAGCAAGGGGGTTGGGAGGTAGGAAGGAAGAGGCTCGTTAGAGAGGTTAGAAGCAGAGAGAGAGAGAGATAGGTGGCTGAACTCCTCCCAGCAGTTCATTGCCCCAGCCAAGAACAGACCCTCGTGAGGCTGTTCTTCCTTGCATTGTTCACCATCATCAGCCCAAGAGGCAATCCACCACACCACACACTAGAGTAGGGTATTACACCACAACGGTGGCCCGAACCAGTATAAACCCCGTGTCTCTTATGTTGTTCTTTCGATAGTTTTGATCCTAGCGTGGCGGAAGGGTGCAGGTAGGTAGGAGGCGAAATCTCCGCGCGCACCCCAGTGTTCGAACCTCAAGGGCCTGCCGGAACCCGAAATCCGACAATTGCCTCAGGGGCTAATGATGAACAATACAGGGGAAGAACGGCCTCGCGAGAGGTGTTCTTAAGCTGGTGCAGTGTGTTCTACTTGGTCCGGACCTTTCTCTCTTTCTTTCTCTCTAGACCTCTCTCTCCTTCTTTTTCCTCCTCCTCGCTCTTCTTCTTTTTCCTCCTTTCCCCTTCTTCCCTCTTTTCTCCCTTCTGCTTTTCGGGGCTAGTCCTATTTATAGAGGCCCTGGCCCTCTTCCCAAAAAATGAGCGGGAAGGGTGCCAACAATTGGCCATTTTGAAGGGGAACATCTAGTACAAGTTATCCTGACCAAAGGTGGTCTTCGGCTGCCAAAAGCACTGGTGATGACGCCGTCTTGGGCTCCACGGTGACCTCCGTCCTGCGGCTCTGCTGGTCTTGGTCTCATTGCACCGGAATGGTAACCTTTGCCCGATGCCTTGGCCTGTGCTTGCTCCCTTTGCACCGAAGGGGAAACAAGGACACTGTGTAGGCCGGCGCCTGCCTAATCTCGATCGTCATGGCTTGCGTCACGGGCTCCTCGTGAGGCACCCCTGCCTTGATCTCTCCGCCTCCTCGTGAGCCTGCCTGATGAGGCTGCTCCTGAGGAAGCCTCCTGTCGTCCGCCCCGCAAGGCTTGGCCCCTTACGAGGGTCTTGAGCTTGAGATGATGAAGCTAGGCCGCACTGGGCCCCCACTCGAGCCACGCCGCAGGCCGCAGGCAGGCAAGTCTGGGGACCCCCATTCCCAGAACGCCGACAGTAGCCCCCGGGCCCAAGGCGCGCCCGGGCTTGGCTTAGCAGAGAAGCTAAGGGGCAAGCGCGAAGCGCCGCGGGCCCCAATAGCCTGCAGCCTTGGGCGCCATGTGGCGATTGATCGGACGTGGGCATCTGCGCTTCCCCACGATGCCTCGGCAACCGCTCGACTTGTAAAGTCCCTGCATGTAGAGAAATGGGTCATGATTACCTGCGATCATGGTGGCCGGCGGTTGGCCTTCTCCGGCTATAAGTATGGGGCCGCGTGAGCCTTGTTAGCTTATCCCTTCCTGCTACTCCTTTCCTTCTCCTTCCTCGTCCTTTCTTCTCCTTACGCCAATGGCACCAATCCACCGATTTTCTGCAGAAGAGAAAGGAAAGGCCCCCCGAGAAGGTCCTGACCCTCTTCCGCCGAAGAAACGGCTAGTCCCCTACCGCCGAGATGAGGGTGCTTGGTAGGAGGCGCCGAGGCCCTGGTACGAGCGGCCGCCGCCTGGATTTCCACTGCCCTTGTACGCCTGAATCAAGGGCCCTGGGGAAGAGGGCGTCAAGCGACACCAACGGTGCCGCCGCCTCCGCCGGCGAGTCACGGCAGTGCGTGTAGTTCCTCGTGGAGTCCACGCCGAGGGCTCCTCCTGTGAGCTCGTGCTTCACGCCACCATGCCCCCAAGCTCTTGGATCCGCCTTCCTCCCTCCTTCGCCTTCGAGATGCCGCCATGCCCCCAAGCTCTTGGATGCGCCTTCCTCCCTCCTTCGCCTCCTGTGAGCTCGTGCTTCACGCCGCCATGCCCCCAACATCTAGTACAAGTTATCCTGACCAAAGGTGGTCTTCGGCTGCCAAAAGCACTGGTGATGACGCCGTCTTGGGCTCCATGGTGACCTTCGTCCTGCCGCTCTGCTGGTCTTGGTCTCTTTGCACCGGAATGGTAACCTTTGCCCGATACCTTGGCCTGTGCTTGCTCCCTTTGCACCGAAGGGGAAACAAGGACACTGCGCAGGCCGGCGCCCGCCTAATCTCCATCGTCATGGCTTGCATCACGGGCTCCTCGCGAGGCACCCCTGCCTTGATCTCTCCGCCTCCTCGCGAGCCTGCCTGATGAGTCTGCTCCTGAGGAAGCCTCTTGTCGTCCGCCCCGCAAGGCTTAGCCCCTTGCGAGGGTCTTGAGCTTGAGCTGATGAAGCTGGGCCGCACTGGGCTCCCACTCGAGCCACGCCGCAGGCCGCAGGCAGGCAAGTCTGGGGACCCCCATTCCCAGAACGCCGACAGGCCGGCCCAGGTAAAGCCCCACAAGATTTTTGTGTGCCATAATGGGCCGGCCCAGGTAAAGGCACACACGATTCTTGCGGATCATAATGGGGCGGCCCAGCTAAAGGCCCATGAGATTTCGCCGACATTAATGGGCCGGCCTAGCTGTAGGCCCACAAGATTTTGAGGACCCTAGTAGGCCGGCCCATTAACTGGCTGCCATGTTTTGGGCCAAATGCCGGCTCATATTTGATCCGGTCCATTAATGGCCTGCCACACTCCGGGCCTAATAGTGACCCATATGAGATCCGACCCGTTAAAAGCCTACCACGTTCTGGGCCAAATTACGGCCCAGACCAGGTCCGGCCCTTTAAGAGGCTTTGGGCTCAATTATGGCCCATATCAGATTCGGCCCGTCAACTGGACACTATGCTTTTGGGCCCACTTGCTAAAGGCCCACTTAGTAATTCGGCGTGATATTAGTTTTGGCCTGTTAAGGGCCCATTTAACATTTTGGCCCTATATTAATTTCGGCCTGTTAAAAGCTCGTCATATAGTTGGGCCTAACTATGGCCCGGTTTGCATCCGGCCTGCTCGCAGCCGATATCTGATTGGGCCAAACAAGGACCGAGAAAATTTTGGCATGTTAAAAGCCCGTGATTTGATTCACACAATCATGGGCCGGGGTTCATTTCGGGTTGCTGCCGGCCCGTGAGCTGTTCGGCACATTTCAGGCCCAACCTACATCGTGATTGCATGACGGCCCGATTATGTACCATAATTTTACGGTTTGGCCGGTTTACTATGAAGACAGGATATATATACAGTAAAATAACTGCAGCATCGTGAATAAGAAAAAACCTAGACTATACAATAAAGAAATTACGGCATATTACATCCACTGGGCATCAAAGTTCGCCACTATGATAATAAAGCACAAGCAGACAGCAGATTACATACACTAGGCATCAAAGATCGCCAGCAGTGCAAATAAACACGCCGACAAAATAATATACAAAACCGACATCACTTCAATAGAGTTCAAGAAAGGTTAGCCCTGCTGGGGAGCTGGAGCGCAAGCAGCTGAGCAAGATGATGAGACTGCGCTTGTTCAACACTTATATCTTCCTCACTCTGAAAGATAAACAAGCAGACAGATGACAGGTTTTGCACATAAAAGTATTAGTGCTGACAATTCATCACATTTCTTACTGACGAATAAAGTGACATAGTTTAAAATTGCATTAACACAATATGGTATTGTTCAGGTCAAGACATGGCAGGAAATGACATTGTGAAGGAGTTGGCAGCTTCACGACACCACTGGATTACAGATCAAGAACTCATAAGTATCGATGGTTAGTGTGCCATCAATTTATACCATTTCGGATTGGCAAATAAAGAGACGGTTTAAATAATAGTAGAATGATATGACATTGTTCATAGTTAAGACATTGCAGAATATGACATTGTGATGTAGTGGGTAGGTTCACCATACCACTGGATTACGGATGAAGAACAGAAGCATACATGCAGTGCGAAAGAAGATCACTTGCTCTATATAGTTTAATTTACATGGCATGAAGAAGGAACTTGGTTGTACAACTAAAGACTTAAATTGAGAAAGGACAAACTTTTGTTTATGAACTACATAATAAACTTTAAATAAGCAATTTGATGCAAACACCAAAAATAAACAGCTGTTGCAGTCATGCCTAACCAAATATATACAACAAAGTTTGAAGGCTTGAGATGGACAAACTTGCATTATTGGTGAAGACAGGCTCTATAAAGGCCTTGTCCATGCTGATGGGGGGGGGGGGGCAATTCAAGAAGTTTACCACAGAATCTTCTTCAAAAGCATTGACTTTATTCTATATTTTGTTAAGAGTAAATATAAATGTGATAATATACGAAAAAATGGAGAATATTTAAGATAAGATGAAGAGTGATGCTACATAACCAAGTAGCTATAAATGTAAGTGCAGCGATACAGGCAAAAGGTACAACCAAGAGCAATGCACAGCTAAACTTCTTCAGTACCAACCTTATGGTACGAGTAAATATAGATCTGATGTGTAGAAAATGGAGGGCAAAGGAAAATAAGCTGCAGAGTGATGGTACATGAACAACTACCTGTCATTATAAGTACACTGATAAAGGACAACATGTACTTACAAGAACAATGCAGAGCTAAAAAAACATTGGCATTGGATATATTCTATACTAATGTAACCATTCATACGGATCAGATAATTTGGAGCGAACAATTGGTAAGCAAGCTATCATGCATACTGCTGTCACATAATGAACCAGGTATATATGCAAGTATAGTGATACAGGACAACATGTACTAACAAGAGCAATGTAGAGGGCAGCATATTTGCGATATCCTGTCGTTCTTGACAAACCGGAATTCTTCTTCGAGCAGATTTCCTGCAAAAAAGATCCGTAAGGCACATGCGGAAAAGTAGAAGTTCAAATTGTCATGTGATTTCATAGACAGTACCTCATCCTGGGAACGAGACCAGTGCATAACAAGGTTTTTCCATTCAATGTCTTCTAAATTTAGCACATTAGACTTCACCAGAAATTCGTTTATAGACTTGCCATCAAAGTGTGATTTCCTCAGGTAACACCGATACTACTGCAATGCTTCCTTGAAAAGCACAAGCAAGCTTTGCTCGTCATGACTATCTAGATTGACCCTCGCCTACTTACAACAATGTAATGTAAATCATTGATGTGTTCAATCAGCAGAAAACAGGAAAATAATAACCATGAATAATAGCACTTACACGTAAGTTGGACAGGAAGATGTGAAAATGGTGTTTGTCTTCACAATAATCTTCCCATGATGGGAATATATGCACGTAGTCCCTAACAACATTGAAAGGATTGTCTTTTAAACTGGGAATAAATGGAATGCGGTTCCAATCTGTAGGAATTGGCCATCTCTGCAGTTGGGATAGGTCTTCGGCCGGTGGATTTGCTGTACTGTAACATCCCAAAATTTTAATTTGGAATGTTATACATTAGACCATCAATGCATATCATATTTTATTTTGCATTTTGGTTGATCCTAGAAATTCTACGCAACTCAAGGACCCACGGAGAGAGTTGGGGATTTTGTTATTTTCATATTTGAGTTCTCTCAAATTTTGAGAATAGGATCATTTGATTTTATTTATTTTATCATCAATTATTTCTATTACAAAAATATGAGAGAGGGAATAAAATGACTTTCCCAAAATAAATAAATATTGAGGATTTAATAATAAAATCAAATAAGATTTTATTTCGGAGTTTTCCGGTGTTTTATTTGAATTTAGCAAAAAAGTGCGTTTTTCAAAATTGCATTTAGGGCCCAAATAAATGTTCACCTTGTGCGTCTTGATTTTAGAAGCCCGTGAAAATTTATTTTGGAATTTTTGGAGTCCGTTTAGTATTTCTTTTTATTTTTTCCGAGCGGAATAATTTAAAAAAAATGAACCGACTTAACGGGCCGTGTCCGACCTAGACACCGACCGCGGAGGGCGGGGGGGGGGGGGGGGGGGCTTTATAAGCCGAGGCAGCCCACCCCGAGGGAAACCCTAGCCAGCCGCTGCCCTAGCCACCGCCGACGTCCGCCGCCGCCGCCGAGGTTCGTCGCGCCTCGTTTTCCGTGCCGAAAAAAGAGAGAAAAAAATATCGGCGTTCGTCGTTTATCTTTTTCTCGGATTAAATCCGCGATTTTTCTGATCGCGATTCCTGATCCGATTTTCGTTTTAGTATAACTTTTCGCTCGTTTATCGGAATCAGGCGATTCAAGTGCCTAGAGTTTCGTCTCGACACCCTCTATTCGTTTAACCAACTTAAACAAGTTTTTGCTACTGTAAAATTTGCCCTAGATCCAGATTACTAGAACGAAGTTGTTTTCTTTTGCGTTTGACTTTCGTTGCTTCGTTCGATTTGATTCTTTTTGCCAACCGGAGTTCTTAAGTTGAACCTTCTGGTTAGATCTCTTATTTGAGTTTTACCTGTGCATTGGATGAGTACTTATTGTATGCTTGTTTGTTTGTCTGCGATAGAATACCCAGAGTGCGCCGCCTATTACTTCGAATCATTAGGTTTCGCGGATCATCAGCAAGGCAAGTAACACTTTGATCATGCCTTTTCTACTACCCAGTTTTATTGCATTAGATCAACCTTCACACATTGCATGGTTAGGATCTAATTAAATTGTGGGATGGGAAGTAGATGAGGTAGTACCTATTACCTGTTTATTATCAAACCTTTGGGAGTTACTTCTACGTTTGCTTATTATGCCATGCTATGCTAGTAGACGTGGATTGGGTGAGTGATATCCATGACAGATGTGAGTTTTATTAATTAATGGTTTATCTAAGGTGGCAACTTAAACACACATCTGGGTGGATTGAGGCACCTGGGTATTCCAGGACTTGCCTGTTTTTCTTTTGGACTGCCACCCAGGCCCAAAGGGATCATGAGATTATTTATGCTAGAAACTTCCGTGTGCAGCCACAAGATATTATGGGCTCTAGCATAGTTGACTAAGTCGTGCGAACTCTTACAGTGGTAGACTAGCAGATGTAGGGGATGTAGGTGGTACGGTCTACCCGATCGTAAGGTGCTAGCGCTTCTGAAAGACTATGTCTCGGTCATCCGTCTTCTCAAACACCATGTAGTGCGAGAAACCAAACGGAGGCGATCGAGTCTTGTGGGGAAAAGTGCGCAAACCTCTGCAGAGTGTAATAAACTAATCATGGTTAGCCGTGTCCCCGATTATGGACATCTTGAGTATCTAGTACTTGGATTTTCATGTGAATCTCAACATGTTACTCTAAATTAATTTTGTTGGGTTATGTTTAATGATGATGCTTAATTGGGATTGAGAATGGTGTCAACCATTCTCAATGTTTAACAACCACCATGATAGTTAAATAAAATTATTCCTTTGAAGTAGGGAAAAATTGGCTTTACGCAAAACTGTAACCATAGAGCTTTCCACCAGCCAAATATGCATATAGTATAGTCGTTTCATTTCATTACTCTCTATGTGTTACCTTGCCAGCATATTCCATGTGCTGACCCGTTTGCGGGCTGCAACGTGAATGTTGCAGACTTTTCAGATGGCGATTAAGGAGTTTTTAGGTCGTG